>CM062817.1:471945133-473274855 GCA_031772625.1 Pinus tabuliformis
GGCTGTCACTCTGATCCCCGGTCTCTCCGTTTGAGCCTGTCTCCCGCGGCTAAAGGGGGGTAGTCCCTGTGAGACGATGAGACCAACTGTCGACCAGTTGGTTGGAGACACGAGATACGATATAAAAAGGACTCGATGGATTTGATTAATTGAGCAGACCAGTGCCTTAAGAGATTGATGTAGAAATGATTACTTGTTAAATGATATAGAAACATGGACCATGAACGGCAACCATCTATCATCAGCTAAATCACATGACCAAAACGATATCCAGCAATTGAAAACTTCGAAAAGATGAATGCTTAAAAACCCCACGAAAACCGTAAATTATTAACCAGATATCATAATTCGTATCTCAAACTTGAAAATTTAGCATCTCAGCATTAAACGTGAAAGTTCCTGAGACTGGCAAAAATAATTTCCCACAAAATTTTTATTTTTCAAATCTTTTTTTTTTTTTAAATACTAAAAAAAAAACAAAATTTTTAAATCTAAACCTAAACCCTAAAAATCCCTTTAAGAAATATTTTTTTTTTGTATTTTTATTTTATTTTAAAACCAAAATAAAACAAAATTTTTTAAAATTTATTTAAATCTAATTGAAATTAAATCTAGAACATAAAATTAAAATCTATTTTAAAATCTAATTAATTTAAACAAAAACTAAATAAAAATTTTTTACATCTAAAAAAAAAATATCTAAACAAAAAACATTTTCCTTTTTCTATTTTTTTTGTGACAAAACTTTAAAGTTATTTTAAAATCTGAAGAAACCAAACTTAAAGGAAAACTAAACTAAAATTAATCTAAGTTTAAAATCTATGAATTAAACCATATATACATTCATAAACTAAAACAAGAATCCTAAGAAATAAATTAAATTCTAATTAAAAATTACCAAAACTCAAAAAAACTACGCTAAAGAATTAACTAACGTACGCATGACCCAAAAATCGATTTCGTTGATCGCATAATACAAACAAACAGAAAGAAAATTGCAAGGCGGCCTGACCAGGCTCAGGCATGAACGCGTGCCCATAAACTTAACCAGGGATGGCGGCGACATATGAAACGGTGACATTCAGCCAGCCACGGGAGGAAGGCAAGAAACAAAAATCGATTACAGGAAGCTTCAACGGCAGAAAATCATAAAACCCAGGTCAACAAAAAAAATCGAACGCGTGGAAAGGACTCTCGACAGGAAGAAACTCAATTCGTTTCAGAACTTACCTCATTTACCTGGGTGATGGCCTTGATTTTTCGATGCCTGAAACCGTGGCTCTCTCTTGCTGGTTTGACGTGGTGACCTGCGCTTCAGAACGCACCACAAATCCGCGTTCATTCACGCTGAGGATGAATGGGCCTTGCATGAGTTGAGGAGCGTGTATTGCTGATGGGATATGGTCTTGAAACCCTGGCTCAGCAAAAATGGATGCACAAGCACATAAACAGTGAATCGATTTGGCTGCCAGATTCGATTCTCTACAAATGACAGCGGCAGCAAGCACCTAGGTACCCAGATCTGATATAGAGGCGATCATACTATTGCCTTCTGTTGACTGAGCAAGAATCGATTTTGAGCGAACGGCTTCACGCTGCGTCTTACACATTATACATCGTTTTGTCTCCATTCTGTGATGCGTCCGGTATTTGTTTTGAAGCATAAGCCCCCAGCAGAGATTTATAAAACGGATCAAAATCTTTCTTTCATTATAGCCCACAAATGGTTCTGGCTGGTTCATGCAGCATAGCAAAAGTTTTGCAGGAAGCTTGATCCCCTGAGCGGCAGACAGATCTGATGAAACCTTGGATGCTTGAGAAACCCTGCAACTTGAAATAGACCAGATCACCCCAAAAGTAATATGTACATAAAACCAAAACGATAGAAAACCCTAATGAAAAATTTATATAAAAAAAAAATCTTGAAAACCCTAGATCAGCTAATAATTTACAGATTGTGGCCCCTGAAATGCAGATTTAGCAATAACAGCAGTAATATTTTCGAAATATCAGAAAAACTTGAATTCTGCTGTGAACAGCAAGAAAATCTCTCATGCAAAATACGAAAAAAACTTTAAATGATTGACCCAGGGCAAAATCAGCTGGGCTTGCAAAGAAAAACCTGTGGGAGTCGCTGGTTCAGCCTAGAACTTCCCCAAATGCCCACAATACCCTTCACCTAAAGATTTCCTACACACCTCAAGCAAACATCAGTAAAGAGGGCAAGAAATGCTGCTAGATTTCAAGAAATAATGGAGATACCTGCCATTATTCCAGAAACCCTACAACATTCAAACCCAGCACGTGAGCAAGATACCTGTACTCACAGTACTCTGAAAACCAGCTATTATTAACTGTTGAAAACTGAAATATGCAGAAAAAACAAAACATCTCACAGCAATTCCAGAGAGTAACACCAGCAGTTTTGAACCCCAAAGTCTTTTTATTAATCAGAAAATCAGATTACAAGAGAGCTTTCTCAGTACAGACTCACAGATCAGATCCTCTGAAAATGACCCCTAGCACCCTACTTAAAGGAAATGTCTCCAACGACTAGTTCGAGTGATCCATGCTGAAATGATCTTGACCGTTGATGAGGATCAAGACATCTCTTGATCTCATCCGTCGATTTATTATTAAAAAAAAGCATTCACTTAAAAAATTATTATTTTATTAGTTAGGGTTTTTGCTCAATTTTTTAATTTTTTATTATTATTTTATTATTTTTATTCAATTTTTAATTTTTTAATTCATTTTATTATGGATCACCGAACTAAGCCTTCGGAAACATCACCTAGGACCTAGGACTTAGGACTTAGGACTCATGAGGGATTTAAAACATTTTCAACCCTCAAGACACATTTCATGATGACTTTTACAAATTTACATCTTAAAGGGGACAAACTCACTTAATACAGACCTTACAAATCACCCAGTTCTGCACACAACATAATCTAGCAGATCAACACACTAGGATTCTCCTAAAGTTCTAATGACGAAATCAATCCCGGCTTTGGGGTCAGGTTTGAAGGAAAACTCTGCCGATCCGTAGATCGGTGAGACGAAAAAACCTTCCGGGACGTAGATTATCATCAGAAAGTTAGGTCCACCTAGGCAAATTACATACATGACTCATGTCTGCTAATACTGGGTTTACAATCAAAAAGATCAAGTTGCTGATGATGGCAGGATGGCACGGACATGCTGATCAGGTGCTGCCCCTTTTTGCCAAGAAAAGGGGGATGTACTGCATGGGTAGTTGACCAGTAGAGGTCAACAACATCCATTGCGCTTGCGTGAACAGCTCCACCACCTCAGGATTTTCTCTTAGCTTTGTTGATTCGGTTGGTTCCCTTCTGATGAACCCACCCGGCATGGTGAAAAAACTGCTGCGTCGTGGAGGTGGCCGGTGCGGAAGAAAATTGGCTACTAGGACAGAGCGTAGAATTACGCCTCTGCCACGCATACAATTCCCGAAAACTTATCTCCCGACGACCTTAACATGGCTTAACTATAACTCACATCCTGTAGGACGACAATTCATGCAACGACAGACAATACTTGCAAATTTTTTACGACCAGACTGTAGAACGTCGACTCTGCCACCCTCGAAACCAATTGCATGGAAGGTTCAGGCTTACCTTTTTTAATCCGCCACCTTTTGACGTGAGGAACCCGATTTCCTCTAGAAGCAGCGCACGAATTCTGGAGGATACTGCAGTGGGTCTGCGCTCTCTGTGCTGCTTAACAGGCGTTCAAACGCCGAAGACTTGGAGTGTCGAGCTTCAGAGGAATCCGATGCATCACTCACTCGACTTTCAAATGGTGAATGATAAATGCGTGGGGTGGCAATCTAGCCGATTAGATTTGAATTCGGCGGAAATCCGTGGCGCGGGGGTGAGCTGTCCCTGCCAGACGTTGGACGACGTCACTCCATCACTCGTCTGCATGTTCCTTACTGCCGCATCATTCCCGCAGATCCGCCGCCGTCATTTCTGTTAAAACGCGCTTCTCCTCGACTGGATGGCTCTCACGTGTGCACTGCCCGTTCCTTTTGCCACGACCAAACTCACAACATCCGAACTAGACCTCGACTGGCCAGTCGAATGGCCATACGGCCGCTCAACCCATTCACTTCACACTTCGCAAACATTCCAAAGTAAAATTCATGCAATTCGACGGAAGAAAAGGCGAGGGACTTACCTGGCGGCCGCGACACGATTCTTCAGGCTTTTGGACGACGATGAGTAGATTTGTTTGCTGTTGTTTGATTGCACAGGTCCGGAGATTCCTCTTCACAGGCCGCTGACGATGAATCTTATGATTCGGCTGCATGTGCCCGCGTTATCCTTGCATGTTGCAGCAATGGAATGGTGTACACTCTAGTTGGCTTAACTGCTACGGGACTCCTGCAGGATGTCCTGTAGCAGTTTTTCCTCCTCGGGTGCATGCTGCACGATGAAGACGGTGGCCTCACGATCTCGCTCACAAGGCTCTAGGATAGCTGGGATGGGTAGGCATGGTATCTCAGAGCGTTTATTTCATTTTTTTTAAAAATTGCTTTCTCTTGAATCTCAATGATCTGCTTTGATTGTGCAGTTATCTTCATTGCATGTCGACAGGGGTGGTAGAAGGAGGTGACAGCAGTGTGTGAGGTGAAGATAGTAGCTTGCATGCCTTCATGCCGAACCTTGGTCGTTAGATCTCCCCACATAATGAATTCTGGGTCGTCCCGAACTTCTACAGGAAGTTTCCTGTAGAAATACAGAACTTCCTGTAGAAAGTCTGCACCTTCCTGTAGAAGACTTAAGCTGTGATGAAATCGTGCCCATACCTTGGAGAAGATGAGTATTCTTTGAGGAGGTGCTGGTGAGGTCTCCTGGCAGCATGATAAGGATCCTTGACTTTGAGTTGAGAGACCTCCTCTCCTTCATAGAACACCTGCAACCTGCATGCATTTCCACACTATAACTTGTTGTCCCTGTCTTTTTTGCTTATTGTTTTTTCTCTTTTTTTCCTCTTTTTTTTTTTTTTTTTTTTTTTGAAAGATAGCAGGGGCCTCAATGAGGTTTTCACCCTTGCCATCTGCCTTAAGCGCCTCAGAGAGGTTTTCACTCAAGGATCTTTTTCAAATTTCTCTTTTTTTTTTTTTTTTGAAATACAATAGGGGCGCCTCAATGAGGTTTTCACCCCTACCACCACCTGCCTTGGAGCCTCAGAGAGGTTTTCACCCAAGGATCTTTATTTTTTTTTTTTATTTTTTTATTTTTTAGATCTTTCAGGGTATGCCCAAAGCAGAGGCAAAACCCTTCTCTATGACCAACACTGATTTCTCCACAGTTTTGATGAACTCCTGTCTTGAGAGGGTTTTCCTATAGATCTTCAGTCGATGCCCATTGACAAGCATGGGGATGGACTCCTCATCAATGGTCCGAATAAGAACAGATCCATTGTCATGACATTTTTCCACTGCATATGGTCCCAGCCATCTGGTTCTCAGCTTCCCCTTGAAATCTTTGTGCCTGGAGTCATACAACAGTGCCCAATCTCCTGGCTGGAATTGCTTGTCATTGAGGTGTTGGTCATGCCACACCTTTCTCTGAAGTTGAACCACTTCTGAGTGAAGGAGGGCCTGCATTCGGTGCTCGTCCAGTCCATTCAACTGCAATAACCTTTCTTGTTGTGCATGGCTGAGATCTAGGTCCAGCTGAGCTGCCATCCTCAAAGTGTTGTATTCAAATTCAATGGACAGCAAAGCTTTCTTCCCATAGACCAGCTCATAAGGTGTGAAGCCGGTTGTGGTCTTCCAGGTGGTGTTGTAAGCCCATGTGGCCTCAACCAGGCAATCTGCCCAATCTTTCCTACTGCTGCTCACCACCTTAGTCAAAATCCCTTCCAATGCTCTGTTGGTGACTTCCACTTGCCCATTTGCCTGTGGATGATAGGGGGTGGAAGTCCTATGCTTGATTTTGTGATGAGCTAGTAGGTCTTCAATTAAGTTGGATGTGAACTGGCTTCCTTGATCGGTGACTAGCTCTCTTGGGTAGCCAAACTTGTAGAAGATGTTTTCCCTTAAGAATTCAGCTACCTTTTCTTTTGTTGCTGCCTTGATTGCCTTAGTTTCTGCCCACTTTGTCAGGTAGTCAGTGCACACAATGATGTAAGACCTTTGCCTCGAAGGAGGGTTGATTGGACCCACAAAGTCCATACCCCACTTCTCAAATGGCTCAAGAGTCACTGAGGTTGGAGAGGCATCTCATCCCTTTGAGTCGGTTTCCCCATTCTTTGGCATCGGTCACATTGGCTGATATATCTTCTGACATCTTGATGAAGTGTGGGCCAATAGTAGCCTGCCTGCAGGATTTTGAAGGCAGTCCTCTTTGCTGCAAAATGTCCTCCACAAAGCCCATCATGACAGGTGAGGAGGATATCAAAGACTTCCTCCTCCCTTACACAACGCCTTAAGATCTGATCAGGGCCAAGCTTGAACAGGTTGCCCCCGATCCAAGTAAATGAGGCACTTTTTCTGATGATTCTGCTCTTCTCTCTTGAGGATAGGTGTGGAGAGAACTATGCTGAAACAAGGTAGTTTGCTATATCAACAAACCATGGAGAGAGTACTGAATAGCAAACAGATGTTCATCGGGCATCTGGTCATCCACTGTTCCATCCTCATCTGCAGATAGATCCAATCTAGATAAAAAGTCAGCAACAACATTTTCTTTACCTGGTTTGTCAACAATGGTCAAATCAAACTGCTGCAACAAAAGTAACCATCTAATAATACGAGCATTCACATCTGGTTTATTCATTAAATATCTAATTGCAGCATGATCAGTATGTACAAATGTTTGATAGCCAGTGATATAATGTCGGAACTTGTTCAGTGCATGGACCACAGCCAAGAATTCTTTCTCGGTTACAGTGTAATTCAGTTCTGCTTTGGACAAGTTTTTGCTGACAAAGTAAATGGCATACGGAAGTTTTTGTTAACCTTGTCCTAAGGCTGCCCCTATGGCTTTGTTCGAGGCATCAGTGTGGATGTAGGGCCCAGTTTGGACCTCTCAAGATTGGGGCAGACACCAACTTGTCCTTTAATTCATTCAAAGCCCTCTGACAATCGTCAGTCCATTTAAACTCCACATCTTTTGCCAACAAACCAAACAATGGTGAGGCTAGCTTGCTGAAGTCTTTAATGAATCTCCTGTAATACCCCGCTAGTCCTAAGAAACTCCGAACATCCCTTACCTTTTGGGAGGTGGAACCGTCTTGATGAGAGCAATTTTGTTAGGATCCACCTGTAACCCTTGGCAAGAAATGGTGTGGCCTAGCACGGTCCCTTCAGTCATCAGGAATTCACATTTTTCAGGACTAAGGGACAGGTTCATCTCAATGCATTTGGTTAGGACTTTTCCCAGATTGGACAATGCTTCCTTGAAGTTGGACCCATAAGGAGTGAAGTCATCCATATAGATTTCCACCGCATCATGGACCAGCTCAGAAAAGATGCTCAAGACGGCTCTCTGGAAGGTAGCAGGAGCATTGCATAGCCCAAAGGGAAGAACTCGGTAGGCAAAGGTACCCAAGGACAAGTGAAGGTGGTTTTATCTTGGTCTTCCGGGCTGATTTGGATTTGGTTGTACCCGCTAAACCCATCCAAGAAAGAGAAAAACTTCTTTCCTGCCAATCCATCCAACACTTGATCTATGAAAGGTAGAGGAAGTGGTCTTTCTTTAGCTTTGTTTTTTCAGCTTCTCGGTAGTCCACACAGATTCTCCACTTCCCATTTTTGTTGGGAACCAACACCAGAGGGGACACCCATTCGCTATCTGAGATGGGGTAAATGAATCCGGCATCCAACAGTTTTTGCAATTCTTCCTTGACAATGTCCTTAAGGCTGGATTCATTCTCCTCTGGGGTTGCCTAACCGGTTTACAATCCTCCTTGATGTAAATGTGATGGGTACAGACCGAAGGATGGACTCCTTTCATCTCCTTATAGCTCCAAGCAAAAGCATCTAGATGACTGGCCAACAGACTACACAGCTCCTTTTCTTGGGAAGGAGATAGGGAGGAGCTGATCTTTAACGTTCTCTTAGGGCCGAACTCCACATTCTTGACTCTGGGAGTGACAGGGTTGGTTGCACAAAGGTCCACTAAGGTGCTGGCTTGGGCATCCTCCACCAATTCCTCTAAGGTCAGTGCACTGGGAGGTGGATTCTGGATCAAGGTTTCAATCAAATCATCCTCGGTTGGGGGGCCTCCCCTAGTGGTGTCTAGGGTGCACAAAGGTGCTGAGTACACCTCATCTTCTTCTCCTTCCTCCAACCAAAGTGGTAAGTCATGCTCTAATGAGGGTTGGGCAGGAGGGTATAGGACTAGCTGCTTGGACATAGGACCATTTTTGATGGTCATGTTCCTGCACGGCAACTTATGTAAGCATCTGCAGTGGTTAACCAAGGCCTTCCCAAAATAAGAGGATATCCAGTAAGCTTTGCCTTTGGTTGCAGAACTAAGAAATCTGCAGGATATTCCCAAGAGTCAACAGAGACCAAGACATCCTCCACAATCCCTTCGGGAGTCACGGTGGAGCGATCTGCTAGTTGTAGGACTGTCGAGGTCTTCCTCAAAGAACCCTGAAGGTTGAGTTTGAGCATGGTATCCCTGGTCATTACATTAATGGCAGCCCCCAGATCAATCAAGGTGTGAGGTATGATGGTGCCATTGATGTGGACATCTACTACAGGACTCCCAGGATCTAGGTACTTTGGGCAGATGACTTGTCCTAACATAAGGTCAGACAGCTGTCCTAAGACATTGATGGTTGAAGCATCTCTCTTTCGCCTGCCTAGCTGTCTGAAACACTTTTCCTTAACCAGTTTGTTGTATATCGGTACATCTTTGATGGCTTGGAGAAGTGGTATTTTCACACACAACTGCTTGAGCTCTCCCAGAAGCTCATCCTCCTCTGGGTTGGGTTGTGTGGTGGCTGTTAGTCTCTCAGGAAAGGGTGGAATAACCTTTGGTTCACTTTCCTGTTTGTCTTCCTCGTCTTCTGGGGGAGGAGGTTGGCGATCCGGAAGAGTCTTTCTAGATCGCAAATTGATCTCCTAGATCTCCACAGCATAGGTAGGGCATGATGTTTCCCCGTGTATACCTGCTGGGCCTGTCTGTTGTTGGGGTTCGGGTTCGGTTGAGCAGGCATTTGAGGTTGCCTTGGAGGAGCAGGAGGTAATGGTTGAGGTTGAACTGGTGGTGGAGGCAAAATGGTGGGAGGAGTATTGTACTGGGGCCTCCACCCCGACTGAGGTGCATTCCATTGAGGCTGTGGCTGGGCATGTGAGTGATATGAATGAGTAGTGGGTTGAGTATGGCACTGAGGTGGATAAGACCATGGAGGAGGCACAGACCAGGAAGGATGAGCAGGGGGACCCCAGGAAGGCATAGGAGTAGATTGGTTGGGGCTTAATAAGCTTGGGGTGCCCCTTGCATCCCCTGCTGGTAAGGTCTAGGTCCTTGTGGCCTCCTTTGGTTGAGGAAATAGAGAGGTTCGATGGGGGGCTTCTGTCCCTTGATACATGGCTTTAAGCCCAGGTAAGGTTGGACATTGATTTGTGGGATGGTCCTCCTCACAAACGAAACATACTTCAACCAAATGCAATGGGCATTCGTTCTTAGGGTGTCTCCTTGTACACCTAGGGCAAAAGATAGCCAAGGCCCTCTCAACTTCTTCCTTCTTCTGCTGGATCCTGAATGTATCCAGTTGCATGGCAATGGTCTGTCTCACCTCACTTTTGAGATCCTCTAATTGATTTGCAAACTCATGTTTGGAGAAAGGAATACCAGCTGAGAGGAGGTTTCCTCTACCTCGTTTCCGGGCTGCCCTAGAGTGGTTTCTAAACACAGTCTTTATGTCCTCGTAAGGCAGTTGGTAAATATCTCCTCCAGCTAACATGTGAAGGGTATCTAAGAGGTCTTCAGGGACTCCTCGGAGCAGGACCAACTTGAGGGATTCAGGGTCAAGTGTACACCTGGCCCGTTTATAGCTAAGTTAGAACCTTTCCTCATAATCCTCTAAGGACTCATCATTTCCCATGGTCATCCGAAATATTTCTCCCTTGGTTTCCTTGGACCTACAGTAGTCCCGGTATTTAGTGTTGAAAGCTTGCTGCATCTGAGCCCAAGTGGTGATACTATTCCCAGGTAAGCCCATGAACCAACGTAATGCTGCATCCTTAAGAGTTGAAGGGAAGAGTTTCAGCTTCTGCTCATCTTCAGTATAGTCATAGGTTCGACAAAGGACAGCAAACTCAAACAGGAAAATATCAGGATCTTCAGTAGTCAGTCCATGGAAGTGAGGTAAAGCGGAGGGGCTAATGTTCTTCATTTTCATGTCTCCATTGGTATCTCGGATGGGGAAGGCACCTTCTATTCTCTCATCTTCTCCTCTATTGTCAGTCATGGCTTCAGATGGAATGGTTTCTAATTCTTCTTCTGCTATAGGATCTTCGTATATCTCAAGAGGTTCACCTATAGGTTCTTCTGGATCACTGTCACCAAAGAAGAGAGAAGGGTGACTCAGTGATGTGGTGGGGTGTTGGGTAAGAATTTGCCTGTTTTATCTCGATTCCTACGAAGCATGAAATAGAAAGACTTTTGATTGCTTTTGTTTTTTTCTCTGGTACCTGCAAAAACTGAAACAGATTGATCTACAACTAACTATCTTGCTGAAATGAAAATGCAGAAGTGAAATGAAAGCAGGAAAGAACTAATCTACTTTGCTCAAAGGAAATTGCAGGAATGGAAATGCTAGTCTACGCTTGCAGAATTGAAATGCTGACCTATGCTTGCAAAATTGAAATTGCGGAATTGAAATGTTAATCTATGAAAGCAGGAAATGTCTATGCTACTTTTGCAGAATGAAATGAAATAAACTACTTGGCAGAAGGCGAGAGTAGGAAAATAGAAGAAAAGCAACAATTACTAATACTCTGACGCTTCCCCGGCAACGGCGCCAAAAAGATGGTGGGCTCCAGTATTGTAGCAATAATGCTACAACTCCTGGAGCTTCCTTCTCTAATTTTATCAACCCAGTAGTTCGTAACAAACTTGGAAGCGACGGTGCTATATGCACAAGTACTAGCTCTTGTCGCAGTTATCACTTGGTCAGCTGGCACAAGTCCGCTAGGGCTCAAGCCAACTTCTATATGTTCTCAGAAGAAGCTTTTTAAGTGATGAATGAAAGCTATCTCAAAGGAAATTAACCTACTTTGCAAGAATGAACTGAAAGCCAACAAAACATAGAAAGCCTAGTAAACCCTAATTCTACCAGCTTAATCCTTATGATGCAATGCAACTTCTAAAAGTGATGCCATTACTTCTATTGGGATGAGATGCATGTGTTTAAACTACTTTCATCTAAAGAGAACATGTTTTTGTATTTTTGCTCAAGTTGGTGGAGTTATTATGACTGTGCTTCTTACTGGGTCTTGACTGTGCAGGGGTAGAAAAAGGGGAGGAAGGCTTGGAAAAGGTCAGGAGGACTCTGAGAGGGTCTAAGGGATCCCTTACATCATTCCACAGAAGTTCACAAAGTTCAGATGCCTGGCAACCGTATTTGCAAGCTTCTACAGGATGTCTGCAGGGGATTCTACAGGAAGTTCAGGATTTCTACAGGAAGTCTGCTAACTTCTACAGGATGTTCTGCAATAGGATTTTTGGGTGATGGGTGAGTGAATGAGCTGTATGGGTGGATAGAGAGGTAGGAGGGGAGCTTGTGATGGCTTATGGACAGAGAGATGAGATGGAGAGGGAGTGTGTAAAGCTGGTTGGTCTAGAGGAGGGTAGAGGCAATGGAAGGCCGAAAAGATAAAACAACGTGGATGATAAAAGAGTTGGGAGGCAAATGATCTAGCTGGGAGATAAGTAGATGGCTTAGGCACGGCTCAGAAGGATAAGGAAATGATAGAGTGGTGCTGCGCAGTGTAAATGAAACAAATCACTCGTGTCTTGCACAAAACCGAGAATTCATCAACCTATTCTAACTGTTTTTATAAAACCATAGAACAGCAATGTCGTTTTTAAGGGAAAATCGTGCAAGGTGCTGAAACAAAGAGTTATTGCTCAAGATCCAAATGCATGGACACTCCTACAAACGGAAATATGACGTTAAAGCTTGCATGCACATGTAAAACTGTGTTTTTTTTTTTTGGTGGTTGGCACGGTTTGCACTCCAATCTCTAAACAGAGGTGGAAGTGAGTGTGCAATCAACCTTTTTGGAGCTCTGATGAATTCTAATCCCCTTACTCTAATTTAAACTATTGAAAGCACTTTATCCATAAAACTAACCTACTTAATCACATTAAGAAATCCGAATCAGCAAACTGTGTTTCCAAGTGCATGTAAAGGGAGAGAAATATAATGCTGAAAGAAAGACAAGTAACAATACAAAGGAAGGAAGCCTTAGGCTCTCAGGTTGGGCCCAACCCTGAGAGCTTAAGCTCCTTTAAGAACTCAGAGCTGCCTCAAATCTGTCTGCTTATTCATTAAGAGATAATAGTCAAAAGTCTGATAACATGCCAAAAATGGCTTACAAAAAGCAAAACAGAGCTATCAGCGCGTAGTCTAGAATGAACAACAAAGTTTCAAAAGTCCCCATCGAATGCTACAGCTTTAATATTTATACATTATGAGGGCCAAGCTGGCCTCCTAAATTAGTGGGGCTTGGCTGACCAACTAAAAGTAAACTGCTGTTCCCTTAGAATCCGTTGGTTGCCTTCTAGCTCAGTGGTGATAGCCGTTGGAGCTCGGAGTTGAGGTGGAGATCACGAAGAAGGCCATTCAAGGCTGTGGACATCCTTCCTACAAAACCGCAATGCCACCTTGGCTGTCTCCTTGCCTTCATCTGCGTGGTTTTGCTCCATTTAATGTCAAAAAACCTGAAATAAACATGTATTAGCCACCTAGGCATAGTGACTGCCCTCCTTCCTACAAATAACATGAATATACTAAGAAATGATGCATAAGTGATAAAAAAATGAAGGGTTGAGCAAGGGTAAGTAGGCCAAATGAGCCCAAAATGTTACCAAATTTGGGGCTCATCAGCTACTCGATTGGGATTGGATACTCAGATACTCAAACGCTTGGCTATTTGCTAATCAGATTGGCTAATCAACTGCGGCTGCTGCACTACTATTCAACTTGGCTTGGTTTGCTATCTCGACTGGGCTGGATACAGTCAGTGCAGCTAGAAGCTATGGTTTGTGCAGCTATAAAACTATGCTTGGTGCCAAGTAGTCAGTGCCAAGTACTCATTGACAGTCATCATAGACAATCTGAGATGCCCGAAGGTGCTGATAGTCGATAGTCGTTGAATGAAGTCGATAGATAAGATAGCCAGTTGCCATTGCCGGTAGTCCAGCATAGTCCCTAGTCCGAGTACCCATCATAGCCAGCTTGTCAGTGCCAATAGCCGAAAGGCCATCAGTCCCAGGAAGGAGGTCTCGATTACCGGTTGCCTATATCCGAAATAACCTCATTACACACCGGTACAGGAGGTTAACACGGGGAGGGGCATTGAATGGATGGATGCCGCTCATTCACCATGCCTATTGAAATCTCCTCTTTTAGGGGGCCGAGGCAGAATCCTCATTCGGGCACTTTAAGTGAAGTTTTTCTTATTGAACATTTCGTGACGTTTCTATATGATTGTTAGTAATAAAGATGCATTTGAGTATCCCCGATGATTTATGATTTATTATGCCATTCACCTAAAACGAGTAATGCACCCAGGCGCCCGTACTGTAATTATTGTCTATTTCTACAGTATTTTGTCATATACATATATATATATATATATATATATATATATCATTTGTGTGTGTGTGCGTATATGGCTCAATGTGTTCTACAGCAAAGTAAGATAATACTAGTTAAGCACAGGTGGGAAAACTACTGGCTACGCAAACCCCCTTGATATTAGCGGGTGGGGGGTCGCTCGCCTTCGTTTCCCTAAACTTGGTTTCACTTCAAATAGCCCGATAGGAAACGAGATGAGCATTTAGGTCAATACACATTATACCAATTTCACTTTACACATCACTGGATTCCCTTCAACTCCCTTATGTTCTTGACTCAACTCCCTAGAGTTTCGACTGTTGCACTTTACAATTCACCCAAACTGGATAGACACTTTGAACCTTGAGAACTAATTGCATGATACCCTACAGGGGCAAATAAACAATGGTGGATCCGCTTATAAACCTATAGCTAGAGCAGAGCGCTAATAATAGAGCATAGTGTTCCAAGAAATAAAGAGCTTTAGCAAATGGCTGACTTAACAATGAACGGGACGAAACTATGGGAATACTTCAACTTAACAATGAACAGGATGGAACATTGTTACGAATACAAAATAATTAGTAAGGAAGGGAAGGAATAAACAGGTGGGGTAGCAACCATTAGCATTAGCAATTCACTGGGAAGGGGAAAAAGGTTTTGCAATTTCTTTGACTATGCTACTATGGTGAAGCCCTATGTGAGTTTGGGTTAGACAACTTGAGCTAGAAAGCCCATTTTACCATAAAACAACTGTTATTCAACTAGAACATAGAGGGAAAGAGGTCCCATTAATAACACCACAACTATAAGCTAATTTGACCATCAACTAAGACACTATAAATGCTAATGGTGTTGAATGGCTACCTAAAACAACAAACAGTTCAATTGACCGCAGAAGAAAGATAGATAGAAAGACAAAGGCCCAATTGAGATATTGCAATTGAAGACCCTTGCAATAGAGAGAGGGAAAGGGACTATGGCCTACACTATAGAAGCTATCACTGATAACCCCCACTGAGAACTGCTTTATGGATGGTTGGGTTATAATCACTAACACTTCCCCCATTACCCCCCATGAAACTGGACAGACACTTCGAACCTTAAGGTTGCTTGGATAGATCGACACTTCCCTGATTGCTAACGCTTGCCCAAGTCATAAAGGATTGCTACAACTAGATTTTAAGCCTCACATTTAGCATACCCGGATATCGGCAAAGGTCTCGAGTTTACTTACAACATATTTCAAAAACTTCATCATTCATGGTCCGGAGCCGCTCTCCTGAGGTACGAGGGGGAGGGTCGAGGTACGAGCCGCTCGACCGTATGGGAGAGGATTCTTGTTAATAAAAATGTTACTTTGAGATGTCCAATAATCCTTCATCGGGCTTTCAAACTGGATTATAGTCACTATAAACCATACCTTTTCAGAGCGTTTCTCTCTGATGACATAGTATTCGCCAAGCATTGATGCTAAGCGTCGTAGTCCTTGACTTCTTGATCTACCTAGAGTCCATGGAGGTGAGGTGAGTCGCTCAAGGGCCAACACAGAAATTATGTCAACTTTTGAGGTCAGACCAAGGGAAAAAGTTATCTCAATACACTTTTTGGTTCTTTAGTTGCTAGGGCCAGGATAACTCACACAAAGGGGTTCATGCATAGGTGATTGAGATAGGAGCGAGGTTTACAAAAGCTTTGTTTATTCACAATTCTACTGGTTGCTGAGGTGCACCAATTCAATTCGCCCAGCCAAGAGGACATTTCGACGAGAAGAGAGAAGATAGGCATGTGATTAGCTTGTTTGCGTTTTCACGTATATAATGCAACAATAACGAAGTTGTTTATTGAGTTAACAAAAACAAGACTTATTAGCTTGATGTTTCACCATTGAATGCAGGGCTTTCCAATAATAATTGATTAACATTGAACACTTTTCTCTTACGCATACTTCAACTTTCGATATTACCCCAGCCACCCTCATACCTATAAATTAAGCCTTTTGAAACTTTATCTCCCTTGGACTAGACCTTGGAGACCTTATGCCCTAGATAGAAAAAGAAACTACAACCTCTACAGTCATCTTATAAGGACTGGACGGATCAACCAACCTTTCACGTACTAACTTATACCCTACTCTATGATGCCAAAACCTTGTGCTGAATGAATGCCCTATGGGTACAAGTACGACAGACAGGCACTATATGCTTTGGTCCAGGCTTCGCAAAAACTAGTTATTAATGAAGACAACAAGCCAGCATTGCCAGGATATTCATGCATGGATGGATCCCATTCAACATTGAGAGGTAGACGAGAAGATGGCCAGCTAGACACCAGAGGAGATACCGACTTTACCTTTCATGTTAGTACCCGCTACCCACCCAGCTTTCCTATAGACCTTACACCAATTACTTATCACCTAGCGAGCCAGGAATCATGAGGCTAGCTTAAACCTTTACCCCCTATCTTACCTTGTTACCACACAACCTCTTTACCCACCTGAAGGAAGACCTACCTAGACCTGCCCTATACCACTTGCTTAATTAATCGCTCAGGAAGTACTCCTATTTACCTCTTATTAGGATAGGACCAGATCACTTTGTCCCCACCCTTACCTTTTTTACTCCCTTTACCCAATTTTGAGTGCTGCCAACCACTCGATGAATGAATGCTTAGGAGGTACTGCTAGAGAACCGGGCGGGATCGGATGAAACTACTGACTAGACCTTTACTGAACTGTTTCTTATAACCTGTTGCTTTAGCCAGGAATCGGGGCAGGGATAAAACACGATATTTACTCTTTAACTTACCTTGTGATTCTTGGTACCACGTATTAACTTCTAGGTACCACATATTCACTATTATTTTTAGTCATTGTTACCCTTACCAACTAGACTACAACACTTATACAGGCGGGATTGGATGGCATGACACAACAACCTCACCCTTACCCTTCATTACTACGTTCAACCTAGTCCATGGAGTGATGTCTTGGGCACCCATTGGATGAATCCAGGAACTAATAAGAAGACGAGGCTACGCATGGTGGCATGTTATGACACCTTTTCTCTACCTTACCCTTTACTTTAGTATTACCCATACACCCTAACGAGGGGAGGAGGAAGGACTTCTATTTTATACCCTTATATTAGAAGTGCACCGGATGGATCGATCTCTTACCCTTCCCTTTATTACTCTCCAGAACTTTTACCACTTGGATTCATGAATCGTTTAAGAGGGAGAGCTATCAACCCGAGCAGAGTTAATGACATGGCAAGCATGAAACAACAGCTTGACTCTTACCTTTGTACCGTCACCCTAAGAAAGGAAATTGGAGTGGTGCTACCCGTTGTTGAAGCCTGGAATAAGATCCAGTAGGGTACGACATCCATTATAATCTATTACCTTGGTTCCAACCCATCCACCCCAATCCCCAGTGAGGAAGGAGGGCTCACCCTCTAGTTGTAGGGTAGGTCTCGAGAAGGGCAATGAAGGGATTCGATCCAGCAAAAAGCATAATTACATATATAATAGCAGCGCGGGAAACTCACTTTTATAGCTATAGAAAATAGATAGGGAGGAGAGAAGGAAATGAGAGGGAGGGAGGAGAAGGAGCGATGAAGCTCCAAAGAGGAAAGAGTGTTGCTTCATTGGGGTTGGTTGGGTGGGATCCGAATAAAGGACCCCTTACTATCCATCGACGACTATTGAGGGTCGGGGATCATTGGATAACACACAATGGATGGACGTTCAGTGCGGTTGGTCCTTATGAAATGGATTCTCGCTCCGGACCTTTTGACTGGCTGAGATTGATGGGTTGAGTGCCCCGTCTTAGTAGTCAATCCTGATACTTCCAGTTTCATTCCGTTGAGTGCCTGGCCCCCGTACTCACTATTGGTGGTGTAAATAGTACCAAATCGATGGAGGAACACAAAGGAAATCCAATCCGTTGATTTCTGCTCTTCCCGAAGTGAGCAAATTGCATGCAGAGGGAATTGCAGGGGCTTATAGTCTAATTGGTTGAAACGTAATGCTCATAACAGTGATATTGTATGTTTGAGCCCTACTAAGCCTACTGCCTTACCCTACAGTCGAAGTGCAATGAACAAAGATCAGATAAGGAATTTAAGGGCTTACTTGCTATATCCCAGCATACTTTACCGAGGGAAAGGGCACGACTCGTTCTTCATGCCCTGCTTTTCTTTTCCCGCTTCGAGCAAGTTACTGCCTGTTGGAGCACAACCAAGTGGTAAGGCATCGGTCTCCGGTACCGATATGCAAAGGGTTGAATCCCCCCACTCCATCCAATCTGCGCACCTATGAACTAGTGCTCTTAAATTCCCTACGGAGGTAGCAGAGGTGGGAGGAAAGACGAAGATGGACCCTATCCAATTAAGTGTGTCTGGTCCAATGGCTTCAAGGCTAAGTTGCAGGAAACGTGGCCCTAGGGGTCGTTTCCTCCAGGGAAACGAAACAAAACGCGTTTCCGCGTACCGTACGGCCTGGAAACGCGTTTCCGGCCGTACGGCCACGTTTCCCGAAACGGAAACGTGGCCGTACGGCCGGAAACGCGTTTCCAGGCCGTACAGCCCGCGTTTCCCAATTGAATTATGTTTTTTTTTAATTATTGTTTTTTTCAAATTTGTTTTTTAATTTTCTAGATGTGTGTCTAAAGTTATAAAAGTGAATTTTTGCCCTAGTGTTGACATGCAGTTCATTGTAATGTTAAATTCTTAAAGTAAAAGTGATATTCTCCTTTATTTTTCATTTTCATCCTTTTACTTAAATTTTTAGCATTACCATGAAATGACTCAGGATGTTTGAGAGTGGTTTCGCCCTCATTGGATTTCATATGGAGAAAGTAGAATTTTAGATCTCACTCAAAATCCAGCAGACTTATTTGTTTTTCAGGATTTCAGGATTGAGGGGGTTGCAATGTTTCCATTGGATTTTATCATGTACTAGGGTATGGAACTTCTATTTAATCAAGAGAACCAAGCCCTCTATGCAGGGGAAACTCCCATAATCAAAATCATGTAGGGTACTAGGGTATGAAACGTGTATTTAATCAAGAGCACTAAGGTCGTTCGACTATGTAGGAGGAGACTCCCAATACAATAGTGGTCCTTCTAAAGAATGGGATGTGGATGCAGAAAATCCTGATTTGGATCTCTCTCTTGCAGCCTTATAGTCTTTATTGTACTTGCAGCCTCATATATTAAGATAAATAAAGGCTGATTTTGAGATTTGGATATCTAATAAAGGTTGCTTTTGGATATTCCGATATTTTTATTTTCATTATGTGATCATTCATGAGTAAATGTGATGTAAATTAAATCTTAATGTTTAAGTGTAATAAATTATAATGTATCATTTATGCTTTATGATTGCACACACACACATATATATATATTTAAATATTTTCTATATATATATATATATATTCGCGTTTCCCCGTTTCCAAAATTTGGGGAGGTCGCGTTTCGTATCGCTTCCCGTTTCAGAAACTCGTACCCATTTCCCCGTTTCGTGCAACTTAGCTTCAAGGTATTATGGAGTGTAAGGATAGACTCAATAGCTAACACATGGGACTAACTAATTTATATGGACAAGGGTATTAATGCGATAATAAGTTAAGGAAAGGGGAGGCGAACACAAATACCAAAAGGGTGGGGGCTAGGCCCTAGCTTATGGATTTTATCAATGTGTCCTTCCCCACTTTGAATTCGATGACAAAAGAGAAAAAAGAAAATAGGTTAGGTCAGCGAGGGGCCCAGGCTAAAACATAACCCAATGCTTATATTTAGTAGGTGTTACCACCCTTGCTTGGAACCCGATGACTTGGCCTTTTAGGCACATTTTCTTAGGATTGGATGGATCTTGAATATAAACTTACAGAACATTTGATTCAAGCTTCTAAAATGTAAGTGATTAACGAATATAAAGGAGCAACTATTGGCTAATAGATCTTGGATACATAACAGGCTTAGCTGGCATATCCTTGCCTGATTAATAATAATAAAAAGCAAGGTAAGGAAGAAGGTACTCAACACAAGCGAGGTCACAAAGCAGGCACCAACCACAAGAGATACGAAGAAGGTGTAGCTACGACTAACAAACAGATACCAGAGCTGTAGTATGTGCATCTTATGTGTAAGCTTCTGTGTGTGCTCTATCCTCTCCCTTTTGGTATTTAGGCCTTACGGCACCTCGTTTGCGCTCTGAACTCAGTGAGGGGCTAAAAGGATTGGAGACGCATCCCCTGTTGCTAAGACTTATAGAGGTGCAGGTATAGAACTAGGTGGACATAGGTATGGGAATTTGTGTACATAGTTGTATGATTACAAGGGTTTTTTCCTGGAGCATCATTTAGATCTTATATGGGACGAATCAACGCAATCCATATGGGCCTATCCCGAGCAGTACTTTTTCCTACCTAATCTAATTGGCATGATAGAAGCGCCTTGTGAAAGGTTGTGAACCACATGCAATACTATGGTCACACTTCCCCTATCAAAGTGAAAGATCCTGACCTCTAGGTATGACATAGGTTTGTAATGCACCGGCAAGCCAGATCCTAAGTGTGTTGGATCGACTGTAACATTTGATTAACACACTTATGAACGATTGATGAATGGATCGAATATCTGCTAGCGTGGACCATACCCAAAAGATTGACTTGCTCTCCTAAAAGGTAAGGGTGAACCTATTGAAAGTAATAACGAGGGAATCCTCCAAGAGACAGTAATGAGCGGGCTAATCAAGCGGTCAACCCACTCCATTTTTCACCACTACTTCTTACAACCATTGCAGTCAACCGTTGCTACGCTAAGTAATGGTCAAAACATTAGGGGTAGATTGGTCCAGTCGGTGGGGTTTATACCAAAGGGAAACACGTGCAAATGGATATACGCATCAAAGCTTTCGTCCTTTATCCATATCCAAATACGAATACAGTAGATGTTGGTCGGGGTATAGTTGCTGATTCCATGGTCGAAGAGCGCCTTATCTGAACCTTATTAACCGAGGGGGCATGGTGAATTGGAACAGAAATAGGCTCTGCAATGGCTTAAAGTGTTACCTTTGGTAACATCAAGATCTGAAAATAAATCATTCTGTTGATTCTATTGATGACCTTGAACCACCACCTAATGGGGTCAAATAACCACCTATAGTATGGGTAGAACCACCACTTGGATAATCAGTAGATTCTTTTGTTCAAGCTTATCCAGTAGCTAAGGTAGCAAAGACAGGAACAGATCCTATTGATCCATAAGCATCATTAATAGCGGCACAACTTCTTCTGTTATATCGGTACCCATAAGCACCAATACCAGCACCTATAGCACCAGTAGGTAGCATCAGAGCAAGCATAGGTATCTCTGAGGAAGAATCCCAAATTCACTAGGTCTTCTATCAAAAGCCAGTAGCAGAATGGTAGCTGACATAGGGTTGGGAGAACCTGTAGCTTGCCAACATGAAAAAGCCATAACATAGGTAGAAGCTCCCTCATCTAATACACATCGGATGCGGGTGGCGTAAAGTAGGGTTTTAGGCGTGTGCCATTCACCCACCTTGGTTGAAGGGTACCATCCAATTGAGCTGAATCGCTGGCCCTGGTTTCTATAATGTCTGCAACCACAAAGTGTCTAAGCCAATGCATCTTCAGGTTCCCTGGAGGTTTTTCAAACTTACTGTAATACATCAATACCATGTTTCCCTCACCAAATGTCTTGCACTTAATTTGTCGATCGTGCCAAGCCTTCTGTCGCTCCTTTTCCATTGTCTAGTGGTAGACTACAAGGAATCTGTATTCTTATAGAGCCATTTATTTTGCAAGTCTTTCCTCCCATTCTGTTGTCATGGGAGCCCTCTTTCTTCTTGTGCTTCTTCACTTGATATCTGTGTGACCTGTCCAATATGTAAGCTCAGCAGTATAAAATCCACAGGGACCATTGCTTCGAGACCATACAACAATTTGAAGGGTGTCTATTGAGCCTCTTTAGTGTTGTTTATAAGCCCAAAGTACCGCTAGTACACAATCATCCTAGTCATCCCAGTTTGCATTACACACCTTTGACGAACGGGCCATGCTCCAAAATCTTATTGAATGCTTCTACTGTACCATTTGTCTAAGGATGATACGGGCTCATCTTATGATGTTGGATCATGAAGACTTGTGTCAGTGTCGCGATGGTCTCATTGATGAAGTCGCTGCCCTGATCACTTATCAAACTTTGTGGGCAACCAAACCTTGTGATAATGTTCTCAAAGATGGATTTTGTTGCTGTGTAGGGATGTGAATTTTGTACCGGCACTACTTCTGCGCATCAGGTCATATATTCTATTGTGGTAATAATATACGATGCCCCTGACTATCGCGTAGTAGGGTTAATGGGTCCAATTCAATCTACTGCCCATTTCTCAAAGGTGCGCTAGCACTAGGTGTATTGACATCTTGTTCCGACACGATGGTCGCCCAATTCTCTGGCAAACATCACAACTCTCGGTGTACTCCTTTGCATTTAGGAACATCATGGGCCACCATAACCTTGCTTGCAAGATGTTGCATGCAAGTCAAGTCTCTGACCTTAGTGCATGTTCAGAGGTGAGACCGCACACTCTGGGCGAATAACTCGTACTGTGTAGGTGCTCGAGCATAATCTCAGAGTAAACACTCAGTCATTACCACACATAATCTCTTCTATTAGGACATAGTAGTCGTTCCATTGCTCTGGATCGACTGTCACGGCATGCACTTCATTCATAAGCAGTTGGCCCCTCTCATTATATATATCATTATGCATTTCTGATTCTTGAATTCGACAATGCATATGTTATATACGTAAGTACGCCAACCAACCAATATCACTGATTTGGAAGGGATGGTTGGCTTTCTTTTTGGCTGACTTACTGGAACTTCAATGCCTGGCTTAAAAGTGGTAAATTCACTACTGAAAGGTGGCCTACCGAAATGGGAAATTCCCACAATTTCAAGTGTGGTACGGATGCTATGGCTGGGTGGGATTGATGGGATTGTTAGGATCATTGGAATAGCCAGATCGCTGAATGGGATGGATGGATCAAGGGATGGAGGGAGGGGGAGTGTTGCCTGCCCTTACTAACAACCAATTGTTGAATGAACTTAGAGAGAGATAGATTTATGGGCTTCCAAAACAACCACTTGCTTCAGGCAAGAATCCTAGTGGGTACGACACTTAGAACACAAAACTATTTCACTTTACTCAGCCTACTTTCCCTTTACCTTTACTGTTATGACCCAACCCACCGATTCTCTTTATCTTTTTGTCAGGCTGGGCTAAAGCGAGGTAATTAGTTTATGGAATCCATAGGTTAGGCACTTATTCTATGGCAGTAGAGAGTTTAGTCTCAAGAAGCAGGGCATGTATGCGTAGAGACAAGTAAAGAGAGCTAGCTGATCCCCACCAATAAGGAAATTAGGAAGGATGGATATGTGCACGTAGGCAATACAAAAGGGAAAGAAAGCGATTGAGTGAAGGAACAACGGACGATGGAAGGAATCACCTGAAATGCATTCATGGCCTAATCAAAATGAGAGTTACAGACCCCGGTGGATGGGGCTGGACCCCAGCTAAACGAGGGCTCCCTTTATCCAATTCTTGTTTGGGAACGTTTTTGATATCGACAAGAACCAACCCCAATTCTCAAGTCCAGGGAGATGCAATGGTTCCTTAGATCAATCCTGCTGGTGCTACTTTCACCCGTTCATGAAGAGGATAGGAAATAAGTGAAAGCCAAGTCAATGTAACGGGAATAAGCGTGAAAGTATATAGTTTGGTTTGCTAATGGAAATATCCGTGTGACTCACTTCAATATTGATTATTTTTCGGCTAAGTCTTGAAAGTGCACCTGAAAAGGTTAGTAGGAAGGAGACCGTGATCCCACTGAGCTACTCTCACTACTACTACTACAACTACTACTACCAATAGTCACTCCTGAAAACAGACAGAGAGAGATCAGAGAAACTTGACAGAAGAAGAGAGAGAGAGAAAGAGACCCAACCCCCCCTTTCGAATGCATTTAAGGTTCTCCCTAGACCTCCTGACTGAGTGATAACTTTGCCTTTCGACCGCCGCTCTGCCTACCTAGCCTCACGATTGAATCTGTATTACCGAGCAGAGATAGGCTTTGAGGGGAAGGGAGAAAGAGAGAGAGATTGATCCCAACCCGAGGACCAAAGGAAGGTAGGTATAACCCAGTATTTAAGTAGGAATGTACTTAGAAGATGATGAATGACGTAAAAAAGTTAGGAGAGGTCGTTCGTTAAGTATCTCGCTTGTCTATAAACCATTATTTCCTTCCGCACCCATATGAATGAGTGAGCCATCCTTCCTTATATATGTTATGTAAAGAATGGGGATTTTGATCTATAGTTACCGACTTCCTTCTCTCTTAATGCTCTCCGATGCTAAAGCGAAGCGAATAGTTATTTATTTTATTAATGCTAAAGGAAGGCAGGCCTGATGGGGAAAGCACCCACCCCGCAAGCCAGCCTTGGAGTTCTCTCAAGTTTGATAGGTAGGCCCCCGATGAGTCATTTTCACCCCGCAAGCTTAATGCAAGCCAGAGAGACAGATACAACCTCTAACTCAACATTTGGGCAAGAGATTGAGCTCAAGCCAGTTAGCATAAGGGCTTGTATCGTATCATGGTCAGTAACTCTTGAATGAACCCCCTACGCGTATGACCAATAATGTATGACTTTCAGATGCGGGTTAATGCTTTCAAATGCGAGTTCTGATCTGATTCATCTCATGGGCATATAACCCCAACCTTTAATTAATGCTACAACCACCCTTGATTCGAAGGGGGATCCATAGCTCCAGTCCAGCCAATCATGAGAGCAGTAAGATCCATCCTGCCAGCCAGTAAGAAGGCCAAATAGAAAGCAACAATTTCCCCTTCTGACAGACAGTTAGACAAAGCCAGCCAAACGAGGTAAAGTCGGGTTTCTGCCTAGCCAACTGTGATGCTTTAACGAAGGGTAAAAGAGCCTGAAGCTTCACCTGCTGACCAAGAACCTATGTCCATGGAAGAAGTAGCCAAAATACTTAGATCTATTACCATAGCTCTGTACCATCTGTGAAAGTCATACGTATACATACTTCAAACTCTGTTCGAGCCCTTTTTTAGCTTTTTTGCCTAACTTAGATTAGGGTAAGCAAGAAGTATACCCGAATTGTTCCCAATGAAAAACGCTATCCACTGGGAAGGGCCCTCATTCACTTTGAATATCTTATACGCTTGGGTTGGAACTTTTCACATTTGTATTACTATCAGCCTACATAATGAATTAATGGTGGTAGTTTACTTACCCACAACCTGGAGTGTGAACCTTACTTCTCACATACCCCCCAACTCAATTCCCTGCTTAACTTAGAGCATTCATTGCACGGGCAGGCCAAACACTTCTGGAGGAATGCTTATTAGTAGTAGCAGAGCAACACTATTGCTTGCGCACCTTCTGGACGGGTAATGGGTTGAACTATTCATGATGATGAAAGTGATGATGAACATGTTACGTATAGAAGAAACTATCGGGCCTTTTGGGAGGGAGGTTAACTAATTAATCTAGCTTTGGACTAGTATCCTTGCCTGGGGGTGAAGGAATCATATAGCTAGATTTCTCCACAGTCGGATGAAGTTATTCTTCGCATACTATCCGAACCAGGGAGGGAAATTAAACATCAGGGAGAACTAGCTATTGGAAATAAACCAGAAACCGGATGCTCAGTAGGAAAGAATGTTAGGCCAGCCACCTAATCTTAGGCTGGATTCCCCGATGGGAGTTAACTACTTTTATATTACTGGGCCAGCGGAAAGAATGTTAGGTGGACAGGAAAGACAACCCAAATGTTAGACATTATTTCCAATGGTTGGGCAGACGAGTAATGGACTCAATTACTATTGTATTAGTTGGACCATCCAAATATCCAGCGTGCCAGGACCAGCAACTATAGCTATCCTCGTTAACTCGTCGTTAATTCCTTCCTTCCGTAAGAGCCCAACCGAGGGTTCAGACATGGAGGCCGAACAATCCATATTTCCAACTACCCTATCCTGGGGTGATGAATCCCATTACTCGCCTATAAGAGCTTCTCCTTGCGGATGGTATAGTTGATGGATGTTGGCCTAACTATTTTGTATCTTGGCTGGCCTTCCCTTGACCAGGTAAAGAACCTAC
Source organism: Pinus tabuliformis (assembly GCA_031772625.1). Lineage (NCBI taxonomy): Eukaryota > Viridiplantae > Streptophyta > Pinopsida > Pinales > Pinaceae > Pinus > Pinus tabuliformis. Next base: position 471,971,193 of record CM062817.1, read on the forward strand.
CTGGAGTTGAAGATAAAGGTCGTTGTCTACTCCCTCGATAATTATTCCAACTAGTCGGAAGGAATGGGGACCCCACTGATACTAACCTTCATTGAACACCTTCTATTTGGGTGAGATGGGATTATCTGAACTGAGCTTCTATTTTTTATTCTCCTTGGGATGGGTCGTGAACAGTGTAACCCACTCTGAAGCTGGGAAGCCTGCTCTGAAGCTGAGATAGGAAGTTATTGGGCTTGGGCCTCCCCTTTGCTGGACCTGCCTCCTTCCCTCGGATTAGTTGAATAGGATGGGATGGACACTCCAATCACTATCTAGGTTAGGGGGAAAGAAGTAGTTTATAAATGGCTAGAACGGGAAACTCTAGTGTGGCCATCTGGGACTATAGCTAGTGAGGGTTATGGGAAGGTTATTCCGAGGAGCAGCAACTACACGATTTGAGGAGCAGCAACTATAATAAGGAAGGAATTCCCCTCCTTATTATAGTTCATTTCATTGGACTTGCCTCCCACCTAGAGAAGGAGGGAAAGAAACTCGTTGGGAAAGTCCCATCCACCCACAGAGGGAAAGTAATGATGGCCCTCCCTCCAGGCTATCACGTAGATAATCTAGCCAAGCGAGGAAAGGATCCGTCCTTCACCCCCAGTTGAATCTGGCCGAGCGAGGAAAGGAAGGTTTCAACCATCCAGCTTGCCTTCCGGTTGAACAACTATAGAGGGGAAGTCGAACAACGATTGATGTTAACTACTTCCGGCTAGTTCCTTCCAACAAGAACTAAACGAACTGCCTCCCTCGTCGAGGATGAGTGAACAATTATACCACTAGTCTCCCTACCTCCCAACCACGTTAATTCCCTATGGGGTAGATTGAGCTCCTTTCCTTCGGCTTATAGCTAGTTGCCTTCCTTAATCTCTCTCTCCCTATCTATCTCTCTTTCGCCGGTCCTACATAGTGATGGAAATGTGCTCCTTCGCCGATCACTAGAACACATTCTATCTTCACTGTATTATTGACAAGGTACCCACTCTAAGCATTGGAACCTGCAGCCCAGCTCGGTTCATTCGGGTTTGCTATCGCTCAACAACAATCCCCTCCTTCGCCGAGACATTAAAGGCAGGCTGCAAATGTGATGGTTCGAAAACGAGAGCGACATATTTACATATATGATAGGTTCAGCGCCTCTCACGAGAGAAACAATCCCTGGCAAAGTTGAATTGCGATTATCTAATATATAACAGAAGATACTCTCATTCTATTATTATACGTTGTTGTGGTTGTCACTTTTTTGCATATTACCATTAACTTACCATTACCTTACTAAGAGAGTGAGAATCTCGTGTTCCTTAGGTAAGATTCTTGCTCACCTTACCATTACCTTACTGGGAGAGTGAGAATCTCATGTTCCTTTACCACACCTTATCGGCCACACTTTAACCCTCGAAGAGCACCTTCAGTCAAGAGAGATAGAACCTCATCCACGAAGTGGCAGGCTACGCTCTTGCAGTTCATTTTCAATTTAGCTTTTATTTCAACGATTCACCTTCTCGGAACTTACACTCCCTGACCTATGAAACAACCTTGCTGACTTCCTTACCTCGCCTTGCTCGACCATAAGGGAGAGGAAGATCTCCATGAAAGGTAAGTTCATTCCTCCCTAAATGGAGAGTCTGTCTGCGGAGGAAATCCCCAAGGTCATAATGAGGAATAAACCAGTGGGATGGCCCTTGAGTTATTGGTCTAGTGTGTTCTTGCACCATTCATTCTGTCTTTCTGGATGACGTGATCTCTGCTGAATAGGCTTTAGGTCATCGATTAGATGTATTTTTAGGGTAAGAAATATAGGCCATCCCTGTTAAAGTGAAAGGGGGATAAGTCTACATGTATTTGAAAGCCAGTTTAACCCGCGTAAAGTCAGTGGACCAAATTCCAGGGGTAAATCCATCCCCTCTACTATATGAAATTCAGGATCGAGTGAAACCTGCGTAAGGTAGGTCTCGCTGGTTGTCTGGTCCTTATTTCTACCCATGCTTAGGTTCCCGCGTAATAAAGGTTCCTTCTTATTTCACGCTGGTGTGTCAAGCTGGTGAAAGTTGGTGTTTGGCTGAAGGGGATTGGCACAGACATTAGTAGATATATCTGGGAGGAATCCACCCCATGTGTATGAATCTGGATCTCTTTCCACGGGTATGATCTAAATCCATTTCCTTCCTCTCAATCTCTCAACCATAACTCTCCTTGGTGGATTCATTCTCCGGGGCATGAGATTCTCCCCTTCCTTCGGGGCCTGATAGATCCCTTCATGGGAAGGCCTGATATAAGGAGATCGTATAAGGTTTGAGGGAAGAGAATAGTAAGGAGAAGGTCGAGTAGAAAGGGAGGCCTTTGTCAAAAGGACTTTGTAGAGTAAACCGAGTGAAAAGAGAGCAAGCTCAGGCTTTCAGGGGAAGAAATATAGGGAAAGCTTCTGTAGAATCCAAGCGCGTAAGGTGTTTTGTGCCTATATCTTTCAGGCAGGCTGTAGGTGGTAGTGAAAGTTCAACCCACGTAGTGTGATTTAGGCAACCTTGAGCCGCCTACAAATGGCCTTAATTTAGAAAACCCCGACTACCGTCGTGTTCATTCAAGTTCAACCCGCTCAGGAGCTGTTGTAAGTAGGTCAGTTCAGGAGATGGTATAGGTTAGTCAGTGGAAAGACTATGTAGTGAAAATGAAAGGGCCCATTGAAATTTCACAGACAGACACAATGCAGATACCACCCCTCAACGGGTGTGTCCTTTAATGGTCCCTTTCATGGTCGAAGGAAGGTAAGAAATATCGTAAGTAGTTATGTAGTTTAATTTCCCCGTAGCCAGAAATCCCAAGCCACCCATATGTCCCCTTCTTTCTCCCCTTCGGTGCACAAGTCCCCTTCGCGGATAGAATGTCTTCCCCCTTCTCCCCAATTCCAAATTCATATTCTTCATCCATCTATTCCTGGTAAATTGACATTCAAGAACCTAGCCTTTTAATATACTCTTATTCTTCCCCTCAATCGCACGCTAGAAGGTAGGTAAGGTTGGTTTTCTTCCCCTGCTAAGCTTACTTTGCCCCTTAAGGCATGACTCGACCTTCCTCCTTCCTTGTGACCCTAATGGGAAGGACCTTCTTTAACTAACGAAACCTTATATTGGCTTTGGAAGACCTCATGACCTAATGCGCTTGGTTGGCAGAATTCCTTAATTTGCTTTCCTTCCTACCCACCCGCTTATTCCTCCCTTCCTACCCACTTCTTCCCTTACTTCCCGCTCGCCAGACTTAACCCTAGCTCAGGCAATGTTTTTCCCCTTCCTTCCAACCAACTCAGGTTAGGCCTCCTTTCAGGACCTTGCCTGAGCTAGCTCTCATTGGACCTTCAAGACCCTCTAACTAGCTGATGGGTAGCAAGCTAAGTGGGCTTGATTGTGGGGAAAACTCCACAATTAAGCACGCTTGAGCCAGAGGCGATCTGGGATGGGTGACCTCCCGGGAAGTCCTGGTTACCGGGTGCAAGCCTCGGAAGTGATGATTGATGCTATGTGATTTATTTCACTAGTTTCAATTCCACTTCTTCACCCCTGTGAGCATCACCCGATGCAATGAGTGCTAAGTGAACTATTCAAATCATGAGAAATTAGTCACTTACGACTACCTCTCATGGAAATGGTCATACATGAATGACTTACTTAACGCAATTGAATCCCAAAAATGATATCTAATATAATGCACTGTGTAAACCCCCTATACTTAAATTCAAAAAGAGTGAAGGGATCTCTACTTGAATGGTTCATGAGGCACAATACTTGCTAAGGTTTTGAAAATGGGGTAGCAAGCTAAGTGGGCTTGATTGTGGGGAAAACTCCACAATTAAGCGCGCTTGAGCCAGAGGCGATTTGGGATGGGTGACCTCCCGGGAAGTCCTGGTTACCGGGTGCAAGCCCCAGAAGTGATGATTGACGCTATGTGATTTATTTCACTAGTTTCAATTCCACTTCTTCACCCTTGTGAGCATCACCCGATGCAATGAGTGCTAAGTGAACTATTCAAATCATGAGAAATTAGTCACTTACGACTATCTCTCATGGAAATGGTCATACGTGAATGACTTACTTAACGCAGTTGAATCCCAAAAATGATATCTAGCTGAGAGATTTCATTTAAGGCCCCTAAATATGGTTCTACCTACCTGGAGAGGGTTATACCTTCCCTTCGCTATGCTCAGGTCCGGTTAAGACCATCCTTGAGTTGAGAGAAGGGCATTCACTTACGTACTAAATCTTTATCTCAAGCGGGTAGGTTAGGAAGCCCTTACCAGAGCTGGAAGGGAAAGGTCTTACCTCAGGCAAGGTTATGGTCTTACATGAACCAACTTGGCTCAGGCAAGTCACCTAAACCCTCTCAGGAAAATCAGTATGTAATGGTTATGAAAGGGAAGAGTAATAAGGGGTCTGGAGTATGTAATAAGGGAAAAGTAATCAATATGTAATGGTTACGAAATCTATTTTATCTTAACTACACTATACCCTTTCAGATAGTTTCCCTATGATTGACAGGTTTTGACCCACTCGATTTAGGTGTTTATCCCAGTGTTGATTCGATGCTTAGCTTGATTTTCCACTTGAATATATCTAATTACCCATCCAACGAGGGATAATCTGGCATACCCGTTCTTTACCCTCCAACACTCTACCTCGACCTCTAACTCACTTAACGCTACTAGAACATTTGAATCTCCTACTTGGGGGGGGGGGATGGAATGCATAGTTGGGCTTATCAGACTAGGGGCTACTCGGTTGGGATTGGATACTCAAATACTCAACTTGGATACTCAAATGCTTGACTATTTGCTAATCAGATTGGCTAATCAACTGCGACTACTGCACTACTATTAACCTTGGCTTGGTTTTCTATCTCAACCGGGCTGGATATAGTCAGTGCAGCTAGAAGCTATGGTTTTTGCAACTATAAAACTATGCTTGATGCCAAGTACTCATTAACAATCATCATAGACAATCTGAGATGCCAGAAGGTGCTGATAGTCAATAGTCGTTGAATGAAGTCGATAGATAAGATAGCCAGTTGCCATTGCCGATAGTCCGAGTACCCATCATAGCCAGCTTGTCAGTGCCAATAGCTGAAAGGCCATCAATCCCAGGAAGGAGGTCTCGATTATCGGTTGCCTATATCTGAAATAACCTCATTACACACCGGTACAAGATGTTAACATGGGGAGGGGCATTGAATGGATGGATGTCGCTCATTCGCCATGCCTATTGAAATCTCCTCTTTTAGGGGGTCGAGGCAAAATCCTCATTCGGGCACTTTAAGTGAAGTTTTTCTTATTGAACATTTCGTGACGTTCCTATATGATTGTTAGTAATAAAGATGCATTTGGGTATCCCCGATGATTAATGATTTATTATGCCATTCACCTAAAAAGAGTAATGTGCCCAGGTGCTTGTACTGTAGCTATTGTCTTTTTCTACGGTATTTTGTCATATATATATATATATCATGTGTGTGTGTGCATATATGGCTCAATGTGTTCTACAACAAAGTAAGATAATACTAGTTAAGCACAAGTGGGAAAACTATTAGCTATGCAAACCCCTTTGATATTAGCGGGTGGGGGGGGCGCTCACCTTCATTTCCCTAAAATTGGTTTCACTTCGAATAGCCCGATAGGAAACGAGATGAGCATTCAGGTCAATACACATTATACCAGTTTCACTTTACACATTACTGCATTCCTTTCAACTCCCTTATGTTCTTGACTCAACTCCCTGGAGTTTCGACTGTTGCTCTTTACGATTCACCCAAATTGGATAGACACTTTGAACCTTGAGAAGTAATAGCATGATACCCTACAGGGGCAAATAAAAAATGGTGGATCCGCTTATAAACCTATAGCTAGAAAAGAGCGCTAATTAGAGCATAGTGTTCCAAAATCAAGAGCTTTAACAAATGGATGACTTAACAATGAACGGGACGGAACTATGGGAATACTTCAACTTAACAATGAACGGGACGGAACACTGTTACGAATACAAAATAATTAGGAAGGAATAAACAGGTGGGGTAGCAACCATTAGCGTTAGCAATTGACTGGGGAGGGGAAAAAGGTTTTGCAATTTCTTTGACTATGCTACTATGGTGAAGCCCTATGTGAGTTTGGGTCAGACAGCTTGAGCTAGAGAGCCCATTTTACCATAAAACAACTGCTATTCAACTAGAGCATAGAGGGAAAAGAGGTCCCATTAATAACACCACAACTATAAGCTAATTTGACCATCAACTAAGACACTATAAATGCTAATGGTGTTGAATGGCTACCTAAAACAACAAACAGTTCAATTGATCGCGGAAGAAAGATAGATAGAAAGACAAAGGCCCAATAGAGATATTGCAATTGAAGACCCTTGCAATAGAGAGAGGGAAAGGGACTATGGCCTACACTATAGAAGCTATGACTGATAACCCCCACTGAGAACCGCTTTATGGATGGTTGGGTTATAATCACTAACACTTCCCCCATTACCCCCCATGAAACTGGACAAACGCTTCGAACCTTGAGGTTGCTTGGATAGATCGACACTTCCCCCATTACCCCCCATCAAACTAGACAGACGCTTCGAACCTTGAGGTTGCTTGGATAGATTGACACTTCCCCTGATTGCTAATGCTTGCCCAAGTCATAAAGGATTGCTACAGCTATATTTTAAGCCTCACATTTAGCATACCCGGATATCGGCAAAGGTCTCAAGTTTGCTTACAACATATTTCCAAAACTTACTCATTCATGGAGCGGAGCCACTCTCCTGAGGTACGAGGAGGAGGGGTGAGGTACGAGCCGCTCGACTGTATGGGAGAGGATTCTTGTTAATAAAAATGCTACTTTGAGATGTCTGATAATCCATAATCGGGCATTCAAATTGGATTCTTGTCACTATAAACCATACCCTTTCAAAGAGTTTCTCTCTGATGACATAGTATTCGCCAAGCATTGATGCTAAGCGTCGTATTCCTTGACTTCTCGATATACCCAGAGTTCACGGAGGTGAGGTGAGTCGCTGAAGGGCCAACAGACAAATTATGTCAACTTTTGAGGTCAGACCAAGGGAAAAAGTTATCGCAATACGGTTTTTTGGCTCTTTAGCTGCTAGGGCCAGGATAACTCACAGAAAGGGGTTCATGCACAAGTGAGCGAGATAGGAGCGAGGTTTAAAAAAGCTTTGTTTATTCACAATTCTACTGGTTGTTGAGGTGCACCAATTCAATTCGCCCAGCCAGGAGGACATTTCGACAAGAAGAGAGAAGATAGGCGCATGATTAGCTTGTTTTCGTTTTCACGTATATAATGCAACAATAACGAAATTGTTTATTTAGTTAACAAAAACAAGACTTATTGGCTTTATGTTTCACCATTGAATGCGGGGTTTTCCAATAATAATTGATTAACATTGAACACTTTTCTCTTACTTCAACTTTCAATATTACGCCAGCCACCCTCATACCTATAAATTAAGCCTTTTGAAACTTTATCTCCCTCGGACTGGACCCTGGAGAACTTATGCCCTAGATAGAAAAGAAACTACAACCTCTACAGTGATCTTATAAGGACCAGATGGATCAACCAACCTTTCACTTACTAACTTATACCCTACTCTGTGATGCCCAAACCTCGTGCTAAATGAATGCCCCGTGGGTACAAGTACGAAAGACAAGCACTATATTCTTTGGGCCATGCTTCCCAAATACTAGTTATTAATGAAGACAACAAGCCAGCATTGCCAGGATATTCATGCCTAGATGGATCCCAGTCAGCATTGAGAGGTAGAAGAGAAGATTCCCAGCCAGACACCAGAGGAGATACCGACTTTACCTTTCATTTTAGTACCCGCTACCCACCCACCTATCCTATATACCTTACCCTAATTACTTATCACCTAGTGAGCTAGGAATCGAGAGGCTGGCTTAAACCTTTACTCCCTATCTTACCTTGTTACCACACAACCTCTTTACCCACCTAAAGGAAGACCTACCTAGACCTGCCCTATACCACTTGCTTAATTAATCGCTTAGGAAGTACTACTATTTACCTTTTATCAGGACAAGACCGGATCACTTCATCCCTCACCCTTACCTTTTTTACTCCCTTAGGAGGTACTGCTAGAGAACCGGGCGGGATCAGATGAAACTACTAACTAGACCTTTACTGAACTGTTTCTTATAACCTATTGCTTTAGCCAGGAATCAAGGCAGGGATACAACACGATATTTACTCTTTAACTTACCTTATGATTCTTGGTACCACATATTAACTTCTAGGTACCACATATTCACTATTATTTTTAGTCCCTGTTACCCTTAGCAACCAAACTACAACAATTATATGGGCGAGATTGGATGGCATGACACAACAACCTCACCCTTACCCTTGATTACTACCTTCAACCTAGTCCATGGAGTGATTCCTTGGGCACCCATTGGATGAAGCCAGGAACTAATAGGAAGATGAGACTAGGCATGGCAGCATGTTATGACACCTTTTCCCTGCCTTACCCTTTACTTTAGTATTACCCGTACACCCTAAGGAGGGGAGTAGGAAGGACTTCTATTTTATACCCTTATATTAGAAGCGCATCGGATGGATCGATCTCTTACCCTTCCCTTTATTACTATCCAGAACTTTTACCACTTGGATTCATGAATCGTTTAAGAGGGAGAGCTATCAACCTGAGCAGAGTAAATGACATGGCAAGATGAAACAACAGCTCGACTCTTACCTTTGTACCGTCACCCTAGGAAAGGAGATTGGAGTGGTGCTACCCATTGCTGAAGCTTGGAATAAGATCCAGTAGGGTACGACATCCATTATAATCTATTACCTTGGTTCCAATCCACCCACCCCAATCCCCAGTGAGGAAGGAGGGCTCACCCTCTAGCTGTAGGGTAGGTCTCGAGAAGGGCAATGAAGGGATTCGATCCAACAAAAAGCATCATTACATATATAATAGCAGCGCGGAAACTCACTCTTATAGCTATAGAAGATAGATAGGGAGGAGAGAAGGAAATGAGAGGGAGGGAGGAGAAGGAGCGATGAAGCTCCGAAGAAGAAAGAGTGTTGCTTCATTGGGGTTGGTTGGGTGGGATCCAGATAAAGGACCCCCTACTATCCATCGACGACTATTGATGGGGTCTGGAGTATGTAATAAGGGAAGAGTAATCAGTAAGGTGTTCCGACCCTTATATATATATATGTTCCGACGATAGAGATAGAACCGGCCCTATACCACGAACTTACTTATTCCCTTAGGAGGAGATGAGGTACTACTATTCACAACCCTTATCTTATAAGGACAGGATGAACCAATGAACGGTGGTGTGGTGGGATCATCGGAACTGCCAGATTGAGGAACTAAAGCCAAAACTTCATAAACATGAATGGAGGAGAATTTCCAGTTAGAGACGAGATAGCCTTGTTTTACGGGTGGACATACCGCATTCACCAGCCTTACCATTACACTTGAGAAATTATTATGGGTACCACCTATTACCTATTAGTTCCAGCCGAGCCTTGACGATACGATTCATCAATTAGAACCCACTCCATCGCCAGGAATAGACAAACCTACCCACCTTTCATTTGTCCCTGCTACCTACCCACCAATAGACTCTTACCCAACCTTACTTATCACCTATTTCTTAAGCCAGGAAGATGAGGGTAAGCACTAGGATATTCACCCTTTAACCCTATTACCCTTGATGAATTCTTCTGGGTAGGGTACACTCTTACCTTATGAGTATATGACCTTTTGTTCTCGCCAAGGAACCCTAATATGATTCATCAATTAGAACCAAATGCATTGCTAGGAATGATTAGAACCACCTGCCTTTCTTTTCATGCCTCCACCTTCTCGTTAACCACCTGAAGATAGAACTAGACCTGCTTATCCCTAGACTACTTGGATTAATGAAGCGCTTAGGAGGTAGGTAGCGCTTAGACCTTCGATTATTAGGTCGGGATTAGATCAGCCAACCTTCCCTTAATTCATGCCTTCACCCTAGGAGATAGAGTGTGGTATCCCCTTAACCATGGATTGCAATTATGGTCTATCAGAGCAACCTCTTAGATGATGGGAACGAGCTTCATATTATAGGATATTATGTCCAGCCAGGATATGCTTCGTTTATCACGAGTGCAGGAATCTTAGGAAGGAGGTATGGGGCATCTTTTATATTATACCTTTGACTGGTATCAGGACAGGATCAACAACCTCATCCTTACCTTGCTACTACCTTAAACCTAGGAGAGGGAGTCTTTACTTACCAACCCATTAAGGAATAATAACAGTGGAGTGGAGGAGGCTTCTATTAACCTTTTTCCTTTCACCCTAGGACGATCGAGGTGAGGGAGTGGCCCAACCTCTTATTAAGCCAAGAAGGAATATAAGTAGGGAACGTCATCTATATACCTTACCTTGTTTACAACCCACCCACCAGAAGACATTGAGCCATGCTTGTTTACATACGAGCATATCCCCAAACTACTTTCAAGTTACCACCAAAAGGGATAGGGAAGTACTTACTACCGCCATACAAGAATGAGTTCATCATCACAGGATCTCCGAGGGAAGTACCCTACCAAGTTCCTAACAGATTAGAGAGAAGGATGGAATTACCTGAAATGCAAGAAATAATCGAATTATTCACCCCAAAAGCATAATCACCTTCTTTATAAAGATATATCCCCGCCTTCTATTTGTTTTTTCCATTGTCGATTAGGTGATGAGCTCAAATAACCTCACCCTCATGGTAACCAATATCATGACTGGACCCCAAGTGGAAGGCAGGTGACGGCGACGACCTCTAATCGGTCTTTTCTAACTCATATATTTACCCATAAGCTGAATCTCAGTATATTACCTTCTACTACACCGGCCTTGAACCCTCAGCCGGCCGGCTATGTTCACCTTGACCTCGACCTTGACCTCCACATCGACATCTACCTGGAGCACAACTATACTCTCTACTGCTACCTTGAGCACGACTATCACATATCATACTGTGAGCCCTATTCCTAGGAAGGAGATAAAGACCACTAGCTTGAATCCTCTCCCAGAACCTCAATCTTACAATTTTCCTACCTTTATTTGGTTGGGCCTTGCTATAGTCTTAGGGGTTTTTGTTTATTCCATTTCAAAAACATGTAACCTACACCATATTTTGGTACCCTTTTAAAAACACTTTCAAACCACCTAATTTTCCACCTTAGCACTCTTTTCCTTTGGAGACATGGCTTTGGGACCCATAAGAGAAAAACACTTTTTAGGGGCATAGCCCCTGAACCCCCCGCCTACCATAAGAATTGTATATGGGGGCATAGTGGCAGTGCTAGTAATGCTTGGGCCAACTCTAGTCATGTTAGGGGCACTCCAAATCCACGCCAGAACCAAGCTTGAACCAAGCAAAAATGGGACACTCATCGTTGGAATTACCACCCTTATGCCATTCGCAAGCTCTATGGTCTCCCTACCCATAAGTGCCCCGATCTCCCAGGACTAGTCCAAGCACTTCGTTTGAAGTGCACTGACCGTAATAAACTTAGTGGTTCTCCTACTACTATCTTACAGTGCTTTCTCCCTCAATAGATGACCCATCCTCCTAGCAAATATACTTAATGACTTGGAGTGACTGCTAAACACTAGGGGGTATCCCTGTAACTTCTAATGAAATGCCATTCACTATACCTTATCCTTGTCAGTAAAATGGGAGTATACCCCCTCCCAATTATCAGGCCAACAATTTTGATTAGGACTTAACATATAGAGGCTCATCTTATGTCTTCCACCCCATTCAAAATATGAGTCAATGTGAGTGGCACCATTAGGCCTCCTTTCCATATTCATCGATGTTTAGTGGATAAAGGGACCTTATTTTGTACCATGCCATTCTCTACTTAGCAGCACCTTTGCTCTCCCACCGTCATTCCACCAATGACCGAGTGACGAGCCTTTTATGGTCTACTCTGTCACCCTGCATGGATTGTGCCTAATCTCCCAATTGAGTTAGGTGGTAAGATGGTATTGATTGATATCATAGTCATGACCAGTCTGATGGACTACAATATCATCCTTACACGTAATTACATCCATGACATGAATGTAGGGGTGTCTTCACTCTTTCAGGTCATGAATGATGCATCATCACCATAGATCATATTGCATATTGTGATCCACCACCATGTCCAGTACCTCAAAAAAGAGAACCTGCTTCCACTCACACTGATTTGATAAAATCCTTTGAAATTTCCATTATTTGAAAAATATCCACCAAGTGCAAGCATGTGGCTATAGAACCACCTCCTCACCACTTTTGCATGGAGGCTAGGTGGGTTCATTCACCCTTGAAGGCACCATGCCACCCTCCCCCTATTTTGAAAAGTCCATGTGCCCCTGAAGTTTAATTTCCCAGTACGTTTTCATGCTTTATTTTCTCACATTACCGAATTTGTTGGTGATGAATGATTGATAACGCTTGCCCACTTACTCCAGTTAATCGCTATTGCTCATGCTTGATTGATCTATAACGCTTGCCTTCCTTCCGCATTACCCCTAGCTGGAAACTATTACATTACGTCATTATGCTTTCTGTTCATCCACGCATTAGCCTTCTGTTCTTCCACATACGCTTTCTGGAACCAATCCTCAATAAAAACTTAAAAAAACACCTAACACAACCCTTACTGAACTGTATATTCTCTGAAGAACCAACTAGACTTTCAAACCCAAATACCTAGGGTGAAATATAGAACCTGGAGATTGAAAGTGAGCCATCTGTGGCTATCTGCCTTGCCGAACGATAAAGACCTTTACCTTGAGTAGCTAGAGTACCTGCTCGAAGCAGGCAAACCCAGCCAAAGACAATCGAAGCTAGGCAAACCCAGCCAAAGACAATCGAAGCTAAGCCTAAGCTAACTGCTTACACAAGCAATCCTAGCAAACAAAGCCAAGGGGTGCTTACAAACTAGATGCCTTGCCTAAGCTCGAGATACAGGGGATCGTGTTACAACCTGCCCTGCTTTATTAGATTTATAAACTCTTCCTAAACTTTAGAGCGGAGCCCACTGAAACTTCAATGGTTGGCTGGTCTTGCTGGGATGAACGGATGGGATCGATGGCTCGAAAGCCAAATTATATGACCATTTTCGCGCACTGTAGCAACATTTTGTTACCTGAGATGATCAATGTATATCCCCGGTTCAAGACCTTCAACATAAAAACGTGGATTGCTCTTTTCTTATATTTTCATATAACCTTACCTAACCTTTGTGAACGATGTAAACTATTACACACGTATATAAAACTGGAATCTTAGCAGTGAGTCGCGGGCATGCCTCACTTTATGAAAACGAATCTGACTTCTCTACCTGAACGCATAAACGCTTCATAAGCATTCCCTTCTAAATGCTTGTCACTATTCTACTTGCACCCCCTCTAAACTCCTCCCCGCTGATTGAGAGCTTGCTTGCACATCCTCTCCTTAACAGTGGAGCGGTCTTACTAACCTTCTTAGCTTTAGCCGTTATATATATGTAATAATGAGTCATTCGATTGCTAAGGTCTTTTAGTCATTCGTTATATATGTAATTACGCTTTAGCATCATATGGGATCTCTCCTCGAATCATCAATTATACCTGAATAATATTAAGGCCAGTGAGTCAATAAGTAAGTAATATTATCCCTAGTTAACATAGTTATAATCCTTATCAAATAACACCTATATTGTGAGCCAACGGGAGAGGAATAATATTTCCTTTTTCGGGGTCAGTTGGTATGATCAGGAAAATAAAAATGAACTTCTCTTTTATAAATTATATCCCCTTTCATCTCATGTTTCTCTCTGCCAGGCTGAAAACCTAATTGCAGCCATACCTACGTGTTCATTTAAATTATTTCCATGGTCACTGCCATGAACCCTGTACCTACTACAACATCTTAATATATGATGTTGCCATCTCTACGTTGACACTTGAACTCGCATCTCTGTTCACCTTTTCCGACCTTTTCCATTGTAACACAAGAAATATTTCAGCAATATATGAATCACATATATACGTTGTTGAACTTTTCCCATTTCTTGAAGAGGTAGGTGTGATACTTATACCCATTCCAAAAACCACCCATTGAATCCATGTTTGTTGTTTGGCCCACATGAAAACTTAGTATAATTTGAGCTTGGTTGAGCAATTAAACCTAACGGAACACAGATTATGAGATTCAACACACCACGATCATCAATGGGGTGGGGTAGGGCACCACCATGAGGTTCCACAACCAACCGATAGGGGTTGGTACTATATGATATATTGCATATCTACGTTTTTCACTTTGACCAGGGACTACTCTGCTCCTATACATAAACTATGCTCTCTATGAAGAAAGCCAAGGTACGAATAGGAATAATAATTCAAATACGGTATCGCATACCTACTCCATCTGGAAAAGAAAATGTTTGATTATTTAGGAAGAATTCCATCCTAAAGTTCTAGGCATCCATTATGGTGTGGTCCAGTAAACACACAATGTTTATGTCTCAAATATTCAATGGGACTAATCCAAACATGGAGAAGAGAACCCATCATCGCTAGAGAGGAGACCTTACCAACCCATACCCCGGTAAATAGTTGATCCAGTCGATCCCTATGGTGTGGGAGCATTAGCCTAATTGTATCAATTATTATAGTGCTACTACAAAATCAGATATCAATCGATACGTTTGAACCTTCCTATCTAGAGTCCTTGCGAAATAGAGAAGTCAGGGGAATAAGACCCATTCCATAAATAAACAACCAGTTGAGGAGGGTATCAACAAACCCGTTGTGTGTGTCTATAAATAATATAGGATATTTCGCATATCTATTATGTTAACAACCTACCAAAATACAATCCATTGATTTATCCATGGCCTCATCAGGTTGTTCGGTCGGGGCAGGCACGCACGAAATAGTTTGTTGGAAATTCCACCACAATGGGGTTTACTACTACTCCTACAGTGAGTGATCCAATGGCATCAATATATAAGAATCCTACCCCTTCGGAGGTTTATTGATCATTAGCTTCATCACTCATATTTACAAACGCAGATGGAATATTTTCTTAAATCACCCAACCAAACAAAAAGGCATAAGAACAATTTGAACATATGATTGTAGGGGCAACTCCTCTCCTGCACATCCGCCTGCTTGAACACGCCGGAGCTAATGTGCTTGTAGAACAGTCTTCTTAGTAGGCCACCCTACGTATGCATTTCATCATATTTTAGATAGGATTTCTTCATCACACTACAGGTATGAAATTGTAAGATCTTAATAAATCATTAGATCACTGTCTATATACGAATCTGTCGTGGGTAGGGAGGTACGCAACAACTATAAAGCATTGTAGCAGCACAAGTGTGAAACTACGTAAAATGCCCTCAATGGTGTCGTGACGTTAGATTGAAGAACAAAGGCATTGTGAAATGTTACA
Organism: Pinus tabuliformis; assembly: GCA_031772625.1. Taxonomy (NCBI): domain Eukaryota; kingdom Viridiplantae; phylum Streptophyta; class Pinopsida; order Pinales; family Pinaceae; genus Pinus; species Pinus tabuliformis. Next base: position 471,986,736 of record CM062817.1, read on the forward strand.
AACTATTACAATGTTACAATCTATTGCGGGAACGAGCGCTCGCTAGCTGCTAGGGATTAATTCAAAAAATGGGGGGAGATGCATTCCAGGGGTAAATGGAAGAAGGGATGCTACGTGGGGGCCCTTGGTATCACTGCTTAGAATGTTTTTCTTGCTGATACTGACTACGCCTATTAACGCGCTAGGCACCTCTACTAAAGTACATTATTTTCCACTCTAATCAAGTAGACATATAAGAAGCTAATAATTGCATTCATTCCTCAGGTTGGGTAGATGGATATGGGTAGTGTAGTGAGGAACGATAGGGGTTCAGTAAAGGCGGGGAGCGGTCTTTCTTTTTCTTATTCAAGCGAAGCAAAAAAGGGGGAATGAAACGAACGCTGGGCAACCGAACGCTAGTGCATTGAACTATATATATGTTTAGTACCATGAACGTCTCCATTAGGGCATTTAATCTATTGGTTGTCGTCCTCCGGACAATATATCCTCATATTCTTCTTATTCACTGGATATCCCCAATAAATTGCCTTCAATCTATCCGTCACTGGGGACCGTCAGCACTTTCTCTCCCTCTCCCTAATCTGGCATCCGTTCCCGCCAGAGATCTGTCTGTTCGTCTACGTTGGCAGGACAACATCTCCCCTCATATTATTCTCTTCTTTCAATAATCAAAGCATATTCGTAACTGGTAGGGTAGTCCCGCTCTGTCTCTTGGTTAGGACGGGGTATTGGTGGGTAGTCCAACCATAGGTAGGATATGTAGGTCTGCATAGGTAGTAAGTAAGGTTCAAGTGGTTCTAAAGATTAGTGTGGGTAGGAACACATAGGTAGGCAGTTTCAAATGGGTAAGTAGGCATAGGTAAGTAAGGGGGAAATCCTAATAGATAGGAAGGTGAGGGCATGTCAAAATGAAAAGATTAGAACGCATAGTCCACGCTAGTGTTGGTAGAAAGCATAGGTAGGCATAGTGAAATGGGTATAAAAATAGAAGTCGGCCTAGCTCAAGCGTCCATTCATCCCTGCAAGTGTCCCGCCCCCACCACCACCACCGGAAAAGGAACAAAGGAACAAGGAACGGAAAAGAGGAGAAAGAATAAGATAAAACCATGACCGGTAAAGAAGAAGAGAGAGCCACAGAAAAGTCAAAATAGAAGCAAGGCAAGGATGAGATCAAATATGGGGTAAGGGGAGAGGATGTGTGCTAGCAACCAATATGAAGGGACAAGCGATGGGGCGAAGAAGTATATGTGTCGTTTGATAGGGAAAGTGGGTAATGGGTGAAATGTCGTTGATCAAATGGGAAATGCGAAGCCTCTTTTATTTTTCTATTATCCGTTTAGAATTTGTTGATTTTATAGCGGGAGGAAGGCGCATTTTGATACCTGCAATTTCATATTGAACCTCACCCCTCATCTCAACTCACCTCCGAACTGGAATCGGAACAGGAAACCCGACACTTTACCGACCTGATCCCTGGCCCCTCATGCACACACCCCACTGCTCACTCACCCATCAACTCAAAAAACAAAACAAAGGCTGCAGGCCAAAAAGTCAAGGGCGAAAACCAGATAGAAGAAGGTGTAAAGCCAGATAGAATGAGGGAAAGCAACGCAAGCAAGAGCTGAAGCAGTGAGAAAAAGGCCAGCAGGAAAGGATGGGGAAATAGGAAAAACCAACGCTGAGGTTGCAGCCATCCTGAAGTGATAGAGAAGTCTGAAGTGGCCAATAAAACACCCAGAACGAAGAGTAAGGAGACTATAGTCCTTCCTACTTATTCGAGCAAGTTAACTCTCGATTCGATGAGAGCGGCTCGTAGCTTGCCCCTTGACGGATGAAGGCTAGCAGCCAAAGGGATATGGGAATCTGGTGTTAAGGACTTTCCTCTGTCGGGTAAGGAGGAAACCAGGGGTACATATATCATTCTCTCAGGCATGGAAACCAGGGGTGTCCATATATCTTTTGGGTATGTCTATATGGCTATGACTCTTGGCAAGGAGTGTAAATGACCTTCTAGCTATGACTGCTATGTACAATGACTGGCTCTGACCAGTAGAGCTTCTATAAATGAGCCTGGCAATGACTGTTGGCTTCTTCTCTGACTGGCAATGATGACTGGTGGTAATGGGCTCTGAATGGATATGATCCTAAACGGGTGCATTGTATGTAACAATGTTCATAGCATCAAGTTGAGGTAGGAACTAATGTTCCGTATCAGTAAGCCCCTTTCCCAGGGTATGGATAAGTTATCCTTTGGGCTATTGATGTGGGCCTTCTCTGTTCTCGCTTATGAAGGGTTCAATGGTGAAGCGAGTAACCTGTGTCGAGTTCTTCCTTCATCTCTATGGATAGCAAGATCTCTACCTTCGGCAAGCAGCAAGCAAGTGTGATAGACCCTATACTTATTTTGAACTCAAAGCCAACCGGGGCCAGAGAAAAGTAATAGACCATAGTACCATAATACTACTTTCTTATCCTCAAACTTCAATATATTCCCGGGAATAAAAGTGCCTTATCTTCCCGAACTCTAACTAATTTTCACCCGGTAAAGGACCTTACTTTCGCAGAGCTCTTTGAGGGGAAGAAATCAAGTCAGTCCAGAATATCGTATACAAAGAGATATCTCATTATATATGTAATTATGCTTTCCTTCTTTCCTCAAGTCAAGATCGGCCGGATTCGAACCGGTCTGGCTGAAGCTCCCTACTTCCCAGATCGAGCTAGACCGAAATTTTAAACCACAAATCAGCGGGCATGTCTGAACACGTACCTTACTGAAACTTAGTGGCCATGTTGATCTAGCCAAAGATTCCGAAATAAAATTGCTAAGGTTAAGTAGAAAGAAAAGAGTTTGATGAGAGAATATTCTGTTTGTCTGCGACTCATAAGTCTGAGTCTGGAAAATGATGAGTCTTGAAACTATGTTTCATTGCATCATTAAGATTCAGTAATTGATGAGAGGCAATAAATTGCATTATTAAGATTCAGTAATTGATGAGAGGAAATGACCCTAGAGGAGCAGTAAGACTGAGTGTGAAACGGGTAATCTGCAACAAGAAGAACCAAACTCCCACTCACCCTGTTACAATAATTCTCATAAACCCAATTATAATTTACATAATATATCTTATTTAAGGATAGCCAACATGAAATGTGGGGAACTAAAATTAAAATTAACCAGAATCGTGGGTTTGTTTTTTGAATTTTAAGATTATATAAACACCATCATGACCTAAGTCCCTTTTGAATTTATGTTTCATTATTATTACCGTTTACACACTAATCTAATCCTCGTAACTATTTCTTTAATTATATGGTAAAAAATTTAGTTTTTCTATTTTTTACCCAAACATTGCTCCATAGCGATAGTGTTCAATCCTTCTTTTGCGGAAGTGCTCACTCATTGCCCTTTATTTTCTCTATATTATCGCAGAGACATTGGGAGGAAAAATAAAAATAAAAAATAAACGAAACAAACACACAATAAAAATAATTAAGAATAAATTAATAATGATAAAAAATAAATTAATTACAAATTATAATCGTTATTGATTTAGAGAAATGAAATCATAATAACATACAAATAAGGAAGTAGCTACATTGTACCTGTATATTTTGTATAATATTATTCTGCCCTGGGAAAACAGTGTTATGAAAGTTCTCTATATAATTGAAAAGAAAGCTGGAAACAGGACATCATTAAACCAAAAAGTTGAGAAATAATTAAGGTTACTAAAACTAAAAAATAGACATGCCAATTGCTACTGATATAAGGAAATCAAATTTCTTTCATCTCATCCATCCTATCAGAAGAGGAATGGACATTTTTTCGGCCAATTTGCTTTATCTATTGAACAGGTCCGCTTTAGGAACTTCCTATGTTTCCTAGCTCTCGGACACAGATACCAGACAAATACATAATAACAATAATGATAGCTTTTGCCTCTTACGACCTAAAAACAATATTGTGAATTTTTTTTTTTAATTATGAAAAATAGATCCTTAGGCAAATGCCACCTGGTAAAATGAATCAAAGGCGGATGGATCAACTAAATAAACAACAAAATCCACTTGCGCCGAAATCTCCCTTTAACGGGTGCCCTGACCCTGCCCATTAAACCACTGATGTGTGCTCGGGCCATTAAACCACTGATGTGTGCTCGGGTGTTTCTCGTCGTGTTGCTTGGGGTGCCCCTGACCCTGCCCCTTAAACCACTGATGTGTGCTCGGGTGTTTCTCGTCGTGTTGCTTGAGGTTCTGAATAAAAAGGTTACGCTGATTCTATTGCTTAGTTTTATTATTCTAGATTTACTTTTAATCATTAACATAAATTAAATTTTAATATATAATTATTTAAATAATATTTAATTTTATAATTTATTTTTAAAATATTAATAATATATATTTTTATTATTTTATTTGTTTGAGTTTTTTAGCATATTATTTTATTTATGTTTATATAAAATAATTAAATAATTATTTTTTATATTTTTAAAATATTTTATAAATATATAAAATTATTTAGCGTAAATTTTATATTTATAATCGTTTTATTAATTTTGGCATATACTTATTTTAATTTCAATATCTCAATTTTATTTATAATATGTGTGAAAATAAAAATAAATCAATATTTTTTATAAATCATTTAAGACAAATTTAATTAACCTATTAAACTTATCTAATTATTAATTTATTTAGTAACTAAAATATAATCTCAGAATTGAGATTTCTATGATTCATCATTAAATCAAAATTCTTCCCGATAAATCACATCGCTACTTTAGCATTAACAAACCCCACTGAGTTTAATCGTCTGGAGAGATCGACGCGTTTCTCCACATTAGCTAAAACGGATTATTAATATTTTATTATATTGATACACCTACTTCACCAGGAAGGGGACAGAGATTCCAACCAACCGGAGAACAAATGGGTTACATTCCAACAAGAAGTTCATTAAGGAAGTGAGGTTCGGATGCCCCTTCAATTCAATTCAAATAGTGTTGGATCCTTTTTTTGGGATGGGGTATACAACATTATCTAGCAACTGAGATAATGTAATGCGGACAGATGAGGATAACTGACAGGCTTGCAGAATTAATTAATATGGGCAGCAAATATTAATTAGATAAACGAACACATCGTACCGCACCCGTACCATCACGTATGTCCGTCCACCGTACACGTCCGCCGAAACGAATAAACAGAATGGAGAGTGATTTCGACCAATCGAGTGTGGTTTTTCTAGAGATATAAAGGTCTGAAGTTCAATTCCTGATGCCATGGCTCCTCCGATGGAGAGATAATACTGTTCTAGATTTGCATAAAAAAAGCGTAGACAATGGTTTTTTAGAGCTAAAGGTCTCAAGTTCAATTCCCGACGCCATGGCTACTCCGATGGAGGGATAATACCATTCTAGAATTGCATTAAAAATTGAAGACAATGGCAGTGCCGCCATGTCTGAGGTAGCCAAGGATTCGGAAATAAAATTGAGAAGGTTAGGTAGAAAAACGCAGTAGAAATAAAGGAAAATTGTAAACATCATACCAATGCTCTGCTCTAATTTATTCATAGATTGAAAATCTTCTACGTTTGAGTCTTCTACATTCTATGTTCTGGCTTTACGCTTTAGTTTTCTCTTTCAGATTCCATAATTTAAGAGAGGAAATGACTTCTGGGGGAGTCTGACTAAGTGTGAAAGTTTAACTCTCGCAAACCCTGCTCCCGTCTTACATATAATGTTCGTAAACCCAGTTCCAATTCACGTGAATCAACTAGAATTTGACGATTGTAAAAACACCCAAAATGGAACACACCGAAATGTTTGTTTGCTCGGAGTCTTGAGATTATGTTTCATGATAATTGATTTTGGACACTAACCTAATTATCAACCCAACTTAGCAAAAAAGTCAGAATAGCTTCTGTATTTTTAATTATAAATTTTTTAATCTACAAAACAAATTTATACCATAAATGTTATGAACTGTAACAATACAAGCAAGAAGATATTCAGAAGGAACTGCAGGTTACCTTAGGGATATTGCTCCATAGCCGTGACGCTCACTCTGCCGGTTGCACGGTCTCTGTATGTTAGCAAATAATCTGATAGCAAAAAGAAATAAACCAATAAAGCACCATCATAAAATAAATAAACAAGAAAACACACTTAACCTAGAAACTCTGCAAATAATTAGGTATGGCAACTGCTATTGATATTAAGAAATCAAATCAAATTTAAAATAAATAAACAAGAAAACACCCTTAACCTAGAAACTCTGCAAATAATTGGGTATCGCAGCTGCTATTGATATTAAGAAATCAAATTAAATTTCAACAAATAGACCCAAATCACCCTTACCCCTTCCATCCAACCAGAAGAGGAATGTAGATTGTCTGGGCCTGTTCAGTTCAGCGATCGAACAACCCAAAAGTAACTCTGTCTCGGGATCTTCTCCTCTCTGCTCTTCTACAAAAACTTTTTCCTCTCTGCTCTGGCTGTCTCTGGCTCTCACTCACAAACGTTGATTTCTCTCACACACATGCTTAAGCACTATTAACTCAGAAAGTCTGCAAGGTTATTAAAACACATTAAAACAAAACTGAAAAACGAGAGAACTTTTGATGTCGAGAAATCAAATCAAATTAAACCAATAGAGCCAGATCTCCCTCACCTCACCTCATCCATCCAACCAGAAGAGAAATGGAGATTGTCTTCGCCCGTTTGGTTCAGCGATCGAACGGTAGACCTAGAAACGTCACTTACTTCATCTTCCATATGCCTTCTCTTATAGGGACTTTTTCCCTTACCCTTCCCTTATTGCCTTCACCCAACGTAGTTATGCCCAACCACACTCCCTTACCTTATGCCAGGATGGACAGGAAGGATTAGACGGGTGAGTACGTCGGGTCCAGCTGCCTACCATTACGAGCAAGTGTTTCGCCGTCGTATTCTTTCAAACATTGAAGCATAAGCCGCTTCGCCCGTTTGGTTCAGCGATCGAACGGTAGACCTAGAAACGTCACTTACTTCATCTTCCATATGCCTTCTCTTATAGGGACTTTTTCCCTTACCCTTCCCTTATTGCCTTCACCCAACGTAGTTATGCCCAACCACACTCCCTTACCTTATGCCAGGATGGACAGGAAGGATTAGACGGGTGAGTACGTCGGGTCCAGCTGCCTACCATTATAATTCGAGTCCTTATGCGAGCAAGTGTTTCGCCGTCGTATTCTTTCAAACATTGAAGCATAAGCCGCGTAGAGGGCGCCTCCCTTCTTCCCTTCTCTTCCGGTTCTTATTCTTGGGCAATCTACCCACCAAACGTGGTGCCAGTTCAACCCAAACCTGAGTATCAAACTTAGCGGACTTCTTTGATTTAGCTCCGGCTAAACATAGCTCCGTAGAGCTAGAGCCTATTGCTATGGACTTTTCTTCCGCCTATAGTGGTCCTAAGAACCCGCTTACACTTATACCTCGGGTCGCTTAGCCTGTGTTTCACGCTTAGCGAATGTCTTGGCCAGTTTGGTTCAGCGATGGAACGGCCGAGAAATACGTCGGCCTAGGATCTTTCCATCTCTTCTCTTACTGAAGAACTTTTTCCTCTTTGCTCTGCGCTCTCTCTGGTTTTCACTCACAGGCGTTTATTTCACACACAATCCACGCATAACCCCAACAATAACGATGACGTACAACACAAAAACACAGGCATACCCACACACAGAAAAAAGGAAGGAACATGCATATACCCACCCAAAAAATAAAGGAAAATGGTCGATGCTTCTATCCAAGCGGTGCCACTTGTGCCCGCCTCCCACCTTTCATCCTGCGTCATCTGTCCAGATTTCATCCACCTCCCACTCCATTGTTAACCAAAACTACATACACTCCATTGCTCACCAAATATGTATTATGACTAGGAATTGAAATAAAATAAAGAATGTAGATTTTATTTAGTGATGGAAAATTTTGGGAGTTAATATTTATACTTTTATGTTTTTAAAAAAATAAAAAATAAAAAAAAATTAATTATTTTACCTTTAAAATGGTTACAATATTATATTTATTAATATAAAATCATCTGAAATCTAAAAAAATAGTACTAAATTTTTTACAGGTTGTATATTAAAGACTAATAAAATTCACCAAAATTTATAAACCTTAAGATAAGCTTCTATCCTTAAATTTTTCTAGCTTAATTATCATGGGAAAATCTAAATTAACATATTAATTTTTTTTACATATTAAATTATTTTATTAAAAATTTAATGATCCTTGTTTTAAAATTAAAATCCACATGAACAAAAAACACTTATATTTTAATTGGGAATTGAAATGAAATAAAGAAGAGAAATTTTATATATTAAAGACTAATAAAATTCACCAAAATTTATAAACCTTAAGATAAACTTCTATCCTTAAAATTTTCCAACTTAATTACCATAGAAAAACCTAAATTAACATATTAATTTTTTTACATATTAAATTATTTAAGATAAACTTCTATCCTTAAAATTTTCCAACTTAATTACCATGAAAAAACCTAAATTAACATATTAATTTTTTTTACATATTAAATTATTTTATTAAAAACTTAATGATCTTTGTTTAAAATTAAAATCCACATGAACAAAAAAACACTTATATTATAATTAAGAATTGAAATGAAATAAAAAAAGAAATTTTATCTAAGCATACTAGAAAAACGCAAACTAACTTATTAATTTTTTAAATATTAAATTATTCTATTAAAAATTCTTAATAATAATCTTTATTTTAAAATTTCTTAATAATAATCTTTATTTTAAAATTGATATATTAATCTAGCATATTTTGCTCATCAAACAATATTAATTTTTTTTATCTATTTAATAACTATTTTAACATAAATCCAAATTGACCTTTTAAATTTTCTATTTATTCTATTAAAAAAAACTTATTAAGATTACCTATTTTAAAATTAAAACATCCAATAAAATTTCCAACTAAAATCAAAACATCCAATAAAATTCTCGACTAAAATCGAAACATCCAATAAAATTTCTGATTAAAAATTAACATAATCTCCCTCGTTTGGCATTTGTTATTTTTTATAAATAAATATAACTTTACGGTATTAAATTTATTATTTATTTTTAATATGAAATATTTTTATTATAATGATTATTTAAATAATAATAAACATCATAATTTTTTTTATATTACTCCATCTTTATCATTAAATTTTTTATGTCAATTATTAATTTTACTATTTTAAATTTATTATTAATCATTAATATAAATTAATTCAAAAATATAATTATTAAATATTATTTAACATTATAATTTCTTTTGAAATATTAATAATATATATTTCATTATTCTATCGGTTTTACATAAAATAATTAAGCTACTCTTTATATTTTTAATTATAAATATACATAAAACTTATTATTATTTTAATTTCAATTTAATGTATAACAAATTATTGTATGAAATATATAGGTTAAAGTGAAATTTAAAATAAGATAAAAAAATAAATCTTTTCATTAAACCATCTCAAATAAATTTAATTAAACTATTAAATTTTTTAAATTATTAATTTATTCATTAACTAAATTGTAATTATAAATAATATTATTAAAAAAACTTGGTACAAGTTAATTTGTTGTGATCTCCAATAATAGAATAAAATAACTGTTATTTTTAACATGATAACAAAATAAATAATAATCTTAGTATAGATTATTCTTCCCTCACTTTAATTCAACTTTATTTTTAAAATAATTAAAAATAATAATTATAATAAACAAACTACAAACATTTCATTAATACACTTTTAACCATTTGAATTTGATTAATAACAGAACATTAAATCTTAAGAATTTAACTTCTTTACTTTTAACCCAAAAATTAGCGGGTATGCTACTGAAACTTAGGGCAAGTCTAAGCATGTACGCTACACAATCCTCAATGATGCCGAGCTAGTCAATTGAGGGTTGAGTCTCATTCTACACATCAGAGAAACACCTCAGAAAAATGACAACCTGACCCATTGAGTTTTTAATTTATTGAACTCTTGGGTTATAACCAGGTCCCATTGTTCACGTCACATAAAAACAAACAGAAATACTACGTATATACACATTACACCAATGAACATAGTGGAGAGTGATTTTTGAGAAAGCAGGAAGTTTCAAGTTCAAATGCCTACTGCCATGGCTCCAATGGAGGGAAGATATAAAACTGTTATGGATTTGAATAGAAAAATGTATAGACAATTGCAGTGAGGCCATGTTGGTGAAGGCATAGATTGAGAAATAAAATTGAGAAGGTTAAGTAGAAAGAGAAGAAGTTAATAAGGTAAAAATTGTAACATTACACTGAAAATATTCTAAGTCTCACTCTTCTTTTCTATGTCCAGTCTGTCTTTTACGTCTTAGTCTTTCAGATTCCATAAGTCTCAGTCTTCAAAATGATGAGTCTCGAAACCATGTTTCATTGCATTATTAAGATTCAGTTATGCATGAGAAGAAATGACACGGGAATAGTAAGATTAAGTGCGAAACAAGGTAGGCTGCAACAAAATAACGAAATGGCCCAGGAGTAGTAAATTTTAAGTGTGAAACAGCGTAGTCTGCAACAAAAATAACCAAAATCCATTGCGCTCCTCTCTTTTAGATATATAATTCTCATAAATATAATTTACCAGAATATATTTTATTTGATGATAGTCGACATGAAATAGTCCCGGGGGACTAGACTAAAATAGAGTAAGTGTGAAAGTGGGAGCTGTGACTAAAATAAGAGTAAGTGTGAAAGTGAGGAACTGTGACCAAAATCAACCAGAATTGTGGATTTGTTTCTTAAATTTTATGATTATATAAACAATTTGATATAGAATACACGATATTTATTTAGATAATTTAATTTAATCTTCATAACTATTTCTTAACAATAAATTTAGCTTTTCTATTGTTATAATTACAACACAAGCAAGCAATAAGATATTTTATAACCAACTGCAGAGTACCTTAAAAACATTGCCCATTGCTCCATAATAGTAGTGTTCATTACTTCCTTTGCGGTAGTGCCTACTCTGTAGTTTGCATTGTCTTTTATTTTCTTTATGTGCTAGCAGAGACATTGGAAGCAAAAATTAAAAAATATATATATAAACCAAACAAATATTACATAAAAATTTATAAATAAATTATACAAATTTATTATTAATTTTAAAAAAAAGAAATCATAATAACACCACAAACAAGCACAAATAAGGTGTTTGAGAAAGAGCTACATTGTACCTGTATTATTTGTAGAAAAATATCTGGCCCTTTGCACACTGTGTTATGAACGTTCTCTATATAATGGAAGAAAAGCTGGAACAAGGAAATAATTAAACAAACCAACATCATTAACTCAAAAAGCCTAGAAATATATAAAGTTACTAAAACAGAAACTAGACGATTAGATAGCTGCTAATACAGGGAAATAAAATTTCTTTCACCTCATCCATCTTATTAGAAGAGGAATGGACATTTTGTGGACCAATTCTTTATCATTCAAGTAGCCCAGAAATACTTCTGCTTTAGGAATTTCCCGTCTCCGCTCTTGTTCACGAACTTCCTCTGTTTCTTGCTCTGGCATTCTAGCGCTCAGATGTTTATCTCACACCGACACCAGACAAATACATAATAATAGCTTTTGCCTCCTGTATGAGCTAAAACAATATTGTGAAAATTTGCTAATGTCAGAGGAAACATTTATGAAAAAAAAGATGTTTACGCGAATGCTACTTGGTCAAATGAATCAAAGGCGGATGGATCAATTAAATAAACGACAAAATTCACTCCGGGCAAATCTCTCTTTGCATCTCTGTAACTGTGGCCCTTGCCCCTGCCTATGCTGCTTAAACCACTGATGTGTGCTCTGTTGTTTCTAGACATCAAGGTTCTGAAAACGCCCAAAATCTTCTACGTTCTATGTTATGGCTTTACGCTTTAGCTTTCTCTTTCAGATTCCATGATTTAATAGAGGAAATGACTTCTGGAGGAATATGAATAAGTGTGAAAGCATAACCCTGGCAAACCCTGCTACCATCTTACGGATAATGTTCGTCAACCCAGTTCTAATTTACGTGAATAAATTTTATTTGAGGATATCCAAAATGCAATTTCTGGGTTTAGAATCAACCAGAATTTGAAGATTGTAAAAACGCCCAAAATGGAACACACCGAAATGTTTATTTGCTCCGAGTCTTGCGATTATGTTTCAGTATAATTGATTTTGGAGGGAAATCACACACTAACCTAATTCTCAGCCCTCTTTTCATAATTACTTAGCAGCAAAAAAGTTAGAATAGCTTCTGTATTTTTATTTATAAATTTATAAATCTACAAAACAAATTTATATGATAAATGTTATGAACTGTAACAATACAAGCAAGAAGATATTCAGAAGGTAAATTTATATCATAAATATTATTAACTGTAACAAACAATACAAGCAAGAAGATATTCAGAAGGTAAATTTATATCATAAATATTATTAACTGTAACAAACAATACAAGCAAGAAGATATTCAGAAGGTATTGCAGGTTACCTTAGGAATTATTTACAGATTGCAATTGTTGTTAATTGAAAGAAATCGAATCTGAATAAGCACAGGGACGTACTGGGAAGGAGCTACTCTCAGTAGCCTATTGAGAGTTATTTCTTTATAGTCAAAGAAAAATTTCAAACAAAAAATAAATAAACAAGAAAACAGCCGTAACCTCTGCAAATAATTAGGTATCGCAAACTGTTGTTGATATTAACCCAAATAGACCCAAATCTCCCTTACCTTATCCATCCAGTTACCAGAAGAGGAATGTAGATTGTCTTGCCCTGTTCAGTTCAGCGATTGAACGACCCAACAATAACTCTGCCTCCGGATCTTTTCCTCAAAAGCTCTTTCCTCTCTGCTCTTCTTCAAAAACTTTTTCCGCTCTGCTCTGGCGGTCTCTGGTTCTCACTCACAGACGTTGATTTCACACACACATTATGCATAAGCACCATTAATCCAAAAATTCTGCTAAGGTTATTAAAACAAAAACAAGAGAATTAGATAAGGCAATTGCTATTGAGAAATCAAATCAAATTACAAACAGACCCAGATCTCTCCAAGGGCCGAGAAATACTTGTGCCCAGGGAGGGATCTTTCCCTCTCTGCTCTGATCTTTTCCTCTTTGCTCTGCGCTCTCTCTGGTTCTCGCTCACCGACGTTGATTTCACACACAATCCACACATAACCACAACAATAACGATGACATACAGCACAAAAAAAACCAGAAACAGAAAAAAGGAACGAACAGGCACACCCACACAAAGAAGAAAAGAAAATGGGAGCGCTCCACGCATTCAATCATGACAAGCCAGACTACCAACGCCCTGGAGAAGATCAGAGAAATACGAGATAAACTCAATGAAATTGGGGCATGAGATATATATAGGGAACCATGCCATCTTTTCTAGCTTTTCTTAACGGTCAGCTTTTATCAAATCCTATGTGGGTCTCTATTGTCAAGCTTTTCTGCAGTGAATATGCTTTCAAGAAAAGCATCATGATACGGTAGGGTATGGGTTGAGTTCAATTTTTTATTTTTTTTAATAATATATTCTAAATTCTAAAATTTTGACAAAGGTTGAACGTATGGGTTGAATTCAAAATGCAAATTTTTTTCTTCTCATAATATATTCAAAATTCTAAAATTTTGATAAGGATCCGAAACCACTTGTTTTTATAAACAACTCGTAAATATAATTTTTATAAATATCTTAGAAATCTCCTCACATTTGTTCAATGGATGGTTACAGCGTCGTAGATAGTCTCGTTCACGCTCTCTCGAAGTTGAAGTTGTATAAGTCCCTTTTAACCAATCATAGAGGGCTATTGTTATAAATAAAGAGACATTAAAAGTGATTTTTTAAACAGTATATTAAATTTTTTTATTTAAAAAATAAATAAACAAATTATTAGGAAAAAATACAATTGTAAATACAAATGAGAATTTATATTTCTAATTAAAACTAATAAAGTGTTTTCAAGATCATGTAATTTATAATGTCTTAAGAAAATGAATTATTATGAATAATCAATTAATAAAATATACTATTTCTAATATTTTAAATTATCATACATATAAAGTTTAAAGTTTTAATTTATTATATTTTTTTATTATTTAATAAAGAAATTGATTTTAAATTTTAAGATGGGTTCAAATTTTATCATAAAATATAATAGTTAATTTTGAATTTTGATTTTAGTAAAATTTTAATATTTTGATTTTTGATGTTTTTAATTATTATATAAGGATTTGAAATTTCAAATCATTATAATAATAGGTTAAGATTTTTCTATTTTTTTATATTCTTTTAATGCTCAATAAATATGTTGGCTCTAAATTTTTATCACAAATATAATGACTAAACTTAACTCTTTATTTTAATGATTTTTAAATGTTATTTTTTTTTATGTAATCCTAGTGGTTACTTGTGAACACAATTGTGTTAGTAAATTTCTCTTGGGGACACCACACCACACCTCACACTAGGATTTATATTATAAATATGCTCATAACATTTACTTATAAAGAGACATATGAGTCTCATTTATTCTTGAGAAATAGATGTGTTAGTGAAACATCTAACAACACATCTACATGTTAGTATGAGGAATCAAAGTACATGAACAACATCTACATGTTATTCTGAGGAATCAAAATACATGATCAAGTTACATAGACAAACATTTCATAGCATGAGATTCGAACCCGGGTGGGGAGGAAGACAACAGAACGTCCCCACCACATGACCTGCACTTGCTTGACATGCACTTAGTTATGTTTACGTATTATACAATGGATTTAATTTTATTGTTCTAAGTTAAATATTGGCTATTAATTATTAATAGATTAATTTATCATAACTAACTATTTAAATAATCTTATTTTAAGAGTGAATTAACAAATTTGTATAAGTAAAAGAGTACAACATAAGTTGCGTCTGGATAAAGTCCTATATGTCTAAAAGATAAGTTATGTAGCCTAAACAAGATCCTATTACATGCCCAAAACAAAAAATGGCCTTGTCCTAATGCAAAATTGCCTTGTCCTTCTGAGTACTATATGTATTCTATAATAAATGCCTAGTTTATGAAAGTCTTAAAAAAACCTTTAATTCAACAATTTGCATAATGACTATCAACATCCTCCAAACCTACACTTTTTGGTATCAACCTCCTTGCTAAAAAACTCCCTTTCTTCATTGAACTACTACGCGATTTCTTTTTCTTTAATCCCTTCTCTAAGCAAGATTGTTGAGATCCATGAATTTGAAGTCATTAACTAATCACCTTTTTTAACAATTAATGTTAGATTCCACAGGAAACTACTTTCGACTACTACCGTTGCCAGATATTTTCTTTAAAGACACTAAAGACCCCATGATTTATACTACTTGTATTGTAATTGGGCTCTCAATTTCATGGATTTTTTTTGCTAGAATAAAGAGAGATGATTAGTTGCAACAAATATGCTCTTTGTGGCTTTGTAGAGCTCTCTAAAAATTCTGAAGGTCTCTAGAGTCAATATGTTTCCCTAAATAATAGTTGTCTACTATCAATAATTTGCAAGTCGTGTGAATAAGAACCTTTGTGTTCCACAACACCTACACACCCTAGTGCCTTCCCTAGCACTAAAGTAGAACTAGAGGGACCTCTCAGTGTCCCAATTCAACACTGCCAAATAAGCACATAATCAACCTAAGTCCCCCATGGAATCCAAAAGTTGAATTCTCTACCAAGGAGGCAACTCACCTAACAAGTATTGACCACAAAGAAGAAAATTTCATAATAGAAAAAAGACAATCACAACATTTACATGTCTTATTATGTGTATAAACACTCTGAATTCGTCAAACTTAAATGTCAACATCCCACAACAAGCCAAATTTTTATGGGGAGGAAAAACAAAAACATGCAAGAGAAGAGTCGACAATATGTAGACACAGGATTCTCATTGCTTACCATTAATGTTCAAGTGTTTGAGTTGTTTTCTAAGATTAAATGTCATGTGGTGTGCTAAAAATCCATTGGTAATAACTATATGTCGAAGTAACACCAAAATATGTGTCAACGTACTAGACATTAATTAGGGGATAAATTGGTGGGATTATGTACCATTAACCTTAATATCCCACTAATTTTGTTATGAATTAAAATTTTACCATCGATTTTCCTCTTTCTTATGTTATTGCAAGACCTAGTAGCATTGAATTTTGGTGAAGGTGCCTTATAACTGTCTACATCAATCTAAAAATGATGCTAGAAAGTTTCCTTCTAAAGATCAAGTCCTTATTTGCCTTGTTTTCAAAGAAAAAAAGTAAAAGAAATATTTCTCGCATAAGGAAGAAGACACTAGGCCCTTGATCAATGGTTTCCAATTTTTCTCAACCCTCATATTCATTGAGTGAGGGGATGATAAAATCTTCGTGAACTGGTCGACCAGGCCACACTCATCTATTTGCAAGGCACAAGATCAAGATTGAGTGGCGTTGATCTCCACTTTGGGGATTTCGTCCAACTTTTTCACAAACCGTGAGGGCTTAACCTTTTGGTATTTTGGCCCATTGGCCATTGGGTTGTTCAAGGCATCTATTTCTGGAATTAGCGGAGGGGGAGGAGTCAAATATCCCCCTAAGCTCATTTCCGTAAGGCAATCGAAAGAAATCGCAAGGCATGATTAGATCTGTAGGGCATTAGAGTTGTCATTTCCTTTCTTTCTAGTTCAAAAATGAATCCCTCTATGATAAGTTGCCTTATTCAAACTTTAACTTAATTGATGATGTTAAGGAACTAGTACAAAATTTTCGACATGAAAATAATAGGCCTTCCTCCAACCAAATAGATGTGTTAAAATTCAGAAAAAGTTGTAGACTATCAGCCTTACATTAAGCATTTCCTTAACATGACACAAGCAAAACTCTATGAGAGATTCAAGAATAAGAACACGGAATTGAACTTGGACCAAATATATTTTAAGAAATGCAAGCCTTGATATGTTAGAATACACATAAATTGCAACACATGTTGTTGTAGATACCATGTAAAACTTGACTATTTTTATGATACATATGTACACATTCACCATGTTTCACCTCCTAACAATATGCATGATTGCTCATCCATACTACCACTAATTTCATTGACATAATATATTCATAGGATCACGTGACCGAGGTCGAATAGAAAAAATATTATGAAAATTTCTGTTTATATGGGACATGTTATAGGTGCAATGGATTTGGATTATTGAGCTAATGCATTCATGAAAGTGAGGAGCACATATTTGGGAGGATGATAGCAGATATGCAAAGCTTCAAACATGTTACCTATGAATTAGATAGTGGGAAAGAAAGTAAAAATATTACATTGGTGAAGTCCCAAGTATGTGAAGATAACATTTCTTTTCTTATTTCAACTTCAAATTCAACATATATCTTTCTTATAATATTCTTTTAGTGTCACTAGATATAAATATGTGATTTCATGAAGGAATTTTTATAAAAATAGAAGCATATGTTCAACATGTGCATGTAGTGTGATGGTAAGATGAATAATTTAGAAAATGTAGGGACACCTTTCCCTTTGGAACTATATTGTCAGTTGTGTATTTTGTTAAGAACTAGACCATTCAATCATAGATGAGATCTAGAGCCAATATTATCATTTAGATCAAGTTAGCATAATGATACATATCACATATAGGCATGGGATATGTAGAGACAATGACAAGAGGATAATAGTAAAGGAGACAAAATTCTACATAAGTGATGATAGGAACCATGACCTACATTATGCACAACATTGCTTTCAAATGTTCTATGATCATTTGAATGATATAAATATACAAATAGATTGAAATTGGATTTGGTCAGATGGTTGTGTGGGTCAGTTAAAAAATGTTCATGTATTTAAATGGTTGAGTATATTACAAAAAACATACAATTGATCCCATATTTGGAACTATGAAAATTCCCTGAAATGCAGCAACTAGAATTGATTCTTCTAATTGATTAATTGTGTAGTTTATTTTGTTACAACAAAATAATGAATAAATCACACTGCAATTTCTTCACATAACAATGTTGTGGAAAATAAATTGGAAACTAAGAAATACAGCACACACACACACACACAATAAATTGACACTGTTATTTCTAGACAAAAGTCCTCGAAAAAACCCAATGTGGGAAAAATCGTGCAACAGATGAGGGTTTTATTATTATTATTCAACAAAAAAAAAATTGAGTACAATAAACTGGATGCCAAACTAGAAATACTCTCCTAAGAAATTACTGGAAAATTATTGAGGGAATTTTCCCCTTCTCCACAAGTAATTTGGCCTCAACGTGGCCTCAGAAATTGGCTATCTAAGGCCCCTACGCAGGCCTCTGCGTAGATGTTGCACAAGACTCTTTGCAGATGTTGTATAGTCCCTCACACGCACTCCCTGGATCTGCCTTTGAATCAAGCGTCCTGCCTGTTGATGCATCTGGAAGTTATTCTTTGTCCCTCTGAAAAATTACCCTGGTCTCCAACACCTAAATCAACCTCCTCTTCTGCTGAATCAAATTGCCTCTTTGAGAATCTACGCAAAACCATCCACAACCTCCTACGAAATAACTCAACCTCTCTCAGTTGACTCTTCTGACACTGGAATCTATGTTTCTACTCCTCTGCCTCTACTACTGATCTCTAGCTAGAATTCTCTTCCTAGTTGAATCTCTGCTCTCTAGGAAATTAGATCTACCTATATCACTCACTCACTCGATGTATATTCTCCATCCCCATCATCCTTCTCTTATAATCTCTTGTTGGTTAACCAACAACCATGATTAAGTCCTCATCAATGCCTCAAATCATCTCAAACTCAATCTATGTGATGTTTCTAGAGCATTCTCACTTTTCTCAATTAATACCCTTTAATTAATCAATTTCCCCAAGTTAAACTTAGGCATTTTTAATTATTGATCAATTAATTTAATTGAGTGTCTCTAGGTGTTTTCTCTCAAAACCATTTTTGGGTTTTGGAGATCTTGTGTTTCTTAGCCTCTCCAACCAAAGTTGAGACTAGAACACACGTTCGATGCTACAAAAACTAACATGAGCTACTTTGAGAGGGGGCATTACAAAGGTGAGCATGATGGGGATAGAGCACTCATAAAAACTACACTACAAAGGAATGAGATTAATTTTACGAGAAATCTTCATATCTGAGATGCAAAATCTATAGTCTAATGGTGCTCTACAATTATGTCAAATGGAGAAAATGAGCAACAAACATTAATAGGGATAGGTCACATGCTAAGAAATTTCTAGGAAGTGGTCAATATAGATTAGTCATGTTAATATCATTGCAACACAGTACAAGGAATTTGTGGATTTTATTCAATTTTAAGCTTGGACAACCATTTGATCGAAATATCGCCATAAAAATTGGCTTGCTTTTGTGGAGCATGTAGTGGTGGTGAATACGATGATTTTGAATCAATAAACTAGATTAATGAATGGTATCGTGTATCACTTGTAGTATACCCACGTGTAGTTGTTGAAACAATGGAACTAAAGGAGGTCCAATCCTCCATTTCAATAGGCTATGACCATATATCTTATTTTATATAGCTAGATAGAGATATCCCACATCATATCCAAGATCAATTTGTCTTTTTCATTTATTTGATATCAAAATCCCACTAGAATTTGCATTTGACTGTATATGGCATTTATATATATCTATATCTATATCTATATATATATATATAGAGAGAGAGAGAGAGAGAGAGTTGTTTGCCCAAAAAAGAATGAATGTTGCACTGATTATGGGTTGGAACAATGCATACAAAGGAAGCAAACTCTCAACACATTATTAATTGATGATGAAGGCAATGGATTTCCAATTGGCATGATGGTTGTTAAGGGTGAATATCTTATACTAGATGGAAATTCAAGAGAGACTGGTGGTTATGTATTCATTAACTATAGACTAGGTGTAGTGGTGTATCACTTTAACACTTATTCATTGGTACAACATCCAACTACAAACAATGTCTAGCAATAGCTCGCACACAGAACACTACTTCTAACCTCATTCATATCATGAGAGACATATGGAGACCATTAGCAATAGAGTTGATCCAAATGGTTTAATTGAATGAAAGCTAGTAGTAAACAAAAGAGGTAGAATGACATATTAAATGTTATATTCTATGTTGAGGTACGTGTATTGTTATGTTATTACTTTAAATGCATACATAATACATATGAATATTTTTTTTCTAATGTGTTTACATATGATTATGACATTTTTAATTGAGCCTTCATTAGCACATGATAGAACCTCAATAATAACCCCAATGTTTTCTAACACCACCAATCAATATATTGGAAAGATTAAATTACCAGAACTAGGGTCTCCCTTTCTCCCTCCTCCTTCCCCCCAACTATCTTCCCCCCTTTTCCTCATCTCCCTCGCTTTATCATTGTACCTTTCTCTCTCTCCCTCTCCCCATGTCTCCCTTCTCTCTCTCCCCCTCTCCCCCTCTCCTCCTTCTATCCCCCTCTCCCCTTCTCTTCCTTCCCCATATTTATATCTTTCTCTCTACCATTATTCCCCTATTCCTATTTTTCTTCATTTCCCCATTGATCTCTCTCTCACCCCAACTATAGATATTACATATATGAATAATTTTTTCCTATACATTTACATATGTCAATGATTGTTTTAGTGCATGTGTATGACTCCATTTCCTTTCTTTGTGCCTAGTTTATCCAAATATTCATTATCACATGAGAACCTCTCCATAAGAACTTCAATATTTTTAATACCACCAATCAAAATCTTGGAAACATCAAATTCCCTGAAATATGGTTTTTCTCAATGAAGAATAGTGCAATTTTTCACAAGGGGGTAAATCTTGCAAAACAATGGTTCAAACCACTATGGGTGGAGTGATCCTGTGGGCCCTAGCCAAAGACACCTATCAAAGATAACATAACCCAATTATGCTACATGGTTTGGATTTTATGCCCTCATAGCAAATTCACTAAGTGTCCTTAAATGCCATAAGCAAGTAAATTATAACTAGCTATTAAAAATTGACCAGGCCTTTAATTAATGAATTTTTTATTGCCTTGAACTTAAAAAATAAAGTTCTATCTAGGGGAACCTCTCACCCATGATTCCTTTTCATGGATACCATTTTATTGGATGATCTTCAAAACTAGGGTTTTTCTTTGTGAGGGATATTGCAATTTTTTCACAAGTGGGTCAATATTTCAAAACAATGGCTCAAGCCATTATCATTTATAAAATCACATGGGCCCTAGATAAACACATCTAATGGATATGATAAAACCTATTTATGCTACAAAGTTTGTATTTTATTCCTTTGAACCAATTCACAAAGTATCCTTGAATGGCCTCAACAAGTGAGTTGCAATTGGCCATAAAAAACTAACTAGGCCTCCAATCAATGAAGAATCAATTGCATTGGACTCTAGACACTAAGTTCAAGCTAGGAGTGTCCCTCACCTATGATTTCATTTTGTAGATACCATTTTAATTTATGATATCTAGAACTAGGGTTTCACTCAATGAGGGGTAGTGTAATTTTTGCACAAGGGAATCGATATTTCAAAACAATGGCTAAAGCAACTATGGGTGGTGTGATCACATGGTATGAAGTAAATAAAAACTATCAAAGTTAACATAACCCAATTATGTTACATGGTTTGGATTTCACGCCACCAGAAAAGAAAAAATTTATAAACTTTCCTTGAATAGCCTTAATAAGGGAGTTGCAATTGGCCATAAAATCTTGACTGAGCCTTGAATGAATGAATCATTGATTATGTTGGACTCAAAAATCAATTTAAAACTAGGGACACCCCTCACCATGATTCTATTCCACAAATACCATTTTTTTATGATCTTTGGAACTAGGGTTTCATTGACTGAGGGATAAGGAATTTTTTCACAAGGGGGTAAATCTTTCAAAATAATGGATTAGGCCATTGTTGGTGTTGTGATTGCATGGGCCCTGGCCAAAAAAAATTGTCAAAGTTGATGAAACCCATCTATGTTGTGCAATTTATATTTTTTTCCCCTAGACCAAATTCACAAAGTGTCCCTGAATGATCTCAACAAGTGAGTTGCAACTGGTTATCAAACTTGCCTAGGCCTCAAATCAATGAACCATTGATTACATTGGACTTAGGAAACTATATTCTAGGTTGGGGAACCCCTCATCTATGATTATGTTTCTTAGATACCATTTTATTCATTGATCTTTAGAACCATGGTTTCACTCACTTAGGGGTATTGCATTTTTTGCACAAAGGGTCAATCTTTCAAAATAATGGCTAGGGACATGTTGACAATGATGGAGGTCACCAACATGTATGGGGATCTCCATGATGTGAAGTCCAAACTAGACCTCACACCATTTGTTGTAGGATTCCCATCCGGCTATATGGTCTAGCCACCATTAGAAA
Organism: Pinus tabuliformis; assembly: GCA_031772625.1. Lineage (NCBI taxonomy): Eukaryota > Viridiplantae > Streptophyta > Pinopsida > Pinales > Pinaceae > Pinus > Pinus tabuliformis. The sequence goes on from CM062817.1 coordinate 472,009,308, forward strand.
GGTTTCAAAGATGTGCCTTTGTTACAAAACATACAAAAGAGATCACAACTCCTCTTTGGGGAAGCAAGTATGTAAGCTTTGTGTGACACAAAATGTAAGATGCACATGGAACTTCCATGGATGGTAAAGGGAAATGAGCCTCTGGTTAGGAAGGTAATAGTACTATCCTAAGGGAAACCCGTGAGCGAAGAGAAAGGCTTGTTGATTACTTGCAGATTAGTCCACACAATAAACAACAATCATGAAAACATAACAACGCCTATTCAATAATATTCATATTGAGCAACGAATTAGTTCATTAGACTTAGTATGTAATTAAACTGACATATATTGCAATAATAACAAGAAGAATCCTACTATATCCATGATACATGCATGAAGAAGTGTTGGCTCATAGAGCTTCTGATTATGAATGAAAGATCCCAAGTACACTGTTACATAGATGAAACACTAGATCTAGTAGTGGAACATGAAGCCACAACTTGCTTCTCCAAAGAATGATCTATCTCCTATGCACTACAAGAGAATCCAAGGCGAGATTCCAAAATCCAAGCCCTTAGCTTGAGTTATGAGGAGCTATTTATAACTAATGACAATGGCCTTTGAGCTTCCTCATGATTCTTCAACTCCTATGACTTTTCATATTCTATACATGACTCTTTACATTCCATATGTGGCCATTCACATTCCACGTGTCTCTTGGACTTCATTACATACAACTTATTACAAAAGACAAATTACATATGAGATAGTGGCTATATGTGACAAAACTGATAATAGGACAAAGTCTTATCAAATTGAAAATAATTTGCTTCATCATGGAGCTCATTAGTGATGTATGTGTGTCATGCTCTGAACTCCATAGAGATGACTTTGACCCGAACTGGAAAGTTCGTTGCATATCACATCTTCACCTCTAATGCTTCTGTCAATATAGTCTTGGAGCTTAATTGTACATTATTCCATATCCATGAGAGTTTCATGTGAGCTTTGACTGGTGCGATGGCATATTGTAGAATAACGTCTTTGGTGATCTCCAAGCCTTCTTGTTCTGATGCTTGTTTGATATGTTCTATGTACTTCCTAATCTCCTAGAAGATGATTTTCCTGCCTCTTATCTCTTCAAGTCATCCTATCGAAGGCATCCCATATTTTTATGCTAAAGAATTGAAAACATTGTGAAAACGACTGTAAGCGGCAATGGTGTTAGTCGCTTGTTCTTCAAGATGGCTGTAATTCTGATGGTTAAGTCTCAATTGCACTCGGTCCAATTCAATGACAATCCTATCCTTTCTAACCAACTATGGCAGAACATTCAATTACTTGGCAACCGATTCCTAAAGTTGATCAACCACTCTGCTTGCCACTTTCAAGAGCTTAAAGACTTCTTGTAGTTTCTTTTGAATTCCAACGAGAGGATCCACTACTTGTTTTACAAGTATCATTTCATCATATAACCATGCCATGGTATCCTCCATTTTCCCTAGTTCCTCCTACATGGTTGACTGTCATTCTACTATATTGAAGTTGTGTGAAGATAATTGTTGATTTTCCGCAGCAATGTCTTCAACCTGTTGCTTCATTTCAACTAGATCTCTCCTTAATCGTGCATTCTCATTCAACATATATTCAGAGTTGTCCTGTGTTGTTGTAGAAAAAGCAACATTTGCCACTTTGATTTCCCTGGGATTACTTCTCGTGTTGGAAATTATCACATTTTTTGTAGATATCGAGATTGGATTATGAGGATCACTTGGGAATTATCTTCGCCTTTGTTTCACGATCCTCTTCTTGAGCTAATCAAATGTGACATTGCACACATCCATGACTCTGTCTTCAAGTGGAGGTGGAATTCCCATTTCATCAAATGGGAGATACCCATAAGAGAAGGTTCTTCTAGAGAACCTGGTTCATCATTTATGGGTTGGATGGTGTCATCTTCCTCCAACTCTTCCTCTATATCCTATGTCAATGGTTCTTCCTCCAGTCTCTGTGTTGCTTCTTCCTCCTGTGACTGCCTTTGTTGCTCCTCCTCTACTCTCCTTCTTTCCTCTTCTTCTTATTGTTTCTTTCTGAGCAACTCATCTTGCTTCCTCTTTTCCTCTTCTTCTAATTCTCTCCTCTCCTGTTCGGCTTGAATAGCTTCTGTGTTCAAAGGATCGGGTTTCCATTTCCTGTTGCTTTCTCCTGCTGAATCATGCTTACGCGAGTTTTACAAATTTTGTTTTATATATTGAAATAGTAATATTTATTTAATTTTCATTAGAATTTAATATTATTTTATTTCTTTTTGTATAATTTAATTAACTTGTAAATTAATTAATTTACAATTAATTTAAGATATTTAATTATATAATTTGAATATTAATAATTGTAATTAATTACTTTTAATTGTACAATTAATTAAAACTAAAATTTTTAAATTTTGGCCCAAGCAAAATATTTTCCAAAATTCTGGCAATTTTGACATTTTAATTTTGGAGGCTCATAAGTTGAGTTTTACTTGGTCAATGAGGCACAAATGAGCACATTAGATAGATAAAATCATGGAGAATATTTATGAAGTCTTTGCATGACAAATTCGGCCATTAAATGAGTTTAAAATTTAGCAGAAAGTTAAACTCTGAATTTGTAGCCAAAGCTAATTTTTGAGTTTAATTTTTGCATTTTCATTAATCCAAAGCCTCTGTTGATTGCAGATCCATACGATTCTATTCTCTTTAATCAATAAGATCTTTACATGGATCAATGTGAAGCACATATTTATTTTTATTTATTTAATTAATTAAATTTTGATTGGAGATGTTTGTTTTCCATATTTTATATTTTTGACTTTGATTTGCATTTAAATTTAATTTTGACTGGTTTTTGACAAAAAAACAATTGAGGAGATGAGGAAGAGAAGATTTGAATCAATGAAATTGCTCCATCAAGAGAGAAAAAGAATTGAGGCCAATCAAATTTGTGGAAGCAAATTCATTCCCCAAACAATTCTCTCATTTTAATTTCATTTATAATTATAAATATGGTTTTTAGAGAATGAACCAGGGATTCCTCTTCTCTGCATCTAAGAAATTCTAAAGCACTATTGTAAGGGATTTTTTGCTGTAGATGAGGGGAAATAAATCAGATCTGAGTTATTGGGATTTGTATTTTTCAATTCTAGACTTTGTATTGGGAGCAGAGCTTGCACTATTGCAACTTTTTCTTTTAATTGCGAGACTTGTGATTTGAGAAAGATTGTTGGAGATCAATTCAAGGAACATAATACAGAAATCAAGTTTTAATCAATTTGTATTTTTAAATACTATTATTTTTAATGCAAATTTCATCTTTTTAATGACAGATATGTGTAAAATGTTTTTCATGTTGAACACTATTGTTTAATATAAAGATGAAGGTCTTTTTGAATTAGCTTTCTAGTTCATTGGTTTTGTATATCTATTGTTAATTTTCTCTTTTGCTCTTATACTCAAATCAGATTTATGATTAACTATTTCCTGAGAAATGTTCTATCTAAATTCAATTTAATTATCATTGACATTAAGAGAACTATTTCCTAATGTTTTTGGTTGATCATTCATTGTTAATTGATCTTTAATCAGAGCATGTTTTGGTAATTATAATATCAGCTAGGAGAACTATTTCATTAGCCAGATATTCACCTAAAACAAAGCATGTTAAAATCTCAATCATTTAATTAATTTGTTCTTGATTGAGTTAGATCTACATCTTCCTAATCAAGATAGGCTTAGGATTTCTTTCTTTTTGCTTGCATTCTAGGATTAATTTGCATTTAGATTAATAATTACATTTCTAGAAGTCTTTTTATCAAAGAGGAAAACTTTAGTTGTGGCTTGGATGATCCATAAATCAGCTTAAGGATCACTTTTTTGCCTAAGCTCAACAAGAGAGTTGAACTGATGTTTCTTCTCTATTGGCAAGTAAAAGACATACTTTAAGCCAACGAAGATAGAGAGAAGGTAACTAGACCTAGTTTAACCAGTTGGGACCACCATTCCAAATAGAAAAGGAGCTGCTTTAAGTTCCCGACCAGGTGGTATCCCTTATAATGTTGAATGGTCATTTTGGGCATCAACATTTTTTGCACTAAAAGGAGAGAAATAGTAAATTGATTTCTTTAAAGATCTTATGCTTTAAGATTTTATTATTATGGCTCCATGCAAAAGACCTCCTTGGAGTTTCTTTATTGGACCCCATCCAACAACCACTCCGGTAAAGGTAGTCCAGACCCTGTCTCTGGTAAAATATAATGGTAAAGCCAAAGACTGATGCTTATTACTTCCATTTGCCTCCATACATAGTTGGGACGAGTTTTCGAAGATTTTCCATCACGCATTTCAAGAATATGATTACAAAAAATTGTGTGATCAATTAAAAGAATTGCGTAGGATGGAAGATGTGACTTTGAATATGTTTTATGTTAGATTTAAATTAATTTAATGAAATTTCGTTCCAAAGATTTTCCCCCTCAATTCTAATTAATTGGATGGTTTAGGCATTTAGTGTCTTTGTCCTGTGATAACTATGAAGAACTAGAAAGTATATCCTTTTTTGATAGTGATTCAATTGCTCAAAATGACAACTCCGATTCTTCACAAATTGAATTTACAAATGCTAATCATTATGCCAGAAATGCTCCAAATTTACATAATGTTTGTCAAGTATAAATTCAACAAAATGCACGATCTATTAGTAGTTATCAACAACAGTTTAATCAACAAAAATTTAATCAACCTCAAAATGACAGCACTGCACAATCTACTGTTGAAATTAATCCATAATTTGTTGATAATAAATTATAAATTATGGAGCAGTTCAGCAACAATTTACAAATCGATCAAATGCACAAAGAATTTGAATTGTTTATTTTGGAAAATTAGAAACCATTTATGCATAGAGAAACCTTCAAGTATATATCTTCAACTTCCTATTTTTCTCTCTACCCTGATATATTTAACAATAATAATTTAATTCATAATAAATCAACAATTCTTTTAAATATACAATTAATTTTAGAAAATAGAGGAACTAATATTAATAATTAATTATTCATTTATGGTATTAGTAGAGAAAATTTAATCAATAATCTTGAAGATTCTCTTAATTTGGTATTTAATTAATTGCCTGGTTCTGATTTATTTAATTCAGAGGAAAATAACACTTATGAAGTTACTTATGATGATGACTTGAACAATGAAAATACTCAACTTCTTTGCTCTTCAGAAATGGTTTTGTCTAACTCTCATATTCCCAATTCCTTAGGTGAATCAATTTTTGAAGATAAATAGAATTTTAATCAAGGATTTATTCCGGTCGATTCTAATTTTCAAACATGAAATCATCATAGTAATTTTGGTATTCAAAACCCTATCCAAATTTTTGATTCCTACAATGTTGAAGTACCCTTTTTGGATCATAACTTGAAATCTTCACATTCTCGCAAAATAATGCAAACAATGAGTTTAACTTTATAAGTTCTATTGATAATTTTGGGAAAAAAATCTTTGCAAGTGAGTCCCAACCATGTTGTACCATTACTTGTAACATTAATGTAAGTTATAATTTGCTTTATTTTTAGTTCCTTCAGTTTGAATTCATTTTACTTTCAGATTTCATTTTTGAACTTTTGAGCACATTGCACTGACACTTTGAGCATTTAGGCATTCAACACTCATAAGGTGCATTGATAAATGCATGTGGTAATCAATGACAAGATTTTAACTATTGTCAACAACAAAATCTTATTTATTATTTTTATTTGTTGATCATTTATATCGACACATGCCTTTCTTTAAATTTATTTTTTCACGAACTCTAGTACATGAGAGTGTAACATAACAATTTGGCCCGGAAACTATTTTTTCCATAGGTATTCTAAAATTTTCATTTAATTCCCATCTACATCTTATTAATTCATTTGGGAAAATTCTAGGAATTCCATTTTTTAAGATTTCTTTTCATGCACTCTTTTTTGTACATAATACTACTAGTTTACAACAACTTACAACATTTGAAGGCATATCATTCAATGTTGGCTTGTTATTTTCTCTTCCTTTGAACTTCTTTCAAGTATCAATGGAAATTCATGCTGATTTTTATGACCCTGTAAGCGTTTGGTTGGAAGAATTTCAAGCTAAGAATTTTGTAAATAAGTTTATTTTTCCGAATTTGTTAATTGTATATAGTAGATTGGATTTTTCTTTTAATAATTTAATTGCAGTTTTACTCATGTTCATTGACCTACACATACATGCAGGGGTTAAAATGAGAGAATAGTTATATTGGAAGTATGGCTATATTTAGTCATGTTTCTTTTCATTTAGTTAGGATTAACGATATATTAGTTTAGATTTAGTTTCATTTCATGTTTGTAGTTATTTTATTATTGCAGATTTTCATTAAGCAAGTAATGAGCCCAAGTTTTTACCTTGGAATTCCCTTTCATTTTCTGACAAAGTGGCCTAGAACATATCAAAGTTCTTGTATCGTCAGATCACACACACTTGTGATTAGCTCGATTGTCTTGATTTTTTAAAACTTCATCACATTGTTGAAAATGTTTTTGTTATAAAATCATATATGGTGAAGTTCCAAAGAATTGCTATGGCCTGACAATTTTTGAGAATACCAAATTTTCAATTCACAAGTATTTCTAGAGGTTCACTTTCACCACTCTTGTCCCTCAATGTAAATATGAAGCAGATGCAAATTGAAATCTCATTACTTATCATTCTAGTTTAGATTGAATAAATAGATGATTTTGAACAAATGTAAATTTTGAGAAACACATGGGAGAACTTAAAGATTCATGCGGTAAATTTACAGTCAAAATTCTTCCAGGTATGCATTGACGTGATCATCTTCATTTGTTGTTAATTTCTCTTTTCTATTAGTTTGTTTTTTGATATTTGTTTACTTCTTTTGCAAGTCTCCATTAGCTTGACTTGGAAATTTGATTTTTACTTAGCTTTACAATAAAACAAGCATTCAGCCCTTTCTAGACCATTGACATGTTTAGGGTTTTTTTATTATTATTATCAAAATCTTGGTTTTCTTATTTCCTTGCTTCACAAATACACGAGATGAACCAATAATGATTAATGCAACTAAAATCAAATGTTAGACTCTTTCTTGTCCAGAATTAATACAAGCAAAGGAAATTGCAAAAATCTTGCAGCAAATGATCTTATCCATGATTTTATCTCTCCCTCTTCTGAATCTCATATTTTCCAAGTTGAGTTGAACCATCACACTACAATCATTCATCTTGCATCCACTTTAGTCACATTCCTTTCCTCTGAAACCACTCAGAGCCTCTAACTGGTAAATCTTGGAATTTCGATTCTTTGTTATTCATTCTTCTAAGATTCTATTTCTCTCTGAGCCTTTTAATTCTTCGGATTAGTAAGATATCAGATTATATAATCTTGTTGGCCTCTCATCAATTCCTCCATTACTATATAGTTTGACTTATCAGATTATCATGATGTTTGAGAGCTTGGATATATTTATAATTACAATTTTATCAAACCCCAAGCTTTTATTTCTTAAGATGACTTTGTAACTTTTAGGGATATACATTCTTCATGGTGTGTGCACATGGGCCTCTTTTTACTCTTCTCGGAAATCTTCCTGACTAATGAAAATTTCATCACTTGTGGTTCGTTTATGTTTTACCTTTGTCTCACTATTGAATGCCCATTTCATTTTCTCAGTCATCTTTTAGTGTGCATCCTAGTTTTCTATTAAAAGCACTCTATAACAGCCACTATGATGATGCAACCAACTGCTAAAGAAATTTGGAATAGGTAATAGTATGGATCATGGTAAATTAATGTCTGGATTTTCTTTTGTTATATCACTCCATATTTATCATGCAAAGATTCAAAAGTCCTTTCCATATACATATAAAGTACTATATAGGTTGCGACTTGATCTTGATTTTCAAATCATGGAGTGAATATGAAATCTAAAATATAAAGAGAACAATTCCCGCTGCAATTAATAAAGAAGCATATCTTCATTTTCCATTTTTGATAGACTTGGTTTACTTCTGATTCCTTGAACGTGAGACATCATTTTCTATTTTACTACTTGCTTTAGTTCAGATTTAATTAATCATGATTTTGGGTTAATGAGATTTCAAAAAGTTCAACTTTTTCATAATTTAAATTCCAATTAAATGAAGAGGTTCTCTGTTGTTGGAGAAGATGATATTTCTCACGTAAAATTAAACAAAATTTTCCAATGGTAAGTTTCATATGCCCACTTTCATTCATTTCCATTTTTTACATTTAGTTATAGTTTTGTTTTTAATTTTTGTTGATATATATCTCTGTTTTGCAGAACCTCCCATGTTGGCTCAGATTTGACACTCATTCTCCTTTGTTTTGTTTTCTTTCAAGTTTTTGGGAGAAGCAGTAATGATGTTCATAAAGTCAGCTAGACTAGGGAGTCCCTGAGCCTTTAATTTGTTTCTAAAGCATTATTTTGATTAGAAAATGGTTAAGATGTTATTATGCAGGATTTGTTTCGAAACAAGAAAATTTGCAACAGGAAGAGACTTCTCATTTGGCTTAATTTCATCGCATCACTGTTATTTCCCTTATAGTTTTAAAGCATAATTGTTTCTAACTCTGCAAGATAAAATTCATTAAACATATCAACATAAGACAAGCACACATATGGCTTGCTTCTTTTATTCGTTTGTTGAGACATTTTATAGTTAATCTTGTTGGGGCTTGTTTTTTAAATTTGAGATTTTCTTTAAGTTTTTTCTTTCTTTATTTTTACATTTTTTTGGAGTTTGTCGATTTCTTTTTCACTTTAGTTTGGAGTTATTTTCCTTTTGCTTTCAGTTATGATTTGATTTTGATGACTCCGCCATGATCTATGTGGAAGGAATTTTCCTCACCCAACAGTGGTTGGCATGCATGAGAAACCTTTACTTTATCTATTTAAATGAGTTTCATTTACCATTAAAGGTACATCTTTATGGAATTATGAAGCCCTCTTGCTTTAATTTTTTTTTCATTTAGGAACACGCATCTTTTCTAAGTGATATCATTCACCTTTACAAGGAAAAAACTGGCCTGAATTTAACTCAATGAATCCTTTCCATCCCTCCACTTCATGTAAAAGCCTCTGAATGATAGTCGCGGGGAAAGATTTTGGAGTCAACATTATGAAAGTATTATATCCATTAGCATAAGTCTCTTTTACCATTCCACCTCTTTTACTTAGGTACATCATAAACTAAAGCTCGTAAATGCACTTATCAAAAGCGTGATTAAAAGAGGAAGCATGGGAAATACAAGTAAACTGTCGGGGCTATGGATGCTCGCTAGCAGCGGGACCATGCTTGTATGGCATAAAAGACAATTTTGTCGGGGTACTGTTTAAGCTCGCTGGCAGCAAAACAATATTAGAGACCATTCATATCAATGGATATACACTTTATTAAAACACTCATATCTGTACCTTTATCTATTTTTCGTGCGAGGTAATTTTAAAAATAATTTTTTCCAAAAATTTAAATTCATGATTTTTACTCAATCTGTTTTGAGTAATTATTTTCAAATTCATATTACTTAATCTATTTATGTGAGACCCATGGAAATGTTTTATTATTTGATGATTTGATAGAATTCCTGATTTTTAACCTTTCGGTAAATTAAAGTTCATCATCTTTAACTAGAGATAACTGGTTCTTCCCTGTGTGTCGCCATTGTTGAGGTGGAAACTCAACCCCGCCATTTTTGAATTATTTATTCCAAATAATGGAGACCCTTGCCGTAATTTTTGGCTATTAATATTTTATTTTAGTTAAGTATCCTACAATTTTACCAAATTTTTGTTTTCGTCGGATTTTTATATTGATTATTTCATTGAGTTAGATTTTCGGCAAGCTTTCCATCAGTTCTCGTTTTATCTCATTTGGATGCATGATTTGCAAATAGTGCTCATTCGAAGTTTGATAACTTTTATCGCTAGGGCTAAAAAATGTATATTGTTTTAATTTTTGTAAATTACTTGTAAATATTGAGTTTTAGTTCATTTTTACTAATTAATTTATTTTTCACTAACGGTTCTACAAAATCACCACAACCAAATTGTAAGACAATTAAAATTATAGTGTTTCGGATTTCACAAATCTCTGATTAAATCCCAATTTTAAAGAAATTACGAGATCTGAAACCTCAAAACTGACAAGTGGTTGTAATTCATTTTGTCAGATTTTTAAGTAATCAAGTAGCTATAGTTTATACATATGAGGGAGGATCCCGCTCCACGTGGTTCTCATCTCCTCATTCACGCTATACTTATTCACTCCATCGGGATATCAAAACTACTCAATATCATAATGATTTAAATGCCTCCCCATAATTCTTCCTATGTTCAAATATTTAACATTAGGGGAATTTTGAAGTCTAAAATGAGCCTTCTAAGAAAAATGTACAGCCAAAATAAACTTTATAAGAACCAATATGATTCAATATGATGATGCCAACTATGGGGGATGATTCACCATTTTTGAAGTAAAAATGTAAAAAGATTACAAAATAATAAAACTACTTTTTCAACTCATATTTTCAACTTATCTCCCTAAGGTTTTATTCAAATTTCGAGTGGGAGTACTCGTTGGATGCAATATTTAATTCCTCATCCAAAGAGTACTCATGTTGCATACTTTCGATGGACCCTGCTACACGGAAAATGAGAAATACATGGAAAAACATGATTGTGATCATGTTTTTCATGTATTTCTCATTTTTCTTGTGGCATGGTCTATTGAAAATATGCAACATGGGTGCTCTTTAGATGAGGAATCAAATTCTGTATCCAACAAGCGTTGTCGCTCGAAATTTGAGTAAACCCATATGGAGATAAGTTGAAAAAATAGTTTTTTCTTTTTTCCTTCTAAACTTTTATGACCTAGTCTATTATTCTTTTATTATTTTCATTATTATTTTATAATTTTTTAAGAGGCCCATTTTAGATCTCAAAATTCCCCTAATAAAACCTCCAATATAACAAACACTCTTATTCCAACACGTTTGTTCATTGGATTTTTATTAAACATTCGTTATATAAGACTGGTTGCATAAGGATCGTCCTTTCGATCATTAATTAAACTTCAACATGTCTTAAAATATCATACCTCAATATGCCTTAACATATCGAAACTCTCATTTTGAAATTTACAATATTTCAAACTCTGATATAAAAAATTCCTTCCAAAACTTTGATGGCTCATTAATAATATGAAGATATCGGGTTTGAATCATATGAGAGGTTATTAAAATTTTAAAATCCTTCGATGCGTGGAAGTCCCGATATACATCACTTTGATGACATAGTATAAGATGGTATAGTATTAAAATAACTTACGATTTTATGCTTACGTGAATTTTACAAATTTTGTTTTATATATTGAAATTATAATATTTATTTAACATTATTTAATTTTAAATTAATTAAAAATTTTGTATATAATTTAATTAATGTGTAATTAATATAAGATATTTAATTGTATAATTTGAATATTAATAATTATAATTAATTAATCTTAAATTTACAGTTAATTAAAATTGATTTTTTTTTTAATTTTGGCCTAGGTAATTTGTTTTTTCAGAATTATGCCAATTTTGACACTTCAACTTTAGAGGCTCATAAGTTGAGTTTTACTTGGCCAATGAGGGCTAGAGCAAATCGTTAAATAGATAAAATCATGGAAAATATCGCTAAAGTGGTTGCATGACCATATTCGAACATTAAATGAGTCTCAAATTTAGCAGAAAATTAAACTCCGAATTTATAACCAAAACTAATTTTTTGAGTTTATTTTTTGCATTTTCGTTGGCCCAAAGACTCTTTTGATCGCAGATCTATTCAATTATATTCTCTTTAATCAATAAAATATTTACATGGATCAATGAGAAACACATATTTCTTTTTATTTATTTATTTAATTAAATTTTGATTGGAGATGTTTGTTTTCCAGATTTGGTATTTTTTTATTTTGATTTGCATTTTAATTTAATTTTGATTGGTTTTTTGGCAAGAAAACAATTGAGGAGATGAGGAATAAAAGATTGGGAGCAATGGAATTGATCCAACAAGAGAGGAAAATGAATTGAGACTAATCAAATTTGTGGAAGCAAATTCATTCTCCAAACAGTTCTCTCATTTTGATTTTCATTTGTAATTATAAATATGGCTTTTAGAAAATGAGTAAGGGGGGTTCCTCATTTCTGCATCTAAGGAATTTTGAAGCAGTATTGTAAGGGGTTTTTAGTTGTAGATGAGGAGACATAACTCAAATCTGGGTTATTGGGATTTGTCTTTTTCAATTCTAGACTTTGTATTGGGAGCAGAGCTTGCACTATTGCAACTCTTTCTTTTAATGACAAGGCTTATGATTTGAGAAAGATTGTTGGAGATCAATTCAAGGAACAGAGCACAGAGATCAAATTTTAATCAATTTGTATTTTTAAATACTATTATTTTTAATGCAAATTTCATCTTTTTAATGACAAATTTGGGTAATTTTTTGTTTCATGTTGAGCACTATTGTTTAATATGAAGATGCGGGTCTTTTTTAAGTAGCTATCTAATTCATTGGATTCGTAGAAATGTTGTTAATTTTATCTTTTGCTCTTATACTCAAATCACATTTCTAAGTAACTATTTACTCAGAAATCTGCTAACTAAATTCGATTTAATTATCATCGACATTAAGAGAACTATTTCCTAATGTTCTTGGCTGATCATTTATCGTTAATTGGTATCTAATCAAAGCATGTTTTGGTAATTATAATATCAAATAGCAGAACTATTTCATTAGCCAAATATTCACCTAAAACCGAGCATGTTAAAGTCCAAAGCATTTAATTACTTTGCTGTCGATTGAGTTAGATCTACATCTTCCTAATTGAGATAGACTTAGGATTTCTTTCATTTTTCTTGCATTCTAGAATGATTTTTCATTTAGATTAATAATTACATTTCTAGAAGTCCTTTTATCAAAGAGACAAACTTTAGTTGTGGCTTCAATGAGCCATAGATCAACTTAAGGATCACTTTCTTTACTAAGCTCAGTAAGAGAGTTGATCTGATGCCTCTTCTCTTTTGGTAAGTAAAAGACATATTTTAACCCAATAGAGATAGAGAGAAGGTAAATGGACTTAGTTTAACTAGTTGGAACCACCATTCTAAATGGAAAATGAGCTGCTTTAAGTTCCCAACTGGGTGGTCTCCCTTATAATGTTGAATGGTCATTTTGGGCCATCAACAAGGTCATAGAATTTCAATCTACAATTTTTATTGTTGGAGACAATGAATAAATGGTTGTCCACAACAAAGAACGTCCTCCAGCCTTCCCTCATCCCAACATTTATGTTGGCTCAATGGTGTAACATGCGCTCATAGATGTGGTTGCGCGCAGGGTTGGAATTTTAAAATAGCTGTAAATATATCAAATTTGTCAGTTTTCACATCTCTCCTATTCATCTTCACAATTCCAAGTAAGAATCATAATGGTGTTATAAAATTTTAAACCCTGTTTGATCAGGGAATCACTTGAGCAATTTGCTTATCAAATTTCGTCCTTGCCTGCGGGGTTGGAGTGGAATGGCCACGTCTAGCCTCAGGGCACATGTAGCTTCCCGTCAGTGGAACAAGAAAGAGGGTGCAGTAAGATCGTGGAAATATCACAACTATGGAGTATGACATTGAGGACAATGACTCAAATGAAACCGGGAAATCAACGGTACAACAAAACGTTTTGTGGAGTTGTCATTTTTTTTAAGACCCCTTTTACATAAAAGGAAAACTGGAGGAAAATAATTTATATTGTTTTCCTCAAATATGGTTTCTCATAGCAAATAATGAATTAAATTGTTATTTGATTAAATAGAAGTTCTCTAAGATTGTTAGAGCATTATTTTTAATGAATTAAATTGTTACTGGGTTAAACTCAAACTCTCTATAATTTTTAAAACAGTGATAAGTGGGTTTTTAAATATATTAAAATACAATATTTATAAAAAAAATATTTACAACATCGATAAGTGGTTTTTAAATATGTTAAAATATAATATTTATAAAAAATTATTTACAATTTTTTTTTTATTTACTTTTGTTTATATATATATATATGTGTCTTTTAATATATGATTTGTTGATTTATGTAGAATTTTGTTTTTATCAAGTTTTAGGTTCAAAGAATATTAGGCTAATCATAAATGTGGAGCTATTGATTGGTATAATATGGAGATTCTTAGATGGAATTAATGTTGGAATCACGATTGATGTTACACAAAAACTTGCAAGTGTGAGTAAATGGAGACATCACCATAGTTAACAAATCCATGAAAAGCAGTTATGCACATGTCACGAAACATATAGGGAGTTTTGGTTTATACAATGTCCAACAAATATTCTGCCCAGTGCAATCCAGGTGTGATTTGAACTGTAGATCTTTGGCTCTGATACCACTTGTTGGAATCACGCTTTTCGTTGCACCAAAACTCGCAGGTGTTAGTAAATAGACACATCGCCAGAGTTAAGGATCCACGAGAGGTGGTTAAACACATGTCATGAAACACAGAGGGAGTGCTAGTTTATCCAATGTCCAACAATTAAAGGGATGTTTATGGTGCAAGCATAGAAATTTTATTCTCTCAGAATGTGACGATTAAATGCAAACTAGGTTTTGGCCTAGCCACAAATTTTACAGCTGAACTCCTTGCTATGTTATGAACCACGAGGATTGCCCTTTGGAAGCACATAAAAATATTCAGATTGTATGAGGATTCAAATGTCATTGTGGATTGGTTTAATGGAAGAGTTGATTTACCACGAGAGCAATATGTGCAAGTTTTTCATACATACAAATTAAATAATGCCTTGAGGGATATGTTATCCAAGGAATCTCTTCTATCAGATGTTGGGTTAGTATCCATTTGAGAGGTGTTTAATGGTAATGTGTTATATTTTTTGTTCTTTAATCCGTTTGATATTGTTCAAATAGGATTTAGTTTAGTTTCAAGATATGTTTAAGGTCTAAGATATACCTAGGATTTTGTTCTCAACCTAATTTTTAAGTTATCAAGTGTGTTGTTATGCACCCAAGGGATTTGTACCTTTTGGTTTTCTATAAAATATGAAAAGTATGTTATTTATTTTGAAAAAAATGTTTTAATTTCATATAAAATGATTGAGGATAGAAAAAAATTGTGAGGGTTGCATTCTTTCAAGAGGTGTCTAGACTTAATCTATTTTTACATAATCCTGATAACAGTTGTAACACCCTCCTCCCACATTTAAGCAATTTAACTAGTACATTGGGTTAAACATGTGACGAGAGGCTACTATGATGTGATTCAACTCCCCATGTATAGTTAAGGAAGTGGAACTAGCAAAACCAAACCAATCTGACCTTCCACACATGCTACAGAACCTTCAGAAGCCAACCAGCCCTTGAGGAAACTTCACTTTTGACTGATCTGGACCCCTAGTCGCTCTCATGACAAGCTATTCATGTGACTGAGGCCTTCCAGTCACTCCCACAACATGGGCATGCTAATGACCCCAGATTTTGTGCCACTTTTTCAGGGCCGGGATTCAAGCCACTGCCTAGAACTTCATGAAACTTTTAGAAATGATAAATAAAATTGGAACAAATGTAATAATACAAACACTTGATAAATGACTTGACTGGTCCCCTACTAGCCATGTCAAGCATTTTGTCAAACATGTCACAAAAATGCAGTCTATAGGTTATAACAACAGATGTGAGCATAGGGGTGTCATACTTATCTGAGATTCGTAAAGAAGCATTGTTTCCATATCACAATAGCTGCATTATCATATATTAGGTCATATATTCATTGTATTTTATCCACTAATGAAAACATGATGGAAACCATACATCAAGTATGTCATAAAACATACTCATAACCAACATATAACCAACAAAAATAACAAGGATATAACAACCATATAATCCACATATAAGCTAGTACATTTACACATGAAATACCAAGGAGAAGAAGCTATTATTAATGAATGCAAAATCCAACCAGGTATGGGACTTCTACGAACCACTTGACCATAGATTGGTTGAACCAAATCTTTATTTCAGTCAATCACCCCCGTGCCATATTCCAAGCATGAATATGGAACTCAAAACCAAACCAAAACAGGTTTCCGCAGGGGCTAATGCAATCCCCACCATATCACTATGCCCTAAACAAGCATGGATGCCACCATATTTCTCCACCTACACAGTGAGGAATTTTCTTGTCTCCTAATCTTTATGCTTTACCTTATATACTCCCACACGACGGTCGATGATTCCTAGGCCCAATAAAGACTCCACCCTCCAGGATTTACCATATATCCTATCATTCAACAGCTAAGGATTTGTGGGCCTGATCAAGGGCACACAGCTCCAGGATTTACCGTATATCCCACCATATAATAGTTGAGATTCCTAGGCCCACTGAGGCTCACTAAATCTAGCTTTACCACAATCCCAGTTTGGTTCAGGGATTCCTAGGCCATGTGTTCTTTCTTTCAGATACCACCTCACTCGGTTTCGAAACCATCTGACAATCCAGCTCAACCAAATACAAGAGAACCCATCACACCTTGGCTATCCAGAAATGGCAAGGCAAGGCTAAAGAGAACTGTCACACCTAACAAAACCCATGCCAATGATAGTAAGAGAACCAAATACACACATGAATGTACCATGCATGCCAAACCTAGCAAGGAAACCACACATGAAAATTGATACCTGTAAATAATCCCATTGTAGTTGCTTGATCCCTCTCTTCCTTTCTTTATCTTCACTTCCTCTTTTCCTTCTTTTCTTTCCTTGATCTAAAGATGAAGTGCTCCAAGAAAAAAGTGTCCAAGAGTGTGATAGACAAAGAGAGAATACAGAGAGAGCTCCAAAACTGAACCGACAAAAGGTACAAATTGATGCTTAGAAGCCTTTTTATTAATGAGGCCTCTATTTTATTTAATTTTCCTTCAATTCCCTCCTCACATGCAACCTATGACATTTTACCTTCCATTTCTCCTATTTCCCTTTATTTTCATAAATAAATTGCCAAAAATTCCATTTTGCATTTCGAAATCCATTGCCATTGCCTTTGCCAATTTCCTTAGCCATAATAAACCAAATGAACACCCACACTAGGATGTTTTCCCCAATATTCAACTTGGAATATGTGTCCCATGACCTTGGTTATTATTTTTCCTTTATTAAGTTTATTTACATGGAATTTTGACTAGGGTTGTTACAGAACCCTCCCCCTTGGGGGAACGCCATCCTCAGTGTTCAATGACACCTACAACCAACAAGACTGATGAAAGAAAAACATACTGCCCATGGCGCTTTATAACTTAGCTCTATGCAATATTCACAATGATAAACCTACTGAGAAGAAAATCAAAATGACAACATAATAACATGATAACCATAATGACATGACACCCATATCGTTCATTGGATCTTTATAACACAACTCATGGAGGTATTTGCATCCATATACATATGTACATATACCAAAAACATCACACCAAAACATATACCAAAAACATTCGCTCAGACAGCGAATAGAGAAGGATACATATCCCGCATCTGATCCATCATCTCCCATGTAGCTTCATCGGTCTCAAAGTGCTTCCACTGCACTTTGACCTACTATATTGCTTGGTTCCAGAGCATGAGCATCTTTCTCTACAATATACACTGAGGTTTCAGCTAGATTTCTCTATCTGACTCCACCTACAATACAAACCAATCAATCACATCATCAACATATTTAACATACTTCTTAAGCAATGAAACATGGAAAATATCACGGAATTTCACTTTCAGAGGCAGTGCAAGTCGATAGGCCACTGGTCCAATCCTTTCAAGAATCTTGAAAGGTCCACAAAACCAAGGTTCCAACTTGGCACAGTATCCAATCCTCAAGGAGCTTTTCTTGGGCTTTATGCGCAAATACAATTGTTCTCCAACCTGAAACTCCTTAAACATCTTGTTCCGATTTGCATAAATTTTCTACTTATCCTATGATGCCTTCAAATTCTTCTTTATTACTTGCATTTCCAGTTCCATATTTTGCAACATATTCGGTCCAATCGACACCCTATTCATTGGATCACTCCAACTAATGGGATTATTACAACTCTACCCATAGAGTGCCTCAAACAGACTCATCCTCAAAGATTCTTGATACCCATTTTTATAAGCAAACTCAACCAACCGGAGGTACTCCTCCCATATCCTTTTTGATGCATCACATACATCCTCAACATGTCCTATAATATCCTGTTGATGCTCTCTATCTCTCCATTTGTCTATGGATGATAAGTTATGTTGAAGGCCAACTTTGTACCCAAACTTGCAAATAAATCTTTCCGAAATCTAGAACCAAACTTGGCATCCATGTCTGACACAATCTTCTTTGGTACACCATGCAACCTCACCACATATCTGATTAATATGTGTGCCACATTACTAGCTGAATACGTAGGCTTCACTGGAATGAAGTGCGCTACCTTTGTCAACATGTCCACCACAACCATGATGGAATCGTGATGTTTATATGTCCTCAACAAATATGTGATGAAATCCATGGAAATGACCTCCCAATTCCACTCTAGAATCAAAATCAGGTGTAGTTGTCCACTTAGATTCTTAGGGTCAATTTTGGGGCAAAAGCCCAAGTTCTATTGTAAAAAGTGTAAAGTCTCTGCAAATTGTGGTCGCAGAACGCTTAGATAGTAAAGTGTCATAAAGGGTTTTACCCTTCTTTTATAAGTTGTGTCGGCTTGCATAGACCTACCCATGGTTTGCGGACCATGGGATTGTATAAAAAGAAGAGATTCTAAGACATAGAAATAGAGATCAATGAAGATAAATGTAATGGGTCAGTAGAATAAAGAGCAAAAAGGTCTTAGAGTAGAAGAGAGGCTCTGTAGCTATGTGCATAGAGGCCTAGAGTAGAGTCCACAACTGAGTGTGCGGACCCCTGCAGCTGAGTGCGCATGGAAGTCTTGAGTCTGTAAGAAGAACTGAAGTATTAATAAAGAGATTATTCCATAAATTCCCATGTTTATCTATTTCCTTCTGTTGTGAATGAATGTTATTATGATTAATGATGGGTTATTGAATTAATATTTTATTGACGTGCGATTTTACATGATTTATCTTGTTATATGGATGCAAGTAATAATAACTGTTTACGCGAAGAATATCTTGTTGCATGTTAAAGTCATCAAACACTTAAGCCTATCTGGGTAAAGACAGAATTAGAAGTAATCACAGAGGCATGTAAGTGGTTGATTCACCTGTTTAGGGTCCGCGAAAGAGAGTCGTGAACATTCGCAGAGGTATAGAATCTGATTACCGGAAGTTATATCGATAAACCCTAAGGGCTTATCGATCTATGCGAAGGTAGGTTTAGGGCGTAAAACAACATTACACTAATCTTTGGGTGCAGAAACTTGGTTCCAACATCCCCCCATACTGCTTCGGGTGAGACTTCAACCCGCGCTCCACGGGTTGATTCCGAAAGGGCCAGTAGTGTAGGGATTTGTTTGGCAAACTTAACTCTGAACCTGGGTTAGGACCCACTAAGCCAACAAATGGTTTTGTTTCTGGGACCAGGATCTCCATAAAGAGATGTGGGATGTCACATCATTAGAATCCAACAAAGAAAGAAATTGAGGAGTGGTTGGATAGAAAGATCCACGAATTCGTGGTGCAAGAAAATAGAAATCCGTGCCTGACAAAAGAATAGTGGTTGGTCAGGTATCTGTACACAGAGATACACAAAATTTTCTTCTGTTCCTTCTTGATCAAGCTATACGAGTGGATCTCTAAATTGGCAGATGGCTAGGGAAGGTGGAGGCTTAATGGTCCAATAGTGTGGACCCCGAAGTTAGTGCGGATATTGGAAGCCTCTGAAGATAATATCGTGTGTGCTGTTGATCACTAGCTTGATCCTGTCATAGGAGGATTTGTGACAGAATTCGTGGTCAATACCTCGGTCAGCTACAGCGAAGTAGAGAGACGCTTCTTCAAGGGACCATGAGGTAAGTATTTAAGATCTTTGAATTCTTGGATGAAAATGCTCTTGTGTGAAAAACGAGTTATGCAATTACCTTGATGTTTGGAGCTAAGCGAAGTGGAAATTTATTCAGGGATAGAGGGAGAACAAGCCCTGAATATAGCCCATTGATTAAGCCTCCTCTGAGTCACGACGAAGGAGCAACACAGACTTCACCGAAGAGCGTTGTCTAGTTAATAAGGCAAGGGTTGCTGCGAATACCTCATTCGCCCACACCACCTCCACATTCACCTCCACAACATACACCTTCACCCACACCTCCACCACCTCCGCCACCGTTCAATATGGAAAATGTAGTGAAATTGCTCGTTTTCAAAGGCTTGAGAAACGAGGACATGGACCAGTTCTAGTTCATTGCAAAGGTCGTGTGTACAACACAGGATATTAAAGATGGTCAGATGAAGAAAGCAATGTTGGTTACTGCTTTAAAGGAGTGCGCGCTAACATGGTACATTAAGTATTGCACTGATAACCTGACGGCTACGTTGGGAGACATTCAGACTGTGCTGAATAGGGAATCTAGTAGGCCCAAGTCTAAAGCGCAATAAATCGTTGGATTTAAGCAAATCATGATGAGGCCTGGCGAAACAACATGGGACTTGGATCAGAGATTGAAATGCAAGATCTGTGAAGCTAAAATGAATCTTACGGATGGACAGCATCACGAATGGTTTTTAGCTTCGCTCTTGCCTCACCTAAGGGTTTCTTTATCACAGCAAAAGATTGGGACCCAGGCGGAAGCCCTGCAAATTGTGATGAGACTGCATGAAACATCGATTTAGGATGTTGCTTTGGGAGTGCAGCAAATTCACACGGAGTTGCAGAATCTTTGCCTAGAGTTCCAAAGTCTGAAGAAGGATAGAGCGGCTCAGCCAAAGGTGCGCGAAGAAGTTTGGTGTCTGAAATGTAAGAGCCAGGGGCACGATAAAAATCATTGCCCTGTCTTCGTGAATTATGTTGTAGGAGGAGAGCCGATGCCTCTAAGGTCGGAAGCTCAATCCGAGCCAAGTACAGGGTCCACACTATGGTGTGTTATCTATCAGGTAGCTGGAAAACATGTGATAGACAATTGCCACTTGCTGCATAAATTTTTATAGACACCACAACAACTCTTTTGCAACTTCTGTAAATCGGTGGGTCAAGATGAGCGCAACTGCCGTAGCTATGAGTTAATGATGGAGAGAGCGCTTGTGTATCGAATGCAGACAAAAACTCGGCCTCTAGATCAACGCGTTGGGGGAGCATGAGGAGGATATCAAGGGCACGGACGAGGCCGAGGTGGAGAAGGACCCACGAGAGGTCAGGGACAAGTTATTTGCTACAATTATGGAGTGCCAAGACACTACGCACGAGAGTGTACAAACCCAGCGTGCATGTCATACTAATACTATACTCAGGTTTGACCACGCGACAGAAGACTGCCCTATATTGATAGCTAAAATATAAGAGAAAAGGGCATAGACTCAGCAACCTACCTAGAACCTGCAGTTGATGAGGGCTGAACCCCGCGAAGAATATTCCAATGTGAATATTGTGTCGCGGAGTGGAATGACGTCTGGCGAGGATAAGGGAAAGCAGCCTGAAGAAAGTAAGTGGGTCCACAAAGCTCCAGAAAAGGAGGTTGGATTTAATTTAGAGCACGCAAAAGAAACATTCATGGAAGCGAAGAAAAGCTTCGTTGAGGCCTCTACCTCTAGAATTTAGGATAAGCTCTCAGAAGAAGTGGACCCCTCTATGCTTAGCACATTCTTGGAGACATGTATGAAGCTGCTTTGTGATAGCAAGGTTGTGAAAGGATTACAAGAGTTGATAAATAAATATGTCGGTAAAGAAAATGTTCTTGAAGGACCTTGCGTAGTCAGGAAAATTGGTAAGCATAAGGCAAGAACAGGGCGTGAGATGAGGCTCACCGCACAAATAGGCGAGTATGAAATGGATCAAGTTATTCTGGATCTAGGGTCGGATGAGAATGTTTTGCCTAAACAGACGTGGGAGAGAATGGGGAGACCTACGGTGTAGTGGTCTGCGATTTAATTGAGAATGGAAAATCAGCAAAAGATTATCCCCATAGGAAGATTGCAGGGAGTGACAGTAGATATTAAAGGCGCAAGCGTGTTAGCTGATTTCGAAGTGATAGAGATTTTCGATGAAAGCCATACCTACCCCGCATTCCTTAGGATCGACTGGGCTATTGAAATGAATGGGGTTATCAATTTGAAGAAGCAAACAATGTCATTTGAGAGGAAATCGCTCCACGTAGTAGTACCTTTGGACCATGTAGAAGGACCATGCTATACTGAACTAGTCTACGATTATGAAAGTGATGATGATTTGCACTAGATCTAAAAAATAACAACGTGAGACCAAGCTTGGGTGAATCCGACAACAGATGGACGCAATTGCATGGGACTGCGAAAGTTCCTGCACATCAGATTCAGATGAAGAATTGGAACACTGGCAGAATAAGTTGCATAAAATATTTACGTTGTGTTGTAACATGTGACTAAATCGTTGCGCTGTGTATCATTGGAGGTAAGGAGTTTGCCTTATTATGATGGTCTAACTAACGTAGATAAATTTTTAGATGCATTTGAAAGGGAAGTGCCTAAGAAGAATCACTTTCAAGCACTGGATTTGACGTTGCACGCTATGCCTGCAAGATTGTGGGGTACGCATAAAGACAGTTTTGTGGATGGCGGGAATACCGAGGGATGATGAGGTTTTAGTTTGGTCACCCAAAAGTGCGATTGACAGAGAAATATGATGGGAGGAGTGATCTGTGCAATCACTTAGCAAAATGGACTGACGCTTATGGAGCAGAGCCGCAATTAGAGTGGGTGAATTTGTTCTGTCACACTTTGGATGTAATATCAATGAATTGGTACTTGGAAACAGAGCTCCGCCACGACATGAATGAGTGGGACATTTTGAGGCAGGGGTTCTTGATGACATTCAACTTTGAGGATGGGTTCAAATGCATCGATGAAACTTTGGAGGAGGTCAAGGTAACGATCTTCAGAATACCATAAAATCCCTTGGATTTGATTCAACTAGATTGGATCACCCAGCTGCGACATGCCATGGAGTGCTACAATGTGACTACTGAAGAAGAAGATGAGGACCCAAGGAACATTAATATCCCAGAGGCAGAAGGTCACTGCGAAGTTGAGGGACCGCAAATAGAGAATCCAGATATCACCGTGCTGTCGAAAACTAGACAAGTGAACATTGGAATAGAGGCGGAACCAAAGTTTGTGAAGATAGGGTACTACTGGGATGATGCTACAGCCGATAAGGTCACTAAGTTGCTCTGCGAATATTAGAATTTATTCCCTACAAAGTTTTCGGACTTAAAAGGCATCATAGGCGATTTGGGAGTGATGAAGATAACTTTGAAACCAGGCGCGAACCCTGTTAAGTAGAGGCCATATCGCCTTAATCCTAAGTACAAGGAAAAGGTCCGCATGGAGTTGGACAAGATGTTGGCAGCGGGTATTATTGAACCAGTGGAGGAATCCGATTGGGTGAGTCCAATGGTGGTTCAGGAAAAGAAGCAAAAGGATGAAATAAGGATTTGTGTAGATCTCAAAAAGCTAAATGATGCTTGCGTTCATGATCCTTTTCCAACTCCATTCACAGATGAGGTATTGGATAATTTTGACGGACAGGAAGCATATTCATCCACTGATGGGTTCTCTAGATATAATCAGATAAAGATTGCACCAGAAGATAGGAGCAAGACTACCTTCGCGATTGAGTGGGGATGATTTCAGTATACAGTAATTCCTTTTGGAATTAAGAATGCGCCTGTAATATTCTCGCGCGTAGTCATTGCGACATTCAAAGAGGTCATTCACAAGTTTTTGGAGGTATATTTTGATGATTGGACAATGTTTGGACTGGTAAAATGCCATGTAGCTAGTTTGTGCTTGATGTTGGAGGTATCAAATTGCGCTAAAATTGAAAAAGTGCTTATTTTGTGCCCTATCAGAATCTTGCTAGGTCATGTAGTATGCAGACAAGGATTGATAGTGGACCCTGCTAAGATCATGGTCGTTATTAATTTGGAGGCGCCAAGGAGTGTTAAATAGCTACGCGTAACATGGGTCATACTAGATACTATCGAAAATTCATCAAGAGCTATGCCCAGATTACGGCACCGATGGAAAGGTTACTAAAGAAGGATGCTACATTCTATTGGGATGAAGAATTTCAGTGGAGTCTGGATGTATTAAAGGATAAAATGGTCACCACGTCAATCCTAGTCTTCCTGGATTGGAACAAGGAATTTCATGTGCATGTGGATGCTTCATGTATTGTGTTGGGAGCAGTGCTGACACAGGCCGATGAAGGAGAATTGGATCATCCAATAGCATTTGCGAGTAGGAAGCTATCTAAGGCTAAAAAGAATTACTCAACGACAGAGCACGAAGGGTTGGGCATGGTGTACGCACTCCAGAAATTCAGACATTACCTGCTAGGCAGACACTTTAATATGTATATAGACCATTCTGCATTAAAGTACCTAGTCAACAAGCATATGTTGGGGGGGAAAATATGTAGATGGTTGTTGTTGTTTCAAGATTATGATTTCGAAGTCATTGTGAAGCCAGGGCGATTGAATGCAGGGCCAGATCATATGTCACGCATTAAAACAGGAGAGGAGCCTACCAATTTAGAGGAGAGGTTTCCTGACGTGCAGCTCTTTGCGGTGCGCGTGGAAGAAAATCATTTTGCAGACATTATCCACTTCATGACTACAGGAACAGCCCCAGAAGGATACATGAGTCAACAGAAGAAGGAATTGGTGGTGCACGCAACAAATTTTTCTGTTATTGCGAGTCACTTATATAAGATGGGATCAGACGAAATACTGTGACGCTACATGCCTAATTTTGAACCAAGCAGTATCCTAGCTGAAGCTCATGGAGGGGCTGTGGGAGGCCATTATGCAGAGAATGAAACACCGCATAATATTTTATGCATTGGGTTGTGGTGGTCAACATTGTGTAAGGATTACAAAGCATATTGTAGGGCGTGCGATGCATGTTAGACAACTGGTAGGCTATCGCGGAGGGATGAGCTGCCTTTGAATCTACAGGTATCGTTGCAGCCATTTGAGAAATGGGCAATTGATTTTGTAGGACCGATTCAGCCTCCGGGAAAGAAGACAGGTGCGCAGTATATCATCTCTGCGATTGAATATTTGACGATATGGGTGGAGGCACAGCCCGTGAAGGACTGTATAGGGGAAACAACAACAACATTTCTATTTGAGTATGTGTTGACCAGGTTTGGTTGCTCAAAGATTTTAATGAGTGATCGTGGTACGCACTTCCTTAATGAAACAATTAGCGCGTTGACTGAGAAGTTCCATGTTTATCACCATAAGAGTATGCCATATCATCCTTAGGCCAATGGGACAGTTGAGGTATTTAATATGATATTGGAGAACATGCTGACGAAGGTTTGCAATGCGTAGAGAAATTATTGGGATGTGTGCGTACTAGCTGTGTTGTGGGCTTACAGAACTACCTGTGTAGCACAGTCTTAGCGCTCCAGGCATCTACAAGGAGGTGCGGGACTATAAACTACATTTCTTGGGTTGTAGAGCTGCGCGACAAGGGGTCTGCATGAAACAGGAGGTTGTCACAGTACCAGAAGAAGCATGAAGGGAGTTGTGCTATAGAAGAAGAGCCTGCGTAACACAGCCAAAAAGTGACCGTTACCGTCACTGTTCATGATTTGACTGCCAGAAGATGGTTAAGAGGAGTGGGAGGTCGACATTTAAGACTGAATTTAAGAGTGAAATCTTTGGAAATCTGCCGCCAATCTCGCATTTATGGACGGATTTTGGGGGGAATAGTATAATTTGAATTCGAATTCGCCTATAAATTATAGGTGGTCGTCCAACAAGAAACACTTTGCATTATGAGAATTCGTCAGTTGTGTTATCTGTTGCATATGAGCCGTGATTTCCTTGAGGATTTTCTTGCAAGCCCCGTGTTCACTCAGTATTTCGAGTCAGACAGAAACCTTATTCGCGATATCATGTGAGGACCAGGGCGGCCAGAAATGGCCAACACTAGAGGGTCTATTGCCTCTAAGGGAGCTGCTCCTGAGGTTGTGAGTATGGAGATGCTAGAAACCATTCCTACGGCGCCATGGTCACCTAGGCCGAAGCCTACATCGACGAGAGAGGTCCTCAAGCCGAAGAAGGATAAACAAAAGAAGATGATGCCAGTGCACGAGTCACCAAGGAAACATGTAGCTACCCAGGCCCAAAGGAAAGAAAAGTCGAGCGCGAAGGAGAAGGGGAAGGTGGTAGATCTGGAAGCGCAGGAGGGCACAAAAGATATTGACATTGAGGGGGTGGACCCTATTTCTAAGCTACCAGAGTATATCCCTCCACGCAAGGGCAAGGTAAAGGTCTCGAAGGACCCAAATGCTGGACAGTTCTCCCTCAACACACCCCTATTGCTGGAGAATATCACCTTTGAAGGTCCGCGCTTGGTGTAAGTCCCGCACTTGAAGCTCGAAGACTGGGATTTGGCAGACCACGAGCTGTTCCCCCACCTTTCTACTGACACCTTCATGTAGAGGCTACGAGTTTGGTGTCACCGCGTTGGAGCTGATGGAATGGATTCATGGAGTCAACAAGTAAGGGTTGCTAAACCTGTTATGGGTGTCGCACTATCATCGGTCAAATATCAACCTAATTGTCACTAAGCAATTGTTGTGCTTGGTACATGACAGGTTCTTATGGTTAAATGGGCTGATCCCTATCACAAACATGTTGTTCCATCATATCACATTACTACCGCACTCTAGATTGAATCCGGCCAAGGCGTTTGGCGGAAAGATGAGCAAGCGCGACCTCACTGAGAAGATGAAGGACAAGTTTAAACTTGTCAAAGAGCTGCGCAGGTATTCAATTACCAGCATTACTGACCCCGCGGTCAAGATTGCCACGCAGATTCTCACAGGAAAAGTTATGCGAAAGTGTCGCGCGGACAAGGTGCTGGCACCGATGGTTTCATTAGCAACCCAGTGCACGGAGGGCTTATAGTTCAACTGGGCATGCTACCTATGCAGTGAGTTCCTTGCGAACTGCAGAGAGGCACAGAATGACAGTAAGACGTTCCACTATTCATGGTTGTTGCTTTTAATAGGCGTGGGATTTTCCAGGGGATAGCTAGTTTCCTCTTGTGTACAAGGATTTACCAGAAGCAGCAAAGGTCCACGGGGGCTTCACTCAATGAACCTATGACATAGCACGTGCGTTCATGGAATACTAAACAATACCCTTAATTTGACTACATATTGAAAAATATCTCTAGAAATCACATTATTTAACCCCCTACCAATACAAACCCAATACACCTTCCCAATTTAAAAAACCCCTAATTTCAATATATATTGTAGGTATCCATTTTTTCATTAACATTTTTTATACCACTTTATATTTGTTCATTAAATTTGAGCTCCATTTTTTATACCTACCAATATAAAAACCCTTTACCCCCTATTATATGCTCAATATATTATGCCATTTTTTCCTCAATATATGTCCCCCAATATGAATGCACATGGTATGATATTGCTTCCCTAGTGAAGCCCCCGTGCAAAGTTTGCATCCCTTTGGGCCACAAAAGACGTTGCGCGAGTAACAAAAAGCAAAGTCTTTTGGGTGCTAATGGAGGTGAGCATTCACATGGCCATCAACTAAAAGCCGTGGTTTTCCCCAACCATGTTTGAGAAACTCTCTGGGTACGCGAAGTTCAAAGCAGACTTCCATCATGTTTACATTTGAACACGCAAGGACCTAGAGCATAAATGGTTCGACTTACGCTATCTAGTCACGGATGACGTTATTGCAGAGGTCATCAAGCGCTTGCTAGCAGACTAGCATGTTGCATCCAATGAGGTCTTTGGGACTAGCAAGTCCGCAGATAAAAAGAAAAAGGAAGTGGCCCGGCAGAAGGTTCAATTGTTGGTTAAGAAGAGGAAGAAAGAGGCCGAGGAGAAGGCTCGCATAGAAGCAGAGTGAGCTGCAAAGGAACAGGCAGAGCAAGAAGAGCGCGGCTCCAAAAGGAGTCAAAAGTCTCCTTCACGCCAAACAGAGGAGGAAGAGCGGTAAGAGTAGGGCAGCGGAGATCAACAAGAGAGAACTCCCTTCCAGGTGAAGTGGTATAAGGAGTAGGAAAGGGAAGGACGACGCAAGAAGACAAAAGCCACTAAGTCGTCGCTAGATCCAATTACCTTGATAGAGGGCAACTTGGATGATATTGGAGATAAAGTGTGGGATACAACAACAGTTTGAGCAACAAAAAAAGCAAGCATTGGTTACCATACAGACGGGTCTGCGCGAGCTGCAGATCCAAACAACTAGACTTCAGGCAGGTGCAGGACAGAGCAGCGCTGCGTCAACCAGTTTGGCACTAGGGACCACTCAAGTAGCAGAGTTGGTTTGCTCAATGGATCTTCAGGCAGTCACGCTACTTGATGGAGCTTTGAGCGTGAAGGTGGCTACTGACAAGGCTATTGTCAGCACTTTGAAGAATGTGGGCCTTAACTTGGACGCACTCCTTAGTGATTTCCTTGACACACTACAAGCAGGTGTGATCACAGAGATTAAGGCCCGGGAGCAGCGTGCGCTAAGCATGATCAGAGAGTACAAGGTCAAAAACGAATAGATGTTTGTGGAGAAAACAACAACGCTGGAAGCATGGAAGAAAGTCAAGGTGCAAAATGAACAAACTGCAGCCGTGGTGGTCGAGGCATGCAGAAAAGTTCCTGAACTGCACATCCTAGAGGAAGCACTGTGGATGTGAAGATCAAATAGTTGGCTATAGGGGTGCATGACGCAAAGATGGAAGTGGCCAAGGTTCAATTTGAATTGAACCTAAATATTACCGAGTTAGATTTGAAGTCACAACCTTCAACTGCGCCAGAGGTCAGAGAACAGTGTGAAGCCACTGTGAGGGACGGAGTCACAGCAGTGGATGCCACGGTGGGGGATTGCACTGCGCTGTTCGAGAAATCCATGGAGGTCATCATGGCACTACAAGAAGATCCTAACCTGAAGATGTTAAACACAAAAGCCCATGAATTTCAACAGTGATATGATGAAGCAAGAGCGACTGGCCAAGCTGCATGAGGCAAAACAGTTGCTCAAACAGGTGGAGGCAGCGGAAAGGAAAGAGGCGGTCCTTAAGGTCAGATTGGGGCCTTGGCTGGATGAGGCCTATGTTATCTCTACCACCATTGAGGAGAAGTTGGCAAGCCTACAAAGAACACAACAGAAGATCAAGGAAGATAGTGTAGGACCAGCAATAGAGCAACTGGTGGAGCAAATCAAACAAGTAGCCACATAGAGCGCGGATGAGGTAGCAGTAGCACAAGTTGAGTTGGGAGGTCACCACAGTAAGATCTCTGCACTAGCAGAGTGACTCAAGGTCGAGTCATGATATTTGTGTTTGGGGCCTATTGGGACAGGGTCTCCTAGAGTCAATTTTGGGGAAAAAGCCCAAGTTTTGGGGCAAAAAGCCCAAATTCTATTGTAAAAAGTGTAAAGTCTCCAAAATTGTGGTCACGGAGCACGTAGATAGTAAAGTTTCATAAAGGGTTTTACCCTTCTTTTATAAGTTGTTTTGGCTTGTATAGACCTACCCATGGTCCGTGGACCATGGGATTGTATAAAAAGAAGAGTCTTAGAGAGTCTAAGGCATAGAGATAGAGATCAATGAAGATGAATGTAATGGGTCAGTAGAAGAAAGAGCAAAGAGGTCTTAGAGTAGAAGAGAGGCTCTGGAGTTGTGTGCACAGAGGCCTAAAGTAGAGTCTGCAACTGAGTATGCGGACCCCTACAGCTGAGTGTGCAGGGAAGTCTTGAGTTTGTAAGAAGAACTGAAGTATTAATAAAGAGATTATTCCATAAATTCCTGTGTTTATCTATTTCCTACTGTTGTGAATGAATGCACTATTATGTTATGATTAATAACGGGTTATTGAATTAATACTATATTGATGCACGATTTTACATGATTTATCTTGTTATATGGATGCAAGTAATAATAACCGTTTACGCGAAGAATATCTTGTTGCATGTTAAAGCCATCGAACACTTAAGATTATCTGGGTAAATATGGAATTAGGAGTAATCACAGAGGCAGGTAATTGGTTGATTCCCCTGTTTAGGGTCCGCAAAAGACATTCGTGAACGTTCGCGAAGTTATAGAATATGATTAAGGGAAGTTATATCGATAAGCCCTAAGGGATTATCGATCTACGCGAAGGTAGATTTAGGGCGTAAAACGACATTACACTAATCTCTGGGTGTGGAAACTTGGTTCCAAAATCCCCCCATACTACTTCAGGTGAGACTTCAATCCATGCTCCGCAGGTCGATGCTGAAAGGTCTAGTAGTGTAGGGATTTGTTTGGCAAACTTAACTCTGAACCTGGGTCAAGACCCACTAAGCCAACACTGTCCAAACACCTAGCCACAAAATTTGCCACGTCCTTCTTCAAATTCAGCCAATGATGGAACTTCTTCACTACTATCAATGCCTTTTGGTATCCTAGGTGATCTGAATATGGTTTTTCATGAAACTCTCGCAAGATGTTCTTCTTGAGCTCATTGTCATTCGACACATACATATTATCCCTAAATCTGACTAAACCATATATTGTAAGATGATAATCCACATCTTGACCACTTGTACCCTATTGTAACTTGTGCATAATCTCTGTGTACCTGCCATCATGATGTCCTGCTTGTAACATCTGATCTTGTAAGTCTATCCCAGAAGAGCTCATAGCTACTATGTATTTCACCTGTATTTTCCTGCTAAGAGTGCCGAGAGTCCTGTTGTCTTTACCCTTGATGTACCTAATCTCAAATTCAAACTCACTAATTGTGGCCAACCATCTAACTTGTCCAGGATTCAGATTCGATTGGTCAAATATATACCTCAATCCACTATGATCACTCATCAGTACAAACCTCTTGCCAAGAATATAGTGTCTCCACATCTTCAATGCATGGATGATCGCTGCCAACTCAAGATCATGTGTCGGATAATTCTACTCATGCTCATTCAGTTTTCGTGACTCAGAGAACACTACTTGTACCTCTTGCATAAGGACTCCACCAAGTCCTCTCTTGCAAGCATCTGTACACACCACAAAATCCTTGTCCGAATCTGCTTTATTTAACACTACAACATTCATCAACAACTGCTTCAACTATTCAAAACTTGCTGCACATTCCTTCGTGCATTCAAATTTATTACCTTGCCTCTACAATGACGTAATCAGATATGCAATGTGAGAGAATTTCCTGATGAACCTCCTATAATAACTTGATAACCCCATGAATGACCTTACCTCATCCACATTTCTAGGAGATTCTCACTCCACAATAACTCTTATCTTCTTTGGATCCACTTCTATGCCTTCCTTGGAGACAACATGTACCAAGTAATGTACCTTTTTCTGAAAGAAACTACATTTACTAAGATTTGCATACAATTGATGCTCTCTCAACAATCTCAATACTGCTACTAGTGATTGACATGTTCTTCCTCATTTTGAGAATATATCAAGATGTCATCAATGAATACAATAAAAAAGTTGTCCAGATAAG
The DNA here is from genome assembly GCA_031772625.1 of Pinus tabuliformis. NCBI lineage: Eukaryota > Viridiplantae > Streptophyta > Pinopsida > Pinales > Pinaceae > Pinus > Pinus tabuliformis. Next base: position 472,041,137 of record CM062817.1, read on the forward strand.
GATGCAACATACTATTCATCAAGCACATAAAGGTAGCTAGAGCATTAGTCAAACTAAATGGAGCTACAACAAACTCATAATGCCCGTACTTAGTCCAGAAAGATATCTTGTATATGTCCTCTTCCTTGATGTGTACCTAGTGATATCCCGATCTCAAATCAATCTTTGAGAACATTGTTTCTCCCTTCAACTAATCAAACAAGTCATCAATCCTTGACAATGGATACCTGTTCTTGATGGTCACTTTGTTCAACTTCCTGTAATCAATGCATAACCTCAAAGTACCATCCTTCTACTTTGCAAACAATATTGGTGCCCCTGTTGTAGCGGCTAGAACACCCTCCAAAATTTTGGCTTGCACTCAAATTTCAAAGCCTTCCTTGTCCTTTCCTTTGATTTTTGCAAACACTTAAGCTCATTTCATGAGCTTTCCTAGAATCCTTTGATCCCTTTTTCTTGTTGGATCAACTGTCATCTTTTGGCATGTTTGACTATTTTTCCATGCTTTCAGACCTTTCCTGGTGGTTTCGAAGGAAGGTCTTTGTGTATACGAGTTGTCCTAGCTATGTAAACACCCGTCGCACTCATACACAAAGTTTTGAGCATTGTCACACAAGTGTCGTCACGGTCATCCTAAAGTCTATCTCAAGTGTTGCACTTGTTGCTTCTTGCTATGAGACAGTCACACAGAGGGTTATGCTTTGTCTTTTTGTTCTAGTGGCCTATGTTGTTGTGTCGTCGAAGTATGCTAAGTGTGTGATCACAAGTTCAAGTTCTTCACGAGTTCATCTTCCTCCCGCACTTAGCCATTTTTCTGAATATCTTCCCGACCGGGCAACTCAACTTCACTGAACCTCAATTGAACTGCACACTACGCACTCTAATCTCTCAGTGATGTGACCTTTATACCTATAACTATGTAGTGCGTAGTCACTGTCCCCCAAGGAAGTTTCACTGCGGAATTCCAGAGCTTAACAACTTCCCTTCACCCCCAGAATTGTGCAGTAGTTCCTCCTAGTCTGACTTGAACTACGCACTTCACACTTTCAGTCCTCAAGCTTCTCCCCTTTCCTGCTAGAACCCCGCAATGAGTAGAGAAACCAACCTCCCTTAGCCTCCAGAATTGCATAGAAGTGTCCCTAGTGTCCTCCCTCAGCCAGAGCTCATTGACCTCAAGAACTGCACATATCTGTCCTTCGGGTCTCTCTTCTACCTAGTCCCCCTTGCCTCCTGAAATTGCACATTTTTCCTCGTAGGGCCCCATCCCACAACCTCTATTGCCTACTTGAACTATGAAATTTTTTCCCTTAGTGGTCACTAGCAAATTTCTCCCTCATTGGTCACTACACAAAATTTTCCCTCAGTCTGGCCTGAGCTGCACACTGCGCAGTCTTAGTGATGAAGCTTGAACCTTGACTACTTGAACTATGCAATCCTGACTCCTAGTGGCCAGTGCGCAATGTTTCTCCTCATTGAGGACTGTTGGTGAGGTAAATCCCCTCTGCGGACAGAGGCGATCCCACTAGCCTAAAACAGAACTAGCCACAATCAAACCACGCTGCTACGCAAGTTCCTAGTTATGCATCAAAGGTGAATTAAGAAGACCAACCTGGAGTCCAACGCTATGATTGAAGCAGAGTTGATATTCCCGCTCCCTCGCTCCAGCAGATCATAAACGAACACCTGCACATGCAAAGGAAGAGACAGATACCAACATAACATCTACCAAGGCACAACTATATTTCAGTCAGAAAGGAAATAAATCAACACATCACCATAATAGACAATGAGATTGGAACTATAATAGCAGTCGCTCATTAATTAATAATAAACAGGAAAAGTTACAACCATGGTTCTGACGTTGAACCTCTCCTGGCTGGGCGAGTAACTATATGTGTCTTGCAATGCATCTCCTCTCCGGCAGCATAACCTCTCTAGCATTCACTAGCATTCCTCCAAGAACTCAAGAACTCAACATCTAGCACTCCATGACTAATGACTCTCACTATTATCACTAGCTTGTCCAATGCATAAGGACAAGCTTATATAGATGAAGAAGGGAGGAGGATACGATGAACCGGGACACCTATTGTGGGTTAACATTATCCCCAAAAGCCATTAAAGATGGAGATAGGATAGAGCTCGACACAAGACTGATTTTTTATCCTCAAAAAGCTCCATGTAATGAAGGAAACAACAGTCGGGCGTGCGTTAAGGCAAAAAGCATGACCAAACTTGGTTGGCGCGACTTTTTCTCTAAGACAGAGCGCCAATGGTCGCGCCCTCTTTTGAGGATCTCCATGATTGGCGCGGGTAAGATACTGTGGACTTGCGCCAATGGAAAAAAAGCACTTTTCAGGGATAATTTGTAGGAGGTGTCTTCAGGGAACATGAAGTACATACTCAGGGGAACATAATGTAAGTGTTTTTAGACTTTGTCACTTCTTATAACTCCCGGGATGAGTCCTCCAAGGTACGACAAGAGGAGTAATAGGGATGGTGACAAATTACTGTGTAACAGATGCCCCCTAAAGCATGAAGTCCGAGAGGTGGAGAGGGGTGAAATGCTTTACAAGAACGCATAAGAACACATATAGTTACTGCCGCCGAGGATCTGTATTAAGAGACATGACTGATAGTTCAATTACATGATGTACGTGGTATGGTCGCAGCCATCCATAAGAGAGTACATAAATAATCTAGATCCATAGTATGGACGCAGCCATCTGGTTAGGATCAATGAATTGACTCAAGTATGGTCGCAGCCATCCAGTGAATGAGTCAAGTATCAAGAATCACGCCTGGATTACAACAGACACAATCCAGGGTCTTGCGCTCCATCTCGACCCGAACAAGAGTACAAGTTCAAACATGTGAATATATGAGCTGAAGTCGAACATGTATGAACATCGTCTGATTACCAGTCAATAGTGGAAACTGTTAACAGACGCGAGAGGTACCACCAATAATGACAATGGCCCTCAAGGTACTATAGGTACAATCTACGGCGTGTGAATCAATGATCTGAAGTCGAACACCCGTAGAATCATTCGATCGGAGGCCAATGATGAAAACCTCACGTCGAACACGAAGAACCTGCCATTGAGGCATGCAGGCTCCAAGGCACCGGAAAGGAGTCTCCAGATCAACTTCCTGGATAATGCGTTGAAGTCGACAGGAAGTGACCTTGATCGAAGGTGGGCCATAATGTTTCCCACATCATCGACACGAGACAGAGAGATAATGTTGTGAATCAAGATTGTGCGAACTATCAGAGGGAGGTTGTTTCTTTGCAGAGGTCAACTTCTCTTGAACATATCGGCGGCACATTAACGGAATTGGCAGTATTTGACATCAATGTATCAAAGGTCATGATGACGAGGCAATGAGTGGATGAGAGGTCAAATAGGGTACCCAAGTCCATGGAAGCAAGTGAAAGATATGAGATGAGATATCCCCACCCCGGACACGAAAGCAAAAAAGTGCCATGTTCAAGAGCGACATACTGCCGTCATGGTAATAATTATGGTTCAAAAATTTTCTTTTCGCCCCCCCGCCATTTCTGGCGAGTACCCCAGTTATTTTTAACAAGCTTGATGGGGATAGCATATGCTTGTGTTGTGACAAAATCCGATGTCATTATGTTTTAACGAGTCGGACAAAGGAAGAACTCGGCGTCTTTTCATGTTTAGAGAGTTTGAAAAGACAACAGAAAAGGAAACTCCAGGGATGTCCTTTTTCGTAAAGTTGTGTCTCTCGGGCCCGAAAAAGTATAAAATAATACCCGAAAGAACCGCCCGATCATTACGATCGAGGAGTACTTTTCATAATTAGTGATTTCGACCTGAAAAAGTAAAAAAGCGGTCAAAACCACGTCGTTTCGTAACCATTAACGAGTTTGAAATGACAAAAACCCGGTAATCTTTTTATGTTTTAACGGTCGTCAAAAAGAACTTAAAACGACCGCCCCTTATTAACATTTAACGAGTTAAGAGGAGCGACTCGGCAATCTTTTCCTCTTTAAATGGTCAGAAAAGAGCTGAAAGCGGACCTCCATTTTTATTTTCTTTAACGAGTCAAAAAGGAAAAATACTCGGCAATCTTTTCATATTTTACGAGTCAGAAAAGAGCGTAAAGGCGACTCGTCCTGAAGGAATGAGTGGTATAAAGGATAGAAACTGGTTCCGGTAAGCCCATAAGGCAGGGAATAACATCAAATGCCAGTTAGATTTATGCACACCAACGATACGTTGAAGCATTGTAACCAAGATTTTATTGACAGCTTCAACTTGACCATTGGACTGAGGGTAGTATGGAGTTGAACTATCGTGTTGCAAGCCTAGCTGGGTTGTTAATTCCGACATCATATGATTACGGAAATGCTTTCCGTGATCAGTGACAATGGCTTGAGGGACGCCAAATCGCGAAATAACATGATTGAATAAAAATTGCACTGCAGTGTGACTGTCTTCAGTTAATGTAGGCATCGCCTCGGCCCATTTAGTAAAGTAATCGACGGCAACGATGAAAAACCCATGCCCCCCGGCCGAGCGAGGGTTACAGGTCATATAATCAATGCCCCATTTTGCAAAAGGGCCGACGGAAACCACAAGGTGCAACGGAGCAGAAGGCGCTCGCATTTTCCGCTGGTATATCTGGCACTCATGACAAGAGCGGACGACAAGGATGCAATCCTTGAAAATAGAGGGCCAAAAATAGCCAGCACGAAGGATTTTTTGGGCTGTAGCATATCCGGACATATGGCCGCCACAAGCACCAGAGTGGCAGTCATTTAGAACCCGTTCAGCTTCCTCTAGAGTAAGACAACGGCGGAGAACAGAGTCTGCACCAAGACGATATAATGTATCTCCAATGATACGGTAGGGTTGAGATTGATGACGAATCCTCCGCCGAGCGTCTTTAGACACACCTGGGCGGAAGGAGGACGTTTGCAGATATGTGATTATATCTCCGTACCATGGATCGAGGGTGCTAATGAGGAATAGGGTTTCATCCGGAATTTGATCTTCTACAGGCGAGGTCGAGGGAGAAGATGGCAAAGAGCAAATTAACTCAGCAAACACAAGGGATTTCTTAGACTTGGCAGTGGTAAATTCCAAGTCAAACTCTTGGAGGATAACAATCCACTTTGAGTATTTGCCCCCTAATAACTGGCGTGACAATATATACGTCATGGGGTTGCAATCAGAAATCACAGTAGTAGTACGCAAAAGAATATAATGACGGAAGCGTTGTATAGCACAAACTGCGGCTAGTGCCAACTTTTCGATATAAGCATATCGAGTTTCCGTGTCTAACAGGTTGCGGCTGAGATAATAAATAACATGTTCAGTGTTATCATCATCAGTTTGGACAAGAACCATGCCGATAGTGGTATCGGCGGCGGCCAAATACAAGGTGTAGTCGCGATAATAATTCGGAGGACGAAGCAATGGAGCAGAAACAAGGAGATTCTTGAGACGCTCAAAAGATTCCTGAGCTGTGGCATCCCAATGAAAAGGGACATCACGCTTCAGTAATCGTGTAAAACCTTTAGCCACCTCGGCATAGTTGGGAACAAAACGACGTAAAAAATTGGCTTTCCCCTGCAAACTCTGCAACTGATGCAAAGAAGCTGGGGGAGGGAGATTGACGATAGCCTCGACTTTAAGGGGATCCAAACGGATGCCCTCTCGAGAAACGATAAACCCGAGAAGTCTGCCAGATTCAACGCAGAAGACACATTTGTGAGGATTTAGCCTGATTCGGTAGTATCGACAGCGAAGAAAGATTTCGCGAAGGTGTTTAGGGTGGTCCTGACGTTTAGCTGAATGAGCAGGGAGATCATCCAGATAAGGTTGTACAATATGTCGAATGTCATGAAATGCATAAGACATTGCACGCTGGAAGGTAGCACCGGCATTTTTAAGACCGAAAGGGAGCTTCTTATAGGCAAAAGTCCCCCATGGGCAAATAAAAGCAGTTTTGTGTTGATCAGCGGGAGCAATATTGATCTGGTTATAACCGGAGAAACCGTCCATAAAAGAATACATTTCACTACCAGCACACTCGTCAATGATCTGATCAATGAATGGTGTGGGAAAATTATCTTTAGGATAGGCTTTGTTTATATCATGGTAATCGACAAAAACCCAGATTGTACCTTGTTTTTTAGTTACAGGCACAATGTTAGAAACCCAATCTGTAAGAGGAATAGGGTAAATAAAACCGGCGTTAAGAAGCTTTTCTACCTCGGCCTTAATCGCTGCAGCCTTTCGGGGGTGTACAGGGCGTAAACGTTGACGAACAGGCTTAGCATCTGGGTACGTGATTATTTCATGCATCACTATACTAGAATCAATGCCGGGCATTTCTTCATAGGACCATGCGAAAACATCACGAAATTCGCGAAAAAGTTTGGAATAAAGTTGAATCTCCTCTGGAGTACAAGTGACTCCAATGTGAAGATGCTCGACTATCCCGGGTTTGACAGAGATGTCGAGGGGTTGGGTTCGCGTAATGTTTGCCATATTCCCTTCAGAAAAAACCTGATCAATTTGAATAGGCGTTTGAAGGATTTGTGATGGGAGACAAGGAGCAAACCGCTCGAGGCATGTCAGAAAATGCTGCGGGGCAGGGAGAAATGAGGAACGATGGTGAGAATTATGCCAGGGAGGTTCCTCCAGAGACATAGTCTCAATAATGGCTTCGTCGGAGAGGAATGTTTCTCCTAGGGAATCCGAAGAAGCCCCGTCTAGAAGCCCTGAGGATGGAGTAAGCGCAGAAGAGGGAGCCGAGGCAGCAATGATTTCAACATAATTAAGCTCGGCAGGACTCAACGGCATCCGGTCGCCCCAGGAATCTACTTGGTCTGTGGGAGGTACGAACCACGGATCAGAGCCAGTAGTGATCATATTGACAGAGGCGATATTTAGAGGAGGGAGCGGAAAAACACCCATAAGATCGGGATCTTTAAAAAGTCCAGCTCCCAGACTCTTAGGTAATTTGGAGGTATGCTCCACGAATGGGATGGTGCCTTCGGAAGAAGAAGCAAAAAAGGAGAGCTGGTCAACAGTAACGATCTTCCCTTGATGAGGGAAACGGATGATTCGGAAGAAAGATGAAGCAACAACTTGCATTGCGTATATCCAGCTACGTCCGAGAAGGAGGTTGTAGGTTAGAGTAGCATCAACGACTTCAACTTCCATCTCGATCGTCTTCCCTTCCAAAGAGATTGGTAAACGTTGGAGTATACCGTAAGGACGGGACGCTCTTCCATCAAAAGCTTCCAAGGTAGTGGGAGATTGGCTCAACGTTGGAGATCCAATAGCTTTCCAACAGGCAACAGACATGATGCAAGTTGAGGCACCTTCATCAATAACTGTACGATGAATCGTCTTGGAATCAATAATTACCTGTATGAGGAAGGCGATTTGGGGAGGCAGCCTTTGAGTGTGGCGTTCTAAGTCAAAAGTTATTAAATCTGAATCGGCCGGGTCTATGCCACCAATGGCAGATAGCATGGACTTCCTCTGAGAAGGGAAGCTCTGGAGAACCTCTAAAGCGGACATAGCCGACGGAGTCTGTGCTAAGTCCTCAACGATGTTGTAGTGCTGTGCAGCACGAGCATTCGGATTATATGAGGATTTCCGGAGTACTCCTTTTGGAGGGGGTCGAAGAGGCTTTTCAGTGGTAGGTCTCTCGATGTGGAGTGGACCTGAACTGAACGGGGGAGCACTTGGGGGAACCTCAGGCTCCTTCCCGGCAGATGACGGATAATCTTTCGTTCTAGTACTGATATTAATGGGTACTGTACCAGCCATAAATACTTGAGAACCAAAGGAAGAGGGAGGCTGAGTAGGATCAGCCACCATTTGAGTTTTTTGAGTGTGTTGGGTGGTAAAGGGCTCTTTGAGCACCGCAGGAGTCCCAGAGGTGCCTTTTAACAAACGACTAACTTCGGACCGCCTCGGGCAATCCTTGGTAAAATGATCCTCATCGCAAATAAGACAAGGATATTTGGGTTTGCGTTTAGTGCCGTCCTCAGGTTGAGGTTTTGGGGTTTCCTGCTTAGGTTGTTCTGGCTTATTTTTCGCTTTCCCTTTTTTCTTCTCTTTCGAAGCCTTGTTTGCCATATTAGATTGGACGGCATTAACCTCAGAAGTAACATTCGAACCAGGCGATGCCTGGGAAGGTTGTCCATTCGAAGCAGATGTTTTTTGCTTTGCAGGGTTCGCCGGATTTTTCTTTGAGGATGAATTAACCGAACCAATGATACCGTCAACAGTGGGTGTTGGCGGGGCTTTAGACGTTCCTTGTCTTGGGACATCAGGCAAATAATCATATAATGTACCTGACTGAGAATAAACCAAGTCAAGGTACTGAGCTCGAGCAATAGCTTGCTCTTCAGTGACACACGCCCCCATGGCGATATCCCGAGCTATCGGAGGCACGAACGAAGTCGTAAACCAATCGGTAAGAAGCTGGTCGGGAATCCAAAATTTGATCATACGTCTACGCCGTCTCCATTCATGGATATGATCAGAGATATGCGTAGCCGTCGTTTGTCTTAAGGAAGTGAGGAGGTGTGTACCCGTTTCGTATCGAATGGGTAACTGGAAGTGAGTGAGAAATGCCATAGCCAAAGAATTGAAATCTTGAAAGGACCCGCGATGAAGTTCGATATACCACATAGCGGCAGAGCCAGTGAGAGTCCTTTGAAAAAGGCGAAGCCGAATTGAATCGTCAAGCCATGAATTAGATGAACACCACAAATGATAGGTCATAACATGGGCTTGTGGGTCTTCATTGGCTTTACCATCGAATTTTGGACAGTCACCAGGTATTTTAGTTGGAACTGGAGGCCAATAAGGATTATGAAGAATAGGATCATTGGTTAACTTGGATACATCCGGTAATTCTAAAGTCGCTAAGAATGGTAATTGAGGATTGAAAGACATCTGGGGCTGCTGGTAGGGTGGAGCACCAGGGTTCCAACCAGGTGGTGGTTGCCCCCATGGATTTTGTCCGGAAGGATTTGGCCCCATAGTGTATTGGCCATAGGGATTTGTATATTGCCCCCCAGCATAAGGATTACCAAATGATGCTGCAGATGTGCCATATCGCTGTTGATAAGTTTGCGAGGGATTCGCTTGCGGTTGTTGGTAGTTCTGGTATGGGGCAAACGAAGGTTGCCCTTGAGGTTGCTGGTAGCCATACGATGGTAGGGCTCCAAATTGAGTTTGAGGACCAGGCTGGGTTGGATAAAAAGTTTGTGATTGAGACCCAGCCTGCATTTGAAGGCCAGATGGGTATTGGGGTCCCGTCTGGGGCCATGGACCGGATTGAGCAGCGCCAATAGACTGTCCTATAGGTTGGGCTATCTGGCCAGAAGGAAAACCTTGTTGATACTGAGGTTGGCCGACTTGTCCAGAAGGTTGTACCTGCTGATACTGAGGTTGGCCTACCTGTTGGAATTGGAACTGTTGTTGCGCAGCTGAAGGTTGTCCCAACGGACTAGATAGCTGAGGGAGCTGGGCAGTTGGTTGGCCCAACTGTGTTTGAGGCTGACCAGCTTGCCCAGAGGGTTGTGAATACTGGACAGTAGGCTGACCAAGTGGTTGAGTAACTTGTCCAGACATTGGACTATACTGGACATTGGATTGGTTTGGGTTAATAGTTTGTTGACCACTTTGTCCAACGGGATAACCTTGCTGGATACCAGGTTGGACTTGTTGAAAAGACGACTGACCTGAGTTACCAGAAGGTTGCATATAAGAAGAGGAAAAGGGAGCACCAGTAACGAAAGGGTTTCCATGAAAGGATTGCCCTGGTTGGTCTTGAGGGGGTTGTCTTGGAGATTGCGCAGATAAAACTTGACCACCATGGAAAGAGGTGGAGGTCCAATCAATTGACAATGGGACTGATACCTCAACAACCGGTTGAGATGACAAATATGGATCATATGGCCCCTGTACTGGGACATTTGTCATGGGGTCAAAGACTCCAAACAAAGAAGCCGAGGGACGACTAGAAATAGGAGTCGAAGAGGCTGCACAAACCGTTGGAGCGGTTGTGACGGAGGTAACAGATAGACTGTGACTTTGTGGAGTAAAAGGCTCCGTAGTAGGAAAAGTGTGTGATGACCAAATGGGACCTGTGAACGGAGTTCCAGAAGGCGTAGCATCTCTCAAAGCTTTATAGCCTGGTGGTAAATTGGTAGTAGTAGGTGTACTACTAACATGTATAGGGTCCGTCGAGGTGGGAATTTCACCGCTTGTCGCAACGGACTCATCGGTCGTTGTAGGGGACAAATCATCCATGTCGGATGAAACTGGTGGGACTGACCCACGAGGAGAAGTATGGTCCCAAAAAGGGATACCGTCCTCAAAAGGTTCCCACGTAGGGTTCCAATGAAACTGGTAAGTCTCGTCACCTGGGGCACGAGAACTAAGTGGTTGTATACTTAGAACCACAGGAAGACTCACCACCGGTGTTTCGGTAGAAGACGAAACTGGTAATTCTGCCAGGATGAAACTTACGAAGTCTATCGAGATAACTCCTACTTCGAACTAACAGAAACGAAAGCTAATTGGGTAGATGTTATCGTGGCCAATAAATTTTAAGACACTGAACTTAACCTTTTCATTTTTTAAGAGTCGAGAAAAGGATAAAAGATGACTCTAGTCTCCTTCGAATATTTAATGAGCACGAAGTGACAAGACGCTCACAGGCACCTTTTCGTTTAAGGAGTCCGAAAAGGATCAAAAGTGACTGCTCTGGAATTCTAGGTAGAGGGTGTGCCAAACTTTTCGCAAAACCACAGAATACTTTTTAGGGTACGGGTGGTCAATCTTTGTGAATGCTGTGTTCACTGCATTGCGAATCGTAGGGCGGCTGACACAACTTCCTATGGATAAAGGCTTTATTCCTATAGGGGTCTCCCAATATATACGCGACGGTACGTGGGAGCACAGTCCGTATTGGCACCTATCGTTTCACCGTGGAGGAATCACCCAACCACTCGACGATAAACTACCAGGTTTAAAGACGCCAGAACACGTCTCTAACCTAGACCTCTAGAGTATTTGCGTTATGTTCCAATGCGTTGTTATGTTCATTGAGTTTATTTTAAAGTTTATCTTCGATTATGTTTCAGCTTTTTGGTCCTATCGTATGTGATATCTCAAAAACTTCTTAAATGCAAACTATATGCCAAAATTATATCATTTGATTCGATGAATTCTTTCTACAGGAGGGTTGAGATCTTTACACAAACGAAGTGATCACTCAACAAAGATCCTAATGCAGCTAATAACAAGAAATGAAATTTTTCTTTTTCTTTTTAATAGCAACAAATAACAATAAATGCTAACTAATATGATGCAAAAGATTTTTTTGTTTTTCTTTCCTTTAAGATGGCATGACGCATTTAAACAAATCTTAAGAGATATGCACAATCCAAGTTCACTCAATGAAATAGAACCAATTCTGAAACACAAAAATGAACTATGCAAGCAAGGAAAAACACAAAGACTTTCACTGAACCATGTAGTCTAAGTTCGAATGAAGTCAAGTGAAATCCAAAGAGGTTAGAAGTGAATCACTCAGAGTATAGAAGATCAAGCTTTAACAAATCACTGGATAGGTGTAGAACACAACCAACAAGTTGACTGGATAATCAAGAGATCAAAACTTCCCACAGAAGGCTAGACATGCAAAGTCACTAGATATCCTAGGGCTGAGACGAAAATCAATAGAAATAAGCAAACAGCTGAAGGATAAAGGCTAAGACCAGTCAAGCAGAGGTTCAACACACTTCCAGAGGCTGTAAGAGATATAAAAAGAGACTGAAAGAGCTTTCCACCCACACACAGGCAAAATTTACAGGGCTGGCGCGACTGTCAGCCTGCAACTTGCGCTACCACAGGATTGGCGCGAGTTGCCTTTGAGCAACATGCGCCAACTGGCGCGACTGTCAGAGTAATAACCGCGCCAATTAAGCTTGCCGGCTAGAAAAATAAATGATACGACCTCAGGTCGGGTTGACAGTGCCCAGATGGGTCAAACAGTAAAGAATAAACTCAAAACTGACTCAGGAAGCTCATTCACTCAAGCAAGCAGAAGAAAATTAACATGCAAGACAAATTCCAAATAGCTTCTCCCCAGCGGAGTCGCCAAATTGTTGGTGAGGTAAATCCCCTCTGCGGACAGAGGCGATCCCACTAGCCTAAAACAGAACTAGCCACAATCAAACCACACTGCTACGCAAGTTCCTAGTTATGCATCAAAGGTGAATTAAGAAGACCAACCTGGAGTCCAACGCTATGATTGAAGCAGAGTTGATATTCCCGCTCCCTCGCTCCAGCAGATCATAAACGAACACCTGCACATGCAAAGGAAGAGACAGATACCAACATAACATCTACCAATGCACAACTATATTTCAGTCAAAAAGGAAATAAATCAACACATCACCATAATAGACAATGAGATTGGAACTATTATAGCAGTCGCTCATTAATTAATAATAAACAGGAAAAGTTACAACCATGGTTCTGACGTTGAACCTCTCCTGGCTGGGCGAGTAACTATATGTGTCTTGCAATGCATCTCCTCTCCGGCAGCATAACCTCTCTAGCATTCACTAGCATTCCTCCAAGAACTCAAGAACTCAACATCTAGCACTCCATGACTAATGACTCTCACTATTATCACTAGCTTGTCCAATGCATAAGGACAAGCTTATATACATGAAGAAGGGAGGAGGATACGATGAACCGGGACACCTATTGTGGATTAACATTATCCCCAAAAGCCATTAAAGATGGAGATAGGATAGAGCTCGACATAAGACTGATTTTTTATCCTCAAAAAGCTCCATGTAATGAAGGAAACAACAGTCGGGCGTGCGTTAAGGCAAAAAGCATGACCAAACTTGGTTGGCGCGACTGTTGCTCTAAGATAGAGCGCCAATGGTCGCGCCCTCTTTTGAGGATCTCCATGATTGGCGCGGGTAAGATACTGTGGACTTGCGCCAATGGAAAAAAAGCACTTTTCAGGGATAATCTGTAGGAGGTGTCTTCAGGGAACATGAAGTACATACTCAGGGGAACATAATGCAAGTGTTTTTAGACTTTGTCACTTCTTATAACTCCCGGGATGAGTCCTCCAAGGTACGACAAGAGGAGTAATAGGGATGGTGACAAATTACTGTGTAACAAGGACTATTCTCAAAAGTTCCTCAATCAAGCCTGAGCTGCACTCTGCACAATATCAATGATCATCCTCTCTCCCTGTCACCTGGAGCTACACAATGCGCAGTTACTGGGCCCTCTCTCTCAACCTGTCAACTGTCTCAAGCTCAATTCATGGATAATAATGCATCATCTTAGTCTAGAGATTTTTTGGATTAATGTCATCCTGTCATGAGTGAATTCCAGGAACATGTACATTGTCAAATCATGGCGAGGTGATAAGAAATATAAGAAGGAGGAATAAAGCCTCAAGACTCACTTGTATCTGGACGGGCAAATGGACCTAACAAGAAAAAGGAAAAGGAACACATATATGCAACCACCTCTCAAGACCAAAGATCATTGAAGACCCTGCATAATCAAGCTATGCGGAGGAAAATAAAAAGCATATCCAAGAATACATCTATCACTCAACAACAATAGCAGTTTGACATTGCCACATCATTAAGCCAGTTCATGTCAGCAGTGTCATGTCAATTCATGTCATGAGTTTTCATATGCCACATCACTATTGTGGGCTGTGTATATTGTAAATCAAATGTATTGAAAAGTGGAAGTCAAATGGACACACATGAATATGAAGATTCATGTAAGTTGAAAAGTCATAGGAAGTTGAACAGTCATGAAGGTAGTCAAAGGTTCATAAGGGTTAAGCATCACCCCTTGGTTATATATATCCCCCTCATTATATGAGCAAAGGATTTCTCACCTTGGCTCCTCCCGCAAAGCATAGAGAGTTCAGTCAGTTCTTTTAGGAGCAAGGAGTGGCTCCAATGTCCCACTACTGGGGCTAGTGATGTACAATGTAAACATGTGTCTTGGAACTTTTTCTTAATTACAGAAGCCTTTTTAGGCCAACACGTTTCCATGCATGATTTATGGATGTTTGTAAGACTATTCTGTGAAACTTTAATCCATGAAAACTTTCACATGTACTAAGATAATTGAAATATTTCAGTTGTTTTAATGCTTATCTTGTTGGGAATGTGATGTAATGGTTTTCACTGTTGTCTCATCCTTGTGGATTATTCCACAGGATACTAGACAAACCCTTCCTTAACTATTGTTTATAACGACCGTCACATCTGTTCTGGACTATTTCGTTAGATGGTAGAATAGATCTTTGCTTGTTCATTGATAGTAATGACTGTTGCATTTGCTATGGACTATTCCATTAGATGTTGGACAAGAATTTTTGGTTCATGTGTGTCTCTTCCTGGGTGGTACTATTAACTCTCACTTTTCTCCCCCCTTTGCAGTAAGAGAACCTAGACATAGTTGCGCTGCACACTCACCAGGCATACTCACCTTGTTGTTCAAAGATACCATTGCATCACGCTCCTGTGTTGACAACTAGAGCCAAAGAAAGTCTTTAAGGAGTTGGAAATCGATCATTTATACTGGATGTGACTCCTACACCAAACGGTGTGATGTATAATTGGGGATTCATATTGGGGAGATCCCCTTAGTTGACATATTTCCAACACTGTCAACAACACCCCTAGGTGATACTCTTGGACTAACGTATCCCTTGTCAAGAATTTCCTTCAATTGCAACTTCAACTCTACTAACTATGGATTGCTCATCATGTATGGTGACTTTGATGTTGGTGTTTCCCTTGGTACCAACTCAATGGAAAATTCTATTTCTCTGTGAGGCGACAACTCCGAAATATTTGCTGGAAACACATCCTGAAATTTCTACAACATCGAATACCTTCTCAATACCTATGCATCCTCAACATCCTTACCTTTATCACTAGAAATATGCATTGCAAATAACACACACCCTTTTATATAGCTACGCTTTTCTTGCATAGCTATCACCATTTTAAATTATGTTTCCTTCTTCTTACCCTGCAAGATCCTCTGTTCTCCATTGTCATGCAAACACTCAATAGCCTTATCGTAAAAACCCACCTTAGTCTTGTGAAGATACAACCAGTCCATACCCAAAAGCATAATATATGATCCCAACGACAATATGTTCAAATGTGATGAGGTAGGAATACCATTCAACTAGAATATACAAGATGTTACCGAGTGATATACTATCTTTTTTGTACCCGTATCCAAGTGCACTAACTAGGATTCTACATGCGCCTCTTTATTCAAACCACACTTATCCACCAGGTTAAGACTAACATAACTATAATTAGATCCTGGGTCAATCAAAATGGAAACAAATTTATCGCAAATATTACAGTCCATCTTGATAATAATTTCCTAGTGATCTACGTGCTCATTATCCAGCGCTTCATAAATATGTGGAATGCTCTGCCGAACATCACTAACTTTCTGCACTTCCTGTGCACTATAAATATGATGCCTATCACCCTGATTATGTGGGCAATCCATCTTAAGATTCTCCTTACCACATGTCCAACACTGTAATCGTCTTGTACTGTCGCCTTTATTTTGCTTCCCTCCATGTTGTGACCCATTAAATGTTTTGTAAGGTGCAACATTTTCTTTCTCGCTTGCATCCCAAGGCCTTGTTATTTCAAGCGATCGAGGCTCTTCATATTCCATCTGATCTCTAAATGCTAATGAAAATATACTGATAAATCTTTGAACTTTGGCCCTCTCATCCTTAGGATATGGTACATACCTCAATAACTTGAAAAACTTGGTCATATAATCCTCATCTATCATAGATCCCATCTCTATCTCATATAATTCCTTGGATTTGTTGTCGTAGTACCTCTCTGACAACTACTTCTTCCTGAAAATTATTTTGAATTCATGCCAACTTAACTCTTATGTTCTGATGTCTCTGAACCACTTAAGATCTTCCCACCAGATGTTTGCTTTCCCTTTGAGGCTGAAGATAGCTATTATGGACTTCATATTCTCTGTGTAATCATGCAACACAAATAATTTATTCATCCCAATTAGCCATGTCTCTGAATCCTCTAATTTCTTCGAATCTCCATCAAAGGTAGGTGGCTTCTCTTTATTAAACTCATCTGGAAAATATCCCATGTCACTCCTCCTGTAAGGATGATAACAATGGAAATCATAGTGCCTGTCAGAGCCAGAACTATAATAGAACATGTGTCCATCACCTCTCCTATCTCGAGTATCCAAGAGCCTTCCATCTCTAATCGTGTCATCTCTATCCAACCTGTGCCCACCATGAAATCTACTACCATATGCCCCATTAGTTTTTTCCTCCTTCCCATGGTTGATCCGAAGTGGTCCTTGTCTCTGTAATTCTAACAAACTCTGAAGGATCACTACATTTAATTTTTCTTGTTTCTCCTGTGCCTAATGATTCTATCATTATCTGCATTACAACTCCTTATTTCTTCCTTCAAGCTTCTCAATGTGTTTGCCAAGTCAAAAGAATACCCAACACCACACTTCTCATTTGATCCATAGGGAGAGTCTCATGAACTGTAATCTACCATCTTGCTAGTCATCTTTGATCTCTTTCCTGCAAGTACACCATGTCAGCTAAAACAAAAACATAACATAATTAATATACCTCAGTATAGTTCAGGGGAGGATATCTCATCTGCAAAATCAACCAGATTGGTACGATAAATGTATATTCATAATCACATAAAAATATATCATCAATTTAACCATTATCCCGTTATCAATGCCTTATCATACCAACCACATACCATGACTTCATGCATGAAAACTACAACCATATCCAAGTATGCATAACAATATATAAGCACTGACATGCATAACCAATGCATAACCGCATACACTCATGATGACCACATCCAACAAAACACCATCCACTTTCACAAGGTGACACCACTGCAACCATGGCCACCGCCATGCATACACAAAAAGTACATAGAGCGCAAGCATAGAGAACACATATGTGCAACCGACATGAATGCATGACCAACACACCACCCATCCAATCCAAGGGGTGAACCATGCTATGATATCACTCTGTAACACCATCCTCCCACATTTACCCAAGTTAACCGGTCCATTGGGGTAAACATGTGACAAGAGGCTACTATGATGTGATTTAACTCCCCATGTATAGTTAAGGAAGTGGAACCAAAAAAACCAAACCAATCTGACCTTCCACACATGCTACAAAATCTTCAGGAGCCAACCAACTCCTGAGTAAAATTTACTTTTCATTGATATGGACCCCCAACTGCTCCCATGACAAGCCATGCATGCAACTGAGGCCTTCTAGTCGCTCCCACAACATGGGCATGCCAATGACTATGTACTTTTTGAGCTAGTTCAGAGCCAACGATCCCAAATTATGTGCCTCTTTTTCATGGCTAGGACTCATGCCACTATCCAAAACTTCATGAAATTATCAGAAATGATAAATAACATTGGAACAAAGGTACCAATGCAAACACTTGATCAATGACTTAACTGGACCCCAACTAGCCATGATAGGAATTTCATCAAACATGTCACAAATATGCAACCTACAAGTCATAACAACAAATCTAAGCATAGGGATCTCATACTTATTTGAGATTAGTAAATAAGCATTGTTTCCATATCACAATAGTTGCATTATCATTTATTAGGTCATATATTCATTTTAATTTCACCCACAAATCAAAACATGAATGCTGTGTTCACTGCATTGCGAATCGTAGGGCGGCTGACATGGCTTCCTATGGATAAAGGCTTTATTCCTATAGGGGTCTCCCAATATATACTCGACGGTACGTGGGAGCACAGTCCGTATTGGCACCTATCGTTTCACCGTGGAGGAATCACCCAACCACTCGACGATAAACTACCAGGTTTAAAGACGCCGGAACACGTCTCTAACCTAGACCTCTAGAGTATTTGCGTTATGTTCCAATGCGTTGTTATGTTCATTGAGTTCATTTTAAAGTTTAGCTTTGATTATGTTTCAGTTTTTGGTCCTACCGTATGTGATATCTCAAAAACTTCTTAAATGCAAACTATATGCCAAAATTATATCGTTTCATTCGACGAATTCTACCTACAGAAGAGTAGAGATATATTTTTTTTTCACACAAACAAAATGATCATCAAGCAAGTAACAAAGATCCTAGTGCAGCTAATAACAAGAAATAAAAGTTTTTCCTTTTCTTTTTAAAAGCGACAAATAACAATAAATGCTAACTACTATGATGCAAGAGATTTTTTGTTTTTCTTTCCTTTAAGATGGCATGATGCATGTAAACAAATTTTAAGAGATATGCACAATCCAAGTTCAGTCAATGAAATAGAACCAATTCTGAAACACCAAAATGAACCATGCAAGCAAGGAAAAACACAAAGACTAGTGAAATCCAAAGAGGCTAGAAGTGAAGTACTCAGAGTATAGAAGATCAAGCTTTAACAAATCACTGGATAGGTGCATAACACAACCAACAAGCTAACTGGATAATCAAGAGACCGAAACTTCCCACAGAAGGCTAGACATGCAAAGTCACTAGATGTCCTAGGGCTGAGTCGAAAATCAATAGAAATGAGCAAACAGCTGAGGGATATAGGCTAAGACCAGTCAAGCAGAGGTTCAACACAGTTCCAGAGGCTGAAAGAGATATAAAAAGAGACTGAAAGAGCTTTCCACCCACACACAGGCAAAATTTACAGAGCTGGCGCGACTGTTAGCCTGCAACTTGCGCTACCACAGGATTGGCGCGAGTTGCTTTTGAGCAACATGCGCCAACTGGCGCGACTGTCAGAGAAATAACCGCGCCAATTAAGCTTGCCAACTAAAAAAATAAATGATACGACCTCAGGTCGGGTTGACAGTGCTCAGATGGGTCAAACAGTAAAGAATAAACTCAAAACTGACTCAGGAAGCTCATTCACTCAAGCAAGCAGAAGAAAATTAACATGCAAGACAAAAATCAAATAGTTACTCCCCAGCGGAGTCGCCAATTTGTTGGATAGGTAAATCCCCTCTGCGGACAGAGGCGATCCCACTAGCCTATAACAGAACTAGCCACAATCAAACCACGCTGCTACGCAAGTTCCTAGTTATGCATCAAAGGTGAATCAAGAAGACCAACCTGGAGTCCAACGCTATGATTGAAGCAGAGTTGATATCCCCGCTCCCTCGCTCCAACAGATCATAAACGATCACCTGCACATGCAAAGGAAGAAACAGATACCAACATAAAAACTACCAAGGCACAACTATATTTCAGTCAGAAAGGAAATAAATCAACACATCACCATGATAGATAATGAGATTGGAACTATAATAGCAGTCGCTCATCAATTAATAATAAACAGGAAAAGTTACAACCATTGTTCTGACGTCGACCCTTCTCCTGGCTGGGTGAGTAACTATATGTGTCTTGCAATGCATCTCCTCTCCGGCAGCATAACCTCTCTAGCACTCACTAGCATTCCTCCAAGAACTCAAGAACTCAACATCTAACACTCCATGACTAACGATCATCACTACTAACACTCAATCACTAAATCACTAGCACTAGCTTGTCCAATGCATAATGACAAGCTTATATAGATGAAGAAGGGAGGAGGATACGATGAACCGGGACACCTTTTGTGGATTAGCATTATCCTCAAAAGCCATTAAAGATGGATATAGGATAAAGCTCGACAAAAGACTGATTTTTTATCTTCAGAAAAGCTCCATGTAATGAAGGAAACAACAGTCGGACGTGCGTTAAGGCAAAAAGCACGACTAAATTTGGTTGGCGCGACTGTTGCTCTAAGACAGAGCGCCAATGGTCGCGCCCTCTTTTGAGGATCTCCATCATTGGCGCGGGTAGGATACTGTGGACTTGCGCCAATGGAAAAAGAGCACTTTTCAGGGATGATCTGCAGAAGGTGTCTTCAGGGAACATGGAGTACATACTCAGGGGAACATAATGCAAGTGTTTTTAGACTTTGTCACTTCTTATAACTCCCGGGATGAGTCCTCCAAGGTACGACAAGAGGAGTAACAGGGATGGTGACAAATTACTGTGTAACAGATGCCCCCTAAAGCATGAAGTCCGAGAGGTGGAGAGGGGTGAAATGCTTTACAAGAACACACAAGAGCACATATAGTTACTGCCGCCGAGGATCTGCATTAAGAGACATGACTGATAGTTCAATTACATAATGTACGTGGTATGGTCGCAGCCATCCGTAAGAGGGTACATAAATAATCTGGATCCATAGTATGGACGCAGCCATCTGGTTAGGATCAATGGATTGACTCAGGTATGGTCGCAGCCATCCAGTGAATGAGTCAAGTATCAAGAATCACGCCTGGATTACAACAGACACAATCCAGGGTCTTGCGCTCCATCTCGACCCGAACAAGAGTACAAGTTCAAGCATGTGAATATATGAGCTGAAGTCGAACATGCATGAACATCGTCTGGTTACCAGTCAATAGTGGAAACTGTTAACAGACGCGAGAGGTACCACCAATAATGACAATGGCCCTCAAGGTACTATAGGTACAATCTACGGCGTGTGAATCAATGATCTGAAGTCGAACACCCGTAGAATCATTCGATCGGAGGCCAATGATGAAAACCTCACGTCGAACACGAAGAACCTGCCATTGAGGCATGCAGGCTCCAAGGCACCGGAAAGGAGTCTCTAGATCAACTTCCTGGATAATGAGTTGAAGTCGACAGGAAGTGACCTTGATCGAAGGTGGGCCATAATGTTTCCCACATCATCGACACGAGACAGAGAGATAATGTTGTGAATCAAGATTGTGCGAACTATCAGAGGGAGGTTGTTTCTTTGCAGAGGTCAACTTCTCTTGAACATATCGGCGACACATTAACGGAATTGGTAGTATTTGACATCAATGTATCAAAGGTCATGATGACGAGGCAATGAGTGGA
The DNA here is from genome assembly GCA_031772625.1 of Pinus tabuliformis. Classification (NCBI taxonomy): domain Eukaryota; kingdom Viridiplantae; phylum Streptophyta; class Pinopsida; order Pinales; family Pinaceae; genus Pinus; species Pinus tabuliformis. The sequence goes on from CM062817.1 coordinate 472,062,201, forward strand.
TGAGAGGTCAAATAGGGTACCCAAGTCCATGGAAGCAAGTGAAAAATATGAGATGAGATATCCCCACCCTGGACACGAAATCAGAAAAGTGCCATGTTCAAGAGCGACATACTGCCGACACAATAATAATTATGGTTCCAAAATTTTCTTTCCCCCCACCATTTCTGGCGAGTACCCCAGTTATTTTTAACAAGCTTGATGGGGATAGCATATGCTTGTGGTGTGTCATTTCGACAAAATCCGATGTCATCAGGTTTTAACGAGTCTAACAAAGGAAGAACTCGGCGTCTTTTCATGTTTAGAGAGTTTGAAAAGACAGCAGAAAAGGAAACTCCAGGGGTGTCCTTTTTCGTAAAGTTGTGTCTCTCGGGCCCGAAAAAGTATAAAATAATACCCGAAAGAACCGCCCGATCATTACGATCGAGGAGTACTTTTCATAATTAATGATTTCGACCCGAAAAAGTAAAAAAGCGGTCAAAACCACGTCGTTTCGTAACCATTAACGAGTTTGAAACGGCAAAAACCCGGTAATCTTTTTATGTTTTAACGGTCGACAAAAAGAACTTAAAATGACCACCCCTTATTAACATTTAACGAGTCAAGAGGAGCGATTCGGCAATCTTTTCTTCTTTAAATGGTCAGAAAAGAGCTGAAAGCGGACCTCCATTTTTATTTTCTTTAACGAGTCAAAAAAGGAAAAATACTCGGTAATCTTTTCATATTTTACGAGTCAGAAAAGAGCGTAAAGGCGACTCGTCCTGAAGGAACGAGTGGTATAAAGGGTAGCAACTAGTTCCGGTAATGGTGGAACTTGCTCGAAACATGTAATGGTCAAGAGGCTGGCTAATAAAACCACTCATCGCTGCGGTTCCTCAGGAAAGGAGAAACAACCAAGTGAAAGCATATGATCGGCCAAAGAGATGGTGGCGATGGAATGAAACAACCAAGGCTCATCTAGCAGAATTTAGCAGATAAAAGGCAATCACGGGATGCAAATCAGGTATGGGTTCATTTTTACACAAGCTTGAACCATGGAGAACTCTGCTTGGATTCAATTTCATTTTTACATAAGCTTGAAACGAAAAACTATGCTTATTAAATTTTTGCATGCCCCCAGCATGATAATGCAAATCTTGCCCCCAGCATGATAATGCAAATCTTGCCCCTAGCATGATAATGCAAATCGAGGTATATGCCCCCCAAGCTTCATGTCATTCACGGAGTGGATGGAATGAAGGTTCACTCTGGAGATCGATGAAAGACTCGACTTGTATTTTACGAGATCTTAATTAAAGACTCGATTGGGAAAAGGGGTTGTTTCATTTTTTAATGAGGTTGACACAGTAAAAGAACTATCCTCATAACCCTTGTTTCATTTTTTAATGAGCTTGACACAAGACAAGGAACTATGCTCCGTCACCTAGTTTCATTTTTTAAGGAGCTTGACACAAGAAAACGAACTATGCTCCGCCCGAACTTCATCATAATGAACAGGAAGTCGGGGCTTCCAAGAGTGCCACTCCCGGTGGAAGGACAACATCTCAGAAGTCAAGACCCAATGCCCCCAGGACACTATGCACGACGGTGGCATCGCTGGATACAGGCACGGGATAGGTGGCCACGTAGTTGACCTGCGGTGAGGCAGATGCAACTGGTGGATGAACACCAGGAGGGGATGACGACTGTGCAGGGGGGACCCGTGGACTAACGAACGATAATTGATCGATAGTCACAATTCGTCCATTGTGTGGAAAGCAAACCACATGGAAAAGTGAAGAAATAAGGGCCCCCATGGCATAAACATAGTCACGACCAAGGAGAATATTGAAATCTAAAGCACCTTGGGTAACCGATACGTCTATATAGACGATCTTGCCTCCCAAAGTAATAGGGAACTTTGGAAGGATCCCTAATGGTTGGCTAGTTCCTCCGTCAAAAGCAGTCAGATTCGATGCTACGGGCACAAGCTGTGGGGAGCCCAAAGCTTGCCAAGTAGTAGCAGACATAAGACTAACAGATGCACCCTCATCCAAAACAGTGCCAGGTATTGCCTTGTCATAGGCGTGTACCATGACCCAAAAAGGCACATGAGACGGGAGGCGGAAGGTAGTCAAACGTCTCCAGTCGAAGGAAGCGACTGAACTACTTGGTGGGGGAATCGTATGATTTCCCCCCTGCTCGGGGGAGAGCGTAGTAGGACTCTCAGATGTAGGGGTATTTCCAGATGTAGGAGAATCTGAGGAGACGAGAAGAACATGAGTTTGATGCTCTTCCGAAATAGAGTGGTCGGCGGGTGGTGAACTCGAGTCGATGCTCTTTCCGACCAATGGTTGGTCTGGAACAGGCTTGGCAGAGCCAGATTCAGGAAGAGGAGGCTGGACAAGAGAGGAATCTTGGTTGATTTCTTTGTCAGTAGGGGGACGTTCTGCAATTGCAGAAAGACGTTGATAACCAGTAGGAAGTTGGGTTGAGGGAGCTGTAAGACTTTCCAATACAATAGAGGCTCTATCCATGAATGGACAAAGGTGAAGGGGATGATTGCCTTCACAAATTTTACAAGGGATTCGAATCTTCTCTTTTCCCTTACCGTTTCCAGGTGATAAGGTAACATCGCCACGATCTACCGAGGACGATGCAGGGCGGTCCGGATCATGAGACCATACTTCTAAAACCCTGGGAATGCTAGGACAATCGCGGAGAAGGTGGTCTTCCTTGCACAACTTACAAGGAAATTTGACCTTCCACGGAGGAGCACAAGGTGGCTCGACTTGGGTTATACCTTTAACCTCTAGTTTAGGAGTCTTCTTCTTCTTCTTTGTCTTCTTCTTCTTTTTCTTCTTAGCCACCTGGTTACTTGAACCCAGAGTTTCACCAGGCGAAGTAGAAGATGAGGACGCAGAAACAGGCGAAGAAGGGGAAGGGTCCGCCTTGGAATTAGCAAGACGTTGTTCGGGTGGAGGAGGTGGTGGTGGATCCGAACTGAACGGAGGAGCACTAGAGGGTATCTCAGGCTCCTTCCCGGTAGATGGCGGGTAATATTTTGGTCGAGTACTGATATTGATGGGTATCGTTCCAGCCATAAACACTTGAGAACCAAAGGAAGAGGGAGGCTGAGATGGGTCAGCCACCATTTGAGTGTTTTGAGTTTGCTGTGAGGGAAAGGGTTCTTTGAGCACCGCAGGAGTCCCGGGAGTGCCTTTCAACAAACGACTAACTTCGGACCGCCTGGGGCAGTCTTTTGTATAGTGATCCTCATCACAGATAAGACAAGGATACTTGGGTTTGCGTTTGGCACCATCCTCGGGCGTAGGGTTAGGGGCTTCCTGCTTGGGTTGATCTGGCTTATTCTTCGGTTTCCCTTTCTTCTTTGCTTTCGAGGCTTTGTTTGACGTGGTGGTTTGGACGGCATTGACCTCGGAAGTAACATTCGAAGTGGGTATTACCTGGGAGGTGGGTTCATTCGGAGCAGAAGTTATCACACTCGAGACCACCGAGTTTGAAAACAACCATACGGGCAAACCGATGGTTAACCCAGGCAAAGACAAAGTTGCGATATACGGAACACCGACATTTCCAACAGAAGGAAATGGACTAGGGTTTCCATCAGGGGGAACACCTTGGCCGGTGGACGCAGGGAAGGATGCCATTGAGCGAGAAAGAATCCTACTCAAGCTAACGCAAACAAAATCTAATTGGGTAGATGTTATCGTGGCCAATAAATTTTAAGACACTGAACTTAACCTTTTCATTTTTTAAGAGTCGAGAAAAGGATAAAAGATGACTCTAGTCTCCTTCGAATATTTAATGAGCACGAAGTGACAACACACTCACAGGCACCTTTTCGTTTAGGGAGTCCGAAAAGGATCAAAAGTGACTGCTCTGGATTTCTAGGTAGAAGGTGTGCCAAACTTTTCGCAAAACCACAGAATACTTTTTAGGGTACGGGTGGTCAATCTTCGTGAATGCTGTGTTCACTGCATTGCGAATCATAGGGCGGCTGACACGGCTTCCTATGGATAAAGGCTTTATTCCTATAGGGGTCTCCCAATATATACTCGACGGTACGTGGGAGCACAGTCCGTATTGGCACCTATCGTTTCACCGTGGAGGAATCACCCAACCACTCGACGATAAACTACCAGGTTTAAAGACGCCGGAACACGTCTCTAACCTAGACCTCTAGAGTATTTGCGTTATGTTCCAATGCGTTGTTATGTTCATTGAGTTCATTTTAAAGTTTAGCTTCGATTATGTTTCAGTTTTTGGTCCTACCGTATGTGATATCTCAAAAACTTCTTAAATGCAAACTATATGCCAAAATTATATCGTTTCATTCGATGAATTCTACCTACAGAAGAGTAGAGATATATTTTTTTTTCACACAAACAAAATGATCATCAAGCAAGTAACAAAGATCCTAGTGCAGCTAATAACAAGAAATAAAAGTTTTTCCTTTTCTTTTTAAAAGCGACAAATAACAATAAATGCTAACTACTATGATGCAAGAGATTTTTTGTTTTTCTTTCCTTTAAGATGGCATGATGCATGTAAACAAATTTTAAGAGATATGCACAATCCAAGTTCAGTCAATGAAATAGAACCAATTCTGAAACACCAAAATGAACCATGCAAGCAAGGAAAAACACAAAGACTAGTGAAATCCAAAGAGGCTAGAAGTGAAGTATTCAGAGTATAGAAGATCAAGCTTTAACAAATCACTGGATAAGTGCAGAACACAACCAACAAGCTGACTGGATAATCAAGAGATAGAAACTTCCCACAGAAGGCTAGACATGCAAAGTCACTAGATGTCCTAGGGCTGAGTCGAAAATCAATAGAAATGAGCAAACAGCTGAGGGATATAGGCTAAGACCAGTCAAGCAGAGGTTCAACACAGTTCCAGAGGCTGAAAGAGATATAAAAAGAGACTGAAAGAGCTTTCCACCCACACACAGGCAAAATTTACAGAGCTGGCGCGACTGTTAGCCTGCAACTTGCGCTACCACAGGATTGGCGCGAGTTGCTTTTGAGCAACATGCGCCAACTGGCGCGACTGTCAGAGAAATAACCTCGCCAATTAAGCTTGCCAACTAAAAAAATAAATAATACGACCTCAGGTCGGGTTGACAGTGCTCAGATGGGTCAAACAGTAAAGAATAAACTCAAAACTGACTCAGGAAGCTCATTCACTCAAGCAAGCAGAAGAAAATTAACATGCAAGACAAAAATCAAATAGTTACTCCCCAGCGGAGTCGCCAATTTGTTGGATAGGTAAATCCCCTCTGCGGACAGAGGCGATCCCACTAGCCTATAACAGAACTAGCCACAATCAAACCACGCTGCTACACAAGTTCCTAGTTATGCATCAAAGGTGAATCAAGAAGACCAACCTGGAGTCCAACGCTATGATTGAAGCAGAGTTGATATCCCCGCTCCCTCGCTCCAACAGATCATAAACGATCACCTGCACATGCAAAGGAAGAAACAGATACCAACATAAAAACTACCAAGGCACAACTATATTTCAGTCAGAAAGGAAATAAATCAACACATCACCATGATAGATAATGAGATTGGAACTATAATAGCAGTCGCTCATCAATTAATAATAAACAGGAAAAGTTACAACCATTGTTCTGACGTCGACCCTTCTCCTGGCTGGGTGAGTAACTATATGTGTCTTGCAATGCATCTCCTCTCCGGCAGCATAACCTCTCTAGCACTCACTAGCATTCCTCCAAGAACTCAAGAACTCAACATCTAACACTCCATGACTAACGATCATCACTACTAACACTCAATCACTAAATCACTAGCACTAGCTTGTCCAATGCATAATGACAAGCTTATATAGATGAAGAAGGGAGGAGGATACGATGAACCGGGACACCTTTTGTGGATTAGCATTATCCTCAAAAGCCATTAAAGATGGATATAGGATAAAGCTCGACAAAAGACTGATTTTTTATCTTCAGAAAAGCTCCATGTAATGAAGGAAACAACAGTCGGACGTGCGTTAAGGCAAAAAGCACGACTAAATTTGGTTGGCGCGACTGTTGCTCTAAGACAGAGCGCCAATGGTCGCGCCCTCTTTTGAGGATCTCCATCATTGGCGCGGGTAGGATACTGTGGACTTGCGCCAATGGAAAAAGAGCACTTTTCAGGGATGATCTGCAGAAGGTGTCTTCAGGGAACATGGAGTACATACTCAGGGGAACATAATGCAAGTGTTTTTAGACTTTGTCACTTCTTATAACTCCCGGGATGAGTCCTCCAAGGTACGACAAGAGGAGTAACAGGGATGGTGACAAATTACTGTGTAACAGATGCCCCCTAAAGCATGAAGTCCGAGAGGTGGAGAGGGGTGAAATGCTTTACAAGAACACACAAGAGCACATATAGTTACTGCCGCCGAGGATCTGCATTAAGAGACATGACTGATAGTTCAATTACATAATGTACGTGGTATGGTCGCAGCCATCCGTAAGAGGGTACATAAATAATCTGGATCCATAGTATGGACGCAGCCATCTGGTTAGGATCAATGGATTGACTCAGGTATGGTCGCAGCCATCCAGTGAATGAGTCAAGTATCAAGAATCACGCCTGGATTACAACAGACACAATCCAGGGTCTTGCGCTCCATCTCGACCCGAACAAGAGTACAAGTTCAAGCATGTGAATATATGAGCTGAAGTCGAACATGCATGAACATCGTCTGATTACCAGTCAATAGTGGAAACTGTTAACAGACGCGAGAGGTACCACCAATAATGACAATGGCCCTCAAGGTACTATAGGTACAATCTACGGCGTGTGAATCAATGATCTGAAGTCGAACACCCGTAGAATCATTCGATCGGAGGCCAATGATGAAAACCTCACGTCGAACACGAAGAACCTGCCATTGAGGCATGCAGGCTCCAAGGCACCGGAAAGGAGTCTCTAGATCAACTTCCTGGATAATGAGTTGAAGTCGACAGGAAGTGACCTTGATCGAAGGTGGGCCATAATGTTTCCCACATCATCGACACGAGACAGAGAGATAATGTTGTGAATCAAGATTGTGCGAACTATCAGAGGGAGGTTGTTTCTTTGCAGAGGTCAACTTCTCTTGAACATATCGGCGGCACATTAACGGAATTGGTAGTATTTGACATCAATGTATCAAAGGTCATGATGACGAGGCAATGAGTGGATGAGAGGTCAAATAGGGTACCCAAGTCCATGGAAGCAAGTGAAAAATATGAGATGAGATATCCCCACCCTGGACATGAAAGCAGAAAAGTGCCATGTTTAAGAGCGACATACTGCCGACACGATAATAATTATGGTTCCAAAATTTTCTTTCCCCCCACCATTTCTGGCGAGTACCCCAGTTATTTTTAACAAGCTTGATGGGGATAGCATATGCTTGTGGTGTGTCATTTCGACAAAATCCGATGTCATCAGGTTTTAACGAGTTTGACAAAGGAAGAACTCGGCGTCTTTTCATGTTTAGAGAGTTTGAAAAGACAGCAGAAAAGGAAACTCCAGGGGTGTCCTTTTTCTTAAAGTTGTGTCTCTCGGGCCCGAAAAAGTATAAAATAATACCCGAAAGAACCGCCCGATCATTACGATCGAGGAGTACTTTTCATAATTAGTGATTTCGACCCGAAAAAGTAAAAAAGCGGTCAAAACCACGTCGTTTCGTAACCATTAACGAGTTTGAAACGACAAAAACCCGGTAATCTTTTTATGTTTTAACGGTCGACAAAAAGAACTTAAAATGACCGCCCCTTATTAACATTTAACGAGTCAAGAGGAGCGACTCGGCAATCTTTTCTTCTTTAAATGGTCAGAAAAGAGCTGAAAGCGGACCTCCATTTTTATTTTCTTTAACGAGTCAAAAAAGGAAAAATACTCGGCAATCTTTTCATATTTTACGAGTCAGAAAAGAGCGTAAAGGCGACTCGTCCTGAAGGAACGAGTGGTATAAAGGGTAGCAACTAGTTCCGGTAATGTTGGAACTTGCTCGAAACATGTAATGGTCAAGAGGCTGGCTAATAAAACCACTCATCGTTGCGGTTCCTCAGGAAAGGAGAAACAACCAAGTGAAAGCATATGATCGGCCAAAGAGATGGTGGTGATGGAATGAAACAACCAAGGCTCATCTAGCAGAATTTAGCAGATAAAAGGCAATCACGGGATGCAAATCAGGTATGGGTTCATTTTTACACAAGCTTGAACCATGGAGAACTCTTCTTGGATTCAATTTCATTTTTACATAAGCTTGAAACGAAAAACTATGCTTATTAAATTTTTGCATGCCCCCATCATGATAATGCAAATCTTGCCCCCAGCATGATAATGCAAATCTTGCCCCCAGCATGATAATGCAAATCGAGGTATATGCCCCCCCAAGCTTCATGGCATTCACGGAGTGGATGGAATGAAGGTTCACTCTGGAGATCGATGAAAGACTCGACTTGTATTTTACGAGATCTTAATTAAAGACTCGATTAGGAAAAGGGGTTGTTTCATTTTTTAATGAGGTTGACACAGTAAAAGAACTATCCTCATAACCCTTGTTTCATTTTTTAACGAGCTTGACACAAGACAAGGAACTATGCTCCATCACCTAGTTTCATTTTTTAAGGAGCTTGACACAAGAAAACGAACTATGCTCCGCCCGAACTTCATCATAATGAACAGGAAGTCGGGGCTTCCAAGAGTGCCACTCCCGGTGGAAGGACAACATCTCAGAAGTCAAGACCCAATGCCCCCAGGACACTATGCACGATGGTGGCATCGCTGGATACAGGCACGGGATAGGTGGCCACGTAGTTGACCTGCGGTGAGGCAGATGCAACTGGTGGATGAACACCAGGAGGGGATGACGACTGTGCAGGGGGGACCCGTGGACTAACGAACGATAATTGATTGATAGTCACAATTCGTCCATTGTGTGGAAAGCAAACCACACGGAAAAGTGAAGAAATAAGGGCCCCCATGGCATAAACATAGTCACGACCAAGGAGAATATTGAAATCTAAAGCACCTTGGGTAACCGATACGTCTATATAGACGGTCTTGCCTCCCAAAGTAATAGGGAACTTTGGAAGGATCCCTAATGGTTGGCTAGTTCCTCCGTCAAAAGCAGTCAGATTCGATGCTACGGGCACAAGCTGTGGGGAGCCCAAAGCTTGCCAAGTAGTAGCAGACATAAGACTAACAGATGCACCCTCATCCAAAACAGTGCCAGGTATTGCCTTGTCATAGGCGTGTACCATGACCCAAAAAGGCACATGAGACGGGAGGCGGAAGGTAGTCAAACGTCTCCAGTCGAAGGAAGCGACTGAACTACTTGGTGGGGGAATCGTATGATTTCCCCCCTGCTCGGGGGAGAGCGCAGTAGGACTCTCAGATGTAGGGGTATTTCCAGATGTAGGAGAATCTGAGGAGACGAGAAGAACATGAGTTTGATGCTCTTCCGAAATAGAGTGGTCGGCGGGTGGTGAACTCGAGTCGATGCTCTTTCCGACCAATGGTTGGTCTGGAACAGGCTTGGCAGAGCCAGATTCAGGAAGAGGAGGCTGGACAAGAGAGGAATCTTGGTTGATTTCTTTGTCAGTAGGGGGACGTTCTGCAATTGCAGAAAGACGTTGATAACCAGTAGGAAGTTGGGTTGAGGGAGCTGTAAGACTTTCCAATACAATAGAGGCTCTATCCATCCTGAGATACTAATGCTTAATATCTATCTGGCTGTTTTCGCTCCCTTTTATTGTTTCTTGGTGCATCGATGAAATCCTTTGCATCTCGCAGAATCTGACGAAGTTCCCTGCTCATTCTTCATCTGATAGTAGGTACTTTTGTTAGCTCCTCCTCCTCTTGCGATTCTTCCTGTTCCGAGAAATAATTCTTGACTTCCGTTGGTTGAAGTGGTTTGACCAACGAATCATCTTTTGACTGCTCCTCGGAAGGTATTTCTCGATATTTTCTGAAGTCCCTATCTTCCATGAACTTCACATATCATCTAACTACTACCTTCCTTCTCCCTGGAAGATAGATTATATATGCCTTAGTGTTTTTGCTATATCCCACTAGATATCTTTACTTTTCACTTTGATCTAACTTCTTCCTTTTCTCCTCAGGTATACGACAATATGCTAGGCTCCCAAATATCTTGAAATGGCTGACTTCAGGATTATTTTAGGTGAAGACTTTCTCTGGAGTAATCTTTTCCAATGCCCTATGAGGAGTTCTATTTTGGACATAGACTGTCGTGTTGCATGCTTCTACCCATAAGAATTTTGGCATATCATGATCATACATCATGGCCCTAGCTACTTCCACAATAGTCCTGTTCTTCCTTTCTGCTACGATTGTAAGGAGTTGTCCACTCTCTTATGGTGCCCTCCTTAGCATAAAAATCAGTGAAGTCCTTATCGACATACTCTCCACCATTATATGAGCACAAAAATTGTATTTTCTTCCATGTCAGATTCTCCACCAGAGCCTTAAACTCTTTGAATCGACAAAAAACCTCATCCTTGGTTTTCAAAAAATAAATCCAAGTTTTCTTTGAGTGGTCATCAATGAAGGTGACGAAGTATTCGACACCATTAAGAGATTTAGTGGACATAGGTCCGTAGATATCTGAGTGTATCAATTCTAGTACATTCTAGGCCCTGTTTCTATTTCTAGGAAATGTTTCTTTGGCATACTTTCCCAGAGCACATCCTCTGCATACATCATCTTGTTTTGTACTAAGATCCGACACTCCTGTTACAGTTTTCCTGAGAATTCTAAGAGCCCCATGGTGCAAATTTCCCATACTTTTGTGACATAGTTCGTTCAAATCCTTGTCTCCATTACTTCCTATTAGTGCCATTGGTGATTCTAGTTGTAATATGTACAACCTATTACTTCTGACACTAATATGCACTTTTTTTTCCATCTCAGGTATTTGACGTATACTTTCTCCTTGATGAAGAAAACGTCATAGCCCTTGCCTTGAAGTTGCGATACGAAAAGTAAGTCCATCCCCAGCCTTGGTACATGCAAAGCATTGGTAGTACGGAACCACTTTCCCATTTCTATTTGAGAAACTATGGTACCCTTCCCTACTGGAGCACACTTTGCCTTATCCCCATGGTGATTTGAAAACTCATCTTTTCCTCCTAATAATCTGAGAAACATTCCCAGATCCTTGTCATATGCCAAGAGGCTCCACTGTCTATATACCATACCTCTGATGAAGCAGAGCTTGTCACACAAGTAACTTCTTCTTCAAATCTGGAAGCCAACATAGAGAAATCAAAATTATTGTTTCTTATACAATTTTCTGAAAATCTGTGCGAGTCTCCTGACGTAGATGCCTCTGCATCATGGTCTCAACCCATAATTGATTTCCCCTTCCTGTCTCTGATTACTTGCTCTTTAGTCTTCAAGCTAGGGCTTGTGATATCTCAAGATCCCACAGTGGAAATCTCATGAAATTTAGAGGGTCCTTGAGGACACACCAGCGCAGTTGTGGACCAAAAATCGAAGTATTTGGACGGTGAAATTGTGAGATGATTAATGCCCTAGGTGACATATGTAGGTTAGGCTTATAAAAATAGGGGAAGGTGAAAGAAATAAGCTTTAAAGTGATCACCAGAGGAGGACCAGTGCTTTGTCCTTTGGGAGAGATGGAGTCATGGAAGATTTAGAGTTTGGATTGATTTCCACTTGTCAAGCAGGCCTAAAGACAACTTCGTTGGGCATTAGGGCTTAATGGAAGTAGCTTCAAGGTCATTTATACTTCGTTCAACAATATTTGGTGACTTGTCAAGACAAGGATGTCTCTAAGAACATTCATTCATTCAAACATGGCCAAATCATGATACAACACTATTTAGAGATTTAATTTCCACAAATTTGTTCCAAGAAAAGCAACAAATTAACCCTAGAATAGCGAAAATCCCAATATCTTGAATGTAGAAAAATAAAGAATCAAAATAGCGTTAACATAGTACTTACATGTAATAAGAATATATCCAATCACCAAGATATGCCAATCATAGAAGCTCCAAAACAAAGAAGAATAACCAAACATCGAAATTCATCCATTCATCCAAAAAGTCTCATCTTCAAAAGATAGTGAAAATCTCACATGAATATATGATCCAATCCAAGTGATGATACAAATGAATTCATGTTTCTCCTATTTATGCACTCATTAGTAGTACTAATTACCTAATTTGAGCCTACATTATCCAATCAACTAAAGTGACAAGGCCACCAAACTAGCTCATAAATAAAATATTAAGCCTCCCAAGAGGTCGAATAATCAGTAATGCATGTCGTTGGTCTCTTTAAGAAGCCTGATGAAGTCCATAAGTGCCAGAATGACGAGTTGGACTTCCAAAAGTAATGGACAAGGGGTTGGCCCCTTGTTCTCCACATAATAAACCTGTGGTGCTCCCAATGGCTGTGGGAGCACACAGGTGACCTCATGGGTCTCCAAGTAAGTCGAATATACCTATAAACAATTTGTAAGGGCTCAGATGATGGTGTAAGTGATGCCACATCAACATACAAGTCTTGGGTCATTTTCCAAGTGCATGGTACATCTGTGGCGCTGGTGAACCAGGTGCACCTTCTTCGTCCAATCGGTGAATCTCGAGTAATCTCTGGACATCTCTGGGGATCCATGGAGTGGTGTTTACTATTGTGGAGGCCCATGGCTCTCAACGCACACCCTACATGTGCTAATTTATCCCTCTGGAGGGTTAGAAACCCGTATAGGGAGACCAAACCCAAGATGGAGACCTACAATCTTACATAAGATCCAATGCATCCCCTAGCTTTCCAGTACAACAAGTCTTCAAGGAAATCGAGTAAGAGAAATTACAAGCCATGGACAATAGGTGGGGACTTCATAATGGCCTACACTTCTATAATGGGCTTTGGCATGTGCTAATATCTCCATGATCCAAATGGGATTAACCAAGTTTCCCATTAGGTGGTTTCTACTCCTAAATGGGATAATATGTCCAAGGTACATCCTTTAAAAGGTGGTGGAATGTGAACAAGATGAATGGAGTAGGGAATAAAAAGGGGCAACCTTGGGCCACATGTTGGGGTACAAGGGTAGCTAGTAAAATGGAAGCTCACACTTGGGTATATAATTTATAGGAGGGAGAAATCGTGGTACATGAGGTGCCCTGGCCTTAATTTTTACAACCTTATTTATATGCCTTTTTCCTTTTATGATTTATCTTTAATTAACTACTCGAGGCTCAAGGGGTAAGAGCATGATGTGTGAGATATAGCCGTGGATACCCCCTTTTAATGTAGGGTTGTTCATTTCCCACCAGGGGTTGGGAAAATCATGGGTTCCTATATGATGGAGGCTCATAGAGCCTGTAGGAACCAGGGTGATGGCCATGATGATGGGTACAACTCATGTATTAGTTTTTTCCCACGGGCTAAAAGTGTTTGTCTCGGCCATCTTTTGCATTTTATGGTACATTTTCTGTTGAATGCGGCCAATTATGCTTTTACTTTTATTTTTAGTCGCGTCAACCTTCGAGGCATCATTCCAGGCCCGACCCAAGGTGTGGGAAAGGGGAAGGGGAGAGCTAGCCCTATGTGGACCCGAGTTGGAGAAATGATGAATGGGATTATAATGAGTGGAAAGAGGACAATATATGTGGATGAGGGAGTGGGACCACGCAATCGAAATCAAGGTTTCCCATGAAATACCATCCATAAATCCAAATGGTTAGTAAAAGAGGTCCCACGGGACTAGAATCCAAGGTTATCCAAAAGCGGTCTCGGGGACAAGAGCACCGACCTAGCCCATTCTTTCCATTGAATCCCCCCATTAATCCATGCCCATAAGTGTCCATGATAGACAAACTACAATACTCAATTACCAAATGACAAGGCATACCTTTAGGTTCGGGAGACCCATCTTCAAACATATGATTGTGAAAGATGGGCGAGGGACCACATCGCTGGCTCAGATGGTGGAGAAGTGGCACAACGAGCTAGTTGGTGGCTGCAGGGGGTTGTTGGCTACTGACTGAGGACCATCTTGGAGAAAAATTTTCTCCTATGGATATCACCCACAAAATGGTAGGTAACAGGCCTCACTCTTGGCATCTTTGGTCATTTTATAATTCAACCTTAGTTCTCTTGAGTTGTTTAGCTAAGACATCCATGTCGTTCAACACAAGGAATTTTCAAGCAGGAATCCCACCTCTACCTTCGGTGAATTTAGAGTGTCACCCTTAGAGAGTAAAGAGTCTATCTCAAGGCTTCCCTATGAGCTTCATTGCAAACTAATTCCAGCTGGTGTGTATTTTCTCAAGGGCACAAAAGGAAATTTGTTGGGATAGGTAGAGCCAACAAAAAGAGTTTATTGGCGAGAGAATTTGCAGATATTTATCCATAAGAAGGATGAGTTTTCTCTTAGTGATTTACAGGACCGAGAGTGGTGCATTTTGGAGGGCCGAAATTATCTATTTCAGGGTCTGCACAGGGGTTGATGGGCAGCTATCGGGTAGACATTTTGACAGAGAGATGTGGGGAGTCTAGGCTAGGAGTAAGAGGGGAGTTCTAGAGGAGAATTTAACCAGAGTTGGGGGAATTTCCAGTGGCTGATTTGGACTTAATTCAGTAGTATCAATACTATGGGGCGTTTTCTGGTTATATTGGGAAATTCACATTGTTGAGGGTCATTGGGGGTCAATGGATTTAGCCCAAACCCTTTCTGGGTTTATGTGGGTTTGGTGAGAGGAGGCTAGGATTAATTATGCAAAAAAATTTGAGCACTTTTGAGGTCAGATATCTCAGTTCCATCCAGCAGCCAACAATATAAATTGTTGGAGGAGGGTGCAGTTCACTTTGGGACAATTTCCACCACTTGGGTTCGTGAGATTTTTCTAGGTTATTTTGGGTCCCTTGTGAGGAAGCTCCAATTAATTTCCTGAAATTTTTTGAGCAGTTTAGAGGCATAAAACACCATTTCCACTCCAACAACAATAGTAGTTTATTATTTCATGCGAGCTATCAGTTGGGGCCATTTCCAGAATTTGAGACTACATCCTTCCACCTGTGTTTGGCGTGATTACAGTAACAAGCCTGGGTTATATGGTCCTCATCCTATTGTACTTGATTTTACCATATGAATTAATAAAATGGCTCAACCTATTTGCCTAGTTTCTTGGTGTTTTGATGGTGCATGCGTATTTGTGATTTTATTGTTGTAGCTTAGTTCATGTATTTGTTATTTGCTGTAAATTTCAATTTGGAATATTAAAGAAAATGAACTCCCAAGTAGATATATGCCTTGGCGATCTTAACCTCCTCTCCTAAAAAAGGAACTAAAACCTAACATGACACTCTTTGCATAATCGAAGATCATCACCTTGGTTTTACCTGGGTTGACCATCTTTTGGAAAAGGTCACAAAAACTAGATAGGGCATCTAGATGTCTCTACAACCTCTCTGAGGTAGAAGCTCAAAGGATCACATCATCTACAAAAAGGAAAATGGATATCAAAACCTGATGAAGAAAACAACCATCCCTTGGTTAAATATGGCCATAAAGGTAGGAATCTAGCTCATCAATATAAATCCCAAAACAAGTCAAGGAGAGAGGACACACTTCAACCCAATGATTCTCCAATTGAAATCAGAAAACCCATATGTTATACAAAGGAAGCCAACTATGAAATCATACAAGTGCATGATAGTAGTGATAAGCGTCTCTGATATCATGTCAATGTGTTGAATCCATTGAAAAAATGGTGATCCTTGGGACCAAGTCAAAAGCTTTCAAAAATTCTACAAAGTAGCAAGATATTTTTGAAGAGTGGTGTCTCACCTCCTTAATGATGGCCTTAAGTTCGAGAATACAGTCAATAGTATCATCCACAAGACAAAAACCCACCTACCCTCTATCCCTCAAGCGATGTCTCTCGAGCTCATCTAATAGCTTTAAAGGAAAGGTTGTACCATAGAGCTTGGATAGACAATGTGCACCATCATGATCATCCTATAATTGTTTGGATCAATCCTAGACACTAATTTGTGTATCATGTGAATGGTGTGGTGGGACTATCTTGATGGGAATCTCAAGAAAACAACATGATTAACAAATTAGAAATGTTGTCTATGGAAAACGAATACCATGTTTGAAGAATTGTACATAAAATCCCTCCCTGTATGTCTTTCTATCGGTTTTCAACACCCACATAGCCTATCTAATATATGCACATAAGAACAATAAGTTTTGTGATGGAGAGGAGGAGAATACAACCTAAGCTATCCGATGAAATCATAAAGCATAAACATATGGGTAAAAAGGGAATAGTGGTTAATCTCTACATGGAAGCATGAGTAGCCACAAAAGATAATGCACCAAAATTCTCTAGGAGAGCAGAGAAGGGCATTGTCCAGTTCATGTCTCCTTTGGAAAATGAAGATACATTTTCTTATAGCAAAGGGGTGAACAATAGGATATTTGTAACCAAGAATAGGAGGCAAGATCATGCAAGAGGGTGTGATGGAGCTCCCTATGGTGGATTTTCCACTCCTCATCATACCAGCAATTCAAAGGGTACAACTTAGAATTGGAAGTCAAGGAGGAAAATTTAGTGACATGGGTATAAGAGATAAGGGCTACTTCTCAAATGGTTGAAGAGAGAATATCATATTTATATGAAACTAACTCAAGAGGAAACAAATTGGAGAGGGGAAGGAGGAACAAGATAAGGTGGGAAGAATAAGAATCTAAATCCCCATCATTGAACAAGATGGTGGTTCAAGGGGGGAACATTTAAGGGGAAGAGGTAGGCTCTAGGGGGATGTGGAAGGATATAAGAGTATAGATCTAAATGGATTGAGATAACAAAAAATTGGTAGGTACATGGTACGAAGCTTTGTAGCTCTCATGTGTTGTGAGTGCAAGATGGCCCTATACAATCAATAAATATTCTCCCTAATGGAAGTTGCTAATTAGACCTTACATTGTTTGAAATAGGGAATCTATTCAAATTATGGTATAACAACCTCTTACCGGTTTGAGGGGTTTACCAATTATGGCCTTGTTATCCACTAGCATGTAGGGGTAGCTAGAAGATTGATTCACTTGTGATTTTTATCACAATAAATAGTTCCACGAATGAGATCTACGGTTATGCATGGATATTTTCCAGAGATTGTTCCCATCATTTTCTCAGATGAACCTCATGACGTTGCACCTTTTCCTCTTTCTCTCACATATGATGATGTTTTCCTTTAGATGTGGGTGATAGGACATGGTGATCAACAGTGCATTCCATAATTTCTCATAAAACTCTAAATCATTTCCTCTTACTAGGTTTTACTATGGGATGTTCATAATTTACCTCTAGATAAGTGTGATTGTACTACTAGCAACCTAGGTAGTGTTTCAAGTCATTTTCCGTAATCATTTTCCATAGCCATTTTCCAAGACTTGTCATTTCATCACCATTTTCATGCATTTTCTTTTTCCCCCTTATTAATTGAATTATCATATGCCATTTTAGCAAGGTCCAAAACAAAAATTCCATGTATGAAAAGGCCTATTAAAAAGAAAACTAAGAGCTAAAATGCTTAAAGTACGAGCAACTAAAGTTAAATGATATGCATGAGCCATGCCACCTTGTTATAAATCTCAATTTCCCCAAGTCCCATTCTCAAATTAAAAAAGTGGGGGACCAAGCAAATAAAAAAGATAAAAGAAAGAAAAGGGGTAGCAAGAAAAACAGGTTCAAGGAATAGTAACTCTATGCTAAGTGCTCCTTCTAAAAACGCACATGTGGAACAATAAATGATAACTCGTATCTCTTGAAATATTATATGAAGACCTATTTAATTATTCAACATGATATGAGGGTTAACTCATGAAAACACCTTTTCACTTGTACCACATTCATCACATTACCTACACCTAACTTAGAGTCCTAGTAAATACATCTTATCTTAGGGTTTCCACATGTAATTAAAGTTAATAATGTCTACACCATGCTCAAGTTAGGAAGGGATAAAAATTAAAAGATTCCTTGAACCATTAAAAGATGTCACATAATGGTTCAACACCCCTTGACCCATATTTGTAGGAAATTATCATCACTTTTGAGGAGACACATACATTGGGCATTGTGATGTGTGCTAGGAGTTGTGACGCTGTCATTGGCATGTTAAGGATGTTGCTTACATGGATCTTTGAGGTTGTAATGCCTTGGAGGACTCACCCTCATGTTTATTGGAGCAACTTGGAGAGTGACTCACCTTGGAGCGCTCCCACATGCCACACACATGGGTAGTTTCATCTCTCTCAGGGATTGATTTGGTTGCTGAGGTTGTTACCTTAGTTTGAAGTGGAAAAACAGGGCTCTTTTGAACACTTTCTACCTCTAATTGGACACCTTTGTATATGTGGCATAAGGAATTCATATTTTATTGTATTGTTGACCATATCTCCCTAGTTAGTTGAGGAGACAATGGTTCTTTATGGATTTCTAGACTAGATATAGGATTTTATTTCTATTCTATTGAAGAGGTTGTTGGTTTTCTTCTCTATATAAGAGAAACTTATCTCATTTTAAATTTTGCTACAAGCTAAAGGAAAAGAAACTCCCAAAACGTTTTGTCTAAGAGCAAATTTGATGCTATGGATGGTTAGCTAGAGCACTTTCTTGGAGGACTTATTCATGTGGATACTTATTTGTTGGATGAATGTTCAATGTATGGTCTTGTATGTCAATTTTTGGCTAATACCCCTCTCTAAAAATTTCATGGTGTTTAATTTTGGAATAGTTAAGTGTGGCTATATTTATCAAAATTTGGTTGTATTCCGTCTTGATTGTTTCTTAGTAGATTCCCTCTCAAGTCTTGCGAAAATTTTTGTTCTAGGATTTTCCTTTGACATTCTTGAAATCACTTAAGCTGCGAAAAAAATTTCATAGGGCTTGAGTGTTTCAACCCTATTTATCTTTTTATTCCACCTTGAGCTTCTCAAGGAGAGCCTTAGTTGAACCCCCTATGCAAACTGGTAGGTAGCCACTAGTCACTTCTTTTAGTCAAACAAAAAATCATTGTTTCGTCTTTTCCTTTTGTTTTAAGTAGCTATGGAAATTGTTACTTGTAAACAAAAATTCAGCCCCGGAAACCTAGATTGGTTGATAGATTCCCTTTATTATGAGCTAAACATTATGATTTGTGGAAATCCATCTAGCTATCTCAAAAGCATTAATTAGGCTAACTAGATCATCTTACATGGTTGTCTTGTTGGTGTAATTCAAATTTGATAAGTGGCTATAAATTGTTAGATTTACATATGTTTCAACCCTAGATTCATACAATTTCACATCTATTTTCACTATAGTTTTGCAAATATTACTACATATTTGTGGTTTGAATATTTACAATTTTCCAACATCTAGTGTCTCTCTTTTTTGTTTGTGATTATGGAATAGGTCCACAAGAGTTGGTTTCTCCTAAAACTATATTAATTTTTTTTTGTAAAGTTAGGCACTTTGCATTGCATCAAAATAAGATTACATAGACTGATATTATTTGCTACTAGCTTGCCTGAAGGGGCATTATATGCAATATTCCAAACTTAAACAAATAGTGATATGCAAAAGAAAAAACGATTTATAACAAACAAACAAAAAAATTAAACAATCAGCGAATGCTCAATACACTCCAAAAATAAGAACCAACTTAGTCATTTTATTAATGGAATAGAGAAAGTAAAATAGTATGGAGAAATTCACCTAGGCTTGCCTCAAGGGCAAGCTTGATAGAAGCTAGGTGATAAACAATAATCTCAAATATAGAAAATAACTACTCCTCTAATGCTATGCACTCTCCCCTAGAAACTACATTGATAAATGAAAAGAAACTGCAAGAAACCTTGTCTCTGTTGCTCAAAAAATACTAAAACTTTATATCTGGGACCCTTGTCAAAAACCCAGAAATGGTTTGGCCGGACTCTGACCTGCCAAATTTGGCCTCCAATAGGCCCTATGCCCTCCAAACTGCTCAAGGAATACAGCTTGCAAGGAACACCAACGAAATCCTCCTTCAAGCTCCAAAAATGCAACAATCACCTCTCCAAATATTTCCCTTAACCTCCACGGTAAAGTTCATCCTCAAAGACTGATACTCTACCTACATGAGCACCCAATGTTGTCTCTACGCCGGCCCAGGAAGTACGAAAGTCACCCTGCAAGGTAGAACACTCCTATAGCTCCAAAACACTCCCAAATGCCAACAATCCTCCTATGCCTCCTCTCTGGAAAATCTGTCACCCAAACTCCACTACAAGACAAAACAAGCAAACTCGGCCTCCTGTCCCCTAGTAATACGAACCACCTAGAGATGAATGCAATCGCTGGAAATCACAATGAGATCTTGCTCCTGAAGAAATGAAGAAAAACCTTCCTAGGGTGGCACTCAAATTCCCCCGAAGAAAGGGTGAGCTCTTCGCTTGAAGAACTTGTGCTAAATAGCGAGTGACTCAGCTAAGCAGCTCGAGCAACCAAAGAGAAATCGATATGCCAAAAAGATTAATGAGATGAGGAGAGCTGCCTTCCTTATATAGATTTTGTGGAGCACTTTTCCCTCCAATTCTTCCTCCATCGCGGGCCCTCACTTAACCATATCCATGCAAAACTTAAAATAATTTTCCCCAAGTCTAATCTCCTAATAAAATCGAATGGGACCCACTATAAAAATTAATCTTATTCTAGAATAATTTAGGAAGGGACATGACAGTCCTTCCCTCCCAAATGTTGCTTGTCCCCAAGAAACTTTAGTGTTGGATGCTCAAGTATGTTCTCGCCCTCCCAAGTAGCATCCTCATCTAGAAAGCTCCTCCAATGCACCAAAAATTGTGTGTCCTCTAGCAATGCTTGAACAAGTGACCTCTCTGACAGTGGATCACCACTGTCGCTACAAACTTCACCAGGGTCCCAAATATTCCATTAGATCGTCCTGATCACTGTACTATCCTATAGTGAAGGATTACCTCGATACGAGGATGCCAAGCCAACCTGATCAACGTGGAGCTCTCCCCCTTGCTCCACTCAATATCCTGCCAGATAGGGGCGTTAGTACCCCAATATCTACTTCCAATAATCCTGACGATGTAAAACTCCATCCAAATCCTCATGAAGCTTTCCTATCAAATATTCCACCTCATGCACTTTGATTGTGGGCCCCTGAAGATACAAGTCAATCCCCATGCGAATGAAGCCTCTCCTACATGAGCTCCTCCGGAAATCCTCTTGTTGGCCATCCTGCCATGCTAATGAAGTCTCCCACGCCATAAGCGAATAAAAAAAACCCAGTGGAAAATATGGATGACCCTCTCCTATAGAGACTAGCTCACCCCTATGGGTAGCTAAATCGCTAAGTACTATGATGTTAGTGCCCCCTACCCAACGTAGCAAGAAACTATCTTATTGACTCTGTGACGCTCTAGTTATCACTAATTGTCTAGCACGCTCGTACCATAACCTCACTCGCATAACTCTCGGTTAAAATTTATGCGATGATCGAGGTTAGGCCTAACCTGCCAAAGCGCCTCAATAGTGCTAATGCCTATCGCCCCATGGATGGACCCAATCCTGAGCAACAATATGCCTCGCTCTATGGTGAGGTCTTTGGTGACTCCCCATGTGTCTACATGTGAATGAATCTGTTTGCCTATCATTCTAACCAGGCTCACTAAAGAGTGGAGTATACCATCAATCCACTGGATCCCTGGATCCCATAACCATACTAGAGGTCCACAACCCCAAATCCTCTTTTCCTGCTGCTGTCTGTGTCCCATATCTGTCTCCTGTAGGTATCCAATAGAGAGACATCAAGCATTAAGAACTTATGCTATGAATATCCAACTGCTTTGATCCTACAAATCACATAATGAGATCTTCTATCCCAGCTCCTAATGATGTGCTCGGGTATTGCCAAAAGCCTAGGCATCATCCTACCAACAAGGACTACTTTCCTCTACACCTCATGCTCACCTAATGCCTCGAGCTGTCCAACTGAAAAAGCACCATGTAACTCCCTCTTGGTCACCTCCCCAAGTGTGAGCCTAGAGGTGGAACATATGCTATCTTGACAATCAACCATGCCATCCCTAAGCCTATATTCGTCAACTTGTGCACCTGCCAAGTGTCTCAACTAGAGAGTCTCCTCCCGGCTTATGACACGAGGTGTCTCATCCAAATGCCTGGGGTGAGCCTCCCAAGCCTTGTTGCCTGAATGGAGAGTGTCAAGGGGAAACAAACAAACACTTTACAACTGTAAACAACATCAAAGGAGGATGGGTATGATCAAGAGTCCACCAGAGTGCTCAAGAGTAAACGAACGACCCCCTCCTTGTCTCGAATTTGCTGATAACCCCCTCAAAGCCTTGTCTCCACTAAACATGGTGTCCCCAGATTCTCAACACTGTCATCATCAATCCTATGTGGGTTGCATCCAATGGTACACGTAGTGCCCCTGTCCATAAGTCTCTTGGGAGGCAACACTCCAAGTGCCTGCTACACTGCATCATCTGCCACTGTATACCACCCAATATGGCCGCACTCCTCGACATGCCACTATAGACCACAACTTGTCACGGTACACCACTGGATACTCACGACTACGGCTATATCATCCCGTATCATCCTATGTCCCATTTGTGTCACTGCACCTAGCACTCCCCGCATGTACTCAATGCGATGTGAGGCACTCCCACTCCATAATGCAATCCAACATACTACGACACACCCCCATGTGTCTCCATGCCCATCAACAGACTACTACCCCACGCTAGATGCTCCTACCCATCCCTGGATGTGATGGCCTAAAGTTGTGTCCATATGTGTCGGCCTGCACCAAACCTGTATCATCACCTCCACCATCGCATCACTATGCTCTCCAATGAGGGGATCTCCCCTCCAAATCCTCCTTGAGGGACCCAAGAAGTGAATCTCCCTAGGTACCAATAACAATGCCACCATTGATCTACTCCTCCATGTCCTCCATGCCCCACACAAATGTGAAGAATCCCCAGCTCCATACAAGGCACTATTAGGTGCCCTATCGATGCTACCTCCTTCGACAAACTCCCGCTAGAGTATGATGATCATTGTGTGTTCCCATGCATGACCGTCATACCAAGACAACCCAAGGAGTCTGCCCATAAACTGGTTGGCCGCTGGTACTGGCCAAAACTCCCCTAGCAAAAGTGTGTGCTCAACTGCTAGGCCAACTACACCACCATGGCCGTAGTCAACTAGTATATTTGGGGAATTATAGGTATTCCCACTTGGATCCCAATTGCAGTCTGGGCTTCCAGTATCCCCAATGCATGAAAGCTCTTGCTGAGCTTCATGTCGGTCCACTACCATCTCCATAACCCACTACACCGGGTACCAACTCAGAATCTCTCGCCATCCAACCCCAAGAGAGGGATTGAATATACGAACTCTCATACGTAGGACAAGCTCTCCATCCGGCGAAAATTGCACCCTACACCACTCATGTCGCCTCATCTCATCGGTCTAGTTAACACATAAAATATGTCGAAGTGGCTTTGCCTCTCTCCCTCCAAGGTGTAGAGGCAAACTAATGACACTACAAGCTGTGAAAATTCCTAGATCTAACAATCTCAGGAATCCTACTGCAACCAGCTGAATCTACTTCACCTAGATTGTAAATTACATTACAAACTTATTTCATATTTCTTCTTGAAACATTGAGGTAAATTACTGAAGCGGCCTACACCAAATTAAGTAAGATTCTAAAACATAGAAACTGAGCAAGGAATTACAAACACACAGGACACTGTTATTTTTGGACAAATGTCCCCAGAAAAACCCAATGCGGGAAAATAGTGCAGCGACTCTAAGGGTTTTATTATTATGCAGGAGAAAAATTGAGTACAATTATAGGATGCTCAACTAGCAATCCAATACGAAGATAATACTGGACAAAATATTGGTGAAATGATCTCACCCTGTCACTGGGAGAATTAGTGACTGATCCCGCTGAACAAGAGGCTTTGTGTCACCTTCTGCATGGCCACTATGCAGAACTGTGTTACTCCCAACAGTTTCTGCGTCACCCCTGCTGGGTATTATGCTGCCCCTCTTTTGGATCCTCTGTTGGCTGAGAAAATCGATCTTCTGCTTGTCGGAGTCACACCTTGGCTACTGGCAACTGAAACTCGACTTCCCTTGGCAACAAACTCGACTTCCCCTCAAGGATTGCATTGCGTTTGTGTCAACACTGCGTGTGCTAGCGTCAGTGGTTCTCTAGAAATCTTTATGTTCTCCCTCTGCCTCGTACTCTTCGAAAATTCATTCTTTCAGAGTCTCACTGCTCCTCTAATGCAAGAAATATCCTTAATCGATTTTTCCTCCTAAGAACTTCTCACTTCAGAAAATCAATTTTCTTTTTCTCTAAGTGTGTTTTCCAAATGACCCTCAAGCCCCTTCTTATATCTTTTTGTTAGACAACCAACGACC
This sequence comes from Pinus tabuliformis, assembly GCA_031772625.1. Classification (NCBI taxonomy): domain Eukaryota; kingdom Viridiplantae; phylum Streptophyta; class Pinopsida; order Pinales; family Pinaceae; genus Pinus; species Pinus tabuliformis. The sequence goes on from CM062817.1 coordinate 472,086,737, forward strand.
TAGATTAACTCCTAATCAAAGGCTCAGATTGCTTTGACTTTATCTCCGTATTTTTCTAGAAGATTCACCCACAATTAGATTAATACCCATTAATATTTTAATTTTCCCAAGTTTAGACTTAGGAACCTGTTGTGGCCACCAACAACCCCCCTCCTTATTTAGTATTAGCAATAACACTAAGTAAGTGGGGACCCTTAGTAAAAAATTCAAAAAATTCAATTAAGGTTGAGTATTCTACTTCTTAAGAAAACATCGCATCGCACGAATAAAATAGGACATTTCCTTGTGAGTAAAATGATAAACTGCGAGAATGCGACACGAATTCCTTCGCATCGCATACATTAAGAAACGGTCATATTGAAATAACCTTAAAAAATCACCGATGTCCGATATGCGATATCGCATATCGCATAAAAATTTAATGACTATAACAATCTTTAATCTGCGATCTTGCGATAACGCGATCACGCGATACTGCGATATGCGATCTGCGATGAAAATCGCAGAAATTGTCCGTCGCAGATTTTCCCCGGCTCAACATTCAAGAAAATTGGATACGCGCTTTAATGGAAATTAATGAATGATACGCCAAGTGTTAATGAAAGACAGTTTTGTGTTTTTCGAAGAGTTAGTTCACGTCAGGTGGCATGTTTTTGTACATCCGTAGAGTTCAGAGCTTTCTTGTCGATTTTTATTATCATTACGCTCTCCTCATGTGTGAACTGCAGGAATGAAAAACAGAAACAACATGAAGCAATGTGCAGGAAGCGATTAAGGAAAAGGGTAAAGCTCCAATACTCGGAAGCAGAGAAAAAATGCCCTCATGCAACAAAGCCGCAAATTCCAGAGCGCTGCTGAGCTATCCATTACAGATCTTTCAGTCAGAGCCATGGTGGAATGAGTAGTTGAACAATGCTGATATCAACAGCCGATTTAACGCTCAAGGTCAGAAGCTCATGAAAGCAGTAGGTTTACAAAAATTTGAAGCTTATACCCGGTGAAAGAAAAGGCGCTAAAGGCGAAAAACGCACCAGAAAGGCCCGGATCAAAGAATGGAGGTAGTTTTCGATGCGCGATTACTACTCCAAATTACTGAGTCACGCATCGCTGAGAAAATTACTCAAAAATCAAAGTCCCTAACTACTGAGTCACTCATAGGCCTAGAAAACGCAATAAAGCAAAGGCAGAGGCAATTTGAGGGTTAACTGAGTGGAATGCGGATTATTACTGAGCATACACAGTAAATCCACCTAGCCAGAAGATGATTCTTAAGTATATCTTCTATCTTGTTGCTGAAAAGATGGTGCCAGCTCTTGCCATTTCTGTTTACTTAGCTCAACCAAAAGCGAAAGACAGTCAGCCGACTCTACCCAGGCGAATATTGAATGTTCGCAACATTAAGGAGCAAATACAGAAATAGTTAGATATTAGATTTAATTTTTAGAAATAGTTTTGCTTAGAAAAAGGGCGGTCATTTAAACCGTATCCTGAATCTGTGTAATTAAGTTATTTAGTTAGTAGTATTTAAACCCTTCTCATGCATTTAGAGAAGGGTCCAAAAATTTATCAAAAACTTGTCCTTAGAACCTGCACTTTTGCACCCTTAGAGGAGGTTTTGGTGAATGAATGGATCAAGATTTGTTGATGTTTGCATTTGATATCTGCTACTGATGTTGCACTTCTGTACTCTTAGTAGATGTTAGAGCAAGGAGAGATAAATCATTATTACTTGAAGCTTATGAGTAGGACCAGTCATAAATGGTACTTTTATCTCTTGACCATTTCTGCTTATATGTTAAAGTGATATACAATTTTTAGTTGTTTATATGTTATTGCATGAATGCTTGAGTTATCATTTGGCACTTTTGTACGGTGGTAGATATTTATTTATGTTTAATGTATGAATAGCTTATTATGCGATATGTTGTTCACAACTGTTTTGCCTAACTTTTTATGCAAAATAGTTCATCTTAATTGATTTCCTTTCTTATAATCGTTGAATGATCTTTATTACCAGTTGTTATTTGAAATCTCTTTAGATCGCATAATAGAAGAATTACATCCCGGGGTTAGCATAGATTAGATGTGCTGTTTTTATTAGATTACAATAGCATAGAATTAGATTAAAGTTTGAATTAGAATAGTTTAGATAGGAACTGTTAGATCAGCAACATCCAATTCTACACACACACACATAGATTGGGAAATTGGTCCCATTATCCCCAGTCGGACCCGCTATACCAAATGGATAAGGAGCTGCCAACCAAGGTCTGGACCGGGCGGGTATCCCCCTTGTTGTTGACCCGATTTTCGGGGCTTCAACATATTGGCGCTAGAAGGAGGGCCTGAACTATGAATGGCAAGTAAATCAAAATCTGAATACCATTCTGAGAGTAAATCTCCCTCATCATCTTCCCCGACTTACCCATTACATTTAAATCCAGAGTCAGAAGTCGCTCGAGTATCAACCGCTGCTACACACCCTGATATTTCAGACCAATCTACCATTGAACCTCCTGAAGTCGAATCCCTGATTCACAAACTTCAGCAATTTTCCATCTCTCCTCAAAGGTCTGATAAATCTCAAGGCAGCGTGACTTCGCAGTACAACCCTGCTCATCCCTTGACCAGGCTAAAGAGTGAAAAGTTTGGCATCAAGCCAACCGAATTACCTCTTCCCACCAGGAAAAGAGCGAGGAAATCACCGCAAGAGTCTGACAGTGAGACTCTTTCGTCCGCATCATCCATCTCAACTACTTCACTGCGAAGTCAACCATCCACACCTCCACTCCAGATCATTATCCATCTGTCCACTGGAACTCCCACAACCCCTTTTCAATCATCTACGATCATAGTATCCTCATCCTCCCAGCCACAGGGATCATCTTCTGCACTTTCCTCTGTTAGCAGTCCAATAATGGCCTAGTCTCCATGGAACAATCCTGGCACAGTCTTAATGCCTGCGCCCTTGAGTCAAATACCAGCCCATCCTAAGAAATGGCTACCTAAATTTAATCCCGAGGCAGGCAAGCTAGCAGAAGAGCACATAAACAACTTCATGCTTTCCATTAATCTCAATGGAGTTACTAATGAAGATGTTGTTGTTCTTCTTTTTCCCTATACATTGCAAGGGACGGCCGGGTCATGGTACTTTTCATTACCCTCTTGATCCATCACAAGTTGGGATATCTTCCAGGACCAATTCCTAACCAAGTTTGGTGATGACAGGTCAACGAAAACGTTAATCAATGACCTATCTAATCTTAAGGCCGAGATTAAAGAGCCTATCAAGGATTTCAATTTGCGATTCAACAAAATTTTCAACAAAATTCCTATCGCTTCCCAGCCCAGCGAAGAAGTGGGATGTGAATGGTATATTACCGCTCTGCCATCAAATATAGCAATCTTCATGGACAGGGCAAATAAAACAACCTTAGCTGATAACATGAAAGAGGCGATAGCAGTAGAAAAATGAATAATAGCCCTGGAAAAGAGATCCGTGATAGAGGAACGTAAGTCCAAGAAAGTCACCTTCAAAGAAGACCCCAAAAAGAAACAAGCAAAAGATCCTTTTGATTTGGAAGGATTGCAGAAAGTTCTAAAGACCATGTCCAATGAAATGGTCGACATAAAAAAGCAAGTAGCAGAAACTTCTTCAAAAAAGCCCTACAGAGCTTTTAAAGAGGTCCTTCAACGGATACAAAGCCACCCAATGTTATTTCAAATGCTGAATCCGAGGAAGAGGAAGAGGAAACTGCCACTAAAGGGCAGACCGATGATGAAGAAGTTGTGGAATTACAAGGAATGTGGGATTTCATCCTCCCACAAGAAGAAGATCAAGAAGTATTTCCGGTTAGTACACGAAGCAAAAATCAGCTTGATCCTCCCCAAACTACCCCTAAGCCGAAGAGCGCAAGCTCTGCAACAAAGGATAAAGTCGCAACAAAGAAAACGACATCTAAAGCGACTCAAACTAGCCCAGTCCAAGCAGATGAAACAACTCCATCGAAAACACTGATAGTGTCGGATGAAATGGAGTACAATATTATTGATGACATGAAGAAGACTAGGGCTAACATCACTCTTTATGAACCGAGCAAATTGAAACATCAACAGAAGATAATGATGAACGAATTACATGCCGTGCCAGTTGCACCTTTGCCTGACGCTGTAATTTCTCAAGCCTCCCATAACATGGGAAGACCTCCAACTAACGTGATTAATAAGATTGATCCAAATGACATTGCCTTAATTGGAGGAAGATCAAGATCTCACACTCCCCCGTTTCTCCTTACTTATGAAATCTTCAACAAAAATGTGCACAATTGTTTGGTAGATTCCGATGCTTCATCAAATATTTTACCCAAATCTATATGTGCCAAATTAAATGTTCAACCACAGAAATCCACAGTGTGCATAGTTCAGCTAGATCGATCTCAAGTCGAAGTGATTGGCGAACTAAATCAAGTAACCATAAGATTGTCATCTAACCCGAAGGTATGTCAGGTTATTGACATTCTAGTTGCTGATATCCCAGAATTTTATGGCCTAATTCTTAGCAGGGATTGGTCAGAGAAACTCCATGGATACTTCGCAACTGATTGGTCACACATGTGGCTGCCTTACAACTTGAACGAGAGCTACACCAGAAGTACATAGTAACGGAGTTAAAGGGAGAAAATGAACCGGTAGCGTATAACAGCAGTATCATTGGCAATTACTCGGTAGATTCTTTCCTCGGCAATTTCAATGCTCATGCGTCACCCTATCTAGAACATTCTGTTTTGTCTCAAGTTGAAATTTTTTCTCAAACTGATAGTTCAAAATGTATTAATTTTTTAGATAAACCTGTAAATAAATCTGTGTCTTGGAAATTATTTTTTTGATGGCTCTAGATCTAACGAAGGAGCAGGAGCAGGACGTGTTCTGATTAGCCCAGAAGGAGATAAAATCATGCTCACATGCAGACTCGAATTCGATTGCACAAACAACACAGCAGAATACGAGGCTTTGGTTCAAGGCATGTACAAAGCAATCGGGTTAAATGTCAAGTATCTTCAAGTCTTTGGAGACTTTGAGATTGTGATTAAGCAGGTACGTAACACTATACATTGCTTATCAGGTCACTTAAAACACTATCAATCCTTAGTACAAGATCTGACTGAGCATTTCATAGCGTTTAATATTTCTTCAATCCCCAGACTCCAAAACGCAAGTGCAGACCTTTTGGCTAACGTAGCCTCTAAGCTTATTCCATCCGAAGATTTTAGTCCAGATAGATTCTCAATAGAATTAATCTTTAGACCGTCCATTCCTGACAACATCACAAATTGGAGAGTATTCAATGACGATCCTGATATCGTAAATTTCCTCACGTTTGAAGGATCCTACTCCAATCAAATAATTGATGAAGACCAGCACGATCGACAATTGCAACAAGATAGCACTAATAATGCTATACCTAAGTCGGTGGTCAAGTTAGAAGACTTGTACGATTTGAAAGATTGGTTTAAGAGGTCTACCAATTCAAAACTTTACAGTTCAACCTTGAACTATGAATTAGTAAACCTAGGGACCGATGCTAAACCACAAAACATTAATCTAGGCCTCGGCCTAACCCCAGAAGAGAAACTAGCATATATTCGTCTTTTGAGACAATATAAAAATGTTTTTGCCTGGAATTATGATGAGCTGAAAACATACGACACTTCTATCATTCAGCATACTATTCCCATGATCGATAACGAAAAACCTGTCCAACAAAAGCTGAGAAAGATCCACCCCAATTTAGAAAATCAGATAAAAACTGAGCTCAATAAGTTACTGAAAGCTAGGATAATCTTTCCCGTCAGACATTCCAAATGGGTCTCCAATATGGTATCCGTTAGAAAGAAAAACGGAGATATTAGGATTTTCATTGACTTTCGGAACCTTAACAAAGCCTGTCAAAAAGACAATTTCCCTCTTCCACCTATGGAGCTGATACTGCAGGCAGTGGCGGGCTCAGAATTAATGTCTTTCTTGGATGGATTTTCAGGATACAATCAAGTGTTGGTACATCCTGATGATCAGTTGAAAACCACATTCAGAACTAAATGGGGCACGTACACATATCGGAAAATGCCATTTGGTTTGATTAATGCTGGTGCCACATTTCAGAGAGCCATGGACATTGCATTCAAAGGTTTATTCAATAAATCTGTAGTAATTTATTCGGATGATATAACAGTGTACTCAAAGAAGAGAAGCGACCATCTCAAAGACCTGAAACAAATCTTTCAATGGTGTTTAAGATATGGAATTTCACTTAACCCAAAGAAACCTTTTTTCGCACTAAGTGAAGGGAAACTTCTAGGATTCATAGTGTTGGGTCCCTATAATACTAGTGATTACCCCATTACTATTGTAGTTATACCCCTTATTTATATTGTTGTGCCCCTATTACCCCCATATTGTTATTTCTGTGCCCCATAGAATCCCTCTATTGTTATTTTTGTGGCTTTATATTATTATTGTTAGGTCGGCTGGATTATATTGTGACTCCTTAGACTCCTATATATAGAAAGGAGGTTTTGTCATTTGTATCATCCAAGAATTGTTCATTTATGTAATGTAAAGGAGGTTGCCCCCTCGAAGAGGCTGAATTCTAAGGCGTTGATCTTTCTTTTCTATCTTTTCTTGAGCTGGTTTCATAACATTTGGTATCAGAGCTTTGGATTCTAGGGTTTCGCTGCTCCAAACAGGTCATCGTGGCATTTTCGCTATAACTTTTTTTCTGTGACGTTTCAGAAGTCGCAAAAAAAACCCATTTGAGAAGAAATCGCGCTGAACCTTGGGTCTGAATTTCAGAGCTTTTCGCGTGATATTTTGCGGAGATATGATCTGAGGAAGTTGGTCTTTTTGCAGACTCCTGAATTACATTCAAAACAGGTGACCTGGGGAAAATCGTCATAACTTTCTCTCTGAGCATCGGATTGAAATTTCGTAAGAAGGTACAGAAAGAGGACGGACTGTAGTTTCTTGTATATATTTTTCAGAGTCAAAGGTTGAAACAGTGACACGTGGCACTTCATACAAGTTCGCTCTACTGAACTAGTCTATAATCAGGTCACTGTGGGAGATTTGCATAACTCTTTCTTGGAGAATCCAATTTGGATCAGACTTGTGGCATTGGAAAGAGGACACAGAAGGCTACTACAGGTCACAATTTCAGAACTGGATGATTTGAAATTACAGAGATACATCAGATTCAATATCAGGCTTCTACAAAGTGAAAAAAGGTGTGTAGTTTTTTTTTTAATTTTTGCATAAGCTTGGTTTGAAGGAATTCAAAGGGCATAGTAAAGCATTATTATCGGTAACTGATGCCCCGAGGAAAGAAAATGCAAACACCTAGTAAGGAACCTGAAAGCTCTAGCATGACTCATGAAGAAGAGGAAGAAATGCTACATGATATATCAAAATTACAAGAACAAGTGCAACAAATGTCACGCTCACAAAAGCTAACAGATGCTAAGATAAATGGCGTGGAATCTAAGATAAATGGCGTGGAATCTAAGATAAAGGGCATGGAAGCTAAGATAGATGATCTGAAGGCAGATTTGAGGACATATTTGAAGACAGATTTGACAAATTTTCTACAAGAAATACTTACTAATGGTGAAAAGGTTGTAAAGGAAACTCATGATGTGAACAAAAGAAATGTTAATCATGATTCCATAGACTCTAATGTTGGATCGAAGACCCACCATATTCCAAAAATCGATATGAGGAAGTTTGATGGCAAGGATCCCGCCACATGGATATTACAGATGGAGCAGTTCTTCGATCTCAATAATGTGCAAAACACACAAAAGGTACGTATGGCAACTTTATATTTGGAACCAAATCAGTTTGTATGGTATCAATGGCTTTGCTCTCGTAAACAATTTATCACTTGGGCAATTTTTACGGAAGAATTGATAGCACATTATGAGGATACAAAAAGCAACACTTTTTTTAGCCAATTGATAAGTCTCAAACAAAAGGGTTCAATAATGGAGCACATTGAGGAGTTCCAAAAATTGAACATAAGGGTAAAAGATATTCCAGAGGAGCATAGGATTGATGTGTTCATAGGGTCTTTAAAGGATAATATCCAACATGATGTTCGCCTTTGGGAACCTGATTCATTAGAGAAGGCATTCAGGTTAGCAAGAAAAATGGAAAGCAAAATTATGGCAACTAGGAAGCATACCATTCACAACTATAAAGACGGAAGTGTTGTTGCCCATAGTCTTCCACAACCTACAAGGTTGACACCACAACAATTGGAAGAAAAAAGAGCAAAAGGGCTTTGTTACAATTGTGATAGCAAATACACAAAAGGTCATAAGTGTGCTGAGAAGAAATTATTCTACATAGATTGTGAAGAGGAAGAAGAAAAGGAGCAAGAAAGGTCAAAAGAAGAGGATATATTCCAGGAACAAAGCCTAGATGAAGAACAAATAAATCCGACCATATCTTGTAATGCATTGGCGGGAATTACCACTCCTCAAACCATCAAGATAGAAGGACAAATCAAGAAGAAAAAGGTAATAGTGTTGATTGATTCAGGAAGCACCCACAATTTTATTCATTGTAGGGTAGCAAAAGAATTGAATTGCTTCCTATATCCAGCACCAGAGTGTCAAGTGATGATTGCAAATGGAGGAACAATAAATTGTTCTGGAAAGTGCCATAATATCAAGCTATCCATGGGAGAATATGTATTGACTAGCCCAATGCTTTCCATTCCAATGGGAGGTGCTGATGTTGTACTAGGAGTCCAATGGCTACAATCCTTGGGTACAATAGCTTTTAATTTTCAAGAACTTTTCATGAAATTTTCTGTGGAAGGAAAGGAAGTTGAATTAAGGGGTATTGCAGGGAAACCAGGAAAGATAATCAGCTCTAATGGCATGACAAAGCTTCTAAAAAAGGAGCAAAGAGGTGTAATTGCACAATTATGTTCGCTAGATGTTTCCACATTGGAATCATCTATTTCTCCAGATCTCCAAAAAGTCCTGGACAATCATTCCAAGGTATTTGAGACTCCCAAAGGTCTCCCACCTATGCGTGATCATGATCATGCTATTCATCTGATTCCAGGAAGTGTTCCTCCAAACATCAGGCCGTACAGATATCCCTATGTCCAAAAAAGTGAAATTGAACGTATGGTTGCAGAAATGCTAGAGGCTGGTATAATTCAACCGAGTCAAAGTTCTTTCTCAGCTCCAGTAGTATTGGTGCACAAGAAGGATGGATCATGGCGCATGTGTCCAGATTATAGGGAGCTCAACAAGCTCACTATTAAAGATAAGTTCCCCATTCCTGTCATTGATGAATTACTGGATGAATTGCATGGATCAATTTACTTCACCAAGTTGGATCTTCGTTCGGGATATCATCAAATCAGAATGAAGATTGAAGACATTCCGAAAACGGCATTTAGAACTCATGAGGGTCATTATGAATTTTTGGTCATGCCTTTTGGCCTTACCAATGCACCTTCAACATTTCAAGGTTTGATGAATTCAATTTTCAAACCATTCCTTAGAAAATTTGTGTTAGTATTTTTTGATGATATACTAATCTACAGCAAGTCTTGGAAGGATCATGTTGAACATGTTGACAGGGTGCTACAACTATTGGAGGAGAAACAATTATATGCAAAAAGATCCAAATGTTTCTTTGGAGTCCAGGAGGTGGAATATTTGGGTCATATTGTATCTCATGAAGGAGTTAAGGTAGACCCTAGCAAAATTAAAGCCATTAAGGAATGGAAAATCCCCACATCCATAAAGCATCTGCGAGGATTTCTTGGGTTGACAGGGTATTATCGCAAGTTTGTTAAGAATTATGGGAGAATAGCAGCACCTCTAACAACATTATTGAAGAAAGATTCATTTTCATGGACTCCGGAAGCAACAAAGGCCTTTGAACATCTTAAAGAGGCAATGTGCCAAGCACCGGTCTTAGCTACACCGGACTTCACAAAAACCTTTATTGTGGAATGTGATGCTTCAGGAAATGGAATTGGTGTTGTTCTAATGCAAGATGAAAGACCCATTGCTTTTGAAAGTCGTCCAATCAAGGGAAAGTTTTTAAGCAAAGCTATTTATGAGAAGGAAATGTTGGCAATACTCCATGCACTTAAGAAATGGCGACCCTACCTAATGGGAAGACACTTCAAGGTAAAAACGGATCATGATAGCCTTAAATACTTTTTAGAACAAAGATTATCCTCTGAAGAGCAACAAAAGTGGGTCACAAAGATGTTGGGTTATGACTTTGAAATCATCTACAAAAAAGGGAAGCAAAATGTGGTGGCAGATGCACTCTCAAGAAAGGATGAGGATGTGGAAGCATTGTTGTGTGCCATTTCTATTATCCAACCAGATTGGATAAACGAAGCAAGGGAGGAATGGAAGAATGACGAAGAAGTGTGGGCACTTATTCGAAAGCTACAACAAGATTCCAGTACTTCTGATACATTTAGCTGGCAAAATGATTCGTTATGGTACAAAGATCGCTTATACCTCTGTAAGAATTCCCAGCTAAAACAAAAGATTCTTATGGAATTGCACACTTCTCCCTTAGGAGGGCACTCAGGATTTTTAAAAACTTACCACAGGGTTAAGAAGGAATTTTTTTGGGATGGCCTTAAATCAGATATTCAAAAGTTTGTGGCGGAATGTTTGGTTTGCCAACAAAATAAAGTTGAAACAATTAAGACACCGGGTCTATTACAACCTTTATCCATTCCAAGCCAACGTTGGGAGGAGGTTTCAATGGATTTTATCACAGGTTTACCCAAGTCTGAGGGAAAGAGTGTCATCATGGTGGTAGTTGACAGACTTACCAAGTATGCACACTTTTGTGCATTATCACATCCATTTAAAGCCAGTACAGTTTCTACTGCATTTATGGAAACAGTTCAAAAGCTACATGGAAACCCAAAGATTATTGTAAGTGACAGAGATCCCATTTTCACTGGAAATTTTTGGACAGAATTATTTTCTTGTCTTGGTACTCAGTTAGCTCATAGCTCATCTTATCATCCTCAATCTGATGGGCAAACTGAGATAGTAAACAAATGTTTGGAAGGATATCTTCGTTGCTTTGTATCTGATAAACAGACACAATGGGTCAAATGGTTGCCTCTGGCTGAATGGTGGTATAACACTTCCTTCCATACAGCAACAAAAATGACCCCATTTATGGCACTTTATGGGTATCAACCACCATCCATCACATCATATTTAAGAGAAAATTCTAAGGTTCAGGCAGTGGAACATCACATCGAACATCAACAACAAGTCCTCCAACTCTTAAAGGATAACCTCGTGTTGGCACAAAATAGAATGAAACAACAGGCAGATCAACATCGCAGTGAAAGAAGTTTTGATGTAGGTGATTGGGTATTCCTACGGCTACAACCATATAAGCAAATGTCCCTAAAGCAAGCTAAGAAGGATAATAAATTATCACCAAAGTATTATGGTCCGTACAAGGTGTTGCAAAAGATTGGTACTATGGCATACAAATTGGAGCTTCCTGCAGCTTCTCGATTGCACCCAGTTTTCCATGTTTCATGTTTAAAGAAGGTTATAGGCGACAAGCTCCCAGTTCAAACAATATTGCCAGAACTTGACGAGGAAGGAAAAATTATATTGGAACCGGAAGCAGTCACAGAAACAAGAACTCGACAGCTACGAAATCGATCAATTTCAGAGTATCTTATCAAGTGGAAGAACTTATCCGCTGAAGATTCCACATGGGAGGATGAGAATTTTATGCAGAAGTATCCAGAACTACTCAAGCGTTGAGGACAACACTTTTTTGAAGGAGAGGGGCATGTTGGGTCCCTATAATACTAGTGATTACCCCATTACTATTGTAGTTATACCCCTTATTTATATTGTTGTGCCCCTATTACCCCCATATTGTTATTTCTGTGCCCCATAGAATCCCTCTATTGTTATTTTTGTGGCTTTATATTATTATTGTTAGGTCGGCTGGATTATATTGTGACTCCTTAGACTCCTATATATAGAAAGGAGGTTTTGTCATTTGTATCATCCAAGAATTGTTCATTTATGTAATGTAAAGGAGGTTGCCCCCTCGAAGAGGCTGAATTCTAAGGCGTTGATCTTTCTTTTCTTGAGCTGGTTTCATAACACATAGTGTCAAAATCTGGTATTCACATTGATCCCGACATAATCAAAGAAATTTCTGAAATATCCCTACCTCATAACAAAAAAGCCATGCAATCTTTCCTTGGTCAAATCAATTTTGTAAAGAGATTCATTCCAGACTTTTCACGAATCATGTCTCCTTTGCAAACCATGATAAAAAAGAATTCAAAGTTTAAATGGGGTCAAGACGAACATGAAACATTTAATCTGATCAAGCAAGCTATTATTAATGCTCCATCTTTAGCAACCTCGAATTTTTCAGAGCCTTTTATTTTGTACACATTTGCCTCAGATAAGTCATATGCTGCGATTCTAACTCAAGCGAATCAAGAAAAAGCAGAAGCTCCAATTGCTTTTTTTAGCTCAAATTTACAAGGTGCTAAACTCAATTATTTAGACGTGGAGAAACATGCTTATGTTGTTTTCAAAGCGGTCAAATACTTCAGACCTTTCTTACTTAAAACCCATACTAAGATCATAGTATCGTTTCCGGTGGTAAGGAATCTTCTGGTACAGAAGGATGTGGGTGAGAAAAGGGCCAATTGGGTTACTGCCTTACAGGAATATGACCTTGAGATCAAACCAACAAACATTGTAAGAGGTCAACGCTTCTGCAAAATGCTGGCCGGAGCATCGCAACTTTCTGAAATTCCATCTGAAGAGGTACAAATGTGTGAGGTAAGCCTAAACGATGCAGAATCATTATATGCTGATATCATTTATTATCTTAAAAACGGGTATGCTCCTTCACACCTTGATCATACTAAGAAAAGAGCTCTAAGATTGAAAGCTAAGCAATATCAGCTCATAAATGATACTCTTTTCAGAAAAAATTATGATTCTGTTCTTCTTAGGTGTCTTGAGAAAACTGAAGCTGAAAAAGTTTTGCAGGAACTCCACGATGGGCCAGCAGGCGGACACTATGCTGGAGATGCTACTGCACATAAAATCTTGCGCGCAGGATATTACTGGCCCACGCTGTTCAAAGACTTGCACAGCTACGTGAGGAGATGTCAAGTCTGCCAAACTACTGCTGGAAGACAAAAGAAGCCATCCCTGCCCCTACAACCGATAAATATCGAGCAACCTTTCAGTCAGTGGGGCTTGGACATAATAGGTGAGATCGTTCCTCACTCTTCTAAGCAGCATAGGTACATCCTCACGGCAACAGATTATTTTACTAAATGGGTAGAAGCAGTTCCACTCAGGAAAACTAATTCTGAAAATATTATTGAATTCATAGATCAATTTATAATCACTAGGTTTTGATTGCCATCCGCTTTAATGTTTGATAATGCATCATACTTTTCTAGAAATGCAATGACTGAATTTTCACTTAAAAGAGGATTCAAACTTAAATATTTGGCCAATTACTATCCGCAAGGTAATGGGTTAGCTGAGTCAACAAATAAAAATCTAATCAGGATTATTAAAAGAACAGTTGAACAGAATCAAAAGAATTGGCAAAAGGCTTTGATATATGCTTTATGGGCAGATAGGATAACGCAAAAAGCTTCAATCGACACTTCTCCCTTTAATTTAGTTTATGGGAAAGAAGTGGTTCTTCCAACTCACCTAGCCATTCCCTCTTTGTCTTTAGTACAATACATCGATGAAGTACCCACTTCCTCCTTACAACTGAGACAAATGGAGATAATTAAATTAGAAGAACAACGAGAACAAGCTAAGAAAACACATGCTCATCATCAAGCGCTAGTAAAATCCTCTTTTGATTCAAGCATAATGACCAGAAAAGATTTTCAGATGGGAGATTTAGTTTTAAAGTGGGATAAGGCTCATGAAGAAAAGGGCAAACATACAAAATTTCAAAGGATGTGGCTTGGTCCTTTTCAGATTGTTGAAGTCATAGGTCCATCAACATTTGTGTTACAGGATTTAGCAGGTAAGAGGGATCCTTTGCCTGTTAATGGACAAATTCTCAAGAAATATTTTCCATAGAAGATTATTCTTCTATTTTTGTAGAATAGTTTTTCTTTTCATAATAAAACCAGTTGTAAGTGGTTACATTAGGTATTTACGAAAAAGACACCAATTCTCTTTCAGATTTTGAACTTTTCGCTTGTATAAATAGCAAATCTTTTTGAAAATTGATCTTTATTATTGACAGATACAGTTAAAAAACTTTAGCCTAGATATGATACTAGTTTCAACTTGAAAAAAACTTTTTAATGAAAGCAACCTTTAGTGAAGAAATTGTTTTATCTCAGTACAATGAAAGGTATCAATAACAAAATGAAGATTCTCTGTAGAACAGTTGTTTCCAAAAAACTCTATTATTGTCGTCCAGAGCTATCTTAAGGAAACAATGACTTCCTCCCCGCTAAGGAAACTCGTAGCTTTCAGAGGGATAATCCAAGGATACACTATATCTTGAAGAATAAGAGGTCTCATCACGAGCTGACTTATCATGATCACAAATATTATAACTTGCTGACTTTTCCAATACTGTCTACCACAACAGGGCAATGACTCAATATTGTTGCAATCAAAAGACAAGGGGTCTCATCAAGAGCCAACTTGTTCAGCAAAGTTATGAATCAATTGAGTGACTGTGTCATCATTTTGCTACCAAACCAAGACATTATTCTTTAAGAATAAAAAGGAAATCAAAGCAATAAGTGTGGATATGGATTTTTCTTTGAAAAGTTGTAAATTACCTTGAGTAGGATCCAGGATCATTGCTGGGTAACAGGTAACCCTGTCGAGGCTATAAATGCTTGCTGGCAGCAGAGGCTCTACCTACGACAAATGAGCATATTTAAAAACAGGTTTACAGAGGAGACTTTATTTTATCTTGACAAGACCAAGTAATGGCTGATGTAAATACAAAGACTAGCTTGAGGAAGCAAATAATTAGAATAGAAAGAGGTTGAAACAAAATATCATTGACAGTTTAAAGCATAATGTACTCTATCTTTCCATAATAAAGTTTAAATTTCTGAAATTTTTTATGTTTTGGAAGTTTGAAAAATTCAATAGAAAAACAGAGATAACTGGTCCTTCCAAGTGAATCGCCAATTGTTGTGGCCACCAACAACCCCACTCCTTATTTAGTATTAGCAATAACACCAAGTAAGTGGGGACCCTTAGTAAAAAATTCAAAAAATTCAATTAAGGTTGAGTATTCTACTCCTTAAGAAAACATCGCATCGCACGAATAAAATAGGACATTTCCTTGTGAGTAAAATGATAAACTGCGAGAATGCGACGCAAATTCCTTCGCATCGCATGCATTAAGAAACGCTCATATTGAAATAACCTTAAAAAATCACCGATATCCGATATGCGATATCGCATAAAAATTTAATGACTATAACAATCTATAATCTGCGATCTTGCGATAACGCGATAGCGCGATACTGCGATCTGTGATCTGTGATCAAGCGATACTGCGATATGCGATCTGCGATGAAAATCGCAGAAATTGTCCGTCGCAGATTTTCCCCAGCTCAACATTCAAGAAAATTGGATACGCGCTTTAATGGAAATTAATGAATGATACGCCAAGTGTTAATGAAAGATAATTTTGTGTTTTTCGAAGAGTTAGTTCATGTTAGGTGGCATGTTTTTGTACATCCGTAGAGTTCAGAGCTTTCTTGTCGATTTTTATTATCATTACGCTCTCCTCATGTGTGAACTGTAGGAATGAAAAACAGAAACAACATGAAGCAATGTGCAGGAAGCGATTAAGGAAAAGGGTAAAGCTCCAATACTCGGAAGCAAAGAAAAAATTCCCTCATGAACAGATACCGCATGCAATAAAGCCGCAAATTCCAGAGCGCTGCTGAGCTATCCATTACAGATCTTTCAGTCAGAGCCATGGTGGAATGAGTAGTTGAACAATGCTGATATCAACAGCTGATTTAATGCTCAAGGTCAGAAGCTCATGAAGGCAGTAGGTTTACAAAAATTTGAAGCTTATACCTGGTGAAAGAAAAGGCGCTAAAGGCGAAAAACGCACCAGAAAAGCCCGTATCAAAGAACGGAGGCAGTTTTCGATGCGCGATTACTACTCAAAATTACTGAGTCACGCATCGCTGAGAAAATTACTCAAAAAGCAAAGTTCCTAACTGCTGAGTCACTCATAGGCTCAGAAAACGCAAGAAAGCAAAGGCAGAGGCAATTTGAGGGTTAACTGAGTGGAATGCGGATTATTACTGAGCATACACAGTAAATCCACCTAGCCAGAAGATGATTCTTAAGTATATCTTCTATCTTGTTGCTGAAAAGATGGTGCCAGCTCTTGCCATTTCTGTTTGCTTAGCTCAACCAAAAGCGGAAGACAGTCAGCCGACTCTACCCAGGCGAATATTGAATGTTTGCAACATTAAGGAGCAAATACAGAAATAATTAGATATTAGATTTAATTTTTAGAAATAGTTTTGCTTAGAAAAAGGGCGGTCATTTAAACCGTATCCTGAATCTGTGTAATTAAGTTACTTAGTTAGTAGTATTTAAACCCTTCTCATGCATTTAGAGAAGGGTCCAGGAATTTATCAAAAACTTGTCCTCAGAACATGCACTTTTGCACCCTCAGAGGAGGTTTTGGTGAATGAATGGATCAAGATTTGTTGAAAACGCATTTGATATCTGCTACTGATGTTGCACTTCTGTACTCTTAGTAGATGTTAGAGCAAGGAGAGATAAATTATTATTACTTGAAGCTTATGAGTAGGACCAATCATAAATGGTACTTTTATCTCTTGACCATTTCTACTTATATGTTAAAGTGATATACAATTTTTAGTTGTTTATATGTTATTGCATGAATGCTTGAGTTATCATTTGGCACTTTTGTACGGTGGTAGCTATTTATTTATGTTTAATGTATGAATAGCTTATTATGCGATATGCTGTTCACAACTGTTTTGCCTAACTTTTTATGCGAAATAGTTCATCTTAATTGATTTCCTTTCTTATAATCGCTGAATGATCTTTATTACCAGTTGTTATTTGAAATCTCTTTAGATCGCATAATAGAAGAATTACATCCCGGGTTAGCATAGATTAGATGTGCTGTTTTTATTAGATTACAATAGCATAGAATTAGATTAAAGTTTGAATTAGAATAGTTTAGATAGGAACTGTTAGATCAGCAACATCCAATTCTACACACACACACATAGATTGGGAAACTGGTCCCATTATCCCCAGTCGGACCCGCTATACCAAACGGATAAGGAGCTGCCAACCAAGGTCCGGACCAGGCGGGTATCCCCCTTGTTTTCGACCCGATTTTCGGGGCTTCAACATAACCCCATTAAAAATATTAATTATTTTAATAAAATCGTTTCTAAGTGGAATTTCCCAAAACAGTTTCTAGGTTCTTTGAATTGCATGTGCCCAAGCCTCCCTAAAAATTTCAGGCCTAGAGAACATTTGATGCTACCCCAAATCAACACTCCCTCTTAGCAAGGAATGTGCTTTAGCAATATACTGTTGTTGGATACTGCTCTGACTTTGAAGCATCGTCCTCTACGCTGCTAATGTCTGACATGTTGTCCATCAACTACTGCGCTGCCGCTGCAACTGTAATATTGCCTGTGACACTGCCACTTCCACTGCTACATATGTACAACAACTCCCTCTCAAATGTTGCATCTGCTATGCTGCTAGCATTGCCACTGCTAACATTGCATCCGTACTGCAACTCAGTTGCTGAGAAAATCAATTGAAAAACATCCAAAATTACTGAACTAACTGTGTTTAGTATGATACCACATGAATGCTAGAACTGATTGTTGTTAGTCTCTACACTGACCCTCTGAATATATTGCACCGTCGCCGACCTCTACTTTGTGCCATCTGCACTACTGCCAACTCTGCTATGCACTGCTCAGACTCTGGCGCCCTAGCCACTGCAACTGTCTCCCCGACACTCCTCAGCTCCAACCGACACTAGTCCATCCTGCTACTGTGCAAAACAGGGCTCCTGTAGCAAGGTATTGTTCCAAGAGGTGGTCTCCTCAAGGATCTTGCCCATTTGTAGCTCTATCGAACTATAGTTCTAGATCAGCCCACCTCCCTCTTGGAGGTATCTTGGTTGTCATGGAGAACTCCTCTTCTTGTTCAATCTTTGTGGCTGCAACCTTAGGATCGTGCTTCTCATCCTTGTCTTTTTTCTTCAAAGGACACTGCAATGCATAGTGGTGTTGAAATTTCTAAGTATTACTCGTTATAAAAAAATTTGTATTCTTTGGTTCATTTCGCCTACTTATTTTAATTACTAACAATTTATTTAACCATATAAATACTGAAATAAGCACAATAAGTCTCAACCATCTACATATCAACAACTGAAAGAAATAGAAAAACACACAAGGGACACTGTTATTTTTGGACAATCGTCCCCGGAAAAACCCAACTTATGAAAATCGGTGCAACAGTTCTGAGGGTTTTATTATTAAGCAGCTTCTTTTGAGTACACTGGGTGCCAACTGGCTCACCTGATAAAGAAAATAATTTGCCAGTAATACCTCTCTTCAGAAGTAAATATTTTGAAAATTTGCTCCACGAAACCCTCTCCAGCACCTCTCTAAGGCATTGCGTCAGCCCTCCTAGCCTTTGCGTCAGCATGAAACCCTCTGTGTCACTTCTGCAGCCTTTGCATCACTCACGCAGGCCCTTCTGGCCTCTATGCAGTCATTGCTGGCTTCTGCATGGCTACTGTTTCTCTACGTCTACCTCTCTACCTTTGCGCTAGTCTTCCGGCACTATCTTTGCCTCTCTACCTTGCACTCACTTCCACTTGCTGCAACTCTGATCACTGGTTCAATTTCTCTTAGCAAACCCTGCTCTAGAAAATCGAACTGACTGGTCACTCTGGTGTATCTCCAACTGACCCTCAATCCTCCCCTTATACTTTTTCTGTTGAGTCTTCAACGGCCGAGATTACATCTCTAATAGACAGCTAAGATTAGATTTGGCTTGATCCATGTCATTTAGAACCTTCTAACCCAGTTTTATATTAATACTCATTAATATTTTTATTTTCCTAAGTTTAGACTTAAGAACCTATTAAAAATATTAATTATTCTAATATCTCCTTCACCAGGCAGAATTTCCCCAAACCATTTCTGGGTCTTGGAGATCTCATGTGCTTTATGTAGGTTTTAACCCTGTACAAAAATTACCTGCATACAAATTCTAAAACAGAGAAAATAAACAATGCGAGAGCATAACACATAAAACACATATACACAGAGATTTTCCCTTGGATTCCAAAACCGGGACTACCAGCTTGATTTTTCATTATTTCCTTTCAATGTTACAATACATATTTATACATGATGAAGCATCCAATACCATGGACCAATAACCATCGCGTCCAAAACCATGTGCAAAAATTATGCACAAAACCATAGGTAGGTCCGCCCAATCTAATATAGGGTCCAAAAAACAAAATTTTATAGAGTGGGGTTACCTGCACCCCTAAAACCCCCTGTTATCCCCCTGCTACTCAATCAGCGCAACAATGGGGGTGCTCCGCCCACCCTCTAACCCCCCTATTAACTATGTGGGCTAGTCGTGAAAAGAATATAACACAACCCAACATTCTCCCACGTGTTCTTTTCTTTCCATAGGGAGCCACAAGAGAGCTTAGTCATTTATCCAGCCCTGCAGCGCCCATTGTTTCTATACACCAAGAGAACTTCTCAGAGATCACATATTTTGTCAATGCATCTGCAGTATTCTTCAAAGTGTCCACCTTTACCAGCGACATCTTTTTGTCTTCTATCATATCCCTCACAAAGTGATACTGAACATCAATGTGCTTTGTCTTTGAATGATATGCAGGGTTCTTTGCCAAGAAAATTGCACTTTGGTTGTCATAGCCTATCCTTATAGCTCCTTGTACTAACCCCATACTTGAACACAATCTCTGCAACCAAACTGCTTCCTTGCGTGCATGAGTGGCTGCCATGTATTCTGCCTCTATAGTTGATAGTGCCACTACAGATTGTTTCTTACTCATCCAACTGACTGCACCTCCAAATAGGTTAAACACATACCCACTTGTAAATCTTCTCTGATCCAGATCTCCAGCCCAGTCTGCATCAACAAAGCCACGAATATCCAACACTCTGTCCAATCCTGGTCTTCCTTGGTAGCACAAAACATAATCACTAGTGCCACGCAAATACCTGAAAACTCGCTTCACTGTTGTCCAGTGCTCCTTCCCTGGTTTTGACATAAACCTGCTCAATACTCCCACTGCATGTGCAATATCTGGTCTAGTACAGACCATTGCATACATCAGGCTACCGACTACACTTGCATATGAAATACGTGACATGTCCTCTTCCTCTTCTTGTGTCTTGGGAAACTGTTCAGCAGATAACTTCACACCTATAGAAATACGAACCTTCACCGGTTTACTAGCCTGCATATTAAACCTTTGCAGTATTGTCTCGACATACTTCCTCTGGTTTAACTAGAGTTTCCTCTTTGCCTGATCTCTTTTAATTTCCATGCCCAAAATATAGTTTGCAGCACCAAGATATTTCATATCGAATTTGGAGGACAATTGGGTCTTCAAATCCTGGATAATTTTTTTGTCATTTCCAACCAGCAACATATCATCCACATACAAGACCAGATAAATAACACGGTCACCAATTAATTTAAAATACACATAGCATGGAAAATTTTAGGGGCGAATGTTCTCCCTTTGGCGAAATTAAGGGGTTTTAAATTTTTAGTGGGCGAATATTTTGGATCATAGTACATATTTACAAATCGCCTCAAATAGCCCACCTTATTTTAAAGGAGAGGGTAAAAAAGGTAAATTTAGCCCTTGAAATTAGGATTTGCAACCTTCTATTCACCCTAATTTTCAAGAATAGGTTTTATTTGAGTGAATCCTACGAGCCAAATACCATATTTATAAAAGAGGTATGATAAATTAATAAAAATATACATAAATGAGAGGTATGGTAAATAAATAAAAATATAAGTAAACTAGATGTATGGTAAATAAATGAAACCTCTTTTTATATTTAGTCCATAACTCTCTTTTTATTTATGAAGGCTCAAAAAAGAGGTTTTATTTAAGTGAATCTTATGGGCCAAATACCATATTTGTAAAAGAGGTATGGTAAATTAATAAAAATATAAATAAACGAGAGGTATGGTAAACAAATAAAACATTTTTTTATATTTACTCCATAAGTCACCTTATATTTACAAACACTCAAAAAATGCGTTATATTTAGGTGAAACCTATGGGAAAAATACTATGGGCCAAATACCATGGGCTAAATTATTATTAATACCATGCAAAAGAACATTATTAACCCTAATATTAGTATTAATAAAAATAAAAATGGCACATGGTATTCACCTGGAATGTAGCCTATTTAAATGGGGGAATTAAACCAGCATAGATCCATCTTTACTCTGGATCTATTAAGCCCCAAGAGGTATCAAATATCGTGATATGCAAACTAGCATAGAGTGAAAAAATATTTGATCCCTCTCGAGGGATCAAGAGTAAAAATGTATGTTGTAATTTAATGTATGATAAACATTTTAACTTGGTTAAAATAAAAAATAAAATAAAAATCAATTATTAATTTTATTAATTTTTATAAATTACTAATAGTAATTTTTAAGCTCCAGGTTTATGATAACCCATGGTATTGACCCATGGTACTACCATGTTATTCATGTGAGCATAGACTATTTAAAGGGGAAATTATATCATCTTATATACATTTTAATTCTAGGTCTACCAAGTGCTCAGAGGGATAAATAGATTTCATCCCCCTAAGAGTGGTAGATGTAGAGTTAAGGTGGATATAGGTTGGTTTTTATGATAATGAAGATATTAAATAGACTTAGGAAATTATATTGTAAAAACATCTTAAGGTGAATGGTTAAAGCTACATTTAGTTACTTCACAAAATTTAGTAAAAAATACCCATATCTCCATTAATATTGGTTTTTAACTTTTTCTGATTTAACAAAAAAAATTCAAAACAATGAAATCTTATCACTCTTTCCGCATCACCCTCGTAGAAGATTTCTCAACATTTTTCAAACATTCTCAATATGATATCTTCATGAAAAAGTTTAGGTACTGATGTTGGATTAGTTGTTTGAAAAATAAGTTGGTTTGTACAACCTTTCATCTTCTGTGCTATTCTTAGTTTGTCCTAATGATCTGTAGGGGTTGGAGCAACTACACCATATTTTCCTAAAAGGTGGAGATTGTTCACCAAAAAGGAAATTAATCTACCTGTTACAACGCTGTTAAAAAATGCTAGACCTATGAGGGTAGTGAATTATGCTAATAAACAATTTAGATTGGGAGAGACGTAATTAAATTTTATTATTTAATTGAAGATTTCCAATTAAAATAATAATAAATCCACATTTATATATTCATATATTGATTGGAAGGATTCTCACAATGGTCACTTCTTTCAATTAGATCCCCTTCAAGCCCTTGGGATACCTACTACTTTCTTATATAATATAGTTGGGGCTTGCTACTTGTTGGCATGTTGGGGTAAACAAACTTGATATTTTTTGATATTTTATTTTTTTATTTTTTTATTTATTTATTTTTTATTTTATTATTATTATTATTATTTTTTAAATTGTTTAATTTTATTTAATTTAATTTAATTTTTTATTTTTTATTTTTATTTTATTTTTTTATTTTTATTTTTATTTTTTTTATTTTTTATTTTTTATCTCGCAGTTGGAATCTATGGAATAAGAAAGAAATTTGATAACTTGAAAAAAGTGGTAGCTTGACAAAAGTTGTAGAGAAAAAATTAATCTCTCCTACCTTGACAGAACAAGTTGTCAATATCAATACCTACAAGAACTTTGTTGTGGAATACTATCAAAACTAATAGAAGGATATGAAAGAGTGTATTGTAAGAACCTTGACAAACAGGGCCACTGAAACTTAGAACATTATTTGTAGGAAGAGAAAATTATGTTTCTTTTTCCAAACATGTATGTTAGTATATTACAGTTTAATGAATATGTTTTCTTATTATCATATATGGTTTCATACTTTAACAAAACATTCGCCAAGACTTCACAATGTTTTATTATTCAGTAAAAGATTTGCCAAGATCTTACAAGATTTTATAATTCAGTGAAAGATTCTCCATCACTATACAAGATAATATAATCTTATGAGAGATTCGTAAAAAAAATTATATATACATATTATATTATTGATAAAATCGCCTCCCATTTTTCCTATGTATCATGGGGATTAGCCCATTTATTATACATATAAATTTAGGGTGGTTCTTAAAGTTTTCCCTGACACATAGTGCCCTGCTTTGCTTTTGGTGAAGCCAAGTCCCCGTATAAATATATCAAATTTCTGATACCACATCCTTGGTCACTGTTTTAACCTATACAGAGACTTCTTTAACTTGCATACGATTTCTTTCTTACCTTTCACTGCAAAGCCTTCAGGTTGTTTCATGTAGATTTCCTCTTCCAGATCCCCGTGAAGAAATCTTGTCTTCACATCCATCTGTTTTACCTCAAAATCAAAAGTAATAGCAATAGATATAAGTAATCTAATAGAAGTTACCTTGGAAACAAGAGAAAAAATATCACCAAAAGCAATTCCCGACACCTGGGAATAACCTTTTCTATCAAACGAGCTTTGTATTTCTCCACCTTTCCTTTTGCATTTGTCTTCTTCTTGAACACCCATTTGCTGCTAATGGGTTTCCTTCCAGACGACAACTCCACTAGATCCCATGCCTCATTTTTGTGCAAAGATGCCATTTCATCAACTATGGCCTCTTTCCAGAGTTTTCCATCCTCTGACTCTACTGCTTCCTTGACAGTTCTGTGATCATCATCAATAATAGATAAAGAAAAATTTGAACAGAAAGCAGATGGACTATAGCTTTCTGGTTTCCTTCTTTCTCAAACTAATCTTCTCACACCACATATATAAGGGTTTATGGTAGCCTCGCAAGACCCCATGTCATTCCTTTGTATATACCTGATAAGTTGTTGGCTCGAGAGTTGGCCTACCAAATAACCATAGCAGGAACATCCAAAACTCTGAGGAATTCCAGAGTTTGTGGCTCTTCATCTTCTGATTCCTCCTCTGCGAGTTTGATTCTTCCTCCTTAAGCTCAAACTCTATCTTCTCAAGTTCCTTTGGTTGGAATTCATGTTTAATAACATCTTTTACCTCTCTGAACACCACATCTCGGATGTACACAACCTTCCTTGTTACTGAGTTCCAAAGCTTATAACCCTTTAAACCATCCTTATACCCAATAAAGATGCACCTTTCATATTTACTATCTAACTTGGTCCGTTTCTCGTTTGGAACATGTACATATGCATCACATTCAAATACCCTCAGATGTGAAAGAGAGGGTTTCTTACCAGTCCATACCTCTTGTGGAGTCTTATCCTCCAACACTGATGAAGGATCTGTTGATCAGGTAACATGTTGTCTCCACCGCCTCTGTCCAGAATTCCTGTCCTAACCCGACACCATTGAGCATGCTTCTTGCCCTTTCCATCAACGTCTTGTTCATTCTTTCCGCAACTCCATTTTGCTCAGGTGTGTATGGAGTAGTCTTCTGCCATGCTATACCACACTTTTTACAGAATTTTTCAAATTCCTTACTGCAAAACTCTCCACCATTATCTGTCCTCAATACATTTATCTTCTTCTCTATCTGGTTTTCCACGAGAGTCTTAAATTCTTTAAACCTATCAAAGAATTTAGATTTCTTCTTAAGGAAATATATCCATGTATTCCTTGAGAAGTCATCTATAAATGATGCATAGTACACAGACTTACCCAGTGATAGAACCTTCACAAGTCCAAACACATCAATGTGCACAAGTTCTAATATCTGTTTCGCCCTCTTACCACCAGAGGGGAAACTCACCCGATTCTGCTTCCCATATACACAATTTTCATAGAAATCAAAATCCAGAAAGCTATTACTCATACCTTCTACCATACCTTTACCACGACGTATTCGAAGGCCCTTCTCTCTAATATGTCCAAGCCTTTGATGCCACAGCGTGGTCTTCTCTCCAGAGACCACTATATTTTCTGCTCCACTTTCAGGAACCACAGAGTTGTTGCACCCATCAACAACAATGCTACCTTGCAACTTGTACAGAGTTCCAATCCGAACTCCTCGCATCAATACCAGTTGTCCCCAAACCATCTTGCAGGTATACTTCTCGAACACTGTTTTTACACCTGCATCATCCAGCTTGCTTACTAGAATTAGATTTCTGGCCAATGCAGGAATATGTAGAACACTCGGAAGTGTTTTAACCCTTCCACCTTGCAAATTCAACTTTACTTTTCTGTGACCAACGATTCTAGCCTTCCTGTTATCCCCCAAGAAGACATCACCACCATCATATTTCTCATACTCGCAGAACCACTCTCTATGGGGAGTGAAGTGAAAGGATGCACCTGAGTCAATCAACCATGCCTCATGATCTACATGTGTACTTGAAGAAGCCAAGTACACATCCCCACCTTCATCTAAGGTGGTTTTCGCCTCTGCAGAAGGAGCATCATCAGATCCATATCCTTTGTCAGGAGCTTTAGATTTACAGTCCCTTTTGTAGTGCCCTTCCTTTCCGCATTTCTAGCACACCACCTTTACAGGTTTTCCTGGAGATTTAGATCTCCCACTCAATGAATTACTTTTGTTTCTGTGCCGGGACTGTCCTCGTACAGACGAGGCATCACCATTCTGGCTCTCCATATTTTTTCATCTCATCTCCTTCGACAACAAGGATGAGAATATTTCATCAAACTACAAAACAGTTGCATTGCTACTTATTGCGATAACCAGACTATCCCATGAATTTGGTAGAGAACACAACAAACTGATGCACTTATCTTCATTTGAAATTTTAATATCAACAATCAATAACTGACTTACCATAGTATTAAATGCATTTAGATGCTCTGTCACCGAGTCTCCATCTTTCATCCTCAGGTTATACAGCTTTTTTCGTAGGAACAGTTTATTCACCAGAGACTTAGATTGGTACAAAGTCCCTAAGTTTTCCCACAAAGTCTTCGTCGTAGCTTCCCCTGGTACATTCAGCAATACTGAATTTCAGACACATAATCGTATTGTACTCTTTTCCTTCCGATCCAACTTCTTCCATTCTTCATCAGACACTCCCGTTGGTTTAGTACCAAGATCTATCGTGATCCACTGATTTTTATCCACCAACAGATTCTCCATCTTGAGTTTCCACAACTCAAAACTCTGACCATTAAATTTCTCGATCTCTATCTTTCCACTGTGCACCATCTTATTTTACCACTAGAATCAATCTCACAGATCTCCCACTGAACAGGGTCTACCACAGGCACGAACGAAACCCCTCAGCAACAAAGGCGTCCCCTTGAAGAAAAAAACAGCTATGATACCAAATGTAGGTTTTAACCTTGTACAGAAATTACCTGCATACGAATTCTAAAACACAGAAAATAAACAATGCGAGAGCATAACACATAAAACACATATACACAGAGATTTTCCCCTGGATCCCAAAACCGGGACTACCAGCTTGATTTTCATTATTTCCTTTCAATGTTACAATACATATTTATACATGCCGAAGCATCCAATACCATGGACCGAAAACTATCATGTCCAAAACCATGGACCGAAAACCATCTCGTCCAAAACCATGTGCGAAAATCATGCACAAAACCATAGGTAGGTATGCCCAACCTAATATAGGGTCCAAAAACAAAATTTTCCAGGGCGCTGCCCCGGACCCCATAAAGTTGGGTTATCTGCACCCCTCAAACCCCCTGTTATCCCCCTGCTACGCAATTGGCGCAACGAAAGGGGGCTCTGCCTCCCCTCTAACCCCCCGGTTAACTACGTGGTCTAGTCGTGGAAAGAATATAACGCAACCCAAAACTTTAGCCTCTCCATCAATTTTCATGGCTAGAGCACATGCAATGCTACACTAAATCAACAAGTGGCCCATCTTGCCACATCTGAAACACTTCACCTTGGAGACGTCCTTCTTTTGTCTCTGTTGCCCTTACTGCCCCTTCAATGCAAGGGCTACATTATCATCCTCCTTTACTTTGGGCTTCGACTCATTGCTGTTGTTGCTTCTGTCAAGTTTGACCTTAACCAGGTCTCTGCTCAGCTCCTCTTGTTTTAGAGCTGCCCACATCTCATCTCAATTAGGCAATGCGGCTCTACCCAGGATACTCTAGAAAAATACTTGCCAATCATCCGAGACAAAATTTAGGGCTAGTCTCACTAACTATGAATCCTGAGGTGCGTGTTCCACAACCGACAACTCATCACGGGTCTCCTTTAGTTTCGTGAGGAATGGATCCACACGTTCTCCCTTCTGCATCTGAGCAGATCTCAGATTCTGCTCCAATTACATCTTCTGCTGCTCGGAAAATCCTTGATACAATGTGGCCAAAGCATCCCACATCTCCGTAGCAGTTGCTTTGCTAAAAACATGACACACCACGTGATCCTTGACTCATCCATGATTATCCTCTCAGCCTTTGCCATCTCAGCCTTTGCCATCTCAGCCTTATACTTCTTTAGCGAATCTACATCCGCAGGTTCAGCTACCACACTATCGACATACGTCTTGAAGGTATGCTCATTTAAAAGGAAAGATATTCTAGCCTTCCAGATTACGTAGTTGGAAAACCTGTCCAATCTGTCTTGATCCCTCAAGCCACTGGTTGCCATATCCTCCGAAAAATGTCGAACAACTCCCTCTTTCTCCCTACTGCATAGCTTCTAGGATAGCTTACGCACTCCCTGATGGAGCTGATAAGTTTGCTACTCCTTTGCTGCCCAACAAATGAGAAATATTGATTTCCTCGGCAGGAAATCACTGGGGAAGTATTCCCTCACTATGCGATCTGCTTCCTTCTTCCGACGACTTTTCTGCTCGGCAAATGAGAAATATTGATTTTTTCGGCAAGAAATCACTGGGGAAGTATTCCCTCACTATGTGATCTGCTTCCTTCTTCCGACAACTTTTCTGTCGAGCACTCAGCTTGCAGAAAACTGCGTCCCTCTAGCTCTACACTGAGGCTTTGCATGGCTCCCTCTGCCTCGTCAAATTCTTGGTCCGACAATCTTACCTCTCTGTTGTCTCACTCAGAGAGAGACACCCAAGAAAATATAGCCCTCCTGGCTAGAACTGCGCAATCCCTCAAGGGATTAGAACTGCTACTTGCTACAACAAGTTGGCCCTTGCTTTAGTGCGAGATCTGCTCTTCCTGTTTCACATCAACATCTCTGATACCATGTGAAAATTCCTAGGACTAACAATCTCAGGAATCCTACTACAACTGGCTGAATCTACTTTACCTAGATTGTAAATTACATTACAAACTTATTTCAGATTTCTTCTTGAAACATTGAAGTAAATTACTAAAGCAGCCTACACCAAATAAATAAGATTCTGAAACATAGAAACTGAGCAAGGAAATACGAACACACAAGACACCATTATTTTTGGACAAATGTCCCCAGGAAAACCTAATGTGGGAAAAATGATGCAACAACTTTGAGGGTTTTATTATTATGCAGGAGAAACTCTGAGTATGTAATTCTAGGATGCTCAACTAGCAATCCAACATAGAGAGAATACTGGACAAAATATTGGTGAAATGATCTCACCTTGTCACTGGGAGAATCAGTGACTGATCCCACTGAATTGGAGGCTCTGCATCACCTTCTGTGTGGCCTCTACGCAGAACTGTGTCACTCCTGGTAGTTTCTGCGTCACCCTTGTTGGGTATTACATTGCCCCTCTTTGGGATCCTCTATTGGTTGAGAAAATCGATCTTTTGCCTCTCGAACTCACATCTCGGCTACTGGTAACTGAAATTCGACTTCCCCTCAAGGACTGCGCTGCCTCTGTGTCAACATTGGGTTGACCAGCGTCAATCTTTCTCTGGACGTCTTTCTATCCCCCCTTTGCCTCGCACTCTCCGAAAATTCCTTCTTCCAGATTCTCACAGCCCCTCTGCTGCAAGAAATCCACTGAATCGAATTTTCCTCCTGAGAACTTCTCACTTCAGAAAATTAATTTTCTTGATCTCTCAGTGTGTTTTCCAAATGACCCTCAAGCCCCTTTTTATATCTTTCTGTTGGAAAACCAACGACCTAGATTAAATCCTAATAAAGACTCATATCACTTTGACTTTATATTTGTCTTTTTCTAGTAGATTCACTCACAATTAGACTAATACCCATTAATATTTTAATTTTCCTATGTTTAGACCGAGGAACCCCAGTAAAAATATTAATTATTTTAATAAAATTATTTCTAGGTGGAATTTCCCAAAGCAGTTTCTAGGTTCTTTGGAATGCACGTGCTCAAGCCTCGCTGCAAAATTTGAGGCCTAGACCACATCCGATGCTACCCCAAATCAACACAAGCCCCATCTACGTATGTTTGAAGAGGGTTGATCTGATGCTCTAAAGTGCACTCTAGTGTTACCGTTAGGGAATCCAACTATTCCACAACGTTTGTCAGTTTGGCCATTGACTTGACACAAACCACTCTCATGCTCTCCAACTCCTCGTTTTGTTGTAGAATGGCCTCTTGTACTGTGGTGATCTTCTCTCTTAATGCTAGAAGACTGGCCTGGAAGTGATGAAATTGCCATGGGTATCTATCACCTGTAGACTCAATCACAACTATGGATACCTCAACAACTATTGGCATCTCATCCATGGGTGGCTCCTCCTCAACAGATGGCTCTATGTGTGTAAGCTCTATCCTCTCCACCAAGGTGTCAACTGAGACTATCAAAGAGGTTTCGAATAATGGTGACTCCTGCACCACACGGGGTAAATCGATGTGCTCCTCACCATCATGTGGGATCTCAGCATCATTTTCAACCTCCTACTCAGGCCCCTAATATCTAAATCCAACCCTCCACCAGCAAAAGTGCCCCTTGATATCACCCTCTAACTATCCTTGTCCTGCGTGCTCCTTTTCAAGAGATCTGGTGCCCAGATTTTGTCAGCTTTCCTCACATGGTGTAGGTGGTTGTACTCCCACGACTTGTGCACCTATAGTGTCTCTGTTGTAAGGACAAGGATGGATCTAGTCTGACACCTTCCTCCACTGAGAAAACCTTTCATCGTTCCAACGGATTCCACACCATAATTCTTGCATACTAAATCTCCCTTGAGCCATTGGTGGTGTATGGTGTAACCCATCATTGTGCTTACATGCCCAAATCTCCCATGATCTTGCTAGTTACCCACAGCCCTTTGCACTCAGTGTCTATCCTCTCTACATGCTAGCAGCAAAAATGAATAAACACCATAAAAATCTGTAAATAAATAAATGAATTACTTACAAATTGCAATCACTGTCAGTTTAAAGAAATCAAATTGCAATAACACTACAAATAAACAAGAACATGGAAGTGTTGGGAAGTAGCTACAATGTACCCTGTACATCTTGTAAAATATTATTCCGGCCTTTGCACACGTGCTATGCAAGCTCTCCATGTAGTCGAAAAAAAGCTGGAAACAACAAATTGATAAACAAACCAACACCATTAACACAAAAAATCCAGAACTATTTAAGGTTACTAAAACGAAAACTAGAGATTTAGATATGCCAATTACTGCTGATATAGAGAAATCAAGTTTTCTTCACCTCATCTATCTAATCAGAAGAAGAATGGACATTGTGCTGACCAATTTTCTTCAGCTATCGAACAACCCAGAAATAAATACCCATTTTCCCTCCCTGCTTTTGTTCAACAACTTCTCCCTCTGTGCCATATTCTGGCTCTCTACTTCTTGGAAGTTAATCTCACAAAACACAATAATATGTGAAAAATTTGGGAAAAAAATATTGAAAAAATAGATACTTCGGATGTCACTTGGTCAAATGCATCAACGGTGGACGGATGTTTCTCGTCCGATTGCTGAAGGTTCTAAAGGTTGCCGCTTACACAGCTTCATTGTAATCGTAGATTATGGCATTATGGTGCCTTTAAAGTATTTATACTTAGTAATACCACATTGATTTTAGCGTGAATCCTTATACGGACAACAAACATCAAGCAAGGGTCTACATTATAAGTTATAAGTTATGCATTTAATATTATTTTTATAAATTCCTTGTTTGTGATTGCATTGCCCAAACATATTTTCAATGATATTAGTTTAATGCTATTATATTCCTTATCAAAAAGTTTTGTTATTTTTTATACATTATAGAATGGATTTCAGTTTATCAACTTAAGTCTTTAAAATTAATTTTGTTATATTTATTTGAACATTACTCAATATTATATTTTTATTTTGTTATAAACATATTTTTAATTATTTTATTTATATTATATAAAAATATATATTTTAATTTTATTATGATAATTTTGGTTAATAATAATATTAAAATATAGAAATCAGGTTCGAGACTTCGCAGAATGGCGTTGAGGGTTTTGGTGACCGGAGGAGCAGCATGTGCCGCTCCTGGAGCCCCTTCGTCCTCTTCTAATCCTCTTGGGGCTCTCGCAGACTCAATCTTCGGATCCTCCTCGAAAACTCAGACTCTTTTCTTCGGTCGATTAACAGCAGGTAGCCTGTGGGATCCAAGGGACCGCAGCATCGTTCCCGTGTCTCGAATCTGGGACGCTTTTGATTTTGGCAGAGCGCTGAACACACCGGCCTTTACTTTTTCACGGGATGCGCAGGCCATCGCCAACACGAGGCCTAACTGGAAGGAAACCCTCGAAGCTCATTCTTTCACCGCAGATGTGCCCGGAATCCATCTGGATCATAACCAGAGCGCGCAGAGCAATGGCATGGGGAGAAGAAGAGAAGAAATCTGGGACGCGGCAGGTTTGAGATCTGCAGGTCCTCACACTATTTTGGTGGTCGCAATCAAAGAAGGGGGACTGCATGTTGCAGATCTGCTCCCGTTCTCATTGGATTGGCCCAAACAATGCAGATCCGGCCTGGATCTAACCGATATGGCCAATATTCGAGAACAGCCAGAACCCAGGCAGCAGACCAGTGGCAATGAGCATAAATCGAGTAGAGGGTTTGAAGAACTAGACATGCAAATGGAAGAACGAACCAATACGAGGTCAGATCTGGAAGATTGCCTACAGCCAGAGCACACGAAAATTAGCTGCGACACTGGTTTAGGCGGGTCAGGAACTCAATCAAAACTCAGGCTACAGGTAACAATATTTCGTTTTCAGATTTTTATTAAAACCCCTGAGGGGAAATCCTGTTTAGTGTGGGTACATGCAGAAAGCACCATCATGCAGCTGAAACAACAAATTTGGGCTTTGACGGGTTACCTTGTTCAGATCCAACATTTGGTCAGTGGTAGGCGGTCCCTCCAGGATAGTAAAACCCTGAAAAGCTACGAGATTAGTCCAGATACAACCATTGTGTTAAACCTTAGGCTGAGAGGAGGGGCTCTGCCTCAGGGACAGCCAAGCTCCTCAGGAGGAGACAAGGGGAAAAAGACAGCACCTCAGCATCAACCCAAGGGAGGCTCCTCCTACAAAAATATATTACAGGGCAACATAGATTCAGGGTCCTCTCCAGATCAAGGCGGATATACACCGAGGCCATACATAGTAGATCAGCTAGGGCAAACTCCAGCCCTCAATTTTGATTCTACAGGGCTTGATGATTTCGTTAAGTCTTATGAAACGCAGGCCATAATTTGCCGTTTTAACAGTTTTTGGCCAAAACCAATGGATCTATTTCACTGGATTTTCACCACTTGGACCATGGAATGTGATATACATTTATGCTCCAAGGGGTTTTTTATAGTTAGATTTGCATCCACGGAAGTCAGAGATACAATCATCAATGCTGGACCGTGGTTTTGGGGAACATCGAGGCTGTTTATGACCCCATGGTTTCCAGATTTCGATCCAAACAAAATGACTGTATCCAAAGTGCCGGTCTGGGTCTGCCTATATAACCTTCCCCTTCACTTTGGAGTGAAAGAGTATTGGAAGGAATTGGGAACAACATAGGGAAATATATCAAAACAGATCTGGAAAGGATTGATGAAAGGGTCTACACTTTTGCACGCATTTGTGTGGAAGTAGATCTAAGTAAAGGGCTGCCGGACAACATAAGGCTGATCTACAAACAACAAAACTGGCTACAAGCACTAGACTATGAAAATACTGCTTTCAGATGTAGGCTCTGCAGAATGACAGGACACTTGCAAAGCACATGTCCAGAAACCAAGAAAGCAAACATTAAAAAGAAACAGAAAGGGAAGCAGAGGAAAGGATGGCGATTCCCCCCCCCAACTCAGAGGACGAAGAATCAGAAGCAGAAGAGGAAGATATTCCAGCAGAGAATACTGAGGTATCCCAAGGAATGGAGACTCAGAAGGAAACCACATCAAACAACAAGGCTACACAGCTCCACTCAA
This sequence comes from Pinus tabuliformis, assembly GCA_031772625.1. Lineage (NCBI taxonomy): Eukaryota > Viridiplantae > Streptophyta > Pinopsida > Pinales > Pinaceae > Pinus > Pinus tabuliformis. Next base: position 472,120,417 of record CM062817.1, read on the forward strand.
ATCAGGCAGAGAAGGCAAGCGAGGATCTGAGTATGGGAGGGACCAAACGGCAGCACCACTCAGATACCTCAGACTCAGACAAGGAAACAGCCTCACAGAAAGCAGAAAAACAGTTAGTCATAGCTTCGATCGAGCCCACTCAAGGAGAGTGGCGCAAGGTCGAAAAGAAAAAGGGGAGAAAATCTTGAAGAGTGAGTTTTTTACTCACTTCTCCTTCCGACTCTTTCTCCCTTCTTCTCTCTTTTCTTTTTTTCTTCTAAATGCACGTTAGTTTTGTAACGTTGCTTGGGGTGTGAAAGCACTCGAGCCCAATGGGCAGCTTATGGAAATGCTTCAGTGCATCTGCTTGTGTAACTTTTCATTTTTTAAATAAAAGGTTACCGATTTTTCCTTTGGAAAAATAATATTAAAATATATTTAATTCAATCTTTTGTATTTTTAAGAGACATTGTAATATCTTATTATACTATGTTATCTAAACATTTTGATTTAAATAATAAAAATGAAAATGAAAATGAAAATAAATAAAATAAATTTAAAAGTAGAATGAATATATATAGATATGTGTTTTCGAATTTCTTTTATTTAGCTAAGAGTTGATTTTTTTTGGATATAAGGAAAAGGTTCAAGATCCAGAATCCAGAGGCATCTGGCAAGAGCTTATGGAACATAGTGAATAAGGTGGTGTGGTTTTCCTTGAATAAGAGTGATGAGTCAGCTTGCATTCATAGATAGCAACTAGTGATCACTGTCCTCACTATTGGATTGACAACTCAGCTATGATAGGTTTTCCCACTCTCTTTGAAATGATATTTAAAACCAATGTATATCCATCTTGACCTAAAATTATTAAACTTTTCCTCAAATTTTAAACTAAATAAAAACGTTTGCACCTTCGAGATTTGATATATCCGGAGTTAAAATGTATCTATGTTGATTATATAAAACTAACAAGTAAACAAAAAAAACATTTATATTATGAGTGGAAATTAAATTGAAATAAAGAAAATGATTTTCTCAACTTAACTATTATAAAAAAAACCCAAATTAACATATTAATTCTATTTATTTATTTATTTCATTGATCATTATTTAAAAATTAAAATATCCAATCATTTCTCACGATTCACATAATATAATTCCCATATATGATGTTCTTCAACATTTGTTATTTTTTATAAATAACTAATGCCATAAAATACAACAAATCAAATCTTATCTACTTGGTTCTGAGGGCAAAGTGGATTCTACAGTGGATTCTGTTGACTATGCAGTCGGTGAAGATCCAATTACTGGGCCAGCAACATCCCTTCCATATCGAGATCGAGTAGCTTATTCAGTTTAAGCACCAGTAGCACACGTTGAAGAAGTACCGGGTTCACTACTAGCACTCCTGGTAGTTTCATTTCCGGATCGAGACCTACCACCAGTGGGCTAGGGCTATCGAAGTGACGAAGATGCTGGTCCAGATCGAAGCCCCTGTAAGCAACAGATATTCCGTATATAATGTGCGAAGTCTTACAACCTTGCTATCTACCTAACCAACCGCTTGCTTCGCTCACTGATCCTGTGCTTTTGGGTTGGGTATCGATCCCGATCAACAGTATCCTTCCTCTGCCTACACGCTAGCTACCTTTACTACAGCTCAAATCTTATCTACTTGCATCATTATTTTAGCAAAAACTCAAATTTATATATTAACTTTTTCAATTCATTCCATTAAAAAATCTTAATAATAATCCCACTTCAAAATTAAATCTAAAAAATAACATAATCTCTCTCACATCACTTTAGGATTGAAACCTCCCAAAGTTTTGATTAAAAAATAACATAATCTCCCTCTAACACAATACGTTATACTCGTTAAATTCTTTTGACATTATTTATTTTTTATAAATAAATTTAATTTGATTATTTTTTTTAATAAATTAATTTTATTAAAATTATTATTTAAATATTACTAAAAGAAATCATAATTTTTTTTTTTAATAACTCATTTATATCATTCCATCTTTCTAAAATTGTGATCATTAATTTTTTTATATGAAAAAAAGAATAATTTTAAAATTATTATTAATATAATTTAATTTTAACATATAATTATTTAACATTATAATTTTATTGAGACCTCGTGACCTTTTAAATGTCCAACAATTTTAGGGTTGACGGAGCTTGATTTTCTAAAATTGTGATCATTAATTTTTTTATATGAAAAAAAGAATAATTTTAAAATTATTATTAATATAATTTAATTTTAACATATAATTATTTAACATTATAATTTTATTGAGACCTCGTGACCTTTTAAATGTCCAACAATTTTAGGGTTGACGGAGCTTGATTGTGAGAGCTTGACAGAGGACTAGTACTCACTTGCTAGCTCTTGGGCTGGCTGGATGGGGTGGTTGGAAGATAAATGAAGAAGTGCTCCTGGTGACTTGAAGAAAGAAAGAAAGAAAGAAATTATTTTAATGTCCACGAGGCCAAAGATAACCTATGGGACAGATTGCTTCTTCATCTGCTTGATGTATTTGACCCTTTTTCTGTAAATCTTCAAAATAAATGCTCCCAGCTTCTAGACAAACCCCTTGCTAAATATACTATCCCAAGAGCTAGTTGCCAACATATCTACATAATTTTCCTTGTTGTCTTTGAAGGCCTCACATTCTAAAATGAAATGTTTTTCTGTTTCCACTTTTCCGGAAGAACAAAAAATGCATACTCTTTCCTCCCACATTTCTTTGAGCAATAAGAATTTTGGCTCTCCAAGGAATATTGGGCTCTATGTATGCCTTTTGGTTGATGAATAAGGATGTTTGCAATTAACACAAGGAAATGAATAGTTTGATCCAACCTCCTTTGATCTTTTAAACATCGAGTAGGTCTCCACTTTTTCCTATAATTTTTAATGTTGATTGATTATGTATTATCATTATTTTTTTTTTGGAGTTTATGTGTTTTTGAGATATGGACACTATAGTTTTTGGAATTTTTCTCTTATTTTCTGTTTATTTCTTCTGGCTAATACATCTAGTTGAAGTGAGGTCGGGAGAGTAATGCATCCACTGCAAATACTATGTAATTTTTTTATAAGCTAATGGAATATATTTGAACAAACAAAAATATCAATCATTAATATATATCTTCCAAAGACGCGTAGCTGAGAAGTTAGATCTTCCATATGGAATCATTTCTATCCAACATCACCCACTGATTGTGTTGTAAATCATTCATGAAGGAAATCGCTTCATTCTTATCATCATGTCACTGCTAACGTAACTCTACTAGGAGCACTGTGATATTCAGTATCTTCTTGTCAAGAGACTCCAGTGAAGGCGATGCAGCTATTGGGTTGGGCACTAGAAAATTCTCATGAGCCAACTCACCATCAAAGGCCCCTTTAGCCACCCCCCTCCCCCGCCTTCCCCTACACCCGCCCTGTCATCACGCACTAGAAAATCTCCACGGGGAGCCCCACCACGCTTGGTACATTCCCTCTGTCTAAGCATACCTCGCCCTGATACTAACCACCGTGACTCATTTGAATTATCCTCCTAAGTACCTTGGTCACCCAAGGCGGGCTCCCCCCATGATTGAGTAAAAATGACCGCCATGATGCCAATGAGAATGCACACCCCCCAATAACCAAAAGACCCAATAACCAGAACCTCCACTAGGACAAAACCCCCGCACCACCAAAGACCAAGACAAACGAGGGGAGACACTGTGAAACCAATGCTGCCAATAGCCACACTCAACTTTAAAACTAATAGTCACCACAAAAATATAGCTAGGACTGTAGGATATAATTACCACCCCGAAAAAATCTCCAAAAAACTCATAAGGAAAATCCTACCCAAAACAAAATAGCACCACAATGGCAGTAATGCCAATTGTTGCACAAAGACAAGGTGGGTAGAAGGAAAATCCGACACTTATCATGCTCACAGAGAAGAGCTTCCTTGTTTGGTGCACCCACGACGAAGCAGCACCATTAAGTCCTGCTCCACCCCTCGCCTAACCAACCACCATGGAATTCGCCATGCCCACTTTTACCAAGGTCTCAAACCCAACAACTCATCACCTTGAACACAAAAAGGTCACCACACCTCCATCCAACATCCCCAATGCTACGTGTGGTGCTCAAAATAATGGGCATGCACAGGTTGGCGACATATGCATACTTGACGACCGATTTGCCACCCTCCAACATTCCCATAACCCGGAAGAACAACTACCGCAAGAAAACCTTGGTCTAGCCTTTAACTCTCGCCTGTCTCTTGAAATTTCTAGGCGAGTAACTCCCTTGTCACCACTTGGCTTTAATTGCTATCATGACTTGTCAGGACCTCCCTTAGGAGACTCACCTCCCCGCTTCCTACATTAAATATGTCTTGCTCAGTCACCCCATCAAGGTTAAATGATTCATAGTTAATTAAAAAGGAAAAAAAATATTTTGATTTATTCATTGATATTATATTGAATAAATTCACTAATAAAACAATTAATATATAAAAAAATAAAAACATATTTCAAAATTAAAATTTCTTTTTAAATTATATTTATAAATAGAAATTAAATCTGTTAAATCATTTTTCATTTAATTATTCTTTCTTTATCTCATAATTAAAAATATTAATCCCTAATTTATTAAAGCATATATTATTTTAATAAAAATAATATACTTAATATATAATACACACAATAAAATATTAAAGTAAGTAAAATCAATCAAAATAGCATATTAATATTCAATATTAACAAGGAATTTTTAAGTTTGAGTTTCATTTATCAAAAAATAACGAAAAAGGAATTTCTAAGTTTAAGTTTTATTTATGATTTAAAAAAAACAACGAAAATAAATCGTGTATACATGGATCATATAAGAAGCATTTTTAAGTTGATAATCTTAATTTTTTATAACAAGTTTTATGTAATACCTCGAAATAAATAATAATAATAAAATTTACTTATCCTCCCTAATTAACGAGCCTATGTGTCACCTTAACCCAATCCAGGCAATGTGTAAACGAATGGGGAGGGTCATGAATGACTCTCAGCTTGGCGTGGTTAATGGAATTAAATGACATACAGGGTTCCTGCACAATAATCTTATTTAAGCCATGTACATATGTGCCACCTGCTCGCACCTTGATAGAGATGAAGGCTCCTCTGCTTGGCGATTAATGCGATGGTAAGTTTGGTACGTAGCATCTGGTGAATTAGCAGAGGCATTTAACCTAAAATGAAATCCTGTTATGATTTTTCATCTCAGTCCGCACTATTGTGAGGTGGAGACACAGCTCTGTTAGCGCACAGGGTAAGAACGATGGTGTAAGGGTTTACCTCTTCCCGAGTGAGGGTTTTTCTGTTTCCGGAGGCAACAACTCATACAGAGACGAGGAAGTAAGTGAGCCACTTTGCTCTTTGTTTGGAAACACAAATACCTACTAATTCTTAGCTTAATCCAATGTTGGTACATGTATCGTTTGATGGACAGTTTGGAATCTTTCTTCCACCCCGAGAGCCGAATAGAAATGAGCTTCTATCGTCGAGGTCAGGTTCTTTTTGATCTGAATACCCTTATGGTTTAAGACTCGTCTCTGATTTGTGATTAATGATGATTGCTATTTTTTTTCTAGGCATTTGGTGATCCAACAGTGGTGCACTTCTCCTCAGGTACTAAATCCCTACCATGTTTTTTGTTGTCTAAGCATTCTCTGTCGCTATTCAACCCAAGATCTAGTTCTAACAGGTTATTTGGATGTTTTCGCAAGTATGGTTCAACCCTGTTGTTGGTTGAAGAATCTTTTGAGAGTCATAACCCTGAGCAAAGCCTATCTGCTCTCGACAGGTTGGTTACCTTTCCTCCATTGTCCATCTACTTGTCTGAGATGCTTGCCCGACTCCAAAATGAGGTGGGAGAGTTTGCTGGCCTTCGGCACAGTCAAACCATCACCACAATTCGAAGTCCGCGAGGGTTTCTTAGAGAATGGATGTTAGAGAATTAACGCATCCGGTTGGGTTCGCAGTCGGAGCTCAAAGAGTACTTCTAAATTATTCGAACTGTTTGTTAGCATGGTTACGACATTCATTTCCTGTTTTGGCTCTATGAACCCTTTTTTTTGGCCTGTAATAAGTGCTGGGAAGGTTAGGCTCTAATGACATTCTTATTGTAGTTTATATGAACATTGTGTAGAGGTCGAGCGAATGAGCTGAAATTTAGGACATAGAAATACTTCAAAATATATATATTATCTCAAATCTTGAATTTCTCCGAGATTTATACTTCTCTTAATTATAGTTTGTTAATTGTTTGTGCTTTGCAATAAATCTATGAATGGTCTGGCATATATGCGATATTAATTTAGTTAGTGGTATTAGCACAGGCATGAGTATTGAAATGCGGAAGTATACTCAGTTTTTTCATAAACGTGTATAAGTATATTTCTTGGTTTCGCTCCTTTTAACCGCAAAAGTACTCCTACATAAGATTGTGGACCTTCTTGTTTAGTATGCATTGTAATCCTGTTTAATTCTTTTTTTGGTAAAGTGGTATAAATGTACAGACAATATAATTTGATTTCCATTCCAGGTTATTCACAGTTTGACAGGTTATGGATAGAAACTGAAACTCTATTGTCATAATAGTAGTAGTTTTGTTCCTTTTTATACATCAGATACTAAATAAGTCCACGATTCTACAGTAAAGTAATTTTCTTATTTACATAGAAAATATTAAATAAATTCAAGCTACTTCAGTATAGTAGTTTTCTTCTTTATACAACAGATATTAAATAAGTTCAAGGCACTATAGTACTATTGGGTTTAGAATAAATGAACAGTGTAACTAGCAGAATATTATGCATCGATTTTCTTCTCTGGGTTGTGAATGATTTTCTTCTCTGGGTTGTGAATGAGTCTGGTAATCAAATATTTCCCATAATTGTTCAACATCTAGCTTAAGACAAGAAATGAGATCATTAATCCTAATGCATACCAATTTAACTGTCAGAAGTAATTAAAGTTTTCCTTGAGTACTTATCTACTATGAGTTGTTTGTTTCATGCAAATCAATAGCCCCCTTGGAAGGTCTCACCACCCAGCCATGGACCTGGCAATTACGTCCACGGTCCCCCACCGAGAACTTCCTGCTCCTATTGGTTGGAATTAATACAGTTGGGTATCTTGGGCGTTAGGACTACTGTCCAGCCTCAAGTCCCATACCCACTCAACTGTTTGCCGTCAAAATGAAATCTTCCCACTGGTATCACAACCTAGCTCAAGGAAAATTCCTGTAGCCCCCTTGCTATCCTTTCCTTTTCCCTTTTGGAGAAAAGTGGTGGCAACTATTTCCAACTGCTTCAGGATTTGTTATAACTGTTTTTCCTTTCCTTTTTTGATTCTTTTAATAATCTGTCCAAAGTCTTTAAAATAATAAATAACAGTATTTGTTCTGCAAATTTTTAGGTCCAATATTTTAGTAGTCACAAAAACATCAATGCAATTTTCAACTAGGTGAAAATAACTCATGATATCTCATTGTATGTTATAGCTCCCTCCCCTCAAGAGGAACACCATCCCTAATGTTCTTTCTCTATGTAAACAACACAGGATAAGATTTTTGCATGATCTCTTCTTCCTCCCAGGTAGCCTCATCCGGGCCAAAGTACTTCCATTGCACTTTAACTTGGATGATGGCTCACCTCCGCAAGGTGGTTACTCTCCGATCGAGGATACGAAGAGGCTCTGCCAGGAATTCTCCCTCGGGTTCTACCTGCACATTCATATTATATTGTCAGAACATTTCAAAAACAATAATCCTTTAATCATATTACTTTTCTATCATCATTACTTGAATACTTTCCTAGTTAATAATATGTCGAGGGTCGTAAATATTTTTTTTTAACAAGGACACATGTAAGACGTTGTGTACTGGATGTGGCCTGGTAGTGCTAATTTATATGCCACCGGCCCAATCCTTTCCAAAATTTGGAAAGGCCTACAGTATCGGGGTGCCAATTTTGCACAGCCTTTCCACTGCAAGGTGCTCTTCCGAGGTTTCACTTTTAGATACACCTTTTTCCTATCTTGTGACACTTTTAAGTTCTGACAAACCTTCTTAACGGTAGCTTCCATTTCTGCTAGCATGTCGGGACCCAATGCTAATTTGTTTTCTGGACTATTCCAATCTGTGGGTACCCGACACTTTCTCCCGTAAAGTACCTCGAAGGGACTCATACCCAGAGATTCGTGATGCCCATTATTGTAGGTGAATTCTACCAAGTGGAGGTAATCCTCCCATTTCTGTGGTTGTTGCATTACAAACATGTGCAACATATCCTCCAGAACTTGATTTACTCGTTCTGTTTGACCATCTGTCTACGGATGGTAAGCTGTACTGAAATGGATTTGGGTCCCCAGTCCTGCAAAAAGATTTTTCCAGAAAGTGGATGTAAATTTTACATCCTTATCAGAGATCACCACTCGGGGTATCCTGTGTAGCTGGAAGATTTCTCTCATAAATATGTCTGCAATCTCTACTGTTTTGTAGGTGGATTTTACAGGGATGAAATAAGCAGTCTTACTTATCTTGTCCATGACCACCATGATTGAGTCGTGTTGCTTTTTGGTACAAGGTAGCCTTGTAATAAAATCTAGAGTTATGGTCTCCCACTTCCATTCCAGAATGGGTAGTGGTTGCAACAGACTCGTAGAATGTTGATGTTCTTCTTTCACTAACTGGCACTCTAAGCATTTAGATTATCTGCCACATCTTTTCTTAAGTTGGGCCAGAAATAATCTCTCTTGATAGCAAAATACAATTTCTGGTACCCTGGGTGGGCAGCGTAAGGTTTCCTATGAAACTCATCGAGTAACATCTGCTTCATGGAAATATGATTAGGAATATAAATTCGATTTCTGAATGTTAACATTTTATCAGAACTAATTGCATACTCACCTTGCTACCCTCTTCCCTTGGCTTCTGAAGCTTGCTGCCATAAGAATGCATATTTTGGATCTTTGAGGGAAGCCTCTCAGATAACCTCCGGTAGGTTAGATTGCGCACGACTGAAGTGTACCTCATAAATACCATGTATTTTCCTGCTTAGAGCATCAACTACTTGGTTTTCTTTTCCTTTGATGTGTTTCAAGTCAAAATCAAATTCACTCAGAAATGCGGTCCATTTGGCCTGGCGAGCATTTAAGTTGGATTGATTAAAGAAATTTGTCAAACTGCTATGGTTAGTTAACAGAAAAAATTTCTTCCCCGGGAGATAGTGCCACCACATCTTTAGTGCATGTACTACTACGGTTAACTCCAAATCATAGGCAGAGTAACATTGTTCATAATCCTTTAGCTTTCATGACTCATATGCAATGACCTTTCCTTCCTGAGTTAGTACTCCATCGATACCCTCTTTACTTGCATTGATACATACTACAAAGGATTTTTCCGGATCCGCTACCTTTAGCACTAGAGCGGTTGTGAGAAATTGTTTTAGCTGCTCAAAGCTTTGTTGGCATTCCGCTGTCCAAAGGAAAGCTTGTCCCTTTTTCTGAAGTGAAGTCATTGGGAAGGCAATTTTTGAAAATTCCTTGATAAATCGACAGTAGTACCCTGCCAAGCCTAAGAAGGATCTTATGTCAACCACGTTTTTCGATGCAATCCATTCCATAATAGCTTTGATCTTCTCTGGATCCACTGCTATTCCTTTTGTTGATATAACATGGCCCAAGTATTGAATTTGATCTTTGTAAAAATCGCATTTGCTGAACTTTGCATACAGGTGGTTTTCCCGCAAAATCTGCAGCACCGTTCTCAAATGCCTTTCATGTTCCTCTTGGTTTTTAGAATATATTAGTATATTGTTGATGAAAATCAATACAAACTTATCCAGAAAAGGGTGGAAAATACCATGCATTAGGCTCATGAATGTGGTTGGTGCATTGATAAGGCCAAAAGGCAGTACCATGAACTCGTAATGTCTGTAACAAGTTCAGAACATAGTTTTACAGATGTCTTCATCCTTTATTCTGATTTGATGGTATTCGGACCTTAAGTTGATTTTCGAGAAAACGCTAGCTCCTTGTACTTGGTCAAATAAGTCATCGATGCGAGGTAGCGGGTATTTGTTTTTTATGGCCAGCTTATTCAGCTGGCGATAGTCAATGCATAATCGTAAGGTTCTGTCCTTCTTGCATGCAAATAACACTGGGGCCCCCCAAGGAGACACACTTGGGCATATGTATCGTTTATCCAACAGCTCCTGCAACTGCATTTTGAGTTCAGTCAATTCCAGAACACTCATACGATAAGGGGTTTTCAAAACAGGGGCTGCACCAAGCATTAATTCAATTGTGAAGTCAATGTATCGCCTCGGCGGTAATCTTGGAATAGATTCGGGGAACACATCTAAGAAATCCTATATTACAGGAATATTCTCCAAAGAGGTCATTTTATTTTTATCATTGTTGTACCCTACTTGAACAACATAAATCTGGCACCCTTTTCTTATGCATTTTCTGAGTTGATTGGCTATAATAGGGCACAACTTGATATTTTTTTAATTCCTTGAATCTCCTTCCACTGTCCCGACTCAGTAAGATAACTTACAGACTTTTCTTTGCAATCTACCAAGGAACAACGACCTTCCATCCAGTCCATCCCTCTTAATACATCATATGAGCCTAAGGGAAGAATATTTAGGTTAACCTGGATAGGCTGTCATGAAATTATAATAGGGAAATTTTCTTTTTTGGCTACCACCTTCCTTTTGGTACCAGTAGCTAGTTGAACTAGCCACGACTATTTTTATTTACTGCTTTGCAGTTGACATTTTTCTACCACTTTAGGACTAATATAACTCAGGCTAGCACCTGGATCAAATAAAATAGAAACATACCATCGCATTCGATCATGGTGGGATGATATTCAGCCTGATGATCGTCCAACACTGCATTGATCTTGGGCATGCTCCTTGCGATATCCCCTACCGTAGAGGCTTCTTTCATGTTAGAAAGTTGCTCAGTCTGAGCTCTCTGCGGGCAGTTTTTGTAATAATGTGCTTCTCCGCATCCCCAACACTGTAGTGGCGGTTTCACTAGCTGCTCAGTAACAATCCTGCTAATTCCTTCAGGTTGTCTATTTTCAGTGAATGTCTGAGCCTTGGGTGGGTATCTTGCAAACTTTCCAAAAGTCCTTTGCTGATTGTTTATGCCATGCATGGTTTTTGGATGTCCATTTGGTGGGAAATTCCTCATTTTCTTGGCAGCAACTCCTTTAGAACCTTCATTTTTCTGCTTCATCTGTTGATAATAGATACGAGCCTTTCGAACTGCATCGTCCATGGTTCTGGGGTAGTCGAATTCTAATTTCTTTTTCATGAAGTTGGGCAAACTGCTAATAAATCGTTGAATCTTAGATTTTTGTTCTTGCATATATGGAACATAACGCAACAAGAAAGTAAAGTGTGCTACGTATTCATCCATGGTCAGGGTTCCCAGTCTCAATTCATGGAACTCTTTTGCTTTCTCGTCATAATAACGTTATGTTAAATATTTGTCTTTAAAGTGTTTCTAGAATTCTTGCCATGTTACTTGCTCCTCATCAATCTTTCTTACGGTTTTAATCTCTTCCCACTAGAGGGTGGCTTTTCCTTGTAATTGGTACACTGCCAACCTCGCTTTAAGTTTTTCAGTATATTCATAAATCCAGAAGTATTTACCCATTTCTATCACCCAGGCTTCTGCCGCTTCTTCTGACTCTCCTTCGAATAGTGAGGGTCTGATTTTTTTTAGTTAACCTTTTTTTTTTGGTAAAAAATGTTATCTGAACGCCCTTCATCTTATTCTTTGTGACCCTCTATAAATTCTGCCTGATCTTCTTCATTATGAGCAGTTGGGTTCTTTTCCCTATTTTCTGTACTGGGATCTAGTCCTCTTTGATTTTTCCGATCCGACAAAATTTTAAGAATCTTTTCCTGCTCCTATCATAAACATTCGTTGTCTGATCTAAGGTTCATCATTTCTGCTCGAAGCTGTTGTACTGTCTCAAGTAAGGCAGCATTAGCTTGTCTCGATTCTTCTCCCAATTGCACCCATAATTCTAGGTTGGCTTCCACATAATGTACCTCCGGCTGGCTCGATGATCTGGGACTCCTATGCATTGTACTCTTGATGCTAATTCACCTTCTCTTTCTCTTTCTCTGTGTTTACAATTAGTCAAAACTCAGTTTATTTTGCTATTTATATACATATATACCGGAACATCACAACTTAATTGACTGTTTAAACAACCTAGAAGCCTCAGTGTACGAATCTAGGCTCTGATACCATTTGTAACACCCTGAAATAAATAATAATAATAAAATTACTTATCCTCCTTAATTAACCAGCCTACATGTCACCTTAACCCAATCCAGGCGATGTGTAAATGAATGGGGATGGTCACGAATGACTCTTAGCTTGGCGCGGTTAATGGAATTAAATGACATACAGGGTTCCTGCATGACAATCTGATTTAAGCCATGTACATGTGTGCCACCTGCCCACACCTCGATAGAGATGAAGGCTCCTCTGCTTGGCGATTAATGCGATGGTAAGTTTGGTACGTAGCATCAGGTGAATTGGCAAAGACATTTAACCTGGAATGAAATCCTATTATGATTTTTCATCTCATTCCGCACTATTGTGAGGTGGAGACACAACTCTGTTAGCGCGCAGGGTAAGAATGATGGTGTAAGGGTTTACCTCTTCCTGAGTGAGGCTTTTTCTGTTTCCGGAGGCAACAACTCATACAAAGACGAGGAGGTAAGCGAACCACTCTACTCTTTGTTTGGAAACACAAATACCTACTCATTCTTAGCTTAATCCAACGTTGGTACAAGTATTCTCTGATGGACAATTTGGAATATTTCTTCCACCCCGAGAGTCGAATAGAAATGAGCTTCTATCGCCGAGGTCAAGTTCTTTATGATCCGAACACCCTTATGGTTTAAGACTCGTCTTTGATTTCTGATTAATGATGATTGATATTTTTTTCCAAGCATTTGGTGCTCCAGCAGTGGCGCCCTTATCCTCGGGTACTAAATCCCTACCATGTTTTTTGTTGTCTAAGCATTCTTTGTTGCTATTCAACCCGAGGTTTGGTTCTAACAGGTTATTTTGATGTTTTCGCAGGTATGGTTTGATCCTGTTGTTGTTTGAAGAGTCTTTCGAGAGTCATAAACCTGAACCAAGCCTATCTGCTCCCTATAGGTTCGTTACCTTTCCTCCATTGTCCGTCTACTTGTCTGAGATGCTTGCTCGACTCCAAAATGAGGTGGGGGAGTTTGCTAGCCTTCGGCACAGTCAAACCCTCACCACGATCCGATGTCCGCGAGGGTTTATTAGAGAATGGAGGTTAGAGAATTAACGCATCCGGTTGGGTTTGCAGCCGGAGCTCAAAGAGTACTTCTGAATTCTTTGAATTGTTTGTTAGCATGGTTACGACATTCATTGCCTATTCTGGCTCTATGAACCCTTTTTTTTGTCTATAATAAGTGCTAGGAAGGTTATGGACCACTGCCAAGCCTCGGTCCGTACCCAGTAGGCTGTAATAACATTCTTATTGTAGTTTATATGAAGACTATGTAGAGGTAGAATGGATGAGCCGAAATTTAGGACAGAGGAATACTTCAAAATATATATATTATCTCAGTTCTTGAATTTCTCTGAGATTCATACTTCTCTTAATTATAGTTTGTTAACTGTTTGTGCTTTGCAATAAATCTATGAATGGTCTGATGTATATGCGATATTAATTTAGTCAGTGCTATTAGCACGGGCATGAGTATTGAAATGCAGAAGTATACTCAATTTTTGCATAAACTTGTATAATTATATTTCTTGGTTTCGCTCCTATTAACCGCAAAAGTACTCATACATAAGATTGTGAACCTTCTTGTCTGGTATGTAGTGTAACCCTGTTTAATTCTTTTTTTGGTAAAGTAGTATAAATGTACAGACTGCATAATTTGATCTCTCTATTACCATAATAGTAGTAGTTTTGTTCCTTTTTATGCAGTAGATACTAAATAAGTCCACGATTCTATAGTAAAGTAATTTTCTTCTTTACATAGAAAATATTAAATAAATTCAAGCTACTTCAGTACAGTGGTTTTCTTCTTTATACAACACATATTAAATAAGTTCAAGGCACTATAATATTGTTGGGTTTAGAATAAATGAATAGTGTAACTAGCAGAATACTATGCATCGATTTTCTTCTCTAGGTTGTGAATGAGTCTGGTAATCAAATATTTCCCATAATTGTTCAGCATCTAGCTTAAGACAAGAAATGGGATCATTACTCCTAATGCATACCATTTTAACTGTCGTAATTAAAATTTTCCTTGAGTACTTATCTCCTATGAGTTTTTTGTTTCATGCAAATTAATGGTCCCTCTGGAAGGTCTCACCACCCAGCCCTGGACTTGGCAATTATGTCTACGGGCCCCCATCGAGCACTTCCTGCTCCTATCGGTTGGAATTAATACAGTTGGATATCTTGGGAGTCAGGACTACTCTCCAACCTCAAGTCCCATACCCACTCGACTGTTTGCTGTCAAAATGAAATCTTCCCACTGGTATCACAACCCAGCTCAAGGAAAATTCCTGCAACCCCCTTGCTCCCCTTTCATTTTCCCTTTTGGAGAAAAGTGGTGGCAACTGTTTCCAACTGCTTCAGGAGTTGTTATAATCGTTTTTCCTTTTTTTTTATTCTTTTAATAATCTATCCAAAGTCTTTAAAATAATAAATAACAGTATTTGTTTTGCCTATTTTTAAGCCCAATAGTTTAGTAGTAACAAAAACATAATTACAATTTTAAACTAGGTGAAAATAACTCATAATATTTCGCTATATGTTACATTTGAAGATGATTAAAACATAAAATAATGGGGAGAAATTCAATATAGTTAAAGTTATTATAAGTTTAAATGATACCTTATTATGAATTTACTTTTATAATATACAACAAAATTAAAATTTGATAACTATTTCAAAATGTTTAATAATTTTTTTTCTTTGGGAAACTAACATATTAGACTATAATTCTGTAAATTTTATTTTACAATTCTTATTTAATAATTTATCTTCTTCTTTTCTTTTCATTTGTGATTATAGAATAAATTTATACAACATATTTATAATATATTTATATTTCTTTATAAAAAATATGTTTCTATTATTATTATTATTATTCTTATACTTATCTTTGGTTGAGAATAATTAATATCATTATTCTAATTTTTTTAAGCCAAAATAATATTGGTATTATTATAGTTCAAATAATTTTATCATTACTCCATAATTATATAAAATTCATTTTCTATTTACATTTTTAACGAATTATATATATATGTTGCACGAGTTTCTATAAAGTCAGAACGTTGGGAACTTGGGTATGAGTGTGGGGAACAACTAGACATTTCCCCAAAATTTACAGGAAATGGCTAATCGGAAGTGGTAATATTATATAATAAAAAATTTAAAAATTAAATATATAATAATCAAAATTAATATTAAATCAAAATTTTCAAATACTAAAATCAATTTAAATATATAATCTCTCTTATATATAAATATGTTCTCTAGGTGTCCCTCTCCTAGAGTCTCTACCTTTTATATATATAAAATATTAAAATGTCAAGTTCATTATGAGTTCTTTGACACATGACCAGTCTTTGAAACAATCTGTGTTAAAAATACAAAGGAACAATTGTACCTATGTTTCTTTAGTTATTTTTAAGAGAAAAAGTAAAGCAACTCTAATGGTTAAGCATTGACTGCCACATACAATATGCACACAATCTTTTGGGATATATATACATAAACAACAAAATAAATACTCATCGACATGACATCCCATATCGCCCTTACATTGAGGTGCCACACGCTGCCTTAACTCATCAAGAGATTGCTCTAGTTTCTCATACAATATGCACACAATGTTTTGGGATATATATACATAAACAACAAAATAAATACTCATCGGCATGACATCCCATATCGCCCTTACATTGAGGTGCCACACGCTGCCTTAACTAATCAAGAGATTGCTCTAGTTTCTCAATTAAGGATATCGGTGTTAAGGATGTTTTTGGCCTTTCTTCCTGCAGAGGTTTCAACAAAGGCTCATGTTTTGTGGGCAGTTCAACATATTTGTCTACAGACTTTGTATTCCCCAACCTCAGAGAACCAACTCCAAAAAAAACTGTCTTCACAGCTCTCAGAACTTTCCCAAGCTCCCATTGCAACTCCCACTGAAAAAAGAACGTTCTCATATGGTTCCAAAGCTTCCCAAAAACACGGTTCCTGTAACATATATATATATATATATATTAAAACTATATACACTTTATATTAAAATTATGTAACAATTCAAAATTCACATTTATACTATTCATTTATTTATTTTTATAATAAACTCCAATAAAATATTTAATTTTCAATTTCTCATAAATTAATATGAATTAAATTTCTTATTCTTAATTGTAATTTATATTTACTTTTCAATAAATAAAAATTAAATACTATATCACCAACCTACATTACCTTAATATTTTAATACTCATTTGTATTTGATTAACAATAAATTAAATCTTAAAGATATAACTTCTTGTTTATTTTCAATAACGAAGTAAATAATAAACAACGACATACATTGCATTCATGCATTAATACATTAGTAACAATCTGATATTGATTATAGAAAATCAAATCTTAAGAATATAACTTTTGATCTGAAATTAGAGGGCTGGGCAGGTCTGAAGATGTACGATACACCATCCTCGATTATGGCAAGCAGGGGTTATATTTGACGCCCGTATACTTGTATTTAGCTTTTTTATACGTAAAATACATTCTAGTTCCAAATCTCCATGTCATGTGTAACTTGCCAATAATTTTTAAGAACGTATGTTTAAAAATGAAAAGTTTAATTAATTTATTTATTTTTAAATTATATATATCTATATATATATATTAACCTTGCAAGTTTCGCTGAATGGAGGATTTATTAACATTTATTAACATTTAATTTAATAATCCACGGTAATTACTAATAGGTATCCACCCGTAACCCGTTACCCGTATCAGTTTCTAAGTCATAATTATAAAGATCACTGATATTATATAAGTTTCTAATTTTCAATAGGTAAAACCGTAAATGGTATGGTACTAACGGTAATTAATTCCCAACGACCCACTGTAGGTAGCTGCAGAGTTAGGTTACGAATTTATGGTGATTTTTGCAAGTTGTAACTTCTAGTTCCAAGTTCCAATTCGTCTCAATTTTCAAATTCCAATCCACCACGGTCTGCAATCTGTAAGTTATTCAAAAATGTGGTGAGTCGGTGACTTTGGTGAGGACTCAGGAGTAGGGCATAAGAAAAACCTGGAACTTCAAATTCAACCGAGTTTGTACACAGAATTGGTGTAAATGGGTCAAATAGACATTTGAGAGGGATATCAAAACTAGCATATCCACAATCATGGGTTTCAGTCAGAGTAGCAAGAGGACGACATCGGATAAATGCCTTCTTCAATCCCCCTAAATCTTGATGATCTCATTGTGCAAAAAGCTATCAGGTTAGATCCCAAACCATAATCAGCTAGCTTCTATACCCAATTTATTTATATATATACACACTTCAGCCTAGCTGTATATTCATTAAACATACATTCGGATGTTGCTATGTATACTTGGCTATGTATTGTAACTATTCCGGCCAATGATCAAGTAAAATCCATATGATAATAGGATTGATTTAAAAATGGCTGCATGCATCAATTAAAAGACACATTTCTTGATAGAGGGTAGGATTTATCTCAACATATATGCTTTATCTATGAGAGGAGCATTTTTGCATTCAACTAAACATTTAAGTAACATTACCAAATCCTTAGGATATGGAAGTAAAATTGAATGTTACATAATGAAATAATGAACCTACTCATATATAGTGTCTTGTGGAAATACTTCCATGTACATTCTTGCTTCCAGTCTCGGCAGATTTGTGTGCCAACCATACTCCAGGCCCCGGACTACTAATTTGCTAGTGTCCCCTTAACATGGATCTATTCTTGGATTGCATGTTTCACAGAGGGAACTGAGGTGTTTTACAACATGTGTAGGGGACATGGGGAGATGCCCACCTGGAGGAAGACTATATATCCTGTAGGCTATGTTTATTAACAATCCAAAGTTCATTTAGGACAATCTTAGATTAGTACAGTGAACACGTGAATGCTAGTAATAAGCAATATCCAAAACATCAAGGCTAATGGATTATGGATCCCTTACCTGAGTTGTAGAATGATACTTGATTTGCAATCATAACAGGGATGCATTGAAAGCTATTCTGGAATCTGACCCATATTGACAACCATGGTCACATCGCAGTCAGCTCCAATGGTTGGGAACATATTGTTCTCAATACAATTTGCAACTCCAAATGTAGTGAACACAGGAGGACTATTGTTTTGAGTAAAGTAACAAAGTCCTCATTTAATATCATATCCAAAACTGACGGTGGCTCCAATTATATTCCAGGGATTGCCAAAGAAACATACTTCTCCTGCACCTGCAATGAAGATCTCCCCCTTCTTGGAATCAAATCCAATCGAAACATCATCTAGACCAGGAAATCTGAAAGGAGGGGCCGACCTGCAAGCCAACCCAATAGCCAGATTGCCATCAACAATCCCAACACTCTTCGTCTTCTTCTTCGCATTGGGTCTGGAGGCAACTATGGAGACCTCAAAATAGTTACAATCAACCCTAAAGCCCATACTCTCATTCCCATGCATAAGAGGAAGAATGGACTGAATTGATTATGGTTTTCTCTTGGAGCCAATCAAGTGATTGAAATTGATTTCCTGCAGATCACACGAATTTAATGCAATGAAAGGCATTGGGGACTGGAAGGTTTCTGTGCTGAGTCCATTGAATTCATTGGGAAGTCTATGGAATTTGAAATGCCAGGCTTCCCAGCCCTTGTCTGCACTGATCCATTCCTTTGAACTGTCAAAGGGAATTATAGGATTCTGTTCTCTCCATTGCCCCGCAAAGTTGGTTCTTCGCTCCCTTAATGTTTTCTCTCTTATTGACAGGAAATGTAAGGCTGCCCAGAAGCAGTAGCAGAGAGGGCAACACTCCAGAACATACTCTATCTGCCATCGATAAAATTGAAACTATAAAACATAGATGCCAACCAATAATGATATATGATGTTTATTAGCGGATGTGAAATTCATATTACTGTCTCACCTCTTCTGGAAGACTAGAGGACACAATCTTTTGTAGGGCATCATTTAAATACTTTTGAGAGAAAATTTCAGCCTCTTCCATAACTTTTTTCGCCGGGAAAAGCAATGAGGGATGCCCGAAATAAATTGAGGACAGAGGAAGGTGTTAACAGCGGGAAACAAGCCTGTAGCACTCAGGCTTCCAGGGTACACCTTCGACATGAAGTTTTACACAATGCGAAAAAGAGAAATTTCTTTTAGTTTCATTCATATATAGAAAATTGCTAGCCCAATACATTAGACACACGACTTTGATATATAGACAGCTAGAGTCTTTATTTGAGCAGCAATTGTCTTGTGTAAAACCTTATTGTTCATGGAATTTTCCACGTGGCGGGGACACACAGCCATAATATATGGGACTTACAATAGTTATCTAAACCAGAGTTGATATCAATACCTTGGTGCACTTAGAAAGAGAAATTGCATGTAGTTTTCCCATTGAAGGAACGAGTTACCCGAGCAATGGCAAAAGGAGTGTCTAGGGTTTGTAGCTTGACTTTTCTGGTTAGCGCTGGCTCAGCCTCTCCAAGAGTTGGCCGCCTTCCGATCAAGAGCCAGACTGCAGACTTGAATCCGTAGGATTGCAAGCTTTTGCACAGGGCTTTCCACGGAATAGATGATACCGCCCTCTGGGCGGCTGCATTCCCTGCATTTGATCCAGACTGCATTGTTGTTGTCGCTTTCACAGCTGTTCACAATGCAAATAAGACCCTCTCTGGAAATCCCACAGATTTCACCTCAGCAGCAAGCCAGCAGTGGATCTGCCTCTCGAACCTGCCAGATCTGCCTGCAGAGGTACCAATGCTGGCAATACACATCGACTGGGTTGCAGAGCTGAAACGACAGGTTAACAAGCCTCTGCACAGGGCTTTCTTTGGCATAGATGGTGCCATCGTCATCTCTGTTGTAAGCAAGCAGCGGATCTGCTTCTCGAACTCGCCAGATATGCTTGCAGAGGAGAAATCCTCTCCCTATCATCGCCATGGCAGATTTGCTCTCGGACGCACAAGAGGCCCTGGCACTATGTCTAGGCTCTTCTTTGACTCCTTTCATATCCAAATTTCTCAACCTACAGGCAGAACCATCCTGCAATGGGTCAGTTCTTCAGATTTGGTGCTGGATCTCAAACTGGATCTAGAACGACGGATTGGGATCCCTTCAGGCCTTCAGAGACTTCTCTTTCAAGGTAAACAACTTGAAGACCTTCTTCCCCTCTCTTCTTACAGCATTACCAGAAACAACTCTTTGGTGTTAACCCTTCGTTTGAGAGGAGGTGCAGCGGGATAGTGATCCTCTACTCCTCCTTTCTCTTATAAAGATGCAGTACACTCTGAGAACCCCAAACCCCCGTAAGCCCTTAAACCCAAGCCTTTTTTGGTTGACAAGATAGAGGAAGTTCCCTCTGTTGAAATCACCCATGAAGGTCTGGCAATCCAACTTCAAGATTTTGCAAAAAGAGCCATCATCTGCATATTTAACGGACTGTGGCCACGATCTTGGGATCTCTATGCATGGATCCATGCAAACTGGACTCATCATTGTAAGATCAGTTTCTGTTCAAAAGGATACTTCATTGTTCTATTTGATGACAATAAGCATTATAAAAAGGCTTTAGAAGAAGGCCCTTGGTTCATGGGAACTGCAGGGCTCTTCTTGACTCCTTGGTTCCCAGATTTTGATCCAGCAACTGCAGTCATTACCAGGACACCTGTATGGATCAGGCTTCCAAACTTACCTGCCCACTTATGGCATGGTGCAGTCTATAAAGCTATAGGCAACACCTTGGGCAGTTTCATTATGGGAGATTACTGGTAGGAAAATAAAGGTCTCTACACATATGCCAGAATATGTGCGGAGTTAGATTTGAGCAAAGGACTTCCAGACCAAATCAATCTCAAGATAACTGACTTTGTCTGGACCCAGACACTGGATTACGAAAATACTGCATTCTGTTGCCGCCATTGCCACCAATCAGGGCATCTGCAAAACCCCTGCCCATCTCTCCCGGCAAAAAAGAATAAGGATAACCTCTCCAAGCCCAAGTGCAAACGATGGGCTCCATGCTCTCCATCTCCAGTCGTGGATTCTGAATCCTCTAGCTCTGAAGATGAAGGTAGCGATGCAGAATTGGATCAAGCCCCTCATTCCGTGGTCCCTTCCACCGATGGTCTGGCGCATTCCTCTGATACAACCATCACCCAGAAATGCGTCCATATGACCTCCTTCTCTGATTCAGAAAAGGACGGCCCCCCTGTGGAGATCCCCAATCTTCAAGTTGTTATTGCTCATTCACCCAAGATGGTTGGGTCGAAGTCAAAAAAAGGAAAGGGAAAAAGCTTCGTGTTGAGGCTTCTGCCCATTCTGGGTAGAAGTCAGTCTTTTTTCTTCCAGCCATATGTTGTAGCTTCTTGTTTTTTTCACTCCTCCGGAACCGAGGTTGATAGTCCTATCATTTCCGGTTGTCGGTTTTCTGTCTCTCTTGATTGTATCATCTTGTACCATATTTTTGATTAATAGAATTATTCCAACTCAAAAAAAAAATCTAAACCAGAGTCAAGCCCGCCGCAAAGTAATTTGATACCATAGTAATGATGTCAGACCGTTCCCCATTTATCTCGACATAAAAAGATCTCGATTCAGACACATTTAACATCTCGATCTCAACAAATATAACACCAGTAAGGTTTTCCAGAACCCAATGCCTGATCCTAGAGTGAATCCATAGGAGCCTAGGTTCATAATCCATGCCGTTTGCATGACCTTAGTTGGAGGAATATTTTTGGTGTTTTTCATTGAATAATTAGGATTTATGTGCCCTGTTACCCAGATGTGGTCAAATTCGTCTTGCGGATACCTGCTCAAATCACCATCCAAAGCTATTTAGTGCAGTCGGTCCTTAATAGAAAAAAAATAGCGCAACAGAGTAACTTTAGTACATCAAAATTGACCTTTACGCATCAAAATTCTTTACATCTAGTATCAATATGAAAGGATGTCTTAAATCTCATGCCCTTTGCCACTTTGCTAAGAAGTCACAAAAGAAATACACATTTCACTCGTATTGAATATACTCTTAAAAGTATTCGAATAATTTAAATTTACAGCTGATAATTTCCGCATATAAAACATGTACGAACTTGAAAATGTTCACCTGACCATCGAATTTCCACCAAATCAACCCTCCATACTCCATTCAACATTGTTGTCGGCATAACTTGTCCATACATTCCATCTCGGAGGGTCCTCAACCCAATAGCATTGATAAAGGGATCATCAGTCTCCCAAGTTCTGATCAAGCAAATATACAACATTCTGCCAAAACTAACCAAAATTCGGTCATAATAAACTGGACCTTGGATTTTTATTGTTAGGTTAGTCATAACCAATATATCAAGTGTCTCAACAGTGAAAGCAAAGGAGTTTTCAAATTCATCGTAACTTCCAACGACAAACCATAGCGTTAAAAGGTAAGTCTTATTGGGAGCTACAAGCAACCCATAAAATGACCTGTTGAGAGGCTTTGGGAAGAAGCGTAGTCTTCTCAAGTAAGATGGATATGTTGCATTCCCAGTGTCTGTTGTTTGACTGTCGTCTATATAGTTAGTATCAGTGACCCATGTTATATAGTTTTCATCAGTGTGACTCGTTTTCCTGCCACGATCGATACTCAGAAATCCTGCTATTTGGAAAATTCAAATGATTAATGAAAGAATAGTTCTTCAATCAAAGAATATGAGCACTAAATACCCAATATGCAGTCAGGAAACAAGCTTCAATGACCATTCAAAACACTTAAAAGTTGTCGAAAACACAAAAAAATTGCTAGTAAAACTATCCTAAGTTGTTTTAGAATGTTGGATAGTACCTGGTTGAGCAACAACATTAACAGAAAATAAACATAACAACGTGCTCATGGTGATGCAAGCGAGGTTACTTGTTCTCCCCATGGTTGTATCAATTTTCATAAAATCCCAGGGAGTAGGTCAACTACTGCTGCTTAATCAAGGTCTTTTTATGGCATCAAAACGACTTGCACTTGGCATCATCAGCCTTCTTCAAAGAGTTCTAAACCCAGATTTCTGTAATAATACAAGCCCAAACTTACCAGCTTTCACCAAAGGAGGTTTACCACCTAGATTCCTGTATTCATACAAGTCCAGCCATCTAGGGCAGACAGCTCTGAGCTTCATACAAGCCCGACCACGTAGACCACAAAGCTCTGAGCTTCATACATGCCCGATCACCTACACCGCAAAGCTTTGACACATAGCCATAATATATGGGACTTACAATAAATAAAAATCACACATATTACACAAAATATTATATAACACAAAATCTAAACACCAAACTGTCACTTAGTCTACCCATGAGGGACATCAAGAGTTAAAAACGGTCAAACTGCTAAGAATTAAACTTGAAGACTATGCAAAACATTTTCTACTAGTAAACCAGTACTGCCCATTTCATGATAAAAGGAAAAGTATGAAAAACATGACAAAAGGAAAAGTCCGTGAGCTAATTGGTTGCCTGAGGAGGCTAGCGTCCAAAGTCACAATGATATATATATATATATATATATATATATATATATATATATATATATATATATATATATATATATATATATATATATATATATGTTCTGATTCTGGTTAAAATCTAAAAGATTTGATAATTTTGATGGAATTAATGGACTCGGTAGACAAAGTTGAGTTACATTCATAGTTTAAAGAAGGTAAGTGGCACTTAAATGGCAGAAGTCTAAGTGGTTTCCAAAGACTCAATGTTTCTTTTAAAAGACTATATACTGATAGTGTAGGTATGCGACATAGATGAAGCAATATCTTATAACTAATGCGAGGAGGTGGATTGCTTGGGTGGGTAGAATTTATCCAGCTGTTAACTAAAAACGATGAGAACTAACGAGATATGGAAATTCAATTCTTCCACGCCACTAGAAGCCACAATCCCTGCTT
The DNA here is from genome assembly GCA_031772625.1 of Pinus tabuliformis. Lineage (NCBI taxonomy): Eukaryota > Viridiplantae > Streptophyta > Pinopsida > Pinales > Pinaceae > Pinus > Pinus tabuliformis. The sequence continues at coordinate 472,144,753 of CM062817.1, forward strand.
TTCAAGAAGAATGTGAGTCTTAACTGATGATAATTGAAGCACAACGTATTTGTTATCATGTATTATCATTAACAGTATGCAGTTAGCAAATTCAGAATTAATTGTCAAAACAAACACAGGGATTATTCCCAATTTCCCCGAAGGCACCGAGTGGCATTTATTGCATTCTTAGTTTAATTAAATAATTTGTAGAGGCATCTGATTGCATGGACGGGTAATTATATCAGAGATTCAGAGGGACAAGTGATTCAGGAAAAGGCCAAAGACCTTTCTGGTCAACAGATCCTCTAGAAATGGCTTCTTGTATATCCTTTGCATGATGGCTTTAAAAGGGCGTCTTGAAATAGTCAGATAGGACGGGACTGTAAATGAATGTTGGGAATAGAATCAGCGCCTTTGTATTCTGCACCCCCCTTTGAGCTTCCCGTGAGGTTTTGCAGTGAGAAATCTATTCTTCACTGCGAGCAGAACAACCTGTTTCAAGTACTACAATACAAAACTATTTCGAGTTCAGGGAAGCTTCCAGTTTCCCGAGATTTCTAATTTATTTCTTGAGTTGTGGGAATAGTCTAATAAGTTAAAAGTGTTGGAGATATTTTTTATTTTTCCTGATATTTCCAATTTCTTCCCATTTTCAGGTAGCTGATTTGTCTTATAATTTCAGAGTTTTAACGTCCAAGTTTATTTTTGCCACTGTGGAAGTTTCAATCCTTATTTGTGAAAGCTACTCTTGAGAAAATATTAAAAACTATAAATAATTAACAGGTATTCTTTTAAATATTATAAAGAATAAATAGGTATATTTTCTGGTTAATATCATTTCTTGTATCACTGCAAGATTATTTTTTTAATATGGTTTTAGTTGATGAAATGAAATTCATATATACTAAATACTTTATTTTTATTATATAGGTATTATATATCAAAAATGTCTTCAAAAAAAGGGAATCAACTTTCTATCAAAAAATTCTTTGGATGGTCTAATACATCTCAAGCTTCATTGCCTGATAAAGAAGATCATGATTTTGATCTAAATGAAGATTTAGATGTCTTGGGGCATAATGAAGAATATGATATCTTGGAGCATAATGAAGAAAGTGATGAAGAATTTCACCACGGAGAACCTAGCACCCAAAAGAAAAGAAAAATGAAAGTAAAAAGAGAGTTTCGTGATCAGTGGAAAACTAAGTATAAGTGGTTGAGAGAGGCAAAGCATGAAGGAAAAATAGTTATGAAATGCATATATTGTGAAATGCATAAGGCAATGGGGCCATGGGGAATTGGGACTGGTTGCTCTACATTGCAGCATGATTCTATAATTGTTCATGCTAATTCAAGCATTCATAAACTCTCACAGGCAAAGTGGATATGTGGAAATGAGAAGAAGGCGAAGTCTATTACAGAACACATTGCATGCATTGATGATATGAAAAAAGAAAGAGTCATCACTACAATGAAATTAGTATATTGGATGGTGCAAGAGGATCTACCACTCAAAATATGAATCTCTTTGTTTGTTTACAATGTCTTTACACACGCCAAATATGCCAAAGAACAAAGATTATACATCATATACAAATCACATGGCTGCAAAAGAATTCCTTTTTGCTATATCTCAGTATCTTGAAGAGCTACACACTTCCTAAATGCTAGATAGCCCCTTTTTTTCATTGATGTTAGATGAAAGTACAGATCGTAGTTTAGAAAAACATCTTGTGGTTTATGCCACGTTTTTAAACTCAAAAGGATTGGGTCCTCCAATTTCACAGTTTTTAAAGCTCATAAATGTTTGCGATGGAAGAGGGAAAACAACTTATGATGCAATCAAACATTTAATGGAATCAAGGGGCCTTTCAAAAGAAAGATTGATAGGAGTTTCCACAGATGGTGCTTCTTCAATGGTTGGTAATGAAAATGGTTTTATTACTTTCTTGAAGAAAGATGTACCTAATCTTCTAGGTGTTCATTGCATTGCTCATCGTGAAGCTTTAGCCGCATCAGATGCTTCAAAAAAAATACCTGAATTATTATTTGTTGAGAAATTAGCAAATAAGGTATATTCTTGGGTGCAAAATTCTACGAAAAGAAATAGTCAACTTATTTCTCTACAAGAACTTATGCAACTTGAAACTCTTCAAGCTCTTCAAATCCATGGATTTAGATGGCTTTCAAGGGGACAATTCATTGAAAGACTTGTTGTACTTATGCCTCCCATATTAACATTGTGGAAAAATGAAAGAAAAGACTCATGGTATGATAAGGCAAGAATCTTTTCAGTACAATTTTGTTTACATATGCTTGCAGATATAATGTGTGAATTAAACAAGTTGAACAAGCAATTCCAAGAAGAGTACATTGAGGTCAGCTCTTTAGGGGCAGCCATAGATATCACGGTAAACACTTTGAAAAGGTGGTTTTTAAGAAGCGACACATTTGCAGATGGCACATGTTATTTATCTAAATTTATAGATGCCTCTAAATTTGGCTTTCTAAAAATTTGTGATAAGGAGGAGCTTGTTCACAAGCATGAATTACGATTTGTTGCAATTCCACATGCATATGTTGATTGTGTTGATATATAAAAACAATCATGGAGACCGTGTATTGAAGGTTCAATAGAAAGTTGCAAACAACTTGCAAAAGATTATGTTCAAGCTCTCGTAGATAATTTGAATGGAAGATTCCCTGATCTTGCATTTTTCAACTCAGCAAGGTTGTTTAGCCCTTGCCATTATTTAGAGGATGTTCATGGCAGAGAACGAAATTCAAAGTGTTGGCTCGAAAATATTTTTCAACACTTACAACATCCTTATTATCAAAGTGAAGAAAACAAAACTACATTTGATTTTGAGGCTTGTTTGAAAGAGTTTCATCCATTTGTTGACACTCTTCGTGTTAATTGCGAGGGATCATCCATGAAAGATGCATGGAGGATTTTTTATGTTATAGGGTTGCATACAAATTTTCCTAACATGTCAAAATTATGGTAGGCGATACTTACTATCCCTGCAAGTACAGTTGCTTGTGAGAGAGGATTCTCAAGACAAAACATAATAAAGGATGTACGAAGAACAAAGCTATCATTAGTTGCATTGGATGCCTTGATGTAGGTATCTCTAACAGGGCTTGATTCATTGATGGTGGAATGGGATAGGGTATTTGACATCTGGAAAGATGCTAAAGAAAGAAGAACCTTAAATATTTAAAGTTTTTGCTTTTATTTTTATGTTTGTAATAGTGGTGTTTTGACAATTACCTCTTTTGGTGAAACTATCCAAAATTTAGTTTGTGTACATGATGATATTGAATCTACTTTTTGAACATTTACATAGTTCATGCACATTATGTTTTTGGTTTGAAAATTATTTCACAACTATTGTTCTTTTAATGGGATTAACATGGTAGTGACTTAAATGAAAAACATGGTATGTGTGAGTGAATTATTTTTGTAAAATTTGTTGCAACAATATTAACATTCATTATTTTCATGTGAAATTAATTATGAATATATATATTTTTCACTTTATAATATTATTTTTTGTTGTTTCTATATATATTTCCCATCTATTTTATCACTATTTCCATCTTAAACAAAAAAACTCAGAACATTTGAACAATCTGGAAAATTTGCAGAAAAGTTTGATCAATAGGTCTCAGAACAAAGTGTAGCAATGGGACTTGAGCTGAATGGTACAACAAAGAATGGAAAATTTGAACAATTATGAGTACAATTTGAAATTAGATGAAACTTGTACAAATAAATTTTAAAAGTCATATGATGGGCAGTTTAAAAATAAAAATGTCATAAAAAATTTCCTTGACGGGTAGGGTCACTCGTCAAATTTAACCCCTGATGGCCATGGTCTTTCCGACAACGTTTACGGTTTCAACTTCAGCGGCTAGATTAATCGCTCTAACCCACACAGCTCCATAATTCGTACTTCTATCACATCAGTTGGTTAATGCAGTTTTAATCTCAATGCCATTGTTTACCATTTCAAACCTCCCCGTTCACTATTTCAAATTGGCAATGGCGCCCAATTTTTTTGAAATTAATTTATTTCGATTTCAAACTGGCGCACAAATATTTTGTTATCCCTCCTCTGGTATCCGCTCATATAGCAGCCTGGCCGAGGAGCTGAGCCAGTCCATACCCAGAAGTTTCATCAGGCACTCCCCCAGCGGAATTTTCTGCGTCTTGCTGAAATAGTCTGCATCATCTGGTTGGTGGATTAACTTCTGTTCATTTTCTCTCTCATTCTCATGATGTTGTTTATGTTTGAGATAATTTGGTGGAGAAAAGTAATCGAGACGAATGAAATACAAAGACGCCCTTTACCAGGCCAAGAGTCTGTAGGCCCAGAGGCTGAATGGCGAGTATGACATCTCGGACTACCTGCTCGGACGCGCATCTTCTCCTCCGAGAGTGACCGATTTCGTGGGTTCTGTGGAGATCAAGATGACCGAAGACAGCCGCTGCCGAGGACTCTACGCCACCCAAGAAATAAGGACCGGGCAGCTCTTGCTGGTAAGCAACACCGTCGCAGTTGCTTATAAGAGCGTTTCTATGGCCATGTTTCAAGTGGACAACAGGCGTAAAATGAACAACACATCTCAGGAAGATCTTGTGGCCGCGGTAGTCTGTGCTGCCAGGAAATCGCAGAGATTGCTCCATCAAATTTATACTTTATTCTATTCCTCTACGCCCAACAACCTTTAGGTTCCTGCCATAGATCTATTTAAGACGGACGATCAAATCCTTGCTGGCCAAGAAGTAAAAAATGAAATTTTGCAAGTGGATGTTAACTGTATTTGGGAAATTGTAAGACTGAACTCATTGGATGAAGGCGTAGAGACTTTTGTTTCAAAATCCAAAATAAAGGAAGCCAGACTTGGTCTGCGAGAACTGAAATATACCAGACTCTGGCTGTTGTCGTCCCTCATTAATGATTCCTGCCTGCGGAACTTGAGCTGGCTGGTAGTCGGAAATGCCATGTTTATACATGTTTCCAAGCCCATCGGGAGAGAAGAGATCATTGTTCCTTACTTTGATACCTCCTTCCCTTGTTGCAACACCAAGCCAAGTGAAAGAACTGGGGTTTTAAGGGCAAGTGTAAGAGATGCATTCCGGAGCACTCTTTAAGGAAATCTCTGGACCCTATAGTTACGGTAAGGGTTGAACAATTGTATGACAGAAAATGAATTGATTGCTGGAAGGTCTCATCAACTTTTGAACCATATAGATCTTCTGGAACAGGCAAAATTTGCGAAGCCTTTCCCAAAAGAAGAGATCATCCAGAGTTCCCATGTTTTGAAAACGGAAGAAGAGAAGCTCTGGATTCGTGCATCATTTTTGTCTGCATACCTCCTATCCACAATGTTGAGAGGCTTCGTTCCTTCCAGTGAGAAACTTATGGAGGCTATTCATAGCACTGTGCCCGACAATGTACTAAATATGGCCATGGCAGCAAGGAAGTTAAAGAATTTCCAGCATTGGATGGTGGATGAAAATGAAGGAATTAATGCACGACTTGCATCAGACCAGGCAAGGGAGGCATGCATTAGTGTGTTTGGCAGACAAAGTGAATATGTTCTCAATGCGCTCATCCTCATGCATTCAAACAGACTCCATCGTTATGGAACCATCACAAATTTCTCAATAAATGAATGTTTCAAGAGAACTCCAAAACTTCCTTGGATAGTTTAATTATTGTGGGTTGAGTTCTTTGACAATGGATTTAAAGGACAATAAATCAAAACAATGCATAGATTCTGAATGATTTGTATAAATAGTCTAAGTCAAATTCTCTCAATACTAATTTGAAAGATAGTTTATTTGGTTACTAGTTGAGAGTCACCAAAAATCTAGACTTAATAAATAAAAAATTCACAGTTAGTTGTTAATTTTTTTCCATGAAAATCTCTAAATAATCTATATTCAGGATAACTCGCAATCTAGACTTTCTATATCATAGAGTTAATAAGCAATTTCATCTTTTTGGCCTTTAACTTCACTTCATATTGTAATAAGCATGTCTTTTGGATTAATCACATCAATGTTATTTGGTGACATTTCAAACCAACTAATGTGGTTTACTTCATATTCCTTGGAATTTTTCAAAACGAATTATTATCTTATAGTTATAAATATTATTGATGGGATTCTTTTCTATTTTTCAAATTTATTATTTTACGTGCTAATTTTAGATTAAATTTTAATAGTTTAAAAATGTAGATAAGAAAAGAAAGATATTTATTTATAACTAAGAGTAAAAAAAATATCATTAATAGAGTTTTTTTCCTATTTTTCAGATTTATTATTTTTCTTAGTGATTTTAGATTAAATTTTCATCTTTTAATAATGTAAATAAGAATATGGAAATATATGGGATTCTTTTCTATTTTTCAAATTTATTATTTTATGTGCTAATTTTAGATTAAATTTTAATAGTTTAAAAATGTAGATAAGAAAAGAAAGATATTTATTTATAACTAAGAGTAAAAAAAATATCATTAATCGAGTTTTTTCCTATTTTTCAGATTTATTATTTTTCTTAGTGATTTTAGATTAAATTTTCATCTTTTAATAATGTAAATAAGAATATGGAAATATATTTATATATCAGGAAAGGAAGATATTTATATTTAAGAGTGAAAGAAATAAAAATGAAATGTATATAATTTAGATTTGATAGTTTAACTGTTGTATGTTGAGTTCTTTGACAATGGATTTAAAGGACAGTCAATCAAAACACTGCATAGATTCTGAAAGATTTGTAAAAGAAGTCTAAGTCAAATGCTCTCAATACTGATTTGAAAGATAGTCCATTTGGTTATTAGTTGAGAGTCACCAAAAATCTAGATTTACCTAATATCTTTTCTTTTTTCTTTCACTACTTCTAGTAATGACCAAAGATAGTTCCTCTGCCATGAAGATCTCTCATATGGATTAAAGGAATTTTGCTTAAAAATTGCATATTCTTAACAAACACCATCGAAGTACACCCACTAGCAACATAATCTATATTTAAGATATCTATATTTAGGATAACTCACAATCTGGACTTTTGGACTTTTTGTATCTTAGAGTTAATAAGCAATTTGAGATTTTTGGCATTAACTTCACTTCATATTCATATTCCTTGGTTTTTTTGCAAAATGAATTATTATCTTATAAATATTATTGATGGGATTCTTTTCTATTTTTGGAATTTATTATTTTACGTAGTAATTTTAGATTAAATTTTAATTTTTTAATAATGTAAATAAAAATGTGAAAAAAGAAAGAGTGAAATATATTTATAATTAAAAGTAAAAAATAAATAACATTAATTAAATTCTTTCATATTTTTTTAAATTTATTATTTTACTTAGTGATTTTAGATTAAATTCTCATATTTTAATAATGAAAATAAGAATGTGGAAATATATTTATATATCAGGAAATGAATATATAAATGAAATGTATATATTTTAGATTTGAAGTTTGGGGTCGAACAGGACTCTATTATTGTATTTGACGATTCCATTTAAATCTAAAAGATCATAAATGACATTTAGCCCAAATGAAATTGTAGTTTTTACGGTGTATTTGGATAAACTATCGAATTTTGTTAAAAACATATACTATTATAGTAATCTTTGTTGGAATTCACACTACATTGTAATATCAACCCAACATTGATGTTTTATAATACTTTTAATTAAAATTAATCAAATATGTATTTTCATTTTTGTTTTTTTTTTTTTTTTTTTTTTTTTTCATTTAGAGAATATTTTATTTTTATTTTAAAAGGAACATGTGTCAACTTGTTGAGCACTAAGGGAATTATACAGTTGTTCTTGGTGCAAAAATCGTAAAAATAATTAAATTATTTTTATTATTATTATTAACCATAAAAGGAATTAACATATAACTTAAATATGTATGCATTTAAATAAACATGTAACAAAAATTTTCAAGGATTAAACGTCACTTTATCATGAAGATTTTTAATTTGTAAATAGATTTTGTTAGAATACTATGGACCAATACCATGGTTCATCAATATCATATCCCAAAAACCATAACTCATTTCATGACACTTGTTCAAATGACATTTTTATTTAATTAATCAATTCAATTAAAATGACAAAAATGGAATAACTACTTTGAAGATCAATTTCAACTTTTGATTTGTGAATATCATTAAGAATATTCTAGAATGTTTCATGGAGGTTAAATAATTATCATTTACCTAGCAATTATTGATAATTAAAATGAAATTATGGAATCCCTATTCCAAAATAAACAAGTCTACTAATATAATTCATATCAAACTGATGAAGCCAACACATAAGAGAAAAATTTGTAATAACTTTTAAAATAAAATATCATTTGAGGCATGGAGGTTAAATGTAGAAAATGAATTCTTAAAAAACTAAAAATTAAGTGTTTCAACTTATAGTTAGATTTTAGGAGCTCTTTTTACTGATATAATTGATGAGTTTTGCAATTTTTTAATATTTACCATGTTAATATTTTTAGCTAGTGAACTATCTCATAGGATTTTGACGAAGAACACTAACTTCATTTAACAAATAATTAAGTTATGCCTTTATTCAGTAAATAATTTATTATATAAATGAAGAACAATAGGAGTGGAGGCCTAGTAGGTGGCTTCTACTCCAACAACGACCTCTGATGGCACCCACTAACTTGATCTGATAGGTCTCAATACTGCCACTTGCTTCCATGTTTCAATGTAAGCCCCTACTTGACATACATCCACATTTTGGTTTTCGTTTTGAGGGAAGAATGGGTTAAGTCTAACCCTCCCAATCAATGAAAAATTCACCAATCAATGAAAAATTCACCAGAGCTAAACACATTGTATGATTAACAGACAAAGTTTAAGCTCCCCCGTAACGACCACACAATACAGGAGTCAGTGTTACATGCATGTTATGGTAAATATTTTTACTATGGAAGAAACACTAGTCGATTACTTGGAGGACCCACTAGAGGGTAAAACCATTTTCACCTCACCGACAACCAGTCCTCGAGGTGAGCAATAACTCCCCTAGTGGCTAGGAAACAATGGATTCATTGATGGCACACTTTCCTCTCCAAGGTAGCATTTTGGATGGTCATTTTGTGACAAGAACAAACTCAGAAGACCTAATTGAGGATGTTGTTGGACCGGTTCTTCCCTAGGAACCTCAAACCTTGAAGGTGGCCAGTTCACAGTTCCCTTCCATGACTCCCCTTATGGTAACACTAGATATACCTCCTTCTCTTCTTTGTATGAAGGTGCAACTCCTTTCCAGAATTTTTCATGGTCAAAGAGTTTTTTCTTTGAAAATCATGTTTTAGTGGCTCCTAGTATCCTCTGTCATGCAGGCCACCCCTTGATCTGGCCCTTTTCAGAAGATACACTGCTTGTGAGTTTCTTTGCTCAGTCGTCCCTATATCCCCTCTTCATCGACTCTAGAAATATCCCTTTAATAATTTCTTAAAATCACCCAAGTTCATTGGTCATTAGCAAAATTTGATGCATAACATAACAAGTGACCAACATATTTATCTTATCACCAACAAACCTACCGATGATCAATGAAATTTGATGAGTAGCATAATGTGCTACCCGAAATATTTCACTAGCCACTAACAAGCCTATCAACATTAGGAAAAATTCAATGGGAAACATAATGTGCAACCTAACATATTTCATCGATTTTTGACACCCTTATCAATAATTGGAGAAATTTGATGAGTAGCAAAATATGTAACCCAAAATATTTCATTGACCTCCAACTGGCCTATCAGTGCTTAACGGAATTTGTTGGGTAGCATAATGTGTGACACAATGCATTTCATCGATCACCAATAAGCCTATCAATGTAGGTATCAGAGTGTTGCTCCATGTTGACTTCTCAACACATCCTCTTAAAATTCACTACAAAGAAATTTTAGGATACCACTTTGTTTTCTCAACTTCAACTTATTGTCCCATTTATGTTTTCTAAGTAATCATCTTGTTGAAAATTTTGATGAATAATGTTTTCTATTGTTGAGATTCATTTGAAAAATATCCAAGAAATTTTGGAAAAACACAATCAACTTTAATAATTGCTTAAAATAACCCAATTGGATATTAGAAAAACTTGATGCATAACATAACATGTGACCAACATATTTGTCTTATCACCAACAAACCTACCGATGACCAATGAAATTTGATGAGTAGCATAATGTGCCACCCGAAATTTTTCACCAACCACTGACAAGCCTATTAGCATTAGTAAAAATTCAATGGGAAACATAATGTGCAACCTAACATATTTCACCTATATGAGTAGCAAAATGTGTCACCCAAAATATTTCATTGACCTCCAACAACCCTATCAGTGTTGAACGAGATTTGATGGGTAACAAAATGTGTGACACAATGCATTTCATCGATCATCAATAAGCTTATCAGTGACAATGAAATATCTTTGGTTGGACATGATGTAACTCAAAAGAATTCATCGATGGCCAACAAATCCCATAAGTGTCTAGAAAATTGTGTTACCTAGAGGATTTCATTGATACCATAGAGTTTATCCATCACCAAAAGGTCGTCAACATTCAATGACTTAATGGACATTAGTGAAATCCTAATGTTGATTTTCGATGTTAACCAAATCACTCAATAGGGCACTAATAATATTTCTCAACCATCCATTTAAAAGATGAAGTTCGATTTGAGCGAGTCCATCTTGTCATAAATTAGGCCCAATGACATCAAACCATGTAATTCCATGTCACCGTTGACACAATCAACAAATATTTAACTTGAAAATGTTATTTGTGATGGTCGAAAATCAATAATTGATGGAATTTACCTAGTATAGCATCAATGTAACCATAAGGAAAACATCAAAACTCGAAATACATAACACTAATTAGCAATCCATGATGTCATCCACTAATGGGTAATCATTGACGAATGCATCCAAAATCCTTTTGAAATCACCAAATGGCAGTTTCATGTGCTTGGAACATCATACCAGCCATCAATGTCGATTCGAGCATACACTACTACATTAGGACTAGACAATTCAGAAATTTTGTCATAAATAACATAGATTGGGCACCCAGTTGGATTTAAATTCACCTAGAATCTTGCAAGAATTTGATACTTATATATTGGGACTTGAAACATCTCCAATTCACCCAACTGGGGTGATGCAACCGACACCGACACCATTACCATAATCATAAAATATACATATACATAACATGGCATAATAACATGAAATAAAAACCATAAAAGATAAACCATGGGAATGCATAAAATAAGTTTCAAATACTTATATGTTAAAATATGTCGATCAAACTATGGAATTTGGGATAACATTATTTTTAGCAAACATCAATACAAGGTCATGGTCGGGCTTCGCTATCAAAATATACAACTATGATCTGGCAAAGTTTCCTTGGGCGGGAAAAAAAGGAGCTTGAGCTCCTCACAAGAATTTTTAAAAGACACAACCCCCATCATATAGTTAAAGAGCATTGCAAGTATATGAAACTCTTACATCCATATGAACATTAGTCTCTCCCTAAGAACTCATGTTCCAAGACATGCTCACATATGAAGAGTTATGGAACAAAATGCAATAGAGAGAATATTATGACTTGCTTCCTATCCACTACCCCAAAATAAGGAAAAGGGAAAAACAAAGAAAGCAATTCCCTTCAAAAGTAGAGGCCCTTTGAAAGGCCATAAATGAAGAGAAAAGGCTTAAAGCCAAGGCCCTTGAAAGGAAAATATTTCAAGCCAAAATGAGAATAGAACAACAAAGGTTGGCCGAGACCAAAGCCTTCATTGTTGATCAAGTAACTCTTCATGATGATGAATGAAAAACATAGACAAATGTATATAGCCTTCCAAGATTCATACTTGATACAAATGCTCAACTATGAACACATTCATTATATGTAAGCATAGTTTTGTTTGTAAGTTAAGGTCCCACCTACAATGCTCATGTTGGCTCCCAATTTTTATATACACACATATATTAAATTGCACACATATGAAAGCAAACTTTTGTATGTGTGTGACTTTTGTAATTGCACACAAATATAACAACATGCATATCTAAAAGCCACACATGTAGATATGGAAGTGCATATAGGAAAATATTTATAAAAGCTTATTGTCATATTTGTTGTTCTCCTAATACTTCAAATTTTAATAGGTACTCTATAAATGGTATCTCATGAAAAATGAGGCCATGCATGCCCACCACTTGTCATCTTATAATTGAATCCAGACCATCTCGGGATGCATTGAGGCATCTAGTAATCAAGCCCTTTGTTGCGCATCACATTGGCTTAATAACTAGATATATGATACATTTGGATAATTTGTTTATATCTAGGCATCTGGGCCTCCACAAGTGCAACCGAGAAATGCTTAAGAAAACAGTCAGATCTATATTTCCTTACCTTAGCCAACATGTGGACCCCAACAGAATGGTGATATAGATGGAATGACAGGTGGGTCTAGGTGGCAGAGGACATCAACGTGGCAACCAAAGGTGATGACATGTGACACTCATTTTTTTCACTTTTAGGTGGTTAATTGGATAGGCGGTAGATGACACATGGAGGTAGCAAAGAATAACACATGGAAATGTGTTGACTTGGAAGATTAGGTGGCAGTGACATCGAAGTGATGACATGGTAGTGACATGGAAGAGATGATGTGTAGTGACATGGAAGACATGACATGGCAAGAGAACCAAGTGGAAAGTTTTGATTGGTTCTCAAAATTTCCACATGAGAACTCCCGAAGTCTCAGGACTTGCACTAGGATTTGTTTGGTAGACTTTTTCTTTTTATTTTAATTTTCTCAAGTAGGACCATACCATGCCATGCAAGAATCCTATTGTCTAGGGTTGTAGGTAGCATGGACATGAGATTGAAGTCATGATCTGAATTCATCAAAAGAAAAAGAATTTGGTTGAGGTTCCAAAAATGGTCTTGATTTCGCATGTAACAGGTTATTTGGTTATTTGGGCCTTCGAGTATAAAGAAATATAGTGTATAAAATTTTAAGCTTGGATATGAATATAAATGAATAGGTGAAATACCTATTAAATTTCTTGTCCGCACTTGGTCATATGGATTCCATTAAAGCCCTTAGAAATGAAGTGTTATATGAAAGTGCATATAGGAAATTCAAATTTTTGAAAAAGAATTTGTTTTTTTATTTTATGAAAAGATGTTAATGTTTTTGACACATCATTTAACTAAATCATTCACCAATGACAAGTGGCGGACATGCATGGCATCATTTTGCATGAGATCCCATTTATAGAGTACCTATAAAAATTTGAAGTATTAGGAGAACAACAAATATGACAATAATATTTTATAAATATTTTCCTATATGCGCTTCCGCATATACATGTGTGGTTGTTAGATATGCATGTTGTTATATTTGTGTGCAATTACAAAATTCACACATATACAAAATATTTCTTTCATATACGTGCACTTTAATATATGTGTGTATATAAAAATTGGGAGCCGACATGACCGTTGTAGGTGGGACCTTAACTTAGAAATGAAACTATGCTTAAATATCAAAAAGAGATTAAATATATTGACAGTTTCATATGCAGGAATGAAAGCGCATTTATGAAAGTGGATTTCTCTATATCTGCTTGCATATCTATATGCATATACAAAAGTGCTTGCATATACATATGGCTTCTAACATTGAAAGGGGTTGAGTTTGGGGTAGTTGTTTTCGTTTGTTTCTCTTTCTTGCTAGAGACTGATGTAGGGTGAGAGGTATGGTGACAAAAAGCACATGGGTGAACTTCTCATGGGGCTTCTTACTCAAAGACATAGTAAATGGTTTGAGGCATCTCATCCACTATCGGAGTAGCAAGGAGTGTTGGTGTCACCATTTGGATTGATGGAGGGCCTCTAATGCATCCTGTCAGGTGTATCCAACCATCTGCCACCTCTCAACGTATCATCCATGTCCAACATGTATCATGATTGAGACCTGATATCATATTCCTCATTAGTCCTTTCCTCTTGCCCATGGATGATCCTCAACTGTTCTTGTCAATGCAAATTTGATAGGATATGAAGGATTACTGCATTACCTTCTACTTGATTTTCCTGAGCTTTGACAAGTCTTTCCTGTGACTCAATCAACTTGTTATTGTCTGCCTTGCAACTTCTGATCTTTTGCTTCAAACTTCTTAGTGTATCTGCTAAATCAAGAGAATACTCATCTCCTTTCTACTTGGATGATCTGTAAGGAGAGTCACGTGAATTGTAATCCACCATTCTGCTCGTCATATCTAATCTTTTATCGCCTGCAAACATGCCATGTTAGATAAACCAAATATAGACATAATCAAATCATACCTTAGTGTGTTTCATGGGAGGCTATCCTGTATGCAACATCAATTGGTATTAGCATAATATACATAATGACACCAACAACATCATGATGAAACAATTGCAATAATGACCACCACAATGCATGTCTAACCTACTATGCATGATAAACATAATAATCACAATGCATGCACAACCAACACATTAAAAACTAACATGCATGCAGAACAATCACATTCACTAGACTCTTCAGCCCAATGACTCTTCAACAGACCTACCTATTAAAGGCACACCGACCACACTTTAATGGTTGTCATACAAATTCTAATTTTCCTTCCTTGGACAAGCAAGGCACCTCTTTCCCCAAGCAATTTGACCTCCCTCAGATCTCTTAGTGTTGGGAAAAATACTAAGAGGGGAGGGGGAAGGGGGGTTGGTGAATTAGTATTTTAAACTCACTTTAAACTTTTCATTTAATATTCTTCATTTTGTACGCTACTGTCATTTATGCAAACCACGTATATACGTGACTTCTATGAAGTAAAGCCACATATATTCAATTAACTAACTTTTCGTATGTTCCATCAAATATTCATCTTTAACTAGTGCATCATTATGTCATTATTCATTTATTAAGAAGAAACCATGAGAAGTAAAGAGAAGCTAACACAAAACATAAGCAACACACATAGAACACTGAGGTTTTATGTGGAAACCCAATGTGGGACAAAACCATCGTTGTCGTCGTCTTTGTCTTCTTCTTTTATTACAAAGGAAAACATATTACAATCTTGTATTGGCACAGACTCATACCAGTATACAGGGACCCACCTGTAGAAGGCTACAACCTTCTCTCATTCTCCAGCACCCATTGGAAGGGAGCTCCAACCCCTTGATCTCGTTTATCGACTCCTACTAGAAGGGAGCTCCTACCCCCTGCACAAATTCTCCAGCTACTACTCGAAGGAAGCTTCGACTCCCTCAATGAAGGCTCCAACCATCAACACCTCTTGGTTACCATGTTTCATAATGTTTCATACTAGATCCACCTGACTCAACACATCAAAAATGTAGGCCACCTTTCATCATATTTTCAGATTGGACCCACTTCTATCATTAAGCTCAAACCAAGTAACAATTGTAAAAACAATCACTGAATCAAATCACCCAATCATTGAACCGACTGAATCATCAAATCAATCACTGAATCAAATCACCCAATCATTGAACCAACTGAATCATCAAATCAATCACTGAATCTTTGTCAACCAATGCAACTAGATCAAAGAAATTCATATCATATCATATCAATGCATAACCACTCATAAGTATACTAGACCATGTACTATTCATCACATAAACCAAATGTTGTCACTGTAAACCCTGATCAAACACATGTCAGAATGTATATGCTACTTCTATGAAGCACACCTGTGTATGTACACGATTCCTCTAAAGATGACCTGTGTACAAATCTCAATATATTGACAGTTGAATATGAATCACTGTAATACTGAAATAACCACTGAACCAATTACTACATCAATCATAGATCATTAATCTAATTACATATCACAACACAGTAACATATTTACTAATCAACATTTCATTCCATAACCAACTCAACTCAACCAGTACGGTCAAACACAGATTATCATGATAGAGACATCATTGACAGACAACAACAAACATAGCAGAACAGATGAAATGTCATCAACAAGCCATATTGCAAAACCCTAGAAGACATACGCGACTTCCATAAAACATATCAATGTATGTATGAAACAACCATGCATAACACCCATGTACAAATTTTGAACACACTGAAAAGCATATATATTCTGCGAAGTCTTTTTAGTGTGTTTAGAAAAGCGTATATATTTGCAAAGTCTTTTCAGTGTGTTCAAAAAAGCGTATATATTCTGCGAAGTCTTTTTAGTGTGTTCAGAAAAGCGTATATATTCTGCGAAGTCTTTTTAGTGTGTTTAGAAAAACATATATATATTCTGCGAAGTCTTTTCAATGTGTTCAAAAAAGCGTATATATTTTGCGAAGTCTTTTCAGTGTGTTCAAAATCAGTACGTGGGTGTTATGCATGGTTGTTGCACATTAACTACAATCTTGTATACTATATTTTTCTAGCATTTGTTTCAAAGACAATAATTAATACAATGAGGATATTTTTTAGTTTTTGTTATGAGAGAAAAGATAATTCAAAGTTGTTCTTGGGTGCATTCTTGTATGCTATGTTTATATGCATTTGTTCCAAAGTCAATAAGTAATACGATGAGGATTTTTTTTGTTTTAGCTTTTTTAAAGAGAAAATATTGGGAAATGGATGACATTGGTGGTTTAGTAGAGCTTCATGGTTCAAGAACTCTTTCTTATTTGGAAAATATCTTACAACCAAGAGCCTATGGAGGCCAATAACTAATGATGATTATTAGAGAAAAGTCATAGAATAAATATGAATAACTGATATATATTTAAAAGAACGAACAATAGATTAACTGATCAATATTTTAGAAACTTTAGAATGCTTGCTACCCTTAGGTTTATGGTATTGTAAGATGAATAATTGTGAATTGAAAGAAAATCAAATAGGCCTAGATCCCTAGATAATTGGAACATAGGAAATCAAACACATAAATAACCTTTGAAGGATTCTATTTGAGAAAGGACAATGACTACTCACATTGGTTAAATTTTATGATCAAGAGATAATGGAGGCGTATCTAAAGAATATCATTGAATGTATTTCTAAATATTTCTTCTTCTCATAAAAAAATGGATATAAATTTATTTTTTTCTTCTCCCAATAAAGTTGATGCTTAAAATATTTGATCGTTTCATAGATAAATTAAAAAAAAACATGGGTTAAAAATTCAATTAATTATTTGCCTAAGAATAAGGATGCCTTAATAAGTATGTGGGCCATGTTAAATGGATGGACACTCTTTGTTTGGCTCTTGGTGGAGCATAAAAGGATTGGAATGCAATCATTACCACTTCTTCGATTCACCCCATTCTATCCAAAAATTTAGTAGCAAATGGGAGGACACTTTATGAAAGGATTTTAGATATCATCATGTTGGTATTTTTGAGTATTATTGTAAAATGTGGCTCTTTATTCTATTTTGAGAATACATATAGAATCATATTATTGATTGCTAAGTAATATGAAATGGAAACTATATCCAATTGTAATCATCCATATTCAGTTTATCACAATATTTTTCTAAAAAAATCATTATTTATTGATACTCTAACATGATTTTTTTATTAAGAGAAATTTGAGGTTTAAAATGGGTTTTTTAAAGGAAAATAACAAAATAATAGTTAAAACAATAAGATAAGAATTATGAATTTATAAATGAAAAGAAAGAAAACTTTTTTTATAGTATTTTTTTTTAATGTATGTTTAGTCAAATATCAAGTGTAGGTTTACTCAAATATCAAGTGGGCATCTCGTAGATGAGGAATTGAATTTTTAGACATCAAGTGGGCACACTAGATAAAGAATTGAATTTTGCATCCAAGAAGTGCCAGCTCCATTTGAGTCATTTTGTTAATACATTTTTTTGTTTTAAGGTCCATTGTTGATCTCAAAATTCCCCTAATATTTATTTACTCAAATAATTATTATAAATTTAGTTGTTATTTTCAAGGATTAAACCATACAACACAATTTGTACATATTAATCTTATTTTTTGAAAGACTCTATTATCATTTTGAATATTATTTGTTCTTTTAAATTTCATTTTGTTAATACATTTTTTTTTTGAGGTTTATTGTTGATCTCAAAATTCCCCTAATATTTATTTACTCAAATAATTATTATAAATTTAGTTGCTATTTTCATGGGATTAGACCATACAACACATTTTTTTATATATATTAATCTTATTTCCTAAAGACTCTATTATCATTTTGAATATTATTTGTTCTTTTAAATTTTATTTTGTTAATACATTTTTTTGTTTTGAGGTTTATTGTTGATCTCAAGATTCCCCTAATATTTATTTACTCAAATAATTATTATGAATCTAGTTGTTATTTTCATGGGATTAAACCATAGACCACCATTTTTATATATTAATCTTATTTTCATAAAAAATATTAAACAATGGATATTTAAGGAGAAATTAATATTAGACAAACAAAATGATATTTAGAGAACTATTTATATCCATATAACTTGATTTTTTTCAAAAATGTGAAATTCAAATTTACGTTATGCAAATAAAAAAAACTCTCATTTTACATAAATAATAAAATCTAAATTAATTAAATAATATCCATTTTTAAGGTCACAGCCAAGCCAGACACCAAATTTACATAAATAATAAAATCTAAATTAATTAAATAATATCCATTTTTAAGGTCACAGCCAAGCCAGACACCAAATTGGTGTATGAGACGCCCTTGTTTGTGGGACAAGGGACATGAAGGCATACATACTCTACCCCCTCTGGTTTTGAACCTGTGACCTCTCAGGAGGAAACACATACTCTTAACCATTAGGCCCACTCAAACTGTATATGAGTTATAATACATTTGTTTCTCTCATGTGTTATAAATAAAAGATAGTTAAATTTGATGGGTGACCCTACCCGTCAAGGAATTTTTTAATGACATTTTTATTTTTAAACTGCCCATCATATGACTTGTAAAATTTATTTGTACAAGTTTCATCTAATTTCAAATTGTACTCATAATTGTTCAAATTTTCCATTCTTTGTTGTACCATTCAGCTCAAGTCTCATTGCTACACTTTGTTTTGAGCCCTGTTGATCAAACTTTTCTACAAATTTTCCAGATTGTTCAAATGTTCTAAGTTTTTCTGTTTAAGATGGAAATAGTGATAAAATAGATGGGGAATATATATAGAAACAACAAAAAATAATATTATAAAGTGAAAAAATATATATTCATAATTACTTTCACATGAAAATAATGAATATTAATATTGTTGCAACAAATTTTACAAAAATAATTCACTCACACATACCATGTTTTCCATTTAAGTCACTACCATGTTAATCCCATTAAAAGAACAATAGTTGTGAAATAATTTTCAAACCAAAAACATAATGTGCATGAACTATGTAAATGTTCAAAAAGTAGATTCAATATCATCGTGTACACAAACTAAATATTGGATAGTTTCACCAAAAGAGGTAATTGTCAAAACACCACCATTGCAAACATAAAAATAAAAGAAAAATTTTTAAATATTTAAGGTTCATCTTTCTTTAGCATCTTTCCATATGTCAAATACCCTATCCCATTCCACCATCGATGAATCAAGCCCTGTTAGAGACACTCGCATCAAGGCATCCAATGCAACTAATGATAGCTTTGTTCTTCGGACATCCTTTATTATGTTTTGTCTTGAGAATCCTCTCTCACAAGCAACTGTACTTGCAGTAATAGTAAGTATCGCCTGCCATAATTTTGACATGTTAGGGAAATTTGTATGCAACCCTATAACATAAAAAATCCTCCATGCATCTTTCATGGATGATCCCTCACAATTAACACGAAGAGTGTCAACAAATGGATGCAACTCTTTCAAACAAGCCTCAAAATCAAATGTAGTTTTGTTTTCTGCACTTTGATAATAAGGATGTTGTAAGTGTTGAAAAATATTTTCGAGCCAACGCTTTGAATTTTGTTCTCTGCCATGAACATCCTCTAAATAATGGCAAGGGTTAAACAACCTTGCTAAGTTGAAAAATGCAAGATTAGGGAATCTTCCGTTCAAATTCTCTACGAGAGCTTGAACATAATCTTTTGCAAGTTGTTTGCAACTTTCTATTGAACCTTCAATACACGGTTACCATGATTGTTTTTGTATATCAACACAATCAACATATGCATGTGGAATTGCTACAAATCATAATTCATGCTTGTGAACAAGCCCCTCCTTATCACAAAGTTCTAGAAAGCCAAATTTAGAGGCATCTATAAATTTAGATAAATAACATGTGCCATCTGCAAATGTGTCGCTTCTTAAAAACCACTTTTTCAAAGTGTTTACCATGACATCTATGGCTGCCCCTAAAGAGCTAACATCAATGTACTCTTCTTGGAATTTCTTGTTCAACTTGTTTAATTCACACATTATATTTGCAAGCATATATAAACAAAATTGTACTGAAAAGATTCTTGCCTTATCATACCATGAGTCTTTTCTTTCATTTTTCCACAATGTTAACATGGGAGGCATAAGTACAACAAGTCTTTCAATGACATGTCCCCTTGAAAGCCATCTAACTCCATGGATTTGAAGAGCTTTAAGAGTTTCAAGTTGCATAAGTTCTTCTAGAGAAATAAGTTGACTATTTCTTTTCGTAGAATTTTTCACCCAAGAATATACCTTGTTTGCTAATTTCTCAACACATAATAATTCAGGTATTTTTGAAGCAACTGATGCGGCTAAGGCTTCACGATGAGCAATGCAATGAACACCTACAAGATTAGGTACATCTTTCTTCAAGAAAGTGATAAAACCATTTTCATTACCAACCATTGAAGAAGCACCGTCTGTGGAAACTCCTATCAATATTTCTATTGAAAGGCCCCTTGATTTCATTAAATGTTTGATTGCATCATAAGTTGTTTTCCCTCTTCCATAGCAAACATTTATGAGCATTAAAAACTGTGAAATTGGAGGACCCAATCCTTTTGAGTTTAAAAACATGGCATAAATCACAAGATGTTTTTCTAAACTACGGTCTGTACTTTCATCTAACATCAATGAAAAAAAGGGCTATCTAGCATTTTGGAAGTTTGTAGCTTTTCAAGATACTGAGATGTAGCAAAAAGGAATTCTTTTGCAGCCATGTGATTTGTATATGATGTATAATCTTTGTTCTTTGGCATATTTGGCGTGTGTAAAGACATTGTAAACAAACAAAGAGATTCATATTTTGAGAGTGGTAGATCCTCTTGCACCATCCAATATACTAATTTCATAGTAGTGATGACTCTTTCTTTGTTCATATCATCAATGCATGCAATGTGTTCTGTAATAGACTTCACCTTCTTCTCATTTCCACATATCCAATTTGCCTGTGAGAGTTTATGTATGCTTGAATTAGCATGAACAATTATAGAATCATGCTGCAATGTGGAGCAACCAGTCCCAATTCCCCATGGCCCCATTGCCTTATGCATTTCACAATATATGCATTTCATAACTGTTTTTCCTTCATGCTTTGCCTCTCTCAACCACTTATACTTAGTTTTCCACTGATCATGAAACTCTATTTTTACTTTCATTTTTCTTTTCTTTTGGGTGCTAGGTTCTCCGTGGTGAAATTCTTCATCACTTTCTTCATTATGCTCCAAGATATCATATTCTTCATTATACCCCAAGACATCTAAATCTTCATTTAGATCAAAGTCATGATCTCTTTATCGGGCAATGAAGTTTGAGATGTATTAGACCATCCAAAGAATTTTTTGATAGAAAGTTGATTCCCTTTTTTTGAAAACATTTTTGAGATATAATATCTATATAATAAAAGTAAAGTATTTAGTATATATGAATTTCATTTCATCTACTATAACCATATTAAAAAAAATAATCTTGCAATGATACAAGAAATGATATTAACCAGAAAATATACCTATTTATTCTTTATAATATTTAAAAAAATACCTGTTAATTATTTATAGTATTTAATATTTTCTCAAGAGTAGCTTTCACAGATAAGGACTGAAACTTCCACGGTGGCCAGAATAAACTTGGACGTTAAAACACCGAAATTATAAGACAAATCAGCTACCTGAAAATGGGAAGAAATTGGAAATATTAGGAAAAATCAAAAATATCTCCAACACTTTTAACTTATTAGACTATTCCCAGAACTCAAGAAATAAATCAGAAATTTCGGGAAACTGGAAGCTTCCCTGAACTCGAAATAGTTTTGTATTGTAGTACTCGAAACAGGTTGTTCTGCTCGCAGTGAAGAATAGATTTCTCACTACAACACCTCACGGACAGCTCAAAGGGGGGTGCAGAATACAAAGGCGTCGGTTCTATTCCCAACATTCATTTACAGTCCTGTCCCATCTGACTATTTCAAGACGCCCTTTTAAAGCCATCATGCAAAGGATATACAAGAAGCCATTTCTAGAGGATCTGTTGACCAAAAAGGTCTTTGGCCTTTTCGTGAATCACTTGTCCCTCTGAATCTCTGATATAATTACCCGTCCATGCAATCATATGCCTCTACAAATTATTTAATTAAACTGAGAATGCAATAAATGCCACTCAGTGCCTTCGGGGAAATTGGGAATAATCCCTGTGTTTGTTTTGACAATTAATTCTGAATTTGCTAACTGCATACGGTTAATGATAATACATGATAACAAACACATTGTGCTTCAATTATCATCAGTTAAGACTCGCATTCTTCTTGAAAAGCAGGGATTTTGGCTTCTAGTGGCGTGGAAGAATTGAATTTCCATATCTCGTTAGTTCTCATCGTTTTTAGTTGACAGCCGGATAAATTCTACCCACCCAAACAATCCACCTCCTCGCATTAGTTATAAGATATTTCTTCAGCTATGTCGCATACCTACGCTATCAGTATATAGTCTTTTAAAAGAAACATTGAGTCTTTGGAAACCACTTAGACTTCTGCCATTTAAGTGCCACTTACCTTCTTTAAACTATGAATGTAACTCAACTTTGTCTGCTGAGTCCATTAATTCCATCAAACTTATCATATCTTTTAGATTTAACCAGAATCAAAACATATATACGTCATTGTGACTTTGGACGCTGGCCTCCTCAGGCAACCAATTGGCTCACAAACTTTTCCTTTTGTCATGTTTTTCATACTTTTCCTTTTATCATGAAATGGGTAGTACTGGTTTACTAGTAGAAAATGTTTTGCATAGTCTTCAAGTTTAATTCTTAGCAGTTTGACCATTTTTAACTCTTGATGTTCCTCATGGGTAGACTAAGTGATAGTTTGGTGTTTAGATTTTGTGTTATATAATATTTTCCGTAATATGTGTGATTTTTATTTATTGTAAGTCCCATATATTATGGCTATGTGTCAAAGCTTTGCGGTGTAGGTGATTGGGCATGTATGAAGCTCAGATCTTTGTGGTCTACGTGGTAGGGCTTGTATGAAGCTCAGAGCTGTCTACCCTAGATGGCTGGACTTGTATGAATACAGGATTCATGTGGTAAACCTCCTTTGGTGAAAGCTGGTAAGTCTGGGCTTGTATTATTACAGAAATCCGAGTTCAGACTCTTTGAAGAATGCTGATGATGCCAAGTGCAAGTCGTTTTGATGCCATAAAAAGACCATGATTAAGCAGCAGTAGTTGACCTACTCCCTAGAATTTTATGAAAATTGATACAACCACAGGGAGAACAAGTAACCTCTCTTGCATCACCATGAGCACGCTGTTATGTTTATTTGATGTTAATGTCGTTGCTCAACGAGGTACTATCCAACATACTAAAACAACTTAGGATAGTTTTAGTAGCAATTTTTTTTATTTTCGGCAACTTTTAAGTGTTTTGAATGGTCATTGAAACTTGTTTCCTGACTGCATATTGGGTATTTAGTGCTCATATTATTTGATTGAAGAACTATTCTTTCATTAATCATTTGAATTTTCCGGATAGCAAGATTTCTGAGTATCGATTGTGGCGGGAAAACCAGTCACACTGATGAAAACTATATAACATGGGTCACTGATACTAACTGTATAGACGATGGTCAAACCACAGACACTGGGAATGCAACATATCCGTCTTACTTGAGAAGACTACGCTTCTTCCCAAAGCCTGTCAACAGGTCATGTTATGGGTTGCCTGTAGCTCCCAATAAGACTTACCTTTCAATGTTACGGTTTGCCATTGGAAATTACGATGAATTTGAAAACTCCTTTGCTTTCACTGTTGAGACACTTGGTATATTGGTACGACTAACCTAACAATAAAAAACCAAGGTCCAGTTTATTATCACTGAATTTTGGTTAGTTTTGGCAGAATGTTGTATATTTGCTTGATCAGAACTCAGGAGACTGATGATCCCTTTATCAATGCTATTGGGTTGAGGACCCTCCGAGATGGAATGTATGGACAAGTTATGCTAGCAACAATGTTGAATGGAGTATGGAGAGTTGATATTGGTGGAAATTCGACGGTCAGGTGAACATTTTCAAGTTCGTACATGTTTTATATGCGTAAATTATCGGTTGTAAATTTAAATTATTCGAATATTTTTAAGAGTATATTCAATACAAGTGAAATGTGTATTTCTTTTGTGACTTCTTAGCAAAGTGGGAAAGGGCATGAGATTTAAGACATCCTTTCATATTGATACTATATGTAAAGAATTTTGATGCGTAAAGGTCAATTCTGATGTACTAAAGTTACTCTGTTGCGCTATATTTTCTTTCTATTAAGGACCGACTACACTGAATAGCTTTGGATGATGATTTGAGCAGGTATTCGCAAGACAACTTCGACAACATCTGGGTAACAGGGCACATAAATCCTAATTATTCAAATGTTGTATGGTATGCAAGTTCTCAAGAGCCCATTTCAACGAAAAACACCAAAAATATTCCTTCAACTAAGGTCATGCAAACGGCATGGGTTATGAACCTGTACTCCTATGGATTCACTCTAGGATCAGGAATTGGGTTCTGGAAAACCTTATTGGTTTTATATTTTGCTGAGATCGAGATGTTAAGTGCGTCTGAATCGAAATATTTTTATGTCGAGATAAATGGGGAAAAACAATCTGACATCATTACTATGGTATCAGATTACTCTGCGGTGGGCTTGACTCTGGTTTACATTACTATTGTAAGTCCCATATATTATGGCTGTGTGTCCCCGCCACGTGGAAAATTCCATGAACAATAAGGTTTTACACAAGACAATTGCTGCTCAATAAAGACTCTCGCTGTCTATATATCAAAGCCGCGTGTCTGATGTATTGGGCTAGCGATTTTCTGTATATGAATGAAACTAAAAGCAATTTCTCTTTTTCGCATTGTGTAAAACTTCATGTCGAAGGTGTACCCTGGAAGCCTGAGTGCTACATGCTTGTTTCCTGCTGTTAACATCTTCTTCTGTCCTCAATTTCTTTTGGGCATCCCTCATTGCTTTTCTTGGTGAAAAAAGTTATGGAAGAGGCTGAAATTTTCTCTCAAAAGTATTTAAATGATGCCCTACAAAAGATTGTGTCCTCTAGTCTTCCAAAAGAGGTGAGACAGTAATATGAATTTCACATCCGCTAGTAAACATGGTATATCATTATTGGTTGGCATCTGTGTTTTATAGTTTCAATTTTATCGATGGCAGATAGAGTATGTTCTGGAGTGTTGCCCTCTCTGCTGCTACTTCTGGGCAGCCTTACATTTCCTGTCAATAAGAGAGAAAACATTATGGGAGCGAAGAACCAACTTTGCGGGGCAATGGAGAGAACAGAATCCTATAATTCCCTTTGACAGTTCAAAGGAATGGATCAATGTAGATAAGGACTGGGAAGCCTGTCATTTTGAATTCCATATACTTCCCAATGAATTCAAATGACTCAGCACGGAAACCTTCCAGTCCCCAGAGCCTTTCATTGTATTAAATTTGTGTGATCTGCAGGAAATCAATTCCAATCCCTTGATTGGCTCCAAGAGAAAACCACAGTGAGTTCAGTGCATTCTTCCTCTGATGCATGGGAATGAGAGTATGGGCTTTAGGGTTGCCTGTAACTATTTTGAGGTCTCCATAGTTGCCTACAGACCCAATGCGAAGAAGAAGACGAAGAGTGCTGGGATTGTTGATGGCAATCTGGCTATTGGGTTGGCTTGCAGGCCGGCCCCTCCTTTCAGATTTCCTAGTCTAGATGATGTTTCGATTGGATTTCATTCCAAGAAGGGGGAGATCTTCATTGCAGGTGCAGGAGAAGTATGTTTCTTTGGCAATCCCTGGAATAGAATCGGAGCCACCATCGGTTGTGGATATGATATTAAACGAGGACTTTGTTACTTTACTCAAAACAATAGTCCTTCTGTGTTCACTACATTTGGAGTTGCAAATTGTATTGAGAACAATATGTTCCCAACCATTGGAGTTGACTGCGATGTGACTGTGGTTGTTAATATGGGTCAGATTCTAGAATAGCTTTCAATGCATGCTTGTTATGATTGCAAATCAAGTATCATTCTACAACCCAGGTAAGGGATCCATAATCCATTAGCCTTGATGTTTTGGATATTGCTTATTGCTAGTGTTCACGTGTTCACTGTATTGATCTAAGATTGTCCTAAATGAACTTTGGATTGTTAACAAACACAGCCTACAGGATATATAGTCTTCCTCCAGGTGGGCATCTCCCCATGTCCCCTACACATGCTGTAAAACACCTCACTTTCCTCTATGAAACATGCAATCCAAGAATAGATCCATGTTAAGGGGACACTAGTAAATTAGTAGTCCAGGGCCTGGAGTATGGTTGGCACACAAATCTGCCGAGACTGGAAGCAAGAATGTACATGGAAGTATTTCCACAAGACACTATATATGAGTAGGTTCATTATTTCATTATGTAACATTCAATTTTACTTCCATATCCTAAAGATTTGGTAATATTACTTAAACGTTTAGTTGAATGCAAAAATGCTCCTCTCATAGATAAAGCATATATATTGAGATAAACCCTACCCTCTATCAAAAAATGTGTCTTTTAATTGATGCATGCCGCCATTTTTAAATCAATCATGTTATCATATGGATTTTACTTGATCATGGGTCGGAATAGTTACAATACATAGCCAAGTATACATAGCAACATCCGAATGTATGTTTAATGAATATACGGCCAGGGTGAAGTGTGTATATATATATACATAAATTGGGTGTCGCAGCTAGCTGATTATGGTTTGGGATCTAACCTGATAGCTTTTTGCACAATGAGATCATCAGGATTCAGGGGGATTGAAGAAGGCATTTATCCGGTGTCGTCCTCCTGCTACTCTGACTAAAACCCATGATTGTGGATATGTTGGTTTTGATATCCCTCTCAAATGTCTATTTGACCCATTTACACCAATTCTCTGCACAAACTCGGCTGAATTCGAAGTTCCAGCAGGTTTTTCTTATGCCCTGCTCCTGAGTCCTCACCAAAGTCACTGACTCACCACATTGTTGAATAACTTACAGATTGCGGACCGCGATGGATTGGAATTTGAAAATTGAGACGAATTGGAACTTGGAACTGGAAGTTACAACTTGCAAAAATCACCATAAATTCGTAACCTAACTCTGCATCTACCTGCAGTGGGTAGCTGGGAATTAATTACTGTTAGTACCATACCATTTACGGTTTTACTTGTTGAAAATTAGAAACTGTTATAATATCAGTGATATTTATAATTATGACTTAGAAACTGATACGGGTAACGGGTTACGGGTGGATACCTATTAGTAATTACCGTGGATTATTAAATTAAATGTTAATAAATCTTCCATTCAGCGCAACTTGCAAGGTTATATATATATATATATAATTTATAAATAAAAAAAATTAAAACTTTTCATTTTTAAACATGCCCGTCATATTGACGTTCTTAAAAATTATTGGCAATTTACACATAACATGGAGATTTGAAACTATAACGTATTTTACGTATAAAAAAAACTAAATACAAATATATAGGCATCAAATTTAACCTCTGATGGCCATATATAGATATACATATTAAAAAGGCCATACACCAAGTATTAAATACCCACCAAACATAAGACACTGGGAACCAATAAATCCTATGCATTAATAGCCCAATAGCATAAAATGCATAGGGTTTATTGGTTGCCCTGAAATCACTGGGCAACTCTGAACATACCTGTACGATTCTCCATCCTGAATAATGTCCGAATTAGTCGATTAAAAACGTGGTTCAAGACCTGGGTCTCACCGTACGCGTCAGAGAAAATAACAAATCTGACTGGCCAGGCTCTGCATTGATTCAACACTTGGCTCGTAACAGGGTCCCACTGTAAATGTGAGATAAAAATACACCAACACACCGTAGCAATCCATGTCCAAGGTACATGTCAGCTAAAACGAATTATTTCAGTATATGACAGCAGGAAAGGGCGCATTAAAGTTCAGGTACAGCTAACGACAAATTCCATAATATCACCCCGTCAGCGGTGGAAGCATCCGAGCAAGCGGTTTCTCGTCGGAAAAGGTTGGGGCACCGTACACGTCAGCTAAACGAATAAATAGAATGCAGAGTGGTTTTCATGAATTGAGTGTGATTTTTTTAATGAGCTAGAGGTTTCAAGTTCAATTCCCAGCAACCATGGCTTCTCCAATGAAAAAATAATACTATTCTAAGTTTGCATAAAAAAGCCCGAGGGATAATACTGTTCTAGGTTTGCATTAAAAAAAATGTGAAGACAATGGCAGTGCGAACATGTCTGAAGAAGCCAAGGATTCGGAAATAAAATTGAGAAAATAAGGTAGAAAACACCTTTAACCGCTGCAAATAATTAGGTATCGCAACTGTGGTTGATAATAACCCAAATAGACCCAAATCTCCCTCACCTCATCCATCCAACGACCTGTTGAGTTCAGTTCAGTTCAGCGATCGGACGACCTATTCAGTTCAGCGATCGAAGAGGAATGTAGATTGTTTTGGCCTGTTCAGTTCAGCGATCGAAGAGGAATGTAGATTGTTTTGGCTTGTTCAGTTCAGCGATCGAACAACCCAACAATAACTCTGCCCAGAAATACTTCTGCTTTAGCAATTTCCCCTCTGCTCTTGTTTAGGAACTTCCTCTGTTTTCTACCCAGCATTCTAGCGCTCGGACGTATTAGTGAAAATTTGCTAACGTCAGAGGAAAAATTTATGAGAAAATAGATACTTAACGCGAATGCCACTTGGCCAAATGAATCGAAGGTGGATGGGTCAATTAAATAAACGACAAAATCGATTCCGGGGAAATCTCACTTTGCATCTCTGTAACTGTTGCCCCTGCCTCTGCCTATGCTGCTTAAACCACTGATGTATGCTCTGTTGTTTCTAGACTTGTTGCTTAAGGTTCTGAATCAAAAGGTAATGCTGCTTCCATCCCTTAACTTTTTTATTCTAGATTTAATTTTGAAATATAAATAAGAATATATTTTTATTTTGAAATATAAATAAGAATATATTTTTATTGGGTTATTTATATTATATAAAATAATTAAATAATTATTCTTTATATTTTATAAATATATAAAATTATTTAATATTAATTTAATATTTATTATTGTTATTTTTAATATATATTTATTTTAATTTTAACAAAGTACTATTATATAAAATATATATATTATAAGGGGAAATTAAAAGAAAATAAATCTTTTCTACACATCGATAATATTATTATAAAAAAATTAATAAAAAAATATATTTTTGTATTCAAACTTCTGTGATTCATAATGAATTAAACAAAGTTTTTTAGTGGAAATCACATGAGAGAATTTTTTGGCCAAGCATAATGACGCATTTCGAACCAACAAGTGTGATTCATCATCAGGACCAGAGCCAACAAGAATGATTCATCAAGAGTGATTCATCATCAGGACTAGATGAAGAGGCAGAGCATGGAAAAGGCGTAAATAGAGAGCATGTAGAGACATAATTTCAAATAACAGCTATATTTGAACAATAATGTTTAAATTATAGTATTAATTTATTTATTTATTTTTTTCTCGGCAAAGACTATTTATCTATTAACTGAAAATAAAAATATTTTTACATATAAACGAGACCTCAGAAGAGTCATGAGGCCTCTGTACACAGCAAGTTCGCCTCAGAATGTAAGGATTCTGAGCATAGGTGCTACAAAAGACTTCATTACAACAAAACATTTTAGATAAAGACCAGAAGATGAGAGAGGTTGTGCACGAGAGCAGAGAGGCAAGAAGCCATTGCAGGTCTGCCTGTAAAGCATTGCTTCTGGCTTGAAACTGTGCAAAAACTTCACGCTGACGGAGATAAACCATGTGTTTTGTCAAAGTGCCTGAAGACCAACGTCTGCTTGACAGACAAAAAACAAAAAATACCGAACGGCGCCGCGTGTGCTTAATCTTCCTTGCTTCCGCCAGAGGTCTTCTCGTCTGCCGGACGTTCACAAGCCACCCCCAGAACTTCATCACCAGCCTTATCGTCCTCAGGGATTAAAATTGGGCGGTTGGAGTCATTCATAGCTTCAACCCCTTCAGCAGTGAGAATATCGACATTGGGCAGAGTGATTCTCGGGCTCTCAATGTTGCCTGTTTGATCCACCAAAGCTTTCTCCGGACTGTCCAAGGTCAGAGGCTGCCCGCTGCTCTGAGAGGGCTCCGGTGCTATGCAAGCCAGAGGATGGATGGGATTTTCTTCCTCAGAGATAATTAAGGTGATGTGGGCAGAGACCAGAGGTCGGACGAGGTTACTTTGGAATTTAAAATGAGTGGTCTGAAAGGCGTTGTTAGGGAGAGGCCGACGAACAGAGCTAGAGGGCGGTGCAGTAGC
The DNA here is from genome assembly GCA_031772625.1 of Pinus tabuliformis. Classification (NCBI taxonomy): domain Eukaryota; kingdom Viridiplantae; phylum Streptophyta; class Pinopsida; order Pinales; family Pinaceae; genus Pinus; species Pinus tabuliformis. Next base: position 472,175,700 of record CM062817.1, read on the forward strand.
CTGAGGTGGATGGGGACTTGCAGGGGAATTATCAGGGTTATCGGAGCTGCTAGGAGAGAGCCGAGAGCCTTCACCCAGATTTCCTCTGGGTCTTTTCCTACCCCCTCGTCGACCCATGATGAAATGCAGGAAAAAGGCAACAGAAACCACAGAACCAACAAAGAGCGTAGTAAACAAGCAAAATGCGTGAACCAGAGCAGGATAAGTGTTCTGCTTACCCCTGAGTCGCGTTTGAAACATGCAAGGCATGCCTCTGAGGAGGAGAACTCTCTTGCTTCCAGGAGAATTCGCAAACCAGAATTCAGAACCAGAGTAATTGGATCCCATCGTGGAAAGGAAGAGCTGGGTGGTGAGGAATATAACCAGCCTCGCCATGCCTTGAACCGTGTAACCCATAAATGCGCAGACACCACCGTTGCCGTCATAACACTGAACCATCATATTACCTGAGGTGAAAATCTGGGGAGCCTCGCCGCTCTGCTGCATGCAGTACGCGGTAATTACACTTGCCATCAACGCCATTTAAGACCGCTCTAACACCCGCATCCGGGGTATAGTATTAATTTATTAATATATTAAAAAATATATATTTAAATAATGATATTATTTATTCTCTCATGTGATTTCTTCCGGAAGGCTTTGTTTAAAAAATATATTATTAATAATGAATAACAATATATATGGCATAAAAATGTTCATACTGTGGATTCTCCGGTAACTGATTCAAAAGATACAAACCACAGATCTCTTAAATCCATAACAATATATACTTTTCATTTTATTTATTTATATATAGATATAATATATAAATATAGTATTTATCTTATGAATAATATTGTAATAACAAATATTTAATATAAAATGTAATTATTATTATCATTAACGATGTTGATATATTTACATATAAATCTAATATTTTTTTTAAGTTTTTTGTTATAGTATTTTCTATATTTCATGTGATAACATCTCATTATAATATAATAATATCTATACCAAATTAATATATTGAATTAGAGATATATTTAAATAAGTTCAATATGATTATAATATCTCAATTATATATTAATGAAAATTATTATAATAATATATTATAAATAATTAGTTACATAAATAACTCATCAAATAATATTTATCTTAATTTTATAATTATATTCATTAATTTTTTTTCATTAATAATTTAGTGATTTTGGAAAAAGAGGATATAAAATCATTGATTTCAAATATATAAAATTAAGACATCACCACAACATTATTGGAAAAGTGCTTAAAGAACATTCTAGATAGTTATGGAAACAAAATAAATAGTAATGAAAAAAAAAAAAACTAAAAAGTTTATAATTTGAATTTAAAAGTAAGTGTTTATAATTGATTAAGGAAAGAAGATTATGATGTCAAAGTAATTTTTATATAGGTGTAATTTAGTGATTAAATAATTGACAATTAATTAAAAAAGAAAAAAAGAAAAAATATTGTAATTTATTCATTAATATTATAATGAATGCATTTACTAATAAAAAAATTTAATATATAAAAATTTTTTCAAAATTAAATTTATAAATGAAAATTAAATCTATTAAATCATTTTTCATTTAATTATTTGTCTTTTATTAGACCATTAAAAATCTTAATCCCTAATTTATTAAATATATATTATTTTAATAGAGAATAAAATACTTAATATGTAATATATAAAAAAAGTATTAAAGCAAAACCAATCAAAATATCATATTAAATGGATATTATTCCTTCCATGTTCATATTTAATATTAATAAGGATCTTTTAAGTTTGAGTTTCATTTGTGATTTAATTTCAAAAAAGAATGAAAATAAATTTTGTATATACAAATCATATATCTCAAAGTTGATAATCTTATTTTTTTATAACAAAGTTTAAATATGATTAAAAATTAATAAATCGGGAGAAAATGATTTCCTACTATAGATTTAAATAACACTTTTTATATATTTACTTATGAAATATATAACAAAATTAAAAATTTAATAACTATTTCAAAAATTTTAAATTTTACATTAGTTGGTTTGAAACGTTCACCAAATCCCAACGATGTGATTACTCTGAAAGACTTATATCTAAATTACGTGATTACTCTGAAAGACTTATATCTACATTATAGATCACAAAAATCTCAGATCTAACATTTATATTCTTCCACTCTATTTTCTCTATTTTAAAATTTAGAATTAAAAAATAAATTTATGCCACATATTTATAATCTATTTAGATTTATTTATAAAAATATACTTATATTATTATTGTTATTTTTATACTTAACTTTAACTTTAACTTTCATTAAGAATAATGGTATCATTGTTCTAAATTTTTAAAGTCAAAATCATTTTATATATATATATATATATATATATATATCATTTTTATTAAAAAAAATTCAATCTAATTTAAAATTTCATATTTTATATACTATGTATTAAAACTATATAACAATTCAAAAATCGCATTTATACTACTTTCTTTATATTGAATTTCAATTAAATATGATATACAATTTATACTTAATATTTTCCAATTTAAAATATATATGTTATATTATTCAATTTCTCATATATTAATATAAATTACATATCACATTCTTAAATTGTAATCTATATTTACTTTTTAATAATAAAAAATAAAAAATATTGTATAAAAACTTGCATTACTTTACCTTAATATACTAACTCTTTGTATTTGATTAACTTGAAATTAAATATTAAAAATATAAGATATTGTTTATTTTCAATAAAAAAGTAAATATTAAACGAACAACATACATTGCATTAGTGCATTAATACAACCATCTGATATTGTTTACAGAAAATTAAATCTTAAGAATATAACTTCTTGCGTTTTTAAGCTGCCGCTGCAATTAGCGGGCTGGGCAGGTTCAAATGTGTACGCTACACCATCATCAATTATGCTCGAGGTAGCTGATTGAACACGTGGTTCGTGACTGGGTCTTACTGTACAGAGAAAATAACAAACCTGACAAACCGAGCTCTGCGTTGGTGATCTTAACGAGTCCTAATGTTATGGTGAAAAAAAAACTAGGTCCTAATGTACATGTCAGATAAAAATACACCAAAACACCGTACACCTAATCCACCATTAGCAGCAGGAAAGGGTGCATTAAAGTTTAACCAGAGCCAGCGACAAATTTCAAAATATCACTAGCGTGTTGTTCACCAGCAATGGACTGTGGGAGCATATTTGTAAGGACCTGCGGTTCTTACTACCAACGAGCGACCAGTTACGACCAGCACGTGTGAGGAAACATAAGGTTGAAGTGCGTAGATGGGATGAGCGACCACGTTTATACGATGGTTAAGCGTGGGTGCCCGTGAAGTGAAGCCGACAGTTGAAGTAATGCTTGAGGGCGTTGGTCGATGGGCCGACCAGCCACAAGCATAGACAAAACGCGTTGGTTGAGGAATTGAACAGGTTGGCCAAGGAGGATAACACGACCGTTTGTGAAGTGTATAAACTCTACACTTGGTGGATTCATTTGGCATCAATCAATCACTCGCTCATCGCTCAAACGTGTAGAAGAAGTGTGCAGAATGAAGAGTAGCCGCAGCAAGTAAAAGGAGGTCGCATAACGATGATGCGCCCAACCTTGGGCGAGGCTACACAAAGGAACACGCTGTCTTGTTTTGGGTGAAGGGCGTGGGTAGGGTCGCCCACCGGTTCAAGTGAGGCGTGCACGGGTGTGTGGCGCCCAGTTTGTGCAACGACTTGGCACGAGTTCTTGGGTGACTCGGATGAGCGCCCGTCTGTCGTGCAAGTGTGCACGGTGACTTGATGAAGTGTTGAGATTGTGAACGGAGGTGTGTCTCGGGTGGAGGCGCCCGTGTGTGGCGACTTGGAGGCGCGCCCAAGTTAGGCAAACAACACAATCGTGCGACGAGGTGAACAAAGGGTTGGTGAGTCGTGCGGAGGCGCCGACGCGCTGGGCAACCAAGTTTGCCGAAGATTGTAAAATTGGCTCAGTATGAAACTTGGGGTTTCCAAGTATACTTGTAAAGCTTGTAAATCGTAAAAGATTGTATAATATATTATCGGGCAGACTCATTGTTCAGGGAGTTGCCCCTCCCTTTATACTGTGCAATTGTGTTCTTCATTTATAATTCATTTATAATTGCTGATGTTAATGAATGTGTATGGGTGTTCATTGGGATAAAGGATAACATAATAATACTTGGTTGCGAAACATAAACTAAGTAGGAGTAAGTGGTTAGGCGTAGTCCACGAACATAAGTATTGGTGAAAAGAAAGTGTTCGGTGGTGCCGCACCTCCTAAGAGCGGTTGAAAGACTACCGCCGGCTTGGGGGCGTGATAGTTGGTATCAGAGCTAGTCTGAAGACTTGGAGGAGTCTCGCAGGACGCTGGGTGAAGCAGGGGTGCATACACTTGGAAGTTGGTGACAGGTAATTGCAGGTGAAGGAAGCTGATTTCACATTCAAGTGGAACAAGAGCTGGTTCATGTCTTGCAGGGAACTTGGAAAAGATTGAAAGGCAAAGATGGTGGATAAACCTACGACAGGTGAATCTAGCCATAATGCAGGTGAATTCTTTCGATACGAAGTGTTGGAACAGATGGCTCGATGGAGTTCTAACTAGGTTTTGATGAACGCTGAGAACATGAGGATTCGGGAAAGCTGTTCGGAACTAAGGAGGGAACTTGAAGAACTCAAGAGCGAATGCGGAAGTACGACAAATGTTGAACTCAAGGAACTTGACGAGGAGATCCGACGAAGTGGTCTTGGTCTTCAAGAGCTCTTGGATGAGAGAACCCGGTTAAGGAAGAAAAGTGCCATGGTGGAAGCTGAAATCAAACAAATTGAGGAAGAGATAAAGAATAAGCTTCTTGGTAAGAAGATCGTTGTAATTGAGCAGGAAGAGCTCGACTACATTGACAGGCTGGGAACTCACTACCGAGACAATCCATAGGATGTTCGGAAGCTTAGTTCTATGGAAGTAGTCAATGGACACTTGGTTGGTGCACTTGAGCAGAATGCGATGGAGGACAAGATTGAAGGGAGTCAAGCTAGACCAGGATCGAATTACTTAGAAGAGCCAAGCAAGGAAGTGAAGTACCTTAGGAGGAATGTCAAGTTGGAGCACAAGCCAATGGACACTTCTGAGGCCGAGTTTTTGAAGAAGGTTGCTGATGTGAGACACAAGATAAAGCGAACAGAAGGAGGTGATGCCTTGAAGCTGAGTTTTGTGGAGGTGACCGTGAAGGGCAAGAGATTTGCAGCTTTGGTGGATACGGGGGCTACTCATAGCTTCTTAAGCAGGAAAGCAGCAAAGTCTTTTGGGAAGAAAGCTGAAATGGAGAGGGAATGGAGTGCTTTCAAAGCAGTCAACTCTACCATGAAGGCTGTTATTTGTGTGATGGAAAACACTCAGGTGAGAGTGGGATTGTGGTTTGGAAAGTTGGACCTAAGGATCGTGGACATGGATGATAATTCTATGGTGCTGGGGCAAGATTTCATGAGACTTGCACAAGCCATACCAATGGTGGACCGGGACGTTCTCTTGATCACAGCTGAGGGAAGAACCATGATGGTTCCGATGAATAGAAGGAGTTGCTTAGGGTATAGACCAAGGATGAATTCTATGACTTTGTATCCCAAAGATCCAAATGTGAAGCATGAGGATGTGGAGCAAAGAGGACTTGGGAGTATGACTCAAACAACGAAGGAAGGGAAGCTGATTGACTTCGTTGCAAGAGTGAGGAAGAATGAAGTGAGAGGGCAATCTCACGAACCTTGAAGCACTTGACAGAGACATCTTCTACTGATGATCTTCACAATGGAGTTGCGAATGAAGGGAGTCCGAATACTACTTCAGAGGCAGTGATTGATGAGGATTATGAAGGTAGAGATCCGGCTGGTATAGTGGACTTTTGCAAGTATGCTATGGGCATATATGACTTTCAGTTGACAAAGGACAAGCTAGGTGAGCTTGGGTGTACATGTGAGGAGATTGAGGCTATGCACAGATACTTGAGGACACAACATCAATCGGATACATGGGTGGATGAGAGTCAGAGAGGAAACTTCCTGGCCCTCCTTTCTCTTAGACAACCTTGGAGAAGGGTTGGTGTAGGGGCCTTGTTTGGGAGGAGCTACACCAACTTAAGCAAAGGGCCTTGGGAGGAGGCTTCTTTATGATAAATTGCAGACTTGGATGCAGATGACCAGATGTTGGGATTGAGTCTACATCGGTTGGACATCATGGACAACTAGAGTCATGGACATCAGGTTAGAGATATGAACATGACAGTTATGCAGGGACATTATGCAAGAGCATGTATAGAGGTGTCATTCATAGACATTCTATGGGGAATGCTGAAGCAAAGGATGTTGTGCAGATGTTGTTGTGACATGGGGATTGTAGGAGCCAGTGGATAGGTTGTACACTCTTGTGCAACAAAGCCATGGCTTGGACATGTTGCAAATGGGATGGAATTTCCATGGACCTGAGCATGGGAATTGGACAGATTCTTGATGAGCCCGAGATGTAGTAGAAGTCAGGAAAAGACTTATGGTGGCATAAGGATGTGCATTCTTGTGGTTTGGGCGTATGGTTGGATTAGCTACCCAACTAGTTCGAGTCATGAGGGGTACCAGTGTGCAGAGGTATGTTGGCATTAGTCGAGACGGGTCAATGCATGGCAGAGATGTGTCAGCGTTGGTTCTACACTTGACGAAGAGCATGCAGAGGTGTGTTCCGATGGAAGACTACAGGATGAGGACGACACATGATGGAGATGGGGGTTCTACATATGTTGCAGTATGTGGAGGAGTTGAAATCATGGATAAGACTGTTCGGATATGGAAATCTTGATCTTGGTGGATGGCTACCAGGATGGTATGTTGTCGAGGATGACAATGACTTCAGGTGGAGGAGGATGTAAGGACCTGCGGTTCTTACTACCACCGAGCGACGAGTTACGACCAGCACGCGCGAGGAAACATAAGGTTGAAGTGCGTAGATGGGATGAGTGACCACGTTTATACGATGGTTAAGCGTGGGCGCCCATGAAGTGAAGCCGACGGTTGAAGTAATGCTTGAGGGCGTTGGTCGACGGGCCGACTAGCCACAAGCATAGACAAAATGCGTTGGTTGAGGAATTGAACAGGTCGGCCAAGGAGGATAACACGACCGCTTGTGAAGTGTATAAACTATACGCTTGGTGGATTCATTTGGCATCAATCAATCACTCGCTCATCGCTCAAACGTGTAGAAGAAGTGCGCAGAATGAAGAGTAGCCGCAACAAGTAAAAGGAGGTCGCATAATGGTGATGTGCCCAACCTTGGGCGAGGCTACACAAAGGAACGCGTTGTCTTGTTTTGGGTGAAGGGCGCGGGCAGGGTCGCCCGCCGGTTGGAGTGAGGCGTGCACGGGTGTGTGGCGCCCAGTTTGTGCGACGACTTGGCACAGGTTATTGGGTGACTCGGGTGAGTGCCCGCCCGTCATGCAAGTGTGCATGGTGACTTGGTGAAGTGTTGAGATTGTGAACGGAGGTGTGTCTCGAGTGGAGGTGCCCGTGTGTGGCGACTTGGAGGCGCGCCCAAGTTAGGTAAACAACACGATCATGCGACGAGGTGAACGAAGGGTTGGTGAGTCGTGCGGAGGCGCCGATGAGCTGGGCAACCAAGTTTGCCGAAGATTGTAAAATTGGCTAAAGTATGAAACTTGGGGTTTCCATGTATACTTGTAAAGCTTGTAACTTGTAAAAGATTGTATAATATATTATCGGGCAGACTCATTGTTCAGGGAGTTGCCCCTCCCTTTATACTGTGCAAATGTGTTCTTCATTTATAATTGTTGATGTTAATGAATGTGTATGGGTGCTCATTGGTATAAAGGATAACATAATAATACTTAATTGTGAAACACAAACTAAGTAGGAGTAAGTGGTTAGGCGTAGTCCACGAACATAAGTATTAGTGAAAAGAAAATGTTTGGTGGTGCCACACTTCGCTAAGAGCGGTTGAAAGACTACCGCCGGCTTGGAGGCGTGACAATATCCCTCGCTAGTTCATCGAGGAATAGCGAGGGATACGTTTCGCTTGATGGGGTATACAACATAACCCAGCAACTGAGATAATGTAATGCGGCCAGATTAGGAGGACTAACAGGCTTGCAGAATAATTAGTATTGGAAGGCAAATATTAATTAGATAAACTAACACATCGTACGCACCCATACCAGGTATGTCCACCGTACACGTCAGCTAAAACGAATAAACAAAATGGACTGGCTTCGACGAATCGATCGTGGGTTTTCAGAGAATTAGAGGTTTTAAGTTCAACTCTGGGTCGCCGTGGCTCCTCTAATGGAGGGAGGGATAATACAGTTCTAGATTTGCATATAAAAAATGTGCAGACAATGACAGGGCAGCCATGTCTGAGGAAGCCTAAGATTCGAAAATAAAATTGAGAAGGTTAGGTGGCAGCCATGTCTGAGGAAGCCTAAGATTCGAAAATAAAATTGAGAAGGTTAGGTAGAAAAACGCAGTAGAAAAAAAAGAAATTTGTAAACGTCATACCAACGCTCTGCTCTAATTAATTCATAGATTTGAAAATCTTCTACGTTTGTGTCTTCTACGTTCTATGATATGGCTTTACGCTTTAGCTTTCTCTTTCAGATTCTATGATTTAATAGAGGAAATGACTTCTGGAGGAATATGAATAAGTGTGAAAGCATAACCTTCCCAAACCCTCTCCCGTCTTACGTATAATGTTCGTAAACTCAGTTCCAATTTACCTAAATAAATTTTATTTGAGGATATTCAAAATGCAATTTCTGAGTTTAGAATCAGAGTTTGAAGATTGTAAAAACGCCCAAAATGGAACACACCGAAATGTTTTTTTCAGAAAGAAAAAGCATGATGTATCATATAAGATATATAATGGAACACACCGAAATGTTTATTTGCTCCGAGTCTTGCGATTATGTTTCAGTATAACTGATTTTGGAGGAAAATCACACACTAACCTAATTCTCAGCCCTCTTTTCATAATTACTTAGCAGCAAAAAAGTTAGAATAGCTTCTGTATTTTCATTTTTAAATTTATAAATCTACCAAACAAATTTATATGATAAATGTTATGAACTGTAACAATACAAGCAAGAAGATATTCAGAAGGAATTGCAAGTTACCTTAGGAATATTGCTCCACTGCATATTGCTCCATAACAGTGATGCTCACTCTGCCCGTTGCACAGTCTCTATATGTTAGCAAATAATCTGAAAGCAGAAAGAAATAAACAAATAAAGCACCATCAGACATCACTGAATTATTTACAGATTGCAATCGTTGTTAATCGAAAGAAATCGAATCTGAATAAGCACAGGGACATACTGGGAAGTAGCTGCTCTTAGTAGCTTATTGAGAGTTATTTCTTTATAGTCAAAGGAAAACTTCAAACAAAAAATAAATAAACAAGAAAATACCCTTAACCTCTGCAAATAATTAGGTATCGCAACTGTTGTTGATATTAACCCAAATAGACCCAAATCTCCCTTACCTCATCCATCCAACCAGAAGAGGAATGTAGATTGTCTTGGCCTCTTCAGTTCAGCGATCGAACGACCCAACAACAAATCTGCCTCCGGATCTTTTCCTCAAAAGCTCTTTCCTCTCTGCTCTTCTTCAAAAACTTTTTCCGCTCTGCTCTGGCTGTCTCTGGTTCTCACTCACAGACATTGATTTCACACACACATCATGCATAAGCACCATTAACCCTGCAAGGTTATTAAAACAAAAAAGAGAGAATTAGATGTGGCAATTGCAATTGATATTAAGAAATCAAATCAAATTACAAACGGACCCAGATCTCCCTCACCTCATCCAAGGGCCGAGAAATACTTGTGCCCAGGAATCTTTCCCTCCCTGCCCTCATCTTTTCCCCTTTGCTCTGCGCTCTCTCTAGTTCTTGCTCACCGACGTTGATTTTACACACAATCCCACAAACAGGAAAAAGGAATGAACAGGCACACCCACACACAGAAAAGGAACGAACGGGCACACCCACACAAAGAAGAAAAGAAAATGGGAGCGCTCCACGCATTCAATCATGACAAGCCAGACTACCAACGCCTAGGAGAAGATCAGAGAAAAACGAGATAAACTCAATGAAATTGGGGCATGAGATATATATAGGGAACCATGCCATCTTTTCTAGCTTTTCTTAACGGTCAGCTTTTATCAAATCCTATGTGGCTCTCTAGTGTCAAGCTTTTCTGCAGTGAATATGCTTTCAAGAAAAGCATCATGATACGGTATTCAAAATTCAATTTTTTTTAATAATATATTCAAAATTCTAAAATTTTGACCAAGGTTTAGGATTCATCCATAAATAACTCGTAAATATAGTTTCATCTCCTCACATTTGTTCAATGGATGGTTATAGCATCGTACATAGTCTCGTTCACGCTCTCTCGAAGTTGAAGTTGTGTAAGTCCCTTCTAACCAATCATGGAGGGCTATTATTATATATGGGGAGATATTAAAAGTGTTTTTTTAAAAAGCACATTAATTTTTTTATTATTAAAATTGTAAATACAAATGCGAATTTATATTTCTAATTAAAACTAATAAAGTGTTTTCAAGATCATGTAATTTATAATGTACTAAATCATTATTTATAAGAAAATGAAATATTATCAATAATCAATTATAAAAATATATTATCTCTAATATTTTAAATTATCATACATATAAGGTTTAAAGTTGTAATTCATTATATCTTTTTATTATTTAATAAAAGGATTAATTCTAAATTTTATGAGGGCTTCAAATTTTATCATAAAATATAATGGTTAATTTTGTTTTTTTGATTTTAATAGTTTTTTGAATGTTTTTTTATGTCTTTAATCATTATATAAAAGTTTGAAATTTCAAATCACTATAATAATAATAGGTTAAGATTTTTCTATTTCTTAATGCTTAATAAATATGTTGGTTCTAAATCTTTATCACAAATATAATGACTAATCTTAACATTTTATTTTAATGATCTCTAAATGTTATTTTTTATGTAATCCTAGTAGTTACTTGTGAACACAATTGTGTTAGTGAATTTCCCTTGGGGACGCCACACCACACATTACACTAGGATTTACATTATAAATATACGCATAGCGTTTACTTATAAAGAGACATATGAGTCTCATTTATTCTTGTATCGCTTGACAAATAGATGTGTTAGTGAAATTCCCTTTAAGTTGCTCAATCTTAGTTGTTTTTTTTAAGGTGGTTCATTGTACCAATCTAGTACAATCTACAATCTTAGTTGTTTTTTTTAAGGTGGTTCATTGTACCAATCTAGTACAATCTACAATCTTAGTTGTTTTCTTTAAGGTGGTTCATTGTACTAATCTAGTACAATCTACAATCTTAGTTGTTTTCTTTAAGGTGGTTCATTGTACCAATCTAGTACAATCTACGTCCACAAACAACATCTAAATGTTATTCTGAGGAATCAGAGTACATGATCAAGTTACATAGACAAACATTTCATAACATGAGATTCAAACCCGGGTGGGGAGGAAGACAATAGACTGTTCCCACCACATGACCTGCACTCGCTTGACATGCACTTAGTTATGTTTACGTGTTATACAATGGATTTAATTTTATTGTTTTGAGTTAAATATTGGCTATTAATTATTAATAGATTAATTTTATCATAACTAACTATTTAAATAATCTTATTTTAAGAGTGACTCAACAAATTTGTGTAAGTAAAAGAGTACAACATAAGTTGCACCCTGATAACAGTCCTATATGTCTAAAATATAAGTTATGTAGCCTAAACAAGATCCTATTACATGCCCAAAACAAAAAATGGCCTTGTCCTAATGCAAAATTGCTCAATACTTCTGAATACTATATGTATTTTATAATAAATGCCTAGTTTATAAAAGTCCTATAAAAACATTTAATTCAACAATTTGCATAATGACTATCAACGTCCTCCAAACCTACACTTTTTGGTATCAACCTCCTTGCTAAAAAACTCCCTTTCTTCATTGAACTAGTGTGCAATTTTTTTTTTAATCCCTTCTCTAAGCAAGATTGTTGAGATCCATGGATTTGAAGTTGTTAACTAATCACCTTTTTGAACAATTAATGTTAGATTCCAAAGGAAACTACTTTCGACTACTACTTGTATTGTAATTGGGTTCTCAATTTCATGGATTTTTTTGCTAGAATAAAGAGAGATGATTAGTTGCAACGAATATGCTCTTTGTGGCTTTGTATAGATCTCTAAATTTTTTTAAGGTCTCTAGAATCAATATGTTTCCCTAAATAATAGGTGTCTACTATTAATAATTTGTGAGTTGTGTGAATAAGAACCTTTGTGTTCCACAACTCCTACACACCCTAGTGCCTTACCTAGCACTAAAGTAGAACTAGAGGAACATCTCAGTGTCCCAATTCAACACTGCCAAATAAGCACATAATCAACCTAAGTCCCCCATGGAATCCAAAAGTTGAATTCTCTACCAGGGAGGCAACTCACCTAACAACTATTGACCACAAAGAAGCAAATTGCAGAATAAAAGAAAGGAAATCAAAACATTTACATATCTTAATATGTGTATAAGCACTCTGAAGCCATCAAACTTAAATGCCAACATCCCACAACAAGCCAAATTTCTATGGGGAGGAAAAACAAAAACATGCAAGAGAAGAGTCGACAGTATGTAGACACAAGATTCTCATTGCTTACCATTAATGTTCAAGTATTTGAGCTTTTTTGTGAGATTAAATGTCATGTGGTGTACTAAAAATCCATTGGTAATAACCATATGTCGAAGTAACACCAAAATATGTGTCAACGTACTAGACATTAATTAGGGGATAAATTGGTGGGATAATGTACCATTAACCTTAATATCCCCCTAATTTTGTTATGAATTAAAATTTTACCATCGATTTTCCTCTTTATTATGTTATTGAATGACATGGTAGTATTGAATTTTGGTGAAGGTACCTTCTAACTGTCTACATAAATCAAGAATTGATGCTAGATAGTTTCCTTCTAAAGATAAGGTCCCAATTTGCCTTGTTTTCAAAGAAAAAATTAAAAGAATATTTCTCGCATAAGGAAGAAGACACTAGGCCCTTGATCAATGGTTTCCAATTTTTCTCAACCCTCATATTCATTGAGTGAGAGGACGATCAAATCTCTGCGAATTGGTCGACCAGGCCACCTCACCTAGTTGCAAGGCACAAGATCAGGATTGAGTGGCATTGATCTCCACTTTGGGGATTTCGTCCAACTTTTTCACAAATCGTGAGGGCTTTAGTCTTTTGGTATTTTGGCCCATTGGCCACTGGGTTGTTGAAGGCATCTATTTCTAGCATTGGCGACGGGGGAGGAGTCAAATATCCCCATGAGCTCATCTCCATAAGGCAATCGAAAGAAATCACAGGGGCGTGATCAGATATGCATGGCATTAGAGTGTAGAGTTGTCATTACCTTTCTTTCTAGTTCAAAAATGAATCCCTCTATGATAAGTTGCCTTATTCAAATAGTAGCTTAATTGATGATGTTAAGGAACTACTACAAAATTTTTGACATGAAAATAATAGGCTTTCCTCCAACCAAATAGATGTGTTAAAATTCAGAAAAAGTTTTAGACTATCAACCCTACATTAAGCACTTCCATAACATGACACAAGTAAAACTCTATGAGAGATTCAAGAATAAGAAAATGGAGTCGAACTTGGACAAAATATATTTTAAGAAATGCAAGCCTTGATATGTTAGAATGCACATAAATTGTAACACATGTTGTTGTAGATACCATGTAAAACTTGATTATTTTTATGACACATATGTACACATTCGCCATGTTTCGCATCCTAAAAATATGCATGATTGGTCATCCATACTACCACTAATTTCATTAACATAATATATTCATAGGATCATGTGACCGAGGTCTAATAGAAAAAAATATTACGAAAAATATTGTTTATATGGGACATGCTATAGGTGCAGCGGATTTTGATTATTGAGATAATGCATTCATGAAAGTGAGGAGCACGTATTTGGGAGGATAATAATAGATATGCAAAGCTTCAAACATGTTACATATGAATTAGATAGTGGGAAAGAAAGTGAAAAGATTAAATTGGTGAAGTCGTATGTGAAGATAACATTTCTTTTATTATTTCCACTTAAAATTCAAGATATATATTTTCTTATAACCTTCTTTTAGTGTCACTGGATAAAAATATGTGATTTCATGAAGGAATTTTTATAAAAATAGAAGCATATGTTCAACATGTGCATGTAGTGTGATGATAAGATGAATAATTTAGAGAATGTAGGGACACCTTTCCCTTTGGAACTATATTGTCAGTTGTGTGTTTTGTTAAGAACTAGACAATTCAATCATAGAATGAGATCTAGAGCCAATATTATCATTTAGATCAAGTTAGCATAATGGTACATATCACATATAGGCATGGGATAGGTAAGCAACAATGACAAGAGGATAATAGTAAAGGAGACAAAATTCTACATAAGTGATGATAGGAACCATGACCTACATTATGCACAACATTGCTTTCAAATGTTCTATGACCATTTGAATGATAGAAATATACAAATAGATTGAAATTGGATTTGGTCAGATGGTTCTGTGGGTTAGTTAAAAAATGTTCATGTATTTAAATGGTTGAGTATATTACAAAAAACATACAATTTATCCCATATTTGGAACTATGAAAATTCCTTGAAATGCAACAACTGGAATTTATTCTTCTAATTGATTAATTATGTAGTTTATTTTGTTATGACAAAATAACGAATAAATCACGCGGCAATTCCTTCACAATAAAAGTGTTGTCGAAAATAAATTGGAAACTGAGAAATAGAGCACACACACACACACACACACAATAAATTGACACCGTTAATTTTGGACAAAAGTCCCCGGAAAAACCCAATGTGGGAAAACTCGTGCAACAGATGAGGGTTTTTTTTATTATTATTCAACAAAAAAATTTGAGTACAATAAACTGGAAATCCTCTCCTGAGAAATTACTGGAAAATTATTGAGGGAATGTTCCCCTTCTCCACAAGTAATTTTGCCTCAACTTGGCCTCATAACCTGGCTATCCAAGGCCCTTACGTAGGCCTATGCGTAGATGTTTCATAAGACTCTTCGCAAATGTTATATAGTCCCTCACACACACTCCCTGGATCTTCCTTTGAATCATATGTCTTGCCTGTTACTGCCTCTGGAAGTTATTCTTTGTCCCTCTGAAAAATTATCCTGGTCTCCAACACCTATATCAACCTCCTCTTCAGCTGAATTGTTAGCCTCACTCTCTTAAAAATTAATAATAAATCCAATTATTAAATTAAATAAAATCATGAGAATTCCTCAAACTAAGGAGTCTAGTTTGGAAGAGAGATTGTCTCCAACTAGCTCTCCTAAATTAGTGTGTAAGTTGAGAAATTGTCTCAACCAAGTGAGTCTAAGATAGACGCACTATCTTAAGACCACTTACTCATGTATTTAAATGTATTATTAAATTTTTTGAATAATGGGAATTATATGAGCATGAGAGACCACATGATGGCTCTCTTCCTTTTCCGCCAGTTTAATTTTTGTGTGTCAATTTGTTGTGCATATGGTTATATGGCTTTGTGATTCTTCTTCATGTGGTATCAAAGCTAAGGGTCATGAGCCTAAAGAAATTACTAGGTTGTGTTTAATTAATGAGTTGATCTCTATGGTGAAGCGCTTGGCTGTAAGAATAATTATGGGTCCAAATTGACGCTGGAGGATGTTGCATAGAGCAAGAGCGATGTCTACTGTAAGAATCACTTTTTGGGTAGCCAAGACTGCGACCTGCGGGAACACCAACAACTGTGGAGCTAAATTGAGCCAATGATGTCAACGCTTCTTACGCAATGGTATGGTAGATCTCTAAATTGCATGTGGTATCACTAGTTAATGGAGAAGCCAGCAAAAGCCAACATGAAGCCAGCAGAGCCAATGTAAATTGATCCACGATGATCTAGCGTAACTCCTTCAAACGACTCCTCAAAAGATTCATAAAACGTCGATTCAGAAGCGAAAACGAGGGCATTTAACGGTGACATTAGGCACAACCGAGCCAAAAGCAAAGTTTCAGAGCCATATCGTTCATCATAGCATCATTACTAGAATCATTGTGCAGATCAGGTTGCGGGTAGTGGATGATGCCAATTCCTTAGAATTCCCACAGTCGTTTCCACGAACAGATTCCTCCTCTGGCAGCACCTCAGACTTGGAGCGCTTGGGCCCTGGCAGATTCGGAGATGGAGACGTACGCTTGTTGTTCGTTGAACCACGCCTTGTGAACACCATACTCTCTTTCGAAGATTAGAGTAATAGATCTGGCAGCAACAATATTTGGTATTTGGTTGTTCGTTGTTGCAAGGATTTGGTGTGCCTCTTGAACTGGAGTTCGAATTCCAGCGATTCGTAATCCATTGCCACTTTGTCGTTTGGATTATCGACGTGGAGGGTAATGGTAGTGTTGGGGCCGAATTGCACTTGCATTTGTAGGGGAGTATAGCTATGCGGTTTTTAACCTGTTCAATCCATCACAGGACTCTAAGTCTCTAACCTTTAACGCTGTTTATGTTGACAAACCTACAGTTTCCTTTCTGGGAGATCTGTCATCTTCACTTACAACCTCTAACTTCTCAGTTGCATGTGTCCTCATATTAGTAATATTTCAAGATAAGGAGTGGATAAAATATTTTTTATTTTGGGAGTCATAAGGATGAAGATTGGGATTAATTTTTAAATAAGGTTGACTTTTTAAAAGTTTTTGGAGCGATAAGGGTGTTGTAAATCTAGAGTGATATATCAATTTTTTATAAAAAGGGAAATTCATTTTTGAAGAAAGATAGCTTCAAGGAGTTCTCACAATTTGTGCTTGAGAAATTTCCTTCACGATGTTGTGAAGGTGAAGGTTGATGTAATTCACTATTTAATAAAGACATATTATTTTTGTGGTGCTTGTGTCCTAGATCCGCCTGAAATTGAATAAGGGGATCTTAGGTACACTATGTGTAATGAATGCATGTGCATGACTTGTGTCCAAATAATATATTTGTATTATGCTTAAACAAACACATAAGCAGGCTTAAGTATAAGAACTCTTAATCAAGCTTAAGTACACAAGCACAAAGTGTCACATCATCAACTTGATAAGATGATTTTCCAAGCAAGCACATTTCACATCATGTAATCAAAGCAATCAAGTTAAGGACGCTACAAGATCCAATGTTTCAAGCCAAGATGACATCAACATCATCAACACTTTTTGTATCACTTGCAGATAAACATTTTTTAACTGAATTGTATGGGTGCATTCTCGATGTAATCGACACCCCAATTTGAATTGTTAAGGTGAATACATTAAGTCAAGTAAGTCTTCAACCGAGTCATCTAGATTTAACTTGTCATTTGTCTCTTGGGTGCATTTTCGACAATGTTCAACACCCTTCCTTTTTTTAAATCAGCACATTCAGTGAGTACATTCAAGAAAGCACAAAGTGTCAATAATCAATCAAGCAAGTTCAAGAAAGACATCTAACAAGTAATCATGATCAAACAAGTGTATTCTATTCTTCAAGTGAGCGTGTCATTCAAACAACAAAGCAAGCGAGCATGTCATTCAAACAACCAACCAAGCAAGCGTGTCAAAATCAAGTGCGAAAGTTCAAAGCACAACATCTACAACAAATGAGCCAGTGTGAAGTTGATTGAAGCATTCACAAAGTGTCAGTGAAGCATTCAAGCAAAGCGATCGTCATCAAGCGAGCGTGAAATCAAGAGTTCAAGAAAACAATTTGTAAAACTCTAGCAAGTGTTTACAGCATCGACAATAAGCAATAATACCAGCGAGCTTGAATTCAAAGTGAGAAATCTAACATGGCGACACACATTCAACTGTCCCAAATTCTTACCAATTTGATTTTATCAGCAACTGGCGACATGGTGAACATCAGCAAAACAACTCTTATTGACATTCAAGTGCATATTCAACATGCACATGAAATGATTGAGTTCCTTCAACTAGAGTCGCAACTGCAGAGAAACGTGTTGCTTCCAAGTCTTTGACCAATCCAGAGACAGCTGATCATTCGACTTCATTCATCCAACCAACTTCAAGTGTTGAAGTTGTTCCAGTTCAACTTTCTTCCAAACCCATCATCAAGCCATGGGAAGAAATTCAAAGTAATCGAAATCGACACGGCTTAGGATATGTCAAAGATAACGACAACTTACATATCCCTGATTATTCAAAGCCCATTCAGTTCGTTAGTGCCAGATTACTTGAACAAATCACCTCAGCAAGTTCTCAGCAACTTGCAGACCGACGTCAATGCACACAAACTGAAGTTGCAGACAAACAGAAATGCACACAAACTCAAGTTGCAGACAAACCGAAATGTTCTCATTGTCAAAGAACCAGTCATCTGGAAAATCAATGTTTTGATCTCCATCCTTGTAGCCATTGCGGCAAGTCAAATCATACATCAGAGAAATGTTGCAACCAACGACAATCAGCCAAATTGAAGATAAATTATTCATGGATTGATCCCTGGGAATGGTCATCCAAAACCAGAAGATTGTCCAAGTTTTACAATCGATTTCACTCACACATATTTCAGCCAACAGTCAAATGAAGATGGTACTCTCACGTAGTGGAATGGGGGAGTACACCAGTGAAATACTCCTCCACATACAAGGGGTAGTTTAGATATAATTTGGAAAAGATTGCCTCTCCTTTCAGCTGACAAAGGGGGGAAAATGTCAATGAAATTGACAAGTGGTTGTCAGACTGAAAGTCTCGACAACATCAGTGAAGTCGCCAGTGGGCATCTCCATCAGCCATTGGGTGATCATCATCAACAAATACACCAGTGGGCGTTCATCAAATTGTGTCAGTGGACACCAGATGTTGTTTTCAAGTAAAGGACAATTGGATCCTTTTGTGGCTTGGCACATGATGGAGTTGTCAAGTGACATTCAGAGATGAATCAGTCATGCAGCTAACTCATGGTCTCTTCATATTGTAGTTTCTTCAACATCCAGCTTTGGCAGTTTTTCAGGCAAATGTTTTTTGAGGATCAACTTGAGAACTTGGAAGATGGTTCCTTGTTCGTTTTGGATTTATCATTGGGGGGGGGAATGTTAGCCTCACTCTCTTAAAAATCAATAATAAATCCAATTATTAAATTAAATAAATAAAATAAATAAAATCATGAGAATTTCTCAAACTAAGGAGTCTAGTTTGGATGAGAGATTCTCTCCAACTAGCTCTCCTAAATTAGTGTGTAAGTTGAGAAATTGTCTCAACCAAGTGAGTCTAAAATAGATGCACTGTCTTAAGACCACTTACTCATGTATTTAAATGTATTATTAAATATTTTGAATAATGGGAATTATATGAGCATGAGAGACCACATGATGGCTCTCTGCCTTTTCTGCCAGTTTAATTTTGTGTGTGTTAATTTGCTGTGCATATGGTTATATGGCTTTGTGATTCTTCTTCATGAATCAAATTGCCTCTTTGAGAATCTACGCAAAACCATGCACAACCTCCTGTGGGATAACTCAACCTCTCCCAGCTGACTCTTCCGACACTGGAAATATCCACTGGAATCTATATTTCTACTCCTCTGCCTCTGCTACTGATCTCTGGCTTGAATTCTCTTCCTAGTTGAATCTCTGCTCTCTAGGAAATTAAATCTGCCTATATCACTCACTCACTCGATGTATATTCTCCATACTCATCATCCTGCTCTTATAATATCTTGTTGATTAACCAAAAACCATGATTAAGTCTTCATCAATGGCTCAAATCATCTCAAACTCAATCTATGTGAGTTTTTAGAGCATTCTCACTTTTCTCAATTAATACCCTTTAATTAATCAATTTCCCCAAGTTAAATTTAGGAATTTTTAATTATCGATCAATTAATTTAATTGAGTTGTCTCTGGGTTTTTTCTCCTGAAATCTTTTTTTGGTTTTGGAGATGTTGTGTTTCTTAGCCTCTTTGACCAAAGTTGAGACTACAACACATGTTCGATGCTACAAAAACTAACAACAACTACTTTGGGAGCGAGCATTACAAAGGTGAGCACGATGGGGATGGAGCACTCATCAAAACTACACTTCAAAGGGATGAGATTAATTTTACAAGAAATCCTCATATCTGAGATGCAAAATCTATAGTCTAATGGTGCTCTACAATTATGTCAAATGGAGAAAATGGGCAACAAACATCAATAGAGACAAGTCACATGCTAAGAAATTTCTAGGAAGTAGTCAATATAGATCAATCATGTTAATATCATTGCAACACAATACAAGGAATTTGTGGATTTTATTCAATTTTAAGATTGGACAACCATTTGATCGAAATATAGCCATAAAAATTGCCTTACTTTTGTGGAGCATGTAGTAGTGGTGAATGCAATGATTGTGAATCAATAGACTAGATTAATGAATGATATTGTGTATCACTTGTAGTATACCCACGTGTAGTTGTTGAAACAATGCAACTAAAGGAGGTCCAATCCTCCATTTCAATAGGTTATGACCATATATCTTATTTTGTATAGCCAGGTAGAGATATCTCACATCATATCCAAGACCGATTGGTGTTTTTCATTTATTTGCTATCAAAATCCCACTAGAATTTGCGTTTGACTATACAATGCATTTTTATATGATATATATATAGTTGTTTCCCCAAAAAAGAATGAATGTTGCACTTATTATTGGTTGGAACAATGCATACAAAGGAAGAAAACTCTCAGTACATTATTAATTGATGATGAAGGCAATAGATTTCCAATTGGCATGATTGTTGTTAAGGGTGAATATCTTATACTAGATGGAAATTCAAGAGAGGCTAGTGGTTATGTATTCATTAAATATAGACTAGGTGTAGTGGTGTATCACTTTAACACTTATTCATTGGTACAAACATCCAACTACAAACAAGGTCTAGCAATAGCTTGCACAAGGAACACTACTTCTAACCTCATTCATAGCATGAGATACATATGGAGACCATTAGAAATAGAGTTGATCAAAATGGTTTAATTGAATGAAAGTTGGTAGTTATACAAAAGAGGTAGAATGACATTTTAAATGTTATATTCTATGTTGAGGTATGTGTATTGTTATGCTATTACTTTAAATGCATACATATTACATATGAATCATTTTTTTCTAATGCATTTACATATGATTATGACCTTTTTAATGTGAGCCTTCATTGGCACATGAGAGAATCTCAATAATAACCCCAATGTTTTCTAACACCACCAATCAAAATATTGGAAATATTAAATTCCCAGAACTAGGGTCTCCCTTTCTGCCTCCCCCTCCCCCCCAAATATCTTCCCCACTTTTCCTCATCTCCATCTCTTTATCATTGTACCTTTCTCTCTCTCCCTCTCCCCATGTCTCCCTCCTCTCTCCCCCCCTCTTCCATTCTCTCTCACCTCCCATCTCTATCTTCTCTTTCCCCCTCTTCCATGTTTCCATCTTCACCCCCTCCTCCCCCTGCGCTCTCTCCCTCTCTCTCTCTTCCTTCCACATCTTTATATCTTTCTATCTACCATTAGTTCGCTATACCTATTTTTCTTCCTTTCCCCATTGCTCTCTCTCTCTCACCCCAACTATATATATTACATATATGAATAATCTTTTCCTACACATTTATGTATGGCAATGATTGTTTTAGTGCATGAGTATGACACCATTTCCTTTATTTGTGCCTAGATTATCCAAGTATTCATTATCACATGAGAACCTCTCCATAAGAACTCCGATATTTTTAATACCACCAATCAAAATCTGGGAAACATCAAATTCCTTGATATAGGGTTTTTCTCAGTGAAGAATAATGCAATTTTGCACAATGGGTTAAATCTTGCAAAACAATGGTTCAAACCACTATGGATGGAGTCATCCTATGGGCCCTAGCCAAAGACACCTATCAAAGATAACACAACCCAATTATGCTACATGGTTTTGATTTTATGCCTCTTAGAAAATTCACTAAGTGTCCTTAAATGTCATAAGGAAGTTATAACTAGCTATTAAAAATTGACCAGACCTTCAATCAATGAATTGTTGATTGCCTTGAAATTAGAAAATAAAGTTCTATCTAGGGGCACCTCTCACCCATGATTCCTTTTCATGGATAACATTTTATTGGATGATCTTCAAAACTAGGGTTTTTCTTAGTGGGGGATGTTGCAAATTTTGCACAAGTGGGTCAATCTTTCAAAACAATGGCTCAAGCCATTATCATTTCTGCAATCACATGGGCCCTAGCCAAACACACCTATTGGAGATGATAAAACCTATTTATGCTACAGAATTTGTGTTTTATTCCTTTGAACCAATTCACAAAGTATCCTTGAATGGCCTCAACAATTAAGTTGCAATTAGCCATAAACACTTAACGAGGCCTCCAATCAATGAAACATCAATTGCATTGGACTAAGGACACTAATTTCAATCTAGGAGTGGCCCTCGCCTATGATTTCATTTTGTAGATACCATTTTATTTTATGATGTCTAGAAATAGGGTTTCATTCAATGAGGGGTAGTGCAATTTTTGCATAAGGGAATCGATATTTCAAAATATTGGCTTACATAACTATGGGTGGTGTGATCACATGGTATGAAGTAAAGCACACTTATCAAAGTTAACATAACCTAATTATGTTACATGGTTTGGATTTTACGCCACTAGAAAAAAATCATAAACTTTCCTTGAACAGAGTTAATAAAGGAGTTGCAACTCGCCATAAAATCTTAACCTAGCCTTGAATGAATGAATCATTAATTATGTTGGACTCAAAAATAAATTTACAACTAGGGGCACAGCTCACCTATGATTCTATTCCACAAATACCATTTTTTTTACGATCTTTGGAACTAGGGTTTCATTGAGTGAGGGATAAGGAATTTTTTCACATGGGGATCAATCTTCCAAAATAATGGCTTAGGCCATTGTTGGTGATGTGATTGCATGGGCCCTAGCCAAAAACACTTGTCAAAGCTGATGAAATCCATCTATGTTGTGCAATTTATATTTTTTCCCCTAGACTAGATTCACAAAGTGTCCCTAAATGATCTCAACAAGTGAGTTGCAACTAGCTATCAAACTTGCCTAGGCCTCAAATCAATGAACCATTGATTACATTGGACTTAGGACACTAGATTCTAGGTAGGGGCACCCCTCATCTATGATTATGTTTCTTCGATACCATTTTATTCATTGATCTTTAGAACCATGGTTTCACTCACTTAAGGGTAGTGCATTTTTTGCACAAAGGGTCAATCTTTCAAAACAATGGCTAGGGCCATGTTGAAAGTAATGGATGTTGCCAACATGTATGGGGATCTCCCTAATGTGAAGTCCCAACTAGAACTCACACCATTTGTTGTAGTATTCCCATCCGGATGTATGGTCTAGCCACCATTGGAAAGGTTTCAAAGATCTTCCTTTGTTACAAAACATACACAAGAGATCACAACTCCTCTTTGGGGAAGAAAGTATGTAAGCTTTGTGTGACACAAAATGTAAGATGCACATGGAAATTCCATCGCTAGTAAAGGGAAATGAGCCTCTGGTTAGGAAAGTAATAGTACTATCCTAAGGGAAGCCCGTGAGTGAAGAGAAAGGCTTGTTGATTACCTACAGATTAGTCCACACAGTAAACAACAATCATGAAAGCATAACAACACCTATTCAATAATATCCATATCTGAGTAACGAAGTAGTTCATTAGACTTAGTATGTACTTAAATGACATATACTACAATAATAACAAGAATATTCCTACTATATCCATGATACATGCATGAAGAAGTGTTGGGTCATAGAGTTTCTGATTATGAATGAAAGATCCCAAGTACACTGTTACATAGATGAAACACTAGATCCAGTAGTGGAACATGAAGCCACAACTTTCTTCTCCAAAGAATGATCTATCTCCTATGCACTACAAGAGAATCCAAGGAAAGACTCCCAAAATCCAAGCCCTTAGCTTGAGTTATGAGGAGCTATTTATAAGTAATGACAATGACCTTTGAGCTTCCTCATGATTCTTCAACACCTATGACTTCTCATATTCTATACATGACTCTTTACATTCCATATTTGTTCATTCACATTCCACATGTGTCTCTAGGACTTCATTACATACAACTTATTATAAAAGACAAATTACATATGAGATAGTGGCTATATGAGACAAAACTCATAATAGGACAAAGTCTTATCAAATTGAAAATCATTTTCTTCCTCACGGAGCTCATTGGTGATGTATGTGTGTCATGCTCTGAACTCCACAAATATGAATTTGACTTGAACTGGAAAGTCAGTTGCATAATGCATCTTCACCTCTAGTGCTTCTGTCAATATAGTCTTGGAGCTTTATTGTACATTATTCCATAACCATGAAAGTTTCATGTGAGTTTTGACTGGTGTGATGGAATATTATAGAATAACGTTTTTGGTGATATCCAAGCCTTCTTGTTCTGATGCTTGTTTGATATGTTCTATGTACTGCCTAATCTCCTAAAATATGATTTCTCTGCCTCTTATTTCTTCAAGAGATCCTATCGAAGGCATCCCATACTTTTGTGCTAAAGACTCGAAGCCATTATGAAAACGAATGTAAGTGGCAATGGTGTTAGTCGTTTGTTCTTCAACACAATTGTAATTCTGATGGTTGAGTCTTAGCTGCACTCGGTCCATTTCAGCGGAAATCCTGTCCTTTCCAACCAACTATGGCAGCCCATTCCTAAATCTGATCAACCACTCTGCTTGCCACTTTCAAAAGCTTAAAGACTTCTTGTACTTTCTTCTGAATGCCAACAAAAGGAGCCACTACTTGTTGTAGGAGTATCATTTCATAATATAACCATGCCATGGTATCCTCCATTGGCCCCAGTTCCTCGTGCATGGTCGGCTACCATTCTGCTATATTGAAATTGTGTGAAGATAATTGTTGATTTTCCGTAACAAGGTGTTCTGCCTGTTGCTTCATTGCAACTAGATCTCTCTTTAATCGTGCATTCTCATTCAACAGATATTCAAAGTTGTCTTGTGTTGTTGTAGCAAAAGCAACATTCGCCACCTTGATTTCCCTAGGATTGCTTCTCGTGTTGGAAATTATCACTTTTTTGCAAATACCGAGATTGGATTCTGAGGATCACTTGGGAAGTATCTTCGCATTTATTTCACGATCCTCTTCTTGAGCTAATCAAATGTGACATTGCACACATCCATGACTTTGTCTTCATGTGGAGGTGGGATTCCCAATTCATCAAATGGGAGATACCCATAAGAGAAGGTTCTTCTAGAGAACCTGGTTCATCATTTATGGGTTGGATGGTGTCATCTTCCTCCAACTCTTCCTCTATATCCTAAGTCAATTGTTCTTCACCCAGTCTCTGTGCTGATTCTGCCTCCTGTGACTGCCTTTGAATCTCCCTGGGTACCAGTAACAATGCCACCATTGCTCTGCTCCTCCATGTCCTCCATGCCCCACACAAATGTGAAGAATCCCTAGCGCCATACAAGGCACTGTTAGGTGGCCTATCGATGCCACCCCCTCTAACAAACTCCCGCCGGAGTATGATGATCATTGTGTGATCCCATGCATGATTGTCATACCAAGACAACCTAAGGAGTCTGCCCATAAACTGGTTGGCCGTTGGTACTGGCCAAAAATCCCCTAGCAAATGTGTATGCTCAACTGCTAGGCCAACTACACCACCACGGTCCCAGTCAACTGGTATATCGAGGGAATGATAGGTGGTCCCACCTGGATCCCAATTGCAATCTAGGCTTCCAGTATCCTCAATGCATGAAATCTCATGCTGAGCTTCATGTCGGTCCACTACCATCTCCATAGCTCGCTGCATTGGGTACCAACTCAGAGTCTCTCACCATCCAACCCCAAGAGAGGGAATGAATATAAGAACTCTCATACGTAGGACAAGCTCTCCATCCAGCGAATGCTGCACCCTACACCGCTCATGTCGCCTCATCTCATCGGCCTAGTCAACACATAAAATATGTCGAAGTGGCTTTGCCACTCTCCCTTCAAGGTGTAGAGGCAAACTACTGACGTTACAAGTTGTGAAAATTCCTAGATCTAACAATCTCAGGAATTTTACGGCAACCAGTTGAATCTACTTCACCTAGATTGTAATTTACATTACAAACTTATTTCAGATTTCTTCTTGAAACATTGAAGTAAATTATTGAAGCGACCTACACCAAATTAAATAAGATTCTGAAACATAGAAACTGAGCAAGGAAATACAAACACATAGGACATTGTTATTTTTGGACAAATGTCCCCAGAAAAACCCAATGCGAGAAAGTGCAGCAGCTCTGAGAGTTTATTATTATGCAGGAGAAAATTTGAGTACAATTCTAGGATGCTCAACTAGCAATATAATACAGAGAGAATACTGGAAAAAATATTGGTGAAATGATCTCACCCTGTCATTGGGAGAATCAATGACTGATCCTGCTGAACAAGAGGCTCTGCGTCACCAACTATGTGGCATCTACGTAGAATTGCGTCACTCCCAGCAGTTTCTACATCACCCCTGCTAGGTATTATGCTGCCCCTCTTCTGGATCCTCTGTTGGCTGAGAAAATTGATCTTCTGCCTCTCGGACTCACACCTCGGCTACTGGAAACTAAAACTCGACTTCCCTTGGCAAGAAAATTGACTTCTCCTCAAGGACTACGCTGCCTTTGTGTCAACACTGCTTGGGTCAGCATCAGTCATTCTCTGGATGCCTTTCTGTCCTCCCTATACCTCATACTCTTTGAAAATTCCTTCTTCCGAATTCTCACTGCCCCTTTAATGCAAGAAATATCCTTAATCGATTTTTCCTCCTGAGAACTTCTCACTTCAGAAAATCGATTTTCTTGTTCTCTCAGTGTGTTTTCCAAATTACCCTCAAGCCCCTTCTTATATCTTTTTGTTGGACAACCAACGACCTATATTAACTCCTAATCAAAGTCTCAAATCGCTTTGACTTGATCTCCGTCTTTTTCTAGAAGATTTACCCACAATTAGATTAATACCCATTAATATTTTAATTTTCCTAAGTTTAGACTTAGGAACCCCATTAAAAATATTAATTATTTTAATAAAATCATTTCTCGGTGGAATTTCCCAAAATGGTTTATGGGTTCTTTGGAATGCATGTGCCCAAAAATCCCTGCAAAATTTGAGGCCTAGAGCACATCCGATGCTACCCCAAATCAACACTCCCCCTTAGCTTGGAATGTGCTCTAGCAATACACTGTTGTTGCACACTGCTTTGACTCTAAAGCATCGTCCTCTGCGCTGCTAATGTCTAACATGTTTTCCACCAACTATTGCGCTGCTACTACAACTGTATTGTTGCCTGTGACACTGCTACATCTGTACTACAACTCCCTCTCAAATGTTGCATCTGTTATGCTGCTAGGAATGCCAGTGCTAACACTGCATTTGTACTGTAACTCAGTTGCTAAGAGAAGAAACTGAAAAACATCCAAAATTACTAAACTAACTGTGTTTAGTATGATACCACATGAATGCTAGAACTGAATGCTGCTAGTGTCTACGCTGACCCTCTGAATCTACTGTGTCGCCGTTGACCTCTACTTTGTGCCATCTGCACTGCTGCTAACTCTGCTCTGCGCTACTCAGACTCTGGCGCTCCTAGCCACTGTTGTTTTCTCCCCGAGACTCCTCGGCTCCAACCGACACTATTCCATCCTGCTACTACAAAATAGGGCTTTCGTAGCAAGGTATTAATCCAAGAGGTGGACTCCTCAAGGATCCTACCCATCTGCAGCTCTATCGAACTACAGTTCTAGATCAGCCCACCTCCCTCCTAGAGGTATCTTGGTTGTCATGGTGAACTCCTCTTCCTGTTCAATCTTTATAGCTGCAACCTCAGGATTGTGCATCTCATCCTTGTCCTATTTCTTCAAAGGACACTGGGATGCGTAGTGGCCCATCTCACCACATTTGAAACACTTCACCTTGGAGACGTCCTTCTTTCTTCTCTGTTGCCCCTGCTGCCCCTTCGATGCAAGGGCTGCATTATCCTCCTCCTCTACTTTGGGCTTCGACCCACTGCTGCTGCTGCTTCCGTCAAGTTTGACCTTAACCATGTCTCTCCTCAGCTCCTCTTGTTTTAGAGCTGCCCACATCTCATCTCAATTAAGCAATGCTGCTCTACCCAGGATAATCTAGACAAATACTTGCCACTCATCCGAGATAGAATTTAGGGCCAGTCTCACTAACTTTGAATCCTGAGGTGTGTGTCCCACAGCTGACAACTCATCACAAGTCTCCTTCAGTTTTGTGAGGAATGGATCCACATGTTCTCCCTTCTGCATTTGAGTAGATCTCAGCTTCTTCTCCAACTACATCTTCCACTGTTCAGAAGATCCCTGATACAACATGGCCAAAGCATCCCACATCTCCTTAGCAGTTGCTCTGCTAGCAATGTGGCACACCACATGATCCTTGACTCCATTCAAGATCATCCTCTTGGCTTTTTCCATCTCAGCCTTGTACTTCTTTAGTGGATCTACATCTGCAGGTTCAACTACCACACTATCAACATACGTCTTGAGGGTATGCTCATCTAGAAGGAAAGATACTCTATTCTTCCAAATGTTGTAGTTGGAAGCTCTGTCCAACCTGTCTTGATCCCTCAAGCCATTGGTTGCCATATCCTCCGAAAAATTTCGAACAAATCCCTCTTTCTCCCTACTATATAGCTTCTAGGATGGCTTACGCACTCCCTGATGGAATTGGCAAGTCTACTACTCCTCTGCTGCCTAGCAAATGAGAAATATTGATTTCCTCGGCAAGAAACCATTGGGGAAGTACTCCCTCACTATGCGATATGCTTCCTTCTTTTGACGAATTTTATTCCCAGCACTCAGCTTGCATAAAACTGCGTCCCTCTAGCTCTATGTTGAGGCTCTACGTGGGTCCCTCTACCTCAGAAAATTCTCGGTCCAATAGCCTTACCTCTTTGTTGGCTCACTCAGAGAGAGACACCCAAAAAATATAGTCCTGCTGGCTATCCCTCAGGGGATTCGAACTTCTGCTTGCTTAGAAAGTTGGCCCTTGCTTCAATGCGAGTTTTGCTCTTCTTTCTTCACATCAACATCTCTGATACCTTGTGAAAATTCCTAGCTCTAACAATCTCAGGAATCTTACTACAACCAACTGAATCTACTTCACCTAGATTGTAAATTACATTACAAACTTATTTCAGATTTCTTCTTGAAACATTGAAGTAAATTAGTGAAGCAACCTACACCAAATTAAATAAGATTTTGAAACATAGAAACTGAGCAAGGAAATATAAACACATAGTACATCGTTATTTTTGGACAAATGTCCCGGGGAAAACCCAATGCGGGAAAACCGATGCAACAACTCTGAGGGTTTTATTATTATGCAGGAGAAAATCTAAGTACAATTCTAGGATGCTCAACTAGCAATCCAATATAGAGAGAATATTGGACAAAATATTGGTGAAATGATCTCACCTTGTCACTGGGATAATTAGTGACTAATCCTGCTGAATTGAAGGCTCCGTGTCACCCTTTGCGTGGCATCTGTGTAGAACTGCGTCACCCTTGGCAGTGTCTGCGTCACCCTTGCTGGGTATTATGTTGCCCCTCTTCTGGATCCTCTATTGGCTGAGAAAATCAATCTTCTGCCTCTCGGACTCACACCCCGGCTAGTGGAAACTGAAACTTGACTTCCCTTAGCAGGAAACTCGACTTCCCCTCAAGGGCTATGCTGCCTCTGTGTCAACACTGGGTGGACCAACGTTAGTGTTTCTATAGACGTCTTTCTATCCCCCTTTTGCCTCGTACTCTCCGGAAATTTCTTCTTCCAAATTCTCATTGCCCCTCTACTGCAAGAAATCTCCTCAATTGATTTTTCCTCCTAAGAACTTCTCACTTCAGAAAATCATTTTTCTTAATCTCTCTGTGTGTTTTCCAAATGACTCTCAAGCCCCTTCTTATAAGTTTCTGTTGGACAACCAACGACCTAGATTAACTCCTAATCAAACACTCATATCACTTTGATCTGATCTTCGTCTTCTTCTAGAAGATTCACCCACAATTAGATCAATGTTTTACAACTCGGACTCGGACTCGGACTCGGCCGAGGATCGACTCCGACTCGGTAATGACTCGGCCGGCTCGATTTCAATGACTCGGTCGTTGTAAAAAATACATTAAATATTTATTTTTTTAATAAAAAAACATAATTTTAAATATTTTAAACATAATTTTAAAGATTTTCATTCAAGTTTCCAAATACACAACATTATAATATACATGGAAGACAACATATGATCAAAGTAGGCTCATGAACCAATCCATTATATCAAAATGGTACGGTGGTACCCAATGGCAATAGTAAATACATAGTCAACTGTAGTCTGTCATACATGATCAAAGACTCAAGAGTCAAAACAAAATACAAATAACCAAGGAGGCTAGTAGCTACTGCCAGAGGAGCCAAGATCATCTCGACCAATCTCTGGATCATCATCATCAGAGTCAGACAAGGGGCCCCATCAATGACCAGTACTGGCTACTGCTAGAGTTGCCAACATCATCTAGCTCAGTGTTACTTGGGAGCAGGAGCGGAAGTGGGGAGCGAGAGCGAAAACGGGAGCAGAAGCGACATTTTCAGAAGCTCCAGGTTTGAGAGCGAATCCCAGAGGAGTTCAACAACCAATGTCACTAACATCAAGGTACACAGAGGGATTGGTGCTCTTGATTAAATACGAGTTCCATACCCTAATACATGACAAAATTCAATGGAAACATTGCAATCCTCCAATCCTAAAACCCTGAAAAAATGATAAGTCTGCTGGATTTTGAATGAAATCTAAAATTCTACTTTCTCCATATGAAATCCAATGAGGCTGGAACCACTCTTAAACATCCTGAGTCATTTCATGGTAATGTTAAAAATTTAAGTAAAAGGATGAAAATGAAGATTAAGGAGAATGTCACTTTTACTTTAAGAATTTAACATTACCATGAAATTTGAACATCATATCAATACTAGGATAGGGGAATGGACCCCAAATAGCACTTAACCAATTTAGAAAACACCTTGGAGTCCCCAACAATCAGCCAAATGTTAAAAAATTAAAAAAAAATAGAAAAATCGTTGTTTCTTTGGGTGACTGGCTGAATTTAATGACTCGGCCGAGTAGATGTGCAAAACGGCCGGGTTGACCGAGTCATGACTGACTCGGCCGAGTAGATGTGCAAAACGGCCGGGTTGACCGAGTCATGACTGACTCGGCCGAGTCATGCAATAACTCGGCCGAGTCAGTCATGACTCGGCCTCCCGGACTGGTTTTCCTACCGGGTCACTCCTCAAGGCTTCAACTCGGTTCGACTCGGCCGTTTCGGTTTCGAAACGGCCGGTTTGTAAAACAATGAATTAGATTAATACCCATTAATATTTTAATTTTCTTAAGTTTAGACTTAGGAACCCCAATAAAAATATTAATTATTTTAATAAAATTGTTTCTAGGTGGAATTTCCCAAAACTGTTTCTGGGTTCTTTGGAATGCATGTGCCCAAACCTCCCTGCAAAATTTGAGGCCTAGAGCACATCCGATGGTACCCCAAATCAACACAAGCCCCATCTATGTATGTTTGAAGAGGGCTGCTCTGATTACGGAATCCAACTGTTCCCCAATGTGAGTCAGTTTGGCCATTGACTTGACACAAACCACTCTCATGCCCTCCAACTCCTCGTTTTGTTTTAAAATGGCCTCTCGTACTGTGGTGACCTTCTCTCTCAATGCTAGAAGGCCAGCCTGGAACTGATGACACTGCCATGGGTATCTATCACTTGTAGACTCAATCACAATTATGGATACCTCAACAACTATTGGCATCTCATCCATGGGTGGTTCCTCCTCAACAGATGGCTCTATGTGTGTAAGCTCTATCCTCTCCACCAAGGTGTCAATTGGGGCTATCAAAGAGGTCTTGAATAATGGTGACTCTTGCGCCACACCGGGTAAATCGATGTGCTCCTCACCATCATGTGGGCTCTCAGCATCATTTTCAACCTCCTCCTTAGGTTCCTGATATCTAAATCCAGTTCTCCACCAGCAAAAGCACCCTTTGGTCTCACCCTCTAGCTGTCCTTATCCTGCCTGCTCCCTTTTAGGAGATTTGGTGCCCAGATTCTGTCGGCTTTCCCCACATGGTGTAGGTGGTTGTACTCCCACGGCTTGTGCACCTCTAGTGTCTCTGCTGTAAGGACAAGGATGGATATGGTCTGACACCTTCCTCAACTGAGCCAACCTCTCATCGTTCTAGCAGATTCCACCCCAGACTTACTGCATACTAAATCTCCCTTGAGCCATTCGTGGTGTATGGTGTAACCCGTCACTGTGCGTACATGCCCAAATCTCCCACGATCTTACTGGTTACCCATAGTCGGGCCAAGATCATGCTATGATACCACTGTAATGTTACAAACTTAAACAAACAGTGATATGCAAAAGAAAAAATGATTTATATACAGAAAAAATTAAACAATCAACAAATGCTCAATACACTCCAGAAATGAGAACTAGTTGAGCCATTTTATTAATGGAATGGAGCAAGTACAGTAGTATGGAGAAATGCACTTGAGCTTGCCTCAAGGGCAAGCTTGACAGAACCCAAGTGATAAACAATAATTTCAAAGCTGGAAAATAATTGCTCCTCTAATTCCCTGTGCTCTCCCCGAGAAGCTACACTGTTGACTGAAAAGGAACTACGAGAAACCTCCTCTCTGCTACTCAAAAAATGCTGAAACTTTATATCTGAGATCCTTGTCAAAAACCTAGAAAAACCTAAAAATGGTTTGGCCGTATTTTTACCTCCCAAATTCGGCCTCCAATAGGCCCTACACCCTCCAAACTGCTCAAGGAATACGGCCAAACGAAATCCTCCTCCAAGCTCCGAAAATGCAGCAATCACCTCTCCAAATATTTCGCTTAACTTCGATGGTAAATTTCAGCCTCAAATACTGATACTCTACCCTCCCACTTGAGCACCCAGTGTTGCCTCTGCTTTGGCCCAGGAAGTGCGAAAGTCACCCTGCAAGGTAGCACACTCCTCCATCTCCAAAACTCTCCCAAATTCAACAATACCCCTATGCCTCCTCTCCAAAAAATCTCTCACCCAAACTCCACTGCAAGACACCACAAGCAAACTCGACCTCCTCTTCACCACGTCCCCCAATAATACGCACCACCTAGAGATGAATGCAATTTCTGGAAATCACAATGAGATCCTCCTCCTGAAGAAATGAAGAAAAACCTTCCTAGGGTGGCAATCGAAGTCCCCCAAAGAAAAGGTGAGCTCTTCGCTTAAAGAGCTCGTGCTAAATAGCGAGTGACTCCGCTAAGAAGCTCGATCAACCAAAGAGAAATTGATATGCCAAAAAAATGAATGAGATGAGGAGAGATGCCTTCCTTATATAGATTTTGTGGAGCACTTTTCCCTTCAGTTCTTCCTCCATCGTGGGCCCTCACTTAACCATATCCATGCAAAACTTAACCACAACCAAAATAACCTTTCCTAAGTCTAATCTCCTAATAAAATCGAATGGGACTGTTGGGTCCCTATAATACTAGTGATTACCCCATTACTATTGTAGTTATACCCCTTATTTATATTGTTGTGCCCCTATTACCCCCATATTGTTATTTCTGTGCCCCATAGAATCCCTCTATTGTTATTTTTGTGGCTTTATATTATTATTGTTAGGTCGGCTGGATTATATTGTGACTCCTTAGACTCCTATATATAGAAAGGAGGTTTTGTCATTTGTATCATCCAAGAATTGTTCATTTATGTAATGTAAAGGAGGTTGCCCCCTCGAAGAGGCTGAATTCTAAGGCGTTGATCTATCTTTTCTATCTTTTCTTGAGCTGGTTTCATAACATTTGGTATCAGAGCTTTGGATTCTAGGGTTTCGCTGCTCCAAACAGGTCATCGTGGCATTTTTGCTATAACTTTTTTTCTGTAACGTTTCAGAAGTCGCAAAAAAAACCCATTTGAGAAGAAATCGCCCTGAACCTTGGGTCCGAATTTCAGAGCTTTTCGCGCGATATTTGCGGAGATATGATCTGAGGAAGTTGGTCTTTTTGCAGACTCCTGAATTACATTCAAAACAGGTGACCTGGGGAAAATCGTCATAACTTTCTCTCTGGGGATCGGATTGAAATTTCGTAAGAAGGTACAGAAAGAGGACAGACTGTTGTTTCTTGTGTGTGTGTGTTTCAGATTCAAAGGTTGAAACAGTGACTCGTGGCACGTCGTACAAGTTCGCTCTACTGAACCAGTCTAAAAGCAAGTCACTGTGGGAGATTTCACATAACTCTTCCTTGGAGAATCCAATTTGGCTCAGACTTGTGGCATTGGAAAGAGGACGCAGAAGGCTACTACAGGTAGAAATTTCAGAATTGGATGATCCGAAATTACAGAGATACATCAGATTCAATATCAGGCTTCTATAAAGTGAAAAAAGGTGTGTAGTTTTTTTTTTTTTAATTTTTGTGTAAGCTTGGTTTAACGGAATTCAAAGGGCATAGTAAAGCATTATTATCGGTAACTGATGCCCCGAGGAAAGAAAATGCAAACACCTAGTAAGGAACCTGAAAGCTCTAGCATGACTCATGAAGAAGAGGAAGAAATGCTACATGATATATCAAAATTACAAGAACAAGTGCAACAAATGTCACGCTCACAAAAGCTAACAGAAGCTAAGATAAGTGGCGTGGAATCTAAGGTAAATGGCGTGGAATCTAAGATAAAGGGCATGGAAGCTAAGATGGATGATTTGAAGATAGATTTGAAGACAGACATGGAAGAATTGAAGAAGTTGCTACAAGAAAGGGTCACTAATGGTGAAAAGGTAGTAAAGGAAACTCATGATGAGAACAAAAGAAATGTTAATCATGATTCCATAGACGCTAATGTTGGATCGAAGAATCACCATATTCCAAAAATCGATATGAGGAAGTTTGATGGCAAGGATCCCGCCACATGGATATTACAGATGGAGCAATTCTTCGATCTCAATAATGTGCAAAACGCACAAAAGGTACGTATGGCAACTGTATATTTGGAACCAAATCAGTTTGTATGGTATCAATGGCTTTGCTCTCGTAAACAATTTATCACTTGGGCAATTTTTACGGAAGAATTGATAGCACATTATGAAGATACAAAAAGCAACACTTTTTTTAGCCAATTGATAAGTCTCAAACAAAAGGGTTCAATAATGGAGCACATTGAGGAGTTCCAAAAATTGAACATAAGGGTAAAAGATATTCCAGAGGAGCATAGGATTGATGTGTTCATAGGGTCTTTAAAGGATAATATCCAACATGATGTTCGCCTTTGGGAACCTGATTCATTAGAGAAGGCATTCAGGTTAGCAAGAAAAATGGAAAGCAAAATTATGGCAACCAGGAAGCATACCACTCACAACTATAAAGACGGAAGTGTTGTTGCCCTTAGTCTTCCACAACCTATAAGGTTGACACCACAACAATTGGAAGAAAAAAGAGCAAAAGGGCTTTGTTACAGTTGTGATAGCAAATACACTAAAGGTCATAAGTGTGCTGAGAAGAAATTATTCTACATAGATTGTGAAGAGGAAGAAGAAAAGGAGCAAGAAAGGTCAAAAGAAGAAGATATACTCCAGGAACAAAGCCTAGATGAAGAACAAATAAATCCGACCATATCTTGTAATGCATTGGCGGGAATTACCACTCCTCAAACCATCAAGATAGAAGGACAAATCAAGAAGAAAAAGGTAATAGTGTTGATTGATTCAGGAAGCACCCACAATTTTATTCATTGTAGGGTAGCAAAAGAATTGAATTGCTTCCTATATCCAGCACCAGAGTGTCAAGTGATGATTGCAAATGGAGGAACAATAAATTGCTCTGGAAAGTGCCATAATATCAAGCTATCCATGGGAGAATATGTATTGACTAGCCCAATGCTTTCCATTCCAATGGGAGGTGCTGATGTTGTACTAGGAGTCCAATGGCTACAATCCTTGGGTACAATAGCTTTTAATTTTCAAGAACTTTTCATCAAATTTTCTACGGAAGGAAAGGAAGTTGAATTAAGGGGTATTGCAGGGAAACCAGGAAAGATAATCAGCTCTAATGGCATGACAAAGCTTCTAAAAAAGGAGCAAAGAGGTGTAATTGCACAATTATGTTCGCTAGATGTTTCCACATTGGAATCATCTATTTCTCCAGATCTCCAAAAAGTCTTGGACAATCATTCCAAGGTATTTGAGACTCCAAAAGGTCTCCCACCTATGCGTGATCATGATCATGCTATTCATCTGATTCCAGGAAGTGTTCCTCCAAACATCAGGCCGTACAGATATCCCTATGTCCAAAAAAGTGAAATTGAACGTATGGTTGCAGAAATGCTAGAGGCTGGTATAATTCAACCGAGTCAAAGTTCTTTCTCAGCTCCAGTAGTATTGGTGCACAAGAAGGATGGATCATGGCGCATGTGTCCGGATTATAGGGAGCTCAACAAGCTCACTATTAAAGATAAGTTCCCCATTCCTGTTATTGATGAATTACTGGATGAATTGCATGGATCAATTTACTTCACCAAGTTGGATCTTCGTTCGGGATATCATCAAATCAGAATGAAGATTGAAGACATTCCGAAAACGGCATTTAGAACTCATGAGGGTCATTATGAATTTTTGGTCATGCCTTTTGGCCTTACCAATGCACCTTCAACATTTCAAGGTTTGATGAATTCAATTTTCAAACCATTCCTTAGAAAATTTGTGTTAGTATTTTTTGATGATATACTAATCTACAGCAAGTCTTGGAAGGATCATGTTGAACATGTTGACAGGGTGCTACAACTATTGGAGGAGAAACAATTATATGCAAAAAGATCCAAATGTTTCTTTGGAGTCCAGGAGGTGGAATATTTGGGTCATATTGTATCTCATGAAGGAGTTAAGGTAGACCCTAGCAAAATTAAAGCCATTAAGGAATGGAAAATCCCCACATCCATAAAGCATCTGCGAGGATTTCTTTGGTTGACAGGGTATTATCGCAAGTTTGTTAAGAATTATGGGAGAATAGCAGCACCTCTAACAACATTATTGAAGAAAGATTCATTTTCATGGACTCTGGAAGCAACAAAGGCCTTTGAACATCTTAAAGAGGCAATGTGCCAAGCACCGGTCTTAGCTACACCGGACTTCACAAAAACCTTTATTGTGGAATGTGATGCTTCAGGAAATGGAATTGGTGCTGTTCTAATGCAAGATGAAAGACCCATTGCTTTTGAAAGTCGTCCAATCAAGGGAAAGTTTTTAAGCAAAGCTATTTATGAGAAGGAAATGTTGGCAATACTCCATGCACTTAAGAAATGGCGACCCTACCTAATGGGAAGACACTTCAAGGTAAAAACGGATCATGATAGCCTTAAATACTTTTTAGAACAAAGATTATCCTCTGAAGAGCAACAAAAGTGGGTCACAAAGATGTTGGGTTATGACTTTGAAATCATCTACAAAAAAGGGAAGCAAAATGTGGTGGCAGATGCACTCTCAAGAAAGGATGAGGATGTGGAAGCATTGTTGTGTGCCATTTCTATTATCCAACCAGATTGGATAAACGAAGCAAGGGAGGAATGGAAGAATGACGAAGAAGTGTGGGCACTTATTCGAAAGCTACAACAAGATTCCAGTACTTCTGATACATTTAGCTGGCAAAATGATTCGTTATGGTACAAAGATCGCTTATACCTCTGTAAGAATTCCCAGCTAAAACAAAAGATTCTTATGGAATTGCACACTTCTCCCTTAGGAGGGCACTCAGGATTTTTAAAAACTTACCACAGGGTTAAGAAGGAATTTTTTTGGGATGGCCTTAAATCAGATATTCAAAAGTTTGTGGCGGAATGTTTGGTTTGCCAGCAAAATAAAGTTGAAACAATTAAGACACCAGGTCTATTACAACCTTTATCCATTCCAAGCCAACGTTGGGAGGAGGTTTCAATGGATTTTATCACAGGTTTACCCAAGTCTGAGGGAAAGAGTGTCATCATGGTGGTAGTTGACAGACTTACCAAGTATGCACACTTTTGTGCATTATCACATCCATTTAAAGCCAGTACAGTTTCTACTGCATTTATGGAAACAGTTCAAAAGCTACATGGAAACCCAAAGATTATTGTAAGTGACAGAGATCCCATTTTCACTGGAAATTTTTGGACAGAATTATTTTCTTGTCTTGGTACTCAGTTAGCTCATAGCTCATCTTATCATCCTCAATCTGATGGGCAAACTGAGATAGTAAACAAATGTTTGGAAGGATATCTTCGTTGCTTTGTATCTGATAAACAGACACAATGGGTCAAATGGTTGCCTCTGGCTGAATGGTGGTATAACACTTCCTTCCATACAGCAACAAAAATGACCCCATTTATGGCACTTTATGGGTATCAACCACCATCCATCACATCATATTTAAGAGAAAATTCTAAGGTTCAGGCAGTGGAACATCACATCGAACATCAACAACAAGTCCTCCAACTCTTAAAGGATAACCTCGTGTTGGCACAAAATAGAATGAAACAACAGGCAGATCAACATCGCAGTGAAAGAAGTTTTGATGTAGGTGATTGGGTATTCCTACGGCTACAACCATATAAGCAAATGTCCCTAAAGCAAGCTAAGAAGGATAATAAATTATCACCAAAGTATTATGGTCCGTACAAGGTGTTGCAAAAGATTGGTACTATGGCATACAAATTGGAGCTTCCTGCAGCTTCTCGATTGCACCCAGTTTTCCATGTTTCATGTTTAAGAAGGTTATAGGTGACAAGCTCCCAATTCAAACAATATTGCCAGAACTTGACGAGGAAGGAAAAATTATATTGGAACCGGAAGCAGTCACAGAAACAAGAACTCGACAGCTACGAAATCGATCAATTTCAGAGTATCTTATCAAGTGGAAGAACTTATCCGCTGAAGATTCCACATGGGAGGATGAGAATTTTATGCAGAAGTATCCAGAACTACTCAAGCGTTGAGGACAACACTTTTTTGAAGGAGAGGGGCATGTTGGGTCCCTATAATACTAGTGATTACCCCATTACTATTGTAGTTATACCCCTTATTTATATTGTTGTGCCCCTATTACCCCCATATTGTTATTTCTGTGCCCCATAGAATCCCTCTATTGTTATTTTTGTGGCTTTATATTATTATTGTTAGGTCGGCTGGATTATATTGTGACTCCTTAGACTCCTATATATAGAAAGGAGGTTTTGTCATTTGTATCATCCAAGAATTGTTCATTTATGTAATGTAAAGGAGGTTGCCCCCTCGAAGAGGCTGAATTCTAAGGCATTGATCTATCTTTTCTATCTTTTCTTGAGCTGGTTTCATAACAGGGACCCACTAATTCCAAAATTGACCCCATAATATAAAAATTAATCTTGTTCCAAAATAATTTAGGAAGGGAGATGACATTATACCAATAGCATAGGTTCAAAGCTTTTAGGTTAACTAGAGCATCTTTTAAACAAAACTAATATAAGTGGGTTGGCTATGCCAGAACTTTACATGTTGCAGCATGGCTAAACAAAAATTACTACTAGAGATGTAAACAAAAAACTAGTAAATCATAATAGCTAGTGGGAAAAAACTCTAGACATTTGTAGCTATCGGTCACCATCCTCATCTAAGGAAAAGGAGATATTTGTTGATCTCCTAGCCAGAATAGTTAGTTTCTGATCAATGTGATTGATTTTGTTGTTGACGATATGCTCAGTCAATGAGCACTCGCCCCATAAGAATTTTGATATGCCAGTAAACATTGACTACTTGCATGTACTAATAAAATCACGACCGAGTAGAGATCCCCGTATCAGGGACCCATTCATAAGTGGCAACATCAACATGGGGACCTCGAATGAAGCACTGACCATGGTGCACATTGACTTCCACCTATTCAATTTCTTGCAAAACCATCCTAAAAATTTATGATTATTATACTTTGAATCTCCTAAAAAATTATTATCATTATTATTATTGCACTCCCTTCAAATAGAGAATGGTTTCAAGTTTGTTCTTTTGTTCTTACCTAAGAGGGAAAACTAGTGGTGACATATGTTATGAGTAGTGGATATGTTAGTTATGGGGATACTTTAGCTATGTAAGATGGAGCTCGAAGCGAAAGAACACTTCATTTTCCTTGATCATACTTTTACATATTGGAAAAATTGTAAAGAATAGATATATGTTGCCCTTTTCATTAGAGATGATTTCGAGGGTTTGGCTCTATAAGGCAGCTAAGGTTCGAAACTCATGTATCAAAAAAAAATCCAACCATTTTAAGGGTTCGTGTGGACCAAAAAATGCGTGATCCCCGGGTGATTTTGATAGCTTAGATGCCCTTAGGTCACAACGTCTTCAACCACAAGCTTATCTTGCAAATCATGAACATGCTACCAAACCAAGAAAAACAAAAGAAAAAGTTTAATTAATAGAAAGTAAAATTTTAGTTAAAGGATCTTTGCTCAAGTGGTTTGGTGAACAATTCATTTCCTCATTTGTGTGGGTTCAAGTCTTTGAAGACATATGTTATAACTGGCCTGTTTGTGACATTTATCAAATAGTTGTATCTAGTGTAATGATTTTTCAAAGTTACTGATTCTCCAAAAGCCCCGAGTCCTAAACCAAAATCTAAATTGATTGAACATGTGATTCATGACTAAGTCCACTGTATAATAAATAAACCAGACACATCGAGCTTTTAAGCTTTCAGCTAGTTGAACACATGGGTCATGACTAGGTCCTACGATACAGTAAATTAAATAAATAAACCCAGGCACAATGCATGCCACATACCATGTATCCATTATGCACGTCAACTAACATGAATAAACCGAGAGAAGAGTGGTTTTAACGATTAGAAGGTGGTTTTGGGGGAATGAGATTCTAAGTTCAATCCCCAATTTCCACAACTCTAATGGAGGTTGAACACATGGGTCATGACTAGGTCCTACTGTACACAGTAAATTAAATAAATAAACCCACGCACAATGCATACCACATACCATGTATCCATTATACACGTCAACTAACATGAATAAACCGAGAGAAGAGTGGTTTTAACGATTAGAAGGTGGTTTTGGGGGAATGAGATTCTAAGTTCAATCCCAAATTTCCACAACTCTAATGGAGGGAGGCAATAATACGGTTCTAGATCTATATAGATGTTGGGAATTTTTCTGGTAAAATTCCAAAAACAAATTAACTAAACACAGAGACAATGCTCTATTTTCTCCACAAGATCTTAGCACAGGGAAGCTTTTTTAAAAAAAAATCTGAGCAGACTGAGTTTTCCTCATACAAAATAAAACTTGTATTCATTAATCAAAGACAACTTCAGTTACAAATTTCTTCCTCTCTCTCAGAGGGATTCACCAAGAACATTTCAACAAAAAATTACTCTGTCTCCTCCTGAGATTTTACACTATTGTGTGTAAAAATCTCTTTTACATTCACTGCTGAAAAACAGACTTGAACTACAGAAAGTTACATTCATTGCTGTGTAAAAACAAAATCTTACATTTACTGTTGTAAAGAAAAATTTATTTTACATGTGCTACTGCCTGTTACATTTCGTTTCTTCAACAAAAAAATATATTCATGCTACTGCATTTTTCATATTCACACTGCTGTGTGAAAAACCTATTTTTCATTCGTGAGCTGCTCTGGTTTTGTTTTGCTTCGCACTGCTGTGCATATCTTCCTTTGCATTACAAAAAGTCAACCTAAAAAAAAAAACGTATTACGTTACATATGCAACAAAATAAAAAAAATTTACATGCGTTTACTACGCCATACTTCCGTAAGTAAAAAAAACAATATAATTAAAACTTCTACCTACAATCTGCCAATCACCATTAAATTTCATTTAATTTCTTTGCTGACAGAACCGGCGGTCAAAACAAAAATTTCACGCGAACTCCATGTTCAGGCCTGTATGCATCTTTGACTTCAATCAACGGCTTCAAACCTTCATTTTAATCGAACGACTATCGCTCGATCAAACCAAACGAATGTTACCTCCCGATAAAAAGTGGTTTTTGGAAAAGTACTATGGACGCGTGTCAGCCCTGTGTTTTATCGCGTCCCCTCCGGAGAATACCACCAACCGATGAAAGGCGGTGCGATGAAGTCTGGCTGTTTTCGGGAATTAAATGTTGCACGGTTCAACTGTTGCAGCGGTTGAAATTACAATTTCAACACTCCCCTTTAATTTCAACTGCTGGGTTATCAATCATACCCAAACATTTCCTCAAAAATTCGATGCTTTTCTGCTCCAATGGCTTTGTCAGAATGT
Source organism: Pinus tabuliformis (assembly GCA_031772625.1). Lineage (NCBI taxonomy): Eukaryota > Viridiplantae > Streptophyta > Pinopsida > Pinales > Pinaceae > Pinus > Pinus tabuliformis. Next base: position 472,218,313 of record CM062817.1, read on the forward strand.
CTGCAATCTGCTCTTTAGTCCTGCAATGTTTTAAGACAATTTCACCATTGCTTACCAATTCCCTGATGTAATGAAACCTTGTGTCAATGTGTTTCGTTCTCTTATGAAACACCGAATTCTTGGATAATGCAATAGTTGAGCTATTGTCACAAAAAATCACCGTTTCTTTTGCCTGCTCTTGGCCTAAGCTCCTTAACATTCTTCTCATCCAAACTGCTTGACATGCTGCTGCTGTAGCTGCCACATATTCAGCCTCTGTTGTAGACAATGCTACAATAGGCTGTTTCTTAGAAGCCCATGAAATGGCTCCTGAACCCATGTGAAAAACATAACCGGATGTGCTTTTCCGATCTACACTTCCAGCCCAATCACTATCAGTGTATCCAACTAGATCTGAACATTCTGAGACAGTATATAAAATGCCAAACCTTTTAGTACCTTTAACATACCTCAAAATTCTTTTTGTTGTCTGCCAATGTGCTTCTTTTGGCCTCTCCATGAATCTGGAAATTAAACTAACAACATACATTATGTCTGGCCTAGTTGCAGTCAAATACATTAGACTGCCAACTATGCTCTTGTACAAACTAGGATCAAAATCCTTGCTGCTGTCCTCTTTGCTGAGTTTTAATCCCATCACTGTGGGAGTGATTGCTGCCTTGCTATCCTGAATGTTAAATCTTTCCAACACTTCATTAACATATTTTGCTTGTGAGATAAAAATCCCATTTTCATTTTGATCTACTTCTATTCCTAAGAAGTATCTCAGCAAACCCATGTCAGTCATTTCAAATTCTTCTTTCATCACTGTTTTGAAATTTTCAATAAAATAAACATCATTGCCTGTGAAAATAACATCATCAACATACAACACAACAATTAGTAATTTACCATCCTTTTCTTTGATGTAAAGGGTGGGTTCTCCCTCACATTTGTCAAATCCATTTTCCAGTAGATAGGAATCTATCCTACTGTACCATGCTCTTGGTGCTTGCTTCAGCCCATAAAGAGCTTTATTCAATCTACACACTTTGTGTTCTTGGCATTTCTTTTCATAGCCTAGAGGTTGTTCAATGTAAGCCTCTTCCATTAACACTCCATTTAGGAATGCTGACTTCACGTCCATTTGGTAAATTTTCCACTTATTTTGTGCTGCTATGGACAACACTGCTCTCACGGTTTCCATTCTTGCAACCGGTGCGAAAGTCTCCTCATAGTCTCTCCCATACTGCTGCTTGTATCCCTTGACAACCAGTCTTGCCTTGTGCCTTTCTATCTTGCCTTCAGCGTAACTTTTGGTCTTATATACCCATTTAACTCCAACGACTTCTTTACCTTTTGGTAGCTCAACTAAATCTCATGTCTTGTTTCTTTCTATGGAATTCATCTCCTCATCCATAGCTTCTATCCATTTCTTATCTTTAATTGCATCTTTGAAATGAATAGGGTCATAAACATGACAATACAAAGCAAACAAGGAATTCATTCCTTCATCATAAATATCACTTAAATTTCTAAACTTCTTACCTCTTTCATTTGGTGTGCAAGTGCTTGAAGAAGCACTTGAATTTCCTCCTTGTGGTGTGCTAGGAGAAGCACTCTCATTTCTCCTCAAGGGTGTCTCTCGCTGCCCTTGTGTTGGCATTGCTGTTTGGGGATGTATTTCAGCCATCTCCTCATCATCTTCATCATGAGGCAAACAGTTTTTAACATTAACTATTTTCTCTATGCTTCCATCCCAAGCTTCCTCCTCAATGAACTGAACATCTCTGCTCACAAAAAACTTCTTGGTGGATGGGATATACAACCTGTAAGCCTTGGATTCCTCATTGTATCCAATGAAAATACATTTCTCCCCTTTGTTGTCCAACTTCTTCCTTAGCTGATCTGGAATGTGTGCATAGGCCACACATCCAAAAACTTTCATGTGGGTGACTCCTTGCTTTCTCCCACTCCATGCTTCTTCCAGCACTTTGTTCATCACTGCTTTTGTAGGACACCTATTCAAAATATATACTGCACAGTGTACAGATTCAACCCAATAATCATTTGGCAAATGCTTTGCCTTTAACATACTCCTCGCCATGTCCATGATTGTACTTTTCTTCCTTTCAGCAACTCCATTTTGCTGCGGGGTGTACCTAGCTGTAAACTGCTTGTGTATTCCATTTTCTCTACAAAACCGTAGGAATTCCTTGGAGATATACTCACCTCCTCTGTCAGTTCTTAGAACTTTGATATGCAGCCCGCTTTGATTTTCTACAAGTGCTTTGAAATTGCGAAATTTTTCAAACACTTCACTTTTGTTCTTCAGGAAATAAACCCAAGTCTTTCTCGTGAAATCATCAATGAATGTTAGAAAATATTGGCTACCTGCTAGTGATGGAGTTTGCATCGGTCCACATAAGTCTGAGTGGACAATCTCTAAGGGTGCCTTTGCCCTTATGCTTTTCCCGGATGGAAAACTTTCTCTGTGTTGTTTCCCCAAGATACAACCTTCACGAAGGCTATCCGGTTTCTCTATCAATGGTAATCCTCTTACCATTCCTTTTCTACTCAACCTCCAAAGTTAAGATTTCCAAATCTCAAGTGCCACAACCAATTTTCATCCTTTGGTACGCTTTGGAAAGCTTCTTGGGTAACTACTGCAATTATTTCTTTATTTTTCAAATCTGCCTTTATTCTGAGAGAGAACATCCTGTTCCTCGTCATCTTCACTTCAACAATGCATCGTTTGCTGGGTGCTCTATCCATGATGGTGCATACATCATTCTCAAAGAAAACAATGTAACCCTTTTGAACAAGTTGTCCATTACTCAAGAGGTTACATCTCATTCCAGGGACATAATAGACATCTGCTATGGTTTTCTTTTCACCTCTCTTTGTAAATATTTTTACTTATCCTTTTCCCATAACAAAAATTTTACTATCAGTCCCAAGTGTGACTTGTGATTTCACACTCTGATCTAAAGCAGAAAACAAGGCTATGTTTCCTATCATATGGTTGTGGCAACCAGAGTCTAGAAACCATATATCTTCACTATTTGTTTCAGCCATATTACAAGCTAACAAATTATCTTGGCTGATATTTTCTCTAGTGATATTTGCATTAGATCTATTACTCATATCATGCTGCTTCTTCCTACATTCATTTGCATAATGCCCATATTTTTTACAATAATAACATTGGACATTGGATTTTTCATACATTTGTCCTTGAGCATGACGTTTTCCACTTTGTTGGCTGCTGCCTTGGCCTTGGTTCTCATTTGGATTGTTGCCTCTTCCTTGAGCATTTGCTGGATTGTTTCTTCCACCTCTGTTTTGGCTTCTGCCTCTTCCTCTCTTGTTTCCTCTGCCTTGACCTCTTCCTCTTCCAAATGAAATCTGGGTCTTGAAGGCTTGCTCTAGAGATGAGTTTTCATTTCTACTCAACCTCTGCTCATGTGTTATTAGTTATACATGAATTTCATCAACTGAAAAGTTTGAGAGATCCTTTGTCTCTTCTATGGTGGTGACAATCACATCGAACTTTGAGGGTAGGACCCTCAATATTTTCTCCACAATCCTCCTTTCTTCAAGAACTTCTCCATGAGACCTCATCGGTGTGACCAATCCAATCACATGTGTGAAGAATGAGTCAATATTGTCTGACTCCTTCATGCACAGGTTCTCAAAATCTCTCCTCAACAACTGTAGTTTTGATGTCTTCACTTTCTCCATGCCTTGATAGGCTGTCTTGAGAGTTTGCTATGCTTCTTTGGATGTCTTGGTTGCTGCTATCCTTGGAAACACACTCTCATGCACTACTTGATATAAAAATACAAGGGCTTTGGAATCCTTCTTCCTATTGCTCTTCAACAGATCTTTCTCTGCCTGAGTTAAGTTGTTAAACTCATTTTCATCTGCTGGTTCTTCAAACCCATATTCAACAAGTTCTCATAAATCTTGTGAGGCAAACAGGGCTCTCATGGTTATTGCCCAATAGTCATAGTTTTTTCCATTAAACTGTGGGAGCTGAGTATTAAAAATACCCATGCTAGTACTGGAGCCAGCCATTCTTGCACTTTAACTATGGTTCAAATACTTGACTGTATTTAAAAATCACTGACTGTCTTCAACAGCTACTCAAAAAAAAACTTTGAGAAATCCCTGAATCCTTTTGCCTAAGACTTCACTTTGCTGGAGAAGTTGTTGCAGCAAAAAACTCCTTCCTTCAGCTTCTTTGACACCTTCAAAGAGCCTGGACAAGCTCTGATACCACTGTTGGGAATTTTTCTGGTAAAATTCCAAAAACAAATTAACTGAACACAGAGACAATGCTCTGTTTTCTCCACAGGATCTTAGCACAGGGAAGCTTTTTAAAAAAAAATTCTGAGCAGACAGAGTTTTTCCTCATACAAAATAAAACTTGTATTCATTAATCAAAGACAACTTCAGTTACAAATTTCTTCCTCTCTCTCAGAGGGATTCACCAAGAACATTTCAACAAAAAATTACTTTGTCTCCTCCTGAGATTTTACACTGCTGTGTGTAAAAATCTCTTTTACATTCACTGCTGTAAAAACAGACTTCAACTACAGAAAATTACATTCACTGCTGTGTAAAAACAAAATCTTACATTTACTGTTGTAAAGAAAAATTTCTTTTACATGTGCTGTTGCCCGTTACATTTCATTTCTTCAACAAAAAAAATATATTCATGCCACTGCATTTTTCATATTCACACTGTTGTGTGAAAAACCGAGCTACTCTGGTTTTGTTTTGCTTCGCACTGCTGTGCGTATCTTCCCTTGCATTACAAAAAGTCAACCTCAGAAAAAAAACGTATTACATTACATATGCAACAAAATAAAAAAAACTTACATGCGTTTACTACACCATACTTCCGTAAGAAAAAAAAAACAATATAATTAAAACTTCTACCTACAATCTGCCAATCACCATTAAATTTCATTTAATTTCTTTGCTGACAGAACTGGCGGTCAAAACAAAAATTTCACGCGAACTCCATGTTTAGGCCTGTATGAATCTTTGACTTCAATCAACGGTTTCAAACCTTCATTTTAATCGAACGGCTATCGCTCGATCAAACCTGTAAGGCCCTTGAGTCTCGGGCAGGCGTGCACGACGACGGGCGCGTTTTGGTACAACGATGGGTGAACCTCCGACACTTGGACGATGAGCCGAGGCGCAGGTGCGGTCACCCGGCAAGCCGACGAGCCGGCGGTTAGGCACGGCGAGCTGAGGTGCGGTCACCCGAGCTGCGGATGGGCGGACCCGACGATGGGCGGACCCGGCAATGGGCAGGCAACCCATGGGCGCGTGCCTTGCTACACGATGGGCAGCGGCATACGACGGACGACGGAACGATGTGCGACAAGCTTCGGACGACGGACGGGTGAATGCGACGAACAGCAAAAGGTAGCAGGCAGCGTGCGACGAAATGACGAGCTGCGGTTCGAGCAGCGAACACGGGTGCACGATGAGCCAATGGACAGCACGACGAGCGGGCATAGTTCAGAGGCAAACGAGCACGGTTCAATGGCGAACGAACGCGGTTATGTTACGAGCAGATGCGGTTATGCGGCCGAGCATAATACGAAGGCTTGTGACGAGCAATGCTTAGAAATAAAACTAAGTATTGCTGCCTTTATTATACGCGGTATAAAAGAGGTGAGGCCGACATGTGGATATATGATTAAGGGCGTTAAACGAAGGATATGGGGGTTCAGCCTTAAGGCTGAACACCCGTCTTCAACGAGCGCATAAAACATGTATTATGGAGGCTTGAACACATATACGACTATGTGTGTATTAATTAAAACGAAATATAGTATGCGGGGCTTTTTATGTAAATGACGGGGGCAACTGTGAGTGGAGCATCCCCTTTAAAATATGAAAAGGAAGCATATTATATGGAGTATGAATTAATAAGAATTAAATAATGTAATTTAAGATAAATACGTGGGCTTCATATGTTATTAGGGAGGTCGGCCTTAAGTAAAGCAACCCCCTTGTAAACGTAAGGAAGGATGCGTATAAATGGATGGAGGAGAGCCTCATTTCATCCATCGAACTTCGCTCAACTCTCCTTCGCATAAGAGACAAGGAAAGTGCGAAGGTTCACTTGAGTAATGCGCATTCCTCATGCGCATAAGGTGAAGAAGATCTTCGCATATTTCAGCTTGTCTTGTGTGATATATGATCTCGGTTGAGGACGATTTTAAGGTCACGGTTGAGGAGGTTTGGATACACGGTCGAGTGCAGAATTGGGTGAATGTTTTGGTAACCCGGGTGGGTACCCGTTCACATACAAAGGTGCATGATTGGTGTATGGTTAAGGCTTCTTATGCCTTGTTGTATTATTCTAAGTGTTGGTCGAGGATGTTGCCCGGCACACTTGTTGTACACTGAAGGTTTTCATATATATTATATCGGGCAGACTTTTACCGGGAGTTGCCCCTCCCATTCTAAATTGTTGTTTGCAATTGTCTTTCGGTTTAATTGCATATAATGATGTTAAGAATGGCTATGAAGATTTATGAAGATTAATGCTTATGATTATAAGTGAGGACATGTTTATATCAGTTATAAGATAACGGTTAAGCATGTTATATTGGTTAAGGCGTAGTCCATAAGCGTGAACTTGTTAAAAAGTGAACATTCGGTGGTGCCGCACCCCGTCGGGAACGGGAAAAAAAAATAGCCGTAGACTTGGGGGCGTGACAGGTGGTATCAGAGCAGGGTTGCTCGTTCAGGTGTTGAAGCTGCTACACACCTTTACCGAAGTAAAGGTGGTATCAGAGCTCGGTTGGAGCGGGTGAGCAAGTGTGCTCGTGGAAGTTTTCGAGATTCGGTTTGAGCAGGGTTGCTCGTGACAAGGTTATGGAGAACAGTTTGAGCTACATAGACTTGGTGGTTTATGGTGAAACCGTTCAAGCCTTGGTAGACATGAATGTTGCACATAGCTTTATGACTACTTGGTTAGCAAAAGAGACGGGGCTGACATCTATTATGGAGGTCGAAACAATGGACTCTAGAGCTAAGGTGGTCGGTTTGGTACACAATGTACCTATACAGATAGAAGAGTGGAGAAGCCGGTTAGACTTCATAGTGATGAAGTTGGATAGCTTCGACATGATACTTGGACGAGATTTCTTGAGAAGCAACAATACTATTGTTGCCTCCTTCCGGGATGAAGATGTTGCAAGCTCGACTACGATGAAGGATGAACTTGAGGATGATCAGGTCGACCCAGGATCGTGTCGTTTGACAACATACATGGACGAGGTCACTCACATGGAGGGACCGCATATTGATAAAGTAAGTATGGATACTTGTGTTTCATTTGATCATTTGGTAGATGGACCGTGTGCAGTAGAAGGCAAAATCAGTTTGCCCATGCTATGGAGGATCTTGCCATGGATGACTACGATGGAACCTTGTATGGAGAAGCAAGGATTGTCAACTATTGCAGGACTTGTCGGGGTTACTTATGACCTTATGGTTGAAGGTGCAAGACCCCGTGACAAGGGTGGAACTTGATGATCGTTGTAGATGATTTGGGTCATGCTTTAGCCACTTTGGCTAAGTGCCCGGCATGACTCATGGACAGATTGAAGGGCACACCTTTGGGTGGACTTCTCATGGCCGAGACCGAGAGATAGCCTTGATAGACACCTTGGTGGAGAAGCTATGATGGAAGGGACTCGTGATGATGATGGACTTCTCATGGCCGAGACCAAGAGATAGTCTTGGTGGACCTTCGGTGGAGGAGCTCATGATGATATGAGGTCGTTGTGACTTTTGGGACATCATATATGGGTGACTTGGAGATTTGACACGTTGAGGAGCTGAGGTCAGATGATTTTGATGCAATATGGGATGCATACTTCCAAGATACATGTATGGGCATGGCTTGGAAGAGTAACTTGATGTGGAGGATCGATGAGGCACTTTGAGGTGATGGGGTCACGATGATGATGATGATGGGTTGAGCCGAGACTCAACTACTTTACACACATGATGATGTTGGGATAAATGTGGCTGATCATTTGTAGCACATTGACACCAACACTTCGTGGACAGCATGTTGCAGATGTGATGGATGGAGTTTTCATGGACCTGAGCATGGATTATGGGAGCTGATTCTTGATGAGTCGGGGATGTGACAGGATGCTTTGAGGAACAACCGATGGTGACATGAGGATGTGCATTCTCATGGGTTGGACGTGACGGTTGGACTAGCTACCCAACTAGTTCAAACATGGGGACATGTAGTGTGCAGAGATGTGTTATCATTTGTTGGAGTATCATGGCAGCAGTTCACATGAGGACGACATATGGTGATCGAGATGGCTTCCTGTTGATGATGATCTTGGTGGAGAGCTATCAAGACGATATGTTGTCGAGGACGACAACGACTTCAGGTGGAGGAGAATGTAAGTCCATTGAGTCTCGGGCAGGCGTGCACGATGGGCGGGCGCCCTTGTGCACGACGACGGGCGCGTTTTGGTACAACAATGGGCGAACCTCCGACACTTGGACGATGAACCGAGGCGCAGGTGCGGTCACCCGGCAAGCCAACGAGCCGACGGTTAGTCACGGCGAGCTGAGGTGCGGTCACCCGAGCTGCGGATGGGCGGACCCGACGATGGGCGGACCTGACGATGGGCGGACCCGGCAATGGGCGGGCAACCCATGGGCGCGCGCCTTGCTACACGATGGGCAGCGGCATACGACGGACGAAGGAACGATGTGCGACAAGCTTCGGACGACGGACGGGTGAATGCGACGAACAGCAAAAGGTAGCGGGCAGCGTGCGACGAAATGACGAGCTGCGGTTCGAGCAGCGAACACGGGTGCACGATGAGCCAATGGACAGCACGACGAGCGGGCATAGTTCAGAGGCAAACGAGCATGGTTCATGGCGGATGAACGTGGTTATGTTGCGAGCAGATGCGGTTATGCGGCCGAGCATAATGCGAAGGCTTGTGACGAGCAATACTTAGAAATAAAACTAAGTATTGCTGCCTTAATTATATGCGATATAAAAGAGGCGAGGCCGACATGTAAATATGTGCTTAAGGGCGTTAAACGAAGGATATGGGGGTTCAGCCTTAAGGCTGAACACCCCTCTTCAATGAACGCATAAAACATGTATTATGGAGGCTTGAACACATATACGACTATGTGTGGATTAATTAAAACGAAATATAGTATGCGGGGCTTTTTATGTAAATGACGAGGGCAACCGTGAGTGGAGCATCCCCTTTAAAATATGAAAAGGAAGCATATTATATGGAGTATGAATTAATAAGAATTAAATAATGTAATTTAAGATAAATACGTGGGCTTCATATGTTATTAGGGAGGTCGGCCTTAAGTAAAGCAACCCCCTTGTAAACGTAAGGAAGGATGCGTATAAATGGATGGAGGAGAGCCTCATTTCATCCATCGAACTTCGCTCAACTCTCCTTCGCATAAGAGACAAGGAAAGTGCGAAGGTTCACTTGAGTAATGCGCATTCCTCATGCGCATAAGGTGAAGAAGGTCTTCGCATATTTCAGCTTGACTTGTGTGATATATGATCTCGGTTGAGGACGATTTTAAGGTCACGGTTGAGGAGGTTTGGATACACGGTCGAGTGCAGAATTGGGTGAATGTTTTGGTAACCCGGGTGGGTACCCGTTCACATACAAAGGTGCATGATTGGTGTATGGTTAAGGCTTCTTATGCCTTGTTGTATTATTCTAAGTGTTGGTCGAGGATGTTGCCCGGCACACTGTTGTAAACTGAAGGTTTTCATATATATTATATCGGGCAGACTTTTACCGGGAGTTTCCCCTCCCATTCTAAATTGTTGTTTGCAATTGTCTTTCGGTTTAATTGCATATAATGATGTTAAGAATGGCTATGAAGATTTATGAAGATTAATGCTTATGATTATAAGTGAGGACATGTTTATATCAGTTATAAGATAACGGTTAAGCATGTTATATTGGTTAAGGCGTAGTCCATAAGCGTGAACTTGTTAAAAAGTGAACGTTCGGTGGTGCCGCACCCCGCCGGGAACGGGAAAAAAAAATAGTCGTAAACTTGGGGGCGTGACAAAACCAAACGAATGTTACCTCCCGATAAAAAGTGGTTTTTGGAAACGTACTATGGACGTGTGTCAGCGCTGTGTTTTATCGCGTCCCCTCCGAATAATACCACCAATCGATGAAAGGCGGTGCGATGAAGTCTGGCTGTTTTCGGGAATTAAATGCTGCACGGTTCAACTGTTGCAGCGGTTGAAATTACAATTTCAACAATAGAAAAATGTGTCAAGAATGACAATGCAGCCATGGCTGAGAAAGCCAAAGACAAGCTTCAGCAAAAAAGAAATTAATGAAGGAAAAAATGTAGCCGTCAGGGCAATGTATCTGGCAAACACATAGATCAGGAACTAAATTAAAATTTATTCCTAGTTTATTCCGACACAAATAATCACGTTGACAAATGGGAATCGTTGCAGTTCTTCGCGCCGATGCTACAATTTATTCATAGATTCGAACATAAGAAGATGCTCCAGTTTATTCCGCCTAAATAATCACATTACAAATGTAAATAGAAACTAACAAAAAAACCTATCAAATAATTTTTCATTCCAGTTCTTCAGATAGCATTATTAAGAAACTAACAAAAACTATCAAATAATTTTTCATTCCAGTTTTTCAGCCAGCATTATTAAGAACCAGTAATTCAGACAGCATTATTAAGAAACTAACAAAAATTATCAAATATTTTTTCATTCCAGTTTTTCAGTTAGCATTATTAAGAATCAGTGATTAACCGGAGTAAATGACTTAGAAATAGTAAGATTAAGTAGTAAACAAGGTAATCTGCAACAAAAGTAACCAAACTGCTGTCCTCCCTTCGTTATATATAATTCTCACAAACCCAAGTCTAATTTATAGTAATCTGCAACAAAAATAACCAAACCTCTGTCCTCCCTTCATTATATATAATTCTCACAAACCCAAGTCTAATTTATAGTAATCTGCAACAAAAATAACCAAACCGCTGTCCTCCCTTCATTATATATAATTCTCACAAACCCAAGTCTAATTTATATTAATATTTTTTATTTAAAGTTGAGACAAGAAACACCCTAACATGGATCACACCTTATTTATTCAGACAGTTTGTTTGTCAAAATTCTCTTTTGAGCCTATGTTTCACTATGATTAATTGATTTAAAAAGCATTCACAAGTTAACCCAATCCCCTGGTTAAATGTTAAATCACTCAGGAAAAAATTTAAAATAGCTTTTATATTTTTAAACCACAAATAAATGCAATCAACTACAACATAAGCAAGCAGATAATGAGCAACAACTGCACAGTACCTTAAAAACATTGCTCCATAACAGTAATGCTCATTCTTTTTTTTTTGCGGTAGTGCTTACTCTGCTCTTTGCACTCCGTCCTCTATCCTCTCTATATGATAACAATGCTCATTCCTTTCTTTGCACTCAGTCCTCTATCCTCTCTCTATGCTAGCAATAAAAATGAATAAACACCATAAAAATCTGTAAATAAATAAATAAATTACTTACAAATTGCAATTATTTTCAGTTTAAAGAAATCAAATCGCAATAACACTATAAATAAACCAGAACAGGGAGGTGTTGGGAAGTAGCTACAATGTACCCTGTGTATCTTGTAGAATATTATTCCGGCCTTTGCACACAGTGCTATGCAAGCTCTCCATGTAGTCGAAGAAAAGCTGGAAACAACAAATTGATAAACAAACCAACATCATTAACAAAAAGAGTTCAGAAATATTTAAGGTTACTGAAACTAAAACTAGAGAATTAGATATGCCAATTGTTGCTAATATAGAGAAATCAAATTTTCTTCACCTCAATCCATCTAATCAGAAAAGAAATGGACATTGTGCTGGCCAGTTTGCTTCAGCTACCGAACGGCCCAAAAATAAATACCTATTTTCCCTCTGCTTTTGTTCAACAACTTCTCTCTCTGTGCAATGCTCTCGCTCTCTAGCTCTCGGAAGTTAATCTCACAAAACACAATAATATGTGAAAAATTTCCGAATAACGTCAGAGGAAAAAATTGTTGAAAAGATAGATACTTTAGATGTCACTTGGTCAAATGCCTCAACGGCTAAAAGATGTTTCTCGTTCGGTTGCTGAAGGTTCTAAACGTTGTCGCTTACACAGCTTCATTATAATCTGACTACAAGATCAAAGATTATGGCATTATGGTGCCTTTAAAGTGTTTATACTTAGTAATACCGTATTGATTTTAGCGTTAATCCTTTACAGACACCACGCGTCAAAGAAGGGCTTACATTATAAGCTATAAGTTGTGCATTTCATATTATTTTTATAAATTCCTTGTTTGTGCTTGCATTGCCCAGATACATTTTCGATGATATTAGTTTAACGATATTATATTCCTAATAAAAAAACTGTTATTTTTTATATATCTTATTATTTTTATAAATTCCTTGTTTGTGCTTGCATTGCCAAAATATGTTTTCGATCATATTAGTTTAATGCTATTATATTCCTAATCAAAAAGTTTTGTTATTTTTTATGCATTATAAGATGGATTTCAGTTTATCAATTTAAGTTTTTAAAATTAATTCTATTATATTTATTTGAATATTACTTAATAATATATTTTTATTTTGTTATAAATAATATTTTTTTTTATTATTTTATTTATATTATATAAAAAATAAAATTATTTTAATTTAATTAGGATAATTTTGATTAATAATAATATTAAAATACATTTAATTTAATTGTATGTATATTAGATAATTACACACAAGTTTTTCTAGGAAATTGTAATATTTTATTATATTATGTTATCTAAATATTTTGATTTAAACAAAATTTAAAAAATAAAATAAAATTATTTAAAATAAAAATAAAAGTAGAACATATATATATGTCCTAAAACTACTTTTATTTGGCTAAGAGTTTGTTTTTCTTGGATGGAAGGAAAGGGCCCAAGATCCATAGGCATTCATAGATAGCAATCAGTGATCATTGTCCTCACTATTGGATTGGCAACTGAGTTATGATAGGTTTTTCTATTATCTTTGAAATGATATTTTAAACCAATCTAAGTTATGATAGGCTTTTCTATTATCTTTGAAATGATATTTTAAACCAATCTATATCCCTCTTGACCAGAGATTATCAAAATTTTCCTCAAGTTTTACACTAAAAAAGAAGTTTGCACCTTGAGGGATTTGATTGATCTAGAGTTAAGATGTATCTATGTTGATTATATAAAGCTAACACTTAAACCAAAAACACTTATATTATAAGTGGAAATTAAAATGGAATAAAAAAATGATTTTCTCAACTTAACGGGTATAAGAAAAACCCAAATTAACATATTAATAATTTTACTTATTTATTTCATTAATTTTTTTTAATAATATCATTATTTTAAAATTAACATATTCAATAATTTCTCACTACTAACCTAATATCATTCCCACCTAATGTCATTCTCAATATGTTATACTCTATAACTTTTAACATTTATTATTTTTTATAAATAACTAATACCATAAAATGCAATAAATTTTATCTACTTGCATCATTATTTGAGAAAAACTCAAATTTACATATTAATTTTTTGAATTATTCCATTAAAATATCTTAATGATAATCCCACCTTTGAATTGAAACTCCCATAATTTCAGATTAAAAAATTACATAATGTCATATGTTATAGTCATGTCACTAAATTCTTTTGATATTATTTATTTTTTATAAATAAATTTAATTTAATTATTATTTTTTAATATAGATTAATTTTATTAAAATAATTATTTAGATTTTACTTAAAAAATCATAATTTTTTTTATATTATTCAATCTTTCTAAAATTGTGAAAATGATTTTTTTTTATATGAATTAAACGAGATAATTATTTTTATTATTTTAAATTTATTATTAATCATTAATATAATTTAATTTTAATATATAATTATTTAAATATTATAATTTTATTGAGGCTTTCCAACCTTTTAAATGTGGAGTAAACCTGATTCTTTTCTATAATTTATAGTGTTGATTGATTATGTATGTAGTTTAATTTATAGTGTTGATTGATTATGTATGTAGTTTTTTTATTTTTTGGAGTTTAGGTGCTTTTGGGATATGGACACTATAGTTTCTGGCATTTTTCTTTTAGTTTTTGTTTATCTCTCGTAGCCAACACATTTGGTTGGCCACATCCTTGTCACATACCCCGGTAACCTCACATGTAAAAGTAGGGAGTTAGAATTTTTTTTATACAAATTACCCACAAGTAATTATCCAATTCACAGCTCCACAATTCATCATTAACCATTAGATATAATGTACATTAGCACATCAAGTAAATTGCAATAAAAGACAGTAAGTTGCTTAACCATTAACCACCACTGTGATAGTGTATTAACATACATTGTCTCATGAATCCTTGCATCCATTTCTTGATATCCTTAACCATATTAAATAATCATGTACTAGGACATTATGGTTATCACATCAAATAAAGAAACATCATCATCAAGGATTCAACATCATCCAACTGACACAAAAGGAAATCACACCAATCACACCATTGAACACTGATATACCCTGGAAACCCCGTAGGGTGAAAACCAACAAACGTTTAATCCCTTTATTAAATGCTCGTGAGGGATTTCACCCCTCACTCAATGGCTTATAAGGGATTCCATCCCTTAACCATTGTTATAAAATCATTACAATGAATTATCATTAAGTTGACGCATAACTAGCTGAAAGCTAATACAGTTTCCATGTAATCTTTTACTTACATACCGCCACATGCAACATTCCTTGTGGCATGATTGTTCTAGCAATGTACAATCCTGCAACTTGTACTCATCTGCATGGACCGTTAATCCTCTTCCTGCCATAACATTAAACATCACTTTTCTTTAACACCAACCGCCATTGTTTCTTGTCAATGTTGTCGACAACAAGCTTGGGCAACAAGATTAGATACCATATTAAAGAATCAATAAACAACCTCTAAAAGAGATCCTTTAGCTTCTACTCATATGCATAAGCAATCATGACTTACTATTTAACTAGTACATATACCCAAATAATATTGTTTGACCTCCACAATGTTTATTTACACTAATGCATAACTCTCTTTAAGAGTTCTAACTCATTAGTTCTACTAACACATTCGTTATATCTTCATACATGTAATAAACTGCTATTTCTATGATTAAGCACATATGTTCTTTTCACATAGTTATTTCTAGAGAACTCAACATAATCTCTCTAACATACAGAGAACATAACTCCATATCACAATGACTATTCTTTGTGCATACCATAGCTTATCATATTAGCCCTTCTTTAATCTATGCAATACATATTCCCTTCACAAGAATACTACCATCATTTCATACAACAAACCACATACCTCTTTCTTAAAGGAAGTCATTATAACTTCATTTCTCTATCTTCCTATATGAGGGTTTCTCAACCTTCTCTTTCAAGAAATTATTAAAGATATTCATCTTTATGCATAAAAATCAAGATACAAAAACAAGGTTTACTTATGCATCCAAAATCAAGAAATCAACACGACTCATCTAACAAGACAATCTCTTCAAGAGATTATTGTTTTCAAGAAAGTTAACATGTTCACTTTCTCTATGTACACACAGACTCATATTTCCAAAGTCACAATAGCTACCTTTATGTGCATGCAACATGTGTTATTCCTAACACAATTACTCTACTTCAATGCACATATTCCTTTCATGAAACAAGTATGGATTTCAATAAAATACTTTCTTTACCAAGAAAACATATAAATTATTCAATATTTTACCACATGCATTAACCTATTTTATTTACCAAGAAAACATATAAAAATAATCATCTTTTACCGCATGCATTAACATGTTTTTCTCCACCAAGAAAACATATAAAATATTTAATCTTTTACTGCAGGGATTAACATGTTTTCTCCACCAAGAAAACATATAAAATATTTAATCTTTTACTGCATGCATTAACATGTTTTCTCCACCAAGAAAACATATAAAATATTTAATCTTTTACTGCAGGCATGTACATGTTTTCTCCACCAAGAAAACATATAAAATATTTAATCTTTTATTACATACATTAACATGTTTTCTCCACCAAGAAAACATATAAAATATTTAATCTTTTACTACATACATTAACATGTTTTCTCCACCAAGAAAACATATAAAATATTTAATCTTTCACTGCATGCATTAACATATGTTTTCTCCACCAAGAAAACATATAAAATATTTAATCTTTCACTACATGCATTAACATGTTTTCTTCACCAAGAAAATATATAAAATAATGATTTCTAACTGCATGCATTAAAATGTTTTCTACCAAGAAAACATATAATTTAAACATTCTTTTACTGCACATAAACAAAGAATATTTCAAGAGGTCAACTTATCTCTTTCCTTCGACAACTCCGTCGCAGTCTCCCATTGGAAAACCTTCTGGTGGGTTGGGTTGGTGATCGATGACATCTCTGTCGTAGGGAGCATAGTTGCCCCTGCCCGTGGTTGTTCCTCTTATGCAACTTCTTCTACACTTACGCTCCTTGGATTCGAGGAGTCGCGGCCCACAGTGGGTAGCTGACTCATGCCGTCCATTGTTAGCCTTTATTTTGTTCCCTTCAGGTGGCAGCGCTCCCTTTATTTATATTCTATGTTCACAAGGAAGCTAGAAAACAGGCGATGCTCCTCGGACCAATATTCTATATCCATTTTATATTCAGATAGCAGATGCCCACTATAAACCTATATATTATTCTATCAGGGTTCGGAGCTCTCCTCTACTGAAAGCAACGAAAGCAAGTTGGACTGTTGCTAGAAAACAGGCGATGCTCCTCGGACCAATATTCTATATCCATTTTATATTCAGATAGCAGATGCCCACTCTAAACCTATATATTATTCTATCAAGGTTCGGAGCTCTCCTCTACTGAAAGCAACGAAAGCAAGTTGGACTGTTGCATTGTTAGGTGCGCTGAGATCTTCAGCTTTTCTGAGAACGGACATCATCGAAACACACAGTTTACCGTGGCCGGTTTCCACTCCAACTTTGTTCCAGTCTATTGAGCGCTCAAAGGCAACTTCACTTCTTTCCCCGGCCCACTGCTTGTCGCAGAATTCCGAGTGCGTATATCTCTATTGCAATGCGTAAATATTATAGTATTATAGACTCACAGTAGATGATGTGAGTTGTCAGCTCACAGTTTTTACTGCTCCCTCTTGCACCAAAAATAAATCAAGGTTCTATGAATCTGAGCAGCAAACCATTACCATATCTTTCGCAGCGTGTAAAGAACAGGTTCATCATCTGTTACCTCGCATTAATAGATTCTCTATAATGTATAGTCCTTGCCCGTATCCTATACTATGAATTTTTCACCATATTTAATGCATACAATCCATTTTCTTTCCTTTCTTGATTTACCCTCATTCAGTTATCAAGAATTAGTTTGTAACTGATTTGTAACTCTTTGATTTTACCATGAGTTGTTTGGTTATTTATGAGAGGAATATTACATACTCCCCTCCTTAACAAGAACACCGTCCTCTATGTTCATCTCTCGTTGAGAACTTGAGATTTTACTCATGGTATAATCATATAAACCGCACAAAAAGTGATCCTTCCTCTTTAGAATCAAAGATTTCATTCCAAGAAGTGACAATAAACAAAATAGTAATGTTATAACATAAGAAAGATCAATAGTCACAAGCATCCATAACTGCAAAATTATGCAAGTTCTAATTGCTACCACTTGGCCTTTATTCAAATTCAAAAACCAAACTTTATATCAACTTACCATTACTTACCATCTACTCTTGAAAATCATGAGAACTTTCATGTAAGCATTTTAATAGTGGTTGGTCAATCCCATCAACCCTCCGTGGTAAGTAATACTGTACTGTTTGACAAACAAATTCAATCGCATTAGTCATAATTGTGTGAGTCAAATGAAATACTTTTAACTATCAACCAATTGTGCAATGTTAGATGACTTTTAAATCATAGTACTTTTACAAGTACTTAAGAGCTCATCACTGCTCCACATGCACACTGAATTAACTCTCACTAAAGACATCCAAAGAGTACTTCTAAAAGTACCAAAAGAGCACCTAGCTCTCTAATCATTAAAACAGTCAATCACTGCATCAAGTGAAAATTGTTTTAAAACATTTACATGCCTGCAGTAAAAGATTAAATATTTTATATGTTTTCTTGGTGGAGAAAACATGTTAATGCATGCAGTAAAAGATTAAATATTTTATATGTTTTCTTGGTGGAGAAAACATGTTAATCCCTACAGTAAAAGATTAAATATTTTATATGTTTTCTTGGTGGAGAAAAACATGTTAATGCATGCGGTAAAAGATGATTATTTTATATGTTTTCTTGGTAAATAAAATAGGTTAATGCATGTGGTAAAAGATTGAATAATTTATAAGTTTTCTTGGTAAAGAAAGTATTTTATTGAAATACATACTTGTTTCATGAAAGGAATATGTGCATTGAAGTAGAGTAATTGTGTTAGGAATAACACATGTTGCATGCACATAAGGGTAGCTATTGTGACCTTGGAAATATGAGTCTAGAAAGTGAACATGTTAACTTTCTTGAAAACAATAATCTCTTGAAGAGATTGTATTGTTAGATGAGTTGTGTTGATTTTGGATGCATAAGTAAACCTTGTTTTTGTATCTTGATTTTTATGCATAAAGATGAATATCTTTAATAATTTCTTGAAAGGGAAGGTTGAGAAACCCTCATATAGGAAGATAGAGAAATGAAGTTATAATGACTTCCTTTAAGAAAGAGGTATGTGGTTTGTTGTATGAAATGATGGTAGTATTCTTGTGAAGGGAATATGTATTGCATACATTAAAGAAGGGCTAATATGATAAGCTATGGTATGCACAAAGAATAGTCATTGTGATATGGAGTTATGTTCTTTGTATGTTTTAGAGATTATGTTGAGTTCTCTAGAAATAACTATGTGAAAATAACATATGTGCTTAATCATAGAAATAGCAGTTTATTACATGTATGAAGATATAACGAATGTGTTAGTAGAACTAATGAGTTAGAACTCTTAAAGAGAGTTATGCATTAGTGTAAATAAACATTGTGGAGGTCAAACAGTATTATTTGGGTATATGTACTAGTTAAATAGTAAGTCATGCTTGCTTATGCATATGAGTAGAAGCTAAAGGATCTCTTTTAGAGGTTGTTTATTGATTCTTTAATATGGTATCTAATCTTGTTGCCCAAGCTTGTTGTCGACAGCGTTGATAGGAAACGATGGCGGTTGGTGTCAAAGAAAAGTGATGTTTAATGTTGTGGCAGGAAGAGGATTAACGGTCCATGCAGATGAGTACAAGTTGCAGGATTGTGCATTGCTAGAACAATCATGCCACAAGGAATGTTGCATGTGGTAGTATGTAAGTAAGACATTACATGGAAACTGTATTAGCTTTTAGCTAGTTATGTGTCAACTTAATGATAATTCATTGTAATGATTTTATAACAATGGTTAAGGGATGGAATCCCTGATAAGCCATTGAGTGAGGGGCGAAATCCCTCACGAGCGTTTAATAAAGAGATTAAACGTTTGTTGGTTTTCACCCTACGGGGTTTCCAGGGTATATCAGTGTTCAATGGTGTGATTGGTGTGATTGCCTTTTGTGTCAGTTGGATGATCTTGAATCCTTGATGATGATGTTTCTTCATTTGATGTGATACCCATAATGTCCTAGTACATGATTATTTAATATGGTTAAGGATATCAAGAAATGGATGCAAGGATTCATGACACAGTTTATGTTAATACACTACCACAGTGGTGGTTAATGGTTAAGCAACTTACTGTCTTTTATTGCAATTTACTTGATGTGCTAATGTACATTATATCTAATGGTTAATGATGAATTGTGGAGTTGTGAATTGGATAATTACTTGTGGGTAATTTGTATTAAAAAAATTCTAACTCCCTACTTTTACATGCGAGGTTATCGGGGTCTGTGACAAGTGGTATCAGAGCTAAAGGTTGCAACATTGGCGCCTTTGGGAATTGGTAAGCGGAAAGGAAATTGAGGTACGCCGTCAGTGGTCATTAACTCAGGTATGAGTTTAACCATTCACATATTGATTTACGTAGTACACTAATTTTGGCATGATAAGTGTGATTCGTGTTTAAACTGCTTTGAGTAGTAAGTAATAAAGTTGCTGCATAAACATGTTCATGACCTTGGATTCCTGACGAGGCTAAAAGATAATGAAACTTTTCAACTACCAACTTTTGATTTGCAAATATGGCAATAACAATGATGCATTTATTGAACAAGATTGAAGTTACAATGAACGAAATTTAATGAGGCAATGCATGAATATAAATTATGGGGAACATCCTTGAATAGGATGACAAATTGTTTTAAAAGGACATTAGAAGAACCCCTTAGATATTGAAAACATGCAATGAGTCAAGCAACGAGACTTGATTTTCATAACTAATTTTGATTAAGTTTTGCCATGGTTTCATTAAGATGATTGGTAGTTGTCAATGGTTAGTGTTGTTGACTAACTAATAGCACTTATGTGCATGAATTGAATTTGATTTAAGTGATTGCGGTAGTTACTTCATGTATTGGTATGTTGATGGAAATACATTGAGGGAAATTGGAAATGTTTAGATTGTTAGCTCAACTATTGTTGACATCTATACAATAATGAATATTTGCATATACTTTTATGCATGATAGTATTGTGCCGCAAACTAAAAAAGATTAGGGAAGTGAATACTTGTTAAAGGATGCATATGGATAACTAATGTTGCTATGGGATTAAGTAGTGGTAGCTTAATGGCAACAAGAAAACTCATCACGTAAAATGTTGCAATGAGAATTGCAATCATAAATGAGAAAGAATAAGGTTATATGATATGCATGATTGTGTTATTTGGAAATCAGAATGCATACAATATGTATGTCAGTTGTGTTTCCTAACAATCTAGATGTTGTGGACCCATGTTGAGGGTTAAGTGTAGATGCATGGTATACATGCATGTTTGTTTTATTAATGATAATGATTATATGGTTCATTATGTAGATTACTTGGGGAAAGAGTGATAAAAGAGAAATTTAACATGCCAGATAGTTGCAGATAGTTGTGAAAGGGTAGAATGCCTTGGGTTGATGACAGTTACTTGCCCGGAGGGTTTGATGGTACTTGTCTGCCCGGATTGTGAAAGGTTGGAATGCCTTGGGTTGTTAACAGTTACCTGCCCGGAGGGGTTGATGGTACTTTTCTGCCCGAGTTTGGGTTGATGGCAATTACCTGCCCGGAGGGGTTGATGGTACTTGTCTGCCCGGATCTCCTGTCCATAGAATTCTTGAGCTGGTTGGCCAGTGGAATTCCATGTTAGACCTGGTAAGGTCTCTATCAAAGAAACTATCTGGATGTGAAAATGACTCGATCTGGTTGTGGAAACTAGTTCCTATGGGTTGGGAATTCTTTAGCCTATTGTGGTCTCATGGCTAAAGGAATTAACTAATCAGTTATATGTTATGCTAAAAATGAATTTTACATATAGTTATGTTATGTACATTTAACAAGAAATGAGCTTAGTGCTCAATAAGGAGTTATTGGAAATTTTATTTCCTTTATTGTATTACTAATCTTGTGGAAGTCATAGTAGGGGCTAAAACAATTTTCACTTGATGCAGTGATTGACTGTTTTAATGATTAGAGAGCTAGGTGCTCTTTTGGTACTTTTAGAAGTATTCTTTGGATGTCTTTAGTGAGAGTTAATTCAGTGTGCATGTGGAGCAGTGATGAGCTCTTAAGTACTTGTAAAAGTACTATGATTTAAAAGTCATCTAACATTGCACAATTGGTTGATAGTTAAAAGTATTTCATTTGACTCAAAAAATTATGACTAATGCGATTGAATTTGTTTGTCAAACATTACAGGATTACTTACCACGGAGGGTTGATGGGATTGACCAACCACTATTAAAATGCTTACATGAAAGTGCTCATGATTTTCAAGAGTAGATGGTAAGTAATGGTAAGTTGATATAAAGTTTGGTTTTTGAATTTGAATAAGGGCCAAGTGGTAGCAATTAGAACTTGCATAATTTTGCAGTTATGGATGCTTGTGACTATTGATCTTTCTTATGTTATAACATTACTATTTTGTTTATTGTCACTTCTTGGAATGAAATCTTTGATTCTAAAGAGGAAGGATCACTTTTTGTGCGGTTTAGATGATTATACCATGAGTAAAATCTCAAGTTCTCAACGAGAGATGAACACCGAGGAGGGTGTTCTTGTTAAGGGGGGGAGTATGTAATATTCCTCTCGTAAATAACCAAACAACTCATGGTAAAATCAAAGAGTTACAAACCAGTTACAAACTAATTCTTGATAACTGAATGAGGGTAAATCAAGAAAGGAAATAAAATGGATTGTATGCATTAAAATGGTGAAAAATTCATAGTATAGGATACGGGCAAGGACTATACATTATAGAGACTCTATTAATGCGAGGTAACAGATGATGGACCTGTTCTTTACACGCTGCGAAAGATATGGTAACGGTTTGCTGCTCAGATTCATAGAACCTTGATGTATTTTTGGTGCAAGAGGGAGCAGCAAAAACTATGAGCTGACAACTCACATCATCTACTGTGAGTCTATAATACTATAATATTTACGCGTTGCAATAGAGATATATGCACTCTGCATTCTGTGACAAGCGGTGGGCCGGGGAAAGAAGTGAAGTTGCCTTTGAGCGCTCGATAGACTGGAACAAAGTTGGAGTGGAAACCGGCCATGGTAAACTATGTGTTTCGATGATGGCCATTCTCAGAAAAGCTGAAGATCTCAGCGCGCCTAACAATGCAACAGTCCAACTTGCTTTCGTTGCTTTCAATAGAGGAGAGCTCCGAACCCTGATAGAATAATATATAGGTTTAGAGTGGGCATCTGCTATCTGAATATAAAATGGATATAGAATATTGGTCCGCGGAGCATCGCCTGTTTGCTAGCTTCCTCGTGAACTTAGAATATAAATAAAGGGAGCGCTGCCACCTGAAGGGACCAAAATAAAGGCTAACAATGGACGGCATGAGTCAGCTACCCACTGTGGGCCGTGACTCCTCGAATCCGAGGAGCGTAAGTGTAGAAGAAGTTGCATAAGAGGAACAACCACGGGCAGGGGCAACTATGCTCCCTACGGCAGAGATGTCATCGATCACCAACCCAACCCACCAGAAGGTTTTCCAATGGGAGACTGCGACGGAGTTGTCGAAGGAAAGAGATAAGTTGACCTCTTGAAATATTCTTTGTTTATGTGCAGTAAAAGAATGTTTAAATTATATGTTTTCTTGGTAGAAAACATGTTAATGCATGCAGTTAGAAATGATTATTTTATATATTTTCTTGGTGAAGAAAACATGTTAATGCATGCAGTGAAAGATTAAATATTTTATATGTTTTCTTGGTGGAGAAAACATATGTTAATGCATGCAGTGAAAGATTTCTTATTTTATATGTTTTCTTGGTGGAGAAAACATGTTAATGTATGTAGTAAAATATTAAATATTTTATATGTTTTCTTGGTGGAGAAAACATGTACATGCCTGCAGTAAAATATTAAATATTTTATATGTTTTCTTGGTGGAGAAAACATGTTAATGCATGCAGTAAAAGATTAAATATTTTATATGTTTTCTTGGTGGAGAAAACATGTTAATCCCTGCAGTAAAAGATTAAATATTTTATATGTTTTCTTGGTGGAGAAAAACATGTTAATGCATGCGGTAAAAGATGATTATTTTTATATGTTTTCTTGGTAAAGAAAGTATTTTATTGAAATCCATACTTGTTTCATGAAAGGAATATGTGCATTGAAGTAGAGTAATTGTGTTAGGAATAACACATGTTGCATGCACATAAGGGTAGCTATTGTGACCTTGGAAATATGAGTCTGTGTGTACATAGAGAAAGTGAACATGTTAACTTTCTTGAAAACAATAATCTCTTGAAGAGATTGTCTTGTTAGATGAGTTGTGTTGATTTCTTGATTTTGGATGCATAAGTAAACCTTGTTTTTGTATCTTGATTTTTATGCATAAAGATGAATATCTTTAATAATTTCTTGAAAGGGAAGGTTGAGAAACCCTCATATAGGAAGATAGAGAAATGAAGTTATAATGACTTCCTTTAAGAAAGAGGTATGTGGTTTGTTGTATGAAATTATGGTAGTATTCTTGTGAAAGGAATATGTATTGCATACATTAAAGAAGGGCTAATATGATAAGCTATGGTATGCACAAAGAATATTCATTGTGATATGGAGTTATGTTCTTTGTATGTTAGAGAGATTATGTTGAGTTCTCTAGAAATAACTATGTGAAAAGAACATATGTGCTTAATCATAGAAATAGCAGTTTATTACATGTATGAAGATATAACGAATGTGTTAGTAGAAATAATGAGTTAGAACTCTTAAAGAGAGTTATGCATTAGTGTAAATAAACATTATGGAGGTCAAACAGTATTATTTGGGTATATGTACTAGTTAAATAGTAAGTCATGCTTGCTTATGCATATGAGTAGAAGCTAAAGGATCTCTTTTAGAGGTTGTTTATTGATTCTTTAATATGGTATTTAATCTTGTTTCCCAAGATTGTTGTCGACAACATTGACAGGAACGATGGCGGTTGGTGTCAAAGAAAAGTGATGTTTAATGTTGTGGCAGGAAGAGGATTAACGGTCCATGCAGATGAGTACAAGTTGAGGATTGTACATTGCTAGAACAATCATGCCACAAGGAATGTTGCATGTGGCGGTATGTAAGTAAAGGATTACATGGAAACTGTATTAGCTTTCAGCTAGTTATGTGTCAACTTACGATAATTCATTGTAATGATTTTATAACAATGGTTAAGGGATGGAATCCCTTATAAGCCATTGAGTGAGGGGTGAAATCCCTCACGAGCATTTAATAAAGAGATTAAACATTTGTTGTTTTCACCCTACGGGGTTTCTAGGGTATATCAGTGTTCAATGGTGTGATTTTCTTTTGTGTCAGTTGGATGACGTTGGATCCTTGATGGTCGGAGTGAGGTCGGGAGAGTAATGCATCCACTGTAAATACTATGTAATTTTTTTATTAGCTAATGGAATATGTTTGAACAAAACAAAAAATATATCAATCGTTAATATATATTTGCCAGAGACGCGTAGTTAAGAGGTTGGATCCTCCAGATTGAATAATTTCTATCTGGCATCACCCACTAGTTGTTTTGTAAATTATTCATGAAGGTAATCACTTCATTCCTGTCATCATGTTGTTGCTAACATAACTCTACTAGGAGCACTGTGATATTCGGTATCTTCCTGTCACGAGACTCCAGTGAAGACGGTGCAGCTATTGGGTTGGGCACTGGTGAATTCTCATGAGCCAACTCACCATCAAAGGCCCCTTCAGTCACCCCCCGCCTTCCCCTACACTCGCTCTGTCATCATGCATTAGAAAATATCCATAGGGAGCCCCACTATGCTTGGTACATTCCCTCTATCTAAGCGTACCTCACCTTGATACTAACCACCATAACTCATTTGAATTATCTTCCTGAGTGCCTTGGTCACCCAAGGCAAGCTCCCCCCATGATTGAGTAAAAATGACCACCCTAATGCCAATGAGAATGCCCCCCCTCCTCAATAACCATAACCTCCACTAGGAAAAAAATCCCCGCACCACCAAAGACCAAGACAAACCAAGGGAGACAATGTGAAATCAGAGCCGCCAATAACCACTCTCAACTTTAAAACTAATAGTCACCGCAAAAATACAACTAGGATTGCAGGATATAATTACCACCCCGGAAAAATCTCCAAAACGCTCATAACGGAAATCCCACCCAAAACAAAATATCACCACACTGGCAGTAATGCCAATTGTTGCACAAAGACAAGGGGGTAGAAGGAAACTCCGACACCTACTAGGCCCACAGAGAAGACCTTCCTTGCCTTGTGCACCCTCGACGGAGCAGCACCACGAAGTCCTTCTCCACCCCTCACCCGACCAACCACCAGGGAATTCGCAATGCCCACTCATACCAAGGTCTCAATCCCAACAACTCATCACCTTGAACACACAAAGGTCACCACCTCTCCATCCAACATCCTCAATGTTGCGAGTGGTGCTCAAAAGAATGGGCATGCATAGGTTGGCGGCATGTGCATACTTGACGACCGAGTCGCCACCCTTCAACGCTCCCATAACCAGGAAGAACAACTACCGCAGGAAAACCCTCGTCCAACCTTTAACTCCCGCTTACTCTCGAATTTTCTAGACGACCAATTCCCTTGCCACCACTTGGCTTTAATTGCTATCATTACTTATCATTGCCTCCCTTGGGAGACTCACCTCCCGCCTCCTATATTAAATGTGCCTTGCTCAATCACCCCATCGAAGTTAAATGATTCATAATTAATTAAAAAGGAAAAAAGGAAAAATATTTTGATTTATTCATTAAATTTATAATGAATATATTTACTGATAAACAATTTAATATATAAAAAATTAAAATATGTTTCAAAATTAAAATTAAATTTTAAATTATATATATAAATTTATAAATAGAAATTAAATATATTAAATCAGTTTTCATTTAATTTTTTTTTTTTTTTATCTCATAATTAAAAATCTTAATCCCTAATTTATTAAATTATATATTATTTTAACAAAGAATAAGATACTTCATATGTAAATATACAATAAAATATTAAAGTAAAATCAATCAAAATATCATATTAAATGGATATTATTCCTTCCATGTTAATATTCAATATTCAATATTGACCAGGATTATTTATGTTTGAGTTTCATTTGTGATTTAATTTCAAAAAAGAATGAAAATAAATTTTGTATATACAAATCATATAGCAAGCATTTTAAAGTTGATAATCTTAATTTTTTATAATAAGTTTGAAGATGATTAAAAAAAAAATTAGGAGAAATTAATATAATCAAAGTTATTATAGGTTTAAATGACACTTTTTATATATTTACTTTTGTAAATATACAACAAAATTAAAATTTTGATAACTATTTCAAAAAATTTAATAACTTTTTTTTGGGAACTAACATATTAGATTATAATTCTATAAATTTTATTTTACAATTCTTATTTAAGTATTTATACTTTTCCACTCTCTAGTTTTTTTTTGGTGTGCGTTATATTCTTTCCATGATTAGCCGCACTCACAAAGCGGCGGTTAGAGGGGGGAGGAGAGGCGGTAGTCCCCCTTTGTTGCCTCAAGCGTAGGGGGGTCACAGAGGGGCATTGTCACAAAGCGGCGGTTAGAGGGGGGATGTCACGCCCTACACTGGTGGTAGTCTTTCAACCGCTCTATAGAGAGGTGCGGCACTACCGACCCTTTTCTTTTCACCAATACTCATGGTCATGGACTACGCCTAACATTCGTACTTAGTTTATTTTTCATTACCAAGTATTATCTTTGTCCTTTATACAAGATGAAAACCATGAACATTCATCATAAACATCATTAAAATATAGAAATGCACAACAATATAAAGGGAGGGGCAACTCCCCAATGTAAGTCTGCCCGAATCAATATATATAATCTTCAATTTTCATAACATAAGCTAAATCTTGGAGGAAACCTAAATTTACACTTGCCAAATTTTCACAACTTTGGCAAACCCGGTTGCCCAGCTCGTCGACACCTTTGAACGGTCATCGCATGACTCAGCCAACACTTCGTTCACTCGTCGCACGTCTCGTGTCGTTTGCCTAACTCTGGCGTGCTCGTCGCACCTTCATTTGCCAACCCACACTTCACTTTTTTTCCATCGGCGCCCGACACACCCAACTGTGGGTCGCCCTCTACCCGGCTCACCGTTTCATTTCACCGTGCATGGCGCGCCCAAATCGGGTCGCCCGTCACACTCCACCCGGTCGCTGCACAAACAGTTCACTTGACATCCTCCGCAGGTCGCCTAGCCTACCCACCGTGCACGCTCACCCGGCCATTGCATGTTCGTTCGATCGGCACCCAACTTGGATCGCCCGGCCTGCCCACCGTGCACGCTCACCTGGTTGTTGCACGCTCGTTCAGTCGGCGCCCAACTCGGGTTGCCCGTCCAACACCTGCATGTTCGCCCAGTTACCTCCACACGTTCTGCCCGTCGTGTAGGCGCATCCACCCAGCTTGTCCGCAAAACTCCTCGCACTTCCTCCAACCGCTGAACTCTCTAAGAATGCGAGTTCACTTGTTGAATGTGTTGTGTTGGAATTGTCTCCAACTCGTCCAACTCGTTGGCCTATATATATGGTCGCCACAACGTTTCACTGTTTGCTAGCTGACCTACCCAACTTGCCATCGTTTGGTTCACTTAACACGTCATCCCACCCAATGTGTGGGTGTCTGCCCAACCATCGCATTGTTTCGCCATCCTTAGCTCGTCGGCCCACCGCCAAGGTGACTCGCCCATCGCTAGGTCGGCTCATGGGTATGCCCATGCTCTCCCACTATAAACTTCTCCACACCAACTCTCACCTGCACTTCTGCCTTGTCAACTCATCGAGTTGATCTGCGCCCATGCCTCGCCTATGTCAGCTCGTTATTTCGCCCAAACTACCGTTTCACCTGCCCGGTGGGCACGCCCGTGGGTCACCATGACCGCAGGGCATTACATCCTCCCTCACCCAAGGTCATTGCCGTCCTCGAAAATCCAATCATCCAACATCACCAAAACCATCAGAACAGTCATCTCCTTGATCCATGATATCAACTAGTCCATATATCGCAAACATCCCTGCAACATATGAAAAACAACCGTCTCCACCATGTGTCGTTCTGTCTTGAACTGCTGCCATGATACTCCAACATAATGTTAACACGTCTTTGTACACCGCTAGTCCCCATGACTCGAACTAGTTGGGTAGCTAATCCAACTGTCGCGCTCAAATCATAAGAATGCACGTCCTTATGCCATCACCAGAATTTTCTCAGACTTCTGCCACAACATCAACTCGATCAAGTATCTACTCCAAACCCATGCTCAGGTCCATGGAATCTCCATCCCATCTACAACATGTCCATCCAGTCCATGGTCTTGTTGTACAAGAGTGCACAACACCTCCATCTCATAAAACATCTCCATGTCACACCAGCAAATCCACCTGCACAACATCCCTGCCTTGGCACTCCTCGTAGAATGCTCATATGACACTTCTACAAGTGACTGCATAATGTCCCTGCATAAGACTGCCATGCTCCATGTCTCCAACCTGATGTCCATGACTCAAGTTGCCCATGTTGTCCAACCAAGTAGACCCATCTCAACATTCGGTCATCCGCATCCAAGTCTGCAAATCTATCATCATAAAGAAGCCTCCTCCAAGGCCCCTTGTCAAGGTGGTGCAACCCCTTCCAATCAAGGTCCCTGCACCAACCCATCTCCAAGGTTGTCTATCGAGAAAGGAGGGCTAGGAAGTTTCCTCCCTGACTCTCATCCACCCATGTATCAGATTGGTACTGTGTCCTCAAGTATCTGTGCACAGCCTCAACCTCCTCACATGTACACCCAAGCTTCTCAAGCTTGTCTTTCGTCAACTGAAAGTCATATATGCCCATAGCATACCTACAAAACTCCACTATGCCAGCCGGATCTCTACCTGCATAATCCTCCCCAACCACTACCTCTGAAGAAGTACTTAGACTCTCTTCATTTGCAACTCCATTGTGAAGATCTTCAGTAGAAGATGTCTCTGCCAAGTGCTTCAGGATTCGTGAGATTGATCTCCCACTTCCTTCCTTCTTCCTCGCTCTTGCAACGAAGTCAATTAACTTCCCTTCCTTCGTTGTTTGAGTCATACTCCCAAGTCCTCTTTGCTCCACATCCTCATGTTTCACATTTGGATCTTTGGGATACAAAGTCATAGAATTCATCCTTGGCCTATACCCCAAGAAACTCCTCCTATTCATCGGAACCAACATAGTTCTCCCTTCAGTTGTGATCAAGAGAATGTCCAAGTCCACCATTGGTATGGCTTGTGCAAGCTTCATGAAATCTTTCCCCAGCACCATAGAATCATCATCCATGTCCACGATCTTCAAGTCCAACTTCCCAAACCATGATCCCACTCTCACCTGAGTGTTCTCCATCACACTAGTAATAGCTTTCATGGTAGAGTTGACTGCTTTGAAATCACTCCACTCTTTCTCCATCTTAGCTTTCTTCCCAAAAGACTTTGCTGCCTTCCTGCTTAAGAAGCTATGAGTAGCTCTTGTATCCACCAAAGCTGCAAATCTCTTGCCCTTCATGGTCCCCTGCACAAAACTCAGCTTCAAGGCATCACCTCCTTCTGTCAACTTTATCTTGTGTCTTACATCAGCAACCTTCCTCAAGAATTCGACCTTAGAAGTGTCCATTGGTTTATGTTCCAACTCGACATCTCTCTTAAGGTACTTCACTTCCTTGCTTGGCTCTTCTAAGCAACTCGATCCTGGCTCAGCTTGACTTCCTTCAAGCTTGTCCTCCATCGCATTTTGCTCAAGTGCACCAACCAAGTGCCCATTGACTGCTTCCATCGAACTAAGCTTCCGAACATCTGCCTGATTGTTTCAGTAGTAGTCCCCTAGTCTGTCAATGTAGTCGAGCTCATCTTGCTCAATTACAACGACCTTCTTACCAAGAAAGTCCTTCTTCATCTCATCCTCAAGCTGCTTGACTTTGGTCTCCACCATGGCACTTTTCTTCCTTAGTCGAACTCTCTCATCCAAGAGTTCTTGAAGACTAAGACCATTCTACTAGATCTCCTCATCAAGTTCCCTGAGTTCATCATCTTCCATCGTACTTCCGCATTGGTTCTTAAGTTCTTCTTTGATCTTCGAACAGCCTTCCCGAATCTTCATATTCTCGGCCTTCATCAAAACCCATTCAAAACTCCATCTACTCATTTGTTCCAATACTTTGTACCAGAAAGCTTCACCTGCATTATGGCTAGATTCACCTGCCATAGGTCCTTCTACCATCTTTGCCATCAGCCTTCTTCACCATTCACCAGGTTCTTCCTGTAACCTGAATCAGCTCTTGATACCACCCGTTATGAAGTAATGGTGAGATCAACTTCTTTCGTCTGCACTTCATCTAAATCAACTCTGATACCAACTATCACGCCCCTACACTGGCGATAGTCTTTCAACCGCTCTGTAGCGAAGTGCGGCACCACCGACCCTTTTCTTTTCACCAATACTCATGGTCATGGACTACGCCTAACATTCGTACTTAGTTTATTTTTCATTACCAAGTATTATCTTTGTCCTTTATACAAGATGAAAACCATGAACATTCATCATAAACAGCATTAACATATAGAAATGCACAATAGTATAAAGGGAGGGGCAACTCCCCAATGTAAGTCTGCCTGAATCAATATATATAATCTTCAATTTTCATAACATAAGCTAAATCTTGGAGGAAACCCCAAATTTACACTTAGCCAAATTTTCACAACTTCGACAAACCCGGTTGCCCAACTCGTTGACACCTCCGAATGGTCGCTGCACGACTCGCCCAACACTTCGTTCACCTATCGCATGTCTCGCGTCGTTTGCCTAACTCGGGTGCACTCATCGCACCTTCGTTTGCCAACCCACACTTCACTTTCGTTTTCCACCGGCGCCTGGCACACCCAACCATGGGTCGCCCTCCACCCGGCTCACCGTTTCATTTCACCGTGCACGACGCGCCCAACTCAGGTCACCCGTCGCACTCCACCCGGTCGCTGCATGAACCGTTCACCCGACGCCCTCCACGGGTTGCCCGTCCTGCCCACTGTGCACGCTCACTCGGCTGCTGCACGTTTGTTCGGTCGACGCCCAACTCGGGTCGCCTGGCCTACCCACAGTCATGCTCACCCGGTCACTACACGCTCGTTCAATCGACGCCCAACTTGGGTCACTCGTCCAACGCTTGCACGTTCGCCCGGTTACCTCCACAAGTTCTGCCTGTCATGCGGGCGCATCCGCCCAACTTGTCCGCAGAACTCCTCGCACTTCCTCCAACCGCAGAACTCTCTAAGAATGCGAGTTCACTTGTTCAATGTGTTGTGTTGAATTGTCTCCAACTCGTCCAACTCGTTGGCCTATATGTATGGTTGCCACAATGTTTCACTGTTTTCTGGCCGACCTACCCAACTCGCCATCATTTGGTTCACTTAACACATCGGCCCACCCAATATGTGGGTGTCCGCCCAACCATCGCATTGTTTCGCCATCCTTAGCTTGTCGGCCCACTGCTAAGGTGACTCAGCCATCGCTAGGTCAGCTCGTGGGTGTGCCCACGCTCTCCCACTATAAACTTCTCCACGCCAACTCTCGTTGGCACTTCTGCCTTGTCAACTCGCCGAGTTGATCTGCGCCCATGCCTCGCCTATGTCAGCTTGTCGTTTCACCCGAACTACCATGACCGCAAGGCGTTACAGGGGAGGAGAGGCGGTAGCCCCCCTTTGTTGCGTCAAGCGCAAGGGGGGTCATAGAGGGGCGACAATGCCCCCTATCGCGGGTCTGTCGCGGGTCTGCCTATATTCGGTGGGCAAACCTACCTATGGTTTTGTGCATGAGTTTTGCACATGGTTGTCTGCACATAGCCCCGAGAAAATATTTTTTGGACCTATATTAGGTGAGCACACCCATCTATGGTTTTGTGCATGAGCTTTGCACATGGTTTTGGGCATGATGGATTTCTGCCCATGGTATCTTGTAGATCATGTAAGGGAATAACGATTATGTTCTAATTCAGGGTTAATGGATTGAGGTTTATGAATGTTTCCGCCTGAATATATATGTGTTATAACATTGAAAGGAATATAATGAGAAATCAATCTAGTATTTGGGTTTTGAGATTCAGAGGAAAATCTCTGTGTATATCTATATTATGTTTTGTGTTTCTTGTCATTGTTTGAGGTTTATGAATGTTTCTGCATGTATATATATGTATTGTAACATTGAAAAGAATATAATTAAAAATCAATCTGATAGTTGGGATTTTGGGATCCAGAAAATCTCTGTATATATCTATATTATATTTTGTGTTTCTTGTCATTGTTTATTTTCTAGTTTTAGAATTCGTATACAAACTCTACAAGATTAAAACCTACAAATTTGTGATTATAAAATAAATTTATACTTCTCTATAATATATATATATATATATATATATATATATATATATATATATATATATATTATTATTATTATTATTATTATTCTTATACTCGTCTTTGATTGAAAATAATTATATCATTATTCTATTTTTAAAAACTAAAATAATATTGTTTTTATTATAATTTAAATAATTTCATCATTACTCTATAATTACATAAAAATCATGTTCAAACAAATTTTATATATATATATATTACTACTTTATGCACTTTATATTAAAATTATATATACTTTATATTAAAATTATGAGGCAATTCAAAATTCACATTTATACTACTCATTTATTTATCTTTATATTAAAATCCAATAAATCGTAATATATATAATTTTCAAGTTCTCATAAATTAATATAATTAGAATTAAATTTCTTATTTTTAATGGTAATTTATATTTACCTTTCCACATATATATATATATTAAATATTATATCACCAACCTACATTACCTTAATATATTAATAATCACTTAATATATTAATAATCATTTGTATTTGATTAGCAATAAATTAAATCTTAAAAATATAACTTTTTTGTTTATTTTCAACAGCGAAGTAAATAACAAACAATGATATACATTGCATTAATACATTACTACCCATCTGATATTGATTATAGAAAATCAAATCTTAAAAATATAATTTAGGAGTGGTCTAACAAAGTAGAAGAATTGATTGGATAGTCAAAAATGATTGGAATTTGGGCAAAAAAAATTGCAAAAATTTTGTAGAGACAATGTTTAAATCGTGTTTTTGATGGTGGAAATGGATTCAACACCATAAAAACGTCAAAAACACTTAAATTTTTGAAGTTTAACAACTATAACTTGAATTTACAAAAATCTGTCAGATTTTCTCTAAATATCACTCCTCTACGCGAATAACTTATGATCACGGAAGTTAGCGGGCCGGGCAGGTCTGAACATGTACGATACACCACCCTCAATTATGCTCAACCTGGATGATTGCACACATCTTTCGTGACCGGGGTCTACTGTACACGTCAGAAAAAAATAGCAAACCTGACAAACTGAGCTTTGCGTTGATTGAACAACGTCCGTCTTAACTGGGTCCCAATGTACATGTCAGATACGCACCATACCACGTATATTCACCGTACACGTCAGCTAAAACGGAGCATTTTATTATAAGGATACACCCAATTCACCAGTAGCAGAAGGTCAGGGCACATGAGAGTTTAACCACAGCTAGCGACAAATTCCGTGATATCACCCATTTAATCCAGCATATCGTCCACCAGCAGTGGGAGCATGACTGGAATTTCATATCCTTTTTGGCTATCAATCAAAAATTTCACGACGTTTTTACATTTTTGATGTTTATTATTTTACGTTCTAAGTAAATTTAGAAATGTCAACGTTCTTAATTAAATAACTACTTAATTAATAACTACTTTCCAAACTGTTTCATAGAATGTAGAATGCTAACTAAAAATTGCAACCTCTACCAACAAAAAACTATAACCTCTGTTCAATTAAGAGAAATACTTCATTTTCACAAATGTTGAGTGCATTGAATATTCCCCCTGCGCACACTTCGGAGAAATTAAATAAATAGATACAAGAAGTTATCAATTTTTATTGCTTTGAAACTCCAATATAAGTCTATTTGAGTTTTAGGGTAAGGAAAACTTGGAGTTTTAGGGAAGGAAAGCCCTTTTCAAAAACCATTGGAACTTAACCCAATGACTACATAATTATCAATTGCCAAATGTTTATTTCAACTCTGAAGTATCATCAATCTAAAGTTTTACAAGTCCAAAATAAAAGCTAATACCTTTAACCAGTCAACAGTAAATAGTTATGCCCAAAATTTTCTCTCGAGTCCAATGTGAAAGAACAATGAATCATATCAACCTAAAGCTTTACAAGTCCAAAATAAAAGCTAATGCCTTTCTTTAACCAGTCAACATAGACAGTTATGCCCAAAATTTTCTCTCCAAGTGAAAGAACAATGAATCATTTATGCGGAACTGTGAAACGATAATAAAAAATATATCTAATGATAATCAAACATGTATCTAACTGCCTATTCATGTTATATCGGAAATAATGGCGGAGACTTTCCAAGAGTAGATCACTTTAGAGTTATCTCTAAAAAGCTTTCATTAATTTATGTAAATAGAGAGTGATAAATAATAATGAGAGAAATCAAACATTCAGTGTAAGGAAATACACATTAATAGTCTAGCCAATAAAAGGGAAGTGAAATACACATTAATAGTTTAGCGAATAAAAGGGAAGTCAAACATTCCAAAGAATTATGCAGAATAGAAATCTAATAGTGAAGGAAAACACCCATGGAACACACATAGGATTGTTGAATTCTTATAACTTCCCTGTTGAGGAGAAAATTAGAAGTCCCACTTTAGCATCGAGAGCTCATAAGCTTCTCCCTGGGCAAGGAGGCAAGGATGGATAGAAGGATGGAACTGTGAACTTACTATTTGCGTGCACATTCCAGATCTAATAGAAACCCAATATTTGTTGATGATAACTAAACAAGCTCGTGAACCCCAAAAGCTCAGAATGAGAATCCGATAACAAAAAGGGAAAAATAATACTAATTACAAACGTATACCAACCATATTTCTTTCATAGGGATTTGGTATCCTAATAAATATGAGCATAAATAGAGCGTTAAAATTCTCACCAATCTATTGACATAAATTTAATGTAATGTATTATAATTTGTACGTATAGTTGAATGAGGTATTATAATATTCATAATATTCCATTGTAGGCTATCTTTACTTGCGCTTAAGATATTAGAGATTTTGACGATCTAACTTTAAAATTGGAAGTCATTTTGATAGTTTATTTATTATAACACAGGTCAAATTTGACGGTGAAAAATTTTCAACAACTGTCAAATACGTTTTGAAATCCAAATATGTCCCATAGAACGTCTATCTTTACTTGCGCTTAAGATATTAGAGATTTTGACAATCTAACTTTAAAATTGGAAATCATTTTGATAGTTTATTTATTATAACACAGCGCAAATTTGACGGTGAAAAATTTTCAACAACTGTCGAATACGTTTTGAAATCCAAATATGTCCCACAGAACGTCAAATTCCAGACATGAGTGGGAGCATTTAAGCAAGCGATTTCTCGGAAACGAAAGGGGCTGGGCATAGACAATTTACCTTTTCGTGAAACCAAAGTGCACTCAAGTAAGGGGCTTACATTCCAACGTGAAGTTCATCGAGGAGATGAGGTCCGGATGCCTCCAGTGAGGGATCATGTGTATACAAGATGATCGATTTATGAGATATGGATTGCAGACGCACTGTTTTTGAGTATTTTTTTTTTTGTAAAGCAGTGGGATGTAAGTTAATATTACATTGTTTTTGAGTATATTTTGTAAAGTAGTGGGATGTAAGTTAATATTACTGGGATCAAAATAATGGTTTTTCTAATAAAAGAAAGTAAAGTTAGTGTTTTTTTTTTAGTTCAATAGTTTTGAAGAAGCAAATGAATACAAGTACTTGAGGATTAATTTCAACAAGAAGTGTAATTAGGAGAACTGTAGAAAGAAGATAATTTTAGGAGGGTGGAGAGCATTATATGCACTTCAAAACCGATGTAGAGAGGCATAGTTATGGGATTGTAAAACAATTAAAGTGCTTTTTGGACTCTTAGTTTGTCCAGTGATATTATATGGGTGTGAACTATGCATCCATGTTTCAAAATGGGAACAAATTGAGAAAATCCAAAAAGTTTGATCATGCGCAAGTTCAAAGTAGAAAGCTCAGTTCCTTATGAGATAATGTTGAGTGAAACACGAGCAATTTCCATTGAAGCAATTGCTATCATGCATCTTATTATCTAAAAAGAATTGAGCAAATGGGAATAGGTAGATGGCCGAAAGTTATCTTCAATGAAAGCTTAAGTGAAAGAAAGAAATCATGGATGAGACAAAACAACAAATGGATGCAAAAATGAAATATTTAGCTCAATGCATGTCAAATAGCAAGGAGTTAAAAAAATTTGTTTTGGAGAAGTTTTGTTAGGGTATATGGGGAAAGTAGTCGGGTAGAAAGGAAATGTACTATGTTCAGGAATTCAATTCCACTTGTGATCTCCAACAAAAATAGTACATTGGAGCTAACATTCCGTGGAGAGAAAAGATCCTTATTGCTCAATTAAGAGCTAACTCACATCAACTTTTATGTGAAACAGGATGGTGGAGGAGACCTAAAGAAGCTTGGGAAAAAAGGGCGTGTACTTTTTGCACTTCTAAGGCAATGGAATAGGAAAAATATTTCATTTTGAAATGAATGAATGAATGATATTTTAATGTCAAAATAGTCTATGGGACACACTAGGCTCCCTGTTTTTTGCTTTTTGCAATTCAATCATTTTCTTACTCAAATTGATGATGAACTGACCCAACCTTCTAACAGTCCCCTCACTGAAAAGACAATGCAAAGGAATTGAGGCTAACATACTGCCATAACTGTCTTGATGTCTCTAAAAGCATCACATACCAAAATGAAATGCTTTTTCGATTCCACTCCCCCAGAAGTGCAAAAAATACACACTTGTTCTTCCCAAACTTCTTTAGGTCTCTTCCACCATCTTGTTTCACCCCGAAGTTGATATGATTTAATTCTTAATTAAGCAATAAGAATCTTTGCTCTCCACAGAATGTGATGCTTTCAAAGATATGAGAGTTATCGCTGTATGTTAGCATCAATTTCTTGGCATTGTCTTTTCAGTGAGAGCACTGTTAGAAGGTTGGATTAGCGCATCATCAATTTGAGTAAGACAAAGACAAAGATTGAATTGCAAAAGACAAAACCACAGAGAGGCTGGTAGTCCCATAAACAATTTTTAATCTCGTAAACATTAAAATATCATTCATTCATATTATAATAAAAGAAGATAAAAAAACCTAACAAAATTACATAACTCATTAATATTAAAAGAAAAATATTAATAGATAAAACAACGCATCCTCTCAAAATTAAATAGATGAACCAACGCATCATACACGCCCATACCACCGATGGTGTGGTATGTCTATCCACATGTAAGACTAAAACTAATAGACAGAATGGAGAGTGGTTTCTACTAATCGAGCTAGAAGTCTCAGATTCGATTCCCAGTCAAACTCAATTCCCGTCCGCCATGGCTGCTCCTAGGGAGGGATAATACTATTCTATATTTGTATTAAAAAATGTGTAGACAATGGCAGTGCAATGTCTGAGGAAGCCGAAGATTTTGACAAAAAAAAAATGAGAAGATTAGGTAGAAAAGGCAGAAGAAAGAAAAGAAAATTATGAACGCCATACCAATGCTCTAATTTATTCATGGATTTGAAAATCTTCTACGTTTGAGTCTTCTGCATTCTATGGTTTAGCTTTACGCTTTAGGTTTCTCTTCCAGATTCCATAATTTAATAGAGGAAATGACTTCGGGAGGAAATTGTGGAAGAATAACTCTCGCAAACCCTGTTCCTGTCTTACGTATAATGTTCGTAAACCCAGTTCCAATTTATGTGAATGAATTTTATTCGAGGATATCCAAAAATGCAATTCCCTGGGTTTAGAATCAACCAGAATTTGAAGGTTGTAAAAACGCCCAAAATGGAACTCACCGAAATGTTTGTTTGCTCGGAATTTGAGATTATAATTGATTTTGGGAGAGAAATCACATACCAACCTAATTCTAAGCCCTCTTTTCATAATTACTTACCACAGTTAAAATAGATTTTGTATTTTGTATTTTTAATTTTTAAATCTACAAAACAAACTGAAATGATATCAACTGTAACAATACAAGCAAGAAGATATGAAGGAACTGCTGGTTATTTTAGGGATATCGCAACAATACAAGCAAGAAGATATTAAGAAGGAACTGCTGGTTACCTTAGGGATATTGCTCCATTGTAGTGATTCTCACTCTACTATGATGCTCACTCTGCCCGTTGCACAGTCTCTATATGTCAGCCAAGAATCTGAAAGCATAAAGAAATAAACAAATAAAGCAACGGCTGGGGAGGAGCTACTCTCAGTACTATATTGAGTGTTATGTTATTTCTTTATAGTCAAACAACAACTTCAAACAGAAAATAAATCTATAAAACAGAAAATAAATAAACAGAAAAACACTCTTAACCTAAAAACTCTGCAAATAATTAGGTATGCCAACTGCTGTTGATGTTAAGAAATCAAATCAAATGTAAACAAATGAGATGCAAATCTCCCTCACCTCATCCACCCAACCAGAAGAGGAATGGGGATTGGCTTGGCCAGTTTGGTTCAGTGATCGAACGCCCAGAAGTATCTCTGCCTAGGGATCTTTCCCTCTCTGCTCTACGCTCTCCCTGGTTCTCACTCACAGGCGTTGATTTCACACACACTCTACACATAACCACAACAATAACGATGACATACAGCACAAACAAATAGGCATACCCACGCACAGAAAAAAGAACGAACACCAAGAAAGAAAAATAGACATACACATCCAGACAAAAAAGAACGAACCTACATAAAGAACAATTGGAGCGCTCCACACATTCAATCATGGCACGCCAGACTGTTTGTTTGTCCAGAGTCCCTTTTAGTCTACGCTTTAGTGCATTCACACACTAACCTAATCCTTATAACTATTTCTTTAGTCATTTAGCAACAAAGTTAGCTTTTGTATTTATAACCCCAATTGAATGTAATCGATTGCAACACAAGCACACCATTAGATATTTGAGGAGGGGCACTGGAGAGTACCTTAAAAACATTGCTCATTACTCCGTAGTAGTGCGTGCTCATTCCTTCCTTTGCTGCAGTGCTCACTCTGCTGTTTGCAAGGTCCTCTATTTTATCTATATGCTGCCAGTGACATTGGAAGCAAAAATTAAAAATTAATAAACAAAGAAAACACTCCCATAAAAATTTAGAAATAAATTAATAATTTGCTTTAATTTGTTGTTAATTTACTGTAATTATGTTATAATAACACCACAAATAAACACAAACAGGTAAGTGTTGGGGAAGTAGCTACACTGTATACTATGTAGAATGTCATTTCGCGCTTTGCACAGAGTGTTATGAAAGTTCTGTATATAATCAAAGACAAGCTGGAAACATGAAATCATTAAACAAATTCACATCGTTAACGCAAGAAATCTGGAAATAATTAAGATTACTAAAACGAAAATCAGAGAATTAGATATGAAAATTGCTGCTGATATAGGGAAATCAAATTTCCTTCACCTCATCCAAGAAGAATGGACATTTTATTGAACAATTTGCTTTACCTATTGAACAGCCCAAAAATACTTCTGGTTTAGGAATTTTTCCTCAGTGCTCTTGTTCATGAACATCCTCTATTTCATCCTCTGACTTTCTAGATCTCGGACGTTTATCTCACACCGACACCAAACATAAATACAGAATAACAAAAATAAAAGCTTTAAACAATATTGTGTAATGTTACCAACGTCAGGGGAAAAATTTATGAAATAGATACCTACATGAATGAGACTGGGTCAATTTATGAAATAGATACCTACATGAATGAGACTGGGTCAAATGGTTGATGAATCAATTAAGTAAACAACAAAATCAACTCCAACGAAATCTCCTTTTGCTGCCACCTCTAACTCTTTAATGGTTACCCTGCCCCTTCCTCTGCCTCTGCCTTTACTTATGCTGAATAAGCAGAAACCACTGATGCGTGCTAGTTCCTGGAGGCTCTGAATAAAAAGAACTGCGGCTTCCCTTGCTTAATTTTTTTTTGTGTTCTACCCTTATTATTAATGATTAATATAAATCAATTCTTAATATATAATTATTTAAATATTATTTAGCATTATAATTTTATTTTTGAAATATTAATAATATATTTATTATTATTATTTTCTTTATTTTATATAAAATAATTATTTTTTATATTTTATAAATTACAAAAATTATTGGGCTGTGGTGGTTTCAATTTGATGTATAACCACTTATTATATAGTATATATATTAAAAGTGAAAATTAAAATGAAATAAAATAAAATAAATTTTTTCTGCAAACTATTTAAAACAAATTTAATTAATTAATTAATTTATTAATTAACTTGCCATCTTTATATAATTTTTTAATATAAAATATGTTATTAATAATAAGTAATATATATATATATTAGTAGTAATGTAATAAGAAATATTTCATATACATTATTATTATTAATTTATATATACTTATATATAAATTTTTTATATATATTTTTTGGTTTTTTTATATAATATTTTCTATTTTGTGATAACATCTTATTATAATATAATATAATAGCATAACAATTATAATTGTAGAATAACACTTTTACTATACTAAATTTTACTATACTAAATTCTACAGCAGAAAAACATTTTTACTCTACCAAATTATTATATTGAATTATAAAAACAAATACAATTATAATATTTTAATTATATATTAATAAATATTAAAATTAAGAAAATAATATATTAAAAATAATTAACTATATAGATAAATTATCAAATATTATTTATTTTAATTTCAAATATATAAAATTAAAACAACTATATTGGAAAATTGCTCAAAGAACGGTCTAAACAACCATGGAAGTGGTTAGAATAAAGAAACAAAATTTAAATGAAAAACTAACCAAAAAAACTAAAAAACTTATAATTTGAATTTAAATGTTAAGGGTTTATAATTAATTAAGGAAAGTAGAACATGATATTGAGTAACTTTTATATAAGTGTAATTTATTAATTGATAATTAATTAATATTATAATAACTAGCATTTGCACCAAATGTTGTGAAGGAAATATGAAGAATGTTTATTAAACTAACTTGTAAGATAATAAGATTACTAAACTTTATAGAAAACATTCATTAAACTAACTTGCAAGATAATAGGATTACTAAACTTTATAGAAAACATTCATTAAACTAACTTGCAAGATAATAAGATTATTGAACTTTATGGAAAACATTCAAAAGCACTTAAGTCCAAGACGGACCATAAACAATCGAAACCCTATCGTTCATCAAATTAAGACAGTATCACATCAACTTAAGACTACTATTACTAAGTATTGCAGCAAGAACAGCAAGAACTATAAACAGTTCAGGTTATAAATATCATAAATCTGTCATTAAATAGTATGACAACATAATAGGTTCAGAATCCAAAATTAACAAGAGACTTATTTTACCCGGTATAGAAGAGATGTCTGTTATATTATATTATTTAAATATTTTGAAAAATATATATATAAACAAAAACCAATTAAAAACATTCAATTTAATAATTTATAAATATAATTCCAAAATATATGATACATTTTTCTGTTTTTTTCTTGAATTCAACCCTTTGTTTTCAGTGACCAAACTTGCTGTGTGAATGTCCTTAAGGTATGGTTTTAAAGCTGTGTAATTCATGAACTGGTCTTTGGAATACACTGGGCTCTCTGCGCTGCCTTGGCTCTCTACTCTCAACACTTGAAAAATGTGTAAAAATGAAACTGAAAGAAGAAAGACAAAAAAAAAGAAAATTACTAACAACATTCATGCTTGTACTTCATCTCTATCTACATTAACTGATCGGCGATCATAGCCATGCCCCGCAATAAACTTTCATGGGCAGTCTGGAATCCGAGTATTTGGGCCTGCTTAACGATACCAGCAACGGAAAGCCATACAATCACTTGTTGGCAATCGAGTTTGATACGATCCAAAGTGTGCAATTTTAGGACCCTGATGGCAACCACGTGGGCATCGATATCAACAACCTACACTCACTGTGGGCCAAGGCTGCCGGTTATTGGACTGGGGACAATTTCACCCCAACTCAATATCTCAAGTTTACCATCATTCGCTAAAAGGAATTCCAAGCGTCCTCGGGTAGGGCTCATAGCAGGGATTACAGTGGCAACTTTGGTTGTCTTCTCGCTGGCGTTTGCCGCTGTGTTTTTCAAAAGAACAAACTATAGAGAAAAAATTGAAGAATGGGAGCAGGGTTTTTGGCCCCATAGATTCACTTACAAGGAACTCCGCATTGCTACGAGTGAGTGGATTCAGGGATGAAAATGTTTTCGGCCACAGGGATCTGGGAAGGTTTATATGGGCGTTCTCCTTAGCAGTGGCCAAGAAATTACAGTGAAATGCATAATGAAAGAGTTCACAGAGGGGTTCGTGGTAAAGATCTCGACCATGGGACGCATGTAGCAGTGGAGCCTGGTCCAGCCACGGGAATGGTGCTGGAGGCAGAAGGAGCTATTCATTGTTTACTACCACATGCCAAATCGCAGGCTCGATAAACTCGCAAACCGTTTTGGCCACGAATTTGTAATCACTTTGAACTAACTGTTGAAACTTTTATAAGGATCACAGGTGGGCAGAGAGAGGAGTTGATTTTAGAGGAAACTCTTTACGGTTTAAATATAAATTTATAAATGAAAATTAGATCTATTAAATTATTTTTCATTTGGTTTTTCTCAATTTATTAAAGTATATATTATTTAATAAATAATAAAATAATTAATATGTAATATATAAAATAAAATCAATCAAAATATCATATTAAATGGAAATGATTTATTCCATGTTCATATTTAGCATGAAAAAAGGTTTTTTAAGTTTGGCTATGGTTTGATTTCAAAAAAGAAAGAAAATAAATCTTGTATGGAAGATTATATAGCAAGCCTTTCAAAGTTGATAATCTTAATTTTTTATAATAAATTTGATGTTAATTTTCAAAGTTGATAAACTTAAATTTTTATAACAAGTTTGATGATAATTAAAAAACAATAGTGAGAAATTCCATACACTTAAAATTATCGGTTTAAATGTCATTTTATTATATATTTACTTTTGTTATGTACAACAAAATTTAAAAAATAACAACTACCTAAAACTATTACTTGAAAAATATTTTTCATAACCTTTATTTAGAAAACTAAAATATTATATTATAATTTTGTAAAATTTATTTTATAATTTTTATACAAATATTTATACTTTTCCATTATCTAGTTTATTTTTCTTTAAATTTGATTAAAAAATAAAGCTATATAAAATATTTATAATATACTTAATTTTCCTAAAAAAAAATAGATTTTTAATATATTATTATTATGCTCAAATTTAATTGAAAATAATTTTATCACTGGTTTAATCTATTTTATTATTTATGAAATTAAAATATTATATTATAATTTTGTAAAATTTTATTTTATAATTTTTGTATAAATATTTATACTTTTCCATTATCTAGTTTTTTTTGTTTTTAGAAAATAAAGTTATATTACATATTTAGTTTCCCTAGCCCCAAGGGTTAGCTCAATTGGTCAAAATGAGTGCCTCGCCATTGGGAGGTCACAAGGTCCATTCTCCCTGAAACCCTTGGGGTTAGGTCTTGCAGTGAGCAGAGGGGCGGGCAGAGGGGCATCAGCCAGAGTGTCCATAAAATATAT
Organism: Pinus tabuliformis; assembly: GCA_031772625.1. Lineage (NCBI taxonomy): Eukaryota > Viridiplantae > Streptophyta > Pinopsida > Pinales > Pinaceae > Pinus > Pinus tabuliformis. The sequence goes on from CM062817.1 coordinate 472,263,147, forward strand.
ATGTATACTTAGTTTCCCTAAAAAAAAAAATTAATATATTATTATTATGCTGAAATTTAATTCAAAATAATTTTATCATTCTTTTAATCTATTTTATTCTATTAACATTTTTAACCAATTATATATATATATATTATAATGCTGAAATTTAATTCAAAATAATTTTATCATTCTTTTAATCTATTTTATTCTATTAACATTTTTAATCAATTATATATATATATATATATATATATAATTTCAAAATTGATGTCCAAATTACAAATTCACAAATCATATTTTATTATCCTCTGCACTTTATATTAAAATAAATTATAATATAAACACTTGTTATTGTTTTAATATATTGATAATATTAAAAAAAAATTAATCTTAAAAACATATTTTATTATATTATTTATTTTCAATAAAAATTAAATAAAAAAATATTAAACCAATAACTTATTATTTATTTTCAACGACAGAGTAAATAATAAAATAATAAACAAACCTACATTGCATTAATACATTAGTAACAATTTGAATCTGATTATAAGAAATTATTTCCTAAGAATATAACTTGTGTCAGAACATACCTGTACAATTCACCATTCTGAATGATGTCCGAGTTAGTCGATTAAAAACATGGTTAGTGACCTGGGTCTCACCGTACAGGTCAGGGAAAATAACAAATCTGACTCGCCAGTGTTTAGGTCGTAACAGGGTCTCACTGTACACGTGAGGTCGTAACAGGGTCTCACTGTACACGTGAGATAAAAATACATCAGTATACCGTACCAACCCATGTCCACGGTACACGTCAGCTAAAACGAACTATTTTATTACATGATACACCTAATTCGCATGTATATCTGGGTACACGTCAGCTAAAACGAAGATGATACACTTAATTCACAAGTAGCAGCAGAAAAGGGGCCATTAAAGTTCAAGTACAGCGTAGTATGTCCACCGTACACGTCAGGTAAACGAATAAATAGTATGGAGGGTGGTTTTCATAGATCGAGTGTGATTTTTCAAATTAGAGGTCTCAAGTTCAATTCTCCGTCACCATGGCTCCTCCAATGGAAGGATAATACTGTTTTAGGTTTGCATAAAAAACAGAGAGATAATACTGTTCTAGGTTTGCATAAAAAAACAGAGGGATAATACTGTTCTAGGTTTGCATATAAAAAAATAAAGGGATAATACTGTTCTAGGTTTGTATATAAAAAAACGGAGGGATAATACTGTTCTAGATTTGCATATAAAAAAACGGAGGGATAATACTGTTCTAGGTTTGCATAAAAAATTGTGTAGACAATGGTAGTGCGGACATGTCCGAAGAAGCCAAGGATTCGGAAATAAAATTGAGAAGGTGAGGTAGAAAAACGCAATAGAAAGAAAATAAAATTGTAAATGTCATACCAACGCTCTGCTCTAATTTTTATTCGTAGATTTGAAAATCTTCTACGTTTGAGTCTTCTACGTTCTGTGTTCAGGCTTTACGATTTAGCTTTCTCTTTCAGATTCCATAATTTAATGGAGCAAATGACTTTTGGGAGGAATAGGAGTAAGTGTGAAAGTATAACTCTCGCAAACCCTGCTCCCGTCTAACATATAATGTTCGTAAACCCAGTCACAATTTACGTGAATAAATTTTGCTTGAGGATATCCAAAATGCAAATTCTGGGTTTAGAATCTACAGAATTTGAAGATGGTAAAAACGCCCCAAAAAAAAGAAAGAAGAAGAAAGAGTTAGAATAACTTCTGTATTTTTAATTATAAAATTTTAAATCTACAAAACAAATTTATATCATAAATGTTATGAACCGTAACAATATAAACAAAAAGATATTCAGAAGGGACTGCAGGTTACCTTAGGATATTGCACCATAGAAGTAATATTCACTTTTCCCGTTGCACAGTCTCTATATATGTTAGCAAATAATCTGAAAGCAGAAAGAAATAAACAAATAAAGCACCATCAGACATCACTGAATTACTCACAGATTGCAATCACTGTTAATGGAAAGAAATCAAATCTGAATAAGCACAGGGACGTACTGGGAAGGAGCTACTCTCAGTAGCCTATTGAGGGTTATTTCTTTATAGTCAAAGAAAAACTTCCAACAAAAAATAAATAAACAAGAAAACACCCTTAACCTCTGCAAATAATTAGGTATCGCAACTGTTGTTGATATTAACCAGAAGAGGAATGTAGATTGTCTTGGCCTCTTCAGTTCAGCGATCGAACGAGCCAACAATAACTCTGCCTCGGGATCTTTTCCTTAAAAGTTCTTTCCTCTCTGCTTTTCCTCAAAAGCTTTTTCCTCTCTGCTCTGGCTGTCTCTGGTTCTCAGTCACAGACGTTGATTTCACACACACATCATGCACCATTAATCCAGAAATTTGATGTGGCAGTTGCCATTGATATTAAGAAATCAAATCAAATTACAAACAGACCCAGATCTCCCTCACCTCATCCAAGGGCCGAGAAATAGTTGTGCCGAGGGAGGGATCTTTCCCTCTCTGCTCTGAACTTTTCCTCTTTGCTCTGCGCTCTCTCTGGTTCTCGCTCACCGACGTTGATTTCACACACAATCCCACAAACAGGCATACCCACAAACAGAAAAAAGGAACGAACAGGCACACCCACACAAAGAAGAAAAGAAAATGGGAGCGCTCCACGCATTCAATCATGACAAGCCAGACTACCAACGCCTTGGAGAAGATCAGAGAAATACGAGATAAACTCAATGAAAATGGGGCATGAGATAGATATATAGGGAACCATGCCATCTTTTCTAGCTTTTCTTAACGGTCAGCTTTTATCAAATCCTATGTGGCTCTCAAGTGTCAAGCTTTTCTGCGGTGAGTACGCTTTCAAGAAAAGCATAATGATACGGTAGGGTATGGGTTGAATTCAAAATTCAATTTTTTTTTTTAATAATATATTCAAAATTCTAAAATTTTGACAAAGGTTTAGGATTCATCCGAAGGGTATGGGTTGAATTTAAAATTCAATTTATTTTTTGACACGAGTTTAGGATTCATCCGAAACGACTTGTTTTTACAAACAACTCTTAAATAAAAATTTTATTTATAGATCTCCTCACATTTGTTCAATGTATGGTTACGGCGTCGTACATAGTCTCGAAGTGGTATAAGTCCCTTTTAACCAATCACGGAGGGCTATTATTATAAATAAAGAGACATTAAAAGTGATTCCATAAACAGAACATTAAAAAATTTTATTTAAAAAATAAATAAACAAATTATTAGGAAAAAATACAATTGCAAATACAAATGAGAATCTATATTTCTGGTTAAAAACACTTTTAAGATCATGTACTTTATAATGTCCTAAATCATTATTTATAAGAAAATGAATTATTATGAATATTCAATTATAAAAGTATACTATTTCTAATATGTTAAATTATCATATATATATATAAAATTTAAAGCTTTAATTCATTATATCTTTGTATTATTTAATAAAGAAATTAATTCTAAATTTTATGACGGGTTTAAATTTTATCATAAAATATAATAGTTAATTTTGATTTTTTATTTTAATAATTTTTGAAAGTTTTTAATCATTATATAAAGACTTGAAATTTCAAATCACTATTATAATAATAGGTTAAGATTTTTCTATTTCTTAATGCTTAATAAATATGTTGGTTCTAATTTTTTATCACAAATATAATGACTAATCTTAATTCTTTATTTTAATTATTTTTAAATGTTATTTTTTTACTTAATCTTAGTGGTTACTTTTGAACACAATTGTGTTAGTAAATTTCCCTTGGGGACACCACACCACACCTCACACTAGGATTTACATTATAGATATACTCATAACATTTACTTATAAAGAGACATATCAGTCTCATTTATTCTTGTATCACTTGACAAATAGATGTGTTGGTGAAATTTTTTCTATTTTTTCTATTTTTTTAATGCTCAATAAATATGTTGGGTCTAAATTTTTATCATAAATATAATGACTAATCTTAACTCTTTATTTTAATGATCTTTAAATGTTATTTTTTATGTAATCCTAGTGGCTACTTTTGAACACAATTGTGTTAGTAAGTTTCCCTAGGGGACACCACACCACACCTCACACTAGGATTTACATTATAGATATACTCATAAAATTTACTTATAAAGAGACATATCAGTCTCATTTATTCTTGTATCACTTGACAAATAGATGTGTTGGTGAAATTTCAATCTAGTACATTCTACGTCCACAAACAACATCTACATGTTATTATGAGGAATCAAAGTACATGATCAAGTTACATAGACAAACATTTCATAGCATGAGATTCGAACCCGGGTGGGGAGGAAGACAACAAAGCGTCCCCACCACATGACCTGCACTTAGTTATGTTTACGTATTATATAATGGATTTAATCTTATTGTTCTAAGTTAAATATTGGCTATTAATTATTAATAGATTAATTTTATCATAACTAACTATTTAAATAATCTTATTTTAAGAGTGAATTAACAAATTTGTATAAGTAAAAGAGTACAACATAAGTTGCATTTGGATAAAGTCCTATATGTCTAAAAGATAAGCTATGTAGCCTAAACAAGATCCTATTACATGTCCAAAACAAAAAAAATGGCTTGTCCTAATGCAAAATTGCTCAATACTTCTGAATATTATATGTATTCTATAATAAATGCCTAGTTTATAAAAGTCTTAAAAAACATTTAATTCAACAATTTGCATAATGACTATCAACATCCTCCAAACCTACACTTTTTGGTATCAACCTCCTTGCTAAAAAACCTCCTTTCTTCATTGAACTACTACGCGATTTCTTTTTCTTTAATCCCTTCTCTAAGCAAGATTGTTGAGATCCATGAATTTGAATTCGTTAACTAATCACCTTATTGAACAATTAATGTTAGATTCCAGAGGAAACTACTTTCGACTACTACCGTTGCCAGATATTTTCTTTAAAGACACTAAAGACCCCATGATTTATACTACTTGTATTGTAATTGGGCTCTCAATTTCATGGATTTTTTTTGCTAGAATAAAGAGAGATGATTAGTTGCAACGAATATGCTCTTTGTGGCTTTGTACAGCTCTCTAAAAATTTTGAAGGTCACTAGAGTCAATATGTTTCCCTAAATAATAGTTGTCTACTATCAATAATTTGCGAGTTGTGTGAATAAGAACCTTTGTGTTCCACAACTCCTACACATCCTAGTGCCTTCCCTAGCACTAAAGTAGAACTAGAGGAACCTCTCAATGTCCCAATTCAACACCGCCAAATAAGCACATAATCAACCTAAGTCCCCCATGGGATCCAAAAGTTGAATTCTCTACCAGGTGTAGAATTTCCCATTGTAGATCACTTGATAATGCAATATACTAAAGCAAAATACTTGATCTACTTCTACAAACAAACTTGCGGAAACTTAATCGATTATGAGCAAGATCAAATAGAACACATATAACAGAGAATGAGAAATCAATCACGCATGAACATAGAATAATACTCTGGGGAAAGCCTCAGCTAAAAACCCCGATCTTTGTATTATCATACTAGTGGAAATATGTCTGGATTACACAAAGCTTTAGCTCACAAGCTATCCAGCTCTCAGTACAATCCGTCAATACAGCTCACAGACTGAATAGACACAACATATGCCTTCCTCCAATCCTCCAAGCCTCCTATTTTCTTGCGCAGTTTCTCCTGGGTCCAATGCTGCCACCTGTGTGAATTGCGCTCATTGCACACTCATCAAACTCAGAAGTAACTGTGCAATCTCCAAGGAATGAATTCCTTTTGCATGCAAGAGATATCCTCAATGGAATATTCCTGCAACTGATAGTACACTGTCCCATCATCTGATCTCAACTAGGTCTCTAACTGAACTGACATGCATGAGTTATTTATGAGAGAATATTCAGTTATCTGAAGTGCAGTAGTTACATGCATGCATGCATTAACTAACTAAACTCACAATTAGTTCCACAAACTATTGGAACTAATCTAATTGGACTTAACTCAGTTAACTGAGCTAACTAATTACAACTCAAAGTACAACTCATCCTGATCTCATTTAATCAAGGGATAACTTCCTCAATCAAAGGGGAAACTGTTGCATGTCTTCACATAGACTTCATGTTTGATTTTCAACAACTAATTAACTTAAGATGAATTAAATACTATTTTACAAACAACTGCTAAGATCAAATTTGAATTTTAATTCTCAATTTTAGTTTAGGGACTAACTAAAATTGGAATGTATCCCGAAATGCTATTTGTAGTAGTGATATTTTTAGCATTTCCTGTTGCTATTTTCAACACTCCCTCTCAACAAGAAAGGGATATTAATCACCCCAATCCTGTCTCTATGGAACTCAAACTTGCATTTTGACAATGCCTTAGTCAAAATATCTGCATCCTGTTCCTCGGTCGAAACATACAGCAACAACATGATCCTCTTCACCACACAGTCTCGAAGATGATGGTACCAGATATCAATGTGCTTGGACCTGTCATGAAATACTGGATTCTCAGAGAGTTTGATACAACTCTGATTATCACAATAGATCACAATTGGATCCATCCTCTGACCAAACAATCCCACTAGAATCTTCCGCATCCAAATGGCCTCGCATGCTGCCTGACTGGCAACCATGTATTCAGCCTCTGTTGAGCTAAGTGAAACTGACCTCTGTTTCCTGTTGTACCAGGAAACTGCAGCTGAACCAAGGTTGAAGATTCCTCCAGAAGTGTTATTCCGGTCTGATGGACTCCCTGCCCAATCTGCATCTGTGAAGCCCTGAAGCTTCACTCCCTCTATCCGTCTGTACCACAATCCATACTGAGATGTGCCTCTGAGGTATCTCAGCACATGCTTCACTGCCTTCCAAAGCAACTTGGTAGGTTGAACCATAGTTTGACTCAGCTGGTTCACCGCAAAGCATAAATCTAGTTGTGTGTTCACTAGATACATAAATGAACCCACAAGTTGTCGATAAACAGTAGCAGCTACTACCTCACCTGAAGTAGCATCCTCCTTCTTCCAATTACCAGCTAGAGGAGTCTGCATGGGCTTGCACTTTTCCATGTGGAATCGCTTGAGTATCTCATTGGCATGCTTTCCTTAAGACACAAACACTTCCCCATCCTTCTGCCACACTTCCAGCCTAGAAAGTAGTGCATAAGACCCATGTCTTTCATCTCGAACTCTCTTGCAGGGTCCTCCTTGCAAGACTTGATCAACTAATCATCACCTATCAAAATCAGATGATCCACATAAAGAACAATGATCAATGGCTTACCTTCTACCATGATGTGGTAAAGGTTCACATCTGCTTCACTCTTGGTGAAGCCCAACCCGGTGAAATATATGTCGATCCTGGTGTACCATGCACAAGGTGCTTGCTTCAACCCGTACAAAGCCCTCTTGAGTCAGCACACATGCGACTCATAATCGAAGGTCTCAAAAGCTTTTGGCTGCTCAATGTACACCTCTTCCTCATTCTTCCCATTGAGGAACACAGTCTTCACATCCATCTGATGGATCTTCCAACCCATCTGAGCTGATAGTGCAAACATCGATCTAATAGATGAGTACCTTGCTACAGGAGAAGAAGTATCATCGTAGTTGATCCCCTCGACCCGTGAGAAACCACAGGAAACAAACCTTGCCTTATGTTTCTCAACACTGCCATCAGTTGCCTACTTTACCTTGTAAAGCCATCGGGAAATCACCACTGACTTGTCCTGAGGTCTTGGGACAACATCCCACACACTGTTCCGAATGATAGAGTCATACTCCTCTACCATAGCATCAACCCAGATTGGTTGCTGCATTGCTTCCTCGAAAGAAGAAGGTTAAGTCTCTACACACTACCCAACCAGGGCCATGTAACCAGTGTACCGCTTGGGTGACCTCCTCTGTCTGCGCTGAGAAGATGGTTGTCCCACATTCTCTCGCGCATCCATCATCAACTTGTCAGCTTCCCTTGAGCGTTTCTGCCCATCTCTAGAAGACTTGGCATGAGTGGATGTCTGCACTCCCGAATCCTCTGCATGCGGTTGCTCCGCATTAGTTTAAGGTTCCTCCTCCTTAGGAACTAGAAGTTCCTCCTCTACATGCAACTTGATCTCCCTCTCAAGTGATACTCGCATGGATTTCTGCTTGTCGAACTTCAGATCTCTACGTACCACTGTCCTCTGACTGGTAGGCAGGAACACCCGATAGTTGTGGGGTGTATCAGTGTACCCCACAAGTATCCCCAACTCAACTGTTAGATCTAGCTTCTTCCGGGCATCTTCGGTCACATGGCAATAAACCGATGATCCAAAGATCTTGAAGTGACTCACATCTTATCGCTTCCCGAAAAAGGCTTCCATTAGTGTCTTCATCCCCAATATATGGTGCAGGCTTCTATTCTGCAAGTATATTGTTGTATTGCATGCCTCAACCCACAAATGAAGTGGTAGGCTTTAGTCATGCAACATCAATCGAGCTGCTCCCACAATCGATCTCTTCTTCCTTTCGGCCACCTCATTCTGCGGTGGGTTATGGGGTGCCGTCAACTCCCGTTGAATTTCTTCTGCTGTGCAAAAGTCCTTAAACTGTTGGGAGACATAATCTCCACCATTGTCACTATGCAAGGCCCTTATTTTCTTTCCAGATTCTTTCTCTGCCAAGGCTTTAAACTCACAAAACCTTGAGAAGGTCTAATCCTTCTTTTGCATAAAGTAGATCCAACATCTACGAGAAAAATCATCAATAAAAATAACATAGTACCTTTTTTTAGCGGTGGAGGCTGTATAGAATGGTCCACACACATCTATATGAACTCGCTCCAGGATTTCTCCAGCTCTACTGTCTCGATCCTGAAAGGAAGATTTCGCATACTTACCCAAGGTACAACTTTTGCATGTATCTGTCTGCTCCAGATTTCCCTTGGGAATTCAGGTAGAAATCCGCTGCATGATCTTCAAGGCCCCATGGTGAAAGTGGCCCAATCTTCTATGCCATAGCTCGCCAACATCTTGTCCCTGCACCAACTCTGCTTTTGAACTCAATGCAGCAGAGTCATCTACCTCCAGCTTGTAGAGATTCTTTACTCGAATCCCAATCCTCTTGGTTTGTCCAGTATCGATATGCCTCAGGAATACCTTTCCTTTACTAAAGACTACATCATAGCCTTTGTCTTCTAGCATAGCGACAGACACAAGATTCTTCTTCAGACCTGGTACATACTTTACATCAGTCAGGGTGAGAGGAGCTCCATGATCCCTCTAAAACACAATCGTACCTTCACCTGAAACACGATACTTTCCATCATTGCCCATCTCGATCCGCATCTGGAGATCCTTCTCCTCCAAGGCACTGAAAAGATTCTTGTTGCCGGACATGTGGAAAGAGGCTCCACTGTCCAAGTACCAAACACATCCCACCATGGATGAAACCATGCATGCAATGAGAGAGAAATCCAATTAGAACTGTGAGTCCGGTGCCTCACCATCTGATCCCTTTGAGGATCCCTTCTTGGATTTCTTCTATGGACAATTCATAGCATAATGGCCCACCTCATGACAATGAAAGAATCAAACTTTTGATTTGTCAAACTTCTTCCCACCATGGGAAGAACTAGATTTGGGATGGGATGCCTTCCCTTTCCCTTTCCTCGCCTTACTCGTTAAGGCTAGATTTTCTTCATCATCCTGCTTTGATGAAGATCCATCTTTGGTGCTTCTTCTTATCTCCTCCTGCATCAGATCTGACCAAAGTCATTCCCAATTTGGCAGTTTCTCTCTTCCATTTACCGAGTCTTGGTAGCTATGCCAGCTCTTAGGAAGACCGAGGAGAGCAACACTCACCATGTCATCATTGGTTGTTGTGATCCCTGCACTTCCAAGCTCATCCATGCAGGTGGCGAGCTTGTTCAGATATGTAGAGATCATGTCGCCCTTTTCACACTTGATTTTCCAAAGCTTGTCTTTCAACACCAGCTTCCTCTGATCGCTGTTGTTCTAATATAAATCCTTTAATGTTTTCCACATTGAAAACGATGTCTCCTTCCCATGGACGCTCGAGACAATGTGGTCTCGAACTCCCTCCAGGAGGATTCTCCTCGCTCTAGCCACACATTTCTTCCATTCCGCCAATTCTTGGGCATTAGCTGCTGCGAGCTTGGGGACTTCTTGATCAATGAAGTCCTTTATACCGTTGTCCTCTAATACCGCTTCCATGCGATCCTTCCATGCTATATAATTTGAGCTTCCATCAAGAGCATACTCGAGCCTCAAACTGTTGAACGCCCTTGGTGAAATTTGAGATGTGATAAGAATTTGAATTCTATAATTAGGAACTTGAAACTTCGAACTTCTCCCTTCTTTGTATATTGTTCTTCGCTTTGATCACCTTTCCTCCGATACCATTTAGAATTTCCCACTGTAGATCACCTAATAATGCAATATACTAAAGCAAAATACTTGATCGACTTCTACAAACAAACTTGTGGAAGCTTAATCGACTATGAGCAAGATCAAATAGAACACATATAACAGAGAATGAGAAATCAATCACACATGAACACAGAAGAATACTCTTGGGAAAGCCTCAGCTAAAAACCCCAATCTCTGTATTATCATACAAGTGGAAATATGTCCGGATTACACAAAGCTTTAGCTCACAAGCTATCCAGCTCTCAGTACAATCCCTCAATACAGCTCACAGACTGAATAGACACAACATATGCCTTCCTCCAATCCTCCAAGCTTCCTATTTCCTTGCGTAATTTCTCTTGGGGTCCAATGCTGCCACCTATGTGAATTTGCCTCATCACACACTCATCAAACTCGGAAGTAACTGCGCAATCTCCAAGGAATGAATTCCTTCTGCATGCAAGAGATATCCTCAATGTAATATTCCTGCAACTAATAGTACATTGTCCCATCATCTGATCTCAACTAGGTCTCTGACTGCACTGACATCCATGAGTTACTTATGAGAGAATATTCAGTTATCTAAAGTGCAGTAGTTACATGCATGCATGCATTAACTAACTGAACTCACAATCAGTTCCACAAACTATTGGAACTAATCTAACTGGACTTAACTTAGTTAACTGAGCTAACTAATTACAACTCAAAGTACAACTCACCCTGATCTCCTTTAATCAAGGGATAACTTCCTCAATCAAAGGGGAAACTGTTGCATGTCTTCACATAAACTTCATGTTTGATTTTCTACAACTAATTAACTCAAGATGAATTAATTAATTATTTTACAAACAACTACTAAGATCAAATTTTAATTTTAATTCTCAATTTTAGTTTAGGGACTAACTAAAATTGGAATGTATCCTGAAATGCTATGTATAGCATTCCTACTTTTAGCACTTCTATTTTTAGCATTTCTTGTTGCTATTTTCAACACCAGGGAGGCAACTCACCTAACAAGTATTGACCACAAAGAAGCAAATTGCATAATAGAAGAAAGACAATCACAAATTTGCATGTCTTAATATGTGTATAAACACTTTGAAGCCGTCAAACTTAAATTCCAACATCCCACAACAAGCCAAATTTTTATGGGGAGGAAAAAAAAAACATGCAAGAGAAGGGTCGACAGTATGTAGACACAGGATTCTCATTGCTTACCATCAATGTTCAAGTGTTTGAGTTGTTTTGTGAGATTAAATGTCATGTGGTGTACTAAAAATCCATTGGTAATAACTATATGTCGAAGTAACACCAAAATATGTGTCAACGTACTAGACATTAATTAGGGGATAAATTAGTGGGATAATGTACCATTAACCTTAATATCCCACTAATTTTGTTATGAATTAAAACTTTACCATTGATTTTCCTCTTTATTATGTTATTGCAAGACCTGGTAGTATTGAATTTTGGTGAAGGTGCCTTATAACTGTCTACATCAATCTAGAATTGATGCTAGAAAGTTTCCTTCTAAAGATCATGTCCTTATTTGCCTTGTTTTCAAAGAAAAAAATAAAAATAAAAAATCTTTCTCACATAAGGAAGAAAACACTAGGCCCTTTATCAATGGTTTCCAATTTTTCTCAACCCTCATATTCATTGAGTGAGGGGATGATCAAATCTTCGTGAACTGGTCGACTAGGCCACACTCATCTAGTTGCAAGGCACAAGATGAAAATTGAGTGTCGTTGATCTCCACTTTTGTGATTTCGTCCAACTTTTTCACAAATCGTGAGGGCTTAGCCTTTTGGTATTTTGTACCATTGGCCACTAGGTTGTTCAAGGCATCTATTTCTGGCATTGGCGGAGGGGGAGGAGTCAAATATCCCCCTGATCTCATCTCCATAAGGCAATCGAAAGAAATCGTAGGGCGTGATCTGATCTGTAGGGCATTAGAGTGTAGAGTTGTCATTACCTTTCTTTCTAGTTCAAAAATGAACCCCTCTATGATAAGTTGCTTCAAACATTAACTTAATTGATGATGTTAAGGAAATACTACAAAATTTTCGACATGAAAATAATAGGCCTTCCTCCAACCAAATAGATGTGTTAAAATTCAGAAAAAGTTAGACTATCAACCTTACATTAAGCATTTCCTTAACATGGCACAAACAAAACTCTATGAGAGATTCAAGAATAAGAACATGGAATTGAACTTGGACCAAATATATTTTAAGAAATGCAAGCCTTGATATGTTAGAATACACATAAATTGCAACACATGTTGTAGATACCATGTAAAACTTGATTATTTTTATGACACATATGTACACATTCGCCATGTTTCGCCTCCTAACAATATGCATGATTGCTCATCCATACTACCAGTGATTTCATTGACATAATATATTCATAGGATCACATGACCGAGGTCTAATAGAATTTTTTTTTTATGAAAATTTGTGTTTATATGGGACATGCTATAGGTGCAATGGATTTGGATTATTGAGCTAATGCATTCATGAAAGTGAGGAGCACGTATTTGGGAGGATGATAGTAGATATGCAAAGCTTCAAACATGTTACCTATGAATTAGATGGTGGGAAATAAAGTAAAAATATTACATTGGTGAAGTCCCAAGTATGTGAAGATAACATTTATTTTCTTATTTCAACTTCAAATTCAACATATATATTTTCTTATAACCTTGTTTTAGTGTCACTAGATATAAATATGTGATCTCATGAAGGAATTTTTATAAAAATAGAAGCATATGTTCAACATGTGCATGTAGTGTGATGGTAAGATGAATAATTTAGAAAATGTAGGGACACCTTTCCCTTTGGAACTATATTGTAAGTTGTGTATTTTGTTAAGAAGTAGAGCCAATATTATCATTTAGATCAAGTTAGCATAATGGTACATATCACATATAGGCATGGGATATGTAGAAAAAATGACAAGAGGATAATAGTAAAGGAGACAAAATTCTACATAAGTGATGATAGGAACCATGACCTACATTATGCACAACATTGCTTTCAAATGTTCTATGATCATTTGAATGATAAAAATATATAGATAGATTGAAATTGGATTTGGTCAGATGGTTATGTGGGTTAGTTAAAAAATGTTCATGTATTTAAATGGTTGAGTTTATTACAAAAAAACATACAATTTATCCCATATTTGGAACTATGAAAATTCCCTGAAATGCAACAATTAGAATTTATTCTTCTAATTGATTAATTGTGTAGTTTATTTGTTACAACAAAATACCGAATAAATCACACTGCAATTTCTTCACAATAAAAGTGTTGTGGAAAATAAATTGGAAACTGAGAAATAGAGCACATGCACACACACACAATAAATTGACACCATTATTTTTGGACAAAAGTCCCCGGAAAAACCCAATGTCGTAAAACTCGTGCAATAGATGAGGGTTTTATTATTATTATTCAACAAAAAAATCTGAGTACAATAAATTGGATGCCAAACTAGAAATACTCTCATGATAAATTATTGGAAAATTATTGAGGGAATTTTCCCCTTCTCCACAAGTAATTTGGCCTCAAGTTGGCCTAAAAAATTGGTTATCCAAGGCCCCTACGCAGGCCTCTGCATAGATGTTGCACAAGACTCTTCACAGATGTTGTATAGTCCCTCACACACACTCCCTGGATCTGCCTTTGAATCAGGCGTCCTGCCTGTTTCTCCTCTGGAAGTTATTCTTCGTCCCTCTGAAAAATTATCCTGGTCTCCAACACCTAAATCAACCTCCTCTTTAGCTGAATCAAATTGCCTCTTTGAGAATCTACGCAAAACCTTGCACAACCTCCTACGGAATAACTCGACCTCTCAACCGACACTGGAAATCTCCACTGGAATCTTTGTTTCTACTCCTCTCCTCTGCTACTGATATCTAGCTAGAATTCTCTTCCTAGTTGAATCTCTACTCTCTAGGAAATTAGATCTACCTATATCACTCACTCACTCGATGTATATTCTCCATCCCCATCATCCTTCTCTTATAATCTCTCGTTGGTTAACCAACAACCATGATTAAGTCCTCATCAATGGCTCAGATCCTCTCAAACTCAAACCGTGTGAGTTTCTAGAGCATTCTCACTTTTCTCAATTAATACCCTTTAATTAATCAATTTCCCCAAGTTAAACTTAGGCATTTTTAATTATTGATAAATTAATTTAATTGAGTGTCCCTAGGTGTTTTCTCCCGAAATCATTTTTGGGTTTTGGAGATCTCGTGTTTCTTAGCCTCTCCGACCAAAGTTGAGAGTAAAACACATGTTCGATGCTACAAAAACTAACATGAGCTACTTTGAGAGTGGGCATTACAAAGGTGAGCATGATGGGGATGGAACACTCATCAAACTACACTACAAAGGGATGAGATTAATTTTACGAGAAATCCTCATATCTGAGATGCAAAATCTATAGTCTAATGGTGCTCTACAATTATGTCAAATGGAGAAAATGAGCAACAAACATTAATAGGGATAGGTCACATGCTAAGAAAATTCTAGGAAGTGGTCAATATAGATCAATCATGTTAATGTCATTGCAGCACAATACAAGGAATTTGTGGATTTTATTCAATTTTAAGCTCGGACAACCATTTGATCGAAATATCACCATAAAAATTGCCTTGCTTTTGTGGAGCATGTAGTGGTGGTGAATACGATGATTGTGAATCAATAAACTAGATTAATGAATGGTATTGTGTATCACTTGTAGTATGCCCACGTGTAGTTGTTGAAACAATGCAACTGAAGGAGGCCCAATCCTCCATTTCGATAGGCTATGACCATATATCTTATTTTGTATATGTAGATAGAGATATCGCACATCATATCCAAGATCGATTTGTGTTTTTCATTTTTTTGTTGTCAAAATCCCAATAGAATTTGCATTTGACTCTACATTGCATTTATATATATATATATATATATATATATATATATATATATAGTTGTTTCCCCAAAAAAGAATGAATGTTGCACTGATTATTGGTTGGAACAATGAATACAAAGGAAGCAAACTCTCAGTACATTATTAATTGATGATGAAGGCAATGGATTTCCAATTGGCATGATGGTTGTTAAGGGTGAATATCTTATACTAGATGGAAATTCAAGAGAGACTGGTAGTTATGTATTCATTAACTATAGACTAGGTGTAGTGTTGCATCACTTTAACACTTATTCATTGGTACAAACATCCAACTACAAACAATGTCTAGCAACAGCTCGCACACAAAACACTACTTCTAACCTCATTCATATCATGAGAGACATATGGAGACCACTAGCAATAGAGTTGATCCAAATGGTTTAATTGAATGAAAGATGGTAGTTATATAAAAGATGTAGAATGACATATTAAATGTTATATTCTATGTTGAGGTACGTGTATTGTTATGTTATTACTTTAAATGCATACATATTACATATGAATGATTTTTTTCTAATGTGTTTACATATGATTATGACCTTTTTAATGTGAGCCTTCATTGACACATGATATAATCTCAATAATAACCCCAATGTTTTCTAACACCACCAATCAAAATATTGGAAAGATTAAATTCCCAGACCTAGGGTCTCCCTTTCTCCCTCCCCCCTCCCCCCCAACTATCTTCCCCACTTTTCCTTATCTCCCTCTCTTTATTATTGTACCTTTCTCTCTCTCCCTCTCCCCATGTCTCCCTCCTCTCTCCCCCCCTCTCCCCCTCTCCTACTTCTCTCCCCCTCTCTCCTTCTCTTCCTTCCCCATATTTATATGTTTCTCGCTACCATTATTCCCCTCTTCCTGTTTTTCTTCATTTCCCCATTGATCTCTCTCTCATCCCAACTATAGATATTACATATATGAATAATTTTTTCCTATACATTTACACATGTCAATGATTGTTTTAGTGCAAGCGTATGACACCATTTCCTTTCTTTGTGCCTAGTTTATCCAAATATTCATTATCACATGAGAACCTCTCCATAAGAACTCTGATATTTTTAATACCACCAATCAAAATCTTGGAAACACAAATTCCTGAAATAGGGTTTTTCTCAGTGAAGAATAGTGCAATTTTGCAGAAGGGGGGAAATCTTGCAAAGGTTCAAACCACTATGGGTGGAGTGATCCTATGGGCCCTAGCCAAAGACACCTATCAAAGATAACATAACCCAATTATGCTACATGGTTTGGATTTTATGCCCTCATAGCAAATTCACTCAGTGTCCTTAAATGCCATAGGCAAGTAAGTTATAACTAGTTATTAAAAATTGACTAGGCCTTGAATCAATGAATATTTGATTGCCTTGAACTTAGAAAATAAATTTCTATCTAGGGGAACCTCTCACCCATGATTCCTTTTCATGGATACCATTTTATTAGATGCTCTTCAAAGCTAGGGTTTTTCTTAGTGAGGGATATTGCAATTTTTTCACAAGTGGGTCAATCTTTCAAAACAATGGCTCAAGCCATTATCATTTCTCCGATCACATGGGCCCTAGATAAACACACCTATTGGAGATGATAAAACCTATTTATGCTACATAGTTTGTATTTTATTCCTTTGAACCAATTCACAAAGTATCCTTGAATGGCCTCAACAAGTGAGTTGCAATTGGCCATAAAAAATTAACTAGGCTTCCAGTCAATGAAGAATAAATTGCATTGGAATCTAGACACTAAGTTCAAGCTAGGAGTGTCCCTCACCTATGATTTCATTTTGTAGATATCATTTTATTTGATGATATCTAGAACTAGGGTTTCACTCAATGAGGGATAGTGTAATTTTTGCACAAGGGAATCGATATTTCAAAACAATGGCTTAAGCAACTATGGGTGGTGTGATCACATGGTATGAAGTAAAGAAAAACTATCAAAGTTAGCGTAACCCAATTATGTTACATGGTTTGGATTTTACACCACCAGAATAAATAAATATATATATATATAGATATAAAATAATAATAATAATAATAATAATAATAAATTAATTAATTAAATTAAATTAAATTAAATTTAAAAATAAATAAATAAAAAATAAGAAATAAAAAAATAATAATAATTCATATGCTTTCCTTGAATAGCCTTAATAAGGGAGTTGCATCTGGCCATAAAATCTTGACCGGGCCTTGAATGAATGAATCATTGATTATATTGGACTTAAAAAATCAATTTAAAACTAGGGACACCCCTCACCATGATTCTATTCCACAAATACCATTTTTTTTATGATCTTTGGAACTAGGGTTTCATTGAGTGAGTTATAAGGAATCTTTTCACAAGGGGGTCAATCTTTCAAAATAATAGCTTAGGCCATTGTTGGTGATGTGATTGCATGGGCCCTGGCCAAAAAAAATTGTCAGAGTTGATGAAACCCATCTATGTTGTGAAATTTATATTTTTTTTCCCCTAGAACAAATTCACAAAGTGTGCCTGAATGATCTCAGCAAGTGAGTTGCAACTGGTTATCAAACTTTCCTAGGCCTCAAATCAATGAACCATTGATTACATTGGACTTAGGACACTAGATTCTAGGTAGGGGAAACCCTCATCTATGATTATGTTTCGTAGATACCATTTTATTCGTTGCTATTTAGAACCATGGTTTCACTCACTTAGGGGTATTGCATTTTTTGCACAAAGGGTCAATCTTTTAAAACAATGGCTAGGGACATGTTGACAGTGATGGATGTCGCCAACATGTATGGGGATCTCCATGATGTGAAGTCCAAACTAGACCTCACACCATTTGTTGTAGGATTCCCATCCGATTGTATGGTCAATCCACCATTGGAAAGGTTTCAAAGATGTGTCTTTGTTACAAAACATACACAAGAGATCACAACTCCTCTTTGGGGAAGCAAGTATGTAAGCTTTGTGTGACACAAAATGTAAGATGCACATGGAACTTCCATGGATGGTAAAGGGAAATGAGCCTTTGGTTAGGAAAGTAATAGTACTATCCTAAGGGAAACCCGTGAGCGAAGTGAAAGGCTTGTTGATTACCTACAGATTAGTCCACACAATAAACAACAATCATGAAAACATAACAACACATATTCAATAATATCCATATCTGAGCAACGAATTAGTTCATTAGACTTAGTATGTAATTAAAATGGCATATATTGCAATAATAACAAGAATAATCCTACTATATCCATGATACATGCATGAAGAAGTGTTGGCTCATAGAGCTTCTGATTATGAATGAAAGATCCCAAGTACATTGTTACATAGATGAAACACTAGATCTAGTAGTGGAACATGAAGCCACAACTTGCTTCTCCAAAGAATGATCTATCTCCTATGCACTACAAGAGAATCCAAGGCAAGAATCCCAAAATCCAAGCCCTTAGCTTGAGTTATGAGGAGCTATTTATAACTAATGACAATGACCTTTGAGCTTCCTCATGACTCTTCAACTTCTATGACTTTTCATATTCTATACATGACTCTTTACATTCCATATGTGGCTATTCACATTCCACATGTGTCTCTTGGACTTCATTACATACAACTTATTACAAAAGACAAATTACATATGAGATAGTGGCTATATGAGACAAAACTGATAATAGGACAAAGTCTTATCAAATTGAAAATCATTTGCTTCCTCATGGAGCTCATTGGTGATGTATGTGTGTCATGCTCTGAACTCCATAGAGATGACTTTGACCCAAACTAGAAAGTCTGTTGCATATCACATCTTCACCTCTAGTGCTTCTATCAATATAGTCTTGGAGCTTGATTGTACATTATTCCATAGCCATGAGAGTTTCATGTGAGCTTTGACTGGTGTGATGGCATATTGTAGAATAATGTCTTTGGTGATCTCCAAGCCTTCTTGTTCTGATGCTTGTTTAATATGTTCTATGTACTTCCTAATATCCTAGAAGATGATTTCCCTGCCTCTTATTTCTTCAAGTGACCCTATCGAAGGCATCCCAGATTTTTGTGCTAAAGACTCAAAACCATTGTGTAAACGACTGTAAGCGGCAATGGTGTTATTCGCTTTTTATAACTACATTGTACCAATTCTTCACCTTCTCATCTTCTGTGGTAGACATTGATGAGTATCCCCAATTGAAACCAATCCTTTCACAATGTTTCCTACACACTCTCCTAGGATCCTATACATGAAAGTATCTAACTTCAAAGTACAAGTGATCCAACCCTTGTGTTTTTGCACTTGCCGTCTTGTGGATTTTCAGTTCATACAATTTGATCCTCAAAGGGAAGGTGGGCCAAGGGGATTTTTTCCTTCTATGAAGGACTCCTAACAACCATTTCTCCAATTAATATGCTACTTCTTGTAAGACCACCTTATTGAACACATATCGTGGCATGATATGAGGGGAAATTTGACATCCAAAACACTTGATGTAAGTACCCTCAGGCTCTGCAAACCAATGGACAATATCTTGTAGTGATTCCTTCACTTGATCGATCATGTAAGGAGGATCAATATCATATATCATATGGAATATGACTGCAAAGAAGTGCTTTGCCAACTTGTCATATGCGCCTCTAAAACTTTATTATGACAACAACCTGCAGTGGAAATAGACTGGAAACTTGTTCCATCGAGTCCATTTCCAATACATTCGTAGGAAATAATATTATGCACAGATTCCATCTAATAGAAATGCATACATATAGAATTTTGGTGCCTGGTTTTCCCTCAAAGATGCATTTTCCTATCCCACATGATGTTGCAACTCAAATGATAATATATCTACCCAATTGAAGATCTTACCACGGGTAACCACTATGTTGAGAATATATATCCATTTTTACTCAAATACCTAAGTGTTCTTTCGCCCATGCTGTTGACAACACATAACAATGAGATATTGATATACATCCCCAAGAATCTGTAACAACCTCGGGTTAAAATTTCATGTAATAAAGTTAATAAACGTAAAATAAGACCAAGGTCATGGGACACGTATTCCAAACTAAATGTTGGGAAAAAACATAGTTATGGGGATCACTTTTGATTAATTAATGGATATGGAAATTGGCAAAGTAAAAGTGGCATTAATTGGCATTTTATTTATGAAAATAATGGAAAATAGGAGAAAAGGGAGGTGAAAGGTCATAGAATTGCATGTGAGGAAAATTGAAGGAAAAATAGAGGAAAATGAAGAAAATAGAGGCCTTAATGATAAAAAGGCTTCTAAGGATTAGTTCACGACTTTTGACAGTTCTATGGTGGAGCCCTCTCTCCATTCTCTCATTCTCATACTCTTTCACACTTAGATTTTTCTTGGAGCAGTCTTGGAGCATTGTGGCATACTTTGGATTTGGAGGACGAAGGCAAAGGAAAGCGAGAAAGCGTATGGGAACAGGTGGATCAACAACTACAACTAGATTCATTGCAGGTAATAGGTTACATGTGTGATTTCCTTGTTGATTTATGGATGCATGGTATATGCATGCAATTATTTGGTTATGATATGTCATTGGCATGGAGAATTTCCTGGATTGATAGTGGTTTTAGTATTTCCTTGCCATTTCCTAGATAGTCATGGTGTTTTGGGTGTTTCCACATGATTTTTTTCTGTTTGGTGCTCATAATTCCTTTTGGTTGTGGGTTGGAACAAACACTCTAGAAGCCCTGGAACAACTTGGGTTGAGTTACTAGTCCTGGAGCCTAGGTTGAACAAACGCTTTGGATCCCTTGGTGGGTTGAGTTACTAGTCCTGGAGCGTAGGTTTGAAAATGACCTGGAGCCCTGGGTGGCTTGAGTTACTAATCCTGGATCCAAGCTAGACAAATGATTTCGAGCCTTGGAAGGCTATGGGTTGAGTTACTAGTTATTGGAGCCCTGGATAGTTGGGTAGAGACCAATCTATTTGGTGTTAGTGATGTCCAACCATGAGGTGGAATCATTGGTTGAGGTTTGGGGTGCTTTGGCCTCTAGAAGCCCTAGTTTGATTTGTATTGGCTTATTCCATAGATCCCACATTCATTCTTGGAATATGGTGCGAGGGTGATTGGTTGAAAGAGAGATTTGGTTCAACCCAATCTATGGTCGGGTGGTACTTGGAAGTCCCTGAATTGGTTGAATTTTGCATATGTCAATAAGATTTATTTCCCTATTGTATTTAATGAGTACTTGTACTTTTTATTATTTGGCTTTGATGGTTGTTCTATCATGTTTTAGATGTTGTTCATTTGTTGGTTATATGATGTATAATATTTATGGCTCTTGATATAATTTGATTTGTTGATGAATGGTGAATGAATGCATGAGCTAAAAAATGTAATTGAAACTATTATGAGAGGGAATTAGACCTTCTTGGTGATTCTCAAATAAGTTTTAGACCCCTATTTTCATATATGCATTCATGACATGTAGATTACATGTTCACCATATGTTTGACAAAATTATTGTCATGGTTAAGCCCATATAGGTTTTGTATGAATGGATTTGTCTTGATGTCAATTATCATTCTAGAAAGTCTCAGTAAGTTTTGGGAAGTGGTTTGGAGGTTTTCCTATAATTTGAGCTCAGAATCTAGGACCACACCCCTTGATCAGATAAATTGGGTTGCAACCGCATGGATGTAGTGTTGTGCATTCAGTTGGAGGCTCCCAACCACATGGATGCCTTGTTATGGGTGCATTTGTGGTCGCAGGGCTGAGAAAAATAGGTTTAGCTCAGGGTTTGGCCACCTGGGGTGGTTGTTCAACCTCTAAGTGACCTGTAGTCCCTGTGGGATGTGTTGAGTTGTCAGTTTGTTGTTAGTAGTCGGTCCCACTTTCTGAATTGGATCTAGGATGTCAGGTTAGGTCAGAGTAGCTCTTCCTCTCATGTTTACCTTGGTGGGCTGGTGAAATTGGGTAATTGCAGGAGGGGTGGTTATAGAATCCTGATCGAGTAAAATGTGGATGGGTTGTGATAGAACTTAGCAGGCTCTCGACACCAAGATTTAATGATGTCACTTGTGTCAAGATCAGTCCATCTAGTGTAAAATTCATTATTGGCATACTTTGTGGGCTTAAGCATCTTATAGTAAGTTTTCATGTCTTCTCTATAATAGGTGGCAAGCTGACCATCGCTTTCACTACGAAGCACAAAATAAGAATCATCCATGTGTGTAAGAATCCATTCAATCACTTTTGCACAAGGGATGATTGGGAACCTGCATGCGATACTATGCATCCCAAACCGCTTGATATTGATGTATGCTTGCAAATATTCCAAGTTTTCAGCAAAAATTTTCTGCATGAATGTGTCCTTTATGTCATTCCATGTGACCTCAGTAGACTTATCTATGAAGCACTATCTATCTGCATATATGGGAATGGTAGGCTTTGTCACTTCAACTACTTCTTCAGTGCTTGCCTTTGAAGCTTCTTTGGAGGCCACTTGACATGTAGCAAGAGGCATGGTTCCAACAGATGATGAAAGAGTAACAATACTTGCAGCTCGAACACCTATTTGTGGAAGCACACTCATGGTGACAAGATTAGATTTATAAATATTCTATCTATTGAAACAATATCTTAGCAAATCATATTCAAAGAACCACCAAATGTAACTGAAAATGTAATCCTATCAATGACGACAGATAGCTTCTTGGATGGGTAAGAAATCTACATGAAAACAAGGAAGGCACACTTTTAGAGCATGAAGGAAGTTCAAGGGTCATTCGGGGCTTTGAAGTGCGCTCATGCGCTCAAGCAAGAGAGGGAAAACATCAAGGGTGCAAGGGCACACTCCAAAAAGATCAAAGAACCAAAGAGGGTGTAAGGGTGCACTTTGAAGAGATGAAGGAGTGAAGCTTCAAGCCTTCAAGGTGTGTTCATGCACTCAAGGAAAAGGATGATGCATTGGCACATGCTAAAGAAATGAAGGGAAGACATTCAAGCCATCATGGTGCACTCATGCACTCAAGGAGGGTGCATTTCTTCGTGAAAAAAGAGTATGTTCTAGAGGAAAAATTGTCTTTTTTGGGCATAATTTTCTGAGTTAGTTGGGACTTTAACTTCCATAAGTGCACTGTATCACAAAATGGCTCAAGGAAAACTCCAACAACAATATTTCATGATAGAAATGTGGAGAGGGAATATCTACAAGTTTTTATGGGTGCTATCATAATCATGATTAGAATGTGAAGAGGTAAGGAATATATAGAGTCACAGCCTATGACAACAAATTAACATTTGTAGAGGAAATATTGAATAGAAATGCCAGTTAATAAGCTGAAAAGAAAAGAAATGCCAGAATGGAAATCAAGATCAACAATAAAACATGAAAGACAACCAATAGAATCGACATGAAAAACTTACCTGGAATGAAGATCGACGAAGAGTTTCTTGATCCAAAGATGTGCGCCCAACCCATATGAGAATGATTATGAGAAATAATGATTAACTAGGTTGATTTAAAAGAGATTACATGCAAATCCATCTCATGCATGCTTGCCACTTATCGACGTGTGAATGAGTTAGTTAAGGGAGTTTAAGTAGGCTCCTATTTTGTAGGAGTGCGCCCACTTGTAACAAGATAGCATATTCATTATTTCTAAAAGGGCGCATGTCTTTGTGTTGAAGGAATGCACTCAAGGAGGGTGCACTTTCTAAGCATGAAGGATTGCGCTTAAGGAGGGTGCAATTATTCAGCCCGAAGGAGTGCACTCAACACAAGAGCAAGTCTTTGTGATCTTGAAGTGCACTTTTTCCTTAAAAGTGATTTTCCTTGCTTTTCTTTTCTTTTGTGTGGTGAATAAGGCTAGTTTCTAAGTCAAGAAAAGCTACGAGTTCACCTAACCAAGGACAAGATGACACAAGTGATTTTAGAGGTTAGATGACGACACCTACGAAACATTGACTTAGGAGGATGTGACACTTAGAGAAAACATAAGAATAATAAATCAAACAACATGACAAAACTAGGTGGCTTGAAAAAACAGTCCAAGTAGGCTCCAAACTTGAGTTAGGCAAAAAATTGGAGGGTCATTGTCACAACAACAACATGCCACTATGGGTGGTGCAATCATGTGGGCCCCAACCAAGCATACTTATTGGACATGATGAAACCCATTTATGGTAGATGGTTTATATTTCATTCCCTCTAAGAAAATTCACAAATTTTGCCTAAATAGCCTTAGAAAACAAGTTGCAACTGGCCATAAAAGCTTGATTGGGAATTAGATCATAAGTTTTCAGTTGTGTTGGACTCAAGACATTAGGTTATAGCTAGGGGAATCCATCACCCATGATTTCATTTCTTGGATACCATTTTATTCACTAATCTTTGGAACTAGGGTTTTGTTCAATAAGGGATAAAGTAATATTTGCACAACAAGGTCAATTTTTTGTGGGAAGTTGTAGGGGATCCATAATCAATTTAAGTAAAAAGTCGTAAAGCCCTAGCCATGGTGGAAAAGTTTGTGCACATAAACATAATCCAACTGAAGAGAGATTTGTGAGGTTGGAAACATAGGTTATCCATGCTAGTCACAATATGAACCTCCTTATGGTGGCTCTAGCAAACTAGATTGGAATCAAATAAGATGGAGGTTCCAACTCAAATGTTAGATCAAAGGGAAAATTGATGGATCGTGAAGATTCATAAAACAATTCAAGGAAATAATTAAAGAGAGAGCGGTTGAGTTTAATTTTTGATACCGTTTCATAGTCCTTATTCAAGATGGAAGTGAAGATCGACATAAAGTTGTACTAAGGTGGTATTGATGCCTTAAAATTGAATCAATGATTGAAACAATTAAAATTATATTTTAGAATTCACCGCATAGATGAGTAGTAGAAAATATAATTTTCTAGATTGAAGTTAAAGTGCCATGCCCTGACCTGGGGCAAAATCCATATGGAGACAATTAGGCTAGAGGGTGATCCCCTAGTAACTAAGTGGGAGGACTTCAAAACCCTCATAAATTTCCAATTGTAGCCTATTGGATATGTAGAGGAACCATGATTTTATGGAACTACTTTAGGAAAAGGTAGGGTAGAGTGTACAAGAGTACATTGTTGATTTCAATAAGATGGCCATCAAGTTGGGCATTTCTCCCAAGAGCCCAGATGTATACCTCAAGTATATGGGAGGTACACAAAAACATATATGAAAGAAGGTGATGTTATTCAAGCTAAGAAAAATATATGATATTTGTTTACAAGAACAATATCTAGAAAACATAGGCCAAAAGAAAGGGCAGTCAAGTGATTTGAAATAGAAAGAGCACCAAGAAGATTTCTAAGAAGAGAAGAAAAAGCATAAAGGAGGAGACGATAACAATACAATAACCACTCCACATCAATGCAAGGAACTGAACAATCATTTCAATGACTACAACATTTATGGCTACACAAAGGAGAAACGTTGGATACTGTAACACTCCATCCCCCCTTGTACTATCTGGAGTTGTGGCAGGTGTTACCTGTTTCCTTAAACTGATATCCAAGGTTTATCATGAATATGGGGTTACAAAATAATATTCCTCCTTTTTCGAAGTGTGTAGAATTAGATTATGTTACAACCATTGTGGATAGCTTGTCAACAACTTTCTGATGATAAATTTTATGTCAATCTGAATCGTGTATTGAAAGTTATCCCCATTTGAAGTTAGACCAATCATAAAGAGCCATATCAGTGTGGAGTTTCCACATGGCTCCTTCCTGGCCCCATGGCACTACCTCGTCATCCTAACGTGGAGTCCACTTGCAAGGTAGGTGCCCTTGTATAGGGTTTCACTATAATATTCCACCCCAAAACTAAAGTGTTTTTTCCATTATGGTTTCTTGTTTCAAACCCCCCCCCCCTTATTAACTCATGGTAGATTAGCAGAGTCCTGGTTTGGACAAGGGACATTAATCAGGGCCTTACTTTGATTGTGCTTCCATGTGGTGGTGCCCTTTTAACGCGGGATCCATGCCAGGAATACCCATGTTAGAACCCTTGTTAACTCATGATGAACCAAGGGGGCCCAAAATGAATGTAGGTAGATGATCTGGTCACCTCACAATCACATTTTCCAGAGTAGCCTGCTCATTATGGATGCCAGAAGATCGATATGATGAGAAGTCGGTGGTCCTATCAGTTGATGGCCTCGATAGATGAGAATGTTTCATGGAAATTGTCGCTTCATTTACTGCCACATGTCCACTGTTACCGGAATCAAGGAATTCTCAAGGTTTAAATACTACCGACAAGAGTTCAATGGTCATGTTAGTTGACTAGTTCGATAGATGAAACTTTTCACAACAATTTCTACCACGGCTCCACTGCGGCCACCTGTTTCGTGTTATATCATATAGGTGCTACAACGATGAGTGGTGGGCGGTGGAAAGGTTCTACTTTAGCATTAATATGGTTCCACACCAACTCATCACTTCCATCAGTCATCTACATGGCACTATGACATTACATTAGCACATGGGCCCCACAAGGGCCCCTACGTGTTTTACAATGATATTATGTTATGTATGGTCATCATATCTTGTTGAAATCTAACATACTTGAAGCATCTAGATCTTGAATACAAGCGCCAAAAATAGAAGGATAGTTCAGCTAGGAAACATAGCCAGTCTTAAGAAGCTTGGTAGCTTTGGATCAACTCAAAACCTGGGCTTTGGGAAAATTCAATTAAACATAAAATTGTTAAAGAGTGCTAGACCTTAAATCCTCAGGAATTAAGCCCTTAGTTTTGGCCACGATCACATGGCGGATTAGGATTAATATCTAGTGCCAAGGTCCAAGGATGCATTTGAGGAAGTTTACAAGGATTCCTTAAGACCAGGCCATCTACCCAAAATCACCAAATTTCCGAGAATGATTGTCTCAACTTGAGGGCGGGCACTCATATCAAAATAGTGAATCTCAAGATATTATAGTTGATTGTAATACTCATTTACAACAACATATAAGTGTGTATAAACACATAAAAGCATCACATCATTCGTGATAATTTAACATATATTGTACATAAAATAAACTAATGTAAAATGACCTATAAACAAAGTTATAGCAAGGAACTTCCCAAACTCATAAATAGATAAGTTAACTGATAACTTATGAGATGAAAGGTTATTTGAGTAAGCTTTAGATAATTAGTCACAATCATGCAAGTGATCCTATAATTCATGAAGATGACAACCAATACACCATTCAAACATTCATGACCATCCTAGACAAGTAAGATAACTAGTGAACCATGAATATACAATGATTCAAGCATTCATCATGAATCATACAAAACCATATATCAACAATTAACATAATAGGCATAGACATCCTTCATAGTTCACATATGCATAAATCATTATAATTATCTGAGTGAGTTAGAATTGTTGGAAACTGAAGAAGGGACTTCAACTCCCCACCCAACCATAGACTAGCTACATTATAGTCACTTTTACAATTGACCACCCCTAAGTCAGATCCAGAGTCTAAGGGGACACTTGCATAGGGGAAGTTCACACCAATGACCTGGTCTAACACTCAAGAGATGGAGTCCATTGTCTAGGTGGTTCATTAGCTACTCTTTCGGTGGTAAGTATTGGAGTGGCTCACTTACTCTCCGAGTTTCACATTATAGGGATTCACCCAAATTCTAGATGGGTATATCGCTCAATTCCAAAGGATTTATTTCACTATGAAGGCGGTTCATCATCCAGTTAGGAAGAACTTACTAGGCACTAAGTGGTTCATTAGTCTAACTGCAAACACCCAATAGTTTTATCCATGGATTGATTCCATGATGAGGGTGGTTCATTAGATAGTTAGTAAGCACTTAGCAGGAACTAAGTGGTTCATTAGTCTAATGCAAGAACCCAATGGTTTTATCCAAAAATTAATTCCACAATGAGGGTGGTTCATTAGCTAGTTAGTAAGCACTTAGCTGGTTAATTCTTTTAAATTCGAGCTCCATTGCATTATCTTGTAAAATGTTCGAGGGATCAGAGAGATTACAAAATATTTTATATCGATGTTTCATTTGCATCCCTTTTTTCCTTATTTGTACTATAAATATATTTTATATTCAATTATAAAAGCATTTTTCCCCTTATTTGTATTATAAATATATTTTATGTCCATATATAGATACATTGGAGCTTCAAATGGCTCTCCAGAGCAGGAACACTGACCTTAATCAAATCAGTGTTACTAGCCATGCCAGTCTATTGGGCTGCATTAACATGGGTCCCAAAAGGGATTCTAGAAAAGGTGAAAAGAATATGCAGTAGATTTCTCTGGGCAGGCTCAAAGGAGGACTCTGTTCTCCCATGGGTAGCTTGGGAAAAAGTGGCGAGACCTAAAGAATGGGGAGGATGGGGGATAAAAAATCTCTATGACTTCAGCATCTCTCTGGCAGCAAAATCAGGTTGGAGAATAATCACAATGGAAACTCTATGGACAAAGGTGGTAAAAAGGAAATACATAGACCCTTCTCCCTTAGAAGAATGGATCAGGAACCCAATCAAGAAGGAGAAAAATGCTTCGGTGGTTTGGAAAGCTACGGTGGAGGCGTTCAAAGTGATTGAACAAGGTCTAGCCTGGAAGATTGGAAATGGGGAAAAACTGAGGATAGGGAAAGATCCTTGGTCGGATGCAATGAAAATTTTGCCCTATCCCCTGGGTTAATCAGACAACTAGATTCAAAAGGCATCTTGTATCTAAGCCAGGTCGAGAAAATTGGCTTCTCTTCTATATGGGGGCAAGCTTGGAAATTTGGAGAATAACTTGGTCTGCTGCCAGGCTGGTGGAATGAATGGAAGGTATACACTGAAGAGCTAACTCGATCAAATGTAAGGATAAAAGACAGACAGGATCAACTAGTTTGGGCACATGTGGAAAATGGATCTTACTCCCCAAAATTTGGGTACAAATTCCTAATGACAAAAAAAGGATGGGGAGATCCGGAATGGTGGGTTAAGCTGATATGGAAACTCAAATGCCCAGCAAAAGCCAGACTTTTCTTTTGGTGTATTCTAAAAAGGAAAATTCCTACATGGGATATACTTCAAGCCAGGTACAAACAAGGGCCGGGGAGATGTCCTCTATGTAAATCAGAATCAGAAACTATAAGACATCTGTTTCTTGCTTGCCCATCTGTCAAAAAAGTTTGGGCGGAGGTCGGAAAGCTTATTGATAAACAGGTTGATTGGGAAGGGGAAAACCTCCAGGAGGTATGGGACAAATGGTGGAGCAATTACCCTGAAGGGAAAATGCGAAATTTACCACCCATTATCTGCTGGGGAATCTGGATTGCAAGGAACAGGAGCATATTTATGGAAAAGGAAACCACAGCGGAATCAATAGCGATTCAATGCACTTCTATCCTGTCAAATATTCCTGAAGAGGAGGCGGAAAGGAATCCTAGGCAGATAAGGGAGGAACAACTCAAAGAAGGAATTCCATGGGCTTTTTTTGATGGGGCTCCACAGAACAACATAGCAGGAGCAGGGATGATCATCCACATTAATGAAAACCAGTCTTTAAAAGCTTCAGCGTGTTTAGGCACGGGGACAAACAACTTCGCCGAACTCTCAGCCTTAAAACTCCTTTTATTCTGGCTCATTCACAGAAACATTCTCACGGTTCAGATCTTTGGAGATTCTTTATCTGTCATAAAATGGGTCAATGGTCAAAGTAGATGTCACAGTTATTTGCTCAGACCTTTATTAGAAGAAGTTCAGTCCTTGAAACTTTCTTTTAATGTGTTTTCAATATGCCATATTTACAGGGAGCGAAATGTCGAAGCAGACAACCTTTCTAAGGAAGGTTTACAACATCCCACTATCCAAGTGGTCCAGGACTCACTCGATGAAGCTTTGAAGTTCTCCGAAAGTGCCCTAATTTGCCGATTCAATGGTTTTTGGCCACGGCTGATAGCACTCCACAATTGGATCTCGGAGGTATGGAAGCCTATCATTTCTGATGAAATTAATATCTACCCCTGTGCTAGAGGTTTCTTTATAGTAGATTTCGAAAATCCTGAAAGCAGACAATGTATTCTAGATTCCGGCCCTTGGTTTTGGGAAAAATCAGGCATATTCATGAAGCCATGGAACCCATCATTCGATCCCTCTACAGCAGTGATAACCTCAGCACCAGTTTGGGTGAGATTGCCAAGCCTACCCTTGCATCTCTGGAATCTCTCCTCGCTAAAAGCCATCGGAAATACAATTGGGAAATTTTACTGCAGGTGCCCAGAAACAGAGGAATATGCCAGAACCACCTATGCACGCATTTGTGTGGAAATGGATTTCAGCGCCGGATTCCCAGCTGAAATAAACCTAACAAGTAAAGACTATGTGTGGAACCAGAAGCTTGATTATGAAAGTGTCCTCTTCAGATGTCGATCATGCTTTGAGACGGGGCATCTAGCCAAAAATTGCCCAAAAGCCTCT
This sequence comes from Pinus tabuliformis, assembly GCA_031772625.1. Taxonomy (NCBI): domain Eukaryota; kingdom Viridiplantae; phylum Streptophyta; class Pinopsida; order Pinales; family Pinaceae; genus Pinus; species Pinus tabuliformis. The sequence continues at coordinate 472,293,993 of CM062817.1, forward strand.
GAGAAAAATTTTGCTAGAAAAAACCACCACAGATCTACATGGTGGGAAGGAGCACAAAAAGAACACTACACTGTCATCAAAGAAGAAGAATATTCTAGAGAAAATGAATCACAAGAAATCAAGGAAGAAGGAAACAACTCTCAAAACAAGCAAGGAGAAAGCCCGCCCCAACAAATCAACAGTTATGAGGATTTGAATACCGCGGAAAATAAATCTTCATTTAATAGCAAAGCAGATCTCCTAAACCAAACTTCTTCTCCGACTATTTTCAAAAGAACGAACACAATAGATCGCGAAGCTAAGACACCAATGTCTCAAGAACCAGAAGAGATGAAGGAGATGCAAGACAAAGGAAGTTGGAAGACCGTAGAGAAAAGAAAGAAAGCTACAACACCAATCTCGCCAAGAAAGACGAGGAGCCAGACAAGTAAAAATTAAGAAAATTGTAGGTCCGATAGACCAATTTTGGTCTCAGTGGACGTTAACCATCATCATCATCATCATCATCATCAACAGGCTATGGGCAGTTGGGAAATAGGGGAAGAATCTCATGGACAGATCCGTGTGTCGGATTAGCCACCTCACACATAGTGTTTTTATTTTGGTTATCATTACAGTACTAAAAGACCTTTATGTATTTTCTTTAATTTTAGCATGAAATCATACTTACACTTTGAGGCTTTATGGGAACATATTTCACATAGTTTTTTGAATGTTCCATCTATTTTCGTTTTGGGTTGTTTTCCTCTTAAGAGGAGGCCCAGGAAATAGATTTGACATCTCTAGATGCATAACATTTTTGGACTGTTTACAGTGACTGTTAAGCTGAAAACGTAAACTGATAGGAAGTTCCTACGTTTTCAGAAGATATTTTAGTCAGTTTTGAGATGCAGAAAAGACTGTCTTTTTTGTAGCAGCTATATGAGATCATCATACAGCAATCGGAATGCCTTGGCATATACTTGTAACTTTTTATTATGCTCAATAAAAAGTTCGCTTTTTTCCTTAGAAAAAAAATGTCCATATATAGATATAATTTTTATTTTTATTGAGTTTGAGTTAATAAAAAGTTTTTATTAATAATAATTTAATTTTTTATTTTTTTTTAATAACATAAGTTTGATTTAATAATAATAAGTTTGCATTAAATTTCATATTAATAGGTTTGATATTAATATTACTACAATTTGAGGAGGTTTAATGGTTATGAGAATGTGTTTCCTCTTTAGAGGTTATAAGTTTAAATCCAAAGGGATAGAGTATGTATGTCATTGTAAACTTTAGCAGTCACATTGTTGCACAGAGGTGGGTTTCTTATCCCATAAACAAGAGAACTCATACATCAATTTAGTGTCTAGCATGGCCACAACCTTAACATTGGATTATTATTAAGTTTGATGTTCATAAGTTTGCATTAATAATATTCTCATATGATTAATGTTAATAAGTTTGCAATAATATTGAAAAGTTTAATGCTAGTAAGTTTGATGTTAATAAATGTATAGTTAAGAGTGTTAAAAAATGATATTAGTAAGTCTTCATTAATATTAATTAGTTTGATCCCCAGATGGGGTGACTATTGAGGTTGAAATGGGGGGGAACGCTGCCACCGCCTCACCTGGATGATGACTTGGGGGATGTGAAAACTTGTCCTTGACAAGCTTAAATGCTAATATGCGTGGCAATTAAAATGCATCCACCTGCGCCAATAAAACAATAGTTGGAGATGGATTTAAAGCTAGATGAGGGATTTGAGCATGTGGAACACATGAACATTCTAGATTTGATCATGGTAATTCAGTGTTGGGAATTTACAGATACTGAAGAGGTGGGCGAAGGGATGTAGAGGCTGACATAAAGGACTCATGTAGTGGTGGATCACTTATTTGAGTGACTTTGGGCATTGAGAAGTTATGAAGGACCACACCACATAGGGTAGAAATTCATCCAATTGAGTGCATACCATGGAGCAGTTGTAGTGATATTTTAAGCTTTGCGAACTTTTCGGGTAATAGGTAAAATTTGTATTGTTTAATTACTATTTTGTTGTAGTTAATTTAGATAACCCGCAGGATAGTTGGAGGGAAAATTGGAAAAGGAGAACATACATAGTTGTTTCTATCTTATCATGGATTTTTTTCTAGTTAATTCTGTAATATCCCTTCCCTTAATAATAAATAATAAATAATAAAACACTTAAATAATAAAAATAATAAATCATAAATGATATTAAAAATATATACAAAATAATTAATAAATAATAATAATAATAATAAAAATAAAAATGGTTATTCTCTAAATAAGAATAAATAGAAATAAAACAAGAAAGCTAAAGAAAAGAAAAGAAATAAAACAAGAAAACTAAAAAAATCAAAAGAAAAGTAAAGAAAGCTAAAAATCAAAGTCGCATGTAGACACATGGAATGTGTGCATGTGGTTCCCCATCCAATGTTTGCTCTATTTATTAGAGAGTGAGGAGGATGGAAAACGTTCCATCTCTTTAAGTTTCGATCTTTCATTCTCTTGGGAGAATGGTGTTCTAAGGCTTAAGAGTCACTGGGAGTAGTACGTTGATTGAGGGCTCGGGGGTGGCTAGTTGTAACAAATCCTTGCACAATTGAGCCTACGGTTGTGTGGAGAGTCGTCCTCAAAACCTTGTTGCGGTAAGCAAACTTCAACCACAGGTAAGTGCTACTCATAGTTTGAACTTGATGTTAATTAATTGATTAGTGACGTGTTTATTTTGAGTTGTTACATATGGTATTAGATCAAGTTCAAACCCTTTGGGACCTTAAGACTTTAAAATTTTGGTTAGAACACCTTCCATAAGACAATTTCTTGGCAACCCATGTCTAATAGATGATTTTCATGACAAAATTCTGGAAGTAAATATACCGTTGTAAAACTATAAATACTATAGCATGCCGTATTGAAAGTTATTAAATTTGTGTGATACGACAGGGTAATATGAGTGCTGCGTATTATATGGCAGACTAATAAATTAAAGATATTTGATCACTGGGAATCACATTAAGAGACTGTAATGATCGAACTTCAATCACATTAAGAGTCTGTAATGATCGAACTTCATGTAATAAAATTACATTGTGATATTGATTATTTTTATTCAATTACATATCAGTTTGATGGTCGATTTAATTTCAACTCTTAAGGCATATAGACATTTTAATGCTTAGGTGAATTTTACCGAACTCTGCACCTTTCATAATATAATTATTTTCTTTTGTTGTTTCTTCCTCTTTATGACCCGTTCCTTCTTTAGAACTTACTATACCAAAGAATTCCTGGCAAGTGTTGGCTAGCAAATGATGATTTTGGAAAGCCAGTGCGCGGGTTTTCATTTTAATGGTTTTGGGTCTTTAATCGGATCGGTAAATTACAGTATGCTGGTGGATGTGAATGGAGGCTGCGAGTTCGAACAGCACCGCCCAAGGGTTTGTCGTTGCAGGCTTTATCGTGTCGGTAAGCTTCGAATCTTAAAAATTTCAATCTTTGAACACAGATCATTGCTTCTTGGAAGCTACAGACATCGGGGTTTTGAGATTTTACGGCTTTAAAACCTGAAAGTATAGATCTTTTGTGTTGACATTCGAGGTTTTACACAAGGCATATATACACAGGTTGGGTTGCTTGCTTGAAAGGCCGAAAAGCAAGAGTTTGAATCGAGATAGCAGTGTCTATCGCGGCCTAGATTTTGAGGAACTGTGTATTGCATTGCTTTGCTTGTGGAAGCTTTTGTTTTCAGAGCTTTATACCCCAGATAATTCGCTAGGGTTTTAGTGGATTCTTTAAATCTGGTGTTTTGCGTTAAATTGAGTCTAAGTTGCAAGGGATCCTCAGAAATTGTTCAATTCGAAGTGCAAATCTGGCAGAATCCGCTAGGCTGTCCGTGGATTTGTCAAATCTGGTGTTTTGTGCAAAGCAGAGAATTTATAGGACTTAAATCTGAGTTTAACCGGCGGAGAAATCCTCGAAAGTTGTTTCGAAGAACTCGCCCAGCTTTCAGCGGGTTCTTTGAAGATCGCGCTTTGTGTAGAGTAAGGGTTTTATTTAGAGCTTGAATTGGCTCTATGTTGCGGAGTTTCCTCAGCAATTGTTTTATTTAAAGTGCATGAGAACATGTGATGCAAAGTTACGTTTTTTTATTTTAATTCTTAGTACGATTGAGCTACTTGGATTTGCCTAGTTTTGTGGACTAAAGGGTAATCAAGAAAATTTAACTGAAACAAACACGGATCAGCAATTTCGCATCTTTTTTTATCCAACTCAACGCAAAAACCAATAAACTAATATCTGGAATATTACTCACTAAAAAAAAAAAAAAATTACAGTCTCCGAGAAAGTTTCTGCTACTCTAATGGCCTCGGGCATTGGCTTGAAATGCACTAATCTATGTGGGGTTCATGTGAATTCTGCTTTTTCAATTCCTCCCTGTTCTTCCCATGGCCCAATGTGTTCCGCAGGCCCGCTTAACAGAGCTGAATTCACACCCAATTTTGGCGGCCTTCTCAATCTAAACCCTTTTCCTGGCAATAGATTTCTAAGCCCAATCCATGATAAATCAATATGGACTGTGAATGCTACCAATTTTGGAGGTGGTATAGTTGAAACCAATGTTTTAAAACTCCAACTCCGACTCTGACTCGGCCGAGGATCGACTCCGACTTGGTATCGACTCGGCCAGCTCGATTTCAATGATTCGGTCGTTGTAAAAAATACATTAAATATTTATTTTTTTAATAAAAAACATAATTTTAAAGATTTTAAACATAATTTTAAAGATGTCCATTCATGTTTCCAAACACACAACATTATAATATAGATGGAAGACAACATATGATCAAAGTAGGCTCATGAACCAATCCATTATATCAAAATGGCACCCAGTGCACTGTCCAATGGCAATACATAGTCAACTGTCATACATGATCAAAGACTCAAAACAAAAAACACATAACCAAGGAGGCTAGAAATGGCCTCTACAACAAAAGTAAACTGTGACCAGACTCCAGTACTAGTACTACTGGCTAGTAGCTACTGCCAGAGGAGCCAAGATCATGTCGATCAATCTCTGGATCATCATCAGAGTCAGACAGGGGGCCCCATGGCTCCTCCTCCTCATCATCATCTCCAACTGCAAATGTAGAAGTGGTTCCACTAGCAGGCTGTGCAACTGCAGCAGATGCAAGTTGAGATAGAGTAGATATGCGGCTGCGCTTCTGTCGTGGCTGAGCAGAGGAAGCACCTACAACTGGAGTCCTTGCTAGCTGTGAGACTGAGGCTGTTGGATCGGGATCTGCATTCAACTGAACAACATGTTCAAGTTCAACTGAGGTCTCGATATCTAAATCTAAATCAAGATCCTCATTAGGATCAAAATCTGCTGGACGACTCTCCACTACCCAATCTGATGTTGGATCAATGTCTTCCAACACAATGGGATCTGAATCAGGTCTTTTGTTCAGCAATTGGTTTCGTCTGAGCCGGAGGTTGTATGGGACATAAACTAGATCATTTAACTGTTTTTGATCTAAACGGTTTCTCCTCTTTGTGTGAATCCTCTCAAAGATAGACCAATTGCGCTCACACCCAGTTGCACTGCAAGTTTGACTCAAAATACAAATTTCAAATCTTTGCAATTCAGGACAATGGCCACCAAATGCCTCCCACCATTGTGCTGCAAAAAACATAGGAGTGTAATGAGTTAGCTCAACAAAATTACAAATTATATCTAACTTTCAAATTATAAACGATTTAACAAACTTTAAAAAAAAAAGTAAAACTATTAAGAATTTGAAAATTGAAATCTTTGTTTACCTGGCTCATCTGCTTCTCTTGCAATCTTTGCTAGGTTCTTCCCAAAGGTACCTGAGGCATTGGTGAAGGTTTTGACCTGTCGGTGTATCTCCAGCTGATCAGACTCTAATGGGATCATGCAATCAATGCAATCAATCAGTCCATCTCTAACCTCCCCCTCAAAGCTCCTGACTCCTTAGATTTATAATGATACCGTGGGTTCAAAAAATACCTAGCTGCATGTATAGGGTGATGGAGTTGATTGTTCCATCTTTCATCAATGATTGCCCAAATGGGCCCATACTTTGCCACTCTATCCTTGTATACCATCTTTATTTGCTCATTTGCTTGATCCATAGCCTCATAAATGAAGCCCATAGCCAACCTTTCCCCATCCACCAACCGCAACACCTTAACTAGTGGCTCAGCAAGCTTTACAATCTCTGTTGCCTTTCTCCAAAAAGGTTTCTTCATAGACTTTTTTTTTCAATTCTTTGCCTTCCGGTTTGTTAGACCAATTGCTTTGATTCCATTCATCACTAGAAAACATATTTTGCAAGTTTTTATGTTGGGAAAGCATAGATTGCAATGTCAAAAAATGAGTAGCAAATCTAGTGATGGCAGGCCTAATAATATCCTTGCCTCCAGTGTGTTTCCTCATGAGGCTCAAAATCAATGTATGATTGTAGATAAATTTGGTTATGCTTTTGGCATGATCTATAGTGTTTTTGACCCAATCTATTTTTTCAATATCCTCAAGAATGAGGTCTATGCAATGTGCAGCACATGGGGTCCAAAAGATGGTCTTGTGTTTTTCCTCTAACAGTTTACCAGCAAGAACATAGTTAGAGGCATTATCTGTGATGACTTGAACAACATTAGCCACCCCCACCTCCTCAACAACTTGATCCAATAGCTGAAACAACAAGTGGCCATCTTTTACCTTATCAGATGCATCAACTGATTTTAAAAACATGGTTCCCCGTGGGCAGAAGACAAGAAAGTTTATGATGGTACAGTTTCTTTGATCAGTCCATCCATCTGGCATGATGGTACATCCTGTTCTTGCCCATGAGTCCTTGAACTCTTTCAAATACTCATTAATGGATTGAATTTCTTTCTGCAAACGATACCCCCTTAGCTCATGCATAGTAGGGCCTTTGAAGCCTTTCCAGCAGCATGTATGGCATCAAACATAGGCTCATAATATGGTGAACGAGCAGCATTAAAGGGGATATTAGCATCATACCACCATCTAGCTATGTACTCACAAGCAGTCTCCCTCAATTCTTTCTTTCAGTGGTCATCTAAAGTGGGCTGCATTTGACTTTTACTAACTTGAGGACCATGTGCATCTGATGGAGAGGAGGGAGTGAAATAACTTTTGATAGTCACATCACCCTTTTTCATTCTACCCTTTCCCTTATCTTGAACAGAACCAAAAGAGGGAGGAACATATCGGAAAGGGTTGGATGTATAAGTTTGAGGGATAAAGGAAGAACCCTCAAAATCATAATTGGGGTTGGTAGCCATCATTTTTTGTATCTCCCTCTTCCTCCCAATTTCAGCCTGTATGTCTCTTTGCCTAGCCTTATCTTCTTTAAATTTCTCAAAGCTTGCCAACAATTGCTTCCTAATCTCCCCAATTTCTGGTGAGGTACATGGAGTAATTTGGCCTCTAATTCCTGCCAAGTGTTCTTTCAGCCTATTACTGCCCCCAGGATCTTCCTTAATTTTCCTATGGAAAAATTTGCATTGCATTTGACTATCAACCATTTCAACATATGCCCAAGCAGGATCTCTCACTCTAGGTGCCATTTTTTGACTAGGAAATGAAAGCAAACAATTTGAAAAAAAAAACACACACACACACACACACATTGATTCAATGTTCATTTCTTTGACAAAAAACACTCTCTAGGGTTTCTAGATATGCACCTAAAATTTAATAAGCAAAAACAGATTTATAGAGGTGAAAAAAATACCTCCAGGCACAAACTGCCTCCTCAAGCTTGTTCCAAGAATCAGCTCCTCAATGCTACTCCAAATGGCTGCCCAAGAAACTCCTCACTCCAGCTACAATGCTTGCCCAAGACTCCTCACTGCTGCTCCAAAAACAAGCTGAAAAACTGCTCACTAACTCTCAAATAAGTTCTCACTCAAATGCATGAGATGGTTGTGAGAGAATGAGAGCATTTGAGTGTGTTAAATAGGGTTTGGGAGGGGGAAATGGACCCCAAATAACATTTAACTAATTCATAAAACACATTGGAGTCCAAACCAATCAGCAAACACCTTAAAATTTCATTAAAAAAATGTCAAATCGTTGTTTTGATGGGGTTACGGGCCGCTGTTTATGACTCGGCCGAGTCAATACGGAAACGGTCGAGTTGGCCGAGTCAGCCATGACTCGGCCAACCGAACCGTTTCTTCAACCGAGTCACACTTCTGGGCAACGAAACGGATCAACTCGGCCGTTTCTGTTTCGAATCGGCCGAATTTTAAAACTATGGTTGAAACAGGGGATTTTGGAGAACCTATTTCTCTGGGAACAATGAAACTGCCATCCAATGTGGATGTGAAAAGAGTAGAGGGTTTTCTGTTTCAAAGTGCCTCTACACAGGTCGAGTCTTGAGGGGACCCATTTGAGATGAGGCACTTTTCTTCAATCTCTGTATATAATTGTGAGTTAATTTATGTTATTGCAAGTTAATTGTTTTCATTTTGTTATTTGCTTTCCTGTGCGTTAATTTACATTTTCAACATTTTTATAAATTTTGCTATAGAATCAGATTGTTGCAGAATCACTATGTTTTTTATTCCATTTGGGAAACAAAGTTGAATGGTGAGAGTCATGGGCATTGTTCCAAAAGGCAACGATGTGAGGTGCCAACAACCAAGCCTGGGATTTAGAACATAGAAAACCATTGACTTTGTTTTCTTTATGTTGGATGTGTAAATGAAGTTGTTTTTATTTTCCTGTGATTGTATATTTGTAAATGTGACTAGAATAAATTCTTTTTTTCCGTATACTGCGCCAAGTACCTCACAAAATTCAAATAAACTTCATATTGATAATCAAATAATAGTATAATATGAATAACCCCAACTATAAGAAACATATCTTCACACTATCATACTATAGGAAACTCAGTGGACATTGTTAGTGAAAAAAAACACTTTTTCAGGTGTATAAAACAAAAATCTCACCGTTTATGGCCAAATGGGCGATGGCAAACATTTTGCACATTGAAATCTAAGCCTGTATGTGGCTTGTTGACTGAAGTCTTAATTTTCGATGACTTTGATTCCAAGTCTTATTACTTATACTTCTCCACTCATAACATAATAGTTATTTTAACATTACTCACTTATTGCTAACATCCAAAAGGCAGTATTCCATAAGCTTTGTACCAAATTTAATAACCGCATGTAATGCCAATTCTGAAAAGCCAGTAAACAAACTTCCTGAAGTGTTTCATCCAACATTCCCAATATTTATGTTAGAAAATTGCTAAAATCATTGTCTATTTTGAGACATTTTTCAGCAAGTGAGACTTTGTGTGAACTGCTCCACTGGCATATTTGTTTTTCTAACTTGTCAAGCTTTCATAAGTGCATGACAACTTCCTATCAGAAATAATAAATATTCTTAAAAACTTTCTCTGGGTAGTTACACCTTATTCCTCTAAACAATTTTGCTTTAGAGACTATTTGTACGTACGTATAATTTAATTCATTCTTATCTTCCTGAGAATACTTGACGAATCTTCTTGTATGTCTGAGCTATAAATCTTCCTTTTAAGGATTATATTAGTCAACTATTATTTGAAGACGTTTCTCATAAAAATTCTGGTTGCTAGAACAAAGTACATGTTGTGCAACATACTTAGAATAAAATTGACAAGGTTCATGTAGGCAAATATATATTGGATAATCTCATTGTTCCTTTCAAAAGTATACCATGGACAAAGAATATTGGTTAGGATACCATCCCATTAAATTGATCTCGGAAAAAGCATATGAAAGTCCACGTGTCCATTTACTGTTTTAAATTTTAAATCTAGGCTTTGGAGAATATTTCATTAAGGATGTTCAAAGTTCAAACTATATTTGTTGATAAGCGTGTTGATATATCATATAACTTTGGCTGGGATTTTTACAAAAAAATCTATTTATATATATACAGTATCCACCATCCCTAACAATTGCAGAAAAGGAAGAAAGTTTCAATGACTAAATCAATTAGAACGAGAAATAAACCAAGAAATAGGCGTTCTTTTGATAATCACTTTACGCAATGGCCATTGTTATCATATCAATTAGAACGAGAAATAAACCAAGAAATAGGCGTTCTTTTGATAATCACTTTACGCAATGGCCATTGTTATCATATCATTGATATGATGCAGTTACTTACTTTGAAAAGAGTATAATTAGAGTTGCAAACGTATGTGATTTGGTGATTTTAGCATCGGATCGTGATTTTATGCACTAAGTGAACAAATTACAATGTGTTTAAAAATGGGGGGCTAGTTCCTAGAAGAAGTGATATTGGCCCTCTTTTTTGTACATATATACATATCAGTCACATAGCTGACATCCGTCACATCCAATCCGTCACATCAATCGAAATACATTCGCAATGGTACAATATAGGTTGCAGCGCAGCAACACAAAGGAGGATCGAACGCAGGCGGGGTGCGAGTAAGCCGACTGCCCCGACCGCTGAACTGTGCACTCGTGTGTAGCAAATTACAGTATATATATAAACCACATGATGGTATATTCTAGTCTCAGTGGCAAAATCGTACAGATTTGGAATAGATTGTTTGATTAAATGTATGATTTGCATTAGAATTAATTTAATACTGTTATTTCATTCTCCGGTTGCATGTATTTTCTTCAACTGAAATCGGTTCTTTAAATAAAGTTTCGTGGTGTCTATGTAACTGATCTCTCATTACTGTGTAGAAACCCAAACACAATTTCGTAATTAACTGAGTTAAATAGTTCACCCTTATGACCATTTGAGACCTGGCGCCATAGAGGAACGAATAGTTTTACATAGATACTAAATAAATGAGCACGAATTTTCTTGAGTTCTTTTTCAGCTGTTAACGCGCATGATGAATGGATAATTTACATTTAATGGTATGGGATTGTTAGCATTGTTCTAATTCGGTAATCCCACTTGCTGATACGATTTATTGGTTCAGTTTAGTTTAATTAACTGTTATGATGTTGAGTATAATGTTACAAGAGGTTTCGTGATACAAGGTTAATTGCATATAGTGGATAAAGTTGTCTAACGAGAAATGGAAAGGAGAAACTTGCAAATTTTCTAATGATGATAACTAATGATAGTTCATGTGATTATGGCCAACTTGGATCAGATGCTTAAGGTGGTTGAGAGGAAGTGTCACAACAAGGGTAAGAAATCAATAAGAAGAGGCAACCTATTTTAGAACATAATGGAACTTGGTACTCTAAAGGTATCACTATAAGGTCTATCTAAGGATGATGCACATAAAGAAGAAAATATTGGCAATCAACTAATAAAGTTGAATAATCATGGTAATAATGAAGGTCATTCTGAAGGAAAGTAGAAGGTATAATAACAAAGAAAAATTGATCAATTGGAAGAGATAAATTATGGGCATGACAACATCTATAATAGTTTTTCCCTCTAATGGGAGAGCCACATTGTAAGATTTTCCATAGGTGACTAACTATATACATGAATTATGGATAACAAGATGTATGATCAGGCAATTTTATTATGTTGATGTCTTAAAACAGGAAATGACAAGCGGAATACATTTGGTAACCATCTTAATGAATTTATTTATCAGGTATTACCCAAGTCGGAAAATAGTAACAACATTTCCAAAGTATATCAGTGCTATGTTTTAAGAGAGAAGGAAAAGAAACCACAATGACTGGAAGTAAGAAATTAAAGTCAATTTAATAAATAGAATGAAGTGAAGAAATTTCCATTTTTGAAGCTAATAGACATGGAATATTAGGAATTAAGACTAGGAGAAAAATAAAAATATATCTATGAATATTTGGTAGGAGGAAATGAAGGGATGTTCTATTAAGAAGAAAGTTCTTTTAAGGGTATTGATGAGTGGACTGAGAAACATGATTGGTAATGGTCATAGTGATGATCTACATAGTTTAAAAATGTGAAGAAGTTTTGTTCCCATAGCATTAAAAGAGGTTGTTTTCACATAACACCACACATTTAAATTTTTCATGGACAATAATGGTAGTAGTGTTTCCAATTGTTTCAAAATCTACTTTTGAATGAGAAAAAGTCTCTTGTCCAACTTGAAGGTTGAATTTACGATAAAGAAATCAAGTGGTATTGAGATAGGAACTTGACGAGATAAGATTTTTTTTTTTTTTGGATGAAAATGATAATGGTTAAGTGATGTATGTATAAGTTAACATGGATTAACAAACCCTCATGCAAGTAAATTAAGCATGATATAAAATTAAATCACGATGACCTAGCGTTTATATGCAACTTCATATAGCGGTAGTGGAATCGATAGGCCAAAGGGTAAAGGATGTAAAACCAAGGGATTTTAATTTTGGGATAGATGATTTAAATAATGATTGTTTAACTAGTAATATCTTAACAATGAATTTCACCAGAATTTCCTTGGGGAAGGAAAAATATATGACGAGAGATTAAGACTCAAGATGATGAGGCTCATGTGAAATTTAACAATGTACTTAGATGATTATACCTATGGTGTAAAGGGTCAACTTCCTAGTTGAAAGAAGTGGAAATGATTATTGAAAAAGTAATTGGTATCTTGATGAAAACATAACACTAATAACACTGATGAGATAACAAAGATCCTAGATGGATGTTGAATAATCTTAGTTCATAGTTGAATGTTTGTAAAGTAAATGAAATTTATTTTTTTTTTATGAATCATGATAAGAATGCTTATAGAGTATTATTCTATAAGTATTGAGATGTTCTCATATTGATGATGTTTCATGATATGATGGTATGAGGGTGATCATGCACATGTGGTTCATATTTATATAGTTGTTACAATAGTGATGATGTATCCTTATGACGATGATGATATGCATAGGCATTATGATGTTATGTCAAGGTATATTGACATATTCATTTACTACGTGATGATATGCATAGGAATTATGATGCTATAATATGAGGTTTATTGACATGTGGTTCATTTATTATGTGAAGTCATGATATGTCCTTGATGCAAATATGTTAATGTTATAACTTATGATGTTAATGTGTATTTCATGAGATGAAGCATGTGATAGTTGCATACAAATTTATGACATGCATGAGCATGCAGTTCGTTATTATTCATAATGTTGTGATTAACAATGATGAATGTTCTCATGATGACATGCAAGACTTGGCATGTGGATTATTTTCTATGATACTATGGCTAATGCGTTGGTTGCATGTTGAGGTGTGATGATTCACAGGAATCCACAAATGGATCGAGAGGGCCGGTTTATTTGATGATCTCGTGCGAGCCCATACGCACGAGGGAGAATAAGTAACACCATATGGGTTGGGGACAAACTCAATCAACACTACATATGCCAATGGTTCCTTTGTCTTGTGTATAGCTCTTCAAGGGCTATGGGACCATCTTGAGGAGGCCAAGTGCCTGATGTTCTAGGCTAGGTGCCTGTTATTGGATTGGAATGTCGAAGTCTGGAAGGGATGTAAAGGACTTCGATGCCTGGGGCTGTGCGCCTTAGTAGTTGTGGAGGGAGTAGGCCAGCCTTGCGAGATGCCCGGAGTCATTGAGTACTGTATTGGATGCCTGCCTTGGGGAAGATGAGGTCTGAGTCAGGCATGAGCCTTGGACTAGGATACAGACCAGGTCAGGCTTATGCCTGGTGCTGAAAGTGGGAAAAAGGACAGAGATTCCTTAAGATTTCCCGGGGTGTTGGGGACTTTCGTTGCCTGTTGGTTATACTAGTTCAGCGGAGGGTGTTGGAAACACGAAGTAAATAAAAATAAATAATAAATAATAATAAAAACATAACTTCCCTCCCCTTAATAATAAATAATAAATAACAAAAATAATAAATAATAAAATAAACATAACTTCGGGATGGAGTTCATTAAAGTGGGAGAGTATGTAATATCCATTCCCTTAATAATAAATAATAAATCACTTAAATAATAAAAATAATAAATCATAAATGATATTAAAAATATATACAAAATAATTAATAATAATAATAATAATAAAAATAAAAATGGTTATTCTCTAAATAAGAATAAATAGAAATAAAACAAGAAAAACAGGAAAAAGAAGAAAAGAAAACAAGAAAGCTAAAGAAAAGAAAAGAAAAGAAATAAAACAAGAAAACTAAAAAAATCAAAAGAAAAGTAAAGAAAGCTAAAAATCAAAGTCGCATGTAGACACATGGAGTGTGTGCATGTGGTTCCCCATCCAATGTTTGCTCTATTTATTAGAGGGTGAGGAAGATGGAATTCCTTCCATCTTTCTGAGTTTCTATCTTTCATTCTCTTGGGAGAATGGTGTTCTAAGACTTAGGAGTCACTGACAATGGTACGTTGATTGAGGGTTCGGGAGTGGCCAGTTGTAGCAAATCCTTGCACAATTGAGCCTACGGTTGGATGGAGAGTCGTCCCCAAAACCTTGTTGCGGTAAGCAGGCTTCAACCACAAGTAAGTGCTACTCATAGTTTGAACTTGATGTTAATTAGTTGATTAGTTACATGTTTATTTTGGGTTGTTACAAATTCCTTTCTTTGATGTCTGAGGTGTAGGATGGTCTTTAGTTGGGTTGTTGATTTTTGGATCTAGACCTGGGGTGTTTTCATAGGTAGTCGTTTTGGCACTCATCCTCAACCAACAATCATAGATCTGGTTTTTTCCTGTGGTTGTTTGAGATTTGGTGCATGAATTTTTTGGGGGTCTGCATGTTTTGTTGCCACTTGGTGCTAAGAGAAATATTGGGGGCTAAATACGTATAATAATTGCAATGATGATGCATTTCCATAGAAGATAGTAGTCTAGGATTTATTCACCCCTTTGGTAGTATTTTAACGCTCGTTTTATTTTTTTGGAGGAATCACAATATGCTTGTGGTTGGGTGGTGGATGGTTATCTGGTGGTTGGGAGTTTATTTTTGGTATATATTGACGACTCTTGTCTCAAGTTGTTGAGTTGAGCCTCTTTCTCACATCTAGGTCTTGTTTTACTACCAATTCAGTTTATTTGGTGGCACTCATGTAAGTTCATGGATTGGAGTCAAGAAGGAATCAATGGTTGGGAAATTTTTGCATCCACCCTAGTCAAGCAGTTAGAGGTTTTGGATTTTATCCTAAATGGCATTTGTGTCAGTCATTTCTTGATCCTTAGCCTCTGCAAATTGTGGAATTCTCATACCTTAAGTGGTATTCTCAGATAGCCTATGACATGTTTCAATTCAGGGGATTTAGTATCTTGTTCATCCATGTTGTGATAGAGAGATTTAGTTAGAATAGGAGTCGCTTCCTATCAAGAATGGGCCCACCTAGGGTGTACACACATGCACCATCACATAGAGGACTTTGCCTCTTGATACAGGGAGTTTGCTCCAACCCATATTAAAGAAGAACTCTCTTGGGTGGAGGGGGAAGCCTCTTCTCATTGACCTTCCCTATTTGGCTCTTAGGTTTTGACTGAAAGGGTTGGTTGGATCTTGGACACAGGTCACACGAGGAGCCGATTGAAGTAGTACATTCAGACGATATAGTTGTACTGGAAAATGAAGTTTCTATTGGGGTGAACCTTGTTGGATCGACATGAAGCCCATATGGACATTTTCCACTCATGAGAACACCTACACAAACATATAAGGAATTTAGACTAGAGAGGCAGGAGAAGATTGAGCGACATATTGGCATTTTTCGAGTGACAAGGAAAACAATAGAGGATCCAAAAGATCATATCCAGATTGTAGACTCAGATTCAGAGCCATCAACGTGGTTATATGTTGATGTTTTTTATTACTTCTAATTTTTTACTTTTGTGTGAGGTCAGTTAGGCCAATGTCTTAGCTTTAGTTTGAGTCTTATTATCTCCTTTAATTCTTAGGTGTCTCTTCTAGCTTTAAGGAGAGCCTATTTTTGGTTATGGTATGGTCTGTCATGCAAGAAACTCGTTGGACTTTGTAGTCTTCTATGTAAACCCCAATTTTTATAGTTAATAGAATTCACCCCACAAAAAAATGTTATTTTGTTTCAAATTAAATTTACAATAAGTTTGTGTTAATATTAATCTTTCAAGTTTGATGTCAAAGTTTGCTTTAATAACAAATTTATATTTTTACATTCTATGTTTAAATTCACATTTAAATTTTAGTTTAAATTATCATTTTAAATCTATGTTTAAATTTACATTTAAATAAATTTTATATTTAAATTTACATTTGAATAAATTCTATGTTTAAATGTGATTTAATATGGTGTACTTTGTCATAAATTATAAATTATAGTTATTATTATTTCAAAGTAATAAATGATCATATTTATTCAATAGTTTAGTGTTTTTTTAATGTGTATATAAAATTTTGTTATGTTGTTTTGATTTTATATATATATATATATATATATATATAACGAAAGTTATCGACAATGTACATGTTTCAAAAGTTAGGCTTTATATCATATAATCATGTAGGAAGAAGTTTTTATTCTTTACAAAATACGATATGTAGTATCATTAGATATTAATGACACATCTTTGATGATACACTATTTTTTTAAATATGAAGATATCAATAGATTACAGTTACATTGTATTTGTGAAATGTTTGGTGTTGATGTTAATTGGTATTGCGTGTTATGGATATAATATTTAAATATAGTATTTTTTTTTAAAATCAATTTATTGAAGTGGATTGATGATTTTGTTTAAGATCATTAATGTATTTTTTTTTAAATAAAAAATATTAATCTTATTTTTTAAAACCATTTTCCTTTTAAAACTTGATATTAAACTTATATGTTTCTTTCGTGTAAGTATGTAATTTTTTATATTCATGAAAAAGGTAAATTACTTAATGAATATATCTTTCTTCTCATTTTATTATACAATTTAACAATGTTCCTTCTAAATTACAAATTGCACTTATACATGTCTTGTATCAAAACCATGTAAATATTTATTTTTATTTTCCCAAATATAATATTATATAACTATGTAATATTATAAATTTAATATAACATATGATGAATGTTGCAGCTGGAAAAAACCATTAAGGAATATTAGCAATTCCACATAAGTCAACAAAGTTGAATGTCACTACGCATCATATTATTGAAGAACATCATAATGAGACATAACCCTTGACGAACATTAGAAAGCAATAACACCCTTGATGAATGTCACATTGCAACATAAACATTGAGGAATGTATAATTTGACATCAGTTAAAAAAGATGAACATGACAATACAACATAGCCATGAGGAACATCATAATTGAACATAAACCTTCTAGAATGCCTTAATGTGACAAAATCATTGATGGCAATGTGGTACAACTATTGAGGAATATATTGATTTGAGATAAGTCAACCAACATGAATGTCACAATGCAACATAGCTATAGTCAAACTTCATCAACCAGAGTAATATGGCTACCCATGGCCAAGCATAGTCAATCATGGCCAACCAATACATATTTTACAAGTATCTTTTTTTCTCGATTAATTTGCCAGATTGCATCGATTCATAATTTAGCCATATGTAGACCAAAGTCTTAATGTTGTACCATGCTCAAAGAAAAATTAGACCAAAGATTATTATAAGTATTGAGTTTTTATGTTTCTTTAATTAAAATCAAATATGAAAATGCAAAGTATAATAATTATGAATGTAAATCATTATTTTAATTATATGGTAAATGATTTTTTTGGGGGTTAAACATGGAGGAATTTGAACTAGCAACTTTTTCTTTTGTAGTAATATACTTATTCACTATCAATTCAAAACCCAATAAACATGATGAAATAAATCTTAATTTATAACTATTATTTATGTTTTATATATATTTCACATATTTCTATATAAAAATATTATATTTCTAACTATCTATTTTATTAATTGAATTGATTAAAATTTTATATATTTTTTGAAATATCATTGTTATGAATAAAAACAGTTATTATTATTATTATTTTTTTAATGTCATAATATTATAAACCTTTTTCAAAAAAATATTTATAATTTTATTTATAAAAACAAATTACAATGTAAAATTCATTTATTATTTTTAATTGAATTAAAATTACAATTATTTTTCCCCCGATCGGGGTGCGAAAGGTACGATGCAGTAAAGGAAGGTGAGGTGGGCCATAGGACATGGGGGGCCGAGGGGGGATCAGTCACCCAGCTGGCTCGAAGGGCAGAGGAAGAAGTAGACGACATGAGGCCATGAGAGCAGGTGAAGGGTAGTGGGGCAACAGGCAGTACAGGGCAGAGGCAGATGTGGATGAGGGCCGAGGGGAGAGAAGGAGACCAGGTGTCAAGTGCGGTAGAGGGCAGGCAATGGAAGTTGGCAAGTGGCAATGTGGACGAAGAAAGCTCATGGCAAGAGCAGTCGACGGTAAGAGAGGAGTTATGAAGGGAAATTATGGCGATGTCAGGGAAACCCCATCCTGAGAAAATCAAACGAGGGAATGGGCAGTGAAAGGAGGACAAAGGCATGTGGAGAGTCCTTCGGAATTGGAGCACATATGGGAATTTGTATAGTGTTAAGAAGAGCAAGCTTGAGCAATCCAGGGCAGAGACAATGGTGTATGTGCACACCAACCTTTGTCTTATTTACAAGTAGAGGGAAGATTGGTTGAAGGGAAAGACAAAGATGTGGGATGTCTTTCCTGATGATATGGGTCTGGACAACAGTGTTGAGTTGGCATTGGCCAACATGGATATCAATGATCCAGTGCTAGAGCCCGTCAAATTTGATGATGGTAATACCGTAGAGGGGTCATCCTCCACACCAGCAGATGTAGAGATGAATTTGGATACAGAGGAGGAGGATGCAGCAGAGGAGAGCAGTGGTGACCATGATGATGAGGACAGTGATGCTGATTTTGATGATGACTATGAGGATTGATGACTCATGAGACATGAGCTACCTACTGCCTTGAGGCTTGTATACTTGTAGTTATTTTGTATTTTCTATTTCTATTTGCCATTGCCATTGCACTACCTATGTAACACATTTTGATTTTGATGACTTAATGAGAAAACTACAGTTGTCAGTGTCTTTATCTTACTATCTTGTCTTTCTCCTATTGGATCATTGATGAATTGAATATGTATTATGAATTCAGAACTTATGATTTATCATTTTTATGACATGTCACAAATTACAATTGTATTTGAATTTTGTATGTACTGTGCATAATGTTACTAACTTACTTTGTAAACAGTGAAACTTACATCTAGATGAAGATCTATGTTTGAAATCAATGAATTTGTATCATGAATGAGAATTTTTGTAAGAAATATCTAATTTTTAATATATATATATATATATATATATATATATATATAAACGTATCCGAACATGTCTTGTTCCGGGGGATCAACGTGTCCGAATCCAACACTCGAATCTCCTTATCCGACGAATCCCGAATCCATGTGTCAGGTTACTTAGCATAGAAGCGTATGCATCACCAATAATCACACAAGTAGCTTCAATAGTAGCAAAGGAAGCATTAGTGCCCATTCCAGATCCAATTAATTCACCATAGACGAATCGAGACCCAGTCCTTAGTGCATTAGACCATGATCGAATGAAAGGCGTTACAGTTCTATCCAGGCCTGAAGCTAGCTCAGGCTTTAGGTTTCAGAGATGATTTCATGGAAATTGATTTCATTTTTTATAGCTTCAAGGGAAAGTAATAATGCAATCTCTAAATAAGCGGGTAGGCATCCTTTACCTCATCCTCATCCCTCCATCCTTACCCTCCATCCCTACCCTCAATCTCTACTCGATACTCTCTACTCGAACCTCTAGTAACGTTTTGTTCAATGAAACAGTGCAATTCTATTCATTACATTCAATTTAGTTCAAATACGTGAAGCCTATAGAAGTACAATCCAGACCTGAGAGAGAAGTAACAGTAAGTTCCCCATCGTTACACAGTTCACCCAAAGCCATAGTGGGACCTACCTACTAATCTCGACCTTTTCTTCTTCTCCCTTCCTTTCTCACCTTCTCTCTTTCCTGCTTCGACCCACCTTCTATTTAGGATTAGATTATTTAGCACCAAACCTTTCGTGTTATATGGATGGGTGGCGCAATTCTTTATTCACTTTTGATTGGATATTCACCCCTTACCTTTGGGCAGAGAATTCATGTTACGACAGACAGGCTTTAGGTAATCCAGACCTTTATCCTTACTTTTTACACTAGCAGCCATACAATTTCGGAGAAAGCGGACATACATACCCACCATCCTGTGGGACAAGGTTGAATCCAAACAGAAACCCTCCCTTTTTTGCCAGACCATTTAGTCGATTCACGGATCTCCCTTATCACAAAGCTGAACCGGTTGATGTTTCTTTCGGGCGGGCTTTAGAGACCTTCTTACCTTTACTCCTTTCCTATTTTCACAACCTCAGCAACCCAGGTTATGTGCTTCCTGAATTCACAAACTTCACGTTCAGTGCCTAATTGCTTAGGGAGGGAGGCACTTTTACCATTGCTAGAAACTTTAGCCTATTGCATTACTTAAATCGACGACCTACCGCTACCAACCAACCTGTTTTCTTTTCCGCCCTTACATAGGCTCACAGATCTGAACTTTGATTAGCATTCACGCACTTGCCTTTACTTGGGTGCATGGGCCATTGGAACCTTTTACCTATCTATCTTGCCTTTACTAGTGTACCTACATGTACATGTGTCTACCTCCGTTCTGGTGTACCTACCTGTTTCTTTGTAAGTAAGTGTGGCGGGGTTATCCCGCAGACCAAGAGGGGAGGAACCATACAATTTCGGATAAAGCGGACATGCATACCCACCATCCTGTGGGACAAGGTTGAATCCAAACAGAAACCCTCCCTTTTTTGCCAGACCATTTAGTCGATTCACGGATCTCCCTTATCACAAAGCTGAACCGGTTGATGTTTCTTTCGGGCGGGCTTTAGAGACCTTCTTACCTTTACTCCTTTCCTATTTTCACAACCTCAGCAACCCAGGTTATGTGCTTCCTGAATTCACAAACTTCACGTTCAGTGCCTAATTGCTTAGGGAGGGAGGCACTTTTACCATTGCTAGAAACTTTAGCCTATTGCATTACTTAAATCGACGACCTACCGCTACCAACCAACCTGTTTTCTTTTCCGCCCTTACATAGGCTCACAGATCTGAACTTTGATTAGCATTCACGCACTTGCCTTTACTTGGGTGCATGGGCCATTGGAGCCTTTTACCTATCTATCTTACCTTTACTGGTGCACCTACGTGTACATGTGTCTACCTCCATTCTGGTGTACCTACCTGTTTCTTTGTAAGTAAGTAAGTGTGGCGAGGTTATCCCGTAGACCAAGAGGGGAGGAACAGAGGTACAAAACTTCCCAACTGAAATAGGGGGGCAAGAACACAAGGGGGTAGGGAACTCTTTAGGGAGCTGTAGGGAAATAAGGATGTATTAAGGGCCTAGTTTGTTGGGCTCCCCCCTAACTACTAACATAGATTGTAGGACAGGCGTATTTGATTTCTCGCCTCTTTGCTATGATTGTAGGCCGCAAGCGCAAGCACAACATTAGAATTCCTAATAATAAGTTTTTGCTGGATTGAGATGCAAGGTCTTGACATGTTACAGTCCTTACTTTTTATAGGTCCTTACTGGGAGACATGCTTGTACCATCCATCCTTATAAAGGGATAACCCAAGTGGCCTTGCAGGTCCTTACTGGGAGACATGCTTGTATAGCCTTTTGCCCTCCCGCCGCCCCACAAGCACGGAAGCCAGAAAGGCATGCATAATACTATAAAAGGAAGGAATATTGTATATAAGAAGGTTGGGAGAAGATTAGAAAGATCAAAGGTATGGTTTCAATATAGCAATAACACAAATTTTATTGAACTAAGAACTAAAGAGGAGGATATAAGAATTCATTAATCAGATTATAGGCATGCATAAGACTATAAAAGGAAGGAATATTGTATATAAGAAGGTTGGGAGAAGATTAGAAAGATCATAGGTATGGTTTCAATAAAGGAATAACACAAATCTTATTGAACTAAGAACTAAGGAAGAGGATATAAGAATTCGTTAATCAGATTATAGATACTAAGGTTGGGAGAATAATAGAACCAGAATATCAAAATCAGAATATTAGAATTGGAAGCTCAAAGAAAAGAAATGGAATGGAAGCTTAAACAACAACAAGAAGAGGTACAAAGTCGCTCGACCAATGGGAGAGGTATGGTTAGGAAAGAAGGAATACGGCTAATTTGTATTTTCTTTCTTTCGACTTGGTAAATCATAAAGCATTATAACATATATGATATGCTATCGCTTACCTACTAAATAGACTTAATGTGATCATCGTAGATTAGCAAATTGTTTCCCTGAAGGTCTGCAAAGGTATAACAAGCTTTGTGGTGGCATCATCCCCGGTCCCCCCTCCCCCCACTGGTAACATCCTGCTAGGGCGGGAAGTGCGTGAATGAAATTGTAAAGGCATCCTTGTAAGTTGGATAGCTATAACTAGTGAGGAACCTAAAGCTCGTTCGAAAGCCAAATGCAGAACCTAAAGAACTTCCAGCAACAAACAGATCCTCACATTCGAGTGGTATAGCCCCCGACATCCCTTCGCGTGCGTGATTCCATTAGTTCCATTTCGAGAAAAATTCATTCATGACCTCGCTCGCAGAGAGAAAGATCCTCCATTGCCAGTAGACCACCAATAAGTGGTTTCACCCGTAAGAGGTGTTTAACCCACCCAGTTGACTCGGTTGAAGCAGAAGAAGCATAAGTGGTTGGTTGACTCAGTAGCTTCAAAAATAGCTTATAAAGCAGTGGACTCAGTCTATTATGTAGCTATCGAACAAGTCTAAATAGTATGATATCCACTTGCAGGAGAAGCATAGGCATTACTAATAAATAATGTGAGCATAATATGAAATGAAGGTACCTAAGGGGAGTATAGGTTTCGTTCCTTTCCTTATATATGAGAGTATCCATACATAGTGGAACTTATTATCCTTAAAGGTATTTCTCATAATTTCAATGACCCGCCTTGTGTCCTTCTACGCTCAGAAGAATACCAAAGTTAACAGGCCAATTAGGCTTTGCTGGCATTTCTTTTGTTGTATTTTGATGGCCTCACTTTGTATTGCCATAATTCTGAGATCATCTTATATCTAGAAATCCTTATGTGGCCAATCAGTTATACCCTCCCCCTCCCGTTTGGACATTTCATCATAGTTACAACACGACAAGGTTGGGTTATGACATACCTTTATGGGATAACAAAGAGGGCATGGCCGATTGTCTGATTTATTGCTCTTTGGGAACGAAGTGGTGGTCTATTACTTTCCATTTTTTTGAGTGGGTCGAAGGCATATCAGATCCACCAGGGTCTCGAACTTGCATTTTCATTAAGCCAAATCGATGAATAAATGCAGTGAAGGTTCTTCGTTCTAATCACGCAGGGGGCAGGATAAGGAGGGCTTAAATTGTTTGGATTGACCCCCAAATGCCTATATTCAAACAGTAAGTAAACGTGTATGTCTGACCTAAAGCTTGTTTCAAAATGAAGTAATTGGATGTCACCCAAAAGGAGGGTTCTAAAGAAGATACCAAATGCGGTACCCAGTTGGTGGCGTCAAAACACTATTTATCTTAAATAAGTTGATAAAGCCTAGTAGTGTCTGCCTCACCATATTAAACTAAAGGTGGGGTGCTCAATAATAAGAAACAAAAGGCCGGGTTGGGTCAAAACACAAACACAAAAAAAGAGACATTAGCAATTTCTGAATACTATCCTCCTGGCATAGCATATGAAGTGGAGTGCTTGATAAGATTCAAGAGAAGGTACATAGTAGGTTTTCAAAAAGAATATCCAAAGGGTGAGGCACGAAGTGATAAGAGAATCCAAAAGTTTAGGAATGAAGTCAAGAATATTCCATTAAAGATGACGAGGGGTCTAAAGACTATATCTTCTATAAGTGGGGTGAAGAGACTAGTCCCGTCCAATATAAGACTAAAAGGTAGGGTGTATAGATAAGATAATCCTCGAGTTGAGGTTCGTAGAGAAGATAATTTGAAAGGTGATAGTATCATCCATCTAATCCTAAAGGTGAAGGGAGAAGCTAAAGAATCAACCCCTGCCCCAGAATATACAAAAACTCTAAGGTTCAGTAGGGGTCAGAAGAAGATCCAGAATAAGTTTATAAAGAATATTCCCATACTGGCACCCTAATGCCCCTCTATAGAGAGAGTTGTTGTGGCAGGGAAGAAAGTATGAGACCGATATAGGGCTGGCGGGGCTAGTGGTTCAACACGATCAGATGCAATGATGTGTGTTGGCAAGCATAGAATTTCTAACCACTAATAGGCTTGCACTTACTATCATCTTCATAGGCCACCTTTCGCTAGAAAATTGACCATATGAATAGGTCCAAAAGGTCTTGAACAGGTCAATTTTAGATGGCCTCTCGAGGTGGTAAATTCAGTACATAAAGGTGGCGTTGCCCCAAGTAAATAAAATAAAGTGCCTGACCTTCCTACCTCAGGAAAGCGCCGAGTACCTCAAGAAGCGGAGCACTAAATATTGCTTCCCCCATGAGGTGAGTGTAAGAAGGAGAAAACCTTAACCTCCTTATGAAGGTGTTCGGGGAGCCAACTCCTTCAGATTATTCTCTCCCACCCCATAAATAAAGGAAGTGGGTTCAAAGTGTAATTCTCTTTTTTTCGTTACTACGCTTTTGACCCTTGCCATCCCCTTTTTTGCAAGCAATCCTTCCATCCAAAGACAGACGGGAGGGGGATGTTGAAGCGCTTTGGGGTTACACCACTTAGAAGGGAATGTTAACACGCTACTAGGAGAAGGCTTAGAATGGCATGTACAGGTGCACGCATCCAAATACTAACTTAGAAGGGGATGTTAAAGCGCTCCCATCCAGCCATCCACATGGATACAAAGCCTACCTATTTGGGTGGTCAATCCTATTGATTAACCCGGCTATGTGGGGTGGGGAATTAATTGTTATAAGGTGGCATATGGGGGTAGTGATAGGGATAGAACGTTTCCAAAGTAAAGGTGGTAATTTTCCTAATAAAAGGTATTTATTGCTCGTCCTTCATAGGGCGAGGTGGCCTGCCCACTTCAATGGCCCAATAGATTGGAAATTCAGTAAGCAAAGGTAGCATATAGGGTGGAAAATCTACTCAATTCACCTGGCCTCATGGGGAAATGGCATTTGACACGAACACGAGCTAAACCCTGTACAAAACAAGTAAGGTAGGGGGTGGTTCGTGTTCTACTCGTAAGTAATGATTCTCCGGGCGCTAGCCCGGGCCAGCAAAGTGTATAAAGCCTAGGTGTTATAAGATAATAAATAAAGCTACTATAGTTCGGTTCATCTCTAGTTGAATAGCATATCGAGGGGGGTCTATCTTCACAGTGTATCGTGTGCTCCAGAGGGAGTGTACATGGCCAATTCAAACTCTCGGTAGGGTGGTAATTGGATCAATGAGAAGCTCTCGGTAGGTGTTCTGTAGGTAGATTGGTAAGTGTCTGAATTCAAAGCTCTCGGTAGGGTGGTAAGTAGTATAAAAGCTAAGTTAATTCAATCTCTAAGCTAGGAAATCGCTCGTTCATCATCTGGAGTTATTAAAAGTCTTTGTCGATTTCGTTCACAACGCCACCTTTTCTTTAGCGAATTTCCCATCTTAAAGACTAGGCTCATGCTCGTCAAGAGGCCACCTTTGCTGACTAAATTTCCCGTATGAGTAAGGCCGGGTGAACAGAGGAGAACTTGATAGGCCATGTTTCACTCTCTATCATCTCACAACGCCAGGTTATAACTAGAAAATTTACCACCAGTTGAAGACCAGGTGAACATTCTCTCTCTATCATCTTGATACGCCCACTTTGATTTTTTCATTTACCATCTCGATAGGACGCGTTCGCATTCTCTCTCTATTCTATCATCCCCAAACGCCACCCTTGAACTAGTGAATTTCCCACTTCAAAGCCAGATTCACATAGAGGAGAACTTGATAGGCCACGTTCACACTTTCTATGATCTGGATACACCACCCTTGCTTCCTGAATTTACCACTTCAAGGAGCCGTAAGGCCGCTCTATTGTTAAATAGAGGAGGGAAGGTCCAATAGGTCTTGCCCTTCATAGCGAAAGGATAGGTGAGGAAATGTAAATTGACCAGAGATAAGGCCAACTTATTGATTGATAATTCACATAGAAAATAAAGTTTAAAGGGCGCCTTTTTGCTCCCACAGCTCTGGTGAGAGTTATATCGATGGATTGATCAAGGTGGCTAGAGTTTGGCTACAATGTGTAGGTAGTGGCTAGATGTTAGGCTTGATAAAAGAACCCAAAGAAGTTGGTTGAAATCACTCGAAGCTTGTTGGTCGAACCCGACTAGGTTGGTCCAAGAAACAATGACGACACGGGCTAGCTCGTGGGGCAAGAAACAACGAAAATAGAGGGTTGTTGGTCAAATTGAATCAACCGGGGCGGGTTAGGAGAGAGAGAAAAAACCAATAGGTGGAATGCTTTTACATACATAATTATTACTGGATGGATTTAAAACCTCGGCGGATGCACCTTGGAAACTCTTTAGCTGGTTCGCAGGGGAGCTAGAACTGGAGAAGGAAGCTGACGCAGAGCAGAGGAAAAAGATTTTTAGAAGGAAATAAAAATTCATAACTGATTTGGGTGGGCCCATTCGAGCACGCTTTCAACTCTTTTTTGAACCTAATATGATCGTACTCATTGGGGCATCTAAAGTAGAGTTATTCTTCACACAAAATTGCATTTCAGAAACATAAGAACTATTATGAGAGGGGGGGACAACATCTCATTCATTTTCTTTCGTTGCTTGCTCGCTAGATTTTTCTTTTGTGGGTGGATCAAGGCGGGCACACACTTTTGCTAAAACATATTCTTTCAAAAATTCCCCTACTACTATGTAGTAATGAATCCCTCCGAGTCCTTCTCATCTGATGTTTTTCCTTTCACCAAACTTGTTTTTGATGGGGCCGAGAACCAACATCTCATCGGGGCAAAATGGATTTTTTTCTTATTGAGCATGGCATTTTCTTACGGTTTACCTATTAGAGGCAAAATGTCCAGCTGGCAAAGCTAGGATTGATACAATTGTTGATCCTTGCTCGCTAGTCAATGAACCAAGGGATGGATGGGGGGGATTAATTAGAGATCTCCCTCGAATAATTTCTTTTTAGGGTTGCTAATCCAAATATTATTCTGAAAATAAGCTTGAGGAGATAAAATCTAGAAGTTTATTATGCACGAGTTTGTGTGGATATGCACAATATAATGTGAAATAACATTTTGGAATATACCGATAGGCTAAGCCCTAGACCCTTGAGCCTATGCCCTTTGCCTTGGGAAGAACTTAATCTATGCCTTAATATCCTTTGGAACCTATGCCTCATACCTCACCTTGGGGCACCCTATGAATCGTACCTCTGTTTTGGGAAACTCATAAACTTTAGTCTATTGGAAATATACACTCAGTCTTCCTTGGTACCTGCAACCTTTAGTGGGACTAGACTTTAGAATTCATACTTTTGTGGAAATAGCTTTTGGAACCTATGCCGTACCTCGCCTTACTGACCCCTTTTACTACCCTTTACTTCCGAACGATCTTTGCCCTCCTTCTTAAGTCGTTGGGCAAGCCATACCCTCGCTCCTTGTCCAAGGAACCTTGCCTTATGCTTTCAGTTCGACATAGGAAGTCAATTAGCCCTGTTGTCGCACAGATTGACACGACAACGCTCAGACCGGGGGCTGTCACCCTGATCCCCGATCTCTCCGTTTAAGCCTGTCTCCTGCGGCTAAGGGGGGTAGACCCTATGAGGTGATGAAGACCCACTGTCGACCAGTTGGGTTGGGAGACACGAAGAAACAAGCACTAAATAGATTTTTGCTAAGTTAAAAGACCAGTGCCTTATGGGATTGATGGCTGAACAATTATCTATCAAATGTTGCGGAAAGATGAAATCATTAACAATCATTTACCATCCAATAACTTGAACGATGCAAGATATCCAGTAAAACCACAATGACTACCAAAATGAGAGAAAATGCTTAAACGATGATCCAGCGATTAAAGCTTCAAAAGATGAAATTCGATTTTAAACGCTAACCAGATATCACATTTATGATGATCCAAGCATGCTAAATCCCACAAAGATAGACATTAATTCCACATCGAAAATTTTGGCCTTAGCAGAAAAGATATGATGAATCTGACAAAAAATTTCCACAAATTTTTTATTTATTTATTTATTCTTTTTATGATTTAAAAAAAAAAATGAAAATCTAATTTAATCAAATAAAAATCAAATCTAAACTAACATGAAACTAAAGCTCAAACTAAAACTAATCTAAGTTAAAATAAAGTATAAAGCTCTAACTAAAACCCAACGCAAATCCCCTTTTTTTATATATATTATTTTTAAAATAAAACAAAAACTAAAATAGAAATAAAAAATTAAGACTAAAATTAAATCTAAATTTATGAACCTAAAAATCTAAAATCTATCTAAAACCCTAGACTAAATCTTAAACTAAATGAAATCAAAATTAAAACTAACAACTGACCCACAAAAAAAAATTTCTATAAAATTAAATCCTAAATAAAAATCAAAATAAAATGTAAAATCAAATCTAACCCTTTTTTTTTTAATATTTTAATATATATCTTTTTTAAATGAAACTTTTAGCCTAAAACTTAAACAAAATTAAGATCTAAATAAAATCTAAATTAAAACTAACACCTAATCTATGAAACAATATAAAATCTAAAATCTAAATAAAACCAAAATCTAAACTAAACTAAAAGAAACATAATAATTATTATTATTATTATTATTTTATTTTTTATTTATTTTTTTTATAACTTAAAATCAAATATAGAATAAAGCTAAAGTCTAAAGTAATTAAATTTCAATCTAAGCTTAATGGAAAAGTAATTTTAAAACAAACACTAAATGAAAATATATCTAGTGCTAAGATTAAAGCGTAACCAATCTCTTTTTTTTTTTTTTTAAATTAATTCTAAAACCAAGATCTAAACTAAGTAAAAATATATATATAAAGTCTAATTCTAACACTTCATCGAATCAAAATATAACCAAAAAGAAAAGTGAAAATCAATTTCTTAAATTTTATTCATTATTATTTTTTTTAAATCAAACCATACTAACCCAAACTATCTTAACGCAAATAAAAAAACTGGAGCGCAAGTGTATTGTTGTTTGATTTAACGCAGGTGTGACGGGCAATGAGGCTGCAGAAAGGTGCTTCGACGGCAGCGAGGGTTTCTTGACCGTACGCAGGTGGATGAGGACTGGCAGAAATGTGACTGCGTAGGTCGTATGTGCAGGTTGGACAGTGTGTATTTGCAACATGAAGAAGTGTGCAGGCAGAGAGAGACGGTGGCAGCGTGTTTTTTTTTGTTTTATTTTTTTTTATTTCTTTTGTTTGCAGGCGGTGTGTTTGACAGTCCTGAGGACGTGCAGATGAGATCACAGTGATACGATGATCCTTACATGCGTTGCTAGCAGAGATCAAAAAATTCATTAAACGTTTTAGAGCTTACTTGAGTGTTCTCACGAATTACTGTTATTACCTCACGTAGAACAGCTAATCATTTCCTCGTCTGCAGGAGCATATAAATGCGTGCACAAGAAACTCGGCCAGCATCTACGTCCTGTTGTTTTGTGCAGGCTCTAATGGCGATTTACCATGCAATATGACCAATGTATAACCCAGAAAACATAAGCGTATGATATGTTGAGAGCCAAGGGACGCAGACAACTTTGAACTAATAATCTTTGTGTTGAACTTACCAATGCGCCGATACAGTAAACCAATTGCCTTAGAAACCCAAAAAAAAACTACAGTTTTCCACAAAAATTATATTTGAAATTCCCGGCTCAAAAAATTGCCTGATGAAACCCCGAAAATTTCTAGATCACATGTACCTGTTATCTGCAAGAGAAAAGAAAAACCCCAACATAATACATGCATAAAACAAAATTTGAAACCCCAAAAAGTTGGTTAATTTACAGATTGTGACCCTTTAACAGCCAGATTTAGCAATAACAACAGTAATATTTTCAGAATATTAGAAGCTTCAAATTTGCTGTGAAAAGGCTTAGAAAAATCTCTCATGCAAACCAGAAAAGTAAATTTAAATGATTAACCCAGGGTAAAAATTAGCTGGGCTCTGCAAGGAAGAGCCTGTGGGAGTTGGCTGGTTCAGCCTAGAACTTCCCCAAACGCCCACCAATCTTCTTCAGTAAGGGTTTTCTGCACAGCTCACTTTAACCATCAGTAAAGAGAGAGAAAATAATACTAGATCTCAAAAAGCAATGGAGATACCTGCCATTACTCCAGAAACCCTAATACCATTCAAACCCTAGCAAGTGAACAAGATACCTGTGCTCACAATACTCTATAATAAGCTGTTATTAATGGCTGAAAAATAAAATATGCAGAAAATAAAATAGCTCACAGCACTTCCAGAGAGTAACACCAGCAAGATTTGAACCCCAAAGTCTTTCTTTATTAGCACCAGAAAAGTTTACAAGAGAGCTTCTTCAGCACAAGACTCTAAGATCGAATCTCTCAAATGACCCCTAGCACCCTATTTAAAGGAAAAGATCCCAACGGCTAGTTCGAGTGATCCATGTCGAAATGATCTCGACCGTCGATGAGAATCAAGATATCTCTTAATCTCATCTGTCGAATTAGTTAATTCATTAAAAAAATGAAATTTTGCATGTATTTACTCAAAATATTATTATTTTATTATTTTTTAGGGTTTTTTGCTTTATTTTATAATTTTTTATTTTTTATTATTTATTTATTATTTTATTTTTCAGTTATTTATTTATTTATTTTTTAATTTTTTAATTTTTAATTCATTTTTTAAAATGGATCCTCGAACCTAGCCTTTGGAAAAATCACCTAGGACCTAGGACTTAAGACTCATGAGGGGATTTAAAACATTTTCCAACCCTCAAGACACTTTACATCATGACTTTTACAATTTTACATCTTAAGGGGAAAAACCCATTTAGCATAGACCCTCATAAACCACCCAGTTCTGCGACACCACTATAATCTAGCAGATTAACACACTAGGATTCTCCTAAGATTCTAGTGACAAAATCCATCCCGGCTTTGGGGTTAGGTTGAAGGAAAACTCTACCGATCATGGATCGGTGAGACGAAAAACCTTCCGGGACGTAGATTATCACTTAGAAAATTAGGTCCACCTAGGCAATTTACAGACATGACTCATATCTACTAAGATTATTTACAATTTATACATGCAGACTGGGTTTACAACATAAATTGATCAAGCTGTCGATGACTGCAGAATGGCACGGACATGTCGATCGAGCACTACCCTTTTTGCAAAGAAAAGGGGGTGTACTGCTATGGGCAGTTGACCGGTAGTGGTCAACATCTGGCTCTACTTGGGGACACGTTGCTGCACTGTAGGAATGTGAGAATCCAAAATCTGCACCCATGCAACACACAACAAAACATAAATAGCGTCCATTAAAAAATCATCCATTAAGCACATGAAAGATATAAGCTCTTCATTTATTTAACTAATTTAGAAAAGCAAATCTAATCCTAAAACCAAAATGAAAATGCTGAAATGACAAGGAGTGGGGTTAGAAATACAATACAAAGGATGCCCCATGGCATCAGATATGTTCAATATAGTGTATACTGAGCATTTCCCTGCTTTCAGGCAAATCTGTCGACTGCATGTCGGATGTGCCATGTCCAATTCTACATATGGTAGGACTTTTTCCTATCCGAAAATCAAGCTGCTCGCGGCCGTCTGATGCATCAAATCTTCTTCTCATTTTCTTTCTCTTGCGCTTTTTCTTTGTGGCAGGTTGTATCACTGATGACATGAAACTTTCTGTTTCAAAGCTATCAGATGAAGTATGTAAGATATGTGTGACATGTCTTTCTTTATCCTGGATCTGATCTTTATCATTTTTAAGTCTATCTGGATCACCTTCAATTAACCATTTTTCAATCGAACCAATGACCTCCTCATAATAAGATGGAACTTGTTGCAACAAATGAGAAGGCTCCTGATCTGTTGATGTCCCCTGGTTTCTCTCATCCTTTGACCATTGTTGAAACTTTTGAACCTGTATTTTAATGGCATCCATCTGACTAGAGTGTTCAACCTTTATAGCACTGATTTGCCTGGCATGGTCTTCTTCCATATCTTTTATTACTTTATCGTTCTTTTCCTTTATATTCATCAAGCAATACTGCATGGAGTTTATTTCTTCTTTATGATTTGCTTGCATGGTGGCCAACTGATTATTATGATCGAACGTCATGATAGTCATTTCTTCGTCCGTAGTTAATAACTTGTTTTGCATAGAATTAATTTTCCTATCATGATCAGCTTTCATGGTCATCATATTTTCCTCTAAGCCTGATAACTTGCTTTGCATAAATCTAATTTCTGTGTCATGATTAGTCTTCATGGCCTCAATTTCTTTAGCATGCTGATTTTGCATAATCTCCATCTCCCTATTACGTTTTTCCAGGTGGGTGCATAAAGTTCTCACATCATTGACGTAATTAGTTTGATTAATCTCCATATTTTTTACCAGCAGCATTAGTTCTTGTATAATTTGCTTTTGATCTTCCTTTTCGTTGTCATTTGTCCCTGCTTTTCCACTATCATGGACTTGATCTGAAATAGTACAGGTGGACGACACATTCTGATATGAAGAATCGTCTTGGAATCTTTCACCGACAGCTGGACCTTTTATCAAATTACTTTCATTCTGTTGCACAATTTTAGGGGCAGAAGGCAAGCTGTTTGGATTACCATATCTATCTTTAAAAGCATTGACAATGTCTTGTAAAGAAGTGAAAGAATCCTTAGGAAAATTGTTAAACCAATTCAAAGCATCACCCTCTAAAGAAAAGACAAAAAGACGCATTTTGATATCTTCATGATTAAACTGAGGGGGTCTACAATATATGATCACTATACGAGCAAACAAGCCTAGATGCCTTTTAACAGCGATTGAATCACCACCCGAGAACACAGGTAATTTAGAAATGGCCTCCTCCGGAAAATCATGGAGACGGTCAGTAAAATGACATGGTTTAAATGAATAATCCATGATGAATAATAAGGGATCAAATGGATGATAGAACGAGATCTCTGCTCAAGAAAATCAATAGATGAAAGAAATGGAGTCGCCACTTGAACAATGAGTTTAATTCTAGGATCCAAAAAGGAAACACAAGCAGATATGAGGAAGGCTTCTTGTCTGGGAAAAATGAAAAATGGAGTCGCCACCCAAACAAGAAACAAACCGAAGAGATGCTGCTGATATGACGAAAAATAAGGCAATAAAAGATCCAAATGATAACCCCAAAGGTTGAATCTGCCAGCTCAAATGAGAGATGAGAAAGATGAGAAGATGAATGATAAATGTCGTTGAAATGCCATGGCTCGAAAAACTTTGTCCCCGGCAACGGCGCCAAAAAATGTTGGCGTTGTCGGCTCAAATGATAGAAAGATGAACAATGAATGATAAATAGTCGTTGAAACACCGAGAATAAAGTGTCCCCGGCAACGGCGCCAAAAAATGTTGGCGTTGCCGGGCCAGATGAAAAGATAAGAAATGAGAAGGATATTTGTCGTTGAAATGCCGAGAATAAAATGTCCCCGGCAACGGCGCCAAAAAATGTCGTCGCACAGATTGACACGACAACGCTTAGACCGGGGGCTGTCACCCTGATCCCCGATCTCTCCGTTTAAGCCTGTCTCCCGTGGCTAAGGGGGGTAGACCCTATGAGGTGATGAAGACCCACTGTCGACCAGTTGGGTTGGGAGACACGAAGAAACAAGCACTAAATAGATTTTTGCTAAGTTAAAAGACCAGTGCCTTATGGGATTGATGGCTGAACAATTATCTATCAAATGCCGCGGAAAGATGAAATCATTAACAATCGTTTACCATCCAATAACTTGAACGATGCAAGATATCCAGTAAAACCACAATGACTACCAAAACGAGAGAAAATGCTTAAACGATGATCCAGCGATTAAAGCTTCAAAAGATGAAATTCGATTTTAAACGCTAACCAAATATCACATTTATGATGATCCAAGCATGCTAAATCCCACAAAGATAGACATTAATTCCACATCGAAAATTTTGGTCTTAGCAGAAAAGATATGATGAATCTGGCAAAAATTTTCCACAAATTTTTTATTTATTTTATGATTTTAAAAAAATAAAAAAAAAATGAAAATCTAATTTAATCAAATAAAAATCAAATCTAAACTAACATGAAACTAAAGCTCAAAATAAAAATCTAGTTAACTTTAAAAATTAAAACTAAAACTAATCTAAGTTAAAATAAAGTATAAAGATCTAACTAAAACCCAACGCAAATCCCCCTTTTTTTTATATATATTATTTTTAAAATAAAACAAAAACTAAAATACACATAAAAAATTAAGACCAAAATTAAATCTAAATTTATGAATGTAAAAATCTAAAATCTATCTAAAACCCTAGACTAAATCTTAAACTAAATGAAATCAAAATTAAAACTAACACCTGACCCAAAAAAAAAAAATCTATAAAATCAAATCCTAAATAAAAATCAAAATAAAATGTAAAATCAAATCTAAACCCTTTTCCTTTTAATATTTTAATATATATATATATTTTTTAAATGAAACTTTTAGCCTAAAAATTAAACAAAATTAATATCTAAATAAAATCTAAATTAAAACTAACACCTAATCTATGAAACAATATAAAATCTAAAATCTAAATAAAACCAAAATCTAAACTAAATTAAAAGAAACATTATTATTATTATTATTATTATTATTTTATTATTTTATTTAATTTTTTTATAACTTAAAATCAAATATAGAATAAAGCTAAAGTCTAAAGTAATTAAATTTCAATCTAAACTTAATGAAAATGTAATTTTAAAACAAACACTAAATGAAAATATATCTAGTGCTAAGATTAAAGCGTAACCAATCTTTTTTTTTTTAATTAATTCTAAAACCAAGATCTAAACTAAGTAAAAATATATATAAAAGGTCTAATTCTAACACTTCATCAAATCAAAATATAACCAAAAAGAAAAGTGAAAATCGATTTCTTAAATTTTATTCATTTTTAATTTTTTTTTTTTTAATCAAACCATACTAACCCAAACTATCTTAACGCAAATAAAAAAACTGGAGCGCAAGTGTATTGTTGTTTGATTTAACGCAGGTGTGACGGGCAATGAGGCTGCAGAAAGGTGCTTCGACGGCAGCGAGGGTTTCTTGACCGTACGTAGGTGGATGAGGACTGGCAAAAATGTGACTGCGTAGGCGGTATGTGCAGGCTGGACAGTGTGTATTTGCAACATGAAGAAATGTGACAGGCAGAGAGAGACGGTGGCAGCGTGTTTTTTTTGTGTTTTTTTTTTTTTTTCTCTTTTGTTTGCAGGCGGTGTGTTTGGCAGTCCTGAGGACGTGCAGATGAGATCACAGTGATACGATGATCCTTACATGCGTTGCCAGCAGAGATCAAAAAATTCATTAAACGTTTTAGAGCTTACCTGAGTGTTCTCACGAATTACTGTTATTACCTCACGCAGAACAGCTGATCATTTCCTCGTCTGCAGGAGCATATAAATGCGTGCACAAGAAACTCGGCCAGCATCTACGTCCTGCTGTTTTGTGCAGGCTCTAATGGCGATTTACCATGCAATATGACCAATGTATAACCCAGAAAACACAAGCGTATGATATGCTGAGAGCCAAGGGACGCAGGCAGCTTTGAACTAATAATCTTTGTGCTGAACTTACCAATGCGCCGATACAGTAAACCAATTGCCTTAGAAACCCAAAAAAAACTGCAGTTTTCCACAAAAATTATATTTGAAATTCCCGGCTCAAAAAATTGCCTGATGAAACCCCGAAAATTTCTAGATCACATGTACCTGTTATCTGCAAGAGAAAAGAAAAACCCCAACATAATACATGCATAAAACAAAATTTGAAACCCCAAAAAGCTGATTAATTTACAGATTGTGACCCTTTAACAGCCAGATTTAGCAATAACAGCAGTAATATTTTCAGAATATTAGAAGCTTCAAATTTGCTGTGAAAAGGCTTAGAAAAATCTCTCATGCAAACCAGAAAAGTAAATTTAAATGATTAACCCAGGGTAAAAATTAGTTGGGCTCTGCAAGGAAGACCCTGTGGGAGTTGGCTGGGTCAGCCTAGAACTTCTCCAAACGCCCACCAATCTTCTTTAGTAAGGGTTTTCTGCACCGCTCACTTTAACCATCAGTAAAGAGAGAAAATAATACTAGATCTCAAAAAGCAATGGAGATACCTGCTATTACTTCAGAAACCCTAATACCATTCAAACCCTAGCAAGTGAACAAGATACCTGTGCTCACAATACTCTATAATAAGCTGTTATTAATGGTTGAAAAATAAAATATGCAGAAAATAAAATAGCTCACAGCACTTCCAGAGAGTAACACCAGCAAGATTTGAACCCCAAAGTCTTTCTTTATTAGCACCAGAAAAGTTTACAAGAGAGCTTCTTCAGCACAAGACTCCAAGATCGAATCTCTCAAATGACCCCTAGCACCCTGTTTAAAGGAAAAGATCCCAACGGCTAGTTCGAGTGATCCATGTCGAAATGATCTCAACCGTCGATGAGAATCAAGATATCTCTTAATCTCATTCGTCGAATTAGTTAATTCATTAAAAAAATGAAAATTTGCATGTATTTACTCAAAATATTATTATTTTATTATTTTTTAGGGTTTTTTGCTTTATTTTATAATTTTTTATTATTTATTTATTATTTTATTTTTCAGTTATTTATTTATTTATTTATTTATTAATTTTTAATTTTTAATTCATTTTTTTAAATGGATCCTCAAACTTAGCCTTTGGAAAAATCACCTAGGACCTAGGACTTAGGACTCATGAGGGGATTTAAAACATTTTCCAACCCTCAAGACACTTTACATCATAATTTTTACAATTTTACATCTTAAGGGGAAAAACCCATTTAGCATAGACCCTCATAAACCACCCAGTTCTGCGACACCACTATAATCTAGCAGATTAACACGCTAGGATTCTCCTAAGATTCTAGTGACAAAATCCATCCCGGCTTTGGGGTTAGGTTGAAGGAAAGCTCTGCCGATCATGGATCGGTGAGACGAAAAACCTTCTGGGACATAGATTATCACTTAAAAAATTAGGTCCACCTAGGCAATTTACAGACATGACTCATATCTGCTAAGATTATTTACAATTTATACATGCAGACTGGGTTTACAACATAAATTGATCAAGCTGCCGATGACTGTAGAATGGCATGGACATGTCAATCGAGCGCTACCCTTTTTGCAAAGAAAAGGGGGTGTACTGCTATGGGCAGTTGACCGGTAGTGGTTAACAAGCCCCATTAAGTTAGCCAAATTAAGTTAGCTTTTAGTCAGTCAGCTACCTAAAATTTCCTCCCACTTTAAAATATTGCTTACCCAGAGAGCGCAGGTTCGGTGATGCCAACTGAAGCAGAAAACACAAAGATCTCGCTAGGGACCTGCCTTCAATCTCTCGTTGCATGGCTTTGATTGACCTTGACGACTTATTGCGAAGACCTTGCTCATGCCTTCGAAGGTTCAACTATATGAACCCTCTTTTCTATCTTCTTTACGAATCAACCTTTTCTGCCCTATATTGCTTATAAACCTTATTATTGGCCTACCACTGCACAATTTATTGTCTTTGCACAAACAACCAAACAACGTTAAATGCTTACAGAATCTACGAACTTCACCACTTTGCGCCTTATTGC
This sequence comes from Pinus tabuliformis, assembly GCA_031772625.1. Taxonomy (NCBI): domain Eukaryota; kingdom Viridiplantae; phylum Streptophyta; class Pinopsida; order Pinales; family Pinaceae; genus Pinus; species Pinus tabuliformis. The sequence goes on from CM062817.1 coordinate 472,332,006, forward strand.
CTTGAGGGAGGACCTGGTTCAGAGCCTACAGAATGAATGTTAGTTGGACAGGTTGGATCATTTTTAAAACTGCCCTATGAATTAACTACTTCCTTAACTCCAGAGATTTCATAAATGGGGGTCGGTCAGCACTTATAACATTCTTATTTACCTTTTACTACAGGAAAAATTTTAGTTGGACTGCTAGGTACCCTATTATTTCCCCCTCATTTAGGAACTACACTTGGAAGGGCTTGCTTGCTTGGTTACTTTGACAGGATACTTGTCTGGGCTCCCGGGATCCAGTTTGGTTTACTGGCTTTGGATGCTAGGTTTGGATACTCGGACTTGGATACTCAATGTTGGCTACTTGGATCGAATACCGGTTCTAGAAAATAGACTCATTAACAGTTTTAGTCTTATATAATAACATCTTTTGGTGGTATAAGGCTAGTCATTGCGGGTGATAAAATGAATTTGTTCTTAATGAAGATTGGAATTTCAGAAACTTTCTATATAAGCGCGGGATTAATTCAATTTTGAAAACATCCTTTGGCAGGGGTGGGGTGATACTGTGAAAATTTCTAAACTGAAATTCTATCACTGCAGCAATTGATTTATTTCACCTACTTATTATTCTCAATAAGTTATTTACGAAATTCCTTCAGCAAATATTAAAATAAATTATATTCCAGTTATCACACAATTACCCAGAGAAAAATACATGCACAAGAATCAATCGCATCGACACAGTTATTTTGGACAATTGTCCTCGGAAAAACCCAATGCGGGAAAACCGGTGCAGTAGATGAGGGCTTTATTAATCTTCAGCAGCAATTTCTTTTACAAGGAATGATTTTACAGAGAAACTGAAATAAAACACCTGATACTTTCCCTCTGAGACCATCTGACACTTTGGAGACCCTGCTCCCACTTCTGCATCACCCCTGCATCACTCTCGTTGACCCAACGTGGCTTTGAGTGGCTTTGCGTCCCTCTGTGTCAGCCTACGTATGCCCTGCTTCTCTCCCTTGGACTACATCTCTCTTTCTGTGTTGTCTTCCACTGCCCCTGCATCACCTCCTCCTCGATCACTGCCTTCTATTGAAGCCCTCCTCTTCCTCCACCCTACAACTCCCTCTCAAATCAATCTCCTCTTCCTTAAGAATCGAATTTCCTTGAGATACTGAGTATCTGTCGGTGTGTCTCCAAATGACCCTCAAGTCTTCTCTTATACTTTCCCTGTTGATGAATCAACGTCCGAGATTAAGTCCCTAATCAACAACTAAGATTAAAACAGACTTGATCCTCGTCTCTTAGAAGCTTCTCATCCTTATCTTTATTAATACCCATTAATATTTTTATTTTCTTAAGTTTAGACTTAGGAACCCATTAAAAATATTAATTATTTTAATAACTCCTCATCCAGATGGAATTTCTCAAAAATATTTCTAGGTCTTGGAGATCTCATGTGCCTTAGCGTCTCCTCCAAATTTCAAGGCTAGAGCACATCTGATGCTACCAAAAATCAACACTCCCTCTTAGCGAGGAATGTGCTCTAACAATGTTTCACTATAGAATCATCACACTGATCTTCCGCATCAGTACCTGTGTTGATGCTTGGCTTGCTGCCACACATCCCCTACACTACTGCTTCGTGTACTGCTGCCCATGACATTGCCACTGTCATTGTTGCTCCTGAACTGCAACTCCCTCTCAACCTGTTGCATCATGTTGCCCATAGCACTGCCACTACTAACTGCTACACTACAACTTCTGATACTTATCCATTATTGAAATGGATTCTTTACCATCCCCATCTTCTCTCTGAATTGAACAAACTTTGTTCTTCCTAGAGCCTTGGTGAGGATGTCTGCCACCTGTTCTCCTACACCGCCCCTCGTTGGACACAGTCTTTATCAAAGTGACACCTAATATCAATGTGCTTCGACCAATCATGAAATAATGGATTCTCAGAGAGCTTGATGCAACTCTGATTATAACACATGATCCTAGTCGCTTTCATCTTTCTCCTAAATAGATTCACAAGCAATTTCATAAGCCATATGGCTTCGCACGAAGCTGTGCTAGCTACCATATATTCCTGCTTCAGCCTAGCTCAAAGCCACAAATTTATGTTTCCTACTGCACCAAGAGGTCATTCTTGATCCAATGTTGAAACAATACCCAGTTGTACTTTTCCGATCTACTGAACTTCCAGCCCAATCTGCGTCAGTGAACCCACTCGGCCTAATGTCATTGCCTCTAGTGTACAATAGTCTGTGCTCGACTGTTCCTTGTATATACCTGAGAACATGTTTGGTTGTTGCCTAGTGTGCCCTCTTAGGTTCTACCATGAACTGACTGAGGGTGTTGATAGCGTAACAAATGTTTGGTCTGGTATTGACCAGATACATCACGGACCCCTATGAGCTGCCTGTACAAGGTAGGATCAACATTTTTATCTTCTAATGCATCAATCCTCTTCCAATTGGTGATCATAGGAGTATCCATAGGTCTACAGTCCTGCATCCTAAATCTCTTCAAGATATATGTAGCATATCTCCCTTGTCCCAGGAAGATCTCACCCTTCTGTTGCCAAACTTCTAACCCCAAAAAATAATGCATCTGTCCTAAATCTTTCATGTCTAATTTTGTGGTTAGGTTCTTATTGCAGTATTTGATGAGCTTGGATGATCCTGTCAGGAAGAGATCATCCACATATAACACTAGGATTAGAGGCTCATTCTCTACAACCAGATAGCATAGCTTAGGTTTACGTCACTCTTGACGAACCCCATCTTCTGCAAGTAGCCATCAATTCGATTGTACCATGCCCTAGGTGCTTGTTTCAACCCATACAAGGATTTCTTTAATCTGCATACATGATATTTCTTCTCATGTATGTCAAAACCTTCTGGTTGTTTGATGTATACTTCTTCTATTACCCCGTTCAAGAATACCGTCTTGACATCCATCTGATGGATCTCCCACCCCATCTGCACTGCAAGAGATATCACGGTCCTAATAGAAGTATACCTGGCTACTGGGGCGAAGGTTTCTTCATAGTCTATCTCTTCTTTCTGAGCATACCCCTTAGCCACGAACCTAGCTTTGTATTCCTCCACACTACCGTAAGCAGCATATTTGACCTTATAGATCCATCTCGAACCTACCACTGATCTGTCCTGAGGCCTAAGTACCACTTCCTAGACATCATTGACCATTATAGAGTTGTATTCCTCCACCATAGCATCTACCCATACTTGATGCTAAACGGCCTCCTGAAAACTAGAAGGTTCCCCAACCTGAGCTACTAAGGCTTGGTATCTGTCTAGTTGTCTTCGCTCCCTTTTACTATTCCTAGGTGCACTAATGAAATCTTCTGCATCCCGTAGAATCTGTCGGAGTTCCCGGCTCGTTCTTCCACTGGTAGTAGGTACATCTATCAACTCCTCTTCTTCCTGAGATTCCTCCTATTCTAAAGCCTTGTCTTCAGGAGGGTTTCTAGTACCAGTTTCCGCTGGTTGAAGTGGTCTGACCAACGGCTCGTCTTTCGACTACTCCTTGAAGGCATTTCTTGGGATTTTCTGAAAGCTCTATCCTCCATGAACTTTACATCCTGCCGAACTACTACCTTCCTACTCCCTAGAAGATAGACTCTATATGCCTTAGCATTCTCGCTATATCCCACAAGATATCCTTTCTCAGCAGTTTGATCTAATTTCTTTCTCTTCTCTTCGGGTATACGACAATATGCTAAACTCCCAAATATCCTGAAATGACTGACTTCAGGTGTCTTCCCAGTGAAGACCTTCTCCGGAGTGATTTTGCCCAATGCCCTGTGAGGAGTCTTGTTCTGGACATAAACTGTCGTGTTGCATGCTTCTACCCACAGGAATTTAGGCATATCCTGATCATACAGCATTGCCCTAGTTGCTTCCACAATAGTCCTGTTTTTCCTTTTTGCTACTCCATTCTGCTCCAGATTGTAGGGAGTTGTCCACTCTCTTCTAACACCTTCCTTGGCACAAAAATCAGTGAAGTCCTTGTCAATATACTCTCCATCATTGTCTGAGCGCAACACTTTTATCTTCTTTCCTGTCAGATTCTCCACTAGAGCCTTGAACTCTTTGAATCGACCGAAAACCTCATCCTTGGTTTTCAGAAAGTAGATCCAAGTCTTCCTAGAATGGTCATTGATGAAGGTGACAAAGTAGTTGGCACCACTAAGAGATTTTGTGGACATCAGTCCACAGAAGTCTGAGTGTATCAACCCTAGCACACTCTTCGCCCTATTGTCACTTCTGGAAAACGCAGCTTTGGCATACTTGCTCAGAGCGCACCCTCTGCATACATCATCTCATTCAGTACTTAGTTCTGGAACTCCTTATACTATTTTCCTGAGAATTCTCAGAGCCCCATGGTGTAAGTGTCCCATCCTCCTGTGCCATAGCTCATTCAAGTCTTTGTCTCCATTACTGCCTATCAGTGCCATTGGTGATTCTAGCTCTAACCTGTACAACCTGTTACTTCTGATTCCAATCTGAGCCTTCTGTGTTTGACATATACTTTCTCCTTAATGAAAGAAATGTCATAGCCCTTGTTTTGAAGTTGAGATACGGAAAGTAAGTTCATCCCCAATCCCGGCACATGCAACACATTGGTTGCCTGAAGTCACTCTCCTGCTTCGGTTTGAAAAACTATGGTACCTCTTCCTACTGGAGTACACTTTGCCTCATTCCCCATGGTGATCTAAAAATTCATTCTTTCTTCCTAATAATCTGAAACGCATTCTCGGATTCCTGTCATATGCCAAGAAGCTCCACTGTCTATATACCAAACCTCCGAGGAGGCAGAGCTTGCAAGGTAAGCGGCTTCTTCTTCCAATCTGGAAGCTAACATCAGATATTCATCCTTTGTGCATTCTTTTGAAAATTTGCGCGAGTCCCCTTGAGTGGATGCCTCTGCATCATGCTCTTGACCCATAATCGATTTTCCTTTCCTATTGTCGGATCTCTGCTCTGATACCATGTGAAATTTCTAAACTGAAATTCTATCACTGCAACAACTGATTGATTTCACCTACTTATTATTCTCAATAAGTTATTTACGAAATTCCTTCAACAAATATTAAAATAAATTCTACTTCAGTTATCACACAATTACCCAAAGGAAAATACATGCACAAGAATCAATCACATCGACACAATTATTTTGGACAATTGTCCCCGGAAAAACCCAATGCGGGAAAACCGGTGCAGCAGATGCGGGATTTATTAATCTTCAGCAACAATTGCTTTTACAAGAATGATTATACAGAGAAACTGAGAGAAAACACCTGAGACTTTCCCTCTAAGACCATCTGACACTTTGGAGACCCTGCTCCCACTTTTGCGTTACCCCTGCATCACTCTCATTGACCTAGCGTGGCTCTAAGTGGCTCTGCATCCATCTGCGTTAACCTGCGTAGGCCCTGCGTCTCTCTTTCTGTGTTTTATTCCACTGCCCCAGCATCACCTCCTCCTCGATCACTACCTACTGCTAAAGCCCTCCTCTTCCTCGAGAATCGAATTTCTTTGAGATACTGAGTATCTGTTGGTGTGTCTCCAAATGTTCCTCAAGTCTTCTCTTATGCTTTTCTGTTGATCAATCAACAACCGAGATTAAGTCCCTAATCAACGGCTAAGATCAAACAGACTTGATCCTTGTCTCTTAGAAGCTTCTCATCCTTATTTTTACTAATACCCATTAATATTTTTATTTTCCTAAGTTTAGACCTAGGAACCCATTAAAAATATTAATTATTTTAATAACTCCTCATCCGGATGGAATTTATCAAAACGATTTCTAAGTCTTGGAGATCTCATGTGCCTTAGCCTCTCCTCCAAATTTCAAGGCTAGAGCACATCCGATGCTACCAAAAATCAACAGATATTACAAACAGATTAATTCAAATTGAACACAAGAAAAAAGGAAGTATATGTAAGTTACCCATAGTTTTGATTCAGTATCTTCTACAAAGTTTTTCAATTTAATAAAAATTCAATACGCTTTCAGCCCACTTTCACTTCAATCCGCATCAGCCTACATCTATTGAGAAAAGCGTTCCCAAATGCCACATATTACAGAATAGGCGTTCTCACCAAAAGCATAAAACATCGTCCGAGATAATAGGTCGTCAGACACAAGCAACATCGACCGAGATAAGGCCATACAGACTCATTAGCTTTCTTAATCGATTCTTACCTTTCGTACCCATAAACACCATATTCACATCCTGATAAGAGGGAATATCCGCAAAGAAGGCACTACTCCACACCCCAAACTCCCACCACAACTGCCTCATCTTACGGGAAAGGCATTGATTGGATTGGATTTCTCAACAAATTTTTCTTCTGATGAGGCCCAAGAAGGAGCAGACAAAGGCGAAAAATTAGGAGTCTTTTGGAGAAGGGCGCACCATAGGATGGCGACCAACAGACATTGTGACAGGAAGCCTTTGATTGATTAACTTAAGAACGTCCAATATTGGCATTACCACCAGCAATAGAAAACATCATATACCGCGAGGGGCGACGAAGGCAGGCGCCAAAAGAAAACAACAGATAGATTGATCCCATACGGGACATGGGGAACAAATAAAATGGATAAGCTCATATATAATGCAAGTGACCACACCTATACCTTGAACGAGCCTTATTCCAGTGGATCCACTTATGGCTACCATTTTTAGCACCCACATTGGAGAAGGTACAATGTCTTGTTGCAACAAATCTTTTCAAATATTATCATTTGCCATTTTCATCTAATAATATTACCTTTTTCTTATAGGTCCGACAATCCCAGCCTGCCAGTAAGATAAGCCAGCAAGGAGCAATCCCGGCAATCCTAGCTTTAGCATCCGGCCTATCTGTGTGAAACGTTGTAAAAGGCCATTCTTCAAAAAGAAAAAGTCAATTTCAAATGTCAGTTGGGCTTTAATTTCAAATAAGGTGAAAATTTGCGTTTTCAGAAAGCTCAAAATGTCAATCCAATCATTTTCTCACATCTCCTTTGTGTTCCCCTTGCTTATGCACTGCCAGCCTTTGATCTATCCATCGAATCCATCAAGTTATTCCTTCATCTCCAGGGAGCCCAAGATCTCTCCTCGAGAAGATTGAAGGCAAGAGGGATAGAAGAATAGATCAGTTCGAAGGATCGATTTGATTTAGTCTCCTACCTTGCTTCTTTCTCCTTTAATAATTTGATTACTTCAAGGTCTATAATGGGAACCATCTCTTGGAGATTCCACCTTTCAATACCTAATTTCTCATCTAGATAGGTCTGATAAGTCTTGACCATGCCACCTTTGCTTCCTGAATTTACCAGTTTTGCAAGGCCCATAATGGGGGAATAAACCAGCTACTTTATAGGTCACCCTTTCACTCGCGAATTTCCCATTTGTTTGTTGCTCAGTTCAACAATCAATGACGCCACCTTTCCTTTATTAATTTACAATCAACAAGACTAGGCTCATGCTCGTGAAGAGGCCACCCTTATGGTATGAAATTTACCACCTGTATAGGTCCTACGGTGCTTACCCTTTGATAGACCTTTCAGTATTGAAATTACCATATCTCAAGGTGTGTGTCATACAGCCAGTCTTGCTTGTTGGTATGACTAGATGGGGTAGACCCCCTTCCCCTTCCTTCCCATATTGTGCAGTGGCATCTCCCATGCCAGTGTCTATGGCTACTTATCAGTACATGAGATGGGTAATGATGAATCAATTGTAACTTGTTTCTTAAGATGGGTCAATTTTGAAGTTTATCACTATATATGTTATTATACAAAAATGGGCTAAGCACCTTCTCGAGGTGCACCGTAAGTAAATGATAATGTATTAATTTGAGAACGTTTCCCTTATTTCTATATTGTAGCGCTATTAGGTATAGCTATAGTTCGAGGATTATATCTAGGTCTAGGAAGATATAGGGCTATGGTTTCGTTGAAGGTCAAGAGGGATATGTAGGCAGCTCTAGCAAATGAAAACCTCCTTTATTGGGGCAACTTCCTTATTGGGACTATCTCCTGTTGATTGGTGACCTCCTTGTTCCAAAACATCCAAGAAGGCATTGAAACAAGACATTTATTTTTCATCGAGTATCAACATTGAGTGGATCGACTAGCGGCTAAGGTGGTTGGTTGGCACAAAAATCTAGGACTACCTGCGATTATTATTAGCAACCTACTATTTTCTATAGAAAATTACCTGTTGGGTCTCTACTATGATCGACTATTGACTATGACTAGAGCTCCTAGCATGGAGTACACTTATATCACAAAAAATCGCAGCAATGACTAGCACTTACAAGATACTATGATTCCTAGGAAGAAATGCATCTATTGGCAAGCTCTAAGTTGATGACTTCCTGACAAGAACTCCCTTCTTCACTACTTCAATTTACTAAATGTATTTTCTCTTCGCTTCTCTCGTCAATTAGAAAATACAAGTACTCTCGGCATAAACAATTGAATTGACTATAAGTGAATACAACACTAGGATATGTAATCGACTATGACTGACATCTCCACATACGTGGGTTAACCTCTTGGGAGAAAGTAAAAGCATTAACCTCTTGTATCTATAGAAAATCCTGTAGATTCACAAGCTCATGCAATGTACTAAAGTATGAGACAAGAATCTAATTCTACTCTTTACAGCAGAAGCACATAAAGATCAAGAAAAACAATAATTGACAAGAGGAAGAACATCAATGGCACATAACACAATAAATATCCGGGGAAAGCCACAGCTCAAAACCCCACTATCTGTATTGCATTAATCATAAATCCAAGATGATAATACAATTCTTGTTCTCACAAGAACAATCCCAACACTCAATAAAATCAATCTCCAGCTCACAAGCAAGCTCAAGCCAAATCCAGGCCTCTTCTCTGCTCTCCAAGCCTCTTATTTCCTTGCGCCCTTGGTCAAAGAATTCGGATGAATACAATATGCTCTGCTCAACCTTGAGCTTAACCTGCACAAGTATTTCCTATCCTCCACTTGATGACTTCCTTTGGCCAATACTTAGCCAAATTTCCAAGCCACCAAGCTTCTAATTCTTTGCACAATTCCTGAGAGAATTAGCTCGTATTTAAAGGGAAATTCCTCATCCATAATTGTGCAATCCCTTCTAGGTTCAGTTCCTGATTGCATGCACCATTTGTACAACTCAGAAAATTATACAACAAATAGTACCCTATCCCTGCACTCTAGTCTCAACTGGGTCTTTCTCAGAATTGACATGCATGATTTTCTGATGAGGGAATCTTCAATTAACTGGAGTAGCACTAGTTGAGTGCACTAATGCATCAACTGACTGTTAACTCACTATTAGTTCCTCGAACAATTTGGAACTAACTTAACTGGACTTAACTCAGTAAACTGAGTTAACTAATTATAACTCATAACTAAGAATAAAATTCGATTTTAATTCTCAGTTTAATTCAAGGACAAATTAAACTAGAATTTCTGGATTCTATTTTTATCATTTCTTGTTGCTATTTTCAATAGTATCACCAACATATAGTTTCCAGCATTGAGTACCGACATTTCTTTAGCGCCAATGATAACGGGCTATGAGTTGCAATGACCTTAAGTAATTATCTTAGGGCCTTATTCCATGAGACCAGGGCCTTAGTACAAAGGGTATCCCGGTTATAATCTGTGCATTCCATTCACGTCTATTCACCTCAAAAAAACATCCCTCTCCCCTAAGTAAGCAAGGTGCTTAACCACCTCAACGCAAATGATTGCATCCCACGACTCATATATAAACATCCTTGCCCTTGGAAGGACGAGTGGCTTCACTCCTCTCCCTTATGGTCAAGAAACTAAAGTTCCTGAAATGACATAGTTTCAGTTTAGTAATAAGAAAATACAGTTATGACGTGTTCCGAAAGGAGATTCTTTGTCCCTCATAAAAAGGTGATTTTATTTACTAAAAAATAGCGATTGATAAGTTTTGAAAAGATTTGTTCTAAGCAAACTGAGTGCCTGCGCTGAATCTAGTAGGCCCTCATTGATAACTATCATCCTGGTAAGCATAACCCACTTCCTGGTGGCTCTCGTTGACCATGGTTCTCGGCTACGCTCGGCCATAATAGATAAACATTGTAAAGGGGGCAAGGATAGGGGTCGTCGACCCCAAGGGAGAGGGCCTATTTCGTAAAGAAGAAAATTTATTTTCTTGGTCTGATGAGAATTATGCTTTTTGCTACCCAAAAGAGTGGTTTTATAGATTAAAACCCATGATAGGAGGACCCATAGGGACTCTTAGGTATGCCCCCCACCTGATAAGTAACTTAGGGTGTTTTTAGAATTTGATTCAACGAGACTGAGTTATGGCCTGGCCCAAATGTTGGTGCTTAAGATGGTAGCCCTAAGCAGATCCACTTGAAATGGGCCCCTTGAGATATAGGTGTTGCGGCAACATGCATTATATATGATATGATAAAAATTGGAAATATTTTCTCTGGCGATAAGTACTTCTTTAACCTTAAGTAAGGACTACGAAGATTGGAAGCAATGCTTGTAAATGACACCTGGCAATCCTAGGTAAACGTACTAAAAATTCGTGTTTCAGTAACAAATAAATCCACTTTAAGTGCCTTGACCTTATGAGTGAACAATTGTGCCTATGCTAACCTGAGGCACTAACTAAATAAATGAAATCAAATGGAATCAATAAATCAATCCACTATGAGGTGACACCTCTCTCTGAATGTCACAACCTTTTCCTAGTGTGAATGAACCCATGTGGCGATGATCCTAAGGTGCATTGTAAAAAGTAAGCATCGTAATTCTTTATGTCTATTCAAAGTGGAGCATTCTTGTGTTTCCATATTGGTACGTGAAGGAAGATAGAAAGCAAGACCTTAGGGCAAGTACTCCCCGAAAAATAGAACTGGAAATGAGAACTGACTATGAGTGGCACTGACCATAGCTTCTATCACTAATCAGACTTTCTAACTTCACTGATTAGAGCTTCAACAAAAAGAGCTTCATTTTCGCACTAACCCCATAGCTTGTTTTCTAGGTGATGAGTATCAAGCCAAGTTGGGTAGCTAATCTTAATGACGACAGACATCCAAGTGTCGAGTAGCCAAGGAAAGCAATGACCCAGGCTGGCTATGATCGACTGGCTCTGACAGGTATGATTGGTAATGACTTCCTGGCTATGGCGACCACCTCTTGGTTATCAGCTTCCCGGCACTAACAACTGGAAATTATTCCCTTCTAGCGATCATCAACTATAGGGAGCAGACCTCTCGACAAACTGGCCAGGTTGGGTGGATGTGTTGTAATGTTTACTTGGGTATGCGATGAAGGTGCCTCAGGTATGTATGCAGTAACATGGGGGCATTATCTGTTGGGCATCTTTTAATGGTAGGAGTATTTATAATGGTTCTTTCTATTTTTTATTGTCTATTATAAACAACTTGGAATGGTTGAGTTTGTGGCATGGGTACACCTCACACTGGCGCTAAACCCTCCTTCACTGGCAACACTACCTTCCCCTCACTGAATGTTTCTATAATGTCCTCTCTATCGCGGAATGTTTCTATATAAACTTGCCCTCCCACCTAGATGGCTCAATGTGTATGGCACATGATGCTCAACAGATGAATCTTATATAACTCGCAGGATTAGCTCGCTGTTGTTAGGAAGGTATACCATCAAAATAGCAGTTGTTCACAGCATGCACATAGCCATTGTTCACAGCACATCGTATTATGTTGTTCTTTGCCCCCCCTTGCTTTCCTCTCTATGGGATAACTCACTACTTCATGCAGCTCACTTATCTGATTCTTTTCCATTTGGCTTTCCACTTTACTGAATGGCAATGCCGTGTCATTCACTTACTGCATGAAGTCGTACACTTTAACATGCACTTAAGTTGTTCCACTAACCATTGTTAACTGAGCCATTCACTGATGGCCGATGGGCGAGGGTATTCAATATGGCATTGCATCAGCGTTTGAAAACACTTGAAAAACTAATCATTCTTGGTATGGCACTCTCCTTCCTCCCTACTCATATCTTTGCAATGGAAAGGTACGATTCAGCAATTGCACTGCCTTATTTTATTTATATGATGTGAAATCAAGTAAGATACAGTTTTTTCCGAATCAGAGGACCCGGAGGGGGTGAGGGGGTGAGGTACGAACCTTGAACCTGAGGTGAGATACGAACTCATTCGCCAAAAGTGGTCGAGGGCGAAAGATGAAATCTAAGGTGCGAGGGTGAGGGAAAAAAGGGCTAAAATGAATGCGAAAAAAATGGATAGAATTATCAAGAAAATCGAATGAATTTCAAGGGAAAACGCAAAAAAAGCGTAATATTGGTAACTGTCAAAATGTGTTTTTAAGGGTGGTCTATCGCTAATAGCCAACTTCATTTCATCTAACTTGATCGAAATTTGTTATTGCACGTCGAAGTAATGATCCCAAAATAGCACGATGTGGGGTGACCGGTTAGTTTCTCTTTTTCGACAACTCAATAGAGAGATCGCACCTTCATTCAAACAATGAAATTTTGTTATTACATCTTGAAGAATGACCAGCTGCCCACCTAACTAATTTAGAACATGCTTGTAAGTAATATACTTTTGAGTAGGCATGTATGGCAGTGATAAGTCATGCAAGGGTCTTCTCTTGATTGAATTTGACTACGGAGCTTTCCCTTTCGTAGGTACTACTTGAATTCTCAGGATCCTTCGTGTAGCTCAGGTAGGTCAGGTACTTACCGGGGCTGGGTATTCGAAGGGTTGGGATATGAGTATCAAGGTAGGTTGGATGCTTTCAAGCCAGAAAGTGTTTCATAAGGAGAGCCCCAGGGGTCTTTATACTACGAGAAGGTTGCATGAACTAGCCACCCGCTATCGGAATAATCATACCATCCCAGGCGGGAATAATAAACGCTACCATCTTGTCCCAGACAAAAAAAACAAAAAGTTGTTGAAAATAGGTAGATTGCCTATCGACTAACTAAATAAAGGGCTCATTGAACAGAAATGGGCATAATAAAGGGCTCATCGGACACAGAGGAATGGGTACATAATTGCGCCTTCTCTCATTTTTGTTTGTTATTTACCCACCCACCCCAATCCCCCGAAGTCGCTTGTCTGCATCGGGCAAGGCTATCGCAGTGAATCAAAAAGTGATCGGAGTTACCAAGGGGAAATACTTCGTCAGAGATTTGTTGTATTGTATATTTAATTACGTCATTCTCCTATAGACAAAACCAACTCCACGAAGTGGGCAGGCAATCTCACCTGAGCATCTTACCTTTTCAATTGTCCTTCATTCAAGATAGATAAAACCTTACCATTTATTTCTACCCTACTATTGGTTGTTGGTAGTTTCGCTACAAATTTGCTTGAAACTACCGAATCATATTCAAATCACCTACCCTCAAAGCCCAGTACATATTCAGTACTTTCGCTACAAATTGGCTAAGAAACTACTGAAATAATATTCATTTGATTTCTACCCTACTATTGGTTGTTGGTAGTTTTGCTACAAATTTGCTTGAAACTACCGAAAAATAGAAATCTTTGGTACTTTTGCTACAAATTTGCTTGAAACTATCGAAATAATATTCATTTGATTATGTTAATTGAATTGCGCTAGTGTCATATCCATATATCCTCCATTCATTTCATTTAAGACATTTTGTCCTATATCCGCAAAGTAGGCAAGCAGGTTGATCCCGAAGGGGCGTAAAGTAATAGTATCTCGGTGAACGGGTGAGCCAGAAACCGCTAAAATGGGCATTTGCATGTGTTCTATTGCTACTTGAACCCTTCAAAGGTCATAATGTTTGTGACCACCTAAAAATGAGATTTATCTGAAATAAAATAGCAAATGAGGATGCGAAGCATGGCTCGACCGTAAGGGAGAGGAGTCCCTAATAGGGCTCGATTAACAGGAGAGGAAACACACCAAATGAGATGGTTTTAGAACCTTATCCAACTTCACTTCTTGTCACCTAGTGAGCCAAACCAGAAGTGCTCTCTCTACCTATAACCAGAGGCTCTCCATTTAGTTCATTATGATTGGCTTTCCTGTGCTTATTACCTGCTGGATATTATACTGAATCATGGCTATCCAGAGAGAAACAATAGGACAGGGTAGAGTTCCTTACATAGAAATTCCAGTTTCTTGTCCCGATAAGTAACCCTCTCTTACCCCTTGAAAATGACATCTTCTTTTTCCAAAATGGCCAATGATACCGTTTTTTAATTACAATTCCACCACTTACTTCACCTATTTTGAGGGAACCATAAATGGCAACTTACACTAGGGAATTTATTAGAATAACCTAGGGGGGAATAACAAGCACTATGCACTTATGGCTATCATAGAAAAACAATAGGAGGACTCATGGCTATCAGAGAGAAATGATAGGAAAGGTATATATAGTTGATGAAAAAGAATCTACTTTTTATATACCCGATGAGTTGGGATTCATATCCAATGAGATGAGCAAAGGTTTCAATTGATGACCCACAAAAACCAACACCCATGGAGATTCAAGTTTGGCATTCACGCAAGAGGGCCCATTGGATTGTCTTCTTTGTGGCGTGCTGATACTGCAGCAGAGAGAGTTCTTCCACGTGGGTACAGGTGGAGAGATCTTCCAGGAGAGATACATTGATCGAGCTCGATTGATTGGCTTGATAACGTATGTCGAGAGAATGAAAATTATAACTTACTGCCAAAGGAGGGAGATGGGAATATATAGAAACCCACTTCGGATATTCTCATATATTATAGAAGTTACTGCACCTAGACCTTTTAGCGGCCTTATTAGTCGTTTAATACGAGTAACAAGCTCAATTGACAACTGGTTTAGAACATGAATAAAGGATAAGATCAGGTTTAATATGAGCAACAAGCCCAACTGACAATTGGTTTAAAACAACTGAATATGGGTATAGAACGGAAAGAAGATTTCATTCGTGGTCTTGGCTTCTTAGTGTGATACCCAAGAAAATTCAAACGGATCAAGAGAATGAGAGAGATGTTGGTCTTGCAAGGCACTGGTCTTGCCTAAAAAGAATATACTAATACTGGCCTTGTTGACTCATCATAATCTACTTACTATTGGTCCAGCTAGCACAGAATCAATAAAGGAAGATCGGGCAGAGCAAACAACAAACAATAGAGCAAGCCATGGTTCGGGGAAAGATCTGGTTAGCATGAATATCGATGTCGGGCTCAGTAACAACTACTATTGACTAAACAAAGCATAATGCTAGTTCGTTAATTCTTGGTCCCTGTGAGGTCCATTCCTGGTTCAGACCAGTATAAATGAACAAACGAAGATGAACGTCAAAGCATGTTGGTTCAGACATAAGCTCAGAAAGAGAAAAATCTGTTTCTAAACATACTGACTTGGGAGAGTCGAAAGAGAGACTCTAGAACAGGCTCATGATATACCAGAACAGGAGAAAGAGGAAATACCGACCTTGGAAGTAGTTCATAACAAATATCGAATCCGCACTGAGACCTAAACCCCTTAAAACATTGGCTTGAGAGTGTTAATCCTAGTAGATAGATAAAGACTCTGCATTGACTCTCCCCCTTTTAATGAGTCTTCGACTTGCTTGCCTCATTCATCAGTCAGTCTCGATCCGGTCTCAGGGGAAAGAGCATCAGTCGTTGTCTCTCGCCTTGCTTGATCATTTGTGCCTCCATCTCCTTCGGGTCGTAAAGAACACCTATACTTAAACGAGTCATATAGAACAATTGCACTTAAATCCAACCAAGCCCTGTTTGATACATCTGTCATTATAACCCCCGGTCAGTACCTCCTCAATTCAATGAGTGTTAATCTAGTTAATTAGTACCTCCTTTCGGCATTCTTTCATTAATGAAAGAAGAGTGAATAAGAGGAAGGTTAAGAAGCTTGTGACCTTGCTTCAAAAAAATGATAAGAAAGAGGCACACAAAGAACTCTCCAAGCAAGGTTTCAAGAACATCGAAATACGAACCTAGAAACAGACTCAAATACCAGTCTAGGAACAAGCACAGAACGTTGATCGATTCCTAGCTCAGATAAAAGAGAAGTATTGGCTCAATGAGAACCAACAAATCATAATGAGATGAATTAGAACAAGGCTTATAACCAACAAATCAATGCTCAAAAGAACCAGTTTATCAACAAGGCTCTAAAGAAAAAATGGCCCCTACCTTAGAAGAATGGTCCCATTGCTGCCTGGGAACATCTTGATGACTCCGACCCAAAGGCAGATCCTGATACCAGTCGTCATGCCTAACCTTATAACCACATTTTCTCATAACTAGAAGTGAGTCCGGCTGGTACTGATCCTCTTTCTAGTCTTCATAGTAGTCCCAGTTGCTGACTCATAATCATAGGATGGCTTTGGATAGCAGAGAAGCATAAAAAGAAGATGATACTGGCTTGGAAGAACGAAGAACTAGTCCAGCTGACACAGTAGGCCACATCAATACCTGGAAAGAGGCCTAGATGTTCAAAGCGAACGTCAACAGCAAGTACCGCGACCTCGGAACTGGCAGAGGGAACGGCCAACAAGAAATGTTGACTTAGAGTTCGAATCAGGCTTGGTTGAAGGAAGAACTGGAACAAACCGAGAAGCACAGTACCGAAAGAAGAATCAAGCTTGGAAGTAGAACAAGTAGAGCATCCCATCGATCCGAACCCTAGGTGGAAACGGGCTCGAAACAAAGAGCATGAACTCCTGGCCTCAGTACTGACTTAGCAAAAGATTTGGTTACTAACCTTGGTTCGGATGAACATAAATTCCTGGTTCAGAAGGAGAAGGAAGGAGAAGAGCAATCGTTGGTGATACTGATCTGAGTGATCATCTTGACTTCGAAACAGCATAGGCTTGGACATTGACTTAAAAGCATATTGATCAAGACTCAACAAAGTCTCCTGCCTCAGATGTGGATGTAGATGTAGACGTAGATCATTATCTCAACAACAAGTCATCCTGTTGGCTAGGAAGAAATATTGATACTTGTTGACTCTGTCTGCTTTGAGAACTTCCCAACTCTTACTGATTTATATGATTTATAGACTGAAACACCTCATCATTTGTTTCCTGGTGGTTGCCCCTACCTAATGACTTGTTTTCCTTTTCAGGCTCTCAATCAAATGTAGGACGAAGATCAATGCCTAGCCTAGGCCCTCCGAACACCTCGGTAGTACTCTGGTTAGGGAATGAGTTCTTCTGTTGGTTTAGGACAAAAGAACATAAACCCCGGCCTCAAAAGGAAAGGCAGATCTCTCAAATCGAAGAGAATTCCTATTGACTCAGAACATCCCGATGAATCATTAACAGAAGAAGACTAAGACTCAAAGGATGTTGGTCTTGGTCCCATTCCTGACTCAGTCGAAGAGTCAGGCTTATACATCTTTAGATCGAAATGACTTCCATCCCTCAAAGCTTAAGGATGAAATGAGTTCTCCCCTTGGACTAAACTTGCATTGACTTCAATTCCTACTTAAACGACTGATGAGTTTCCAGCTCTTGGCTCGAAATGAACAACCCCGCTAGTTCTAAACGAATGAAAACGATCAAACTGGTGGTGATCATCTTTGTGCAAAAGAAGGATAGGTACCTGACCTTAGAACAGAGGCTCGTAATGAATATTGATACCTCCCAGCCTATACCTTATCGAAGAGAAGATTGAGTTCTTTACTAGCTTGACTAAAACAACCAGTATGGAGCTATAAGCCTTGTTGTTCCCGGACTCCGGACTTTAATGACTAATGGTTGACCTACCCTCAACATTGACTTTTCCCTTTGAAAGCCTCTAATAATGAGAAATACCCCCATGCAATTAACATTTACTCTCTATGCATCGACTGCTCACTCTCAACTTTCCACTTTGATTGATAGAGATAGCCACTTAGGCTTGGAATGAACAACAATAAAAACAACTAGCCTTGGTTCATAAACAACAATAGATCGTACTGGTCTTACCAATCTTGATTCCCCCCTTTAGGCATCCAATCAAGATGGATCTCCCGACTTAGAAGGAAAGGCTAACTTAGGCTTAGAAGCAAGACCTGGTTCCGGACAGAGAACAATTCTAACTAGCCCTGGCTCGAAGCAAGGGGAAGTGACTAGCCCAAAGCAACGAGGAACAAAGACTATCGGTCTGGCTGACCCTAAACATCCCTTCCTATTCCAGCCTCCTCAAAAGGAACAAGATCACCTTTGGCCTACTACGAACGATAATTGAATACTACTGATGGTTAATATCAAGAATATCTTGGTCGCAGAACTAGCACAGAATAAGAATGCTCAGAATCTTAAGCACATGCATGTCTAATAGACTACCCTCTCTTCATAGTGCCTGGTTGAGTACACCCTGACGGTCTTTCCCACTTTGAAGCTTAGTATCTTCGTATCACCCCCGGTCTAGCTGTCTCGCTCAACTCGATACTGTGCTTGCCTTGACTCGCTCGGCCGTACTTGCGCCTTCATTTTTCATTTTCATTTGAATAAATAAGTTAATCTGAGGGTAGGGCTCATCAAACTCAATCGAGGGCTTAGGCCGGGGAATTGAGAAGTCATTCCAAAGGCGTAAGCCACCACCTTCCATCATGCTTTGAAGTAGGGACGACACATCTCGTTCTTCCCTTCATCCTGAACTAGCAAGAATAGTTGTTTATTCTAAACCAGTTGTACCGGGTATAGATAGTATGCCTAGTGGTTTCGAGTTTGGGCTTGCTCTTTGTTCTGCGCTTTCTAAGTCATATTATTCATATGTGTCAAACGCTTCCTTTTAGTGTCATTCTATCCATTATTTTACAGCGTACTGAACAAGAAAAATCTAAATAAAGAAATAAATAATGAATTTCAGACCTTATTATATAATAATACCCCGATGAGTGAGTGCCATATGGACAACTGACGCACAGACAACAAGACACAAGTGATGTTATTCCCCTGATGAGAAGACCAACCAATACACGTGAATGAGTAACTCACGTGGTACCTAAGACGAGGCGAGGACCCAACTCAAGTAAAGACAAAAGAGTTGAAGCAGGGCTCGGTACTCCCGTCGAGAGGGCAGTCGGAAAGCAGGCTCAACAAACCACTTTCCTGGGGAGAGAGAGGTCAGTCGAGTTGGTTAAAGCCTATTCTCGTCTCGAATAAGAGAGTACCCTACGCATTATCCAATGCATTCCTTTCTCGATACTCAATGTATAATAGTAGGTACTACACACTGAACAACAACAGAAGTCGAAGTCGTTAGTCCATTGTCCGTTAGTCTGGGCCTGTCCCTACTAAACTAGTACCCACGAGATTGATTGTTCCTTCTGAACTTCTTCTCTCATAGAAAAAAGATATTCAAGTTGCTAAGCCCAGGTATCCCTCTCTTGAACCTATGCCTAGACCAACAACATACTCTGTGCTAGCCAAACCATCAACACGATCTACTGAACTAGAGATTTTCTTTTCTAGTTTAAGCCTACATTTGTAGATGTTTTTCCTGAACAATTAGTCAATGTTCATTCGGAAGCAGGAGCTTTTGCTTGTGATGATGAAATTTCAAATGCTCTGTTAACTTATCCAAAGATACCAATGCCTTAGTAGTTAATCCAATGAACTAAGTGTGTACCGGTCATCATCATCTTAACTCGGACTCAGCACCCTCGCCCTTGCCTTCATTTCCAGACACTGAGGCCTCTCTCTTATCTCTAACCGGATCTCCTCTACCGAGCAAATGAGAGTCCACAATGTACCGAGGTACCAACAAGTGAGTCAGTGAGTATATGAATCAATGAATCTCAGTCCATCCTTATTCCTTCTCTCATTCTATCTTGAACATTCTTATCCTTATTCCTTCTTCTTGTCGAGTGATACACCTCTTTATGCACTGGTGCACTGGCCAGGTAGTTGTTGAATCCTAACCCGAACGAGTTACGAACTCCAACCAAGCCCAACTATATCCTTTCTTATGACGGGGCCTGATCTTCTATTCTCAGCTAGTGTACCTGGTGAGTAAGTCCTAAGCAATTGAGTCAGTGTTCGAAGCCATCTTGAGGTACCGACCGAGCATTAGTCTTGCCCTCTCCCGACCATTGAGTGATCTCATGAGAGAGTGTACTGAGTCAGTGATCTCTCACTCTCAAACTAATAGGCTTTTATGTACCGATAATATCGATCTCGGCCTAGTAGGCTGATCTATCAAATGAGCTAGTAAGGGAGACACTTATTTATGTCAGGTCAGGGGTACAGAGAAGTCTACTATTCTTTAATGGTATAGACGGGGGTCCAGGGAAGTCTACTAGGCCCTTCGTTCTAGAGATCTCATATAAGTAGGTAAGCTTGCTTGAATTGTTAAGCACCTCGGTATAATAATAATAATAATAGAAGGTCAATAGAAGGACGAACGAGAACATCATGACTACATAGTAAAAGTAGGCTCAACAAACTATATATTGACTTGAACTCCAACTAAAAGTCCGAAGAAGGCTGAGAACTAGCAACAAAGCCCATCTCATAACGGTTTTCAAATCCACTGGAACCACCCGACCTAGCTTTTATATCTTGCTTTAGGGATGAAGTGGTTGTATATTGCTGAGGGGATACATCAATAGGGGGACCAGTTTCTTAAAGCTAAGGGATTTCTCAATTCAACGAGTTACCTAGAGTTACCTAAATACAATTTGACTTATCCATTTCAATGGATGAATATGACTCGGACCCCAGAGACACGAGGATTTACTTGAGACAAAACCACGTTGTAATAAGCTTTTTGGATTGGCTGGAACCACTTCACGAATATCAAACTTACTCTTTGGGTATCATATGCACTTTGAATAGGTTTGCCACCCGCCACTACCTCATTATATTCCCCCGGCGTTAAAGGAATCACCTTACATACATTCTATAAGCGATTTCGCTTAATAAAACCGTGCGTTCTAAACCCAGATGGAGAAATATGCCTTTGAAACAATAAGTTAGGTACGACTTATACGTGTCAAGCTTCAAAAAGATTTGTTAGTGAAAATGGGAAGGTTACTAGTGGAGCCTCTGACACCATATATGAGAAAGGTTGCATTGTCCGATAAGAGTAATGTTAGAAGAAAACTTCCAAAGGCTGTGGCTACATACACAATGTGTATCTGAAGGTCCTTTTGTTCAATGGTCAAGGCTTATCAGTCTAGGTCTTAAAGCTTTCATTTCATTGTGATTCTTTTTTGGGGTTTCATCGCTGGTCAAGTGTAGAAGGGGGGGCTTCAATGAGTTCAATGCCAAAGTTAGTGACTCTAAGAATTTCCTTTGGAGCAATGTATTTCTTTTGCCTTGCTTTGGTGTTTGTGCCCTTATAGGAAGGGAAGAAGCATATACACATGTCCACCAAAGGTACACAATTAACATTTAGTGGAACCTACTTGCTATCCATTTCTTACGAACTTACTCCAACCATAGGGAGGTGATAACCTCAAGGCCACAGTACCTGCTGCTCTTCCTTAATCGCTGTTTTTTGGCTTTAGTTATTGCTTGCTAGCTTTTTATGCTGGCTCGTGGTTGCGTTATTTGTGAATTTCTTTAGACACTATTCACTTTTTTTATTTCGATTTCAAAAGTGCAGGTGTAGAAACAAGAAGAAGAAAGCATGTTCAGTCTCCAGAACAAGGGCATATTTTTCTACTCTCTACAGTTGAACCAAGTAGTTTTAAGCAAGCTAGACATGATGAACATTGGATTAAGGCCATGGAAGAAGAACTAAATCAGATAGAAAAGAATGATACATGGGAATTGGTCCCAATACATAAAGATAAGAATGTAATTGGTACAAAGTGGGTCTTCAGTTTTAAGTGAAATGAAGATGGACAAGTAACCAAGAAACAAAACAAGATTGGTAAGCAAAGGATATGCTAAAGTTGAAGGAATATATTTTGAGGAAACATTTGATCTTGTGCTAGAATGGAATCAATCAGGATGATCCTAGCCTATGCAAGCTCCAAGAAAAGAAAGGTATATCATATGCATGTCAAATCAGTGTTTCTAAATGGTGAATTAGAAGCAGAGCTCTACATAGAACATCCAAAAGGATTTCTACTGTCAGATAATAAGGATGATGTGTGAAAATGAAAGAAATAATTGTATGGTCTTAAGCGAGCCCCTAGAGCATGGTACGCAAGGTTGGACAAGTATCTTTAGCAGCAAGGTTTCAGAAAAGGAAATGCAGATAGTTCTATTGACATAAAAGTGGAACAAGACAACATGATCATCATTGCGGTATATGCTTTTTATATTCTCTTTGGCGGTGATGATGATAGGTTGAGTCAGAACTTCTCTAAGGATATGCAGAAAGAATTTGAAATGTCTTGACTTGCAGAATTGAGTTTCTTTTTGGGACTTCAGATATCTCAGCAGGATGAAGGTATTTTCATTTCACAATCCAAGTACATCAAAAATATGTCGAAGATATGAAAATCAAGATTGTAAACTAGTAAGTACCCCTATGATCACTGGTTGCAAACTAAGTAAGGATGATGAATCTCTAGAAGTGGATTCAAGGCTTTACATATCAATGATTTAAAAATGACTCTATGTGATAGCTTCAAGACCAGATGTGATGCATGCAGTTGGGCAAGTTGCAAGGTTCCAAGCAGCTCCCAAAGAAAATCTTGTGCAAGAAGTGAAAAGAATCTTAAGATATCTTAAAGGTACAACAGATTTTGGGCTATGGTATCCAAAAGGACATGAGTTGACTCTGGTTGCCTATACAGATGCAGATTGGGCAGGTTATGTAGATGACAGAAAAAGTACAAGGGGTGCAACATTTGACTTGGGTGATTGTCTAGTGGCATGGTTGAGCAAGAAGCCATATTCAATATAATTATCTACAGCAGAAGCAGAAGATATGGCAGCAACAACTTGTTGTACTCAGATTATATGGATGAAACAAACATTATAGTATATACAGGTTAAATATGATGAGCCCATTCCTATATTGTGTTATACTCGGACCAAGGTAGCTACCTCCATGTTCCCAACTCAATGAACTAAATGACATGGATAGCTTTAACACAACTTGTTAAGAGTCCAAAACCTATACTGAATGACCCAGTCTATTGCTTTGATTTCTGGCCATCCACAGTCGTAGCCAAGCAAGGTAGATGAGAAAGACAAGAAAGAGAATTCCCTCCTTCCTTTGGCTCCTAGGCTCCTTCCAAATGCTTTGGATCGATCGGTGTAGATTCAAATTCCACGTTGATGTGTACAATAAGACCACGTTGTAGGTATTAGTAGAAAGAATCTCTCCTTCCTTTCCCCAATTTGGTGGTGGGTCTTTCCTTACCAACCATACCTTCCCTTTCCTTATCGCCTTGACCTTAGATGGGTCTTTACCAGAATGGGTATTTCCTTCCTCAATTACATGAGTTGATTTAAGCCTTTCTCTCTTATTGGTTGGGGTATTTTTCTAAGCCTTACGGTAACCCAAGTATTGGCTAAGCATATAGTAGTAATAGGGGAGGGGGTGAAATAAGTATGGGGTGGAATCATCTATCTATAGTACGGCATGGAATGAGCCATCTCTCGCAAGGCAGTGAGTGAACCCAGGGTGGATGCTTCACGGGATGGGATGGAGTGAAAGAAAGATTTATACTTCAATGTTTTTTTACATTGCACCTAGGGGATGTGCTTTTTTTATTGATTCAATTTGATTTGATTAATGAGTCTGTTGCTTTCCCAAACAAGAGCTAACCAAGCAATGAGGAAAGAGTTTGAGTAGGATGAATGAGTACATATACCAAAGTCTTCTGCGAGGGGTGAGAGCCTTGAACCCTTTCCCCTTAAGTCAAGTCCCACCTACATATGTCGATCCCACAGAGGTAGGCCTTTCACCTTGAACCTTTTGCCAAGAGCCTCTCATCTTTAGCCAACCAGGTCCACAAAGTGATGATTGATTTTATTCATTTCCAGTATTCTTAGAGCAGTGGGGCAGTCCAACGGACGATGCCAACAGATTGAACCCCAACAGACAGAGCCCACGGAGCAGATTGAACCTCGACAGTGGGGCAGACAGACATGTTCCTAGGATGGGGCACCTATATGAATCAATAGTTACTACCTAGGCTGGATGCTATGACCATGCTTACATACGTTGATTAATCATTTGAGGAACATAGTCCATTCAATTTTGAGTAGCAGAATCCAATTTATGTTGAGGAGATTTTCAAATCAATGTTGAGGAGTTTTAAGAGGAAGGAGCTGGATTAGTCTTCCCCTAAGAGCCAACCAATCGATTGGGAGTTTGAAAAAGAGGATTACTTGAAGAGCATTGATCTCTTTAGATATTGATTGATCAATGGCAGTTTGGGGCAACCACTACTTTTTTTTTCATTGGCCCGGAGTTTAGAAAACCTTATCATTTGACATTCTTATTTACGCTAAACACTTGGTTAACGAGGTACAGAGGGGATTTGGGTCACTGAAAGTGAGGTTTTTATTAATGAAGATTGTCCTTTCATGAACTTAATATATAATTGGTTGGATGGAATCATTTGCTTTTAGGTTAAGCAACTTTATGCTTGTTGGCTTTAATTAATCATTTTTGGGGTAGACTTGCTTTCGATCCAAATAGAATTATAATGAAAGGAAGGGGAAAGGAAAAGCATATCAGTTGATTATGCATAGTTGGATAATTACGTATATAATAATATAACAAAAATTATTACTTGTTGATTTGGGGTAGCATCAGATGTTCTCTAGCCATGAAAATTGGTGGAGAGGCTAAAACACATGAGATCTCCAAGACCCCGAAATGGTTTGGCCAGATTGTACCTGGTTTGGGAGATATTAAAACAATTAATATTTTTAATGGATTTCCTAAGTCTAAACTTGGAAAAATAAAATATTAATGGGTATTCATATAAAAATGGGTTAGAAGGTTCCAAAAGTCATGGATCAAGCCAAATCTAATCTTAGCCGTTGATGAGTGATTTAATCTCGGTCGTTGATGGACCAATGAGAAAAATATAAAAAGAGGCTTGAGCGTTAGTTGGAGAATACACCAGAGTGATCAATCATTCATTTTGCTAGAGCGGGGTTGCTAAGCAAAGTTGAATTAGTGATTAGCAGTGAGGGGCGGTGAGTATCAGGCAAAGAGGCAGAGACAGTACTGAGAGACCATCGCAAAAGCAGAGAGAGCGAGAGCAGCAACCAATCCAGGCTACGCAGAGCCCAACAGAGACAGCGTAGAGGCTAGAGGGACTACGTCATCCACGCAGAGGCTATTGGAGTGACGCAGAGGGTCCCAGAGACTGCGTAGTGCCTCAAAGGGTTGACGTAGAGGGTCCTCGGGCTGACGCAGAGGCCAAAAGGGCCAGCGCTGAGCTTCAATTGTGCCGGAGAGGGTTTCGTGGAACAGGTTTTCTGAATACCTGTTTGCGAATATAGAGGTATTGTTGCCGTGTATTTTTTCTTTGTCGGTTGAGCCAGTTAGGCACCCAGTTGTACTCAGAAAGACTGCCTAATAATTTAACCCTCTGAATAGCTACATCGATTTTCCCGCATTGGGTTTTTACAGGGACATTTGTCCAAAAATAACAGTGTCACTTATGTGCCTATTTTCTTTCAGTTGATGGTCTGTAGATGTTGTGACTATATTTTGTTTATTTCGGTATTTAAATGCTTTACATAACTTGTTCATAATTTACATGTAGAAGAAATAACCAGTAGAATACAGATTAATTTTCTAACGGACAAACTTAGAAAATTCAACATGGTATCAGAGGGTGGTTGCAGATCACAGGAGAACTGAAGGCATCAGCTGAGCATAGCATTTGCAGTGGAATCAGCTCTCCCTAGTGACAGTAGCTGATCCTTGTAGAAGCGACAAAGGAAGGGTTGATGCAGAGGGACTGCATCATCAGTTTGGGCCAGAGAGAGGTCAGCGCAGAGGCTGAAGAGGGAAGAGAGAGGCTCACACAAAGCCAAGCAGAGGCCAGGAGGGCTGACACAATTGCTTGAGGGAGCTGCTTTGCAGGTGTCGGGATTGCGCAGAGCCAAGAAGCTCAATCCTTTAGTTGTTGAGGCGAAGGAAGCTGTGGGAATTTTGTGAGAATGAAGCTGGTGGGGTACTGTGGTTAGAACAGTACCTAACAGGGCAAGACCAAGGTAGAGGGAGTTGCTGCCGAGGCAGATTTCTAGCCAAGGAATCTGGATCAGTGTTGCAATTGCACAGATGATCGGAAATGAGCAACTTGACAGTTGGCAGAAGGATTTCCAGGAGGGAAATCAGGACTCAGAGGGAATCCAAAAGAGAACTTCCAAACGGGAAGTAGAGAGACTCGGAGGAGTCGAACTGAGAACTTCCAAATGGGAAGTAGAGAGACTCGGAGAAGTCGAACTGAGAACTTTCAGACGGGAAGTAGAGAGACTCAGCAGGAGTCAAACCGAGAACTTCCAAGCGGGAAGTAGAGAGACTCAGAGTTGACAGAAGAGGAGCGAGATGGTCGTGAATGGGTTGAAAGATCAAGACAGGCTGGACGGAGCGTCCAACTTTGTGGTCTGGAAGGCCAGGATCTTCGCCTTGTGAGTGATGGCTATCCCAGTTGACCCGATAGCTAATGAAAGGTATGAGGCAATGCCTAAGGCAATGTGTATCATCCTTGATGGGGTCAAGGATCATGTGGTCCCACATATTACCGAGAAGGAAATGGCAAAGGAGATGTGGGACACTTTAAAGACATTATACCAACATACTTTCGTGCAGAGGAAGATGCTCCTCGAGAATCAGCTAAGGTCATACCAGATGCAGAAGGGAGAGCAGATAGATGTCTTCCTCGGTCGGTTGAAGGAAATCCGTGACCAACTGACTTCCATAGGGGCCACGCCAGATCAGGAGTTGATGGTAAGGACCGCACTTAACGCAGTCTCTAAGGAGTGGGAGACATTTGTCCAGAGCATACTGGGCAAGACGAGTCTTCTGGATTGGGAAGAACTGTGGGTGGCTCTTTGTCAAGAAGAGATCAGATAGCTAACCAAGTTGGGAAGTAGCAACAAAGCGGTCAGGATCAAGAAGGAAGAGGGAGAGGATGCGGCTCTAGCCTCTGCAGGAGAAGAGGAAGAAGAAGGGACCTCTCCATGCTTCCATTATGGGGAACGGGTCACTATGCAAACTAGTGTCCGAGGAAGAAGAGTAAGGGAGAGGCTTCTTACTCGAAGGCAGCGCCAGTGAGGGCAGAGAAAGAAGTCGAGGAGGATGATGATTGTGCCACGAGGGCTCATGTGCCACTTGAGAAGAAGTGGGGAGACATCGAGTTGTAGTCAGGAGGACTACAAGTGATGAGGGGAAGGATCCTCGAGGTACCCAACCTCTTGGATTATACCTAGCTACAGGAGCCCCGAAGAGGAGTAGCAGGATTGGCGGATGTGGGTAGAGACGGATGTGGATGAAGCGACAGAGAGTGCTACAGTGCAGGAGTCCCCGGGCAGCGCAAGGCTAGCAAGCTGCAACAGTGCGAGAGGCACGGGAGTGTTGCACCAGTGCAGGATGGCACAGAGAGGTGTGCAATGGTGCGAGATGCAGGGAGTTGTTGCAGCAATGCAGAGTCTAGTAGAGGGAGCACTTGTTAGCAGCAGAAAAAGATTTAGCATCGGGAGTGTTTCTAGCCTGACAAGGATGTCAGAAGTTGGGTGGATCAGTTACTTACTTCTTAGTAACTAAGTTGCAGTGCAGTAGCAGTATACAATAGCACAATGCAGCATAATGAGAGGGGATGCAATGTTGGTAGGATGGACCAACAACAACACGGATGCAAAGGGAGCTGTCGTACGGATGCAGCAGTGGCAGTGGCAGGGCCATGGGCAGAGGGAGCTGCAGTACATGATGAAACAGTGCAGAGGATGTTGGGTGGGGAGGCCTAGCATCAGCACAGGTACTGGTGCCGGATAATCAGAGTGATACTCAATGAGGAGTATTACTAGAGCACAGTCCTCGCTAAGAGGGAGTGTTGATTTGGGGTAGCATCGAATGTGCTCTAGCCATGAAAATTGGTGGAGAGGCTAAAGCACATGAGATCTCCAAGACTAAGAAATAGTTTGGACAGATTGTACCCGGTTTGGGAGATATTAAAATAATTAATAATTTTAATGGAGTTCCTAAGTCTAAACTTAGGAAAAATAAAATATTAATGGGTATTAATATAAAACTAGGTTAGAAGTTTCTAAAAGTCATGGATCAAGCCAAATATGATTTTAGCTGTTGATTAGAGATTTAATCTCGGCGATTGAACGACCAACGAGAAAAGTATAAGAGGAGGCTTCAGGGTCAGTTGGAGTGTTCTCAGCCATTCATTTTGCTAGAGCGGGGTTGCTAAGAAAAATTGAATCAGTGTTCAACAGTGAGGAGCAGTGAGTACAAGGCAGAGAGGCAGAGACAATACTGGAGTCTGGGAGACCAACGTAGAAGCAGAGAGAGTGAGAGCAACAGCCAGTCCAGGCTATGCAGAGCCCAGTAGAGGCAGCGCAGAGCCTAGAGGGATTGCATCATCCACACAGAAGGCAGAGGGAGTGACACAGAGGATCCTAGAGGCTACGCAGTGCCTTAGAGGGCTGACTCAGAGGGTCCTGGGGCTGACGCAGGTCAGTAGGAGGCTGACACAGAGGCCAGAAGGGTCAGCATTGAACTTCACTTGTGTTGGAGAGGGTTTCATGGGACAGGTTTTCTGAATACCTGTTTCCAAATATAGAGGTTTTGCAGTCGTGTATTTTTCTCTGTCAGGTGAACCTGTTAGGCACCTAGATGTACTCAGAAAGACTACATAATAATATAACCCTCTGAATAGATGCACTGGTTTTTCCACATTGAGTTTTTCCGGGGACATTTGTCCAAAAATAACGGTGTCACTTGTGTGCTTGTTTTCTTTCAGTTGATGATCTCTAGATGTTGTGACTGTATTGTGTTTATTTCAGTATTTAAATGTTTTAAATAACCTATTCAAAATTTACAAGTAGAAGAAATAAACCAGCAGAATACAGATTAATTTTCTAACGGATAGACTTAGAAAATTCAACATTACTACCTCTGTTAGTAGGAATACGCACATTTTAGAGGTACTTATTCACATTTGGTATTCAATCGGTAGCGTTCTTTTCACTCAGTGGTCGAAGAAAGAAAAAAGAAAGAAGTGATCCAACCTCCTTCCATCCATTGGACCACCCACCCGATACATACATCTAACCAGGAAGCTCAATAAGCCTAAACCATTGGTTGTTGTTCATCCATCACCTACTCTTCCCCCATGTTATAACTCTGATACCACTTGTTATAGATCTGATCTGAAAATATAAGATAATAGAAATAACCCAATAAATAACAAAATCCGAATATAGAAATACTTCACTTTATTAATCAAAACCTTAAGGTAGGGCAACACCATACATTCACTCCTTAAGGAAGGAGAACACTCCACAAGCCATATGCCTGTTCATACAATAATCCTTAACACCTCTCAATGTGGAGTCTCTAGCCTCTATATAGGCCTCATACATAAAATACCATGGGTCATTATCATGGTTCCCTCAATACCATCTATCTAATACCATGGGCCCATTACATTATTACTAACTACTTGTGGTCCCTTACATGATACGGGTTAACCACCTTATTTATTACTATGGCCCATCCCATTATTACATTATTCCCTTGGGTACCTCCCTTTGTACCCCATATTATCCCCCCAGGTATATAACATTCCACCCCCCTTAGCATGTTTTGTCCCCAAAACATGGGAAGAACACAAATAATAAGATCTACTTAAAAGAGTAGTCCACTGGTACCATGCACGTGCATCTAACCATCCAATAGAAAGGTGAACCCTCAATCTTGTTGGTGCCTCGCTCGCTTGAGATGGAAGTTGACTGTGGCAGCTCTTCTGTGTTGATGTGTAGTAGGTGGATCTTCGCTCCTCTCTATCTGTCATGCGGGGGTTGTTGTCCTTGTGGCTAATTGGTTGCCATCTTGTTGGTTGTTGTCTTGCGGGGTGATGTGGGTGATGATATGTTGAAGTTTTAACCCACAGTGTCTTTTTCTTTAATTCACCCCTTACTGGAGCCTGACTGTTATCTGGTGCATGTTGTGGTGCCTGCTGTGGTGTCTTATCTTCCAATATTACTTCAACCACTGAGCCCTCATCTGATGTATCAGCACCTGTATCCTTTTCTGCTTCAGCCTCTGTTTGTGTTTGATTTTCGATCATCAATGGCTCATCATCTGATATGTCAGTCCCTAGAACATCTTCTGCTTCAGCCTCTGTGGACTCTACCTGTTTATTGATGGAAATATCCTGTAATGTAATTTTCTTCTTTTTATACCAGAGCTTCAGGAATTTCTTCTGCACGTTAATATTTATAGTACCCACCGATTCCATCCACGGGTATCCCAAAACAACATCCTCATTAGCCATATCTGAAGCATAAAAATCAGAATGCAATACATACTTGTCCATAGAAATCTTCAAATCTTTATAAACTTGCACCTGCTCATTATTAACCTGTGTGTGCTCCATGTGGTTCGCTGGCACTTGTAATTTTTTTGCCAAGTTGACATTTATGAGATTTTGCTTACAACTCGGATTTATAAACAATGATTTTCTCCTTCTGAATCAATCCATGAACCTGCAATAAGGATATACCAGTAGAAAATAACCCTTTACGTGTCTCATTTTCCTTTATTCTAGCACGAGACCATTTGTCTAAAAAGACTTTCAAATTCTGCCTCTGAAAGTTTTGTCAACTACATGTTGTCAGTGAGAAATACCATCTGTAAGCCTCATCTTTGAAACCAAGCCACACTGAATCCTTCCAAATTTTTGCCCATATTGACTTTTTTTGTTTTATAAATTCTTCAATAGTAGGGCCATTATCTTTTTCTGTAAAACATAGAGCCGCCATGAAGAGGGTTTTGAAAAAAATTCACTTACTTGGCGAAAATTTGAAATTGTCACTGTTTAGTCAATATTGCTCAGAATCCCTATTATGACCTGTTTTCGGAAATGGAACAACCATTATGCATCTGCCCATGTGATAGAAATCCCAATCCAGGCACTCGAATTTCAGATCTGCGTTGCAACTCTCCCGCCATCAACAAAAATTCTGAAAAAAAGCGCTGATTTTAAATCAGCAATATCTCCCTCATCCGGACTCCGATTCGACTTTCTTTTTTTTTTTTTAAATCGGGTATTTTTTCACAAAGAATCCAGATCTGCAATTAGATTCTGTAAATCTTGCACCAGGACATCCAGATCTGCGCCGCAAACTCGCCACCCTGAAAAATTGTCTACAACACCACTGATTTGTAGATTAGCGATATCTCCTTCATCCGGACTCCGATTTGGCCGATTTTTTTTTTGAAATCGGGTATTTTTCACAAAGAATCCAGATATGCAATTAGATTTTGCAGATTTTGCACCAAAAAATACAGATCTGATCTGCAAACTCGTAGACCCAAAAAAATTCCTGCAAAAAAATAATAAAAAAAAATTTCCACTTTTCCCCAAGAAAGTGCTCTGATACCACTTGTTATAGATTTGATCTAAAAATATAAGATAATAGAAATAACCCAATAAATAACAAGATCTGAATATAAAAATGCTTCACTTTATTAATCAAAACCCTTAAGGTAGGGCAACACCATACATTCACTCCTTAAGGAAGGAGAACACTCCACAAGCCATATGCATGTTCATACAATAATCCTTGACACCTACCTCTCAATGTGGAGTCTCTGGCCTTTATATAGGCCTCATACATACAATACCATGGGTCATTACCATGGTTCCCTCAATACCATCTATCTAATACCATGGGCCCATTACATTATTACTATCTACTTGTGGTCCCTTACCTGATACGAGTTAACCACCTTATTTATTATTATGGCCCATTCCATTATTACATTATTCCCTTAGGTACCTCCCTTTTTACCCCATATTATCCCCCCTAGGTATATAATAAGTGGTATCAAAGCACTTTCCTGGGCAAAAGTGAAGAATTTATTTTATTTTTGCAGGAATTTTCTGGGGCGGCGAGTTTGCAGATCAGATCTGTATGTTTTAGGGGAAAATCTGTAAAATATAATTGTAGATCTGGATTGTTTGGGAAAAAATACCTGATTTCAAAAAAAAAAATTGGCCGAATCGGAGTCCAAATGAAGGAGATATCGCTGATCTAAAAATCAGTGGTGTTGCAGACATTTTTTGGGGCAGCAAGTTTGCGGCGCAGATCTATATGTTTTGGGGAAAAATCTGCAAAATCTAATTGCAGATCTAGATTCTTTGTGAAAAAATACCCGATTTCAAAAAAAAAAACAGTCGAATCGAAGTCCGGATGAGGGAGATATCACTGATTTAAAATCAGCTCTTTTTTCATAATTTTTAGTGACGGCGGGAGAGTTGCAGCGCAGATCTGAATTTCCAATGGTTGGATCGGGATTTCTATCACATGGGCAGATACAGAATGGTTGTTCCATTTCTGAAAACAGGTCATAATAGGGATTCTGAGCAATATTGACTAAACTGTGACAATTTCAAATTTTCGCCAAGTAAGTGAATTTTTTTTCAAAACCCTCTTCATGGCGGCTCTATGTTTTACAGGAAAAGATAATGGCTCTACTATTGAAGAATTCATAAAACAAAAAAAGTCAATATGGGCAAAAAATTGGAAGGATTCAGTGTGGCTTGGTTTCAAAGATGAGGCTTACAGATGGTATTTCTCACTTGACAACAAGCAGTTGACAAAACTTTCAGATGCAGAGTTTGAAAGAGTCCTTTTAGACAAATGGTCTTGTGTAGAACAAAGGAGAATGAGACACATAAAGGGTTATTTTCTACTGGTATATCCTTATTGCAGGTTCATGGATTGATTCAGAAGGAGAAAATCATTGTGTCTGTAAATCCAAGTTGCAAGCAAAATCTCATAAATGTCAACTTGTCAAAAAAATTACAAGTGCCAGCGAACCACATGGAGCACACACAGGTTAATAATGAGCAGGTGCAAGTTTATAAAGATTTGAAGATTTATATGGACAAGTATGTATTGCATTCTGATTTTTATGCTTCAGATAATATGGGATACAAAGGGAGGTACCCTAGGGGGGATAATATGGGGTACAAAGGGAGGTACCCAAGGGAATAATGTAATAATGGGATGGGCCATAGTAATAAATAAGGTGGTTAACCCGTATCAGGTAAGGGACCACAAGTAGTTAGTATAATGTAATGGATCCATGGTATTAGATAGATGGTATTGAGGGAACCATGGTAATGACCCATGGTATTGTATGTATGAGGCCTATATAGAGGCTAGAGACTCCACATTGAGAGGGGTCAAAGAATATTGTATGAACATGCATATAACTTGTGGAATGCTCTCCTTCCTTAAGGAGTGAATGTATGGTGTTGCCCTACCTTGAGGGTTTGATCAATAAAAAAACATTTCTATCTATTTCGATTTTGTTATTCTTGGGTTTATTTCTATTCTCATATATTTTCTAGGTTAGATCTATAACAAGTGGTATCAGAGCTATAACACCCCATCTGTTGGCCATAAATATTCAATCAATAAAATCCAATAAATCCATGTTGTTTGGCTGAAGACTCATCATCCTCAAACTCCTGAACATGCCCTATATAAATCGATTGGACTCTGCAACTAAACACCGATGACTATGCTCCTCAAATGATGAATCAACGTAAGGAAGGCATTATTATATCGACTGGAGGCTAATGGCTTCTGTTGAAAGGTGGCTTATGGTGGACTGGGCTGAAATCTTATGACTCAGGCTTATGTTGGGCTTCATCTTATGGCTCATGGCTTAAGGTTGCATCATCACAAGACTAGGCTTTCATTCGTTCGTTGGACCACCCCTCTCAGTCGGTAGATGTTGGTCATCAATAAAAAGCTTTCCGGGAATGCATATCCCAACTCTGCTCTGTATGTTGGGAGCAAGCAGTGTCTTTCACCATTGCTTCACTGTGTAACTCCTATTCCTTCCTGCTTTCTGCCCATTGTACATACCTTTCCCGAA
This sequence comes from Pinus tabuliformis, assembly GCA_031772625.1. NCBI lineage: Eukaryota > Viridiplantae > Streptophyta > Pinopsida > Pinales > Pinaceae > Pinus > Pinus tabuliformis. Next base: position 472,366,092 of record CM062817.1, read on the forward strand.
CTATCCCTTCCCCTCTGGTAAAACATTCTAACCCCGGCTGCCTTACTCCTGGGGTGAAAGTATAGAGTGGATTGATATGAACGTATGTATTGAATGGATTGAACTGAACAGGTATGCTTAAATAACTATCCATTAGTGAACATCTCTCTCTAGTCTTTTGGCACCTTGTAATGCATGGGTGTATCAACATTTGTTTGGGTAATCAGTGCATCTCACACGACTACATCATTCGTCTCTTTTGGCCACTCCTCCTGACCAACAACACCAACAAAAGAATTTAATCAATATCCGTGCACCTACCTCACTCACTCACACTCTCGAGTGGGTATCGATCAGTCCGTTGGACCGCCCCACCCCCGAAGATGTTGTCCATCAATCAAATCAATCAATCACTATCGGGTGCGACTTCCCTTCCATGTGGATTAGTCCCCATGGAGTAACCTTTGCAGATTAGGCCCTTCGATTAGGCCCTGTGATTAGCTCTATGTGTATCAGTACGAGAGGAGTAGCACTATGTTTCGGTAGCCATAGGTGAGTTAGGCACCCTGTCAGAGTTCTGTATCGTTAAGTGTCATTGTAGTAACTCTGGTTCCGTCTCGATAAGCTTGCCATCGTGTTGGTTGTTTCCTTCTCTACCCTTGCAAACACTAATAAACATCGACATCGAACTCGACATCCATATCGAAATTGAATCCATTTGCATATCAACGTTGTAGGGTGGGTGCATCCGCTATGTCTGGGTTTTGTAGGGTGTCTGTGGGTCCCTTGCCTATGTATGTCTGTTGGCTATGAGAGGTAGTAACTATGTTTCCATCTCGTTCGTTGAATTGAAGCTATATAGTGCCATCAGGTAGGTTTGTTATGTCATGGTCTGAATATCTCAAGTTGGCTATTGCGCCCAACATATCTTCGTTAACAATGACCCCAGGCGGGATCATCAGCGTCACTAAGTGATACCTCCGCTTTGAGGCCAGTATTACATGTGGTGCTTCCATTGTTTTGGGTGGGTACATACGGTCTAGGGAAATTCTCTCTGCTCGATCTCTATGCCTCTGCTTCCACGGTTTCTCCCTATCGTAGCTTTGAGGAGGTCTCGGAGTATTGAATCCATCAGGAGTCGAGAACTAGCATTTTTTTGTAGCCAAATCAATGATTTCATGCATTTCAGTTTATTCCATCCAACCAATATAAGCAGGCACCCATATCTATAGATAACTTTCAATAAGCATGTATATAAATAAGATCCAAATATGAAACTCAAGGTATGGTTACCCAGTCTGAAGGCAGGCAACTTTCGAAAGTGTATGAGTCTTGGGATGTACTAAATGAAACTCCCTTCTATCTGGCTGGATGTCTTGACTTTGTTGGACAAATTGGGCTTTCACAAGCAAGCACCTAGTTTGTAAGGGTGAGGTCTAAATAAGAGAAATAATAAGTTTGATTAGTAGTGCCATCCCATCCTACACTCAAGGTTCAGTGCTAAGAATAGAATTCTAAATAAGGTGAGGTGGGGTGCTTAATAAGAGAAACACAAAAGTAGAGGTTCTTTATAAGATACAACAACTAAAGGAACCGAAGGTGGGTTTCCCAAGAAGTGGTTCCGGTGGATCCAATTAACCTAATCAAATTTCATTTTCTAAATCAAAACCTCTCTGCTCCGCGCCTCGGTCGAGTCCCTTCGGGTCCTCGTTTGGAGGGTTCCTGAAGTATATTCACAATCCATTAGGGTCAATAACTATATTTATTACCAAAATAGAGTCTTTAAGACATTTCGGATGATTCCTCCCAATAAGTAAGGAGGGGCAAGAGGGGTGAGCGTTACTTGTATCCTGGTTTTTATGATTCGATGATAAACGATGTTGTGATCGGAGTGTAGAAGACTCTAGAGTGGGTTGCGTGGTGTTGTTCAAATCTTCATTAATATTGGGTTTTCTTTGCTGCTTCGGCTCTTGTTGGTTCGTGTGGTCCTCTCTTGGTTAGGTCGACATCAAATCCAAGTCCACTAGGATGTTTCCTGATACAGTCGCTTGTGGTGGTAGCACTCTTGGGAAACAGTCCTGATCGAGACCGGATGGGCTCCATCTTTTGATGAAGAGATTCAAAAGAAGATCTTTGCTCCATGGGCCAACAAAAGTGAGGTGGTTTGTTAGGTAGGCGCTCTTTACCTACCAAGGGAACTCGAACCCTTATCCCTTCTTATTTCTTACAATGGAACTGCCAGCGCAATAACCACTAGGTGTATCGTCCCGTGCCTGGCCATTCCACGTCATGTTAGTTTCGATCAGTAGGTCCAGGTTCCAACCCCACCTTACTGAGCATTCAAGTCAGAAAGTAAAAGGTAAAAGATATCAGGCAAGCATCAAGATCAAAGATCTCAAGAAGGTAGAAAGATCGATACAGACGGGTAGCAAGAGAGAGTTCAATATCAGGTTGAAGGGATATATAGATATATTAGCCACTAGGTGGAACTACATCAAGTGCACTAATTGATTCATGATGAGTGCAATGGTATGATGTAAAGGAAGGTCAAAGCTATTGTTTGTAGAGGTGCTCTTCCTGGTCTCTCCCCCATACCCGCTAATCTGGCCATTCTTTCCATCCAGACAGTTATCTATTCATTTCCAACCCTAAACCTTAAATGATTCCTTCGTCCGTTGGACCCCCCACACAAGCGCATCTAGTCATCGAGCTAAATAATCCAACTAGCTATCTAGCTAACAAGCGAGATAAGCCCACCACCAGCCAGAAATCCAATTCTCCTAGTTTTTCCATCTCTCCTATCCATGAGAAACTTTGTGAAATGGCATTTTGAAGTTGAGGAAAAGTGACTTTGTATGTTCTGTTGGTTCAAGTATCAAACATAGATCAAAAGAAGAGTAGTTTCCTCTCCTTTTGAGTCGAGACAGCTTACGCTTCTAGAGAGCTCAAATGTAAAAGAAATCAATTTATTTCATCTGTCAATGGAAGCAATCGAGATCAATCACAGGCAGGTAGGAAACAATGGGCTTAAAGGGAAGGGCTATTGGTGAACAGTGCATTCCATTCGTTGTTGGTCACATGGGTCTAATCATGGTTGTAGGTATGTCACAAGGGGCTTAACACGTCTACTGGTAACAGTTTATCAATGAACATTAGTTGGCCACATGGGGTAACATAATCTAGTCAACATGGGTAACAACATAATTGATCCAACACCTCCAAGGAAACATGGGTTCATCCCTCTCGTTCGGTGGTTTGATGGGGAATTATACCACCCGTATCGTGTCAAAATGGGATAAACTCAATATTTCATATCGTGGTAACTTGGGTAACTAAATATCTCTATGGTGGCATATGGGGGAACTAAATCAATCTGTCTGGTATCGTGTCACCTTGTGGAACTCAGTTTATCCAATATCGTGTCAACTGGGGGGAACTGCCCTTTTTTATTTACTACTTACTTCCTTATTAGATTAGATGTAGCATGTCATGCTTTTTGAGGGTCCACAAACTTTGAGCTTATATACTTGCTCACTAAACCTTTTTGACTGGATGGACGGGCTTGCTTGGGTTCGTTGTTACTTAGGGAGTTATTCAAAAACATACTAAAAGAATATTGTATGAATAATATAATATACAAACGGATATCCAACAAAGAAGAATTATATATGTAATTATGCCACTTGCTTCGCACCTTGGCTCGTCTTCCACCAATGTGTAGAAAGGAGACAAACAGACCATCCCTTCCTACCTACCTTAAGCAAGTTCACTTCGCCCCTAGCCGTTGACTTACGATATGGGACCAGAGGAAATTCGGCGCCTGAAACTCAACAGATTAAGTCAGTGGACACTTACTTACTGTGTCATGCGAGAAACTTAGATTCCTCATTACTTACGATGCATCATCTCATCAGTCACCATTTTGATTAGATCATAGTGAGAAACAACCTAATCCACTTTCAATGAGCTAAGGGTATGTTCTTTCAGACGAATAATTCGTGAATCCATTGACTAATAAGGGTAACCAAAATTAGTGTGAGTGACTGAACGAGGTAAAGAAAGAATGACTATATGAAAGGATTGATCCTCTGAGAAACGAGAAACGAATATACCCTTAGAGATAAGGGGTATTGGGAGTAGCCCATTTACGAGGGAAATATCAAAGCACTATATGAAATTATTTATCCCCTTTCAAATGCCTTTGGAAGCATCCTTCCCTCTCCCCAGGCATCCATCTGATGTTGATTCATTCGGTACATACAACATTTAACCTACCTAACACTGATACCCTAAATGGATCAATCACTAAGGACTGAACTAAGGGTGGACTAAAGATAGATAGCTAAGGGGATAACCTTCTCTTTCTTTCTTCCCCTAACTCAATTTCATCTCCTATTATATATGAGATTATTCCATCATTCCCTATTTCCACTAATAAGATAGAGATAGAGAGAATATATATTATATATGAGATTATTCCATTTCATATTTCCCATAAGACATAATATAGAAATCTCTTTTTCTCTACCGAAAACCTTGAATATTTGGAGATCTCCCTCCCTCACTAAATTCCATCTCATGCCTTATAAATGAGATTATCCATAGTGGAACTGATACGTGCTCTTTAGCTATTGTATATTCTATGCTATAAAGTATAATCTATGATGGGTAAGATCTATGCGGCTATGTTGGCTTGTGGGGGGATATTTGTATGGCTACGTGGTGGGTGCTATGGCTGGTAGAGGTGGGCAGGTGCTATGCTCCTCATTGGGCCGGTGGCTATGCTCATTCAGTGGGGCTATGTCGAGTGACTATGATCGTCACTTCCTTCGTCTATGTTGGGTGGGGCTATATCAGGTATCTATGTGAGGTGTGTCTCTACTTTCTATGTAGGGTTTCTTCTGTCATCTATGGTGGTTGTCAATAGGCAGCCTCCTCCCTGTCAACTATGTGGGGTGGCCCCTTCCGGTGTCGTAGCTTCCTGTGCCGTGTTGGTTGGAGCATTCGACAGATGTTTGCTATTGTCTGTGGGCCCATTCCTCTTTCTCCCGGTCGATGTTGCTTGTGTCTGGTGGAGCGCCCCTATCGAAATATGTTATTGGTCAAGTGAATCAATTAATTCAATAAATCAATGCCAATCCCAAAGACCTCTCCTCCACGCATGCATCCGACCTTTGTAGTGAATGCGCCTGGCCACCCGTCTGTCCAATTGGGCCCTCCTCTCTCAAAAGCCATTCAGTATCGATCAATCAATTAAATCAATATCTCTCTACTCCAGGCAAGCATAGGAAATATGTATGGCAACGAGAGGTAGAACTAGAGCTATAGTTTTTTCAAGGGTAGAGGGTCGAGATAGAGGTAAGAGAGTAGAGAGATTTATTGTGTATTGGACCTCTCAAAAAGGAGATTCTATCAGACGGAAATGGCGAGTGAGGTTGTTTTCAATAACCGGGAGCCCATCGGCGTAACCAAGTTGAGTAGCCAAGTGGCCCAGTCGAGTAGCCCATTTGAATAGCGCAGCTAGTAACCAAGTTGAGTAGCCGAGTGGCCCAATCGAGTAGCCCATTTGAATAGCGCAGCTAGTAACCAAGTTGAGTAGCCGAGTGGCCCAGTCGAGTAGCCCATTTGAATAGCGCAGCAACTACCATCCCAGCTGAGTATCCTGATATCCAAGCAGAGTAGGTAAGCCCAGCTCTGACTCGCTGACAATGATTGGCTGACAATTACCCCAGTTGGAAATGACTAGCAATCTTACCTACTATGGCAATGAAAACAGGCTTAGACTCTTGTTGGCTATGCCTAGCAAGGCTCTTCAGGAAAGTACCAGCTACCTGCTATCAGCTATGGCAAAGACCTTCAAGTAATGACTCCTCCCAGCAATGACTATTGTCTATCAGCAAGGACCTTCATGTAATGACACCTGGGAATCCTAGGGAAACTTTCTAAAAGAGCATGTTTCATAAAGAAGAAAATTCATTTCATTGTTCCAATGAGAAAAAAAATTATACCTTGTCCCCAAAAGAAATGCAATATTATTGATTAAAAAACATTGAATGAGGTCGTACCTAACTAGCGTGAATGGCTCAACCCAAACTGTATGAAAGACACTCACCCATATCTAAATGTCTCTCTGTGGGGTATGAACCTCACCCACCCGGAGAATTATATATAACACAAGTTGTTGTACACCTCGCTCTTGTTGCGAAATATCACTAACCCTGCCCCATTCCATGCAATCGCCATGAACAACAACAAATAGTCCGCCTCGCCCCACCCACTGGCTAGGCACACGTCTAAGCATTTTTTTGTATGTTGTATGTTTGACATTTTCTTTCTCTCGGCAATGACCTTAAGGCTATGACTAGCGGTGATCATCCGCAATAAGAACGGATTAGGACTACCCGATACTACCGTATTGTATATGGAAAAAGGCAATGACAACCGGCTATAAGCTATGACACCCGTAAATGATTTGTTGTCGGAAATGAGCTTAAAGCAGTTATGATTTACTATGACCTGTTGTCTATGATAAACTAAGATTGGCTATGATCGACTGGCACTAACTAGAGCTTATTTCTAGCAATGGCAACATAGTTCTACAATGACTGACTGGCTAGAACTATGCATGGCTATGCCTCTGGCTATTCTCTTCAGAAGATGAATTATTCCTCTAAATTCGTTGACCTCAATCACTATCTCGTCTTGTGGCATATGTCCACCTCACAAACTCCTTCATGGTAACTTGGGAAACATAATATCTTACGACAAAAGATTCAATAGAGCAATTGAAGCCATCCTGTTCAAAATCAAGATTTTATGGCGAAAAAGCCTAATATGCTAGTTAAGTAAGGTAACCAACATCTCCAATGTATGTCTTCAGGTTGAAACGATGGGTAACTACTCTCCTTCCTCTCGGCTATGGAAGTGGGACTTTGAAGGGTGCAAGTGCATCCCATTGATCATAGAGAGACGTCCAGAAAGGGCATGTTTTAGTAAGAAGAAAATCCATTTGTGTTTCCCGATTAGGGATTCCCATCCGACTCAATAAAAATGATGACCCAAAGGGGACTCGCCTGAGGTACGTAGAGCGTAGAGCGAGGGGTTAGGTATGAACCGCTCGTCCGACCAAAGAAGGACGAGGGTTCTATAAATAAAATAAAATAAAAATGAAGTAAAAGCCGATAGATTTGGGCCCTTTCTTTTTAGCCCTTTCCAATCTCCCTCACTCAAAAAAGTGAATCTAATATTATATCTGAGATTATGCAATTGATAGGTGACTTCTTGGCAGATTTCTCTATTCTCTTCCGGTGGGGAAATGGGGTAGTAATCTTTCAGGTATCGCGTGATGAACCATGTGTATTTTGGGATGTCAGCCAACAGCTTACCAGCAAGCAATGGGTCTTGTAGTTTGGTAATGGGTGTGCTAAGGATGATATGCCCCCTGTTGTTCCATCCAGATAGCGGCATCAGAAGAATGAAATTCAGTTTTCAAATGAATCCGTTGAACTCAATCGATATGCTCGTAAGTGATAAAAATGAACTTCCTCTCTTCGTGTGGTGTCGACTTGGGAAACTCAGTCTATCCCGCTCCAAGGCACTGTGGGGGATATTGTCTTTTATAATAATATGTTGAAGTCTTTCAAAACTTGTATTGGCCATTCGTTATACCCCACAAAATCTTTAGGAATCTATTATTTAGCAACCCACCAGAACTTTTAGTTTCTTATTCTTGAGCGAGCACCCCACCGAACCTTGAGATTCTATTGGACGAGAATCCTCTTTATAACCTTATTATGGATAGGATTTGACCCACCCACCAAACCGGGTGCCAGTTGCACCTAAACCTAGTGCCATGAGACAAACCTTTACTGTTTTAGACCAGAGCTTACAGAAAATTATTGTTACAACAAGGAAGGGGCCATCAAGACCCAGATCCCATAATAGCTGAAATCGAATGAGCTGATTGAATACATCAAATAAAATAAATAAACCTTAGGTGCAATGTACGCCATATACCATGTATTTCCATTATACATGTCAACTAACATGAATAAACTGAGATAAGAGTAGTTTTAAAGAATAGAATAGGGTGGTTTTTGGGAGAGAAACAGATTCTAAGTTCAATCTCCAATTTCCACCACTCTACTGGAGCGAGGCAATAATATTGTTCTACATCTACATAGAAAATGTGTACAGAATGACAATGCAGCCGTGCAATGTAGCACGCAAACACAAAGATCAGTAACTAAATTACAATTTATTCATAGTTTATTTAAACATAAATAATTACATTTACAAATGGGGATAATTTTTTTTCCAATTCTTCAACCCAATGCTACAATTTATTCATAAATTTGAAAATTGAAAATAAGAAGATGATGCTCAAATAGAAATAGAAACTATCAAAAACAATCAAATAATTCCAGTTTTTCAGCTAGCATTATTAAGAACCAATAATTGACAAGAGGAAATGACCCAAGAGTAGTAAGACTAAGTGTGAAACAAGATAATCTGCAACAAAAATAGCCAAACTGCGCTGCGCTCCCCTAAACCCAACTCTAATTTACATGAATATATTTTATTTAAAGATGGACTTATATGGAACACATGTTATTCAAACAGTTTGTTTGTCCAAAGTCCCCTTTTAGTCTATGTTTCATCATGATTGATTTAAAAAGCATTCATAGGCTAACCTAATCCCCATAGCTAATATATTTAATCACTTATCGCTAATATCTTTAATCACTTGGGAAGAAAATTAAAATAGCTTTTGTATTTTTAATCCCAAATAAATACTAGACACAACCAAGTCAGTCGGAGGATATTGAGGAGCATTTGCACAGTACCTTAAAAACGTTGAAAACATTGCTTCATAGCAGTAGTGATGATTCCTTCCTCTGCGGTAGTGCGTACTTTGCCCTTTGCACTCCGTCCTCTGAGGAGCATTTGCACAGTACCTTAAAAACGTTGAAAACATTGCTTCATAGCAGTAGTGTTGATTCCTTCCTCTGCGGTAGTGCGTACTTTGCCCTTTGCACTCCGTCCTCTATCTATATGCTAGCAGAGAAGCTAGAAAATGATGGCAGCAAAAATAAATAAACAACATCAAAATCCGTAAATAAATGAATGAATTACTTACAAGTTGCAATTACTGTCAATTTAAAGAAATCAAATCGTAATAACACCACAAAGAAGCACAAACATGAGGTGTTGAGAAGGAGCTGCAGTGTACCTGTATATCTTGTAGAATATTATTCCGTCACTATGCAAGTTCTTTATGTAGTCGAAGAAAAGCTGGAAACAGCAAATCGATAAACAAACCAACAGCATTAATGCGAAAAGTCTAAAAATATTTAAAGTTGCTAAAACGAAAATCAGAGAATTAGATATACCAATTGCTGTTAAAATAGGGAAATCAAATTTATTTCACCTCGTCCATCTAATCAAAAGAGGAATGGACATTGTGGTGGCCAGTTTACTTCAGCTATCGGACGACCCAGAAATAAATACCTCCGCTTTAGGAATTTTCCCTCTCTGCTTTTGTTCAGCAACTTCTCCTTCTGTGAATTGCTCTCGCTGTAGCACTCTGACGTTAGTCTCACAAAGCACAATAATAATAGCTTTTACCTCCTACATCAGAGAAAATTTGCCAAATAACATCAGAGAAAAAAATTATGAAAAAGATAGATACTTCGGATGTCACTTGGTCAAATACATGGACGACTGGCAGATGTTTCTCGTCCAACGGCTGGAGTTTCTGAACAAAAAGGAATGCTCTTCCATAGCTTCACTGGAATCTGGAACTAGAGGATCTCAAACTATGGCGTTATGGCGCCTTTAAATGTTTATACTTTGTAATACCGCATTGATGTTACCATGAATCCCTTAGGGACAATACTTTATAAGTTATACGTTTGATAATTATTTTTATAGAAACATTGCCCAAATATATTTTGGATGATATTAGTTAATGTTATTATATTCATAATAAAAGAAATTTGTTTTTTATACATTATAGGATGGATTTAAGTTTATTATTTTAGGTTTTTAAAATGAATTTTATTATATATTTTTATTTGGTTATAAATAATATTTTTATTATTTTATTTATATTATATAAAAGAATTAAATATTTTTTATTATTTTAAATATCAAAATACATTAGTTTAATTTTATGTATATTAAATAATTGTATCAAGAAGTTTAATCATGTTATGTTATTAAAATATTTTCACTCAAATCAATTATATAAAAATAAAAATTAAATCAAATTATTTAAAATAAATTTAACATATCTATATAATTAGTTTATGCTTTAAAATTATTTATGTTTAGTTAAGAGTGTATTTTTCGAATGTAAGGAAACAAATTAACAACGCAATACAAGTATGCCTCTTTAGGGACCACCAATGAGTAATTCCAGGTTATGATAAGCCATCTTGACTAGGGATTATCAAACTTTTCCTCAAGTTTTACATTCAAAAAAGAGGCTTGCACCTTGAGGGATTTGATCCATCTCTAATCTAAGCTTGATAAAACCAGAGTTAAGATGGATCTATGTTGGTTATATAAAGAATAAGTTAACACATAAATCAAAAACACTTATATTATAAATGGAAATTAAAATAAAATAAAAAGATATATTTTATCTATTTAACTATTATAGGAAAACCCAAATTGACATATTAATTTTTTTACTTATTAATTTATTTCATTAAAAAATCTTGATAATGATCAATATTTTAAAATTAAAATATTCAATAACTTCTCACTACTAACATAATGTCATTCCCACATAATATGTTATGCTAATTAAACTCTTTTTAACATTTGTTATTTTTTATGCTAATCAAATTCTTTTAACATTTGTTATTTTTTATAAATAACTAATACCAAAAAATAGATTACTTTTTATCTACTTGCAAGGTTATTTTAGCAAAAACTCAAATTAACATATTATTTTTTCAACTTATTTCATTAAAAAAAATCTTAATGATAATCTCACTTTAGAGTTGAGACATCCAATAATTTCTTACTAAAAAATAACATAATCTCCCTCTATGAGCATTAAAGAGAGCATTAAATTCTTTTGACATAGATTAATTTTATTATATTAAAATTATTATTTATTTTAATATAAATTAATTTTATTAGAATTATTATTTAAATATTAATAAAATTATATATATATATATATATATAATTAATTTAATAACATTTTTCATATTGTTGAATTTTTCTAAAATTTTGTTATCATCAAATTTTTTATATAAATTATTAATTTTTATATTAAAAAAATATTTTATTATCTTAAATTTATTATTAATCAATAATATAAATTAATTTTAATATATAATTATTTAAATATTATTGAACATTATAATTTTATTTTTGAAATATTTATAATATATAATTTTCATTATTTTATTTGTGTTAAACAATTATTTTATATGATTAAAAATATTTTATAAATATACATAAAACTATTTAATGTTAACTTATATTTATAATAATTATTTTCGTATACAGCTTAATTTCAATTTTAATATTATTTATAACAAATTATTATATAAAATAAATATATAATAAACTAAATTTAAAATAAAATAAAGAGAATTCTTTTCTCTAAACCATTTAACAGAAATTTAATTAACTTATTAAATTTATTTATCAACTAATTTGTAATATAAATATTATTAAAATAAATAAATAAATCAATAAATCAAAATCCAATACAATTTTATAAAATATAATTAGGTGAATTAATTGTTCTCTGCTAGACCAAAATATTAAATCTTAACATAACAATAAAATAAATAATAATCTCATTATAAATAAATCATTTATTTATCCATAAATATTCTAACACTCACATAAATCCAATTTAGCTAAACAAGCTAATACTACATCTATTGCATTAATACACTCCTAACAATTTGAATTTTTGATGAGTAGAAAGCTAAATCTTTAAATTATAACTTCTTATATTTTTAAACCAAAAATTAGCGGGCATGTCTGAACATGTACCTCACCGAAACTTAGCGGCCAAGTCTGAACATGTAACCTACACCACCCTCAATAATGCCCGAGCTAGACCAGTTCCCACCGTACACGTGAGAGACAACCTTACAGCTTTGCGTTCACTGAACACGTGGCGTTCATTGTACACATCAGATAAAAATAATACACACCGTACACAATACCGCGTATGTCGCCATGGCTCCAATGGAGGGAAGATATATTCCGAAATAAAATTGCTATGGTTAAGTAGAAAGAAAAGAGGTTAATGACAGGAAAAATTGTAATGTCATATCAATGCTCTAATTTATTAATAGATTTGAAAATTCTGTCTGTCTGCGACTTTTTAGTTTTAGTTTGCCTCTACGTCTGAGTCTTTCAGATTCCATAAGTTTGAGTTCTGAAAATGATGAGTCTTGAAACTATGTTTCATTGCATTATTAAGATTAGTAATTGATTGGAAGAAATTACCCTAGAGGAATAGTAAGACTAAGTATCAAACTGATTAATTTGCAACCAAAATAACCAGAGGAATAATAAGACTAAGTGTCAAACTGGTTAATTTGCAATCAAAATAACTAAACTCTACAAAGCTCCCCTTCTGTTACATATAATTTTCATAAACCCAAGGATAATTTACATAAATATAATAAACCCAAATATATTTTACATAAATATATTTCATTTAAAGATAACCAACCTGAAATGTGAGAACTAGAATTAGCCAGAATAGTGGGTTTGTTTTTAGAATTTTAAGATTATATAAATGCATAACATTAAACACAACATGGTATTTCTGAAACACAACATAAACCGTTTATTTGTAAGTTTTTTTAGTCTATGTGTTTATGTTTTATGAGGATTATGATTGATTTAGAAAAGTTTTACTTACTAATCTAATTTTTATAATTATTTTTTGAATTATTTAATAATAATAAAAATAGTTTTTTTTCAAATAAATATTATTAAGAAAATAATCATATATTAACCTAATTTTCATAATTACAACTATTTCTTTACTCATTTTGCCAAAAAACCTAATTTTTATATTTTTAATCCAAATAAATACTATCAATTATAACACAAGCTATAAGATATTTGAGAAACAACTACAGAGTACCTTAATGCTCAATCCTTCTTTGCAGTGCTCACTGTTTGCACTGTCCTTTATCTATATGATAGCAGAGACATTGGAAGCAAAAAAATAAAATAAACAAAACAAATACCTAATTTAATTTAAAATATATATATTAATAAATTAATCATTAATTCAAAGGAATAAAATCAAATAACACCACAAATAAGCACAAATAAAAGAAAGGAAAGCTGGAAAGTTCCCTATATAATCGAAAGGAAAGCTGGACACAGGACATAAGCAAAAAGTCTAGAAATAATTAAGGTTACTAAAACTAGAAAATTAGACATGCGAATTGCTCTTGATATAGGGAAATCAAATTTCTTTAAAAACTATGAAAAATAGATGCTTACGCTAATGCCACTTGGTCAAATGAATCAAAGGCTGACGGATCAATTAAATAAACAACAAAATCTACTGCGACGAAATCTCCCTTTGCATCTATTTAACTGTTGCCGCTGCCGCTGCCCCTGACATATGTTGCTTAAACCACTTATGTGTGCTCAGGTGTTTCTCGTCCTGTTCTGAATAAAAAGGTTATGCTGCTTCCATCTCTTAATTTTGTTATTCTAGATTTACTATTAATTATTGATATAAATTAAATTTTAATATATAATTATTTAAATATTATTTAATCTTATAATTTTATTTCTGAAATATTAATGATATACCATATTTATTATTTTATTTCTGAAATATTAATGATATACCATATTTATTATTTTATTTCTATTTTTTTCCAACAGATTATTTTGCCTGTATTATATAAAATAATATTAATGATATACCATATTTATTATTTTATTTTTATTTTTTTCGGCAGATTATTTTGTCTATGTTATATAAAGTAATTTGATAATTATTATTTATATTTTAAAGATATTTTATAAATGTATAAAACTATTTAATGTTAATTTTATATTCATAATCATTTTATTAATTTTAAAATATATTTATTTTAATTTCAATTTTATTACATGAGTGAAAATTAAAATGAAATATAAAAAATATTTTTTTTTAATTATTTAAACAAATTTAATTGACCTATTAAATTTATTTAAATATTAATTTATTCATTAACTAAATTGTAATCCTTAACAATATCTCATAAAAAATTAATATAATATATATTATTAATAATGAATAACAATATATTAACAATGTTGATATATTTATATGTAAATTTGATATTTTTATTTTGTTTTTCTATACTGTATTTTTGTATTTCTCTATTTTAACTACGAATTAGTATTTTTGTTATACCAAAATATTATTGAATTATAGATACATCTAAATAAGTTCAATACAGACATAATATCTCAATTTATATTAACGAATATGAAAATACTATAATAATATATTATAAATAATTAATTATATAAATAAATTATCAAAATTATTTATCTTAATTTCTTAATTATATTCCTTAATTTTTTAATCATTAATTATTTATTAATTTTAAAAAATGAGGATGTAAAATCATTGATTTCAAATATATAAATTAAGACATTACCCCCAACGTTATTGGAAAAGTGCTCAAAAAAAACATTCTAAATAGCTATGAAAGTGATTAAGATAAGGAAACAAAATAGTAATGAAAATTTGAAAAAAAAAAAAAACGAACTTATATGTTGACTTTAAATATGAAATGTTTATAATTGATTATGGAAAATAGACCATGATGTCAAAATAACTTTTATATAGGTGTACTTTAATGATTAAATGATTGATAATTAATTAATTAAAAAATTAAAATGAAAAAAATCTAATTTATTTATTAATATTATAATAAATATATTTATTAATAAATAAAAATTAATAGTCATAATCCTTCTTCTCTAAGCTGATGATATTGTTTTTCTAGCAAGGTGCCCATCTGATCTTGATAAGCAATTTAGGCTTCTTAAGGATTTCTGTTTTACCATGGGTATGACTATTAACACTGACAAAACAAAAGTTATGATTATAAAATTCAAGAAGGACACTTACGCTAATTTTATGTATGACAATAATAACTTGGAGGAAGTGTATTCTTACAAGTACTTAGGAATTGATATTCATCACAAGCTCAACTAGAACTATAGCATTGAGAAAAGGATTAATGGGGGGTGGAAAGCTTATTTTGGTTTTGAAAATAATTGCAAAATAACAAACCTCATAATGTGGGATAAAAAGAAGTTCCTCTTTGAAACTTTAGTCACTCATGTTATCTTATATGGATGTGAGGTCTGGGGTTGCAGCATCTCTAGAGAATCTTGGAGAAAGATTGAGCAAATCCAAAAGTGTTTTATAACATATAACCTGAAAATTAAAAGCAATACACCCTATCCTATTCTCCTTATAGAAGTAGGTATTTCCCCTATCGAGAGCCTAGTTATGACTAGGCTTATGTTGTACAAGCACAAACTCAAGATCATAGACTTCCTAAGCTAGCTTTAAAGACACGAAGGCCTGGTTAAACCTTTGGGAGATCAACGAGAATGATGCTTTGCAAAAAATTAATAACATTAAAAATATTATTACTTCTAAGTTCAAAGACAAAATGTGGTGTGAGAAAGATTTAGCAGCTAAAAGAAAATTAAGTTATTATAAGAAGGTATCAACCCCACCCTAGAAGATCAAAAGTATCTCTCTGTTTTAACTAGCTCAAAGAAGAAAATTAATATAGCGAAGATTAGAACGAACTCTCATGAGCTTCATAGTGAAACAGGTCCTTGGGCAGTTCCTAAAACACCATGGATGGAAAGGATCTGCCATCTCTGTGAGAATAGGAACATCGAGGGTGAAAACCACTTCATCTTAGAGTGCCCCACTTACCACCACATTAGATCTCAGTTTACTGACCTTCCTAGCCTTTTACGATGTCAAAATTATAGTGAGCTCGGGAGGCTTCTCTCCAAGCTTTTTGAGCATAGGAATAAAATCTTGAATCAAACTAAATAATTTGTTTCTTTAGGTCGGATAGACCAAATTTTGGTCATTAACCACCATCATCATCATAAAATTAAATTATGTTTTGAAATTAAAAAAAATAAAATAAATGTCAAATCTTATTAGCATAATTGGTTGAGAATGACCCTGGTCAGCAAGGCCATTGAGGACGTGATTGTGCCCTGGGCTAGGGGAGGAAACATGCTAAAAAATCTAGTCACCTAAGAGTTGGTGTTTCCCAAGCCAAGTGTGATCTCATGGTGACTTTGACGGTTTAGACGTCCTTGGGTCACGACTCCTCAAGCTACAGGTCAAGCCGGGAGGATCACAGGCAACTTGACAAATATATATATATATATATATAATCTATTAAATTATTTTTCGTTTAATTATTCTATTTTATCTAACAATTATAAATTTTAATCCCTAATTTAATTAAGTATATATTATTTTAATAAAGAATAAAATATTTAATATGTAATATATACAATAAATGTTAAAGTAAAATATCATATTGATGGATATTATTTGTTCCATGTTCATATTTAGTATTAATAAAGTTTTTTAAGTTTGAGTTTCATTTATGGTTAGTTTTCAAAGAAGAATGAAATTAAATCTTGTATATATATGAAGATAATATAGTGAGCATTTTAAAGTTGTTAATCTTAATTTTTTATAATAAATTTGATGATAATTAAAAAACAATGGATGTGGACAAATTCCATATATTTAAAATAGTAAGTTTAAATATCACTTTATTATATATTTACTTTTGTGAATAATTGATAACTTATTAAAAAAAAAAATTGATAACTTCTGAATACCTTTTATTTAGAAAAATAAATTTTATACTATAATTTTATAAGATTTTATTTTATAATTTACTTTTAAATATTTATACTTTTCCATTATCTAACTTCTCTTTTCAGATTATAAAATAAATCTATTAAACATATTTACAATATATTAAAATTTCTCTATAAAACTAAATTTTTATTATTATTATACTTACTTTTAATTAAAAATGATTTTATCATTACTCTATACTTTAAAATTATAATATATATATAAACTATTCCAAAAACTTATAATCTAACTTAATTTAAAATTTTATATCTAACTACCCTATACACTTTATATTAAAGTCCTCTACCATATTTAAAACTCGCATGTCTTTATCTTTATATCATATTATATTAAAAACTATATATATATATATATATATATTATAAAAATCATGTATATTATTACCTTAATATATTAATAATCATTTGTATTTGATTTAACAGAAAATCAATCCTTAAAATTTTAACTTATTATTTATTTTCAATAACAAAATAAATAATTAACGAGCATACACTACATTAATACATGAGTAACGATTTGAATTTGATTACATGAAATTAAATCAATGATGCCCGAGTAACATGTCTGCTACACCATCCTCAATGATGCCCGAGTTGGTGGATTAAAAACGTGGTGTGACCTGGGTCCCACCGCACACGTTAGCGATTGAATTCTAACGCGTTTCACTCTACATGTCAGATAAAAATATACAAACACCCTGTACGCACTCATACTACACCGGACACGTCAGCTAAAACGGAGTTTTAATATTATATTATATTATATGGATACACCTAATTCACCAGGAAAGGACGCATTCAAGTTTAACCACAGCCAGCGACAAGTTCTTAAATATCACCACGTTGTTTCAGCATGTTGTCCACCAACAGTGTGAGTATACGAGCAAGCGGTTGGGAATAGACAGTACACCTTTTGTCAAACCAAAGTGTATTAAGTTCGATATCTTTCTTTGGTTTTATATATAATATATTTTTTCCTATCCTATAATTAGGATTAACATTTTTGTTGTAACAAATTATTATATAGAATTACATAACTAGGGAATAATTATATAGAATTACATAACTATGGACTAGCATTTTTCTTATACAAATTATTATAACGAATTATAGATGCACCTAAATAGGTCAATATAATCATAATATCTTAATCTATATTAAGGAATATAAAAATATTATTATAATATATTATAAATAATTAACTATATAAATAAACTATCAAATATTATTTATCTTAATTTTTTAATTATATTTTTAATTTTTTAATCATTAATCACTAATTATTTATTAATTTAAAGAAGATGTAAAATCATTGATTTCAAATATATAAATTAAGACACCATCCCAACATTATGGGAAAAGTGCTCGAAAAACATTCTAGACAGCTATAGAAGTGACTAAGATAAGATAAGGAAACAAAATAGTAATGGAATATATATATATATATATATATATATCGACTTTAAATGTGAAGTGTTTATAATTGATTAGCCAAAGTAGACCATGATGTCAAAGTTATTTTTATATGGGTGTAATTTAATAATTAAATGATTGATAATTAATTAAAAGGGAAAAAATTATAATTTATTTATTAATATTATAATAAATATATTTATTGATAAAAAATATATTTTAAAAAAATAATTATATTTATAAATGTATAGATAAAAATTAAATCTATTAATTATTTTTCTTTTATTTCAGAATTAAGAATCTTAATCCCTAATTTATTAAAGTATATATTATTTCAAAATTGATAATCTTATTTTTTTATTAAATTTGATGATAATTAAAAAATAATGGATAAAGAGAAATTCTATATATTTAAAATTATAGATTTAAATGACATTTTATTATATATTTACTTTTATAATTGATAACTTCTTAAAAAAAATTAAAAAATAAAAAACTGCCTAAAAAATTTAATAATAAAATTTTATTTTATAATTTTTATTTAAATATTTATACTTTTCCATTTTCTAACTTCTCTTTTTTAAATCTGTAATTATAAAAAAAATATAAAACATATCTATAAAATACTTAGATTTCTCTATAAAAATAAAGTTGTGTTATTATTATATTTATTTTTAATTCAAAATAATTTTATAATTGTTTTAATCTGTTTATTATTATTATAGTTTCTTCCATTCAAAATGATTTTAACATTACTCTATATATATAAACTATTTAAAAAATTATAATTCAATTTAATTTAAAGTTTCATATCTAACTGCTCTATACATTTATATATTTTTTTTACAATTTAAACTCTCACTGTCTTTATTTTTATATCATGTTATATTAGAGATGCCATTGCTACTCTATATTCTTCATTTTAATATGTGCAAAAATTATATATATATATATATAGTTAGATTTTTTATATATTAATATAAATTAATTTCTATTATAATTAATAATTTATTTTTAATAAAAAATAAATATGATAAGAATCAGGGATATTATTGTCTTAACAAAGAATTAAGTCTTAAAAATATAACCTATAATTTATTTTCAATGAAAAAGTAAGTAATTAACGAACATACACTACATTAATGCATGAGTTAACCATATGAATCTGATTATAAGAAATTAAAATTTAAAAATATAACTTGTGTTTTTAGCGTAATTTTTTGGAATTATTTTCGTGGGTTTTCCAGTCTAAGTTTTCTAAAATCTTGCAAGAATTTATTGGAATAGCAAGCTTGATGGTAATCCTTGCACAATTGATGCGCATGAGCGCACGGCTCACACTGTCGGGGCAGAGGACTTTGCGACTTTTTGAAGATTCCGGTGCCGGAATCCGGTAGAAAAATTTGAGCTGAAATCTTGATTTGTATTATTTAAAATAATTTTTTAACTGTATATATGGATTCAGCAACATTAAAAACCCCTGGGGCACTTCTATTGTGCAGAATTTACCCATCAATCTTGTGATTTCAATGAATTCCGGCCAGATTTTAGAGAAATTAAACCCAAAAAATATAACGGAAATACCTTCCAAAAAGTCTTACTAAAGACAACTGCATTTGTATTGATATTGAGCTTCTGTATATATGTTATATGTGATTGATTCCGGCTGTATATAAATGTAAATATATGTACTCAAGGCTAATATAAGCTTCCTCGGGGGACTCGTCCCCCCCCTTTTTTAAAAAAAAATCCTTGCAAAATTAAAGTGCTTTAGGGGTTTATGAGGGTGCTAAATACATATATACAGTCAAGAAATCAGTTTAAATAACATAAATTAAAATTTCACCTCAAATTTTTCTACAAATTCTAACATCTGAAAATCCAAAAAATCACACTAAAAACAAAAAAACTACTACTAAAATTAGTGGGTAGGTCTGCGTTACACCTTCCTCATTGATGCCAGAGTTAAGTCGATTAAAAACATGGTGTGACCTGGGTCCTACCGCACACGTCAGCGTACATAAAAATACACCAACACACTGTACGCACCCATGCTACACGGTACACGTCAGCTAAAACGGAGTTTTAATATTATATTATATGGACACACCACCAGGAAGGGACGCATTAAAGTTTAACCACAGGCAGCGACAAATTCCGAAATATGACCACGTTGTTCCAGCATGTTGTCCACCGGATTGAGAGTATACAGTTTACCTTTTGTCAAACCCAAAGTGCACTAAAGGAAGGGGCCAGAGATCCAACCAACCGGAGAACAAACGGTTTACATTCCAACAAGGAGTTCAATTCGGATCCGTTTTTTTGGATGGAGTAATGCTGCCAGATGAGGATAACTAACAGGCTTGCAGAACTAATTAATATGGGCAGGCAAATATTAAGCAGATAAACCAACACATCGTACTCACCCGTACCACGTATTTCCGCCCGCCGTACACGCCAGCTAAAATGAATAAACAGAATGGAGAGTGGTTTCCATGAATCGAGTGTGGTTTTTTTAGAGAGTTAAAGGTCTCAGGTTCAATTCCCTGGCTCCTCCGATGGAGGGATAATACTGTTCTAGATTTGCATAAAAAAGCGTATACAATGGTTTTTAAGAGAGCTAAAGGTCTCAAGTTCAATTCCCAACGCCATGGCTCTTCCGATAGAGGGATAATGCTGTTCTAGATTTGCATAAAAACAGTGTAGACGATGGCAGTGCGGCCACGTATGTCCGTCCACCGTACACGTCAGCTAAAACGAATAAACAGAATGGAGAGTGGTTTCCACGAATCGAGTGTGGTTTTTTAGAGAGCTAAAGGTCTCAGGTTCAATTCCCTGGCTCCTTCGATGGAGCGATAATACTGTTCTAGATTTGCATAAAAATAGTGTAGACAATGGTTTTTAAGAGAGTTAAAGGTCTCAAGTTCAATTCCCGAAGCCATGGCTCTTCCGATGGAGGGATAATACTGTTCTAGATTTGCATAAAAACAGTGTAGACAATGGCGGTGCGGCCATGTCTGAGGAAGCCAAGGATTCGGAAATAAAATTGAAAAGGCTAGGTAGAAAACGCTGTAGAAAGAAAAGAAAAGTGTAAACGTAATACCAATGCTCTGCTCTAATTTATTCATAGATTTGAAAATCTTCTACGTTTGAGTCTTCTACGTTTTGGCTTTACGCTTTAGCTTTCTCATTCAGATTCCATAATTTAATAGAGGAAATGACTTGTGGAGGAATATCGCAAACCCTACTCCCGTCTTACATATAAAATGTTCGTAAACCCAGTTCCAATTTACGTGAATAAATTTTATTTGAAGATATCCAAAATGCAATTAATGGGTTTCGAATCAACCAGAATTTGAAGATTGTAAAAACGCCCAAAATGGAACACACCGAAATGTTTGTTTGCTTGGAGTCTTGATATTATGTTTCATTATAATTGATTTTGGACACTAACCTAATTATCAACTCAACTTGGCAAAAGAGTTGAATAGCTTCTGTTTTTTTAACTATAATTTTTTAAATCTACAAAACAAATTTATACCGTAAATGTTATGAACTGTAACAATACAAGCAAAAAGATATTCAGAAGGAAACGCAGGTTACCTTAGGGATATTGCTCCATAGCCGTGACGCTCACTCTGCGGGTTGCACAGTCTCTATATGTTAGCAAATAATCTGATAGCAGAAAGAAATAAACAAATAAAGCACCATCAGAAAATAAATAAACAAGAAAACACACCTAACCTAGAAACTCTGCAAATAATTAGGTATCGCAACTGCTATTGATATTAAGAAATCAAATTAAATTTAAACAAATAAACCCAAATCTCCCTTAGCTCATCCATCCAACCAGAAGAGGAATGTAGATTGTCTTGGCCTCTTCAGTTCATCGATCTAACGACCCAACAGTAACTCTCCCTCGGGACCTTTTCCTCTCTGCTCTGGCTGTCTCTGGCTCTAACTCACAAACGTTAATTTGCCTCACACACACCATGCATAAGCACCATTAACCCAGAAAGTCTGAAAGGTCATCAAAACAAAAACGAGAGAATTAGGTATGGCAATTGCTATTAAGAAATCAAATCAAATTACAAACGGACCCAGATATCCCTCACCTCATCCATCCAACCAGAAGAGGAATGGAGATTGTCTTGGCCGGTTTGGTTCAGCGATCGAACAACCCAGAAATACCTCTGCCCAGGGATCTTGTGGAAGAACTTTTTCCCCTCTGTTCTGCGCTCTCTCTGGTTCTCACTCGCAGACGTTGATTTCACACACAATCCACAGATAAACACAACAATAACGATGACATACAGCACAAAAACACAGGCATACCCACACACAGAAAAAGGAACGGACATGCATACCCACACAAAGAAAGGAAAATGGGAGCGCTACACATTCAATCATGACAAGCCAGACTACCAACGCCTAACAGAAGATCAGAGAAAAACGAGATAAACTCAATGAAATTGGGGCATGAGATATATATAGGGAACCATGCCATCTTTTCTAGCTTTTCCTAACGGCCAGCTTTTATCAAATCCTACGTGGCTCTCTAGTGTCAAGCTTTTTTGCAGTGAATATGCTTTCGAGAAAAGCATAATGATACTGTAGGGTATGGCTCAATTCAAAATTTTAAAATCGTGAGAAGGGTTTAGTATCCTACATAGTGTCGTTCACGCTCTCTCGGAGTTGTACAAGTCCCTTCTAACCAATAAAGAGATACATTAAAAGTGATTTCTAAATTAACACATTAAATCTTTTATTTAAAAGATAATAAACAAAGTATTAAGAAAAAATAAGTGCGAATATGAATAAGAATTTATTTTTTTAATTAATATTAATAAAATGTTTCTAAAATCATGTACTTTATTATGTCCTCATGTCAAAATGAGATTATAAAATTATATGGTTTTTAATATTTTAAATTATTATATATAAAGTTTTAAGTTTCAATTTATTACATCTTTTTATTATTGAGAATATAAATTTTGATTTTTTAATTTTAACAAAATATAAATTTTGTTTTTTTTTTTTTTTAATAATTTTTGAATGCTTTTTTTTATTATGGATTTTGATGTTGTTTTTGTTTTTTTTTAATAATTTTTGAATGCTTTTTTTATTATGGATTTTGATGTTGGTGATCATTGTTTATAAGGGATTTGAAGTTTATAATAATTAGGTTAAAAAATATATTCTTTATATCTCTTTAATGTTCAATAAATATGGTGGTTCTAAATTTTTATCACAAATATAATGATTAATTTTAACTCTTTAATTTAATGATTTTTAAATGTTAATTATTATGTAATCGTAATGGTTGCGTGTGAACACAATTGTGTTAGTGAATTTCCCTTGGGGACACTACACTTCAAGCTACGATTTACATCATAAATATACTCCTAACAGTTAGTTATAAAGAGGCATATAAGTTATTTATTCTTGAATTATTTGACAAATAGATTATTGATGACTTTATTTTAAGCTACTATATCTATCCATGAACAAATCCTTCCGCACTTAGTCATGTTTACATGTTATACAATGAATTTAATTTTATTGTTCTAAATTAACTATTGGCTATTAATTCTTAATAGATTAATCTTATGATAACTAACTATTTAAATAATCATCTTTTAAGAGTAACTCAACAAATTTGTATAAATAAAAGACTACAACATAGGTTACATCCTCATAAAATTCATATATATCTAAAAGATTAGTTAAGTAGCCTAAACAAGATCTTATTACATGCCAAAAACAAAAAAGACCTTGTCCTAACCCAAAATCACCCAATACTTGTTTACACTATATGTATTCAAGGAAAATTTTAAGGACTAATATTAGTAGGTGGGCTAATTTTCCATGTTTTTTTCAAAAAAAATATTCGCCAATTTTCATTTTTTCTAAAAAAAAATCGCCTAAATTTTATAGTATAAAATTATTTTACCTTCTAAATCGCAAAATATTTATAGAGACAATATAATGAATCTTTGGAAATTTGAATATTTTTAGAAAAATATCACTAAACATTTTACAATTTGCATGTTAGGGATTAATAACATTCGCCAAGATTTCTAAATTTTAAGATAAATTTCCATGCTTAAAATTTTCCCTATATGTATTCTATAGTAAATTCCTAGTTCATAAAAGTCTTAAAAAATATTTAATTCAACAATTTGCATAATGACTATCAACATCCTCCAAGCCTACACGTTTTGGTATCAACCTCCTAGCTCAAAAGCTCCCTTTCTTAATTGAACTAGTACACGATTTCTTCCTCTTTGATCCCTTCTCTAGGAAAGATTGTTGAGATTCATGGATTTGATACCATTAACTAATTGCATTTTTGAACAATTAATTGTCAAATTCCAAAGGCAACTACTTTTGACTACTACCAGTGCCGGGTATTTTTTTTTAAAGCCACTAAAGACCCCATGATATGATTTATACTACGTGTGTTGTAATTGGGCTCTCAAGTTCATGAATTTTTGTTTCTAGATTAAAGAGAGATGCTCAGTTGCAAATTAATATGCTCTTTATGGCTTTGTAGAGCTCTCTGAAATTCTTGAAGGTCTCTAGAGTCAAAATGTTTCCCTAAATAATAGTTGTATGCTATCAATAATTTGTGAGCCTTGTGAATAAGAACCTATGTGTTCCACAACTCCTACACACCTTGGTGCCTTCCCTAGCACTAAAATGGAACAAGAGGCACCTCTCAATGTCCCAATTAAACACTTCCCAATAACCACTAAATCAACCTAAGTCCCCCCTAGAATCCAAAAGTTGAATTCTCTACGAGGGAGGCAACTCGCCTAACAAGTCTTGAGCACAAAGAAACAAATTGCAGAATAGAAGAAAGGCAGTCACAACATTTACACAACTTAAGATGTGTGTAAACTTTCCACAACCTTGAAACTTAAATGTGAACATCCCACAACAAGCCAAATTTATGTGGGGAGGAAAAATAAGAATATGCAAGAGCAATGTTGATGGTATGTAGACACAAGAGTCTTATTGCTTATCATTAATGTTCAAGTGTTTGATGTTTTTTCTGAGATTACATGCCATGTGGTGTACCAAAAATCCATTGGTAATAACCATATGTCGAAGTAACAACAAAATATGTATCAACATACTGACAATAATTAGGGGATAAATTGGTGGGATAATGCAACATTAACCTTAATATCCCCTAATTTTGTTATGAATTGGAATTTTCCCATCAATTTTCCTCTTGATTATGTTTTTGGAAAAGACATGGTAGTATTGAACTTTTATGCCTTCTAATTGTCTACATCAATCTAGAATTGATATTAGAAAGTTTCCTAGGGGTACTAGTTATTTGTTCATATGATTAATAATGCTACTAGAGTCACAAATCATGATAATTGAATGCATTCTTATTCTTTTAGCGATTTTAAACCCTTTCCAAGGAGCATATTCCTATGCTTTATTATTGGAAGTGATGCCTAATCCCTAAGTGAAACAAGATCTTATCATCTCTCTAGGGTTAATATGACACTCCCCCTCTCCCCCACCCACATAGACATGCCACCTTAGGATTCCCCTTTGATGTTCCATCAAAAAATATAAAATGAGAAAGCTAAGCCTTCATCCAATTTTCAAATTCAAATATAGTTTACTTAAGTTACCAATATGATCTAAAAACTACTTTGGATAGATTTTTACCTTAAATTTGAAATTTCCCAAACCATTCATCTTCATCTATATTGAAACATTTATGAGAGTTGACATATTTTCCTTTGGAATGATATTCAACTAACACACTCTTCGATTTCATTACCGTAATGGGATATGTAGCTCGTAATGAGAAATGGCATAATCCATTTCTAGGCATAGGTATTTTTGCCAACTTTTCAATAACTACAACTTTTCAATTTTCGCCAACTTGGGTAATGCCCTATAAATAAATTCATTAAGGTGGCTATGAAATGTAATCCATTTATCATTTCTTGTTTAAAGGCACCAAAAGAATAAAATTCCCTAATCATACATTTTGATTTCCACAATTCATACATATAGTTAGTCACCTATGGAAAACTTTACAATATGGCTCTCCCATTAGAGGGAAAAACTATTATAGATGTTGTCATCCCACAAGTTATCTCCTTCAATTGAACAATTTTATTATGGTTTTACGTATTTAATCTATGTCATCATACTTTCTAGGATCCTCCAAAATGACCCTCATTATCACCATAATTATTCACTTCATTAGTTAGTCACCAATATTTTTTTCCTTATATGCATAATCCTTAGATAGACCTTATAATGTTTCTCATCGTGTTCTTGTATGGAGATAATTCTATGATTCTGCAATCATTTTTTGTGAGGTTATTTACTCGTAAGATACCTTTAGAGTCCCAAATCTTCCATCATCTTCTAGAATATTCTATTGCTTCTTGTGATTTCTCACTTGTTTTCGAACTTTTTTTTGTATCACCCAAAGTGTTTATTTAGTACTCCTTCTCAGAACCCTTGTTTCTTTATAGTTATTCTTATATCTTCTTGATTCGTTATCCTTTCATGTACTAGTTGTGAACTATATGGAGGTATATTGCTTGTGCTAGCAATCTCTTAATTTGATTAATAAGTCCCACATTTTATTGAATAATCAATGTCTTCTTCACTGCCATATGTTATCTAGGCAATCTTATCTTATTATGTGATTTTCTAGTCTATCATGTACTTCCTATCAATGTTCAAAATCAATAAGTCCATTTCATGAGTAATCCCTATCACTGATAGCTTAGCTTATGCGAAAATATCTTCTAACAATTTACGCTATAATTTCTCTTGATTGGATATCCAAAAGATCACAATCCTTGGCACAAACTAGTTGTGAATTAATGATATGAATATTGACAACTCTCCCCCTCTTGAAAGATGTGACATCCTTAAAGCATGTTATATATTATCTCTTCATTTTAAGGTACTATCTTTCAACCAAATACTATGATTATACAGTGATATCCATTCTCATTAATCCAAAACAACTAATTTATTTTACACCTCAATAATTACTTTTAAATTAATAATATATAACATTTATTATAATCAAAATATTTAACTTATTATTAATAATTTTAAAAAATCAATAAAATAATCATTAAATATCAAATTATAATATCATCACAACACATTATCCAATAATAATATCATCACAACACATTTATATTTGAGTAAAATATTATTGTATATTAATTTTTTTCATTAACATATTTAGCATAACATAATACTACATTACATTACCATATAGAGGAAGAATCATGGCTAGGCTGGTATAAAAGTCTTTATATATAACTATTTACTTTCATGTTGGTAAACAAGGAGTAAATAAATAGCATATTCCTCTCACTTGACATTTATTACTAGTCTAACATAATGAAGGTTCACGTTATTCCCAAATCACCCCATGCTCTTTACACTCTTCGGCTTCTAGCTGGTGGCACTACTTTTCATTTTAAATATGCCCCTAGGCAGAATGCAAAAATGAATGACCCACTTCAACGTTAATCCTTAGCATTTCAAATTTATTTCTCTCGGGTCACTTTTTTTTTTTAACTCACCGTAAAAACTCGAGTAAAAGCGGATTGTACAGATGCTCTTAGCGATAAAAATAAAACGTTGAAAGAGAAAACTTCATGGCTTTCCTATTCCAACGCGTCAACGTTCATATTAAATCTTTTTAGATTTAAGTCTTTTTGTAAAGAGTTCAAGTCTTGGCATAGAAATTATGCAGGCCAATGTTAACATTAACTGGTCTCGAAACCCAAACCCACATTAGAATCTGTGGCATAATAAAGAGCTACTTTAAGCCTGGATAGCTGGGTAGCAAAGATTTTTTTAAAAGTTGCTTTGCACTCTACATAATTGAATTCTACCTCCATTTTTTTCCTTCCATGATCGACTTCTATCCAAAAACATTCGGTGATCCTTGATTACAGATTAAGGTTGCTCAAAACTTCCAAAATGCTTTGAAATATTTCAATTCCCAAGAGTCTGGCAAGAGTCTGGCATTCCACGGAGAGAAAATTGAAAGGAATTGTGTCAAGATTCAGGTATTATCTGATGGATGTGAATAAATATTTATTTCAGTGATTTTTATGAATATGAAATGATATTTTAACGTCTATGAGATTAAAAATAGTCTATGGGACCATTAGTTCCTTGCTTTTCGCCTTTTGCAATTCAATCTTATTCTTATTCAAATTGATGATGAGCTGGCCTAACCTTCCAACAATCCCCTCATTGAAAAGACAATGCCAAGAAATCGATGCTAACATATTCCCATAACTTTCTCTGTTGTCTTTGAATGCATCGCATTCCAAAATGAAATGTTTTTCCGATTCCACTGCCCCAGAGATGCAAAATGTACACACCCATTTTTCTCAAGCTTCTTTAGGCGTTTTCCACCTCATGTTTGACACCAAAGTTGATGCGAGTTGGTTCTTAATTAAACAATAAGAACCTTTACCTTCCACGGAATGCTAGCTCCAATGAACTCTTTTTGTTGTAGATCACACGTAGGGTTGAATTCCTCAATGCATTACTTCTTCTCTCTATCCAACTCTTTTCCCCACACCGAAACTTTTCCATAACAAAATTCTTTAGCTCATTGCTATTTGTGGGACAAACATTAAGGTAGATATTCTAGTTTTTCATCCATGTGTAGTTTTGTTTCATCCATGTTTTCTTTCTTTCACTTATGCATTTATTAAAGATAACATTAGACCATCAACCTACTCCTATTTGCTCAATTCTTTTTAGATATATAATAGAGGATAAAATGTGACCCAAAATAACTTTTGGCCATAGCTTTTTCTTTTTAGATGTATAATAGAAGATAAATTGTGACCCAAAATAACTTTTGGTCATCGTTGAACCATAAACAATTGACAAGGATGGGCTAGGGAGAATCGTGTGATTGGTGTGTTGTGATGGACACTTTTAAGGATAGTGTGCTCATCAAATTCGATTGAATGGGATCACCGAGCTCAATGTTATTCGTCGTGAATGAAAAGCAAGTTGTCTTTAGTGCGATTTTTTGGAAACTTTTCGGGTGATTTTTTCAGTGTAATTTCTTTAAAATCCAGCAGGAATTTATTGAAATCACAAGTTTGATGGGTAACCCTGCACAATCCAAGTGCCCTAGGGGTTTTTCAAGGTGTTGAATCCATATATACAGTCAAAAAGCGAGTTAAATAACACAAATCAAGATTTCAACTCAAATTTTTCCACCGGATTCTGGCACCGGAAAGTCCAAAAAATCGCACTAAAAACAACTCCAATGAAAAATAATCCCATAAAACATTCTTTATAGATAAGTCAAATTGTAATAAATAATAAACCATAATAAAGGATTTTCATTCCATTATTAATGATATTGTTAAAAATAAATATGATTTTTTTAATATTTATTTAATCATTATATTTGTAAGTGATAAAAAAATATTAAAAATTGAAAATTAAGCTCACGTATTGTCTATTAATATGTAGACCCACGTTAGTCTTGATATACCTTGGATTCGGGCGAACTTTGATTTAAGTGGGAATGAAACAAATCGGGCATTCCCAAGAATAGAACCATGGCGTCTTGCACCCAAAGTGAGAATTTTTATTTTTTAAATAAAAAGATATATATTTATGGTACTTTTGATCATTTTTATCAAGCATATTTTCTTTCTTTTTTCTTTTTATTTTTTAGTTTTTTATATTTTTTTACGAAGAGAAGATTAAATAATATAACTAATAATGTTGTTGTCATGGACGAATAATTGGCAAAACTCAAAATTGGGTTGATTTTAATTTCACCACAAACAAAATTATGAATAAATCTAATTACGTATTTGTTAAACACACACATGGCATAGACAAAATAGGAAAGATAAGCATGAGATTGCATCTATTATTTGACATCCCAAGATCTCTTGGACTCTCGTGGTTTTTCACATTCTACACCAACCCATAGAGGATTAGGTGTCCAACATTCCCCCCCTTAATCCGAAGGGTTATGTATGAGTCCAAGAAGAGAGTTATAATACAAAATGTGCAAAAATGCATGGCAGCACTAGGTTGAATGTGCTCTCTGAAATGTTGGTATAAAGGGCGGTGGTTTAGGGATGACCGCCAACACTGGAACGCTTAGTGCAGTTCCAAGAACTCTTCCAAGTTTGGCATGAAGCTCAGGTCTTCTACTAGAGGAAGTGCTCCTGGTGTTTTGAAGAGGGAAACCTTCAACCATGAAAGGGAGGTCTCACCCCGCATAAAATGGAGAACCTCATCCTGAAAAGGGAGGTCTCAACCTGTGATGGTTTAAGGATGACCAAAAACTCTGGAATGCTTAATGCAATTCCTGGAACTCTTCCAAAACTGGCAAGAAGCTGAAGTCTTCTGCTAGATGAAGTGTCCCCAGTTCTTTGAAGATGCATCACCAACTAAAGGCATGTTCAAGGGAATATTTGTCTCTAGCTACAACTCCAAATCCAGTATGGCAAGTTGTGGCTCAGGCTCGCTTGATGTGGCTTTGAAGCTTGTAGATGACCATCATTTCCCCCCTGTCAGATACAAGGTGAGATGATGGAGAAAACTCAACTGCAAGATTGTTCAATACTCTAGAACAAGTTCGGACATATGACTGAAATATCTTCTTGGTTGTTGATGCCCATTGCCAAGAAGCGATCCATCCAAGATAAATCTATGTTCTTGTTGTAGGTTTGTTTCTGAAGCATCTGTTTGAAGAATGACTGGTTTTATGATAGTGCTTACATGGATGAAGATCAAAACAATGATCTTTCATATGGCCAACTCGGTCACAGTGTTGGCATTTCACATTCTGTTGCTGTGGAAGAGGAGCAGAATCTAGAACAGTTGAAGGTGAACTGTCATGAAGAAATCCAGCACTTTGAAACTAGATGGGCTTTGAGTAATCTGGAATGTGAAAGGAAACCTCCTTATCATATCCAAGACCAGTTTTGTGCTTGTTGTGGACAAGTTCTTCCCAAGGTCTGATGACCAGCTTCTGAAGTGCAGGCTGACTTTCTGCTTCTGTATGAAAATATGCTTCTGAAATGAGCACTTGATCTGAATCAACATTATTGACTTGATGACTTGCTAGCTGCTGATAGGATCCTGTTTCAAAGTGAGATAGCGGATTGTTCTGAATAAGAACAAGTTCAGAAAGATGCCTTTTCTGTTGTAACTCATCTTGCTGAAGTTGAGACTCCAGTTGCAAAAATTCAATGTTTTCTTGTGCATTTTGCAAACTGTTTTTAATGTCAGAAAGAACGTTTTTGATAATTTTGATTGTATCATCAACAGAACTAAGTATCAAAGTATTCAGTAACTCTAATACTATATTAATTCTGGCCATTTTCATTGAAAAAAATCAAGTGAATCTCACCCGTGCTGCTCTCAAGTATAAAGAAATCGTTTCAACTGTAAATCAATTCCTTGTCTCTGCCAATCACAATCTATGCAATCGACTTCTTATGTTCTATTAACAACTTGTTTCACCAACATATCTTTGAGTGCTTTCCGTCCTCAAAATGTCAACGCGCCAAGGGATGCACCAGAATTAGCTCCAATACATCTTAACGCACAAATCCAGTCAATGAACTCACTTCAATAGTCATAATAATATTCACAACTCGATCAATCTTCAATATTTGTTTCTTCTCCAATAATCCCTTAGTCCAGCATAGACATTAAAACAACTCTTCTGCCTTCCTCTTCTGGCTTGTCCAAATTCTCTTTTCTGTTATTATGTAAAGTTGTGCTGGTTTCCAATCCTTTATTCAATTTCAAATAACAGGCATGGCATACACGATATGTCTTATTTGTATTTGGAGGAAATGATGCCTTCATAACCTTCTTATGACTACAGGAATGGTAGTATAGTAGTCCACAATGGTGGCAGTTGTGGCTATTTCTGGTCAATCCAAAAGACTGTCATGGCCAGAGGGGGAAAGCATCAAGAAACGCCCCTTCAATTAAGGATTCCAGGGGAAACAGTCAACAACCACTGGATATTGCAAAACCAACGTTCATACCTCGCAATCACATGACAAAGAGTTGAGATTTGGTATACCTCACCTCCTTTACAAAGTTCATATAAGAGTTCAAGTCTACCGTAAGCTTAGGCACAAACATGAAATTTCGATATGCCCCAATCAATAACAAAAGTAAAACAATGATACAAGTATTAGGAGTCGAATCTTTGAAAAATCCCCAACTTAGACTATAGACAATCGTTTGAATTCTTCTGCTGTCATATCCATGATCATTCTATAATAATGCTGCCAGAAATCTTCGCAGCACAAGCCTACAATGAACCTAGTTGCTCAGAGCCAAGGTAATTGATACTATGAGCAGAAAGGAGACCGGGCGCTACAACTCATGCACATAAAAGAAAATTAAACCTACGCTTAGAATCATTGCAGGTTCATTTGGAGTTATGGGCGCTCACAATTATGATAGTACCTGGGCCTTGTTTCAGAAAAGCTGCTAATTGGATCAACAATGCTAATTCCAATGCACCAGTCCATGCAATAATAGGCATGGCAAGATATTCTCTTGATAAAATTGTAGATAACCTGAGTAATTGAAATTAAACGCCACCATGGAAATGCAAATCACAATGCAGTATGTTGATGTGACAGATGATTAATATATGTTAATGTCGCTTGAGCTAGAGTTTGGCCTGTCTAAATTTTGAAATACATGTAGCAGACTCACACGATTACAAATATAAAGCCTTACAATATTCATCGCATAACCCTCTCCCCTGGAAAGCCTGCGGGGCCATCTACGGCTTTATCCGATGACTGTCTCTGTGTGGTGAGAGGTATTACAGTGGGCAACAGATTTAATTACAGTGAGCAGCGATTTAAAACCGGGAGGACATTCTGACCAGCATATTCAATGCAGAGTCCTCCAGCCATTTGATGTTGAATGCATAATGGAATGATGCGGTTCATGCGGTTCTTTAATGTGATGTCTAGCGACCCCAAAGGCTCCTAAACATGATCAGCATCAGCCTCCAGCTATGCATTCGTGCCACAGTCACAATGCTCCCTGCAGATGCACCAGCTCACCGCTCGGTCTTCACTGTACCAGCCACACCATGCCAGAATCTTCTCCTTATGATAATGCGCCCAGATAACTCGCAGTCCATTTAAACATGCCGTAAAGAGTGGAGAAGAAAGATCAGTCTGCCAATGCGTTACAGAATTTCAGGGGATTAAACACAAACAACAGAGTTTTGTAGGTAGTTTTGGTGAGCAGAGGAAACTCTTCCGACAGGAGCAGAAATGTCAGAACTAACATGCAGAAAGGCCACTAAAATAAGTGGCTCAAATATGGGCAGGGCAAGAGAACGCCCGCTCTAATACCATGTTAAACACACACATGGCATAGACAAAATAGGAAAGATAAGCATGAGATTGTATCTATTATTTGACAATGATATACATTTATAGTACATTCGTGTGACCGTTGGGTTCCACATTCCAAGGTCTCTTGGACTCTCATGGTTGTTCACATTCTACACCAACCCATAGAGGATTAGGTGTCCAACAATTCTTGAACTTTTACCTAGAGGTCACACAGAGTGGAAACCTGCTTTGATACAATATGTAACAACCCTGATTTAAAATATACAGATAATACATCAATTTATATGATTAATAATCGACACCTAATTAATTATTCAACTATTTAAAATATAATTGTCAAAAAACATGAGTAGAGATGACTTACCTATATCGGCGGTATTCCTTACTTGTGCTTTTGGAGTTGAATGTTCTTTGAATTCTACTAACCGTAAAAAAGATTTTGGGGACGATTCTCCACCCAAACATAGGCTCAGTTGCACATAATCTTTCTATAACTGGTCATTCTCGAGCCCTCAATCAATATACTATTGATAGGGAATCCTTTGTCTCACAACACTTTTCTCTCAAGAGAATGGATGAAGGAATGATGATTCTCATCTTCCTCATAATCCATTAAAGAGACCAAAAAAATAAAAGGGGTTCGCATGCACACATTCCATGTGTCGACATGAAACTTTTATTTCTTTATTTTAAGTTTTACTTAATTTAATATATTTTTTTAATTTAACTCTTTTTATTTTATTCACTTTTACTTTTTATTAATTTTGTTAATTTTTATAGTTTACTTATATATATATAACTTCAGTTTATTATTTACTATTTTATTTATTTATTTATTATTATATTCTCTTCATTATTTTTTATTTATTTAGTGTTCTTATTTTTTATTTACTTATATTTTAATATTATATTATTTTTATTATTATTATGGGACATTAGATACACATACAATTTCTGCAATTTCCTTCTTCTGTTTCAGCACTTCACATTCGTGGATCTCCTTGGAGGTCACCCACCTAATATAAGAACAACAAATTAGTATGAACCTTAAGTCAAAAATTAAAAAGCAATATAATATATATGTCTCTCAACACGAACATTTCATATCACATACTTTGCAAATGCTGACAATCGACTTATGGCATTCATTAAGTCAACGATAAGACATGAACCCCCCTAATTTCCAATGGCATGATATGCTATCAAACAAATTTCTCAAAGGTCATTACTAATTTTTCTCACAACAGAATATTAAAATATATTTTGTACTTAATAAAAATTACCAGTAAAAGTTTAATGATGATGTTAGATATAACCTTCACGAAATTATGAAAATCGTGTGTTTTAAATCTTGTCAGATGTACATCAACTATAAAAGGTTTTTCCAATGATGACACATAGCCAATAGGTGTCCTCATTGAATGGATGACTTTTTTAGTTGGTCTAGCTGTATTTTTTTTTAAATCCATGGAACTTCTTTATATGTTTCATTTTCCCTATTTGGGCACAAATTTCCTATATCAAATTTGGTACATGAAAGAGCAATATCTCTCCTTGAAGGCAAGATGTCATTCTCTTTGCCTAGTATATGTCAAAATATAGATTACGGGACATTTTTGAAGATGTGTATACGATCTAATAGGGGAGCTATTAATAGATCCTTCTAGTAAGGGAGCTCATAAAAGGTGGATTTCCTTTTCATTCCCTCTAGGATATTAACTACAACTTGTCTTCGTTCTTCAATTGAATTATCTCTATCAAAAAATCCTCCCAAGCTTTTGATTCAACATCTTCATACTTCTTAAGTCAATCACTTGGACCCATAATCATGGGAGGGCCTCTATTTTCAACTTTTCCATCAAATTAATTCTTTTGGTGATTTCTAAACTTATGATCTGGTGGTAGAAAAACCTTGTTGTTTGCATAAATAAATTTATGTAGATCTTTAGAATAATGCCCTTGAAATTATTTTGCACATCTTGAACATGTAAATACCCCGTTTGTTTGAAGCCCTACAATTTAATAAGTAATGTTAATAACATCAAAATAATAATATAAATGTAAGTATGAAAGTTGGGATGAAAATAAATTATGAGTGTAAATACGTAAATATTTTAACTTACCAGAACAAACACTAAGTCCTGGGAAATCATTAATAGTCCAATATAGCACATCATACAACACGAAGGACCTATTTTATGGAGGATGTGATATGTCATGCATTCTTGTGCTTTTCCATAGCAATTGCGTCTCATCAATAAAAGGCACAAGATAAACGTCCATTTTTTTTACTTGATGTTTTCTTGGAATAATGAGAGTCAACATAAGGTGCTCCTTTATAACACTCATCCATTGGGGATATTGCATACTCTCAATCTGACTGGTCAAACACTATAATTTGACCTCAGGAAAGAGAATGGGCACACTTCATCAATTGCAAGACCAACCCTAATACTACAGGGTTCATCTTTGAATTTTCTTGGCCATTTTTCCTCTATGTGTTTCATTGCTTTGGGGTCAGTCAGAATTCACATGAAACCATGTTTACTCATGTTCTTTGCATGTCAGTCCATCAATTGTGTGAGTGAATTGCAATGAAACATTCGTTGAAGTCTAGGTATAATTGGCATGTGACGTAAAACTTTCTTTGGAATTGTAGGACCTTGTATACTTGTACAATAGCTCTTCTCTTTGCATACAGGGCATTCTACCTTGTCTTGATATTCATCTTTGTGTAAATTGCAATCATTTTTACATGAATGAATCTGCTTGTATTCAATCCCCAACTCGACCAACAACTGATGTGTTTCTCTGCAAGTTGGTGGTAATACATTTTTTTTAGGGAATATTTTAGTTTCTAGCGCCCTACAAGATTGCTTGCAATTAAATCAATTGAATGTTTGAGTAATAATTCATGTTTAATAACATCTTTCACCTCTCTAAACACCACATCGCGGTTGTACACAACCTTCCTTGTTTATGGGTTCCAAAACTTATAACCTTTTAAACCATCCTTATACCCAATAAAGATGCACCTTTCATATTTACTATCCAACTTGGTTCCTTTCTCCTTTAGAACATGTACATATGCATCACATCCAAATACCCTTAGATGTGAAAGAGAGGGTTTCTTACCAGTCCATACCTCTTGTGGAGTCTTATGCTCCAACACTGATGAAGGTGATTTGTTGACCAGGTAACATGCAGTCTCCACCAGCTTTGCCCAGAATTCTTGTCCTAACCCGACACCACTTAGCATGCTTCTTGCCTTTTCCATCAATGTCATGTTCATTCTTTTTGCAACTCCATTTTGTTGAGGTGTGTATGGAGTAGTATTTTGTTGTGCTATACCACACTTCTTACAAAACTCTTCAAAATTCTTTCTTGCAAAACTCTCCATCGTTATCTGTCCTCGACACATTTATCTTATTATCTGTCTGGTTTTCCACCAGAGTCTTAAATTCTTTAAATGTGTCAGAGACTTCAGATTTCTTCCTGAGGAAATATATCCATGTATTCCTTGAGAAGTCATCTATAAATGATACATAGTACATAGACTTACCCAGTGATGGAATCGACACAGGTCCAAACACATCACTGTGCACAAGCTCTAATATTCATTTCGCCCTCTTAGCACCAGAGGGGAAACTCACCTGATTCTGCTTCCCATATACACAATTTTCACATAAATCAAAATCCAGAGAGAAATTATACATACCTTCTACCATACCATTACCATGAAATATTCGAAGGCCCTTCTCTCCAATATGTCCAAGCCTTTGATGCCATAACATGGTCTTTTCTCCAGAGACCACTAGATTTTCTGCTCCACTTTCAAGAACCACGGAACTGTTGCACCCATCAATAACAATGCTACCCTGAAGCTTGTATAGAGTTCCAATCCGAACTCCCTGCATCAATACGAGTGCTCCTCGAACCATCTTGCAGGTATCTTTCTTGAACACTGTTTTTACACCTGCATCATCCAACTTGCTTATAGAAATTAGATTTTTTGCCAATGCAGGAATATGCAAAACAGCCAAAAGTGTTCTAATCCTTCCACCTTTCAACTTCAACTTGACTTTTCCGCGACAGACGATTCTAGCCTTCCTGTCAATCCCTAAGAAGACATCACCACGATCATATTGATCATACTCGCAGAACCACTCTCTGTTGGGAGTGAAGTGAAAGGATGCAATTGATTCAATCAACCATGCCATGTGATCTACATGTGTACTTGAAGAAGAAGCCAAGTACACATCCGCACCTTCATCTGAGGTGGTTTTCGCCTTTGTAGAAGGAGCATCATCATATCCCTTTCCTTTCTCATAAGCTTTAGATCTACAGTCATTTTTGAAGTGCCCTTCTTTTCCGTATTTCCAACACACCTTTACAGTTTTTCCTGGAGATTTAGATCTCCCACTCAAGGAATTATTTTTGTTTCTGTTCCAGGAACGTACTCATGGAGACAAGGCATCACCATTTTGGCCCTCCATATTTTTTTGTCTCATCTCCTCCAACAACAAGGATGAGACTATTTCATCAAACTGCAAGGTAGTCACATTGCTACCTATTGCAACAACTAGAATATCCCACGAATCTGGTAGAGAACACAACAAACTAATGCACTTATCTTCATATGAAATTTTTATATCAACAGATAACAACTAGCTTACCATAGTATTAAAGGCATACAAATGCTCTGTCACCAAGTCTTCGTCCTTCATCCACAAGGTATACAACTTTTTCCGTAGGAATATTTTATTCACCAGAGACTTAGATTGGTACAAAGTCCCTAACTTGTCCCACAAAGCCTTTGTCAAAGCTTCCCCTGATACATTCAACAATACTGAATCTGAGATACACAACCTTGTTGTGCTCTTTTCCTTCCGATCCAACTTCGCCCAGTCTTCAATTGACATTGTCGTTGGTTTAGTACCTGAATATACTGTGATCCTTAATCTTTATCCACCAACAGAACCTCCATCTTGACTTTCCACAATTCAAAACTTTGACCATTAAACTTATCGATCTTTATCTTTCCACTGCTCGCCATCTTCTTTCACCACAAGAATCGATCCCGCAGATCTCCCACTGAACAGGGTTACCACAGACCCGAGTAAAACCCTTCAGCAACAAATGCGTCCCCTTGAATCCAAAACAACTCCGATACCAAATGTAGGTTTTAACCCCGTAAAAAAATTACTTGCATACAAATTCTAAAAACAGAAAATATACAATGGCGAGAGCACAAAACATAAAATAGATATACACAAAGATTTTCCCCTAGATCCCAAAACCGGGACTACTAGATTTTTTTTTTTATTATATTTCTTTCAATGTTACAACATATATATATATGTGTGTGTGTGTGTGTGTGTGTGTGTGTGTGTGTGTGTGTATATGTATATGTATATGTATATGTATATATGTATATACATATACACATATATATATATACATATATACATATATATATATATATATATATATATATACATACATACGAAAGCATCCATAAACACCAATCCATTAACCCTGGATTAAAACATAATCGTAGTCCCCTTGACTGGATCTACAAAATACCACCGAGAGAAAACCATCATGCCCAAAACCATGTGTGAAAATCACACACAAAACCATAGGTAGGTCCACCCACCTAATATAGGGTCCAAAAAAAATTCCCTGAGGCGCTGCCCCAGACCCCATAGAGGGGGCTACCACCCCCCTCAAACCCCCTGACCAACACGTGGGGCTAGTCTTGGAAAGAATATAACACAGACCCAACGTCAAACATGATGCAACGCTACATTCTAAGGTTAGGAATTTTCCAATCATGTCTCATTTCAAATTTCATTACCAAGAGTGTAATTGGTTTGGTCTCAAAGTGCATATTTCTTCTGACTATGATTATTGGTAG
The DNA here is from genome assembly GCA_031772625.1 of Pinus tabuliformis. Taxonomy (NCBI): domain Eukaryota; kingdom Viridiplantae; phylum Streptophyta; class Pinopsida; order Pinales; family Pinaceae; genus Pinus; species Pinus tabuliformis. The sequence continues at coordinate 472,405,776 of CM062817.1, forward strand.
ATATAATCAATTGTTATTCGAGCATACTTGGATTTCAGTGCATAAAATCTCCTTTGTGAAAATGACTATGGTATGTTGCATAAAATGGTTTTATATTTAGGTTGGAATGATCATTATCACATAGTCAATTAAGTACAAGTCCTGGTGTGCATTTATTTAAGGCACACAAACCTTGACTTTAACCCTACGAAATTGATCCAATTTGGCATACTCTTGCACAACATAAATTTCTATGTGAAAAATTAATGTTAATTGTGAGTAAAAAGGTAATCTCCAAGTTGAATCATTCAATTTGGCCTTGAAATGAAGGTTGGGCGTGCATTTTTGTGAAGCAAGCCAAAATTTCCTTACTTCACTAAAATGCACACCCAAACTTCATTTATTGGCCAATCTAATTGATTCAAATTATAGACTATTTATTTAATTATTTTACACACTTTTGAATTATTATATGTTTACTTTGACCCTTAAATAATTATGCTTCAGATTTCATACAACATTCCAAATTTTGCTTCAACTTGAATTATGTAAAAGTCATGTAGAGGTTTTTCTTCAACTTGTTGTTGGGCAGAACAATTGTCCTTTTAATTTAGAACAATAGTTCCAACTCTTCACATTAATTGTCAATCTGGGTAGGTTTTGTTATTGCAAGGCTATTATGTGAATTATATGCGAGGGAAAATGATGATTAGTGCTAATGAATCTCAAACTCAATCGTTGTAATCACACTCTTAACAATTCAACACTCTTGTTGTTACACTCTCAAGAAATAAACACATAATGCAAAATAAAGCTGCTTTGTCACACTACCACTCTTATTCAGAAAATAACAACACTTATGGAAACCATTCTCTCAAAAAATGTTGAAACACACATTCAAATGAAATGAACACACCATCAAAATGTAACAAGAATTAAATAACTTTCACACTAACAAAAGGACCGGTCCAAGGCCTTTGTTGTTACACAATACAGAGGCTAGGATTATGCAATCATTAAAGCATCAACAAGACTAATAATAACAATAATAACAACCACACATGAATTATAACTGAGAGGAGATAGATCAAACAACCATAGCACCTTCCTAACCAGTGATGCCTGCTAAGAAGGAGGGCCCTTCCTTCCTAGTAGGGGATGGTACATTGTACAGTTAAAATTATGCAACTACGGCTAAATTCCACTTTGGACAGCTCATATGATGAAGATATTAATTTCAATAGATTCCTCTTTTCGAGAAGACCAAAATCGACCTAAAGATCACCTTATTTGGACAAGAAAAAGTTGATTTTTTTTAATTTATTTATTTAATCATGTATATTGGACTAGGTCGGCCCTAATCACATGTACAATTGGACATGTCTACCACAACATCAAGTGGACCCTCATGAAATTCTATATATAGAAGATACCTCAAGCTCATTTGGACACAATCATTAAGCACTCTCTTCTCTCTTCTATTGTTTGGTTCGACAGGTCTGATGGAGGAAAGCTCGCGCAAAGGGTTTGAAACTACAGGGTTGAAGCTCATGCATGTCTAGTGTTTATGAGGCAAGGACACTCGCACGTAACTAAGGTTTTTCGTCCTTGGACGCTAGCACATTATGGTCCTAAGAGCGTCCAGGAAGTCTAGGAAGCTCACATAGAGTGTCTAAGGGAGCATCCAGGAGGCTAGGGATTTTGCAGTTCTGTTTGGTCCCCAGACGCTCACATCCAGTTCTCCAGAGAGTGTCTAGATCAGTCTTGGATGCTCGTACTCAATATCTAAGGGAGTATCTGGGAGGCTAAGGCTTTTGGAGTTTTGTTTGGTCCCCAGACACTCGCATCTAGTTCTCCAAAGAACGTCTAGATCAATTTAGGATGCTTGCACTCAATATCTAAGGGAGCGTTTGGGAGGCTAGTGCTTCCACAGTCCAGATCTGTCCCAAACACACTCATCTAGTCCTCTAGAGAGCGTCGAGATCCAGCTTAGATTCTTGCACTCAGTATCTCTGCATGCGTCTGAGACCAAAAGATGAGTTATTAGTATGTAGCAGTGTTCAACACAGTGACAACAATAACCAACAGTTAACTATGGTTAGTGACAATGCATTATAGTCCTCAGAATCAGGATCTTTGAGTATAAGTATATTTAAGGTCATGTTATGGATATTCTAGTTGTTTTGTTGCATAGATAAGGATATGTATCATTGTACTTGTTATCACCCCAAGAAACTCACCTAGGTTGTAAATCAGTGATGCTCAGGAACATTAAAAATTTAACAGTTTTTGTTGGATAAAATGATGGATAAATGGAAGATGTGCAGCACCTTTAAGCTGAATAACCACTCCTACTATGATTTACCCCAGGCATGGGTGAAGACCCCCAGACTACAAGGCTTTCAACCACCAACTACTCACAGCTTAAAGTTAAGGTGATGATGGAGAAGACTGATTGCACCAGCAGATGCACAGAGCTCTGCGATGGCCAGCTGCAATCAGTTAGAGGATCAGCACGACTATTATTCAATAGGCAGTGAGGATGACAGCTCTCTGCTATTTGAACAATAGCAACCTGCAAACAAGTTTCAATAAACTACTAAATTTTAACATAGAGGTGGGATGACAGCCCCTCCAATGCCAAAAATTCACAGCACATCAAATAAATGCAAGCAGGCGCAGTCTAGAACAAGAAGAAGAAGTGGAAAGTGAGCAGGTGATAGCAAAAGAAGCTTGTATTAATAGAAATCAAGACCAGAAGCTGCAGGTCTCATAGTATTTACAGTCTCCAGAAGTTAAAAGGCTACAATAAGCTCTCATTCATCAAACACTCATCAATCCTTTACATCTGTCTTCTGGGTATATATGGTGTTACACTACAAAATATCTCTGCTAAACAATGCGTGGAGGAGCCTATAAATGCCCACCAACCATATTTACATTCAAGAATGGGCCTCTGGTACAAATCTGGCAGTGCTTTGAATAGGTTTGTCCCTCTCTGGTGCTCTGCGATCCTTCTAGGGCAGGTGAGACGAAGTATGGGAAAATCCCATAACCACTGAATGCTTTGATTGGATCTGTGGCGTCCTATTTCCTCCTCGGCCATACTGCTGATTAAATGTTGCTATTGAATTATTGAACGGCTCTAATATGACTGCCTGGCTTGGCGACACTGAAACACTGCTACACTGTTCATTCCCGCCCACAATGCTTTATCTGGACTTGAAAGTCCCAACCACGGGTCAATCATGACTGATAAATGTTGATCTGTTTTGGGCACATCTTCTTTCCTGCCAGGCCATACTGTCGATTGAAGACAGCTACCTACTGCGCTGTACTGCTGCATGCTTGCATTAATCATTTCCGCGCCATTTATAAATACTGCCCACCTTACTATTTTTTAAATGTCAAAGGCCCTCACACATATATCTTTTCTATCGGGTCCGCCCCTTGTATTTTTATATTTCATTAAACACAGAAAATGCGCCCAAAATCATTAAAAGTGGCTTAAGCGCGGATTTGAAATTTATAAAAAGGACCTTAGTACACCCATCGGATCCGGCCCATCGCATCGGCAGATAACTGAAGGTAAAGACCTTGTCCACTTTGGCATCCCGACAGCGAAATGCCGATGCGATATCAGCGAACATTGCGGATCCGAAAACACTATAGAAGACAATGCTGTATGGTCGCCGGGTCCGGCCCATCGGCGGTCACTCATATATGCACAGGCCATGCTCCATTGAAATGCCGATAGCGATATGCCGATGCGATATCGGCGATCGCTCATCGGTGATACCACATCACTGCCGCTGCCGCCTCCAATTGCAACCCGCCGATGCGATCTGGACCGATGATCGGCCGGATCAAACGGCTGTCGCTCATTTGAACTGCTAGGCCTGCGATTTTAAATTTTTGCTTGTCTCGGAGTGTTTCAGGCCTCCCGATAGATCATTTTGGCCCAACAATGAGGATTTTGACAGCATCGATGGTTCCTTCGGGATGATTATGAAGGTATTTGCAGCCTTCGAGAGTGTTTAAATTCATTTTTTATGCCTTTTGCATAGCAGCGCTAACACTGGCTCCTTCTGGGGATGAGATCCTCCCTGTGAGGTCTCAAGAACCTGCAAATCAATGCCTTTCCAGCAGCAAACAAATTAACCAAAATTCCTAGTGTTCCATTGGGCATGGAGTCTATTACAGCTACACTAAAACCGATAAAAGCAGAATATTTACAACTTTTAAGGCCAAAAGACCTTAAATCACATAGTTCTTCAGAAACCGCCCATTAACTGGGCCATCAAAGACTCTGTCTTCTCCCATACTTTTCAGTATGAAGGTATTGTTCCCTTGAATCTGTGAAATGATGAAAGGACCTGTCCAGAGAGCATCAAACTTCCCATGATTGCCTTTCTTTTCTTTAAAAGCATCCCATTTCATGACCAAATCCCCAACCTGAAAGTTGTTACTTTTTGTGTTCTTGTCAAAGGCTTCCTTGACCTTTTGTTGATGTGATGTAGCCTTTTCAATCAGCTGCTCTCTGATCTGGTATAGTTCTGTTAAATCAGTGATTCTATTGGCCATATCATCCTCTTCATTCTGTGCTGTTTGGAGCAGCTTTGCCACGGGGAGGGTAAGTTGAATTGGAAAAATAGCATCAGTACCATATACCAGCTTGAAGGGAGAGCAACCTGTGGATCTTTTGATAGTCACTATGTCTGCCCAAAGTGCATATTTGAGCTTGGCATCCCAATTCTTCTTATTTTCCTCTGACAGCTTCTTTATAATCCTGATCAGACTTTTATTAGAGGATTCTGCTAGACCATTTCCTTGGGGGTAATAGGGGGTGGAATGCACAAGTTTAATGCCCATTGAATCACACATTTCCACCAACTCTTTTGCCTTGAAGGCTGCTGCATTATCTGTTATAAGCTTATGTGGGCAACCAAATCTGCTGAAAATGTTTTCTGATAAAAATTTCATTACCACATTATGATCAGCCTTCCTTGTTGGGATTGCTTCAATCCATTTTGTAAAATAATCAGTGGCGACTAATATCCACCTGTGCTGGCCACTGGAATGTGGGTTGATTTCACCAATGAAATCCAAGCCCCACTGCTGAAAAGGTCCTTTCGCAATGATTGGCTTTAGGGGCAGGGATTTCAGCTGCTGCTTACCTTCAAATCTCTGGCACCTGTCACAAGATTTAACAGAAGCAAATACATCAGAAAATAGAGAGGGCCAATAGTACCCGGCTCTGAGAATCTTTTGGGCTGTAGTCCTCCAATAATGATGTCCTCCACACATGCTGTCATGGAACTGCTGCATAGCTTCTATTGACTGTTGTTTATCCAGGCATCTTAAAAGCACTCCAGATGGATCCCTCCAATAAAGCAAGCCACCATTGATGCAATATTTCGTTGCCTTGAGCTTTAACGTTCTTGCTTGACTTTGAGAAAATTCTGAAGGAACTTCTAGCTTTAGCAGGAAATTAATTATTGCAGCATACCAGCTACATGAGGCTATGTTCTTGGCCACTGACTGTCCTTTCTGCGCTTCGGTTGTTTCATGTTCTTCTATTTGGCCAATTTCTGCTACATTGAACAAGAAATCAATGTCCAGAGATCTGCAATTTTCTTCAGCCAACAGCTTAGCAAGCCCCTGACCTCTTACCAGCTTGGTGGGCTTCAGCTCTATGTTGAATTCTATTATTTTTGCAATCCACTTCGCTCTTCTTCCATCGGCATCAGGCTGCGTTAAAACATCCTTTATTGCGGCGGAAGGGACATATGCAACTATTTTTGAATGCAATATGTATACTCTGAAAGCCTTTAAAGATTTGATAAGCGCATAAGCCTGCTTTTCAATAATATCATACCTTAGTTCAGCATCCCTCAGATTTTTGCTGAAAAAGGCAACTGGATGCTCTTGACCTGCTTCATCTTGCTGCAACAGGACAGCTGCAATGGTATCCTTGGAGGCAAATGAAAACAGGTGAAACTCCTTGCTATAATCAGGGCTTATTAAAGTGGGAGCTTCCACAATAGCCATCTTAATGGACTCAAAAGATCTTCTGGCCGCATCAGTCCACTTTACCTCTGCTCCTTTTTTTAACATGGAGGTTATGTGCTTGACTAGCTCTGCAAAATTAGGAATGAACCTCCTTACAAAGTTGATTTTGCCAAGAAAAGACTGTATATCTTTCTTTGATCGTGGAAGAGTCAAGGCCTGAATTGCTTTTACCCTTTCTGGGTCGATCTGAACACCTGCAGCAGACACTACATGCCCCAACAGTTTGCCTTCTTCTAAAGCGAAATGAGACTTTTTGGGATTGAGTGAGATCCCAAACCTTCTGCACTTCAAAAACACCTTTCTCAAATGCTGTAAATGATCATGGTGGCTGCCAGAATAAACAGTTATGTCATCAAGATAAATCAACACGAATTTATCCTTTTCACCCACAAAAGCAATATCCATAGCGCGTTGAAAGGTGGCTCCAGCATTCATTAGCCCAAACGGCATTTTTGCATACATGAACGTGCCCCAAGGAGTAGTAAATGCTGTCTTTTCTTGATCGTCTGGATGCACAGCGATTTGATTGAAGCCTGAAAACCCATCTAATAAAGACATCACTTTGGCACCTGAGACCTGCTGCAACAAATGCTCCATTTTGGGCAAGGGATAATTATCTTTTTTGGAGCACTTATTTAGATTCCTGAAATCAACACACAGTCTGATTTCTCCATTCTTCTTCCTTACAACAACCAGATTGGCCACCCATTTAGAATATCTGAGAGGCACTATAATTTTGGCCGCCAACAACTTCTTAATTTCTTTCTCGACCAGAGGAAGGAGCATAGGGTTCATTGGCCTCAGCTTCTGTTTGAAAGGAATAGTGCCTTTTTCAAGCGAAATTTTATGCTGTATTATACTCCTGTCATAGGTTTTCAGATCACTGTACTCCCAAGCGAACACATCAGCAAATTGCCTCATTAATTTGCAATATTCAGCATTCTGATCAGCAGATAGCTTAGTGGACAAATTTATGAATTTGGGCTGACCTGGACCTCCTATATCATGCTTGCATACTTGAGACTGATCTTCTTTTTGGGCAGCTCTGTAAGGCACATCATTGTGGTCAAACAATTTCTCCAGAGGAATTAGACCCTTAGGAATATGGTTACTAGGAAGCTGGACTATGCTATTCTTGCCAATTGTATTTCTAAGCTGGGACTTGGGATCTTCTAACAAAGCATCATCGTTTCGGTCAATTTGCATTTCAGAGAACTCATCAATGACTTGAAGGAACCTACTTAACTCATTATCATCATCAAAAACCTTCCAATGGTGGACATTATCAGGCACAGAGGGCCTATACTTCATTTGTACCTCATAAACTAGTTTGGGAGGCGTTGGAGGGATGAACCAACTAGCAGAGACAGCAAGGGAATCAGCAAGCTAATTTTGGGCTCTAGGAATATATGAAATGCAGAAAAAATCAAAGAACTCTTTGACTCTCCATACCTCATCTCTATAAGCTTTCAGCCTTGGGTGCTTTGCTTGGAACGTTCTGTTTACTTGCTGAATTATCATATCAGCATCTCCAAAAACCTTCAGATTTTTTATTCCTCTATCTTTGGCTTCATAAAGGCCCAGCAGCAGTGCTTCATATTCTGCTACGTTGTTTGTCACCTGAAAAACCAGCTTTAGAGATAACTGAACTGTTTCTTGTTGTGGAGATACTAGCACCACCCCTGCTCCTGCAGTCTCCTTGGTACATGCTCCATCAAAAAACATTTCCCAAATCTGACCACCCATATCATGTTCAGCCTGAGCTGCCGGTTTCCGGATATGCAATGCAGCCTTTTGAGATTCTTCTATTTGGAGGATGCAAGCCCCAAAATCAGTGTCCACTGCATATATGGGATGGTTTGTAGGATTCTTCTCATCACTAATAACATATGCCAGCTGTGCTTCTCTATATAACCTCCTGCTTTCTCCTCCAAACACTGGGACAGTTGCATAAGATAGATCATTCTGTAATGTCCCTCCTAGTCTCTTAATCCACCCTCTAGACAACAGCATACCAAACTTAGGAGGAACATCGGCCACCACTATATCCATCATCATACTTTTCATGGGCAACTGGGTTAGGGAAATGGCCAGATCCTTAATTAATCCAAGGCATTTCACCTTCCTTGAATCAAATGAGAACAAATCATGATAGGGTCTGGTGATATCAAGGCCTAGCTCTTCCATGACAGTTTTAGGCATTAAATTGTGACTGGCCCCTGTGTCTAGCAGGCAATTGTGGAGGATTTTATCGTGGATAGTTAATGAAACGTAGAAAGATGGAGAAGTATCATCTGCAGGTTCAATCATGGGGCTGAGCACAATAGCAGGCTTGTCGTCTTGCAAATTGACAGAGTCAATGGAGGATTGGTTAGGCTCTAGCTCAAGGGCTTCAAGGATGGGCTTTCTAAACAATTCGCTCTTGACCAACTCAGCCAGAGGGACAGCTATTTTCAATTTCTGAATTTCTGACTCAAAACTAAAAGAAGAGGATACTTTATCAGCAGTTTTTACCTCTTGAACTGGAGCTCTGAGGGTGACAGGATCAGCTGCTAGTATTCTTTGCCTGCTATTTTGTGGCACTGTTCGAGCAGCTGCTTCTTGCGCAGTATTTTCTTTGACATTCTTTGCATTGGATCTTAGATTATATCTTTGCTGTTGTTCATCAGATTGCAGAACAGCGCCACTGTCCCACCTCTGGCTGTTTTTCCCTTGCAGCAATGACTCTTCATATTCGGCCAATGTTAAAAATGCAGCATTCCCTTTATCCTCCAAGCAGTGAATTTCATCCTCGTCTTCTTCGGATCGTTCACCCTCCATGACTGCATTCTGAAAGGGAGCTTTTACTTTATGATCTTCTCTTGCTTCTTCACCCCTTTGCATAATCTGCAGCTGTTCATTTGCTTTTCTGAAGGGGTTTGGATTTCTTGGGACAAATGTGTTTTGCTGCCTTGTTTTGCCTGAGGTCTGATCAACCTTTAACTTAGAAATTTCAGCAGCCAATGACTCTATCATTTTGGTCATTTTGTCTAACTTAGGCTCGGAAGTTGATGCAGTGGAAGAAGAAGCCTCAGCTCTAGGCCTTCTTCTGTCACCTTGACTCTTTAACTTTTCAGCTGCCATAATATTTGATTCCACCTCCAAGGCTGCCTCTTGCATATCACCCAGCGTAGCACATCGTCTTTCTCTCAATAATAAGCAAAAGTCAGAATCAAAAGCATTGGCATATGTGAGTTTGGCAGCAGTAGGGGTAGGCTTTACCTCAGCTGGTATTTTACTATACATTCTATTAAATCTTTTATTGAAGTCAGGCAAAGACTCACCTTTTTCTCTTTTCAAGTTTCCAAACTCTGTATGATAATACAGCAAGTCCTTCTTATCTCCCCATTGCTTCAAAAATGCATCATCTAATGCTTCTATATCTGTTATAGATCTCTGGGGTAATTCTCTAAACCACTTCCTAGCCTCTCCATCAAGACTCTGAACAAAAACTCTCATCCATACATCATTCTCACTTATGTCTAAATTATCAGCATAACTATAAAAAGCTTCAAGATGTTCTTCTGCTGTAACTCCTTCTGTTCCAGTAAATTTGGGCATATATTTTTGATATTCTCCTGTAGGCATGGCATTTAAAGGTGTAGGCAATATCAAAGGTCCATATCTAGCAGCAACAATCCTTTCAATCCTAGTAGGTGCTTGTTGTCCTGCCATGTTTGGAATATGCGGAAGAATACTAACAGATGGAGCAGTAGGAGATAATGTAATGGATGGGAATGATATTGGGATGTTTTGGACAGTATGGGAAACTTTCTTCGGACTCAGATTCAAATGGGAACTAAATGGAGAAGGAGCTTTATGAATCTCTGTATGTATTTCTCCCTTAATAGTACTAGGCTCTAAATCTTCAGATTGTGTATCTTCAACTAAAAACTCCTCATACAGAGATAAATTAGATTTCTTGGGCTTACCTGATCCCGATGCTCCTTTCTGCAATTTTTTCTTCGGGTTAACAATCTTTTCAGGGTCAGGCACTGGAACAGCTGGAGACTTCTGCGGATTTCTTCTAGTATGCCTCACAAACTGCGCCAGAACTTAAATATGGAGTCGCCAAAGGATGGCCTTCCCCCAGTGGAGTCGCCAGACAGATGATTACAACCAAAATCTGTGTTCAAACCTTGTCTGTCATCAAAGTTTGAAGCTGTGTCGTCTCCCAGGGAAGTTGAGCTTCGATTCTCCTCTCCCCGGCAATGGCGCCAATTAATGTTATCACCCCAAGAAACTCACCTAGGTTGTAAATCAGTGATGCTCAGGAACATTAAAAATTTAACAGTTTTTGTTGGATAAAATGATGGATAAATGGAAGATGTGCAGCACCTTTAAGCTGAATAACCACTCCTACTATGATTTACCCCAGGCATGGGTGAAGACCCCCAGACTACAAGGCTTTCAACCACCAACTACTCACAGCTTAAAGTTAAGGTGATGATGGAGAAGACTGATTGCACCAGCAGATGCACAGAGCTCTGCGATGGCCAGCTGCAATCAGTTAGAGGATCAGCACGACTATTATTCAATAGGCAGTGAGGATGACAGCTCTCTGCTATTTGAACAATAGCAACCTGCAAACAAGTTTCAATAAACTACTAAATTTTAACATAGAGGTGGGATGACAGCCCCTCCAATGCCAAAAATTCACAGCACATCAAATAAATGCAAACAGGCGCAGTCTAGAACAAGAAGAAGAAGTGGAAAGTGAGCAGGTGATAGCAAAAGAAGCTTGTATTAATAGAAATCAAGACCAGAAGCTGCAGGTCTCATAGTATTTACAGTCTCCAGAAGTTAAAAGGCTACAATAAGCTCTCATTCATCAAACACTCATCAATCCTTTACCTCTGTCTTCTGGGTATATATGGTGTTACACTACAAAATATCTTTGCTAAACAATGCGTGGAGGAGCCTATAAATGCCCACCAACCATATTTACATTCAAGAATGGGCCTCTGGTACAAATCTGGCAGTGCTTTGAATAGGTTTGTCCCTCTCTGGTGCTCTGCAATCCTTCTAGGGCAGGTGAGACGAAGTATGGGAAAATCCCATAACCACTGAATGCTTTGACTGGATCTGTGGCGTCCTATTTCCTCCTCGGCCATACTGCTGATTAAATGTTGCTGTTGAATTATTGAACGGCTCTAATATGACTGCCTGGCTTGGCGACACTGAAACACTGCTACACTGTTCATTCCCGCCCACAATGCTTTATCTGGACTTGAAAGTCCCAACCACGGGTCAATCATGACTGATAAATGTTGATCTATTTTGGGCACATCTTCTTTCCTGCCAGGCCATACTGTCGATTGAAGACAGCTACCTACTACGCTGTACTGCTGCATGCTTGCATTAATCATTTCCGCGCCATTTATAAATACTGCCCACCTTACTATTTTTTAAATGTCAAAGGCCCTCACACATATATCTTTTCTATCGGGTCCGCCCCTTGTATTTTTATATTTCATTAAACACAGAAAATGCGCCCAAAATCATTAAAAGTGGCTTAAGCGCGGATTTGAAATTTATAAAAAGGACCTTAGTACACCCATCGGATCCGGCCCATTGCATCGGCAGATAACTGAAGGTAAAGACCTTGTCCACTTTGGCATCCCGACAGCGAAATGCCGATGCGATATCAGCGAACATTGCGGATCCGAAAACACTATAGAAGACAACGCTGTATGGTCGCCGGGTCCGGCCCATCGGCGGTCACTCATATATGCACAGGCCATGCTCCATTGAAATGCCGATAGCGATATGCCGATGCGATATCGGCGATCGCTCATCGGTGATACCACATCACTGCCGCTGCCGCCTCCGATTGCAACCCGCCGATGCGATCTGGACCGATGATCGGCCGGATCAAACGGCTGTCGCTCATTTGAACTGCTAGGCCTGCGATTTTAAATTTTTGCTTGTCTCGGAGTGTTTCAGGCCTCCCGATAGATCATTTTGGCCCAACAATGAGGATTTTGACAGCATAGATGGTTCCTTCGGGATGATTATGAAGGTATTTGTAGCCTTCGAGAGTGTTTAAATTCATTTTTTATGCCTTTTGCATAGCAGCGCTAACAGTACTCTCTTTTGTTGAATTATTTGATGACGATCTAAGATGAAGAGGAATTCCAAGGGTTTTCCCCATAATGGGTTTTGCCCTAGTCTCCGACCAATCCCGGTGTCTCTATGTGTGTATGTTTTTCTTCTATTTTTCCTTTATATTCCGTTGCATATATGATGATGATATTGTTCTTTCTATATAGTTGCATATGTTGATAAATAATAATGTAAATCTGAATAATGTTATAATGTTATGGGGTGAACTCAATGTGTTAATGAAGAAATGCAATTATCAAAGCAAAGAACAATGTAGCCCTATGAAAATTAACATGGTTTCAGAGTTGGGCTGAAGAAAAACCATGGAGATCACCCCGATGATGACACCATTGATGGAAGCAAGAAGAGGATGGTGGAGACCTAAAAGAATTCTAGGGTTTGAAGAAAACCCTATGCAACTTGGTTATTAAGGTTAGGGTTTGAGAGAAAACCCCGTTTATGGAAAAGACATGAGATATAGCATGGTCAATGTAAATATGCTCAAGCACTTGTGAAAGATTTGATGAAGCCCTAGATGGGATAATCCCTAGTAGGCCTAGTTGGTTGATTGAAGGCAATATTTTTATGTGGAAAATTGACATTTATGGCTCTTGAAGGTTGGTTCAAGAGGGAGAGGATCACCTCTCATTGACGATAAGTATCTCTTGACTTATGATGCTTCTTACTTTTGTTTAGACTTATGGGCCTGACTATTATGTTTATTGTTTATACTTCGTGCATATGTATTTGAGTATATGGATGTTTCTAACCTCTTAGTTTAGATGTGATGAGTGGATCCCTCTTAAGGATCATTTGAAATGCAGGAAAGGTGGCTAGAGCTGGAAAATGTTAAGAGGCACTATATGAAAGGATGACAAAGTGCTTCAACCTGCCCATGTCTAATGAAAAGGTGCACAGGTATTTGAATACCATAAGGTATGCATGGTATGTTGTATTTCAGTTGTAACATTGATGTCTAGGTAAGCCCTAAGGTATGATGAGAGTGTCTCTTTCTTTAATGGCTCATACATGCATATGAAAGTGACTTGGATCTATGTTTCCCATGATGAAATGATGCACCTGGTATTGATCTTCTTGAGTTCTATGAGGCTATCTAATGTTGATACACTCATATACTTGATGTTTGGCTAACATCTATTTATTGGATATCTTGATCCTATAAATAAGGCTAGCACCTTGACTCTGGTAGATGATACTCTCGATTCTTGTCGTGCATAAGACATGACAAATTTCACATAGAAGGTTAGCTCGTTAATTATGATACATGACATTATTGATAATGCTTTCCATAAGCATGATGAAAGCTAATGGAAAGAGAAATTGACACTCTTGTTGTTTTGGTAAAAGTTTTATTGAATGACCTAACTTGATCCTATTGATCATGAGAAGCATGGTAAACTTAATGTTAGAGTATAGCTATGAGATTGATATTCTAGATCTCTTACTACATGTGGTCATGACTTGATGGCATATGTTTAAATTGAATGCCCTAACTTGCAGGATTGTCTTGATAGAAAGTGTTATTGTGCTCATATGATGTCACATTTGTCTGCTGCCCTAATCTTTCTAGTCTAACCCTTGATGAAAGATTGATGACATGATGTTGATGACCATGATAGATATATGGTTATGATCTAACAGATCTGTTGTTGCATGACTCTAGTAGAGACAGGTTGGTGACATGAATGAAGATGAATGAAGTAGATTCCCAGTCAGAGGGAGAATCTCTTCTCAAGATTCTTACTCATATTACTATTTACATTATGTAATATTGAAGTATGATTTATTTTCATATGAATTGCAACAAGTCACATATCTGAAGCCCGTACAAAAATTAGGGTTTTTTAGGTAGATCAGACAGTATTGGTCCCCAAACACTCGCACAGAGTGGTCAAGAGAGCGCCCGGACAGTCCCAGACGCATGCATAGTAACTAGAAGAGAGTGTCTGGGAGTTTGGAGTGGTTATGGGTAAGTTTTACCCCAGACACTAACACACAGTCTTCTTGGGAGCATTCGGATTAAACACAGACACCCTCACATAGTGGCTTAGAGAGCATCCAGGATGCTAAAGACGCCCCCATGCTAACTTGAAGGGAGAGTCTAGAGGTTTGACTATAATTGACCATCATCTAAATTTTTTTGAAGCTATATGAACTCTAAATCTAGGTGTCTCTGACATATTCTGCCACTGTAAACTTATTTCTGAAGATGTTTAAATTGTTGATCACAATGAAGTATGTGCATGAAACCATATATTCACCTGGAAGATATATGTATTACAAATGTGTTGCAAATATCAGTAAGAGCTGAAACCATGAAAAGCTTGAATGTTTGCCATAATATGAACATTAAGACTAAAATTGTGTTTGCAGGTGACCGAGACATACATATAGATATGTCATTATGTTTATGGTTTGTGCTACAAGAGTTTAGCATGATTTGGCTAGCTGATATAGATGAGCTGTATTTGGAGCTTTGACATGATGATTTACAACGACTTAGAACTTTGAATTGATGATTGTGATATGTTTTGGACTACAGATCTCTCTACGACAACAAATTTGGACTTGACCTAATGACTAATGATTTGATTTGACAATTATTGATTTTCCCTAATATCAATTCTATGTGGGCATAATAACCTTCAATGACTTATGTGAGTATTCAATTTTTTTTTTTTGTATTGGCCTCCTTGTTCCTAGCAAAATGGTTGAAGTATTGATAGTTGTGATTCAGTACGAAGATGAAACCTGCATGACCTATCCTTGGTGTTTGCATTCGCATCTAGTGACATAAATGACTTGTATTATGATTATGAGAATGACTTGATGAAGTTTTGGATTGATATTGTGTGATAGATGACATACTTGTGGTGGGCTCCAGTATTGTAGCAATAATGCTACAACTCCTAGAGCTTCCTTCTTTAGTTTTATCAACCCGATAGTTCGTAACAAACTTGGAAGCGACGGTGCTGTATGCACAAGTACTAGCTCTTGCCGCAGCTTTCACTTGGTCAACTCGCACAAGTCCGCTAGGGGCTCAAGCCAACTTCTATGAGCTCTTAGAAGAAGATTTTTGACTGATGGACGAAAGCTAATCTCAAAAGAAGCTAATCTATTTGCAGAAAGGAACTGAAAGCCAACAAGAAACGCAAACCCTAGCAAACCCTAATTCTACCAACTAGTCTTACTGATGCAAAGATGGGGATGCAAACTACTGAAAGAGATGCCATTACTTCTATGAAGGTGAAATGCATGTGCCTAGACTACCTCTATCTGAAGAAAACATCTTTTTGTATTTTTGTTTCAATTATTAGAATTATCATGCATGTGCTTTTTAACTAGCTTTTTACTGTGCAGAGGTGGATCAAGGAGGAGGAAGGCTTGAAAAAGGTTGGGAAAGTTCAGAGAGGGTCTAAGGGGTCCCTAACACCCTTCCAGAGAGTTTCACAAAGTTTGGCTACCAAGAGACCGCGTTTATGAGCTTCTACAGGAAGTCTGCAAGGGTTCTACAGGATGTTTCAGAACTTCTACAGGATGTTCAGTAATTCCTACAGGATGTTATACAATCGGGTTTTTGGGTGATGGGTGAGTGGAAGAGGCTGCATGGGTGGATAGGGAGGTAGGAGAGGGGTTTGTAATGACTTAGTGACAGAGAGATGAGATGATGAGGGGGTGTGCTAAGCTAGTTTGTCTAAAGGAGGGTAGAGGGAATGGAAGGCCGAAAAGGGAGGATAACGTGGGCAGTAGAGTAGCTGAGAGACAAGGGGTCTAATTGGGAGATGAGTAGTTGGCCTGGGCAAGGCTTAGAAGGATGAGAGGGTGAGGGAGTAGCACTGCACAGTGTAAACTGAACCAAATCATCCACGTCCTGCACATAATCAAAACATTCTTAACTGTTTAATGGAACCAATGAACAGCAACGTTATTTCTAAGGAAAACCATGTATGGTACTGAAGCAAAGAAACATTCCAAGAGGTCTGAACGCATGGACAACTTCTACAAACGAAAATATTGCACCACAGATTGCATGTATTCGTAAACCAATGTTTTTGGTGGGTAGCACTGTCTGCAATTCCAGCCCCTAGAAAGAGGTGAAAATGAGTGTGCAAGCAACCCTTTTCTGGAACTTTTATCAACTCCAATCTCTTCACTTTATTCTAAATAGCTGAAGCAACTCTATCTTCTAACAATGACCTACTTAACCACACCAAGAAATCTAACTCAACAAACTGCGTTTCAAATGCATGTAAATAAAATCATAATGCTGAAAGAAAAGATAACAATACAGAAGAAGGAGGCCTTAGGCTCTCAGGTTGGGCCCAACCCCGAGAGCTATGGCTCCTTTAAAAGCTCAATACTGAGATCAAATCTGACTGCTTTCCATTAAAAAATAATAATCATAAGTCAAAGAGCATGCCAATAATGGCTACAAAAGAGCAAAACTAAGCTAGCAGCTCGTAGTGCAGGATGTGCAACAATGTTTCAAAAAGTCCTTTTCAAAGGCTAAAACCTTATCATTTATACATCACGAGGCCCCAAGCTGGCCTCCTAAATCAATGGGACTTGGCTGACCAAACTAGGAGTGAACTGTTGCTTCCTCAAAATCCGTTTGGCTATCTTCTAATCCGGTTGTGGTGGCTGTTGGAGCTCGGAGTTGGGGGTGAAGATCCCGAGGAAGGCCATTTAATGCTGTGGACAACCCTCCTACGAATCCTCAACCCCATCTTGGCTGTCTCCTGGTCCTTATCTGCTCAGTTTTGTTCCAATCATGTGTCAAAAAACCTGAAATGAGCACGTGTTAGCCACCTAGGAATAGTGATTGCCCTTATTCGTACAAATGACATAAACATACTAAAAATGATGCATAAGTTATGAAAAATTAAGGATTGAGCAAAGGTAGTTAGGCCAAATGAGCCCAAAATGTTACCAAATTTGGGGCTCATCATCACCCCCCAGCTAAAATGATTGCTCATCCCTGAGCAACTAATCCAGCTCCTCGTCCTTCATTGCTTTCACCGCCACCCTCACATCCCAGGCTTCTGAAGTGGTCTCCTCCTCACTAGCATGGAACCCAGCCTTCCTTTCCACCTCTGGCCACTGCTTATGCTCTTCTTTTTCTGTTCTGCCTTCAATCAATCCTAACAGCAGAGGTGGGCTTAGCTTGAGGCCAATCCAGTTGGCTTGGAGGTTCTGTATGGATTTCTTGTAGAGGGGCACCCGTGCTAGAGCTTCCCTCATTCGAGTTGGAGTATGATATTCTCTGATTTTAAGGTTGTGGGACAATGTGTTCCATCGGCGAGTGCAAGCATGAACACAGTTGTCCCCTAATAGTCGCTCCATATCCTCGAAATGTGCTATGGCCTATGCCTGCTGATCCATGTATTTCAATAAAGTTTGAGGGTTGGTGGCTAAGTGTTGGTGGGCCGATATCAATGCAGTGGGATCCCCTGGCTCTGCTCTAATCAGCAGTGGCTCATGTAATTCTCGGTCCATGACCTCTTTGACTTTTGTTGCCCTCTTTTCTTCATGGTTCAACCATGAGGCAAATGCCATCAACTGCATATCCCCTACAACTCTGTTGGGATCCCATGTAGTCACGTTAGGAAGGGCCAAATTATGGAGATAGAACTCCGAGAGTTTGGCCTTATCCTCTTATGAACTGCTATTGCATAACGCTGTGAACTGTTGGGGGTCTTGGAGTTGGGAGATACCCCTCTATGCCAATGCATTAATCTGAAATTGCAGCCACTGGTCTCGTAGGTACAGGCCATAGGATTTGGCCGGCTGTCTGCATTGTAGAGCATCCATGGCCCAACTGGCCATGCAAGCCAGTTGTGCCTCTTTTTGCTGCAACTGCTGTTTGAGAGCTTGTATCTCGATTTGTGCTTGCAGTTCCCTTTCCTGTAGATGCGAGGTTGGCTCCCCAAGACCAACTTGCAGTCCTTCTCTGCCTTGATGTTCTGTTGTAGTGTCCCCTGAGGATGTGCCCTTTTCCTTCTTCAGTTCCTGTAGCTGCAGTTTAAGTTTCTCGTTCTCTTCCTGTAGGAATACCTGCTGGCAGTTTGCCACGTGTTTAGCCATAGCTAATTCTTTTCTTGCCTCCTTGAGTTGTTCCTCCAAGGGGCCTATATCTGCCACTCCTTTTGATTTAGCTATTTTCATCCACGTGTGGGTTCTCACCCTTTCTTCCTCCAACGCAAAGAAAAGCGGCACTGTGAATTTTTGTGGAATAATTTTCCCAGCCTCCAAAAAGTTATAGTACGAGCTCAAGCTTGGCTGGGGACTAGGTTCCGGAATATGCTCTTTCTCTTCTTCCCTTGGTGGCTCTACTTCGTCTTCCCTAAGTGGTGATGAGGGTGCCTCTCCCTCCATCCTCTCTGTCTCCTTAAGCCGGGCCAAGGTTTCCTGTAGAGCGGCCTCAGCATCCTGTAGCCGGGCTTTTGAAGCCAACCTGTCCATTCTCTCCTTCCAAGTAGTTGTCTTCGGGCTCCCCTGCTCATAAGTGACTGATATTTTTGAGGGGGACCTCTCCCTTGGCGAGTTAGGGGTATCTTCTATAGTAATTGGGCTATTGGATGGAGGTTGTGGCCTGCCTGTTTTGATTCTCACACTTCTCCTGGCTTTGAAATACAGAGGGACCTCCCTCTTTCGTTTTTCCTTCGGCTTAGGAGGTGTACTAAGGGCGGCCAGCACGACTGTTGCCTCCCTTGCAAGAATTTCGGCTCTCTTCTCCTTTGGTTTTCCTTTCTCAGGGCTTCCTGTAGAAGGCTCTGTATCAGCTGATTTCTGGCTTCCTGTAGAAGTCGTTTTTGGTTTTCCTGTAGAAACAGGTGGCACCGTTTTAGCCTGTTTGACTGAGGGTGTTTTACCTTTTGACTTGGTTGAGGCTGCTTTCGAGGTGCCTTTACTGACGTGGACTGGTTCAGTTCTTTCCATCCTACTCTGTAGCCTTTTCTCTCTGGGTGTCAATGTGGATTTGTCACCCTCCTTTTCGTCAACCTGGGGTTTCTCTTGCCTCCCCTTTTTTTCTTTCTTCGGTGCTTTGGCCGCGGGTTCTTGGCCTTTCCCTTTCTTCTCTGTGTGTACTGGCTCCTTCTCCTCGCTGCTGGAGGAGGTGAGCTCCTCGGTCAACATCTTGATATCGCCATCCTTAGTCAGATTTCGGAAGGCTTCCCACGAGAGAGGGACTGTGTAGGTGTGGAGTGCATCCTCCACGAGGAGCTTAATGAGCCCATGATGGGCTACCTGGTCTGGCGTGCCCTCTTTTAATTTGGTGGCACATTCAGTCATAGACTGCAGGAGGAAGTAAGGAATACTTAGCTTGTTTTCTGAAGGTAGGTCCATTTGGTGCCTCAATTCTGTGAGTAGCCAGAAATGGTACCCATATACAATGCTGAATCGTCCTTCGCACGTGATGTATTTCATAATTTGGAGGCTGACCTCACTCCAAAGTGGCTGTAGGCTAGCTCTGCGAACCCCGTTCTTATCCTCTGAGAATTGCTCCTCCGGTGGAAAGAACTCCTTTTTAGCCTTTTGGACTAATTTCCTCTCCTCCTTGTCCCACGGTACCCCCATTGGCAGGTCAGTAACTCTGCTGATGAACTGTGGGGTGAGTCTGAGATTCAAACCCCTGAAATTAACAACGGCCAGCGTTTTTGATTTTGGCTTCAAAGCTCGCAGGAACTCCTCTGCCACCTCATCATCATAGCCTTGAAGCTTGTCGCAGAACGAAATCCATCACGCACGAGTGAATAATTCTACCACCTCTGGGTTCTCCCGTAGTTTCTTTGAGTCTGTCGGTTCCTTTCTAATGAATCCGCCCGGCATGGTGAAAGCCTGTTATGTTAGCCGGAGGTGGCGGGTGCGTATCAAAAGATGGCCTTTCGGATTTCTTTGGGAGAGAGCGTAGAACTACGCCTCTGTCACGCACACAATTCGTGAATGCTTGACTATCTATAGATGAGCTTTGATAGGGGCTCAATTACAAACCACATCCTGTAGAAAACCCCGCATATACTTCGACGACAACTTTCATGCAAAAGGTAGACGACGCTTGCAATTTTACGCTCAGACTGTAGTTTTACATTTTTGAGGACGTCGACTTTGCCACCCTTCAAACCAATTGCATGGGAGGAACAGGTTCAGGCTTACCTTTTCCAATTCGCCACCTTTGACGTGAATAGATCAACTTTCCTCCGTAGCGGCGAGCTTCCTGTAGCGCAGCTTCCTGTAGAAGTTGCGCACAGGTTCCGGAGAGCACGTCAGTGGTTCTGCTCCTTCTGTGCCACCACCAGACGTCTGAACGAGCCGAGGACTTGGAGTAACGAGCTTCAGAGAAATTCGGACGCTACTCGACTGCAAAACGGCTGGTGATAAATGAGTGGAGTGACGATCTAGCCGGTGGATTTGAATCCCGACCAAACTCGTGGCGCGGGGGTGAGTTGTCCCTGCCGGACCGTTGGACGACGTCACTTGCTCATTTCACTGCAAGTCTCCCTGACTGCCGCATCATTCCCTACAGATCTGCCGCCGCCATTTCCGTTAAATCGCCGCTTCTCCCCGACTGGACGCTTCTCACGTGTCCATTACCCGTTTTGCTTGCCACGACCACCACTTTCCAAATCTGACTAGACCATCTGACTGGTCATGGTGGCCAATTGAATGGCTACCCGACTGCTCAACCTGTTCATTTCCACACTTGCAAACATTTTAGAGTATTATTCATGTAATTTGACGAAAAAAAGGGTGAGGCACTTACCTGTGCGGTCGCGACATTATTTTCAGGTTTCAGGATGAGGGTCATTGGATTTGCTTGTTGCTACTTCATACACAGGCACAGGGGTCCCTCCTTGCAGACTGCTGCTGATTACGAAGCTTGTTACTTGGCTGCGGGTGGTGCATGTGCCCGCTCTATGTGTTGCAGGCGCCTTGATGGTGTACACTCTAGCTGGATGAACTGCTACGGGATTCCTATAGGATGTCCTGTAGCAGTTTTTCCTCCTCGGGTGCATGCCGAAACGGTGGAGACGGTGGCATCACGGTCACGATCGCAGGGCCCTCGGATGGCTTTGATAAGTAGTGCATGGTGTCTCTGCATCTTTTTTCCATTTGAGAATCGCTTCCTCTGATAATTCAATGTTCTGTTTTGACTGTGCAGGTATTTCCATTGCATGGCAACTGGGGTGGTAGAAGGAGGCGACAGCAGTGCGTGATGGAGAAAACATTAGCTTGCATGCCTCCGTGTCGGACCTTGGGCGTTAGATCTCCCCACACAGTCGGTTCTGGGCCGTCCAAAGATTCTACAGAAAGTTTCCTGTAGAAATACAAAACTTCCTGTAGACAGTCCTGTAGCTTCCTGTAGAAGGCTAAACGGTGATCAAATCAAGCCCAGACCTTGGAAGAGATGAGTGTTTCTGGAGGGAGTGCTGGTGAGGTCACCTGGTAGCATAGTAGGGACCCTTGTCTTTGAGTTGAGGGCCTTTTTTCTGCATGGAATACCTGCAACCTGCATGCATTGCCACATTGTGAACTTGCTTTCCCTGTTTTTTTGTTTGTTTGTTTGTTTTTTTTTTTTTTGAAAGACAGCAGGGGCGCCTCCATGAGGTTTTCACCCTTACCATATGCCTTGAGCGCCTCAATGAGGTTTTCACCCGTGCCATCTGCCTTGGGAGCCTCATAAAGGTTTTCACCCAAGGATCTTTATTATTTATTTATTTATTTATTTTTTAAGATCTTCAGGGTATGCCCAAAACAGAGGCAGAACCCTTTCCCTATGACCAGCACTGATTTTTCCACAGTTTTGATGAATTCTTGCCTTGACAGAGGTTTTCTGTAGATCTTTAGTCGATGCCCATTGACAAGCATAGGGATGGCCTCCTCATCAATGGTTTGAATAAGAACAGATCCATTGTCATTACATTTTTCCACTGCATATGGCTCCAGCCATCTGGTTCTCAGCTTCCCCTTGAAATCCTTATGCCTGGAATCATACAACAGCGCCCAATCTCCCGGCTGAAATTGCTTGTCATTGAGGTGTTGGTCATGCCATACCTTCCTCTGAAGTTGAACCACTTCTGAGTGGAGAAGGGCCTGCATTCGGTGCTCGTCCAATCCATTCAGCTGCAATAACCTTTCTTGTTGGGCATGGCTAAGATCCAGGTCCAGCTGAGCTGCCATCCTCAAGGTGTTGTATTCAAACTCAATTGACAGCAAAGCTCTCTTCCCATAGACCATCTCATAAGGTGTGAAGCCGGTTGTGGTCTTCCAAGTGGTGTTGTAAGCCCATGTGGCCTCAACCAGGCGATCTGCCCAATCTTTCCTGTTGCTGCTCACTACCTTAGTCAAGATCCCTTCCAATGCTCTATTGGTGACTTCCACTTGCCCATTTGCTTGAGGATGATAGGGGGTGGAAGTCCTATGCTTGATTTTGTGATGAGCGAGTAGGTCTTCAATTAAGTTGGAGGTGAACTGGCTTCCTTGATCGGTGACTAGCTCTCTTGGGTAGCCAAATTTGTAGAAGATGTTTTCTCTTAAGAACTCGGCCACCTTTTCTTCTGTCGCTGCTTTGATTGCCTTGGTTTCTGCCCACTTTGTTAGGTAGTCTGTGCACACGATGATGTAAGACCTTTGCCTCGAAGGAGAATTGATTGGACCCACAAAATCCATACCCCACTTCTCAAATGGCTCAAGAGTCACTTGAGGTTGGAGAGGCATTTCGTCCTTTGGAGTCGGTTTCCCCATCCTTTGGCATCGGTCACATTGGCTGATATACCTTCTGACATCTTGATGAAGCGTGGGCCAATAGTAGCCTGCCTGCAGGATTTTGAAGGCAGTCCTTTTGGCTGCAAAATGTCCTCCACAAGGCCCGTCATGACAGGTTAGGAGGATATCAAAGACTTCCTCCTCCCTTACACAACGCCTTAAGATCTGATCAGGACCAAGCTTGAACAGGTTGCCCCCGATCCAAGTGAATGAGGCACTCTTCCTTACGATCCTGCTCTTCTCCCTTGAGGATAGGTGCGGAGGGAACTGTGCTGAGACAAGGTAGTTTGCTATATCAGCAAACCATGGAGAGAGTATTGAGATAGCAAATAGATGTTCATCTGGCATCTGGTCATCCACTGTTCCATCCTCTCCTGCAGGTAAATCCAATCTAGACAAAAAGTCAGCAACAACATTTTCTTTACCTGGTTTGTCAACGATAGTCAAATCAAACTGCTGCAACAAAAGTAACCATCTAATAATACGAGCATTCACATCTGGTTTATTCATTAAATATCTAATTGCAGCATGATCAGTATGCACAAATGTTTGATATCCAGTGATATAATGTCGGAATTTGTTCAGTGCATGGACCACGGCCAAGAATTCTTTCTCAGTTACAGTGTAATTCAGTTCTGCCTTGGATAAGTTTTTGCTGACAAAGTAGATGGCATATGGAAGCTTTTGTTCAACTTGTCCTAAGGCTGCCCCTATGGCTTTGTTTGAGGCATCAGTGTGGATGTGGAAAGGTAGGGCCCAGTTTGGACCTCTCAAGATTGGGGCAGACACCAACTTGTCCTTTAATTCATTCAGAGCCTTCTGACAATCGTCAGTCCATTTAAACTCAACATCTTTTGCCAAGAGGCTGAACAATGGCGAGGCTAGCTTGCTGAAGTCTTTAATGAATCTCCTATAACGCCCTGCTAATCCTAAGAAACTTCGAACATCTCTTACCTTCTGAGGAGGTGGAACCTTCTTGATGAGAGCAATTTTGTTAGGATCCACCTGTAACCCTTGGAAAGAAATGGTATGGCCTAGCACGGTCCCTTCAGTCATCAAGAATTCACACTTTTCAGGACTAAGGGACAGGTTCATCTCAATGCACTTGGTTAGGACTTTTCCCAGATTGGACAATGCTTCCAGGAAGTTGGACCCATAAGGAGTGAAGTCATCCATATAGATTTCCACCGAATCATGGACCAGCTCAGAAAAGATGCTCAAGACGGCTCTCTGGAAGGTGGCAGGAGCATTGCATAATCCAAAGGGAAGAACTCGGTAAGCAAAGGTACCCCAAGGACAAGTGAAGGTGGTCTTATCTTGGTCTTCTGGGCTGATTTGGATCTGGTTATACCCGCTAAACCCATCCAGGAAAGAGAAAAACTTCTTTCCTGCCAATCCATCCAACACTTGATCTATGAAGGGTAGAGGAAAATGGTCTTTCTTGGTGGCCTTGTTCAGTTCTCGGTAGTCCACATAGATTCTCCACTTCCGTTTTTCTTGGGAACCAACACCAAAGGGGACACCCATTCGCTATCAGAGATGGGGTAAATGAATCCGGCATCCAACAGTTTTTGTAATTCCTCCTTGACGATGTCCTTAAGGGCTGGATTCATTCTCCTTTGGGGTTGCCTAACCAGTTTACAGTCTTCTTTGATGTAGATGTGATGGGTACAGACCGAAGGATGGACTCTTTTCATCTCCTTATAGCTCCAAGCAAAAGCATCTAGATGACTGGCCAACAGACTACACAACTCCTTTTCCTGGGAAGGAGATAGGGAGGAGCTGATCTTTAACGTTCTCTCAGGGCCGAACTCCACATTTTTTACTCTGGGAGTGACAGGGTCGGTCACACAAAGGTCCACTAAGGTGCTGGCTTGGGCATCCTCCACCAATTCCTCTAAGGACAATGCACTGGGAGGTGGAGTCTGGATCAAGGTCTCAATCAAATCATCCTCTGTTGGGAGGCCTCCCCTAGTGGTGTCTAGGGTGCACAAAGGTGCTGAGTACACCTCATCCTCTTCTCCTTCCTCCAACCAAAGTGGTAAGTCATGCTCTAGTAAGGGTTGGGCAGTAGGGTACAGGACTAGCTGCTTGGACATAGGACCATTTTTGAGGGTCATGTTTCTTGCACGGCAGCTTATGTAAGCATCTGCAGTGGCTAACCAAGGCCTTCCCAAAATAAGAGGGTATCCAGTAAGCTTTGCCTTTGGTTGCAGAACCAAAAAGTCTGCAGGGTACTCCCAAGAGTCAACAGAGACCAAGACATCCTCTACAATCCCTTCGGGAGTCACGGTGGAGCGATCTGCTAGTTGTAGGACTGTCGAGGTCTTTCTCAGGGAACCCTGAAGGTTGAGTTTGAGCATGGTATCTCTGGTCATCACATTAATGGCAGCCCCCAGATCAATCAATGTGTGAGGTATGATGGTGCCGTTGATGTGGACATCCACTACGGGACTCCCAGGATCCAGATACTTTGGGCAGATGGCCTGCCCCAACATAAGATCAGACAGTTGTCCTATGACATTGATGGTTGAAGCATCTCTTTTTCGCCTGCCTGGGTGTCTGAAGCACTTTTCCTTAACCAGTTTGTTGTATATCGGTACATCTTTGATGGCTTGGAGAAGTGGTATTCTCACACACAACTGTTTGAGTTCTCCCAGAAGCTCATCCTCCTCTGGGTTGGGTTGTGTGGTGGCCGTTAGTCTCTCAGGAAAGGGTGGAATGACCTTTGGTTCACTTTCATGTTTATCTTCCTCGTCCTCTGGGGGAGGAGGTTGGCGATCCGGAAGAGTCTTTCCAGATCGCAGATTGATCTCCTGGATCTCCACAGCATAGGTAGGGCATGATGTTTCCCCAATATATACCTGTTGGGCCTGTCTGTTGTTGGGGTTCGGGTTCGGTTGAGCAGGCATTTGGGGTTGCCTTGGAGGAGCAGGAGGTAATGGTTGTGGTTGAGCTGGTGGTGGAGGTAAAATGGCGGGAGGAGTATTGTACTGGGGCCTCCACCCCGATTGAGGTGCGTTCCACTGAGGCTGTGGCTGGGCATGTGAGTGAAACGAAGGAGTAGTGGGTTGAGTATGGTACTGAGGCGGGTAAGACCATGGAGGACGCATAGACCAGGAAGGATGAACAGGAGGTCCCCAGGAAGGCATAGGAGCGGATTGGTTGGGGCTGTAATAAGCTTGGGGTGTCCCTTGCATCCCCTGTTGGTAAGGTCTAGGTCCATGTGGCCTCCTTTGGTTGAGGAAATAGAGAGGTTCAGTGGACGCTTCTGTCCCTTGATACATGGCTTTAAGCCCAGGTAAGGTTGGACATTGGTTTGTGGGGTGGTCCTCCTCACAGACAAAACATACCTCAACCGAATGTAATGG
This sequence comes from Pinus tabuliformis, assembly GCA_031772625.1. Taxonomy (NCBI): domain Eukaryota; kingdom Viridiplantae; phylum Streptophyta; class Pinopsida; order Pinales; family Pinaceae; genus Pinus; species Pinus tabuliformis. The sequence continues at coordinate 472,432,127 of CM062817.1, forward strand.
GCACTCGTTCTTAGGGTGTTTCCTTGTACACCTAGGGCAGAAGATAGCCAAAGCCCTCTCAGCTTCCTCTTTCTTCTGCTGGATTCGGAATGTATTAAGTTGCATGGCGATGGTCTGTCTCACCTCACTCTTGAGGTCCTCTAATTGATTTGCAAACTCATGTTTGGAGAAAGGAATACCAGCTGAGAGGAGGTTTCCTCTACCTCTTTTCCGGGCTGCCCTAGAGTGGTTTCTAAACACAGTCTTTATGTCCTCATAAGGCAGTTGGTAAATATCTCCTCCAGCTAGCATGTGAAGGGTATCTAAGAGGTCTTCCGGGACTCCTCGGAGCAGGACCAACTTAAGAGATTCAGGGTCAAGTGTGCACCTGGCCCGTTTATAGCTAAGTTGGAACATTTCCTCGTAATCTTCTAAAGACTCATCATTCCCCGTCATCCGAAAGATTTCTCCCTTGGTTTCCTTAGACCTACAGTAATCCCGGTATTTGGTATTGAAAGCTTGTTGCATCTGGACCCAAGTGGTGATACTGTTCCCAGGTAAGCCCATGAACCAGCGTAATGCTGCATCCTTAAGGGTAGAGGGGAAGAGTTTCAGTTTTTGCTCATCTTCGGTATAGTCATAGGTTCGACAAAGGACGGCAAACTCAAACAGGAAGGTAGCATGGTCTTCAGTAGTCAGTCCATGGAAGTGAGGTAAACGGAGGGGCTGATGTTCTTCATTTTCATGTCTCCATTGGTCTCTCGGATGGGGAAGGCACCTTCAATTCTCTCATCTTCTCCCATATTGTCAGCCATAGCTTCAGATGGAGTGTTCTCTAACTCTTCTTCTGCTATAGGATCTTCGTATATCTCAGGAGGTTTGCCTATAGGTTCTTCTGGATCACTGTCACCAAAGAAGAGAGAAGGGTGGCTCAGTGATGTGGTGGGGGTGTTGGGTAAGAATTTGCCTGTTTTATCTCGATTTCTACGAGGCATGAAATGAAAATACTTCTGATTGCTTTTGTTTTTTTTCTGGTACCTGCAAAACTAAAACAGATTGAACTGCCACTAACTATCTTGCTGAAATGAAAATGCGGAATTGAAATGAAAGCAGGAAAGGACTAATCTATTTTGCTCAAATGAAATTGCAGGAATGAAATGCTAGTCTACGCTTGCGGAATTGAAATGTTAATCTACGCTTGCATAAATGAAATTGCTGAATTGAAATGCTAATCTACGCTTGCAGAAATGAAATTGCGGAATTGAAATGTTAATCTATGAAAGCAGGAAATGTCTATGCTACTTTTGCAGAAAGGAAATTGCAGAATGGAAATGAAATACTACTTAGCAGAAGGCGAGAGTAGGAAAGTATAAAAAAAGAAACAATCACCAACACTCTGACGCTTCCCCGGCAACGGCGCCAAAAAGATGGTGGGCTCTAGTATTGTAGCAATAATGCTACAACTCCTGTAGCTTCCTTCTTTAGTTTTTTTGAACCCGGTAGTTCGTAACAAACTTGGAAGCGACGGTGCTGTATGCACAAGTACTAGCTCTTGCCACAGCTGTCACTTGGTCAGCTGGCAGAAGTCCGCTAGGGGCTCAAGCCAACTTCTATGAGCTCTTAGAAGAAGCTTTTTGACTGATGGACGAAAGCTAATCTCAAAAGAAGCTAATATATTTGCAGAAAGGAACTGAAAGCTAACAAGAAACGCAAACCCTAGCAAACCCTAATTCTACCAGCTAGTCTTACTGATGCAGAGATGGGGATGCAAACTACTGAAAGAGATGCCATTACTTCTATGAAGGTGAAATTCATGTGTCTAGACTACCTCTATCTGAAGAAAACATCTTTTTGTATTTTTGTTTCAATTATTAGAATTATCATGCATGTGCTTTTTAACTAGCTTTTTACTGTGCAGAGGTGGATCAAGGAGGAGGAAGGCTTGAAAAAGGTTGGGAAAGTTCAGAGAGGGTCTAAGGGGTCCCTAACACCCTTCCAGAGAGTTTCACAAAGTTTGGCTATCAAGAGACCGCGTTTATGAGCTTCTATAGGAAGTCTGCAGGGGTTCTACAGGATGTTTCAGAACTTCTACAGGATGTTCAGTAATTCCTACAGGATGTTCTACAATCGGGTTTTTGGGTGATGGGTGAGTGGAAGAGGCTGCATAAGTGGATAGGGAGGTAGGAGAGGGGTTTGTAATGACTTAGTGACAGAGAGATGAGATGATGAGGGGGTGTGCTAAGCTAGTTTGTCTAAAGGAGGGTAGATGGAATGGAAGGCCGAAAAGGGAGGATAACGTGGGCAGTAGAGTAGCTGAGAGACAAGGGGTCTAATTGAGAGATGAGCAGCTGGCCTGGGCAAGGCTTAGAAGGATGAGAGGGTGAGGGAGTAGCACTGCACAGTGTAAACTAAACCAAATCATCCACGTCCTGCGCATAATCAAAACATTCTTAACTGTTTAATGGAACCAATGAACAACAACGTTATTTCTAAGGAAAACCATGTATGGTACTGAAGCAAAGAAACATTCCAAGAGGTCTGAACGCATGGACAACTTCTACAAACGAAAATATTGCACCACAGATTGCATGTATTCGTAAACCAATGTTTTTGGTGGGTAGCACTGTCTGCAATTCCAGCCCCTAGAAAGAGGTGAAAATGAGTGTGCAGGCAACCCTTTTCTGGAACTTTTATCAACTCCAATCTCTTCACTTTATTCTAAATAGCTGAAGCAACTCTATCTTCTAACAATGACCTACTTAACCACACCAAGAAATCTAACTCAACAAACTGCGTTTCAAATGCATGTAAATAAAACCATAATGCTGAAAGAAAAGATAACAATACAGAAGAAGGAGGCCTTAGGCTCTCAGGTTGGGCCCAACCCCGAGAGCTATGGCTCCTTTAAAAGCTCAGAACTGAGATCAAATCTGACTGCTTTCCATTAAAAAATAATAATCATAAGTCAAAGAGCATGCCAATAATGGCTACAAAAGAGCAAAACTAAGCTAGCAGCTCGTAGTGCAGGATGTGCAACAATGTTTCAAAAAGTCCTTTTCAAAGGCTAAAGCCTTATCATTTATACATCACGAGGCCCCAAGCTGGCCTCCTAAATCAGTGGGACTTGGCTGACCAAACTAGGAGTGAACTGCTGCTTCCTCAAAATCCGTTTGGCTATCTTCTAATCCGGTTGTGGTGGCTGTTGGAGCTCGGAGTTGGGGGTGAAGATCCCGAGGAAGGCCATTTAATGCTGTGGACAACCCTCCTACGAATCCTCAACCCCATCTTGGCTGTCTCCTGGTCCTTATCTGCTCAGTTTTGTTCCAATCATGTGTCAAAAAACCTGAAATGAGCACGTGTTAGCCACCTAGGAATAGTGACTGCCCTTATTCGTACAAATGACATAAACATACTAAAAATGATGCATAAGTTATGAAAAATTAAGGATTGAGCAAAGGTAGTTAGGCCAAATGAGCCCAAAATGTTACCAAATTTGGGGCTCATCAACTTGTTGGCATGATAATAAATAAAGTCAAGACTTGCTATGAGCTCTACCTGTACCCTGGTTGAAAGAATTGATACTGCGATATTGATGACTTTGATAATAGTTTTGATTTGACTTCTAAACTCAGATGAGATGACTTTGCTTATACAACATTAATTTACATAAGGTTGATTATGTTGGCTTAGTAAGGCATTATGCTTGCAGAGAACATTGCATGAAGCAAGCTCCCCAATCTAGATATGTCCATAATTGACAATTAATCTATGAAGTCAGGACGATGAGTTCCAAGGTATGGCTTTGATTTTGATCATGGGTTTGGTTTTACACACTCATAGTCTACTCTTGACAGGTGATGAGCCTATGATGATCTAAGTAAGAGGGAGATGACTTCTGAAGCTTGAAATGATGTATCATGGCATGATGAATCAATTTCTGAAATTTGGGAAAGAAATTCTATATTGCAAGGTCGTGGAAAAATGTTTTTCAATAATGGAAATGCAAATCCTTGGATACTCTGATTTGAAGTTCAAGATGTTATTGAACTTAACATGGCATCCGACAGTTGATTGAAGCATTGATGTCCCGCTTTGAATACACACACACACACACACATATATACTTGATGTGTATAAAACCTGAATAAATTTATGATTGAGCAGCTTCATTAACATAAAGTTGCCACCAAACATCCTTTGAAATGTTTGCATGAGATGTTCTATTTTTGAGGCTAAGATATTTATCTTATGATATGTGACTACAGGGATCTATTGTTGTTAATAAAGATTATTTTTGATGAACACATATGAGTTGTACCTTAATATGAGATTTTCCATGATATTATTGATTACAGGTCCACAGCTTTACACTCAATTGAGATTGAGTATGATGTTGCTAGCATGGCTAGTTGCGAGGCAAAATGTAGAAGCTCCTTAGAGATTCATTTGATCAGGATCTGAATATGGCATGGATACATTCTGATAACACAAAATCCCATATATATAGTTGGGACTGAGATACTTCCATATATTGAGACAATGCAGTTGTTCGAGACAAGCTAAGCGTTGTTACTGACACCTCCTTGAGAGGGAGGATAATTGTGGTATTCTTTTGTGATTTATATGATTATTTATGATCTAACATGATATTTGATTTAATGTCATGTATGAACAGGAAACAATTGTTATTGAGACAAGCATATACCAGATTTGAGTATGATGAGAGCATTGTTGATCGAGGACACTAAGCCAACTCTTCCTCCCTCTCTGAGCTCCCAGGGTGAAGAATTGAGATAGAGGGATCCTGGGGTTGAGGGAACTTTGGACAATATGGTATGACCCCTATCAGTTACCCATAGGGTTGGATATGTTGCTCCCCTATATTCATAGGGTCGAAGAATGTTTCTCCCCTATCTGGTCTTTGCAGAGTATACCCTAGTTGGCATCATACCCACAAGTAGGGCTTGTCGGGAATACGCTCCTTGTCTGGCCAGCGAGTTGAGAGTGTACTTGGGGTGTACAACCCAAGTCGATTACGATGCAGGTGTTCTATCAGATGATTATTCAGGGTCATCGATGGGAAGATCAATAAGCAATAAGATGGGTTGAGATAACCCTATGCAGTTTCGAGTTGAGGTTGAGTTCCCTGATGTGATCCCAGGGTCAAGACATGATCCCCTATGTGTTTGGATATCCTATTGCTCGATATGGGGTTGTATACGTATAGCTCCCCCATGATACTATGGTTCGAGATGTGCTCCTTTATGTGGTTACAGGTTGAGATGTGCTCCTTGATGATATGCTCTATGATGATATTTCGGGTAGTAGCCAGCTGGCAGAGATTCCACGTAGTAGCCTGATGGATAGAGGGCGGTAGCTTAAGCTCCCATCCGGTAACAAATTCTTCTTCTTTTAGATTAGAGAATGTTCAGCATATGAGCAGAAACAATCAAGAGATAAGCAGGAATAAGCAAGGGATAGATCAAGATGTACATTGATGATTTATGATGATGAGATAATTGAGATGGGCATGGCATGTTGACTACATAATAGATATGATCAGTGATGATACATGATGACACTTGAAGATACCAAAATGACATATTGATCGATGGACATGTATTGGTAGGTGGAATTCTCCCTAGTTGAGAGGGAGTGTTAAAATTAGGCAATTGTGGTAAAATTCCACTTTGGAGAACTCATATGATGAATATAATAATTGTAATAGATTCCTTTTTTCAAGAGGACCAAAATTGACCTAAAGATCACCTTATTTGGACAAGCAGAAGTTGGTTTTTGAATTTATTTATTTACTCATGTATATTGGATTGGGTTGGCCCTAAGCACATGTACAATTGGACAGGTCGGCCTCAACATCAAGTGGACCCTCATGAAATCCTATATATGGAAGATACCTCAAGCTCATTTGGACACAATCATCAAGCATTATCTTCTCTCTTCTATTGTTTGGTTCGCACGGGTCTGACGAAGGAAAGCTCGCGCAAAGGGTTTGAAACTACAAGGTCGAAGCTCGCACGTGTCTAGGGTTTCTGAGCCACGTACTCTCGCATGTAACTAAGGTTTTTCACCCCTGGATGTTGGCAGAATATGGTCCTGAGGGCGTCTGGGAAGTCTAGGATGCTCGCACATGGTGTATAAGGGAGTGTCCGGGAGGCTAGGGCTTCTGCAGTTTTGTTTGGTCCCTAAACGCTCACATCTAGTTCTCCAGAGAGAATCCAAATCAATGTCGGACGCTCACAGTCAATATCTAAGGGAGCGTCTAGGAGGCTAGGGCTTCCGCAATCTAGATCTGTCCCAAACGCATTCATCTAGTCCTCCGGAGAGCATCCATGTCTACCTTATACGTTTGCACTCAATATCTTTGCATGTGTCCGAGACCAAAAGATGAGTTATGAGTATGCAACAATGTTCAACATTGTTCATCACAGTGACAACAATAACCAGTAGTTAACTACAGTCAATGACAGTGCATTACAGTCCTCAAAATCATGATCTTTGAGTATAAGTATGTTTAAGGTCATGTTATGGATATTCTAGTTGTTTTGTTGCATATATAAATATATGGATCATTGTATTATCTTTTTTGAATCATTTGATGACAATCTAAGAAGAAGAAGAATTTCCAAGGGTTTTCCCCATAGTGGGTTTTGCCCTAGTCTCCGACCAATCCTGGTGTCTCTATGTGTGCATGTTTTTCTTCTATTATTCCTTTATGTTGATGAATAATAATGTAACTCTGAATAATGTTATAATGTTATGGGGTGAACTCAATGTGTTAATGAATAAATGCAATTATCAAAGCAAAGAACAATGTAGCCCTATGAAAAATTAACATGTACAATACACAAGTTAGTAAACATAAGGGTATGGCACCATGAATGATTGAGATTTAGTGAAACATACAATATTACAATGTTGGTGCTCTCCCCCTCTATCTATGGCTTTTTGTTTCTATATGTCTATCTCGTGCGGGTAGAAAGCGCACCTCTTTATAATTTCAAATTATAAATGATAAGATCATCATGAGAATCTCTCAATTCTAATGTGATCTAATTTGAGAATACATATTAACAATTTGATAACAATTTCCAAGGTTAGGACAAAGTTGTAACAACTTTTTCCAAGTTACATTAATTATCAATAGAAAATCCTAATTGTTTCAGCAAAATTTCACAAAAAACAATTTGAGCTCCAACAGCCCCCCAACATAAAAATGTTATGCTCTTGTTATGCTCTTAACCTGCAAAAAGATACCCAAATACAGAATATGCGAAGAAAGATACCCAGAACATAGAATAATGAGAGACAACAACAAATATTTTATTATTCAGAAAGCAATGTTCATTGGCCTCTTCGAGGGGGCAACCTCCAATAGAGCAGAGCTCGATACAAAAATAAGACACGATGCTCCTCGCAGGGAGTCTCTATCCTTTATATATGACTCATACATGCAATACCACAGATCAATACCATGGGTTTTATTAATACCATCTATCTAATACTACGACCCATTTGCAACTAACTGTGGTCCTGTCATTAATTGCGGGTTAACCACTTACAATTATTAATATGGGCTTTATTGACTCTTGACTATGACTCGATCCCATTACATAAATAAGGGGGTTAGGGTGGGACCCTAACATGCCCTCCCCCTTAAGACTAGCCTTGTCCTCAAGGCTGAAGCTGCGGAAACTGTTGAAGAATAGTGGCTGGTTCCCAAGTTGCATCTTCCGGAGAGGTGTCTTTCCACTTGATGAGGACTTCCCTAATCATGCGGCCCCATAGGTGCCTGTCTCATGTGTCTAAGACCTGTTTAGGTTGGAGCCAGATTGACCCTTCTTCGTCTAATTCAGGTAGACTGGTTTGAATTCTGCAATTGTTCCCAATCACTTTCTTGAGGCATGAGACATGGAAAACTGGATGGATTTTTGCAGTAGGTGGCAAAGCCAACTTGTAAGCCACTTCTCCAATGCGCTGAAGTACTTGATATGGTTCGTAGAATTTTGGGTATAATTTCTGACAACCCTTGTCTTTGAGTGATGTTTGCTTATATGGTTGCAGCCTCAAAAAGATCTGATCCCCTTCTTGAAATTGGCGCTTTGAGCGATGTTGGTCTACCTGTTGCTTCATGTGGTTTTGAGCTTGATGAAGATTCTCTCTAAGATGAGCGAGCATGGTTGCGCGGTGTTGTAGGATTTGATCCACTGCTTGTACTTTTGAGCACCCCTTGATATAAGTAGGGGAAGGAGGGAGTTGACCATATACTGCTTCATAGGGAGTCATTTTGGTGGTGGCATGATAGTTGGTGTTATACCACCATTCAGCCAGAGGTAACCATTGTACCCAAAGATGCTGCTTTTCTGAAGTGAAACACCTAAGGTAGGTTTCCAGACATTTGTTGACCGCTTCAGTTTGACCATCCGTTTGCGGATGATAGGAAGTACTGAGTTTTAGTTGAGTGCCTTGTATCCTGAAGAGTTCCTGCCAAAAATTACTGGTGAAGATCGGGTCGCGATCGGACACAATAGAAGTGGGCATGCCATGCAATTTGAAGATCTGATCCATGAAATATTGAGCGATCAAAGTTGGTGTAAACGGGTGGGGTAGGGCGCAGAAATGAGCATACTTCGAAAGTCTGTCCACAACCACCATGATGACTTACTTGTTTCCTGACTTTGGAAGACCTGTAATGAAATCTATAGAAACCTCCGTCCAAATTGATGTCGGGATGGGCAACGGTTGTAATGTACCTGGTGTGTTGATGGTCTCCCCTTTGTGGCGTTGACAGACATCGCATTCTGCTACGAAAGTAAGGATGTCCTTTTTCATGCATGTCCAAAAAAATGATCTTCTGGTGCGAGCATATGTCTTCTGAAAGCCTGAATGTCCTGCAATGGGGGATGAGTGCAATTCTGCCAAAATGCGACTTTTGAGGGTGGATGTTGGTGCTATTATGACTCTGTCCCTCTAGCGAAGAATCTCATCCTGCCACGAGTAGCCCTTGGTGGAATTTGGATCTACCTGCAATTGAGAAGTGAGTTGGGAGAGCCCGGGATGTGAAAACCATTCCCTGCGAGCCTCTTCAATCCATTATGGAATGGGGAGGGAAATTGCTAGCATAATACTTTCCTCCTCAAATTGGCGAGATAATGCATCTGCTACACTATTGTCTTTCCCTTTCTTGTAAATGATCTCATAATCATATCCCAGCATTTTGGCGAGCCATTTATTTTGTTGTGGGGAGGATAGGCATTGCTCCAAAAAATATTTAAGACTGTGATGATTTGTACGGATTTGGAAACGTCGCCCCAATAAGTAAGGTCGCCAGGTCTCTACTGCATGTAAGATGGCCATCATTTCCTTCTCATAGATAGATTGGCCCAGATTCTTCCCACTTAGTTGTTGGCTTGTGAAGGCCAAAGGTCACCCTTCCTGCATTAAGACCACCCCAATACCTGTACCCGAAGCATCACATTCAATGACAAAAGATGTTTTGAAGTTAGGTAGTGCTAAGACTGGAGTGGAACACATGGCATTTTTGAGAGTTGTAAATGCCTGTTGTGCTTCCTCATTCCATAAGAATGAATTTTTCTTCAGGAGTTGAGTGAGGGGCTTCGCTATGCGACCATAGTTGCGGACAAATTTACGATAATAGCCTGTGAGACCCAAAAATCCTCTCAAGCTCTTCAAGGTCTTAGGTTGAGGCCAATCCTGCATTGCCTGGATCTTTTTGGGGTCCACCTTGACACCTTCACGCCCCACAATGTGGCCCAAATACTCAACTTCTTCCATGCCAAACAAACACTTGGACATCTTGACAAATAATTTATGCTTGCGGAGCAGTTGCAAGAGTAGATCTACATGCTGAAGATGTGCGGCCCAAGTGCAACTATAGATGAGGATGTCATCGAAGAAGAAAAGGACAAATTTCCTGAGATATGGTTTGAGAATGTGGTTCATAAGGCTCTGAAAAGTAGAGGGGGCATTACAAAGACCGAATGGCATGACCGGGAACTCATAATGGCCTTCATGAGTTCTGAATGCAGTCTTTGGAATGTCGACTTCCTTCATGCGAATTTGGTGGTAGCCCGAGCGAAGATCCAGCTTAGTGAAGAATTGAGCCCCATTGAGGTCATCCAGCAAATCGTCAACCACCGGAATGGAAATTTATCTTTGACTGTCAACTTATTGAGGGCCCTAAAGTCTGGACACATCTGCTACTCCCCATCTTTCTTGAGCACCATGACCACCGGTGATGAATAAGGACTAATGCTGGGACGAATGACACCTGCTTCCAGAAGTTCCTTGATTATTTTTTCTATTTCATTCTTTTGGGTGAACAGATATCTGTATGGGCGCACATTTGGGGGTTGGGCCCTTGGAACCAAGGTGATGCTATGATCATGTTCCCCTCTCGAGGGTGGAAGCTCATGAGGCTTGTCAAAGATCGGCAGATGGTTATTTAAAATCTGTTGCATCTCAAGATGAATCGGTAGAGACTTGGTTTCGACTGCCTGGATGGAATTAAATTGAGCTATAACTCCATGATGGCCCTTTTTTAGAAATTTTTCCATCCTATGCGAGCTGATGATAGAGGGAGCTCCCGCCTGGAGTCCACGGAGGGTATGTGTGGAGTTGTTCTGCTTAAAACTCATATATAACTCCTGGAAATCCATTGTGATTGGCCCAAGAGTGCGGAGCCATTCAACGCCGAGGACAATGTCTCATCCTCCCATGTGTATGGCAAACATGTGGGTTTTCAACTGATAATCCCCCATTTGAAGTTTGACATTTTCACAGCGGCCTTCACATTTCGTTGTGCCCCCATCCGCAATTTGGACTTGGAAGTTAGAAACTGCTCGTACAAAACAATGCACTGCTTCTACGACTTTTTTATGGACGAAATTATGTGTACTTCCACTATCAATCAAGACTACTATTGGGCGATGTTTAATAAAACCTCTGATTTTGAGAGTTTGATGTGAAGAAATCCATGCCAAAGCATGCAGCGAAATAACTGGTTCGTCAGAGACATTGTCCTTTTGGTTTTCCTCTTCTAGCGCCTCATGTTCCTCAAGTGGTGGATCTTCCTCTGATGAGCTGTAGTCAGTGGCATCAATTTGAAAAAATTTGGGCTCCTTGCATTTATGACCTGGGGAGTATTTTTCATCACAGTAGTAACATAATCCTTGCTTTCTTCTTTCAGCCATTTCTTCAGGTGACACCTTTTGGACCTTAAGTGTTTGAGTCGTGTTGGGAGCCTGTGGGGGGCGACCTTTAGCGGAGAAAGTTGGGCGACTATACTGGGCTGCTAATGCACGTTCCACGTTACGAGCTACCTTGCAAGCCTCCGTCCATGTGGGAGGGTGGTGCAGTAGGACTTGGGATTTTATGGCTTCTTTAAGACCGCTGATAAAACATTCTGTGTAGAACACATCTGAGAAACCCCAAGTGCGAAAGACTAAGGCTTCAAAGGCTGTAATATATTCATCCACTGTGCCAGTCTGTCGGAGCTTAGTAAGATGACCCAAAAAAGAAGATTCTTGGTCAAAGCAGTCTGTAAGAGCCTTTTTGAATTTGGTCCAAGCCCGAAAAGGTCCATTGCAACGTTGATGCCATTCCCACCATTGTCACCTTTCATTGTCCAAGTACATGCTCCCCACCATAAGTTGAGTCTCATCATCTAAGATGTTATTCAGATTGAAATACTGCTCCATTTGTGCTATCCATGCTGCCAGGTGAGAACCGTCAAATTTATGCATATCCAACTTGGGAGGTCGCTGACGGGATTGTTGGTGGTTGCGCCAGACGTGAGGAGAGTGGCTAGACTCACCCTCACTATGTCCATTGCCATTATACGCCTCCTCGTGGGCTTCCTCCTTGCCCTTCTGGATTATGCTCGGGATCATGCTATTTAGTTGGTCAAGCTGAATTCGGAGGGATTGCAAGGATTCTTCAAGTTTGTCCATCCTTTCATTGGCCATAGCTTGAGCTCTAGTTTCTACCATGCACCGACCTGATGTTCTTGAAAATTGGGACCGCCTAAAAATTTTTTTTCACTAAGAATTGAATGGTACCACCGTGCTCAGCTCGTCGTCTTGATTCTGATGGACCAAAGCCTGCTGTTGCTGCTGCACCTCTTTGCACGCTGATCTGACAGAGATGATGTGTGATCCCCAGATAGAAAAGGGAACTATGGTCTCGAGGAGTGTCAGGTGCTACAGATCGCAATATACATAAGGGTCTGACAGTAGTACTCGGCCCAATGTTTCAGGGCTCTAACTAAGGAGGATCAACCGTACCCTTAGCCGTACAACCCAACTACCTTATCGTACGGGCGAGTAATCTATCCGAGTGCTGTTCTCGGTGTACTGTAGCAGCAAGACGGTCGACGGTCGACGATTTATCTATGGCGAGGTTGCAGAGGAGCTAAGGGGCTTCCGATATACCCAGAAGGTACTTAGAAGACAGTCCGTACGCGGTTCTGTCTAATGCGCTACTACTCAAAGGGGTACCCACAGGGGTTACAAGGGAGTCCAACAAGCGTGACCACCTCTTGTATTTCCTGCGTGCATGCCTCCCCAAATCCGCAGGTTTATGCGCTCAACGACAGATCCCGTGGTTTAAAGACGCCGGAACACGTCTCTAGCCAAAAAAAAAATTGCTAAGAAATGGAGATCCCACTGGCCCTGGAAAGTGCTTTTATACCACTTGTTATGCTCTTAACCTGCAAAAAGATACCCAAATACAGAATATGCGAAGAAAGATACCCATAACATAGAATAATGAGAGACATTATTATTCAGAAAGCAATGTTCACTGGCCTCTTCGAGGGGGCAACCTCCAATAGAGCAGAGCTCGATACAAAAATAAGACACGATGCTCCTCGCAGGGATTCTCTATCCTTTATATATGACTCATACATGCAATACCATGGATCAATACCATGGGTTTTATTAATACCATCTATCTAATACTACGACCCATTTGCAACTAACTATGGTCCCGTCATTAATTGCGGGTTAACCACTTACAATTATTAATATGGGCTTTATTGACTCTTGACTATGACTCGATCCCATTACATAAATAAGGGGGTTAGGGTGGGACCCTAACAAAAAATGTGGCTTGTCCTCGAGCCACTTAGTCCTCCTTCTATCCCCATGGATTTGGTAACCTTTATCCTTACTGAGGTTGTCTTCAAGCCTTTGGTACAACAACTGTAGGGGCAGTCAAGGAGCCTGGTTGCCCTGGAGCTCTTAAAACAACCTAGGAGGGGAGTGTCACATCCCCCCTCTCCACAATGACATGCTCGAAAAAAGAATCCTTGCCATCACTATTGCTCTAGGGTCAAGTTCTATGTCCTTGGCCCTTGTCCCCTTCTTGTTGCTACACCCGCTCCTTCCTCTGACAAGCAATGGCTAGATTTCGATCCTTTGGCCTTTTCCACGATTTACTAACATTTATTAAAATTGTTGCATGTTTTACATCATTGGAACGACATCTTAGTTGTGACTTAGTTGAAATTTATTATGGTATATATGTGCACTTTGATATGATGTAATATGATTATGGTTTTGTTTTGTATGTTGTAATATTTTAAATTTTAAATAAATATTGAATATTGCATGAAATAAATATTAACTTTTCATTTTGAATGTTTTTTTTTTTTTTTTGCTACTGGACATGGGTCTACCAAAATATCTAGTTGATCTTGAGATCGATCCAGATTATGTTAGATATGGTTCAAACATTCAAGATGATTATGATGATGTAGTTCGAGAGGACCCTGAGGCAGGCAACGACGATGATGACATTGACGATGATGATGATGTTGATGATCATGATATACACGATGACGATGATGAGCAATCTGCTAGCAGTATCCAATGACATTGATCATATAGACTCCATCATGGATCATTGTTGATAAATTGTTACGATGCCCCTTTTCATGTTTATTATCATATGCATCGTTTTCACCTGTAGTACCATATTGAGTTGTATCATTTTGACTTCTATCATTTGGACATGTATTATCTGGATTTGCATTATGTGTAGTTGGACACAAACCAACAACCTTTTTTTATTAATAATATTAAAAACCGCTTATAGTTAAAAAAAAAAATCTTGTTATTTTATTCCAATATTGTGGTGTGGTTTGTAACTATAAGAAACTTAAAAGAGCCCTCCTATGGAAATCTCTATGATGTGAATTTGGGCCTGCATTATGTGTAGCTAGTCATGATCAACAATTTTGTTTATCAATAATATAAAAATACCGGTTATATTTAAAAAATAAATAAAAATTGTTGTTAGTTTCTATGGATGTCCATTTCCCTAAAAATCCTTTATAAATGGTATGCTATAAAATATTTCAAATGCAAGACTTACTCTATAATCATACAAGTTATTTAAGAGGAATGATATAGTACTTAACTAATTTAATTGAAATAAAGAATACTAAAATAATAAATGGAAGCTATAAAGGAAGCATCATGAGTTGTTAAAATGGAAGCAGAATGTGGCTCTAAAATGGAAGTAAAATTCGACATTAAATTGGAAGCCATACTTGGAGCTATTATTGGCTCTAAATAGGAAGCTAAATTGGTTGCTTAATAGGAAGCAAAATTGGAGGCTAATTAAGAAGCAAATCCCAACACTAAAAGGAAGCAAACCCTGGACCTAAAAAAGAAGCAAACCTAAGCACTAAACAAGAAGCAAAACTTCCAACTAAAAGGAAGAAAACCATGAGGCTAAGAGGGAAGCAATTCTAGAAGCAAAAAATGAAGCAACAATGGAAGCCAAATTAGAAGCAATATTGGAAGCAAAATTGGTGTTACATAAAAAGCAAAAAAGAAGCAATTTAGGTAGCAACAAAGAAGTAATAATGGAAGCAATACTAGTAGCCAAACTTGGCGTTACCTTATAAGCAAAAACATAATCAATTCAGGTAGCAAACAAAGAAGTAATAATGAAAAAAATATTATAATCCAAACGCCGTCCCTAAGAAGTAAACAAAGAAGGCATTCAAGCAGCAAACCAAGAAGTAATAATGGAAACAATACTAGCAGCCAAACTTGGCATTACCTAAGAAGAAAAAACAAAAGCAATTCAGGTAGCAAACGAAGAAGTAATAATGGAATCAATATTAGAAGCCAAACGTGGTGTTCCCGAAGAAGCAAATAAAGAAGCCATTCAGGTAGAAAACCAAGAAGTAGTAATAGAAGCAATATTAAAAGCAACAAAAGACACTATAATGGAAGCCATATTAGAAGCTAAAGAAGATGCCATAATGGAAGCAAAGCTAGATGCAACAAGCGTTGCCATATTGGAAGCAAAACTTGGTGCAAAAAAGGATGTTACAATGGAAACATAACTTGTTGTTAATTAGGAAGCCAAAAAATAAGCTATTTTTTATGCCATACTAGAAGCAAAGCAAGAATCACAATTGGGAGCAAAACTCGAAGTACAAATGGATGCAACAATGGAAGCAAGAATGGAAGAAACAATTTTTGTCGCTATTCCCGATGTTATGCATGGCTCCCAAGTGAAGATGTGAGTTTGCATCGGTTTCTCAATGCCAACTAAAGCCAATTCCCCTGCTCAAAAACATTGGATTCCAACTCTATTTCAGGTGCTAATGGCTTATTTTGTTATAGTGATGTGGAACAACTACACGCCTTTGAGGAACATGACGGGGAAACCTATGTTTGCAAATTGAAGAAATCCCTCTATGGTTTGTAGCAAGCCCCCATGACTTGGTATGCTTGGATCAATGGATACCTTATGAAGCTATGATTCACTAGAAGCAGTGTTGATCTGAACCTCTACTTCAAGGTTTTCCAATGTATGCCTTTGATTTTGGTTTTGTATGTTGATGACTTATTCTTTACAAGAGCAGAGCCTCTGATCATCCAGTGTAAGAGGGAGCTTTCCTCCGGATTTGAGATGAAAGATCTTGGGTTGATATGTTATTTCCCAGTCTTAGAGATGTGGTAGAGACCTAAAGAGATCTTCCTTGGCCAAGGAAAACATGTTGTCAAAATCTTGGATAGATTTGGGATGGTGGATTGCAAATCCATGGCCACACTGATGTAGGCAAACTTCAAGAAGTTATGTGGTGAAGTTGTGGGACCAAATCTAGCGGATCCTTCTTTGTATCAACAATTGATTGGGCTTTGATGTTTCTAGTCAACACAAGACCAGATATATGTTTTGCTATTAACACCTTGAGCCAGTTCATGGTGGAACCTTTACATGCTCACTGGGTGGCCGCAAAACATGTGTTGAGATATCTACATGGGACAATCAACTATGGATTGAGATATACGTCCAACGATGAGTTGAGACTGCATGGATATATAGATGCAAATTGGGTTGGGATAATTACTAACCAGAAGAGCACTTTAGGGTGTTTTTTTAGCTTGGGATTTGTCATGATTTCTTGGATGAGCAGGAAGCATAAATTTGTCACTCTCAGTACAACCGAGGTAGATTATATTGCAGCTAGTATGGCTAGCTATGAGATAGTATGGCTAGGAAAGCTCTTTGCAAAACTATTTGAGCAGGTGCTTGATACGATTGTGATATACTGTTACAATCAAAACGTGATCAGACTTTTATAGAATCTAGTATTCCATGAAAGGTCGAAGCACATCAAGATCAAGTACCACTTCATTAGAGATATGGTACTGAGAGGAGTAGTGAGGATCCAACACATCTCAATTGATGAGAAAGTTTTAGACATTCTTATCAAGCCTTTGCCAAAAGTAAAGTTCTTATTCTTTAGAGAGTAGCTTGGAGTGCATGAGAATGTATCCCTCCCCTAGAGGGAACACTCTTGATCAAGAACACTAAGCATATGCTTTCCCTCGGTATTTCGACTAGCCATGGACTTGGTGAAGGCGAGATTGAGCTGCAAGGCTCCTAGGTGTGAGGGTACTCCTTAAATCCATGGACTTGGCTAAGTATATGCCTTATTATGCATCCCACCCACAAGTCACCTTCGTGTCTTTATTGAATAAAGGGCCATGGACTTCGTTAAGCTTTTTGGGATTGCCACCCATCTGGACATTGGGTGAGGAGTGTTAGGTGTGTGTGATATTTACCAAGGGCGGATGTGCCTTCCATGGACTTGGTTATGGTAAATTGATCTCCCCTAAGTATTGGATGTAGGTGTTCTACCACTTGACTGCTAAGGATCGAGTCAGGTGAGGGCTAGTTAATGGACATAGGGTGTGTGATCTTTACCAAGGTGATTTATGATTGCCATGGACTTGGTTGTGGTAAATTGAACTCCCCCTATTATTGCATGGATCATTATTCTTCTTTTATGGATCGAGTCATCATTTTCAAGCTAAGATGAGATGAGATGAGACGATATAAGATTCTCCTATGTTGAGACATGCACATCCGAGTTGAGAATTATGGTGTAGCCAGAAATTCCTCCCTAGCTGAGAAGTAGTGTTGAAATTTGGGCAACTTTGGTCAAAAATTTCATCAGCAATTAGTGAAAAAGTCATTTTTTTAATAACTTTGACCAGGTCGACCTTAAAGTCTACAAGTTAGCCCCACTAGAAGAAATTGTCCCTCCAAAACGACATATAAATTACCTATTGTTGGAGGTCATTTGGAGCATCACTTGCTCATCACATCACAAACAATTCGGTCTGAAATTGCAGGAGACATTCCACACGTACGAAGGAGGAGAGAGAGAATTCTTACCTGTGTTGACATTTTTGTTTTGGGTTGCTTTGACTTGCGTTGACCTAGGCACTTTGATTTTGATTTGACTGAGCTCTTTTATGTGGTTGGAGGCTAAGAATTCAAGGAGACTTTGAATCTATTGACCGAACCTATCTAGGTACTTTGATTGGAGTTGACCGCAGGTTAAACCTCTGTTTTGATCGAGATTTTCTGTTATTGATTTGAGCAGATATTTGACTAGAATATTCTGTTGTGTTGATTGAATTTCTCTCTTTGCATTGATGGAAATTAGAGCATTGACTGAGGGTTTGACTGAGGAATTAAAGGGTTCATTTACTATGGTTGATCGAGCCGCCATAGGCCAAATTTCGGCCCTCTTTTACATATTGGTATCCTTGACTAGATTTGACTTTCTGTCTCATTATAGACTGATTTTGGATTGGTTGACTTGGAAAGTCAAAGCATTGACTTTGATTGGTTTATGGATGTACTATTTGGGCTATGTATCTCACATTGAACATTGATTGACTAATAAGAAGAATAATTGATTTTGGGTTTTCCCCCTTGAGGGGTTTTTCCCTGGTCTTTGACCAAAATCTTTGTGTCTCGTTGTGCTTGGTTATCTTCTATTGTGCATTTATTGCTTAGTATTCTATCTATAATTGATTATCCGTTACTGAGGTGATTGAAGTTGGAAGAAATTGTTTTAAGTCATTATAACGACATATAATTGTGTGGAAAATTAACATCTTGTTGACAAAAAGGATGCCAAATTCTAATGATGCCACTTTGTTTGCTAATTGATCCATTATGAAGTTGCTATGTCACACGGCATGGAACATTGCCATTCAAAAATTTCAAATGGGATAAAATCCTTTTAAATAAGATGATGAACTTGAAATATGTTGCAAAGAAACCAAGATGATGATACTTAATTATACTTCTGGTGGCCATTATTATGATTAGATTTCGAAAACTGAGCAATAAGGATTGGAATAGCCCTTGAAATAACACATAAATACTTACATTAATCAACAAGTAGATTTAATAATCATTCAAGATGCGTTGTTGCCACATGCCGATGCAAAACTCCATTTCCTTCCACAACCAAAATGTTTTCCCTCGAAGAAGATGGGCTCAATAATATATTTTATATAAATAGTATAAATATATTATAGCAATGGGGATAAAGTACGTAAGCAATGGAAATAATTAGTATAAAAGAAGCGTGCTTAAACCAACCAAAGTTCAATGGTAGTGTGGATATGGGGTTATGGGTCAAAGTCATTATAATGAGATCATGTGATTGGTTCTAGGTGCTAGAAATATGACATGAAAGACATGTTTTTAAGAAAGTTTGAGATTACACCATCATATGCAAAATTTCAGAGAATGTATTTTTTAATAAGAGAATGTGAGTATAACAAATAACATGTATTGAAATAAGAATACACATGCTAAAATTTTATCAATTGGCAGAAAGAAGTTGAGAAAAGCTATGAAGAATGATACTTCAACTATAGGCAAAGGCATTAGAGAAGAATCACGATGAGTAAATGATTTCAATCACATCCATATTTGTTTCTTGTTCTAGGTATTTTTTTATTTACTCTTATAAAAAATCTATTTCTATTTATGTTTCCTAAAGGATGTTGAGATGAGCTTCGATGACGTATGAAATTCATGATATCGTTACTATAAGCACCTACAAGTACCTCATTTATTTGAAATGAAAAGTGTCACATAATTGTTAAGGAAAACTGTAGATGGGAGGAATAACAATGACAAAATTGCTAATAACATCAAGGAAGTCAATATAACACAACATTTTACTCATTCTCATAATGATAGGTAATTAATCAATCTTCCATAATTATCAACATAGCAAGAAAACAATATTTTAAAAGAGGTTGTATGGAAAATCAAATTCCCTCAAATTAATACTCTGAACATAAATAATATGCTTATGAAGAACACTTTTTTGGTGGGGCAAAGACTCATGGTTTAACACCTTCTTTACTCTATAATGACAAAAGTCTAAATCCAATTCACAAAGCAAAGTAGAAACTCGTACATAACTACTTGATTGATTTAACAAAAGCAAATAAATAAAACTAGTAGTAAACCACAACACACAATTAGAGAAGCGGGGAGAGGGGGCTGAGCTCTGATGGCGACAGAAGGTATGAGGGTCCGGTAGTAGGCACATAGGCGGGACCTAGGGCCGAGGCCTAGGGTCCATCAAGCAAAGGATCGGAACGAGGCGACGGTCTTCTTTTTCCCTGGTGGTCAGCGACCAGGAAACGGCAGGTGGAGGTTGGGGGTCGCTGAGAGACAGACACCTGGGGGCTTCCTGGCAGCAGTAAAAACTGAAGGTTTCACCAAAGGAGAAAGGGAATAGGAACCACGCGGGCAGAGTTTTCATCGAAAATAACAGCCGACCAGCAACCTGAGTCCCACGACTGTAACCATGGTTGTTACACAGTAATTTGTCACCATTGGTCACCGTCCCTATTACCCCTGTTTCCGTACTTTGGAGGACTCATTCCGGGACCTGTGAGCAGTGACATAACCTGAAAACACTTGCATTATGTTCCCCTAAGTATGTACTTCATGTTCCCTGAAGACACCTCCTGCAAAATATCCCTGAAAAGTGCCTTTTTTCCATTAGCGCAGGTCCACAATGTATTACCCGCGCCAATCAATGAGATCCTCAAAAGAGGGTGCGACCATTGGCGCTCTGTCTTAGAACAACACTCGCACCAACCAAGTTTGGTAAAGATTTTTGACAAACGCGCGCCTAGCTGTTTTTTCCCTTCAAGTCATGAAGTCTTTTGAGGATAAAGCTCATCTTCAAGATGTCGAGAGTCATCATCTATCCTTGACATCTATCCATAGCGGCTTTTTGGAGATAATGCCAATCCACAATGGGTGTCCTGATGCATTGTATCTTCCTCCCCTTCTCCATCTATAAAAGTCTGTCCTCATGCATTTGACAAGCTAGTTTTTGAGAAATGCTAGTTGTGATAATGCTTGTCTTGAGTGATAGTAAGAGTCTTGAAGCATAGGGAGGTTATGCTGCTGGAAGTCTGAGAGAGAGAAGGTCTATTGTAAGACGTGCATAGCTGCTCGCCCAGCCAGAGGAGAGGTTCAATGTCAGAACTTTGGTTGTATCTTTCTCTGTTGATTATTCATTAATAAACGACTACTATTATGGTTCCGATCTCATTGTTCATCATGATAATGTTTGATCTATTTCCTTTCTGACTGAAATATAGTTGTATTTAGTGGATTTTATGCTTGTATTCGCTTTGTTCTTTGCATGTGCAGGTATCCATTCGCGGGGATCGCAAGGATTGTGACCTGCCGGAGCAAGGGAACGGGAGTATCAACTCTTCTTCGACATTAGCGTTGGACTCCAGGTTGGTTCTCATAATCCACTTTCGATTTGCAACTAGGAACTTGCATGGTAGCGTGAATTGATTGTTGCTAGATCCATTTTGGTCTAGTGGGATCGCCTCTGTGGGAGGAAGATATAATGCTTCCTCCCCTTCTCCATCTATAAAAGTCTGTCCTCATGCATTTGACAAGCTAGTTTTTGAGAAATGCTAGTTGTGATAACGCTTGTCTTGAGTGATAGTAAGAGTCTTGAAGCATAGGGAGGTTATGCTGCTGGAAGTCTGAGAGAGAGAAGGTCTATTGCAAGACGTGTATAGCTGCTCGCCCAGCCAGAGGAGAGGTTCAATGTCAGAACTTTGGTTGTATCTTTCTCTGTTGATTATTCATTAATAAACGACTACTATTATGGTTCCGATCTCATTGTTCATCATGATAATGTTTGATCTATTTCCTTTCTGACTGAAATATAGTTGTATTTAGTGGATTTTATGCTTGTATTCGCTTTGTTCTTTGCATGTGCAGGTATCCATTCGCGGGGATCGCAAGGATTGTGACCTACCGGAGCAAGGGAACGGGAGTATCAACTCTTCTTCGACATTAGCGTTGGACTCCAGGTTGGTTCTCATAATCCACTATCGATTTGCAACTAGGAACTTGCATGGTAGCGTGAATTGATTGTTGCTAGATCCATTTTGGTCTAGTGGGATCACCTCTGTCCGCAGAGGGGATTTACCTCTCCAACAATTTGGCGACTCCACTGGGGAAGCTATTTGTTGTTTGATTCATAAACCTTGGACGGAGCCTGAAGAACGGCCAGGTAGCCTTCGAAACGCTATTGCTTTGCATTAGCGGAGTAGATCAACGCCACTTCAGTCAATCTCCGGTTTGGTTTACGAACCGAACAGCTTGGAGTTTGTCATGCACCTTGATCTCTCTTGTTTGCTTGCTTAGATGAGTTTTCTGAGCTGGATTTTTATGCTTGGTCTGCCTGTCTGTATATTTGATCTGTCTGGTTTCTGTTAGTCAAGCCGTGAACTGTTGGTTTTTATTTTTTTAGTCGGCAAATTTGATTAGCGCATTTTTGGGCCTGACAGTCACGCCAGTTGGCGCAGGTTGCACATTGACAGACCGCACCAATCCTTAATTAGCGCAATTTTCTTCCTGACAGTCGCGCCAACCCTGTGAACTTGTTCATTTCGCTTGTTTACAGCCTCCCAAGCTTGGTTTTCCTGTTTTGTTGAATCATCTGAATGTATCAGAGTCTTTTTTGATTGGTTTTGAGTCTTTTTCTGGCAAATTATTAATTTGATTTCCTTTGATCATTACTTGGAGGTTTGTCTCGATCTTTTCACAATTTTGCATCTTTTTGCTTTTGTTTTTGCTAAATTGTGTATGAGTGTTAATCGCCTTTGAGTGTTTTTAGTTTATGATCTTTGGAACTCTCACCCGTTTTTCTTGGTTTGCACTTGATTGGTTCTTAGATTACATTAGAATCATCGTGTGTTTGAGAATTCTCTTGTATAGATCACACTTGCATAATTAGAATTCTCATTTTCAGGATATGAATGAAAAGTGTGCATAGATTACATTTGCATACTTTGGGTGTTTGCCAGTTTCTGTTTCGGTCTTCTCTTGATCCAGTCAACTTTTTGGATACTCTTTTGCATCTGTTTGGTGGTTGTTGAAGCTTGTTTTTAGGTTATTCGAGCAATTTAGTTCTTTTTGCTTGATTTCCATATGGCTTCGTTTTGAGCCTAGATCACATGGCTCATTGAGATTTTGGAGTTTTTCTTGGTTTGAAGGATTGCCTTTCTTTTCAAAGACTTGATTGTGTCCATTGAGTGAAATTTTCTTTTTTGTTCTCTGTTATCGTATCTCTCAAAATTTACTTAGTGCATTTTGCCAATAAAGAAAAACGAACAATCTCTTTTGCATTATATTAGTTAATGGAAATTAAAGTTTTTCGTTGTTGTTAGTGACTAATGACTTTAAAGAAAAGTTTCTTTTATTGCCATTAGCTGCATTAGAGTTATCATTGTTTGTTTTATGATCATTTTGTTCGATTGAAAGATCTCAACTCTCTCGTAGTTAGCATTCATCGAATGAAATGATATATTTTGGCATATAGTTTGCATCTAGGAAATTTTGAGATATTACATACGGTAAGGCTTGAAAATCGAAACCTAATCAAAGATCAACTGTAAAATAAACCGAATGAATCTAACAACGCATTGGAACATAACGCACATATTCTAAAGGTCTAGGCTAGAGACGTGTTCCGGCGTCGTTAAACCTAGTCACTATTGTTTCACATTACGGTTGGGTGATTCCTCCTCTTGTGACTCGATAGTGGTCTAGCACGGACTGAGCTCCCACGTACCGTCGCGTATATAAGGGAGACCCCACTAGGTTATCATCCTTTATCCACAGGAAGCCGTGTCTGCCGCCTTACAAGCCGTAATGCACTGAACACAGCATTCGGGAAGATTGACTGCCGTACGGGAAGTCCTTGGTTTTCATCTGATTGCCAAGGTGTATAAGCAGTTTTACGGATTGTTTGGTAAAACCTTTGCCTAGAGTCTCCACAGTAGTCACTTTTGATCCTTTTCGGACTCCTTAAAAGAAAAGGTGCCAGTGAGCGTCTTGTCACTTCGTGCTCATTAAACATTCGAAGGAGACTAGAGTCATCTTTTTGTCCTTTTCTCGACTCTTAAAACATGAAAAGGTCAAGTTCAGTTCCTTTGTCTTAAAATTTATTCGGCCATGATACACATTTACCCAGTTAGATCTTGTTTGTGTTAGCTTGAGTAGGGTTCTTTCTCGTTTTCAATGGCAACCTTCCCCGAGTCTACCGGCCAAGGTGTTCCCCCGGATGGAAACCCTAGTCCATTTCCTTCTTTTGGAAATGTCGGTGCTCCGTATATGGCAACATTGTCTTTGCCTGGGTTAACCATCGGTTTGCCCGTATGGTTGTTTTTGACCTCGGTAGTCCCGAGTGTGACGACTCCTGTTCTATCGTCTCCTCCACCCGAACAACATCATGTTGATTCCAAGGTGGACCTCTCCCCTTCTTCGCCTATTTCTGCGTCCTCATCTTCTACTTCGCCTGGCGAAAGTCTGGATTCAAGTAACCAGGTGGCTAAGAAGAAGAAGAAGAAGACAAAGAAGAAGAAGACTCCTAAGCGAGAGGTTAAAAGTACAACTCAAGTCGAGCCACCTTCTGCTCCTCCGCGGAAGGTCAAATTTCCTTGTAAGTTGTGCAAGGAGGACCATCTTCTTCGCGATTGTCCTGGCATTCCCAAGGTCTTAGAAGTATGGTCTCGCGATACGGCCCACCCCTCATCGTCCTCTGGAGCTCACGACGATGCTACCCTATCAGCCGGAAATGGTAAGGGAAAAGGGAAGCTTCGAATCCCCTGTAGACTTTGTGAAGGCAATCATCCCCTTCACCTTTGTCCGCTCATGGATAAAGCCTTTGTTGTCTTGGAAAGTCTTACAGCTTCCTCACCCCAACTTCCTGTTGGTTATCAACGTCTCTCTGCAGCCATAGATCGTTCCCCTGCTGACAAAGAGATTGACCAAGATTCCTCTCTGGTCCAGCCTCCTCTTCCTAAACCTGGCTCTGCCAAGCCTGTTCCAGACCAACCATTGATCGGAAAGAGTGTCGACTCGAGTTCACCACCCGTCGACCACTCTGTTTTGGAAGAGCATAATTCCCATGTTCTTCTCGTCTCCTCAGATTCTCCTGAATCCGGAAATGACTCTCCTATCCCAGCTGTTCCCGAGAGTCCTGCTTCGGTTCCTTTAGAGCAAGGGGGCAATCATACGATTCCCCCACCAAGTAGTTCAGTCGTTTCCTTTGACTGGAGTCATTTGACTACCTCCCGCCTTCCATCCCATGTGCCTTTCTGGGTCACGGTACACGCCTATAATAAGGCGATACCTGGCACTGTTTTGGATGAGGGTGCATCTGTTAGTCTTATGCCTGCCACTACTTGGAAAGCGTTGGATTCCCCACAGCTTGTGCCAGTCGCACCGAATCTGACGACTTTTGACGGAGGAACTAGTCAACCACTAGGGATTCTTCCAAAGTTCCCTATTACTTTGGGAGGCAAAACCGTCTATATAGACGTATCGGTTACCCCAGGTGCTTTAGATTTCAGTCTTCTCCTTGGCCGTGACTATGTTTATGCCATGGGGGCCCTTGTCTCTTCACTTTTCCGTGTGGTTTGCTTTCCACACGATGGAAGAATTGTGACTATCGATCAATTATCGTTCGTTCGTCCCCGGGTGCCTCCTGCGCAGTTGTCATCCCCTCCTGGTTTTCATCCACCAGTTGCATCTGCCCCACCACAGATCAACTACGTGGCCACTTATCTTGTGCCTGTATCCAGTGATGCCGCCGTCGTGCACAGTGTCCTGGGGGCATTGGGTCCTGACTTCCGAAATGTTGTCCTTCCACCGGGAGTGGCACTCTTGGAAGCCCCGACTTTCTGTTCATTATGATGAAGTTCGGTCGGAGCACAATTTGTTTTCCTATTTCAAGCTCCTTAAAAAATGAAACTAGGCTCGGTCGGAGCACAGTTCGTTTTCCTATTTCAAGCTCCTTAAAAAATGAAACTAGGTTTGGTTGGAGCATAGTTCCTTTCCTGTGTCAAGCTCCTTAAAAAATGAAACTAGGTTTGGTTGGAGCATAGTTCCTTTCCTGTGTCAAGCTCCTTAAAAAATGAAACTAGGTTTGGTTGGAGCATAGTTCATTGTCCTATGTCAAGCTCCTTAAAAAATGAAACAACTCCCTTTCCAAATCGAGTCTTTTGATTAAGATCTCGTAAAATACAAGTCGAGTCTTTCATAGATCTCGAGAGTGAACCTTCATTCCATCCACCTCGTTGAATGCAATGAAGCTTGAGGGGCATGTACCTCGATTTGCGTCATTATGTTGGGGGCATGCGAACTTATAACAAGCATAGTTTTTCGTTTCAAGCTTGTGTAAACATGAAACCGAATCTAAGCAGAGTTCTCTATGGTTCAAGCTTATGTAAAAATGAACCCATACCTGATTTACATCTCGTGATTGCCTTTTATCTGCTAAATTCTGTTAGATGAGCCTTGGTTGTTTCATTCCATCGCCACCATCTCTTTGGCCGATCATATGCTTTCACTTGGTTGTTTATCCTTTCCTGAGGAACCGCAGCGATGAGTGGTTTTATTAGCCAGCCTCTTGACCATTACATGTTTTGAGTAGTTCCACCATTATCGGAACCAGTTGCTACCCTTTATACCACTCGTTCCTCCAGGACGAGTCTCCTTTTAAGCTCTTTTCTGACTCGTAAAAGATGAAAAGATAGCCGAGTATTTTTTCCCTTTTTGACTCGTTAAAGAGAATAAAAATGGAGGTCTGCTTTCAGCTCTTTTTCGACTGTTTAAAGACGAAAAGATTGCCGAGTTATCCCTCTTGACTCGTTAAACGTAAATAAGAGGCGGTCGTCTTTAAACTCTTTGCCGACTGTGTAAAAACGAAAAGATCGGCGGACCTTTGTCGTTTTAGGTTCGTTAACGATTTCGAAACAACGTGATTCCGATCGCTTTTTTTACTTTTTTCAAGTCGAAATCACTACTTATGAAAAGTATTGTCTAGTCAATTTAATGTCTTAAATTGATCTACATAAATTATCAATCCGGGTATCGTAAATTGATGAAGTGTGGTGCACTATATGTGCTTAGTTAACCTTTCTCTTACTTTGTTGTTTTATAGTTTATGTTTGTTTTTGGGGTTTTGTTCTTGTTGGTTTTCTGAAGTGTTTCATGCAAGTGGAAATCCTATTCTAAGGTCTTAAGAATACTTTTAAAGGACAAGTATGGATAAAGATTTCAAGACAAGGCCTATGTCCCTAATGGTAACTTCCAAAACTTAGCACTTCAAAAGAACTTAAAACATGTTATTGATGGAGTTAGTATTTAAACAAAAGTGTGAATATACAACTAGTTCAATCAAAATAAAATGCAATAACCAAACAATGAGCTAATGACTATGAGACCCAGTATCCTTGCTGCTTCAACAAAAGGACAAGATGATTCTATCATGTCATTAGTTCAATCAAAATAAAATGCAATAACCAAACAATGAGCTAGTGACTATGAGACCCAGTATCCTTGCTGCTTCAGCAAAATGACAAGATGATTCTATCATGTCATTCATTAGTCATTAAAAGGCTATGAGCATCACTAATCTACAATCAACTTGAAAGCAATTTATGTACAGCTAATATACATGAGAAAAATGTAAAACAACAGTAATCAAAACAACTTTGTTATGTACAGCTAATATACATGAGAAAAATAAAATGCAAAATTAAATGACAACTATACAAGGCAGGGGCCCTCTACCACCTATGAAATCAAAGCAAAATTAAACACACTTGCATGAATTAAAATTGCATGAATGAAAAATCTAATCTACCTTACATTCTACAAAGCAATATTTACAAAATGAAATCTACTCTACCTTACATTCTACAAAGCAATATTTACAAAATGAAATCTACTCTACCTTACATCCTAATATGCTCCATGACATCTACTTCACATCTCCTTCCATGTTGAGAACATCAAAGCTTTATTCAATTTCTTCAAAAGTACAAAGTACAACAAAGTTCTCCAAGGCTTTCAAAAGCCATCAAGGAAGAACTACAAACTTAAGAACTAGGGACTAAAGACTAACAAATGAAGGAGAGAGATCTCCTATTTATACAAAAAGATGAGAGCCATCTCATTAATGAGAATCCATGAATCTCTCCCTTTACCTCTAGAGTCCTAAACAAAATAGGAACTGATAAGACACGTGTCTTCTTAGAGTTATAATACAATTAGGAGATGTGACACATATCCTCATGATCCCATGATTCTTTCCAACCAAATTCGAATTTGGCCTTAGAGTGCCACATAAGGGTCTTCTAGAAGTCTCCTTTCAACCTACACATGTCAACAATCTCAACCCATTTGTTAGGTATAAGCATATGCACATTATTTTATAATGTTTAACCACAAATTCACTTAAAAGGCTTAGAAATAATAAAGATTGGAAAAACATAAAGGTGGCCCAATGATAATGAAAGTGGGATGAATGTGGTGACATAGTAGTGAAATGGAGGTGATATAATGGACATAATAGTGAAAGTGTAATGGAAATGAATGACATTTTCAAGACTCAACAAGTACTCCTCGATCGTAATGGTCGGGCGGTTCTTTCGAGTATTGTTTTATACTTTTTTCGGGCTTGCGAGACACAACTCTACGGAAAAGGACACCCCTGGAGTTTCCTTTTCTGCTGTCTTTTCAAACTCTCTAAACATGAAAAGACGCCGAGTTCTTCCTTTGTCAGACTCGTTAAAACCTGATGACATCGGATTCCGTCAAAATGACACCTCACAAGCATATGTTATCCCCATCAAGCTTGTTAAAAATAACTAGGGTACTCGCCAGAAATGGCGGGGGAAAATGGAACCATAATTATTGTCGTGTCGACAGTATGTCGCTCTTGAACATGGCACTTGTCTGCTTTCGTGTCTGGGTGGGGATATCTCATCTTATTTTTCACTTACCTCCGTGGATTTGGGTAATCCTGTTTGACCTCTCATCTGCTCATTGCCTCGTCACCATGACATATGATCCATTGATGTCAAATACTGCCAATTCCATTGTCGTGCCGCCGATATGTTCAAGAGAAGTTGACCTCTGCAAAGAAACAACCTCCCTCTGATAGCTCACATAATCCTGATTCACAACATTATCTCTCTGTCTCGTGTCGATGATGTGGGAAACATTATGGCCCACCTTCGATCAAGGTCACTTCCTGTCGACTTCAGCTCATTATCCAGGAAGCTGATCTAGAGACTCACTTCCGGTGCCTTGGATCCTGCATGCCTCAATGGGAGGTTCTTCGTGTTCGACGTGAGGTTTTCATCATTGGCCTCCGATCGAATGATTCTACGGGTGTTCGACGCCAGATCACTAATTCGCACGTCGTAGATTGTACCTATAGTACCTTGAGGGCCATTGTCATTATTGGTGGTACCTCTCGCGTCTGTTAATAGTTTTCATTATTGACTGGTAATCAGACGATGTTCATGCATGTTCGACTTCAGCTCATATATTCGCATGCTTGAACTTGTACTTTTGTTAGGGTCGAGATGGAGCGCAAGACCCTGGATTCTGTCTGTTGTAATCTAGGCGTGATTCTTGTTACATGACTCATTCACTGGATGGCTGCGACCATACCTGAGTCTATTCATTGATCCTAACCAGATGGTTGCGCCCATACTATGGATCTAGATTATTATGTACTCTCTTATGGATGGCTGCGACCATACCACATACATCATGTACTTGAGCTATCAGTTGTATCTCTCAATGCAGATTCTCGGCGGCAGCTACATGTGTTCTTGTAAAGCATTTCACCCCTCTCTCTCTCTCGGGCCTCATGCTTTAGGGGGCATCTGTTACACAGTAATTTGTCACCATTGGTCACCGTCCCTATTACCCCTGTTTCCGTACTTTGGAGGACTCATTCCGGGACCTGTGAGGAGTGACATAACCTGAAAACACTTGCATTATGTTCCCCTAAGTATGTACTTCATGTTCCCTGAAGACACCTCCTGCAAAATATCCCTGAAAAGTGCCTTTTTTCCATTAGCGCGGGTCCACAATGTATTACCCGCGCCAATCAATGAGATCCTCAAAAGAGGGTGCGACCATTGGCGCTCTGTCTTAGAACAACACTCGCGCCAACCAAGTTTGGTAAAGATTTTTGACAAACGCGCGCCTAGCTGTTTTTTCCCTTCAAGTCATGAAGTCTTTTGAGGATAAATCTCATCTTCTAGATGTCGAGAGTCATCATCTATCCTTGACATCTATCCATAGCGGCTTTTTGGAGATAATGCCAATCCACAATGGGTGTCCTGATGCATTGTATCTTCCTCCCCTTCTCCATCTATAAAAGTCTGTCCTCATGCATTTGACAAGCTAGTTTTTGAGAAATGCTAGTTGTGATAACGCTTGTCTTGAGTGATAGTAAGAGTCTTGAAGCATAGGGAGGTTATGCTGCTGGAAGTCTGAGAGAGAGAGAAGGTCTATTGCAAGACGTGTATAGCTGCTCGCCCAGCCAGAGGAGAGGTTCAATGTCAGAACTTTGGTTGTATCTTTCTCGGTTGATTATTCATTAATAAACGACTACTATTATGGTTCCGATCTCATTGTTCATCATGATAATGTTTGATCTATTTCCTTTCTGACTGAAATATAGTTGTATTTAGTGGATTTTATGCTTGTATTCGCTTTGTTCTTTGCATGTGCAGGTATCCATTCGCGGGGATCGCAAGGATTGTGACCTGCCGGAGCAAGGGAACGGGAGTATCAACTCTTCTTCGACATTAGCGTTGGACTCCAGGTTGGTTCTCATAATCCACTTTCGATTTGCAACTAGGAACTTGCATGGTAGCGTGAATTGATTGTTGCTAGATCCATTTTGGTCTAGTGGGATCGCCTCTGTCCGCAGAGGGGATTTACCTCTCCAACAATGGTTAACTCCGATGAGCTCATAGATCTCGACCCAGCAATGGAGGACATTCTTTCTGTCTGGGGAAAGACCCTACTGCACAGAATATTGAGCGATATTTCGGAACGGTTGAAACCCTAGTTTCTTCCCCGTTTTCTCCGGAACCGACAAGAACCCTATTAAAATCGTCTAAGGAATTGGAGGGGAATGCAGCGGCTCATCAGGGGATAAAGGGTTTGCAGCAGATCAAAAGGCAGAGTGAGGGAGATCTACATGCAGGATTCCAAAAACCCTTCCATGGCAGCAAGGGGAAATACGTGCCCACAGGTCCGATTCTCTCTGGAGGCCTAGAGGACATAGTTAATCTTGGAACGAATGTTGGGCAAAGTCTTGAAGGAGGTGTGGGAAGGATCGCTCCAGTTACCAGGGCTTCCATCGCCAAGGGACCGGACAGACCCAAGAAGAAAGACGGGTGGAAGGAACTCGGTTTCGAAGGCTTTCAGGATACATGGGGAAACACTGACGGAACATATCAGGGTACACAGGTAACAAATCAAACCCTATCTGAGCCCTATATTCTATCTATCAACAACTCGGTACTGGCCACACCTGAGACAAGACCACTACCCCTGATCTCTGGACCGGAACTTCAAGGAAGGATCGAGGAAAATGAGGAATCAAAAGAACATGACACAGTAACAAAGAATAAAGGGGGGAAAAGAAAAAAACAGAGAACGATCAATTCTCAGGAGATAGGAGGGAATCTGGTTTTAGGTATGGACGTGCAGATAGAAGAGGCTCTGGAGGTGGCAGAATGCACTCTGGTCGGCAGGGCAAGGGGGAAAAAATTCTCATCCGATTACATTCATTCATGGGGGAAGCAAAATTGGCAATCCGAACTCATCAGAGATTTCAGGGTAATGACCCTAGCCAAAGGATGGTTCTCGGTGCGCTTTGAGCACAAAGAGGCAGCAAAGTGGGTCATTGAGAGGAATTGGGCCTTCGGGAACATTCCGGTTCTGTTTAAGAAATGGAGCCCTCTGTTCGACGCAAACCATGAAAAAACGGATGTTTTCCCGGTTTGGGTAAGGGCACCAGGGTTACCATCCTTTCTTTGGGTCGAATCGGTCTTCAAAGCCATTGGGAACAGGCTAGGCACGTTTTTGGAGGCAGACATGTCATTCATGGAAACTCAACACAGGGCAATGGCTCAGATTCTAGTTAGTTTAAATCCAACTGGAGGGTTAGCAGAGAAGATTAATCTCCAATACAAGGATTATGTCTTCGAACAAATTCTGGACTATGAATATTTGCCTTTCCGATGCCATAGATGCCATGTCGTCGGGCATTTGGCCAAGGAATGCCCCTTGGGAAGGCGACGGAGGAGGTTTCAGAGGACGGTGGCGCACATGGAGAGAGAAAACAGTCAGAACCAGAATCGACCGGAAAAGGAAAACTCAGAGCATCAGGAGGGAGAAGATATGGAGCTAGATCAACAGCAGGGGAGGCAGACTCAGAACGTCGCAATTCAAGTTCCTCCAAGCAAAATGGAAGAAGAAGACACTGAGCCTGGGAACGAATCAACAGACTTAGAACCTCCCGAGGAAGCAGCACCGATTCAAAACCGCATCTCAGGCGAGGACTCTAAGGGTACGAGCTTAGATCCTAAAAATCCCTCTGTTTTTAATTCGAATAATAAAGATGAATGTCTGGTTCCCGATCCTCTTACAAAAAACTCTTTTCCTGTTAATAAAGATAAAAATGTAATTATAGATGGATGTAATATGGAAAGCTGTATAGAATCGATCTCTGCTGCTATTCCCTCCCTAGATCTGAATTGTGATGGGTGCTGTCCTGAACCTTCTCCCCTGGTCCCTCTCCCCATATGCCCTTATAACCTCCGATCTCAGGATAGCAAATCCGATCCCCTATCCTCGGTGGGTGGCATAGAGCAAACAATCCCTCAGAGCCAGACCAGGAAAAAAAGGGGAAGGAAATCAAACCTTTCCATGGCCCAGGTTAAAGCAAAACATGATGTGGCAGACGGGAAGCAACAGTCAATCACTGGGGCACTTAGAGCGGTGCAGGGCCCTGAAACTGTTTTAAAATGATCATAACCTCATGGAACTGTAGGGGTTTAGCCAGTAAACCCAAAAAACTGGCTCTTAGGGAGATGGTTATGAATTCCAAGGCGGATGTTCTTCTACTCCAGGAGACTCTGGGGAATGGAGTAGAAATTGAGTCGATGTTAAATGGCCTACTTCCAGGTTGGAAATTTTCAGCCATAGACTCAGTTGGTCATTCTGGAGGGATGGCTGTAGGTTACAGAGAAGGGAGAATCAAGATAAGGAACCAATGGGGAATGAGGCAGGCGATGGGAATGGAATGTCAATCTCCAGAATTCGAATTCCCTATAACAATTCTCAATATATATGGACCATGCCAGGGAAGGATGCCCTTCTGGAACAATTTGATGGCAAATTCTTTAATGAAGAGCAAATACATGGTGCTGGGTGGAGACCTTAATTTCTCATTAGGAAGAGCAGAGGCTTGGGGTCCAGCGGCAAGGGAGGATTCGCTAACAGATTTCTTCCAGAACCTATTAATAGCAAATAACCTGTTAGATGTTAACCTCATCAAGCTAAAACCGACATGGCGGAATAGAAGAGTCGGACAAGCAAGAGTGGCGAAGAGGCTGGACCGATTTCTCATAAATGAGGATCTATCTTCTATGATTCCTTTATTCAGGCAATGGGTTGAAGAGTGGGGGCCTTCAGATCATTTCCCAATTTACCTTGAACTCTCCAAGACACCCCCAAAGCCACCAGCTCCTTTCAAGTTTAATGCATCTTGGCTGCAAGAAGGCTCTTATAACATTCTTTTCAAAGAAACTTGGATTCACCCAGACAGAAGATCCACCGAGGATAAAGGATTCTTGTTCATGGAAAACCTCAAACGACTGAAGAAAGCAACAATCATATGGGCAAAAGACAGGAAGGCGAAGCAGAATGAGGAAATCTCTAGGATAAATGAGGAACTTCAAAAACTGGAGAGCATAGAGGAGGATGGCTATGCGACGCAGGAATCAAAAGAGAGAATTCTATCCCTGGAGAAACTCAAAAATCAAATTCTGCTGGCAAAGGAGGAGGAGTGGAGACTTAAGAGTAGAGCAATCTGGTTAAAAGCAGGAGATGAAAATACGAGCTTTTTCCACAATTATGCCAAAGGGAGGAAGAGCGCAAACACCATCTGGAATCTAAAAAATGATGAAGGAAGGGAAGCTAAGACGTTTGAATCTTTGTCAGCTTTTGGACAGAGACATTTCCAATCCTTATTTGCAGACCAAGGAGAGGCCACTATCGCTGAGGTCATCAAAACAACGCAATGTTTTCCTAGGTATGTGGAGGAGGCAGAAGCGGAGGAAGTTATGGACCCTGTAACAAAGGAGGAGGTGGAAAGTGTCATCAAATCAATGGCAAAAGAGAAGAGTCCTGGACCAGATGGCTGGACCGTAGAGATCTTTCTCCACTTCTTTGAGCTAATAGGAGAAGAAATAACAGAAGTAGTAGAGGAATCCAGGAAGAAAGGAGAGATCTACAACCCCTTCAATGCTACTTTCATAGCTCTCATCCCAAAAAAGGAAGCTCCGGAAACCTTCGAGGATTTTAGGCCTATATCATTATGCAACAGTATATACAAAATAATTTCTAAAGTGATAGCGCTCAGAATCAAACCAATTCTGTCAAGGCATATTTCATCTGAACAATTTGGTTTTTTGAATGGTCGGCAAATACATGAAGCAATTGGTGTGGCACAGGAGGTTCTCCACAGTGTAAAGCAGAAAAATAAGAAAGGAGTTGTCCTAAAAATAGACTTATCAAAAGCATATGATAGGATAAATTGGATTTATATCCGCCTGCTATTAACTCACATAGGCTTCAAAGTGGACTTTATCAGTTGGATTATGGGGTGTATCACAAATGTTAGCTATGCAATCCTCATCAACGGAGCAGCCACCCCTTTCTTTAAAGGACAGAGGGGGCTGAGGCAAGGCTGCCCCCTGTCTCCCCTGTTATTTCTTCTTGTTGCTGAAGGTTTGAGCCAGCTGATTCAAAAGGCCAAAAGGGAAGGTAAGGTAAAAGGTATAGAAGCGGCTGTAAACATGAATATATCTCACCTTCTTTTTGTAGATGACATTTTGGTTTTTACTAATGGTGCCTTTAATGAAATAAAGGAACTAAAAATCATATTTGATCTTTTCCTGAAAGCAACTGGAATGCAGATCAACTCCAGGAAATCACAGATTATAGTGGAAGGCCTAAACAGACAAGAAAAAGCTCAAATAAATTCCCTTTTTCCCTTTGAAACATGCAATATGGAAGCCCCATTCAAGTATCTAGGGTTCTGGCTGAAGCCGAATGCCTACAGGAAAGAGGACTGGAACTGGCTGATTGCAAAAATCGAAGCCAAAATAACTCACTGGAGTTATAAATGGCTCTCTAGAGCAGGGAGGCTGACCCTAATCAAATCTGTGCTGCTGGCCATCCCAGTCTATTGGGCTGCTCTAACATGGGTTCCTAAGGGAGTCTTGGAGAAAATAAGGAGAATTTGCAGCAGATTTTTATGGGCTGGTTCAAAAGAGAATGCGGTTCTCCCATGGGTTGCCTGGGAGAAAGTGGCAAGGCCAAAAGATTGGGGAGGATGGGGGATAAAAAGCCTTCCTGACTTCAGTCTCACATTGGCAGCCAAATCAGGGTGGAGACTTATAAAGATGGAAAATCTTTGGACGAGAGTGGTCAAAAGGAAATATATAGACCCGGTTCCATTAGAAGAATGGATCAGGTTTCCAGCAAAGTATAAAAAGAATGTCTCGGTGATATGGAAAGCTACGGTGGAGTCTTTCAAAGTGATAGAACAAGGATTGGCATGGAAGATTGGGAATGGTAGGAATGTGAAGATAGGGAAGGATCCTTGGGTCGGCTGCAATGAAAACTATGCCTTATCCCCTGGGCTCGTCCAACACTTAGAGAACAAAGGCATACACACCTTAAACCAAGTGGATAAGCTCGGACACTCAACCATTTGGGGACAAGCCTGGAAAGATGAAGAAGACCTAGAACTAGAGCATAGATGGAGGAATGAGTGGAGAACTTACATTCAGGAACTCTCTAGATCCAATGTAAGACTGAAAGATAGCAGGGACGAGTTAATCTGGGCGCATGCAGATTCGGGGGAATACTCATCAAAAAGCGGTTACAAATTCCTCATGACCAAGAAAGGGTGGGGAACTCCTGAATGGTGGCCGAAGCATCTGTGGAAACTCAAATGTCCACCAAAGTCAAAACTTCTATTTTGGTGCATACTTAAAAATAAAATCCCAACCTGGGACATCATGCAGTCAAGATATATGTACGGGCCTGGGAGATGCACCCTTTGCAAATCTGAAGATGAAACCATAAATCACCTGTTTCTTAAATGCCCAGAAACTCTCAAGATATGGGGAGAGGCAGAAAAATTACTGAATAACATGTTTGAATGGGTAGGTGATAACCTGCTAGAGGTATGGAAAAAATGGTGGCATCTATATCCTAATGGGAACATGCACAATCTACCTCTGATCATCAGCTGGGGGGTATGGATTGCAAGAAATAAGAGTATATTCCAGGATAAGGAAACCCCAATGACTGTCATAGCAATCCAAAGTGTTTCTATCTATACTAGTATTCCTGAAGCAGAGGAGAATCAATCTAAAAGACAAGACACAGGAATTCAAATAAAAGGAGTTCCCTGGGCCTTCTTTGACGGAGCTTCGCAAAATAATAGAGCAGGAGCAGGATTAGTCATCTATGAAAACACAAATCACATCCTCAAAGCCTCAGTCGGATTAGGGACCGGTTCAAATAACTATGCAGAAATGTTCGCTTTGAAACTTCTCCTCTGCTGGCTTATCCAAAGGAACACCCACACAATTCAGATCTTCGGAGACTCATTAAATGTTGTTAGATGGGTCAATGGTCAAAGTACATGCAAAAATCAAATACTTAAACCTTTGCTGGAGGAAATTCAGGTATTGAAATCCTATTTTAACAGTTTCTCTATATGTCATATTTTCAGGGACCGGAATGATTCAGCCGACAAACTTTCTAAGGAAGGTTTGCAGCAAAATCTGGGCAGCTGGCAAATTATAGAGGAAAAACAGGGACAGATCAGCAGATCAGATCAGCCGCCCCATGACTAGCATTTTGTCTCTTTTTTGCAGCGTTTTCTTTCAAAAGCTTTTAATTATCTTTCTGAAAACAATATTAAGACTTTTATATGAATACTTATATGGCAACTTACACAATATCCGCAGCTTGTAAGGGTCTTTTTCCTCTTTTGAGGAGACCCATTATTTTTTTGATGGTTGTTCTCAGCCCCTTTAAGTAAGGGTGGTCTCGGTACTTGACCGAACAGAAGGAAGGTATTTTAGATGTGCAGTTTTCCTTGCGAGGAACAGTTGCTCTCTAGCAAAAGGCAGGAAGTTTTTGTGGAAAAGACAAAAGCAGATTTTATAGCTCAATCAGAGATGCTGTAGCATATGCAACGTAAACTTTTTACTTCCTTAATAAAAAGTTTACGCTTTTTCTTCGAAAAAAAAAAAAAAAAAAAAAACAACAACAACAACAACAACAACAACAACAACAACAACAAAACACACACACAATTAGAGAAAATCCGAGGTCTAAAATGGGCCTCCTAAGGAAAATTATAAAGAAATAATGAAAATAATAAAATAAGGTTATATTACCTCATCAAATTTTGGAGTGAAAAAGAAAAAACTACTTTTTCAATTTGCATTTTCAACTTATATCCTTACGATTTTACTCAAATTTCTAGCAGGGGTACTAGTTGGATGCAAAATTTAATTTCCCATCCAAGGAGTACCCATGTTGAATACTTTTGATGTATCCTATTACAAACAATCACGTTTTTCGTTTATTTCTCATTTTTTATGTAGTTGTGTCCAACAAAGTATTCAACATGGGTACTTCTTGGATGAGAAATTAAATTTTGCGTCGAACGAGTGCTCTTGCTCGAAATTTGACTAACACTGTAAGGAGATAAGTTGATATATATATATATATATATATATATATATATATATATATATATATATATATAGTTTACTCCAAAAATGGTGAATCACCCCCATGGTTGACATCATCATCTTCAATTATATTGGTTCTTAGAAAGTTGATTTTGGTTGTACATTTTTGTATCAAAGCCCATTTTTACCTCAAAATTTACATGGGGGGAACGAAAGAAGATTCCCTTACAAGTAGAAGAGATTGTATCAATGGATCATACCTTGCATATAAATAGAGACGACTACAAATCCTTCACCTCAAAGTTCATTCCTTGCAATTCTTTCTTTAGGACAATTATTTTCCATGTTTTCCTCTCAATCCGCAGCCAACAAATTGGGCAAGTAGAGACAAAAGTGCAAATTGGGCATTCTTTTGTATGTGAAGAATAATATATTGTCATAAATTCACGTAATACCCAACAAATGATGAGATCCCCCGAGTGAAGGATACATTTTTTTGTAGGTTTCCTAGTCCTTAAAAAGTTTTTTTTTTGTTTGGAGGCTCCTTAGTCTTACATTAAGAAATTGGTTCATACTTTGGAGATTTCTTGAAATATCTATGCTTTGGTTGAAATATCTATGCTCAACAACATGTTGTGGTCAAGTTTGATCAAGTATGACCTTGTCAATAAGGAA
Organism: Pinus tabuliformis; assembly: GCA_031772625.1. Lineage (NCBI taxonomy): Eukaryota > Viridiplantae > Streptophyta > Pinopsida > Pinales > Pinaceae > Pinus > Pinus tabuliformis. Next base: position 472,470,550 of record CM062817.1, read on the forward strand.
AATGTTGGAAGTGGCATATCGCTAATGCTTATTTTGGGGGGGATATATGTGTTATTCGATATACCGATGAAAACACGATATTTTTTTTGTAATTTTGGGATATTCTAATAATTATATAGTAAATAACACATGTAACAATACATTCCATAATTAAGACTACTTACTACATGCAAAATAAAGCTTGCCAATAATACCCCATTTATAGGTTCTAAATTGAATATAATAAAATTGAATGATAATATAATTTCTCTTTTAAAACTAGTTCCTCACACACACACACACATATATCATCGAAGTTTGGATTTAGATTACTAGTCAAATAAAATTCCATTTCAGCTTTTTTTAGAGGTGAGGTGATAAAATTTATCATAATCTAGTGGTCAACTTACAATGAAAAAAAACCATTTGTTGTTATTTGTGAATGCATGCTAATTCATCACCATTATATAGGAAAACCATGTCTCTTACAATGCCCAAAGGGATGAATTCATGGATGAAAAGCGATGAGTTTTTCAGTGTTGGGTAAGGTTTAATTCCCGTGAGAGCCTAACCTTGAAGCCATGAGGGCACCTTGAGGTAGTGGTTGAATGTGTGATTGCACCTAGAGAAACAATATTTAAAATGGTTTTGTGGCCTGTGCACACATAAGTGGATTAAAGCCCACCCTCATGCACTTCTTTAAATTTTTTGAATTGGAGTAGGTAGGTTCAAATCATGTGATTTTTGACTAGGGTTTGTTGTGTATAATTGTCCATGGCTTGTTTAGTGGGAGGGGGCTCAACCCCCTCTTCCAGATAGATTATCTTAGGAGTTCATAGGAATGCTAGATCGATCAACAATTCGTCCCAAACTTCTTATCGTTCACATCCTTTTTACAACTCAACTAAAGGTAATGGAGATTTCTGTTACTCAAAGAAACCACTACTTAGAGCATTTTGGCAAGATAAATTTAAGGGCGTTGTCTACCTAAAGCAATGTAAGATCCAAAGTATGAGGTCAAATCTAACAAGATTGCAAAATACATCCAATATATGTAGGATCATGCTTTGATCTGCAAGTTCATCGGATTATGGCCCTTTCAAAGGTCCCTTATTAGTTAGATAAAAAAAATGGAACCTAAAGGGACAAATAGATCTGGAGCTAGGAGCAAAGGGCTTCTTCATAGTATTTTTTCTAGCTTGGAAGATAAAATGACGATTTTTAAAGGAGGGCCTTACTTTTTACAATGTTGGGTTCCTTATGTGATTTTGGAAAGAGTGGTACAATCTTGAGAAGCAAGACTTCCTTGCTACCCCGATATGGGTTTAACTCTTTTCTCTTCCAAAGGAATATTGAAAGGAAGAAATCCTTGAAGGCGTTGGCAATGCCATTTGTAGCTTTATCAAGGTTTCCGAGGCAACTAAGAGAGGGAGATACAAATCCTATAGAAGGGTCTATGTCTATATGAATATTTCACTGCCTCTTCCAAATTCAATAAACATTTATTATCAGGATAATCTTTGTAAACATAAATTGGATTATGGAATATCTCATTCAGATGCATGCATTGTAATGAATATGGGCATCTTTCTAGAGACTATCCTCTAATTGCAAACGATTTACCAATAGATCAATCAACTCACAAAGAACATGAAGGTTTTGGAAAATTTCCCAAAAGGACAAGGAGTTTGAGACCTCAACGAATGACAAATTCTGATCAAAACCCCATACCTAGAAACAAGTTCATGTCTCTCTTCTTTGAACACGACCCTAATGTAATAATTTAATCAATCAATCCCCCAACTAGCCGTTAGAAGTATTCCCAACTCTTTTTCGCCCCTAATAGAGCTTGAGAAAAAGAATCTTAAAGGTAATCTGCAAAATTCTTTGCCAAAGTAGCCAACTAACTCAGTAATGGAAGAAGATGAGATTAAATACCTCCTATAAGACATGGATTTGAATATTACATGATTGCTCACAGAAAAACTCGCCTCAATAACAATTCACAATCAATACCAAACCATCAAATATATTACACTCATTCTAGTTCGAGTTCTTTAAATTCCCAATTAAGGGCTCATACACAATCTTTCAAAAATTCCCCAAAATGGTCAAGGAAGACCAAAAAAAAAAAAAACAGAAGAAATAAGAAAAAGGGAAAAAGTGCAAGAATATTAAAGCCTTCATAAAAAACCAAAAATTAGTTAATTAAAAAAAATCATATCGATATGGAAACATTCCTCCTCAACCAAAAAAAACCCTAAAATTTTCATCCTAAATCTGCAGAGAATAAATATATTTATAAATTTACCAATATCTTTGATTGATGTGCCAAGATTTATAATCTTTTTATAATAAAAGACTATAAACGGTAGTTTATGGACTTTGAAAACCTGGTTACTTTTAATCATAATTCGCAAAGAAAGTAAGATTACCGTATCACTTAAAATAACTTGATGGTAATTCCCAAAAAGGTAAACTTTGACGCAATACCTTTGAATTTTAAGCTATACACCTAACTTCTTTCCATCTTATGTTAAATTAAAAACATTTTTTAATCCTACTACAAGATCAACTTTTAACTTAACCTAAACACAATAATAAATATTAACCTAAACGCTCCAAAGATTCTTTCCAATTTTCTCACTTTAATTGACAACACAAGTGTCATATTTTTTAAGGCTTTACTTTTGCATTTTGTTAATAATTTTTTTACGCTGTAGTTTAGTGGTAAATCAAAATAGGGTTAGATCCCCACTCATTACGGCGACAAAAGGTTTCATCCGCGCCAAATTGAAAATATGTAAAAACTTCTATCGTGGGGCAGTGTTGTGCCCTTCGCAAAAACCAAAACATAAATAAATTACACCTGTTACTTCAGATTTCTCACAGCTGCTTGAAAAGGACTTTGGACATGCTTGTCCTCGCCTCACCAACATTAGTTTCATTTGGCTGTGGCCATCTCACTCTACTTACCATGGAGTCCATCGGCTAAAAAATATATCAGGTTCGTCAAATATAAACGGAATTTTGCTTATTTTACAACTCTTGAATTTAAATCCCTCCACAAAATCACATCTGACCCTTTTATCTGCAGCTAACGACGTTCTGGGAGCTCAATCTCGAGCACCTGTAGCTCCGGAACGGGCCATATACGAAGATCACAATCTCGGAACAGTTTTTCACATTTCAAAGCTGGTCACGACAGGCGAAACCCCAGAAAATTCGACGAAATTGATAATATCACAAGGAAATCAACGCTCAAACCCTTCGGACTGGACAGAGGAGCCAGAAAACTAGAACCCTAAGTGCTATGGAGGGGAGTACAGGTGATGGCGGATCTTCCGCTGGCCTTGCCAGATGGAGAAACGATTTCTCTCGGAGATTTCAATATTACCTGGACAAGTCAACGCCACATCCTGTTGGGAGATGGCTTGGATCTCTTGCTGCGGCGACTGTATATATTTTGCGGGTTTATTATGTGCAGGGCTTTTACATCGTCTCTTACGGATTGGGGATTTACGTCTTGAATCTGCTGATAGGGTTTCTATCTCCTCAAGTTGATCCTGAGTTGGAAGGGATGGACGGGGCTTCTTTGCCAACTAAGGGTTCGGATGAGTTCAAGCCCTTCATTCGCAGGCTTCCTGAATTTAAATTCTGGTTTCTTCTTATTCCCAGGCCTTTTTTTTCTTCTCGTGTCATGCTTTTAGTCTTTTCAGTTACATTGTTATGAATGAATTTTTAGGTATTATAACACCCAAGAGACTCAATTTGTCTGTATGAGATAATTTGCCCGACCAATTTATTTTTGAAGATTATGGCTCCGGTCTAGATTTCGTTATAATTGATTTTATCTGATGCCATCTGTTATCAGAGTCTACAGTAATATATGGTTTATGTTTGGCCAAGGTGTTGCCAAAGTTTATTGACTACTGCTTCTTAAGGAGTCCATTTCACTTGATTTCTAAACGTTTCAATCGGCTTTCCATACCAAAATTGTTTTAAACAGTTCAAAAAATTATTTAATAGATTAGTGCATAGTAGTCATGTTCATTAAAAAAGCAGCAAACAATAAACAAAAAGGGGGATAGACATGGTTTGGTGTAGAACCAATGATAAGAAAGGTCATTTAAACTATTTTTGATGACACTTATGAAGTAGAGGAATTGGGTGCCTCCATTATTTTGTCACAGTTTCCAAGAATGAGCAGCGTGCAGCATGGGAACAGGTCCCAGTAGATAAGGTTCTAGATAGAAGCCACTAACAGTCAGCACAGGTCAGTTAAGCATGTTCTTCTGTGGTTGACTAGATAAGGCTTTCAGTGTAGGATTCGTTCCAGCAATAAATAGCCCCCAAATACCAAACTGAACGCTTTTTTGGCTTCTGATGCCCTGTTCATCAATGTTGGATTCTTTATCCTCAATGTTCCAAAATGAGGGGGAGTGCGATCATTTTCCAATTGGTTGGTGACATCTTTTCCTTAGCATCAGTGGTGGTTCCTTTCCAAAGGTATTTTTGCATTAGTTTGTTAATCTTCTTCAAAACCTCCACATGAGTAGATATCATAGGGTGGTGCATAGATTAAAGAGGCATTGTGGAGAGGGCATTTTAAGCTAGCATCTCTCTCCCTGAGATTAAGCTAGTGGAGCCCTGACATTGAGATTTTCCTTCTTAACTATTCTAATTTCAGTGCCCATTCTTTATTTCACAAAAGTTTTATTGCTGTGGGGATCCCAAGGTAGTCCAAGGACTGCTAGTTAACCTTGGCTGAGAACTTAAGTACATACACTATTCTATTTAATTTTGGGGCTTCTTCGTTCCATCAAAATATTTTACTTGTCATGTTATTTACTTCCCCCTACTCAAGCTGGTAGGAAGGTGTCAAGGTCATTTAAAAATCTTTTGGTGATTATTAGTTAGGCACTTCCCAAAATTAGTGTGTTGTTCACACATTGAGCTTGATTCAAAGGATTTACCCACTTGAAAATCTAATCTTATCTTATATTTATATATTTATGTTTATTACATTGCCTTCTCCTTTAGAAATGGTTTTGTCCTTAAATCATATTTATGGAAAGGCTTTACATCTTTGCTCTGGCTTGTAATGTCTTCACCTGATTATTTGTCCTTGATGTTGTCATGGTTGATGATATGGGGTGATGTAAACTTCTAAGTTCTAAGTAGAATTGTCAAATTGCAAATGGATTTGACCATCCAAATTTGATCTTTGTGGAACTATGCCCTCATATGACTCCCAAGATGAATTGTCTTTTGTGAAATTGAATTGCATTGATATCAATATTGTTTAGAAGATATGTCAATTGTTTTCATTTGGAGCGATGTTGATATAATGACTGGTTATGTTATCTTGATATAATGACTGGTTATGTTATCTAATTTTCTGGTTAGGATGTCAATAAGGTGTCCTTGTAGCATGACTTCCCCTTATTGTACTTGTAGTGTTTTCTAGATTTACTTTTGGTATTATATCTTCTTCATGCATCGGTGGTGTTTTGTTGATCATTGAATTTCTATCAGTAAGTACTCTTGGAATTTCCATTGTTTGTACTCCAACATCTAAAAATGTCCTTTCTTTTGATAGAATTTGCACCTTCTTGAGTTTGTGATGTTGATTGGATCTATATTTGTTCCTTTCTCCACAACTTGGATTTCCACATTTGAAGATTTCAATGCTTCCTTCTTGATAAGTTGTTCTAACTTGTTTTTTCTCTTATCACCTTTTAATTTCCTAATTAGTGCTATCAAGTTTTGACTATGATTTTTGAGGCGAAAAATTTCATTGTTTTTATTTACAATAGCTTTGTCAAATTCTTTTTTGTTAAAATTGGCAATTAGGGCCAATCTCCACATGGGTCATCTTATTTATGACAACTGATATCTTTCTTGGATTCCTCTCTCCCAGAGGTGTAGGATTGATCTAAAGATCATCCAATTCCGACATGTAAAAATGAAGATATGAATTTATTTATATTATGGACAAATTGTCAAGGTCGGTCAATAAGCAAAACAAGCATTCAAACTCCCAGCTCATCCTCAACGTTGCATATAAAAGGAGACCTCAAGTCATTTCATCCTCATCTCATCTTCACTATTCTCTCTCTCCTCACTTGATTGGGTACGCTAATCTGGGAAGCTATCTCTCACACGTGTGAAGGAAGGAGGACATTTTTTGTTTGGTTGCGTTGAACAGTTTGATCGAATTTCAAAGGCTGCTGTTTTGGGATGTGTTGACCAGCATTGACCTTCTTTTGATTGCGGATTTGGTGAGGTATCTTCCTCTTAGCAGGCCACGGATCTAGGCACTGAAATTGAGGTGATTTGACCTCTCATTTGACCACCCTAGGGCTGGCTGCAGTTCGAATTTTGTTGACCAGCTTTTGACTGGACTTTTTTGGACTATTTTGGGCTGTTTTGGCTTGTTGTTGGAGGTCGAAGTTGGTTGGGTTTGACTGAGCTTTTTAGAGGAAGAATTTTGCCTTGTTTGACCAGTGTTGACTTTTCTGGTTAGGGCTTTTTTGTTGCTGTCATAAATGATCAGATTTGTAATTTGTACTATCTCTCTCTTTGCTGAACTAGTGAGGAATATAAGAAGAATTGATCAAGGGTTTCCACACATTAGGGTTTGTCCTTGACTGGTGCCACATCTTGTGTCCTTTTGTCTTGGCTTGTCTTTTACTGTTTATATTTATGTTCTATCTGCATTTTACTATCATGCTGATGTGATTGCTAAACTGGATATTGATATTGGGCTAATAAAGAATTTGAAGTAAATTGCTCTTAAGCATAGAACATACCATTGTTACCTAAAATTAACATTTTTGCATCTTTTGCATAGACTTTTCATAATTTTGAAGGATCACCTTTGAGATATCTTTAATGCCTTCTATTGTTACTGAACTTGCCTCAATGTAACATCTTGTAATGTTATCATTTTCTTCTCTTAAGAGAATGCCAAAAGCTTCTCCTTCATGTTTAAGATGAAAGTCTATTAAAGTTGGCAAATATGGCCAAATTCTACTTTGGACAACTCATTTGATGGAGATAATTATTGCATTGAATTACTTTTTTTGAGAGGACTGAAATCGACCTAAAGATCACTAAATTTGGACAAGGAGAAATGTGTTTTTGAAGTGAATCCCACACATGTGCAAATTGTCAAGGTCGGCCACACCATCATGTAGGCTCATGAAGCCCAAGAGACATGTCTTTTGACCCACATCGACTCATATAAATAAGAGTGTCCTCCAACCTCATTTAGCACCTCATCAACTCAACATATCTTCTCTCTCCTCATTCCATTGGTTTGTACAACTAAATAATTGCAAGCTTCTCTCACATGTGCGAAGGAGGACGGAAAAAATCTTAGGGCCGAAAATCTGAAGCTGTTTGCAACTTTGACTAGTGTTGACTTTGACTCTCTGGGAAAAAATTTAGTTTGATCTTTTGGGCATCTTTTTGTTTGGGCAAGCCACACTATTTGGCACAGAAACTGAGAATTTCTGGGGACTTTGACTTGCATTGATTGTAGGCCTATTTGACCGTAAGGTGGACTTCAGGTTGACTAACTTTGATTGTAGATTTGTTTTTTGTTTTGGGCTGACTTTGACTAGTAAGAGAGGTCGAGTTCCTCTCTCCTTTGACCGAGCTGTTTTCGAGAAGTTTGACTAGAGTTTGATTGTTTTTGACTTTTTGGTTAGGGCTGATTTGACAGCTATTGACTGAGAGCATAATTGCAAATTTATTAGGGCTATTTTGGATAGTGATTTGGCAAGTCGATTTTGACTTAGACTTATACTATTGTACTCTCTCTCTCTATTGAACATTTGATATTTATAATAAGAAGAATTGATTAAGGGTTTTCCTCATCTTGGGGTTTTTCCTTGGCTTGAGCCAAATTCTTATGTTCTCTTGTTTTGGCTTGCTTTCTGCATTTTATTGTTTATGTTCTATGTACAGTTACTGTCAATGTGATTAATATTTTATGTGATTGCTATTGGAAAATAAATGGAAATCATCATTAGGCTAATAAAAGGACATTGAAGTAATTGTTGCAAGCATAGAACATACCATTGTTATCTAAAATTAACATAGTATCAGAGACTAGGTGAGGACAAAGCCCAAGAAAGAGAAAGAAAAACAATCATTAAGAGATTTGTTGGACAAAGATTATTAGACAAGTCTCCATGGCCTCTACATCTTACTTCAAGTATGAAGACAAGCTCAATGACAAATCTGACTATCATGCATGGAAGATGACTTTGGACTTGACTTTGGAGGAGCATGAAGTATTGGATTATGTGTAGGGAAAAGTGGTGGAGCTTCCTTCAAATGCACCTGTTGCTGCAAAAACGAAGTATAAAAAAGGTGAGGTCAAAGAAAAAAAAAATTTGATTGACTCCATTCAAAACATTTGGTTGCCGATATTTTTGATTTGGGAACTTCTAAGGAAATATATGATAAGTTGGTTGGGATGTTCAAAGTGAACAATACAAATCGAATTCTCTTTTTGAAGAGCAAGTTGAAGGATATCAAGATGGATAAAGGGGAGTCTATCCAATCATACTTCATGAGAATAACTCAAATCAACAATGACTTGCAATTTGTTGGAGAAGTTATTGCTGACAGGCTAGTTCACTCTTATTGCTCTTGGAGGTCTCTCACGACCATGGGATGTATTTGTCACCACTATTCTCAACAATGACAGGATACCTGGTTTCCATGAGTTATTGGCTAGATGCACTCAAGAAGAGACAAGGATGATGGAGAGAGATAAGTCCTCCAATGGAAATGAGCCTACTGCTTTCTCCGCTCATGCGAAAAGGAAGAATGACGCTGGTTTAAGGAGACAAGGTCAAGTATCTAAGAAGGGATTCAAAGGAGGAAGAAAATGAAGACGCTACAATTGTAATAGGTTCAACCACTGTCCTTGATAGCGCCCTCACAAGAAGAATCTTCCAAGGGATGATGACGACAACAACTACAACAACAACAATAATTACAAAAGTAATGACAATCTAAGGAACAATAGGTTCAACAACAAAGGAAAGAGAATTGCTCTCGCTGCTCAAAATGGAAATGGTTGATCTCCCACATGCCAGGTATGATGAAAGTAACGTTGTGGAAAAACAAGATGAGTTTTATCTTATTTTTGCTCTATCTATTGCCCCTCCTTCGGATACTTTGGATCATTGGTTGATTGATAGTGGAGCCTTAAGGCACTTCATTGGATACAAGGAGGCCCTCTCAAATTTAGTTGAGAAGAAAACTAATTTAAAGATCATACTTGGAGATAATGCCACCTACCCCATGAAAGGGATAGGTACTGTCACTCTTCACTTGAATCAAGGTCAAACCATTCATCTACAAGAAGTATTGTATGTGCCCGATTTGAAGAAGAACTTGGTGTCTTTCTGCGATGGAAGACAAAGGCTTCAAGGTAGCCTTCATTGATGGAAAGATACGTATTTGGCATAGAAACCCTAAATATGCATTTACTCTTGGATTTAGGTTTGATGGTCTCTATCAAGTTGGTGGAAGTCCTTTGGGAGCTTTGGTGAGTGATACTTCTCTTCAATGTGAATTATGGCACTGGAGGTTTGCCCACTTACATTACAAAGCCTTACTTGGGGTAAGGAAGATGGTCACAGGGATGCTCGACTTTACTATGAACCATGGAGTTTGTCAGGGTTGTGCGGTTGGGAAACATACAAAGGGACCTCGAGTGAAAGCAAGGCAATCGATATTCTTCAGTTGGTCCATTTTGACCTATCTGGTGCCTTGCTTGTAACCTCATTTGGAGGATACACATATTATGCAATCTTTGTGGATGACTTTCCACGCAAAACATGGATCTATTTCTTGAAGAGGAAGGATGAAGTGTTCAAATGGTTTCATTCTTTCAAAGCATTGGTGAGAAATCAAACAGGGAAGAAGATTAAGACGTTGAGGACCGACAATGGAACCAAATATGAATCAAATGAATTCAATGACTTTTGCAAAGAGGCTGGCATTAAGAGGGAGACAACGGTTCCATACACTCCTGAGTAGAATGGTGTTGCTGAAAGGAAGAATCAAACAATCACGTAAACCACCCATGCCATGATCTATGATCAAGGTCTATTGAAATTCTTATGGGGAGAAGCTGCCAACACTATCGTATATGTTCAAAATAGGAGCTCGCATCAAGCCTTGGATTTGAAGACACTGGAGGAAGTCTTCACTAATAATAAACCTGATGTTTCTCATTTTAGAATTTTTGGTTGTTCGGTATACTTTCATGTGCCTAAAGAGAAAAGGAATAAATTGGAAGTTTTTGGGAAGAAAGCTATATTCGTCGGCTATAGTGAAAATTCAAAGGCATATAGGATCTGTGTACCTGGTCAAAGAAATGTGAAAGTAAACTGAGATGTTACCTTTGATGAAGACATTGCCCTCGGGATAGCCAAAGATCTCCCCATCTTAAGGAAGGACAATGATGATGTTGTCGAAAATCAAGATGAACCTCCGATGGATGAGCCTATACTTGATATTGATGGACCGATGGATCCTATTGATACATCTCTTGGTGATTCCTCTACCTCAAGGAAAAGACCACTATGGCTTGAAGACACTCTTGAAGACATTGAGAGACATATTGCTCCAAGAGGGAGATTTTGCAAAAGTAAGAAGCTGAACACTTGTGGTTGCCATCAATACTATTGTCCAAGCTGAACCATGCACGTTCGAAGAAGCCGTAAAGTACCAACTATGGAAAGATGCGATGAATGAGGAATATGAATTGATCATGAAGAATGATGTCCGGGATGTGGTCCCTAGACCTAAGGACAAGTCAGTTGTCATCTCAAAATGGCTTTACAAAATTAAACATGGAGCTAATGGAAGTGTTGAAAAATATAAGGCTAGGTTCATAGCTTGTGGCTTCTCTCAAAAGGAAGGATTGGACTATGATGAAATATTTGCACCAGTTGCTCGATATACCACTATCTGATCCATTATTGCTCTCACTGCCAACCAAGGTTGGAGTCTACATCAAATGGATGCCAAGACTGCATTCTTGCATGGCTCATTTAAGGAGAAAGTCTACCTGGAACAACTATAGGGGTTTGAAGTACAAGATCAAAGGACACATGTCTACCGGCTGAAGAAAGCCCTCAATGGATTGAAGCAAGCCCTTAGGGCTTGGTATGAAAGAATTGACAATTATCTCATGAAGTTGGGTTTTACTAGAAGCTATGCTGGTCCAAACCTATACTTCAAGGTTGAAAAGGACATGCCTCTTATTTTGGTCCTTTATGTTGATGATCTCTTTTTGATTGGTGCAAACCCTCTCATTTATCAATGCAAAAGGGAGTTGACTTCCGAGTTCGAGATGAAGGACCTAGGACTGATGCATTACTTCCTAGGCCTTGAGGTCTGGGAAAAGCCAGGTGAGATTTTCCTTTTTCAAGGAAAATACATTGTGAAGTTGTTAGAAAGATGTGGGATGGTGGATTGCAAGTCTGTGACTACTCCGATGGAACTAAACTTCAAGAAGCTATGTGGAAGTGCTCTTGGGCCCAAATTGGCAAACCCTTTTGAATACAGACAACTTGTGGGGGCCCTGATGTTCTTGGTAAACTCCTGATCGGACATATGCTTTGTTGTAAATACTTAGAGTCAATTTATAGTTGAGCCTCATCACATACATTGGGTTGTTGCAAAGAATCTTGTAAGATACCTTAGTGGCAATATCAACTATGGGTTGAGATACACTGCCGAGATTTTGAGGCTACATGGATATTCTGATGTTGACTGGGTTTGCAGTGTGGTGGATAGAAAGAGTACGTCAAGATGTTGCTTCTCGTTGCGTTTTGCTTTGATTTCTTGTATGAGCAGGAAGCAAAAATCGATTGCTCTAAGCACCGACGAGGCCGAATATATTGCAGCTAGTATGGTCTGTTGTGATGTTGTTTGGTTGAGGAAGCTCTTCAGTGATCTATTTGAACACCTGTTGGATACCACTGCTATCTAATGCGATAATTAGAGCGGGACTCGCCTTTCAGAGAATCCCGTGTGTAAAAATTTCAAGTCTGAAATCGTATTGCAGCAACTGGAATTAATTATTCTAATTGTTAATTAATTTAACGATTTATTTGCTACGACAAATATCGAATAAATCACACTGCAACCTTCACAAATAAAATTGCGGAAAATAATAGTGTTGGAAATTGAGAAATAATCTACTACACACAAAATTATCACACTTATTTTTAGACTAAAGTTTACGAAAAAACCCAACTTGGGAAAACCAGTGCAGCAACTGAGGGTTTTTATTATTATGCAACAATGAATTTATTCAAGTACAATCTGGATGCCGAACACTGGCAATCCTGTAGAGAAAATACTGGCAAAAATCTAGTGAGGAATTTTCCTCACCCCATAAGCAATTCGACATTCAATACTGGAAAAAATCTAGTGAGGAATTTTCCTCACCCCATAAGCAATTCGACACTGAATACTGGCCTCTGAAACCCCTCCACGAATTGCCTTGCATCACCCTTTGTGCAGGCACAGATTTGTATGGATTGGATCTCACACTTAGTTGCCTCTTTAGCTTGCCACAAACACTGGCAACGTTTTGCCCGACCTCTGTGAAATTATTTTGCCTTCGGAACTCTGAAACAACTTCCAGAATTTGCAAATCAAACTACCTCTTAGAGGCTTTTGCGTAGCCCCGTTGTGGCTATCTCTACCTCTCTGTAGTGTACTCTCCGGATTTGGAAAATCTTCCCTCTAGACTCACTGTCCCTGCCCCTCTTTGTCTCTGCTTCTTTCTTTGGTTCGAACTCTTCCTGCTACTGCCTCTGGAAACTCAAACTCTCAAAGGAAATTGATCACTGCGTGTCTCATAGGTGCGTTCTCCATCTACCCATCGAATTCTTGTAATCTTCTGTTGGACCTCCAATAACCAAGATTAAAACTTAATCAAGGGCCCAAATTATTTCCCAGTCAATCTGTGTGAGTTTCTAGATGATTCACACCTTATCTTAATTAATTATGATTAATTAACCACTTTTCCTAAGTTTAGAATTGAATTTCTAGATGATTCACTCTTTATCTCAATTAATTTTGATTAATTAACCACTTTTCCTAAGTTTAGATTTGGGAAATATTTAAAAATAAGCTAATAATCTAATTGTGACACTTTTAGGGGGAATTTCCAAAAATGATTTCTGGGTTATGGAGAACTCTTGCATTTTAGCCTCTCCACAAAGTTTCGAGACTAGAACACCTCTGATGCTACAAAAACTAATGCTCCCTCTTAGCGAGGAAGGTGTTCAAGTGCGACACTGTTGCTACAACACCCAGTCTCTGTATCACTCTCTGTCATGCTGCTGATGTCTAGCCATTGTGACTGCCTGCCATTGCCCACCAACCACTGTGCAACTCTGATGCTGCATCTGTGTTGCTGTTGACATTGCCATACTGCTGCCAACTTTACATTTGCATTGCAACTCCCTCTCATCTGTTGTTGCTAGAATTGATAAGCATCCTAAATACTGAATCAACTGTGTTCAATATGATGCATCTGTCTCCTGAGTCCTGACTGCTACTAGCTGCTGCATTGTCCATTGAAGAATCTGTATTGCTGCTGACTCTGCATTGTGCCACTCTGAACTGCGCTCACTAGCATCTGACTGCTACTAGTTTGCAACTGTCACTCCAGAATCTGACTGCATCAACTGACACTGATCCACCTCACTACTGAATATTGTGGGCCCCCATAGCAAGGTAATGATCCATGAGGACACCTCAATGGACCCTAGCCTTGTCTGCATTGCTCTGGGACTAAAGCTCTAGATCGCCCAACCTCTCTCTTGGTGGTATAGCTGCAAATATCGCGAAATCTTCTTCCAACCTGGAGGACAACTTATCGATCTTAGCGGAGGCTGTTACCTGGTCCTGCTTCTACTACTTGTCCTTCTTCCTGAGAAGACACTGTGTACTGTAGTGGCCAAACTCCCCACACCTGAAGCACTTGACCTTTGACAGGTCCTTCTTCTTCTTCTTTTCCCCTTGTCCTTGATTGGGACCCTTTGATGCTAGGGCCACATTCTCCTCTTCCTTCTCACCCTTCAAGAACTTTCTACTGCTTCTGCTGATGGTGCTCTTTACTAGAACTTGCCTCAACTCCTCCTGCTGTAGGTCAGACCACATCCTGTCCCACCCAGTGAATGTGTTTCGTCCCAAAATACTCCAGACGAAGACTTGCCAATCCTTCGAGACACTGTTCAGGGCCAACCGTACAAGCTTTGTCGGACATCCTAGCCTTCCAAAAGACATAGTTGGAGGCTCCCTCCAACCTATCCTGATCTCTAAGCCCAGTTGTGGCTATCTCTAGATCTGGTTGAAAATTTCCCCCTTTCCCTTTGCTTGGCTATTGGATTTGCTACACGTAGTCCCATTTAGAGTGAGGAAATCTGCTCACAGCTACTACCTATCTGCAACTGGAAAAATTAGATCTCTAAAACTTGAGATCCCCTGAGAGAAATTTTCCCTCTCTGTGTACTATTTCTCTTCCACTTTACGTTAATTCTGCTACTACAAACTGTTGCAAAATCCTTCTGCACCCAAACAAGGAATCTACTAAGCGAAAATAACTCAGTTGTTGCTCCCTTTGCCTGCTGCAATCACTGAATCCGGCAAGTCGAATTTTTTTGCCAACTTGCGTTGAAAAATTGATCTGCCCAACAATTTCAAACTCCCTGGCTTAGAGTCTGTGCAACCCCTAGAAAAATCGTCCTGCTGCTCCTTTTGAACAACGAATTCTTCTGCCTCTGCTTCTAAGCTTCTCCGTTTGATCAATCATTCTCTGATACCACATGAATTTAAAATCTGAAATCCTATTGCAGCAACTGGAATTAATTCTTCTAATTGTTAATTGATTGAATGATTTATTTGCTATGACAAATATCGAATAAATCACACTGCAACCTTCACAAATAAAACTACGAAAAATAATAATGCTGGAAATTGAGAAATAATCTAGCGCGCACACAAAATTGTGACACTTATTTTTGGACTAAAGTCTACAGAAAAACCCAACTTCGGAAAACTCGTGCAGCAGTTGAGGGTTTTTATTATTATGCTGCAGAAA
Organism: Pinus tabuliformis; assembly: GCA_031772625.1. Classification (NCBI taxonomy): domain Eukaryota; kingdom Viridiplantae; phylum Streptophyta; class Pinopsida; order Pinales; family Pinaceae; genus Pinus; species Pinus tabuliformis. Next base: position 472,485,686 of record CM062817.1, read on the forward strand.
ATTTATCTGAGTACAATCTGGATGCCAAATATTAGCAATCCTACAGAGAAAATACTGGCAAAAATCTAGCAAGGAATTTTCCTCACCCCATAAGCAATCCGACACTGAAAACTGGTCTCTAAAACCCCTCGACGAATTGCACTGTGTCACCCTTTGCATAGGCACAAATCCGTACGACGTGGATCTCACATTGAGATGCGTCTTCAACTTGCCACTGACTCTGGAAACGTTTCTCCTGGCCTCTGCAAAATTCTTCTGCCTTTGGAACTTTGAAATGACTTCCTGAATTTGCAAATTGAACTGCCTCTTAGAGGCTTTTGTGCAAGCTCTCTGTGGCTATCTCTGCTTCTCTGTAGTGTACTCTCCGGATCTGGAAATCTTTCCTTCGAACTCACTATCCCTGCCCCCCTCTGTCTCTGCCTCTGTCTCTGGCTCGAACTCTTCCAATTACTACCTTTGGAAAATCGAACTTTCCAAGGAAATCGATCTCTGTGTGTCTCACAAGTGTGTTCTCCATCTACCCATCGACTTCTTATAATCTTTCGTTGGACCTCCAACGCCTAAGATTAAAACTTAATCAAGGGTCCAAATTATTTCCTAGTTGATCCATGTGCGTTTCTAGATGATTCACACCTTATCTCAATTAATTCTAATTAATTAACCACTTTTCCTAAGTTTTTTTTTTGGTTTGGTTTCTTCTTCTTTGTTGATTTACCCAGTACGAAAAAAGCTTGATTGTATTATATAAAAGATATAAAATCAGGATATTACATCTAGGTATAGCTGGATAGAGAGAAATAGCCAAAACTTTTCCTTAGTTTAGACTTAGGAAATATTTAAAAATAGACTAATAATCTAATTGAAACACTTTTATTTGGAATTTCTAGAAAGGATTTTTGGGTTATGGAGAACTCTTGTGTTTTAACCTCTCCTCAAAGTTTCGAGACTAGAACACCTCCAATGCTACAAAAACTAACGTCGTGTTCCACAACCGCTCCAAGCATATTGATATCAAGTACCACTTTATTTGGTATATGGTACAACGAGGAGCAATAAGGTTCCAAGACATCAGGACTGATGAGCAGGTTGTTGACATTCTCACGAAGCCCTTGAGGAAGGTCAAGTTCTTAACCTTCTGAGAGAGACTTGGAGTCGTGGAAGGACCCTCCCATGAGGGTCCCGCTTGAGTTGGACATTGAGCTCTGGGAGCTCCTGGGGGCCTGGGGTACTTCTTAGAGCTATGAGCGACCATAGGGTGAGTGGTTCACCTTCCCCTATAGGTATGTTGTGTACAGGGTGAGTGGTTCACCTTCCCCTGTGATACCCCATGATGATATATGAGAGCATAGGGTGAGTGGTTCACCTTCCCCTATGATGGTTGACATGTGTGTAGGGTGAGTGGTTCACCTTCCCCTATGATTGATGATATATGCATAGGATGAGTGGTTCACCTTCTCCTATGGCATATGAGCAAGATGAGTGGTTCACCTTCTCCCACGGATGCCCCAACATACATCCTACCCATGTAGTCTGAGACTCTTGGGAAGTACCTCTTATCTGGCCAATGAGTTGGGAAAAGAGAATAGGGACCATAACACTACAGATGGATACATCGTGTATTACTGTACTCCCTATATCTAGGATGCATGATGTTCAACAAGTTGATCCGGGATCAAGTTCGATTAGGGTTCTACCCTGGTTATGTGGATTGACTTTCTCAGTGGAGAGTGGCAAGGTCTTGCGACTCATTCTCCACTGATTCTTCTTATTATCTATATCAGTGTTCAACAGAGCCGAGACGAGATGCAAAGTTTGTTCATGATGAGCTCAATATCTTTTCCAAATTAGCAATCACATCAGCATTAAAGTAAATTGTAGATAGAACATAAACATAGATCGCAGAAGACAAGCCAAGACAAGAGGACACAAGATGTGGCGCTAGCCAGGGACAAACCCCAATGTGGGTAAACCCTTGATCAATTCTTTTTATATGTTCTTCAATAGTTCAGCAGAGAGAGAGAGAGAGATAGATAGTACATTTACAACAGAAGTCAACACTTTGACTTATCTAGATAAGAGCATAGATCATCTCTACGAACATGATACATGAGATCAGTTGAAGACATGCTACTTCAACTGATTCTCCCGGGTGACTCCTTCACCTATCATTGTGCTGCATCTCGTCATCATGCTGCACCTCACCGTGCTGCACCCATCATCACAATGCTGGACCTCATGACCATGCTGTACACATCATACTGCTGCACCTTATGCTGCACTGTTGTCCCATCTGCCATTGTTGCACCATGCTGCCACAACTGTCCTATGCGGCATACTGGTGTCCCACTGTTAGTGACATAGTCATTCCATGTTTGCTTGCTGTCCCATCACAACTTGCTATACCTTGCTGCTGTCCCATGTGACTTAGCATACCTTGCTGCTATCCCATGTGACTTTGCGGAACTAAGTAGCCTTGCTGTCCATGCATCTTTGCAGCACTATTGTAGCCTTGCTGTCCATGCATCTGCTGTTCCAATGCTGCTTTCATTGCTGCTTATGTGGTGACTGGTTAGGGCATCTGGCAGCCCTTACCAATGTTTTAAAACTCCGACTCCGATTCCGACTCGGCCGAGGGTTGACTCCGACTCCGACTCCGACTTGGTATCGACTCGGTCGGCTCGATTTCAATGACTCGGTCCTTGTAAAAAATACATTAAATATTTATTTTTTATAAAAACACATAATTTTAAAGATTTTCATTCATGTTTCCAAACACACAGCATTAGAATATAGATAGAAGACAACATATGATCAAAGTAGGCTCATGAATATATCCATTATATCAAAATGGCACCCAGTACATTGTCCAATACATACACGATGATGATATAGAGATCAAAACAAAAACACATAACCAAGGAGGCTATAAATGGCCTCTACAACAAAACTCTGTGACTAGTACTACTGGCTACTGCTAGAGTTGCCAACATCATCTGGCTCAGTGTTACTTGGGAGCAGGAGCGAAAGTGGGGAGCGAGAGCGAAAACGGGAGCGGGAGCGACATTTTGAGAAGCTCTTGGTTTGGGAGCGAATCCCAGAGGAGTTCGACAACCAATGTCACTAACATCAAGGTACATAGAGGGATTGGTGCTCTTGATTAAATACGAGTTCCAGAATCCATACCCTAATACATGACAAAATTCAATGGAAACATTGCAATCCTCCAATCCTGAAACCCTGAAAAACTGATAAGTCTGCTGGATTTTGAATGAAATCTAAAATTCTACTTTCTCCATATGAAATCCAATGAGACCGAAACCACTCTCAAACATCCTTAGTCATTTCATGGTAATGTTAAAAATTTAAGTAAAAGGATGAAAATGAAGATTAAGGAGATTGTCACTTTTACTTTAAGAATTTAACATTACCATGAAAATTTATAACTGCTTGGAGTCCAAACCAACCAAAAAACAATTTAAAAATCCATTAAAATTTTATTAAATCGCAGTTTGACATGATGCTGGGCGTTTTTTTGTGACTCGGTCGAGTCATAACGGAAACGGCCGAGTCAGCCATGACTCGGCCGAGTCATTCAATGACTCGGTCGAGTCATGGCTGACTCGGCCAGTCGAACCATTCCAAAGGTCGGGTCATAGAAAAAGGTATTGGCTCGGATCAACCCGGCCGTTTCGGTTTCGAAACGGCCGTTTCTTAAAACAATGGCCCTTACACACCCAGCTATCAGTCCACAAACAATCCCTTAAGGACTATGGCCCACCTAGGCAAGCTTCTTTACTAGCAACGTTGCCTCCTTAGGATGTGAATCAACCCTTACACCCTTATCGCACACCAACAATCTTGTTGCTGCTGTCTCCACAGAATGGCCACAAATTTGCAGCGTATTGCTTTTATTCTCCTCGACCTGGCTGCTTGCCTCTTGTGCTCGTAATTGTCCTGTGCCCACGCTGTCCCTACAACCCTTTCACGCTGTCTAGGGCGGCCTCCACGCCGTTCCTTTGATCCTTCATGCTGCGGCTAAGGCTCCGCTGTCCACAAACCTTTCACGCTGTCTAGGGTAGCCTCCATGTTATCCCTTTGATCCTGCATGTTGCGGCTAAGGCTCCGCTGTCCACACAGACCTTCACACTCTCTAGGGCAGCCTCCACGCTGTCCCTTTGACCCTTCATACTGCGGCTAAGGCTCCATTGTCCACACAACCCTTCACGCTGTCTAGGGCAGCCTCCTTCTTGACTGCGTAGAGGCCAGCGTATAGGCTAGGGCTTCTTCTTGATAGCATTAGTGCTTAGACAACGTATTTCTTTTTCTAGACTGCGGCTAGGTTATGTGTAGAAGCTAGGGCTAGGCTGCGGCTAGGTTATGCGTAGAAGCTAGGGCTAGGACTGCGGCTAGGGCTTATTGTTATGCCTTCTTTTCTCCTGTGTGTTAGGGCTACTTCCTCCTAGATTTCTCTCACACTAAAACCCAAGACAAGTGGAGAGAAATCAAGAGAGAAGTTGTGTGTGAAATGACTTTCAAGTCATCTCCTTTTATACTAAAACGTTGAGCACATGTGTGGGTTATTGGGTTGCTGGCCGACCTTGACGAATTGTCCCATAACACAAATAAATTCATAATTCCATGAATACTTATCAGAATCGGAGGATCTTTAGATCAATCCTACACCTCTCGATGAGAGGGATCCAAGAAAAATATCAGCTGCCATAAATAAGATGACCCACATGGAGTTTGGCCCTAGTTGCCAATTTTAACATGATCTTTGTTACACAGCTGCTCAACTACATCTTCATCCTCGCCAATCTTCCCCATGGCTGACTCAATATTTTCCTCTTGATAATCATTACCATCCTCGTCACGTTGTGTAAAAGCATCTCCTCTGTTAATTTTACCTACTGGAAGACAAGGTTGTGATAATATATCTTGTGCTACATCCTCCATGTCATAAGAAAGGTCTTTCATTTCCTTTTTCCCCTTCACAATTGAGCACAAGTTTAGAAACTCAACATCCAGATTTCCTTGAGGTTCAAGCTGCAATTTATCTCGAGTTTTTTCTCCATCCAGTGGCCCATTCTCTGATCCAACAAAAGAGTCATTGCCGACTGTATGCTTTCACTGTCAAGATGCTTTACCAAATTCATGTCATTTTCACAATCAAGGGGTGCACTAGCTGTGGCAGCTAAAGTTGGCATTCCATCTTTCAATTGATGGCTGGACAATCCATCACAAATACTGTCTTTGTTTCTTTCAAGTAAGTCTGGCTGATTGCCTACCTCCTCTTTAGGGGGATATGGCCATGTCCATGCTTTCGCCTTTGCTTCAACTTTTCTTATACTTTGCTTTTCAGGCTTGGGCTTATGATCGGTATCCCTCGATTTGTTTTTCTTGCAACTAGCCTAAAAATCGTTCCATTTACCTGCTTTCTGCTGCATCCCCACATTATTCAATTTGGGTGTTTGATCAGTCTTGAATGTCACGGTTGTGGCAGCCATTATATTCTGCTTAGTGGGTTGACCAAAGGTGAGCTGCCCAAAAACTGGAATTGATATGCCAGTGAGCCCACTGGAAGCAGCTGGTTGTCTGATCAAAATTGCCAAGAGAAAATACAACCCAGTCTGGGCATGATTTGGTGATTGAAGGAAAGAAAATGCACCCTGTCTGGGCATGATTTGGTGATTGAAGGCCATTGAACAGAGGAGGAGTTGATTGTGCACAGCTTGCTGGCTTGCTCTGTGACAACATTGTTGGTGTGCTGTTAGAGAACAAGTTGCTCTCAAAAGCAGGAGTGTTTTGGCCAAATTTTGGTGTTGAAGATTGACTCATTCCAAATGACTGAGTACTTCTAAGGGGCGTGCTCTTATCATTAGGTTCAGAAGATTGATCTCTTTTATTCTAACTTCAACTTCTTTGATTCCTCAAAAGCCCTTCTGTTCCAATATTGCAATTCTTTCATGGTTTCCGCTTGCTGCTTTTCCAACTTCTGCCATGGTTCTGCATATTCCTCACCAAGTATTTTTTCCTATGGTTCCACCTTTAAACACCCTCGAGGCTGGCAGGAGAGCCAGCTCTGATACCACTCTAGTGTGATAGGGTAATTTGGCCCTAGGGCTTCTTAGGGCGACCAGTGTTTCAGCAGAATTTTCTTGTACAAGAATTTAATTCAATACATATAACATATATTTCAAATAAACAGAGTTGGCTTTTAAATTAGTGCAATAAATCCAACAGTGATATCATTCAACAGATCCACAAAATGATATAATCCAGGTTCAACAGTTAATAGTTTAATAGACCAGAATAAATTCAACAGCACAGCAATACCTTAACCAGATACTTGACTACTCAAGATCAACTAGTAAGAAACCCTATGTGAGTTCTATCTAAATTTTGCCATAGATTCGTACTTGTTTTCTGCCTCCGTAATATCTTCAGAGTCTTCTCAACTCTCTGCTTGGACCTACTCAACAAGTTGTGCAGACTTCAGACTTCATAGGTCTTGGATACCTTCTCTGTTCCGTTACAGGGGGCCAAATTTCCTTCAGGACATCAGATCTATAGAACAGGCATCAAAACACTTCATATTGACCACTGGAGTATCACAGGAAGTCATTCATCCTCAGAAGATGCTCCGTATGCTCAGAGAATCAACTTCGGGAGGTTTCCTTGCCTCAGAAAAATTGGATTATTTGCCTCGGATATATCTTCGGTGCCTCAGATTTCGTCTAAATAGCTACAGAACACGATGACTGCCTCAGAAACTCGTCACTCAGCAGGCATTTCGCTCAACCTTCAGAGGAGCTCGGATTACTAGTAGCAATGCTTAGTCTGTCACGGATTCCAGCCTAAGTACTTTGGAAGCCACAGAAAGACGGGAAACTCTACATACAATTGCAGAGGCTTCTGGTCCAGATCTTCGTTGGCTTCAGGAGAATCTGTTTCAGGAGTATGACACAGTATTAGGCTATTCCAACTTCGTCTAACCTCCAGATCAACTCACATCGCCAAGAAAAGTGCTTGAATTGTCTTGCTACATATGAAGTTGTCCTGGAACGATTTGCCTTGATGAATCTCTTCAGACCAGAGATAATCATGCTCCAGGGCAAGTAGAAAATAGGAAAATAGAGAGAAACTAACTTTATCAACTAGGGTGGAATCTTTCACCACCAAAATTTATAGGAAAAAGGGGTCGTAAAACCCTCAGAGCCTCAGGCTCAAAGAAAAACAGAGATAAAATGATTCAATCCAACGAAAATCCAAATGAATTCAACCCTCTTGTATTTATAGATTTCCTCGAGGGGATTCTCTCCTTAATTAATTGAGTAAATTCACTCCAAACCCTAAACTTGGGTTTCTTTGCCCAGATGCCCCAAAACTTGCCCAGACATTGGGTATTTTGGGGTTTTCCCCTTTATCAATGACTAGAGCCTACAGGGATCGATAGGCTACTTCGTCTCGGGGTTTTTCCCCTTTATCAATGACTATAGCCTACAGGGATTGATAGGATACTTCGTCTCTTGGACAATTAATTTCTCGGGAACATTACATTCTGTGTGGTTGTTTCAAGACAAAATGCTGGTTGATGGATCAGTGATCAAGGAGATGAAAATTTGTTTTTCAGTAGCAAGTGCAATGCTAAAGCATTGCACTGTATCCAGCAAGAAATATTGAATTTTTAATTGGTCGGAAACACTAAGGCCATGTTGGCTATATGAGAACATTTCCCCTAATGCCTTGAGTAGGGTTACCTCTCTTTAGGGTCACGTTGCTGTAATCACACTGGTATTTTTCTCTTCACTTATTTCTTTGGTACTTTATAAATTTGTTTACAAGTTTGGATTATGTTTGAAAGAAGTGTGGGGATGTCAGGGACTGCTGGAGAGACCCCAAAATTTTGCAGGACAACACCTCCAAAATATAAAAATTACAAATTTGAACATTTAGATATCCATTTTGATGTAATAAGTGGTTATTCAATACCCTTTTATAACATTTTATATCCAATTTAACAGATGGTTTAAAACCACTGGTGGAATCTCATCTGAAACTCAGAAGTTATTAAATGATTGCAACATGATGGTTTGTTTCAAAACCTCTTTTATAAGATTGACTAAGTGGTAGGATCCATCGTAGAGAGGAAATATGAACAAATAGCAAAAAATATAATTTTTATATTTTATATGTCACTTTTGGTGACCTTCTCCCTGGAGGATGGTTGACGTCCCTAAATGGTTGAGGGATGCGTGCACATCCCCAGAACATCCTGCGTGTGCTGGGCACATCCCAGGGGCATGAAAAAACTGTCGCTGGCATCCCATTGATGCAGGGGGCATGGAAAATGCATGTCCCTGTCCCCATGAAATGATGTGTTTGACTGTATTTGTTTTTTTGTGTTCGCTTGCTAAAGATAATTTATGTCATCGTTACCTCTAAAATCAGTGGAAATCTTCTAAGATAAATATTTTATATTTCAATCTGGCAGGTATTCTATAACAAAGGCATTCTGTATTGCTTTTGTGATGACATTTTTTTCAGTATTTGATGTCCCCGTATTTTGGCCAATATTATTATGTTACTGGGTGGTGCTTTTTGTGCTTACAATGAAGCGCCAAATACTCCACATGATCAAGTACAAATATGTCCCGTTTTCTATAGGCAAGCAGGTATACTCTTTGTTTGTTTGATTATATTTAATCATTTATTTATATCGTTCAAGTTGCCAATATTCTTGTGTTTGCGTCTTGGTTGTCTTTCTAATGTTACTGGGTGGTGCTTTTTATGTGTACTAAATGTGATTCCCTTTTTTTCCCTTTGGATTTCAGAGATACTCAGGGAAAAGGTCAACTGACAAGGCAGGCTCTTCTAGGGATTGATTGTCAGATTAAAAATTGGGGACATTCTATATTTTCAGTGCCTACTTGTGTTGCACTTCTGTATAAATGCCTGTCTGATTACTGGAAGTAAATTGGGCATTGCGAACAGGCATGTAGTTTTTGGTTAGGGAGCATGACAAAGGAATTTGGATCATATAATTGTAATGCAATTTCCAGTTTTCAACCATTTAGATGAATATTTGCCCCTTTTTCCAGCTCAAAATATGGCTCTTATGATATTTGGGTAGGTTTGATTTATGTTAATCATTATCCATGGGTTGGACCTTGTCCATGTAGTGTGTCTTTTGAATTTAACCCATTATTGTTGAGATTTGCATTGCATTGTCTCTGATATGCAGGCGACAATTGAACCAATTGAAAGAAGATATGTCTCTATCAGATAATTATGATTTGGAGGCATATCATCTTGCATATGACTTATCTTCTTGCTGTTCTGTCAGTTATCTAGGGATTGGATCACTAATGGATTACAGATTGAGCTTCAGCTGCAAGGGTTTGGTTTTCAAACAGCTTTATTCCATGCAAGTTTTCCCAACAGTGTGATGTCTTTGTCAAAGCATTTAGGCTGCCAATATATTTAACAAGCTTCCATGGGAGTTAGTCCTCAATTTTACGATATGCTTTAAAATAAGGATAGCAAGGGCATTGATCTCAGGATCCAGTCTGATGATCATGTCCAACAGACAGGTACTTGGGTAAGTGTCTGGCTTTTGTTTTGATTTCTATCTTCATAGGGGTTTCTGCAGACTCTTCTTTATCTTGTTTAACTGTTACCCCAAAATATCCTAGTTAATCTTATTTGAAGCCTATTTCACTTCTGTGTGGATAATTAATGCAACAATATCATTTGTACAAAATTTCCCTCAGGTAATATCTCTTGTAATATAAAACTTCTATACTGCAAAAATTTGTAGTGGTGAATGTATACTACATATAGTGTCATGGGATCAATTTCCCCTAGCTTTAACCTATTGTGCAACATGCATCCTGTTTACCCATCAAGTGGTGTTTTGACCAAATCGTATTTTGATAAAATGTTTTACATTTGTATCTCCTGATCTTTGAACTTCCAAGCGAATTGAATGATACTGAATTTTCCATTTTGCTTCTTTGGTTTTAAATTCGCAGCTTATGGGCTGAGGTTTTCAAAGAGTTTGGCTCACAATTTTTTGAAGTTGGGTAAAATTTTCTTGGGATAATTTTTGCCTGTCTTCTAGGATGAGGATTTGACGGATTATTACAATTTGTCACATGTATTTCTAAACGATCACATAATTAGAGTTAGGCTTGTCGATTAACTATACAAGGGTAGTGGATGACAAAATGCAAGATAACTATTTCTCAGAAGTAAAAGAATCTTCAAAATTGGTATTCATTCTCTTCATGTGCTTTACAAGGTGCATCAACAGCGAGGATCTTTTACAAGTTGAATTCTCGATTTATTTATTCGAACAAACACTTCGTGTGTAGTTAAGATTTTCTATAAATAGCATTAGCAGCTTTTAGTTTAACCCATGCATTATCGAATAATAACATTGTGCCACAAAGCCAGTGGAACATTTATTTGTCAAACAAGGCTTTATTATCAGCGATTTATACCCTTGGTAAGAAGTCATCTTTAAATCTCAAGCATTGCATATTCGATTTTTATGCATGTGCAAGCAGGACTGTCATCCAAGTGGTATTCAGATATGTATGTCAAATATAACAAACATGCTTGAAATGTGATAGGGAGCAATTATCTGTCTCATTTTTATTTTGCAATCTTCACCTTCAAATATAAATCTTCCTTCTCATGTCCAATCCAGAGATGAGTAGGTTTAAGCTAATTTACGAACACATTATCGAACTTAATTATGAGACACATGTCAAGGATAACTAGTATATTCAGAAAGCATTACGGAGAGCTAATTCTCCAGACAATTCTTCTTTTTCTAAACGTTTGAGCTGTGAACACTGAACTCAATCCCAATTCTTGAAATATCAAATCCTCCATTATCTTAATTTATTAAAGTGTGTGTACATTATTGAATATAAACTATGTAACAGCAGTACCAAGAAGCAACTGGTGATTGCTACATTTATTTGATTTATGTCTTCTGACAATCTTCTGACAACTAGTAAAACAGAACATATTAAAGTGTCTGGACATTGATGAGTATTAACCATATGAACAGCACTATCAAACAGTACCTAGAGATTGCTACATGTTTTTGTCACCGAATGTATGCCTTCTGACTCCTTACAGTATAGAACAGTTAGACTCACGTTTATAGAGCTAATAAAGTTTTTCATGAACTGTTAGAAAATCTGGTTATAGAATTTTATTTCAAACGAACAACCAGAGATTCTTTTTTCTGTATTAAGCTTCCCATCTAGCATATATTTCTTAGTATTTGTGCTCAAGCCATGTAAAATGAGCACATAACCCTCTTTTCACAGTGACATTGTGTTTGGATACGGGCTCATACGTATAGGCGAAGTTGATTATTGGGTAGAGTCTCTGCGTATAGGCGGACATTAATTTCTAGGCTAATTCAGATAAATATTTCATACATGGGCTTTTCGGTATGTACTGTCTTTGCACTTAACGTTGTATGTGTATGGCAGTCGAACTGTAACATAAATGCTAGATGAAGAAATGATAAATATTGCGTTTTGTTCCAAATGCTAACTACATATCGTAGCCCTCCCATTGCTAAAACTGTAAACTATACAATATAAATTCAACGGTCCTGAACACAACATGATGCCGATTTCTTTTGACAGGGTATTATTTTTAACAAAAACCGATTATATTAATTGCTAAAAGAATTACATATAAGAAAATAGGTGGTTTTATAACCAAAGCGTAGAACATAAGGTAACTCGCTAAGAGTCAGAAGACACTATCAAAACACCGGATATATAGTGGAGGATTATGAGAAGTAAACTTACTGTGTAATAGGTACTTGACTATTTTCAAGAACTTACACCTTAACACATGCTAGAAGAATGGCCCTGGGGTTCTGCACCAACGAATCTGCTGTATGAGCATTAAACATTGTGACTATTGAAAACATACATCAGATATGTAGTGGAGAAGAATGGCTCTGGGGTTCTGCACCAACGACTCAGCTGAAAATATGAACATTAAACGTTGTAACTATTGAAAACAGACATGTTGTGGAGAACTCTTATTGAGTAATAGACACTTTATGATTATTCTCAACGACTTACTCAATACATGCTAGAAGAAAATATGAAAAGATGAGAATATGAGCATTAAATGTTGCGACTATTGTAAACAGCACGAATTTTAGATCACTCATGCCAAGATGCAATTGTAGCTCCAAGATTATTAGTGTACGTTCACACATCGAGAAATCCATGATTAAAGGTACACCCGACCAAGACGATTTTAAACGGTCTCTTTATGTTTAATGGTACAACCTCCCCGTTTAAAGATTTTTAAATGATACTATAAGAAGGAATGGGCCATTAAATACCATTTTTCTTTGATGAAACAAATCTTTCACAGAGATTGAAGAGAAACTTGGATTCTATCAAGGGCTATGTAAAGATATCCGTAACATGTTTTTGTACGATAGTATATCAAGGAAATGAATTGGCCTCGAATAAGCCATCAAATAAAGTGCATGTGTATTTCAATGTGCTTGTTGCATTGGTGCTTGATTGGGTGCTTCATATTCTAACTGACACTCCCAATGCTGCATCATTAAGTAACGACATGTCCTTGCAGAAAATCATATTTAAAGTACTTTTAAAGTGCATATTACTATGCAAAGGATATTCTGCTATACTCTAAGTTGGTTTGAATCAAGATTGTCAGGGCAGTTGTTTGCGATGGGCTTCTGATCATGAGGGCCACTAGTGCAATGGGAGTCTGTGAACCCCATAAAACAAGTAGAATGCCTTTTAACATAAAATGCACACAGAACCACATACTAAATATACCACATTAAATCATACCCCAAATGTAGTGGAAGTATTTACTTTGCTATTTTTTAATGACTCTCATGTTGACCTGCTTAATGTGAGAAACTAGGCCAACAACAAAATAAATGTCTATAAATCCATTGCAAAACATCTACAAGTTAGGTATAAGCCATTTCCAAACATCTATCTATACAAATTGGGATCTACCTTGGGTGTGGTAAGACTTGGTAAGAAGTTCAATTCCAGATATAAAGGGTGCTGGTGCTGGTTTATTGAAGCCTTAGAAGAAATTAGAGTGCTTACCTAGGCTGAGAAAGGTAGGTAGCTTCATTTCTTTGCAAAGTCAAAGACCAAGAAAATAATGTAAAACACGTAACTCTAGTGATATCAATTTTACTTTAGAGACCTAGTATCTCATGGTTGATTAAATCACCATGGCTTTCAATGAGGATCAAATCATCAGAAGGGCTTATTGTTCACACATTTAGTGCAACTCTAGGAAACCCATGATAAAAAAGAAACTAATCCATCTTCCCCTACCAAATGTAAAACACCCATCTCTGGTGATCTCAATTTTATTTTTGAGATTTGGTATCTCATGGTTGATTAAATCACCATGGCCAGAGATCTCAATTTTATTTTTGAGATTTGGTATCTCATGGTTGATTAAATCACCATGGCTTTCAATGAGGATCAAATTATCAAAAGAGCTTATTGTTCACACATCTAGTGTAAACCTATGAAACCCATGATAAAAAAAAGTAACTAATCCATCTTTCCGTTTACACATCTGGTGTAAACCTAGGAAACCCATGATAAAAAAAGAAACTAATCCATCTTTCCCTACCAACCTTATGGTGTTCGTTGGAGTCCATTAAGAAATTTCATGAAGCGGCGAATAGGAATGATGTTCTCTTGAATAAATTAGAGAGGTTTCTCCATATAAGATCTATGCAAAAATGATTTCTTCATTTCTATCTAATAAACCTTTGGCTACAAGTAATGGACCCTACAAACAAGTGAAATACCAATTAATAATAATAATAAACATTGCGAGCAAATTGAAATACCATGTGGAAGCTAAAGGGAAAATGTGTACATACTACATTCTCATGTTCCACATTTAGTAATCTAATAGAATGTTCCACAGTAATGTAATAGCCAAATAAAAGTTTTTTAATAATATTCTTTGGTGAGCACGATTGATTTCAGTCAAACTTTAGAAGAACATGTTCATGATGTTTGGGTAGATCATGGGGTGGGCTTGCTAAGTTGAGATCATCTTAGGCTTTCCAAGAAAGTAACCTAGGTCACTTTCCAACCTTTTGGGTAGGGACAAATTGTCAAATAATTTCACGAGCTTTCTCAGTAAGTCTACATCAAAATTTGGATTGGGAGGGATTGAAGAATGAAAGGTGAATCTAGAGGAGATGATGGAATTGTGTTCAAGGTTGAGTGATTTTATCAAGTGAGATTGATTAGGCCTTTTATGATTTCAACAATGGTTTTTGTTATAGTTTGAATAATATTCTCACTAGTTCTCTTTCATCTAGGGAGCAATTGAGCAATGGGCAACTTGCTAATTTTAACAAAGTATTATTCTAACTAGTGAGAATGTTATGCAAACTAGTACAAAAAGTACCTAGGTAAGTTGACGAAATTTGTTAAATTTTTGATTAGGAACAACATACAATTGTGTAGGCTTTGCAGAAGCAGGATTCTTAAAATTAGTGGCTGTGTTTTCAAAAACTTGTTCATGGTAAGACCAACACCATAAAGATTGTAACTTGAAGTATGTTATGGGAAATTGCTATACAAATTATCTTTATTAACCATACAGTGACAACCCTTCTTCTAGTGCCAAAATTGTTATTGGAGATCTTGTACAATTAATAGTGATTCTCCCCAATAAAAGGTTTCAATTAGATCTTACCCTATTTGGAATAGGGAATCTATGTTACGTATGGCATGCTATCCTTTTATTGGTTTTGAGAGGTTTTGGCAATTGGGATAGGGTCAACTATTTTTTTTGTGTGATGCAATAAATAAGATACAACTATTCTATAACTCACCCAACCCCTTTTATACATTGTTGAGGGTATGAGGTATCAAAATTTTGCTTCAATTTGAAACTCTATTTTGAGATCACTGTCACCTTCTATTAATGGAGAGCTTTTCAGCGGTTTAAACTTTATTAAAATCCAAGTTTAAATCATTGAGATATGATTATTTGAAGATTTTCATCCTTTGCGCCATGCCAATGTTACTAAACAATTCCCGTGTGGTAGATGACAACGTACCCTGGATCCATGTGTCACACCATGTGGGATGCGAGTCAAAACCAAGGCCATACAACTTCACCATGTCATTTACTAGCTCCAATTATTTTGCTTTATGTGTATTTGCATAAGTGAGATTTTAAATAAAACTTTCATCCATTAATTCCATTTAAATACTTATATTTCAGCTTATTTAAATAACAATTAAACCTCACATGCAAATAGAACTCACTATTTATGAGGTGAACTCCAAATTTTTTGTTGATAGCTAAGAACACCAAACTTTTTACTGACTCAGGAAGAGGTAGAACCTTAAACTTTTTATTGATAAGTTCAAATCCCAAACATTTCCCCCCAATTTTTTTATCAATAGTTGATGAGTCTAACCCCCAAATTTTTTGTCAACAAGACTCATCAACCATCAATGAAATTTAATATGCTACCCTTTGGAAAACTTTATTCAATCTTGTTGACAACAAATGACATTATTGGCCATCTTAAGGCTTTTACTTTTTTTAAACCCTTAAACCATTCCTCTACTGTTATGTTTTGGGAAACTTTATCTAATCTCGCTGATCATAGTTGATACCCTTTTGAAAACTTCATTCAATCTTGTTGATGGAAAATGACATTAATGATCATCTTAAGGCTTTTAACTTTTTAAACCCTTAAACCATACCTCTACTGTGGTGTTTTGGAAAAATTTATCTAATCTTGTTGATAGTAGTTGACATTATCGACCATTGGTGAAATTTAATACTTTTACGTTTTGAAACCCAAAAGTCATTTTTGGACAACAAACGGCAATGCTATCGATGAATTGCATATATGATGATAAGGAAAACTTTATCTAATCTTGTTGATGGTAGTTGACATTATCGACCATTGGTGAAATTGAATACTTTTACCTTTTGAAACCCGAAAGCCATTTCTAGACAACAAATGACAATGCCATCGATGAATTGCATATATGATGATAATTTGTAAAAATCATTTGCACTTCCTACATTAAATCTAAGCGAGTTTGCATTAAACATTAGAGAGGATGATCTCTATTGAGGGAAATCAATCAAATTTAGGAAGAACACTCTGTACATCAAACTCCAAATGGTCATTGTTTGGGTAAAATGCTTGCCCATAATTCCTTTTTCTTAGATATATTAAACATTCATGAATATAAGTGACCATATGTAGATAAATATTCTTATATGAAAAGCATTAAAGGAAATTTTGCTCTTGGAATGGATTATCATTAGAATTTACACATTCACTTGAGTGAAAAGATTTCCTACCAATATTTACTAACCCCAAAATTTATGTAGACATTGTCTCATATACCTAAGAACTTATATATTTGAAATTTCAAATTCAATTCCTAGGAATAAGGAAACCTTAGCTATTTCTCATACTCACATAAATAAACATAATTAAGAAGAGTTACCATAATTTAAGCAAAGTCTTTAGACTAACTAGGTAGGATTCATATGTAATTAAGCATACTTACCAAGAGTTAGTGCCCACCATTATTTAAGCAATTCTTAGCACAAATATAAATAAGAGTAAAAAAGAAATGGGTAGAGCTACTGGTGGTTTCTACCCACCTAAATTTATGCATGTTTTTTCCCACTTCATATATCAATTTATTGCCAAAACAACTTTTGTAAATTTACAATAATATATAATCATGTGGAAATATATCTAATTTAAACATAAATTTAGACCTTTGCATGAGTATGTATGTATATACCTTAATCATATGACCAAATTCTCATCATAAGAAGCACATTAACAATAAACAAATGAACATGGACAACACAGGTGAAATTCCAAGATGTCAATCGATTTGGGAAAGAGTCTTTTCTACTCAACTATAGGCTTATATACAGATAAAATTCTACAACTGGCCACCCACTAGCAAACCATGATACCATAAAACTGATAACTCATGCTAATTGGGCTAGATGAAAACAACTTTCATTCACACATAAATTAGAGTTAGGAATCTCCTTTCCCAACTAAGTTCGAGCTTTATGATCTTCAGATGTCGCTCATCTTGGTTAGCAAAGAAAATAAGAGAATCCCTTCACTTCTCTACAATCCCTCAATGGTTTCTTCACCTCTTACTTGTCATGCTCAACTAATGGATATCAAAACACAACCCACTTTGCCCATCTACAACATAGAACTCTTTTGCAAGTGTTTGATAGGCAGAAATTCTTTTTTAGGGAGACCAAAACCCAACAACATCATTTGAATCCATGTTCGACACTTTTTTGGGCATATTTGGGTACTCAAAACACATTCTAAACATTGAGAATGCTTCAACGATCATTCCACTCGAAATCGACAACATTCTACTCACAAATTTCACTACTCTGTACTTGTGTGTCTCTGATCTCTATGGGTGTCTCTCTTTTGGCATGAATGAATAAATTCCTTGTGTCCATGAATGTCTTACACCCATTTCCTTTCATGGGTCTTTGCACCCTTCTATATTTTTCCATAATCAATGCAATCTACTGCTATACAATCCCATATTGTGCTCAATCATCCAAGAAATTTGTGGGTCAACTTTAAAACCTAAGAAATATGCTCAATGCATTCCTCCCATTAAGTTCTGAAGCACTATTATAGTTGCCACACCAACGTCCAATTTTATGATGGTGACTATTCGAACTACCCATTCATTCACAATCAATTGGTTCTTGGACATGAGGGAAAAAGGCTCAAATTTAAATTCAATTATCAAGGTGACGTTTTGGCAAGACAATTACTGCAACACCGTTATTGTTTTCCCACTAGTGGTACCATAGCGTGTATGAGTGCTTCTATCTTCTTAGTTGGCAATGTTAGCATATCTATTAAGCAAACATTTATATTACATATACGTTGTTCTTAGATTCATACAATTCATTTGTTGCAATATTGACACATTCATGCTGAAACATGAAATATAATGCCATCAACATAATTAATTACTATCGATTACAAGTTAATTCGAGAGTCAAGATGGGGATATTACATATTCTAATATGTAAAAAACAGAGTGATGTCTAGGTTAAACTAATAAAATTGATGAGATATTGCAACACAAAATATATTACTTGTTTATTTATTTAACAAAAGTTTCTAGAAAAAAAAAATTTAAATAACTAGTTGCATAACAAAGAAGTTTGAAAATGAACAACCAACTGTAATAATATGCACATATCTATAAACAAACAATTTGTGAGATAAACAAAATAAGATAAGTTATTCATACATAATAGATATTTATATCATAACAGCAAATGCTTACACTATTGCAAACTTAGTAAAAGTTTTACACATCATAAGTTTTAGTATTGAAGTTTGTCTTTTAAATAAATTGGTCAATAATGGTTTCTCATTTATTATTTATCTATAAAGTAAATTGGCCAACAGTGGTTTCTCATTTATTATTTTTCTATAAAATAAAGGCCAACAATGGTTTCTCATTTATTAATTTTTTATAAATTTTACAAAATTGTAGAAACAAAAGGCCACTCTTTTCAATCAAATTCATCTTATTTGTATAAAAGGAATGAGGAAACTAATGGGTTTGATACACCACAATAAACTAAGTGGGGCAGTTTTTTGGTGATTAGTATAATTAGCAATTGGGGTGGTTTTGTACTCATATGACACATGGTCCATTTCATCAGCTATTACTATGACCATTAGTAGTACGTTTTGTACTCATATGATAAAGGGTTTATTCCATCCATTACTATAACTATTAGTGCACTGTGTTTGCTCCTAATGTGGTCACAGGTAAGTGAGGTTTGAACCAAGGACCACATAATCTTTACATCTTACAATGTAGGCATCTTCAATGAAGGCATGAGTGAAAGAAAGAAAACATGGATGAAACAAAATTACACATGGATGCAAAAATGGAATATCTACCTCAATGCTTGTCCCGCAAATAGCAAGGAGCTAAAAAGTTTTGTTATGGAGAAGTTTCGTAAAAGTGTATGGGGAAAAGAGTTGGGTAGAAAGAAAAAGTACTACATTGAGGAATTTGACTGTATGTGTGATCTACAACAAAAAGAGTTCATTGGAGCTAGCATTTTGTGGAGGGCAAAGGTTCTTATTGCTCAATTAAGAACCAACTCGCATCAACTTCGGTGTGAAACAAGATGGTGGAAAAGGCGTAAAGAAGCTTGGGAAGAGCCAGGGGTGTACATTTTGCACATCGGAATGTGATGCATTCATAGACATCAGAGAAAGTTATGGGAATATGTTAGCATCGGTTTTTTGGCATTGTCTTTTCAGCGAGGGGATTGTTGGAAGGTTGGGCCAACTCATCCTCAATTTGAATAAGAAAAATATTGAATTGCAAACGGCGAAACGCAGAGAAGTTAGTCCCATAGACTATTTATAGTGTGGTGGACGTTAAAATATTATTTCATTTCATTTTTATTGCTTGTTAGCTACCCCTATAACCCCTATAACTTTGTGTTCTTTCCCATATGAAGATTCGAGTCCCTTTGATTCTTCTAACCTTTTATTTTACTGTTAAAATTTTCTTTTGGTTGTTTGAATTTCTCTTTTATAAGATAATATTTAATTGATTTTAGGAAGCTCCGTGCAGAGGCTTTGTTATGTTGTCAAAGTACTATGTATTTTTGGGTTATCAATGTACTATGAAAGTAAGATGAAATGAGGAGTTTTCAGGAAAACCAAGAGTTTCTCATAAGAATTTGAAGTGAATACCAATAGTTTGTAGTTTTTTTTTGGTTGGGGTATATCACCAACTCTAAGTTAAGCGTCAAAGCATAGAGTTAATTCCTATTCATGACAGTGGTAGTGTAGTTCTAACTCCATGTTCCCTCTTAGAATCACTCCTTCCCGCTCATAATTTGCGCTTCACTACCTGTTTCCCAAAATGTGTACCGAGCCGTCGATGCTTCTTTAGCTTGTAGAGACGCCTGAGATTCTCGTAGTGCCTCTCTCTATAGTATTATGTGGCGAGCAGTTGAATTATTTTTTGTGGGAGTAGTCTTTAACACGACTTTTTGAAAGCCTTTCCGGCGATTTTTTCCGGTGAAAATCCGGCAGTAATTTATTGGAATCCAAGTTTGATAGCTAATTTTTGCACAATGAAACCGTCCCAGGGGTTTTTCAGGGTGCTGAATCCGAATATGCAGTTAAAAAACCATTTTAACTGCAACAAATCATGATTTCATCTCAATTTCTTTCGCCGGATTCCGTCACCGGAATCTCAAAAAGTCGCATTATAGACAACTCCTTTTTTGTGCCCTCCCTTCTCTCCTTGTGTGTAGCCCGTCTATAGCACATCTGTGTGCAATCTTGGCTAGGGTTTCGAGCTTAACTATTAGCATTTCAGATCTACAAACCCATGATGATCTGCACTGTCTAGATTATTCCTAGACAGAGTTATGAAGGCTCTCTCGAATTTGGAGGAGAAATATTAGTTATCTTGGGCCATTCTGCTAACATAAGTTAAGGTACGATTGTTTAAAGAAGGGTTGATTCTTGAGAAATAATCACTAATCTGTCAAATATGGTGCTACCAAAACACACCTAAAAGCCATTTTCAATTTAGATTTAGTGAAGGCAACCCAAATTTTTCGGCGTCTCTATGCTCGCGCATATGAGGTTAAGTTCCTCGAGAGAAGACCTGCACTTTTACAGTTAGATAGATGGGGAAGAGGTGGTTTTTGTAACAATACTTCTAGTTGCGGAACCGTAAATGAGAGACTCAGGTTTTTTTTTCTCATAGCAGAAGATGATCTCACAAGAATGATATTGGTAGTGTTCTGTGCATCGATCCCTCAATCGATTCGAAACATTTTCTTGTTTGAAACGCCTTTCACAACACATCCTTGTTGCTCACTGGTGCCAAGATCGAACCTTGAATCATTATTGAGTATGTAGCTAAGAAATTGGCATAATCCACCTTATATATCTGCCCTCGCCAATCTTGTTAATGCAGTCCATTCTGGTATATAATTTGGGCGTATATCTTTTTGATGTTCTCTGTTGATAGCTTATTTGTCATCCATGGTGGTCTGCACTCCATGGATGCTTCTCTTCTTGATGCACTGAGAGTCCAAGTTGGTCTTTGTCTGTTTCTTAGTGCTTTTCCATTTTCTGAGTTTCTTACTTCGAATTTCAAGCCTTGTTCATTGTGTATTCCATTGTAGTAAACTTTGTAAATGTTTCGAATATCAAAAGGAATCAATACGGTCAAGCTTAAATTGGTTGGATCCCAGATTTTCTGTTACATGATGTTCTCTATCTCCTTGGGTCATGTAAAAACTTAAGTTTTTTTTTGTGCACATTTGACAACAAGGTTGTTCTATTCACTTATTTGATGGAAAGGTTGAAATAAAGAGATCTTTATACAACAAGGTTGTCATGACATGATGGGAGGATGAGAAACTATTGAAGTTGAGAGGGACATCTTCACATGGGCATAATTGTGGATACCTCTCTCACCATGATGAAGGTATATTGTCTTCTAGTATTTTGTGGCATGCTAAATTTGGACACATTAATTATTATAGTTTTCACATTTTGAAGAAAAATGGTGTTTTTGGTTTACCCACCCTTCCAAGGAATTTGAAACATTGTGAGGCTTGCATCCTTGGAAAGATAGTAAGCAACCTTTTCATGACTCTAGTTCAAGAGCACATTGAAAACTAGGATTAATAGATTCTCATTTGTGTGGCCCATGCCCATTCCATATGCGAATGGCAATAAATATATTATCACTTTCGTTAATGATTGCACCCATATGTGTTGGGTGTACTTGTTGAAAGATAAATCACAACCTTTTTGATACCTTTAAATTTTTTAATGTGTGGATCCAAAATGAAGCACAAGGATCACATATTGGCTCTCTTTGTGTTGATAATGGAGGAGAATATATGCATCTAATGAATTTGAAAGCTATATTTGCTAAAATGGGATTCAACATCAAAACCAAAATGCCATACAATGCTCAACAAAATGGTGTCATTGATGTGAAATTAATGTTTTGTGTTGATGTAGTTCTATGTGTAGCATATGTGAAAACAAGTGTCCATCTCATGCTCTTGGAAATAAGACTCCATAGGAAATGTAGTATGACAATGTTCCTTCAGTGAGGCATCTCAAGGTCTTTGGTTCCACTTGTTATTCTTCCTATGGAGTAACACAATAAGCATGTTTCGAGAAGTCGAAAGTGCATCTTCTTAGGGTACTCAAATACCACCATGGCATATCATCTTTATCATAAGTTAAATCATGTTTATCAGAACTTAAACAAAGAGTTCATTCTTTTCAGAGATGTAATTTATCTTGAATCTTCCAACATTGACAAAACTATTAAGTGACAACTTGATCATCTAGATAGATTCACTCATGTAAAGACATCATGAATATGATAATGAAATTCCTTTAAAGGGGGGATCCTTATCTTGGATCAATCTTTGGATTCTCCTTTTAAAGCGCCATCTCCCTATCATGAAGTTTCGAACATTTGAGATGATCCATTGGATAATGCGACTGAGAGTATTGAAAGGATAAACCTTGATGCCGCACCATATCAAGCAATGGAGCAACTTGGACCATGTTAGAAAGGTTGCCAAAGTGCCTTATCAAGGCACTTGAAAGTGTTCATCCTGAAAAGGACCTTAGAATGACAAAAACTAGAGGTTCCATTAGACAAGATGGAGGTGATGTAGATAATTCTGATTCAGTTGATGTAGATGATATGGATGTTCCATATGATGTTGAATTGGATTTATCTATTAACTTTGAACCAACTTCCTTTGAAGAAGTTACTTCTCAAGATGGGTGGAAAGAAGCAATGTAGGAGGAGTTTGATGCTCTCATCAAGAATGGGACATGGAAATTGGTGGATCCTAAATTCAAAACCAAACCAATTGGATGTAGATGGTGTTGGAAAATGTAGTATGGCAACTATTAATTCAAATTTTCCTTAACCTTAATAATTGCTTCTGAACTTTATTATCTTCTTATGATTCTTTATTAGATCTTCTTCATCAAACAATTACCAAAAACAAAAATAGTAGAGACAGTGGACACAAAAATTAGGCTCCAAGCCAGGGAAAAACCCCTCTAAGGGAAAAACCCAAAAAATCTCCTCTTCTTATAGAATTTGCTTCAAATGAGACAACAAAGACCCAAACCCTAGACCAAGCCCACCTCCAAGTACCAAGTCAACCCTTCATGAAGTCCTCCCAGATAGATCAACACAACTCAATCTCACATCAACTAGCTTGAAGATGCAACTTTGATCCTACATCTTTGTCTTGCAACTTTGGCCATGTAGATGCTGCATAGACCCTAATCCAACTTCTTCAAGAGATCCTTCTTTGAGAAAAATAGATCCTCCCAAGGTCAACGAGGTCAAGACAAAATATTCGCTCTTCCAACAACTTGATGTTGCAATTCGACTTCCTGCCGTTTTGGCCTTCCTTAAAGTTGCAAAGCCCCTAATTCTTTGCACGTGTGAGATAGATAGAGCCCAAAAACAATTTTCTAAGACTTCTCCTTACTTTCTTGATCTTCGCTCTAGCCTTCTTAGTCCTCCCAACTTCAAATCGAATTTTTTTTGAGAGATCAAACTTGTGAGTGCGTGAGTGCCAAATGAGGTCGAATATGCTTCTTTATATGACCTTTCCAAGGGGTCGAATTCCCTTATTTAGGCTAACTTGTACTTTAGAGGTTTCCAAGACTTTCTGGACTTGAAATAAATTATTTTTCAAGATACATTTTCCCCGGAAGGGTCTGATAAACATGATGTTGACTTTCCTAACTCATGACAATACATCCTATGACCTAACAAACCCTAGAAGCATGAAGAACATGCTTTTACCTAGAAGAAGAACATGCTTTTTCTTCTTTTGTTTGTTACATAAGATACATATTGAAATGAGTGCAATAACAATTATGAAGACTAGAACTAGTTACATTTCCAATAGATGGGTCGTCAAGAACAAGTAAAAATTAGAGGGCTCACTTGAAAAGCACAAAACAAGGCTTGTTGCAAAAGGATTTGCACATAAAGAAGGTATTTCTTATGCTGACACTTTTCCCCCACAACAAAATGGGCCACCATCTGTACTCTATTTGCCTTGGTAGCATAGAATAGATGGTAAGTTCATCAAATGGATGTGAAGACTATTTTCTTGACTTTATATTTGAAAGTTAATTTCTTCATGTTTCAGCTAGAAGGTTTTGTGGTGAAGGGACACGAAGAAAAATTATGTAAATTCATCAAATCTTTATATGGCTTGAAATGAAAACTAGGAAACATAAGTTCCTTCCTTGGCTTCCAAGAGTTTGAGGCCAAGAAAATAATGCAAATGTCTTATGTTTGTCATTTTAGATTTCTTCTTAAGGATGCTTTTCACATGGGTTAAAAGTTTAACATCACAACTAGTGAGGATAAGGTCATCAACATAAAGAACAAGTATTATGCGATCGTTACCTACTTTCTTGGTATAGGAATTAGGGTCATAAATGATATTTAGAAAATTTGGTGTTGATAAAAGGGTATTAAATTCTAACATACCAATCCAAACGAGCTTACTAAAGGCCATAGAGGGATTTCTTAAGGTGGCAAACAAAGTTGTAGTCATTTTGAACATAGCTAGGAGGTTGTTCCATGTAAATTTATTTGTACAAATCCCTATGCAAGAAGGTGGATTTGACATCAATTTGATGGAACTCCCATTTATATGAAGTTGGAAGGGATAAAACAAGGTGGATGGAGTTCATTTTGGCAACAAGGGCAAATGTTTTAATACGATTAATTCCTTCTACTTGAGAAAATCCTTTGCGAACTAACCTAACCTTATGTCTTTCAACTCTTCCATCTAATCGATACTTAGTTCTATACGTCCATCTGCATTTGACGAGTTTTCTTCCCTTCAGAAGAGGTCCAAGATCCCTGGTATTATTTGCCATTGAGTAACAACATTATTCATTATTATGTCCCAATCTAAATGGTTAGAAGCTTCCGAAAATGTTTCCAAATCACCAGTATTTGATTCTTGATCCAAAATATTGGAGGCTTAGTGGAAATATGAATGTGTACAATAGCGATCTAAAGGAATACTAAAAAGATTAGTAGTAACTTGTGTTGTGTGGACCCATCTAGGAAGCTATGGTGTTGGTGCATGTTCATGTTTAATAGACTCTAGTAGAAGGTTGAGTAGTTGGAGGTGTAATTTCATCCTCATTATTTCCATATGAAGAAGTAACTAGAATAGGAGCACTATCAAAAAATTTGGGAAAAGAAGATGGCACACATTAGGGGAGTTTTGAGGTCTAAAATAGGCCTCCTAAGGAAATTATAAAATAATAGTGGAAATAATAAAATAAGATTGGATTATATCATCAAAGTTTATAGGGAAAACAGAAAAAACATAGTTATCGATCAAATGGGAACTATTACCTCAAAACGGGCACTAGAGCCCAAAAATAATTAAAAAAACATGAAAAACAACCAAAAAATAAAAAGTGTTGATTCTGCATCACCATTTTTTTCAGAGTAAATTTTCAATATTTTTTAAAAATAACAGCACAAAACAATAAAAGCTATTTTGTTTGGTGCAAAAAACACCTTGAAATCGAAAAGTGTTGATGTCAGAATAACGTCTTTTTTTTCAGGGTTTATTTTCAACATTTTTTAATAATGACGTTAAAAATAAAATATCGTGATTCTGAAAAACTTTAAATTTCCAATGTTTTTCAAGCATGACATTAACGATAAAATATCACGTCTTTGAAAACCCTTACAATTCCAACGATTTTTAAGTATGACATTAAATTTAAAATATCATTTCTTTGAAGAACCTTAAAATTCAAACAATTTTCAAGCATGGTGCTAAAAAAAATATTTATCACTGTTTTCAACCATAACATTAAAGATAAAATATAATGACTTAGAAAAACATTAAAATCTTGACAATTTTTCAACCATGGAATTAAAAACCAAAGATTATAACTACAAAACAATCTTAAATTTTCAAAATATTTCAAGCATGGCATTAGGGAAATTTTTTATGATTAAAAAAAATTTAAAAATGAACACCTGAATGAAAGAGTTATTATACCAAGAGTAATTTTTTTTAAATGCTAAATGTATAGCAATTTTAAAATCTTAGCCTAAGACAACTTAATACATTGCAAAAAAAATTAAAAATCAACTATCAAATTGACATGCAGTGTAGGTGAACTCAACCCATTGTAATGAAAACTTAAAGACCAACCATGAAATTTATACATTTTGGGGCAGAGTTGATTCATTATAACAAAAAATTTAAAATCAACTATCAAATTGCACATAATGGGATTGGGTTGCTAGACAAGTATCGACACAGACTCTACAAAAAAAAATATACATATATATATATATATATATATATATATATATATGAAAACAAAAATTCAGATATTGAAAAAAAAACACAAAAATACAAAAGAAAACAAAAATTTAAATATTGAAAATAAAATAAAAATAACAAATAATAAAACATGAAAAAATCAAATATAAAAAATATATAGTAATGACAAAAAAAAACTATAAAATGTAAAATAAATTAACCATATCATGTAAAATTAAAAAAAGAAAAGAAAAGAAAAGAACCTAAAAAAAAAAAAATTACAAAAATAAAATACAACACTAAAAAAAATTTAGAACTTAAAAAAAAAATTGCCCAGCCACTCCGAGTCCAAACCAGCCAGAGGTGGCAAGGGGACGATTCATGACAAAAAATAAATTAAATTTCATAAAATATAAAAGAAACAAAAAAACCATAAAAATGAAAAAAAAATAAAAAAAATTCAGAATTAACTTGAAAAATTTAGATAAAAAATAAATAAATAAAACAAAAAAATAAAAATAAAAAAATTAAAAAAATATATATAATTTAAGAAAAAATAAATAAAAACAAAAAAACCATTTTTAAGTTAAAAATAAAAAATAAAAAATTTAAACATCATTTAAAAAAATGTTAAATAAGTACTATAATAAAAAAAATAAAAAAAGAGTTTAAAATTTAAAATTAAAATTAAAAAAAAAAAAAATTTTTATTTTATTTATTTATTTTTTATATTTTTATTTATTTTTTAATTTATTTAAAAAAATTAAAATTAAAATTCAAAACATATTAAAAAATAAAAATTCAAAACAAATTAAAAAAAAATAAATTAAAATTAAAAAATATTAAAAATAAAAAATAAAATTAGAAAAATAAATAAATAAATAAATAAAACAATTAAAAAAACAATACAATTAAAAATAAATAATAAAAAAACAATTAATTAAAAAAATAAACAATTAAAAAAAATAAAAATAAAATAAAAGAAAAACAATTTAAAAAAATTTACCGCCTCCGCTTTAGCCCCGCCTTCCTCCCCTTTCCACCCTCACACCTCTCCTATTCAAGGATGAACTCGATAAAGAAGAAAAGGAACATTCGATCTAAGTAATAAAATTGCAGATATACAAAAGGACACAAAAAAGAAGAACAAAGAAGAAAAAGGTC
Organism: Pinus tabuliformis; assembly: GCA_031772625.1. Taxonomy (NCBI): domain Eukaryota; kingdom Viridiplantae; phylum Streptophyta; class Pinopsida; order Pinales; family Pinaceae; genus Pinus; species Pinus tabuliformis. Next base: position 472,513,361 of record CM062817.1, read on the forward strand.
TCAACCCTCTGTGATTTTACCTGTGGCACTGTAATTTGACCTATGCTTGACTTGTAGGAGCTTGCACTTGTAGCATAGGACTGTGAGATGCATGAAAAAGATCTAATTTGTGACATTTAAAATTTAGATCTCCGGCTTATATACAGTGGCATTCAGAATTGTGGCTTATCTACTATAATATTCACACTTGGTACACAAAAGTTCAAACTTATGGTGGCATAAAAGTGCAGAACAATGGAATAAAAGGTTCATAATATTGGGCATCTTTTGGAGCAACTTAGTAACCTTTTTGGAGTAGACTTGAGGAGCAGTCTTGAAAACTTCTTCAAAGTATTAAAGCAACCTTATTGAAGTTGTTGGAACGCACTTAAGAAACCCTAATTGAAGCCTTGAAGAAGCAACATTGTTGAAGCCCTCATGGAGTAACTTTGAAGAAGACTGTTTGTGTAGACATGAAGATTATTGGAGACACATACTAGGATTGTTGAAGTTGACCTTGATGAACTAGCCCTTGAAGCATTTTGTAGACTATATGAGGCATTTGTTGAAGTAGATCTTGGAGATGCCATTCAAGACTTGTTAAAGAATATATTACAAGTCTTGCAGCTTGAAGCCACCTTGAATAATTTAAGCATGTTGGGAGGGTTGAAGCCCTAGATGATTGGAGTCCTCACACAAGGTTGGAACCTTGTGGAAAACCGGTTCAAAGCCTAAATTATGGAGAGGATTGGAGTCCTCATGTAGACCAAGTTGGAGCCTGGTTTGAAATTGAAGATTGGAGTCTTCATCTAGGGTTGGAGCCTTAAAGTATTATTGTACTTGAATTGTTGTAAAAAAGGAATGGAGTCCTCATCATTCTTATTTATAAAATTATTCATTTGTTGTACATATTGTGTTTTGGTTTTACTAGGTGGTCTTAACTGGCATAAGATAACAATCGTAAAATAAATATTGATTCCCCCCCGCAGTATTTCCAACAATTGGTATTAGAGTTAGTACCTTCAGTCTCAACCTAACAACTGGAAGGTATATCCTCATATCAAAAATGGAAAAATCAAGGAAGAAAACCTCTCCTCCTCAGTTAAGAAATCAGAAGACAATCAGATTTACAATGTCCCCATGCTCAATGAAACAAATTTTGAGATATGAATGAGAAGAATGGAGGCATTTTTAATGACCCTAGGATGTAAAGTATGGGAAATAATTGTTATTGAAGACACAACTTCAAGGGAATCTGATACAAAAGCAACGAGTACCATTCTAAGTAGCTTACTAGATCCTATAAAAGTCAAAATGGAGAAATGCTCATTAGCAAAAGAGCTCTGGGAGAATCTTCAAGATCTTCAACCAAAAGGAATTTTACTCATAACCTCGTATCTAGAATATGGTATCCAAGAGCTCAAAAAAAAATCAAGAACCAGAGAATACAACTGAAAACAAAAATTGAACACACCAAGAGCAAGAAAAACCTAGAAGATGAAGAAGAATTCCAAGTAAAAAATGAAGAAGACCTCAAAGGAAATATTGTAGCTACCCTTGAAGAAATAACCAAACACAAATAAGAAAATAGAGAACTAAAGAACCCAAATCTTACAAAGGAAGAATTTTTCCTCCTAAAAGGACAAGTTGATGAAGCTTTAAAAGAAGGAAAAATCATGGCCAACCAACTAAAATAAAAAGATAAAGAAATTAACAAACTTAAAGCAGATATAATCTTCCTTAAATTCCAAGTAAGTGAAGTAATAAGAACGAAAGAAGTAGTGGATAGTCAACTGACAAGGAAAGAGGAAGATTGTGAGAAGTTAAAAGAAGAAATTCTTTCTCTAAGGAAATAGGTTGATTAGTTGAACAAGAACTTGAAGAGTTCTCAAGTATTGGACAACATCCTATGTTGTCAAATATCACTACTTGACAAATTTGGTCTTGGATATGTAGGTGAGCCTTCTAGCAAAAGTGATGCAAATCCTAAAGTATCAAAGAACAAGAATGTGGAGAATATTGAAAGTTGTGCTAATACCCCTAGCTCCAACAAAAGCAAGGAAAGGAGTCAAAATAACATTAGAAGAGCCTATGCTCCAAGAAGATATGTTGATGCTGTAAAAAATGCAAGCAACAATGAATATCATCAAAGAACCTAAAGTCAGAATAAATTCAGAAGTGCGCCAAGACAATCCTCATCTTCGAGGTATCAAACTATATTTTTTGGTCATTGTTACTCTTTTACAAATTTTGGGCACATGGCAAAAGATTGTAGGGCTTACTGCAAAAGTTATCAATGTTGGAGAATGTAGTAGGGTAGCTATTAATTCAATTCTCCTTAACCTTAATAATTTCTTGTGAACTTTAGTTATCTTCTTATGTTCTTTTATTAGATATTTTCATCAAACAATTATCAAGAGCGAAAACGGTAAAGACAATGGACATAAGAAGTAGGCTCCAAGACAAGGCAAAACCCCTCCAAGGGGAAAATCTAGAAATAATCTCTTCTCTTCTTATAGAATCTGCTTCAAATGAGAAAACCAAGACCCAAAACCCTAGACCAATTCCTCCTTCAAGCACCAAGTCAACCCTCTCATAATTCCTTCCAATTAGGTCAAAGATCACCCAAGTCAACAAAGGTCAATTCTTCTTCAACCAACTTCTTGCTTCAACTTCGGCCCCCAAATTCGAACCTACAACTTCAACTTGCAATCTTTGGCCTTGTAATAGTTTCAAAAACCCTAATTCCTCCACACATGTGAGAGAATAAGGCCCAAAAACATTTTTTCCTTCTTATTGACTCTTCCTTGCTTCCTTGACCTTCGCTCTAGCTTCCTTGATGTTCATTGCTTCAGATCAAACTTCTTTCTTGAGATGATTGAATTGGTGCTCAATGAGGTCGAAGCTACTTGTATATATACAAATCTAAGGAGGTCAAATAGCCTCTTCTAAGTTGACTTGTCATTAATAGGGCTGACTTGTGCTAGGGGCTGATTTTGACTTTCTAGACCAAAAATAAATTCTTTTGCAAGTTACATCTTGCCCATTAGGGTCTTGTACAAATGATATTGAATCTCTTGACTCATGACAATATACCTTATGACATGAAAACCCTAGAAGCATGAAGAAAATGTTTTACCTAGAAGACCAATCAAAAGAAGCATTAAACCCATGTTTGAAAATAATATTTTTTCTTTCTTTTGCTTGTTACCTAAGATATACATAATGATGAGTACAATGACAACCATGAAGACTGAAACTAGTCACATTTTCCAATACTCCCTCTTAATTAGGGAGGTATTCATAATTGTACAACTAATATAAGGATATTCTTAAACTGAAGAGTTCTTATAAGAAGAGGTGTATTGATAAGCCATGTTTAAGCATCAACATTATGGTCAACATTGTCAACATAGTAAGGCCTTAACTTGACAAGCTCTTCTCATATCAGAGCATAATACTGGGAGGCTTTACGCAAGATACCACACTCCCTCTTCAAGGTACATACCCCATTCAGATGTTCACTAGGTATGTCCTTTTAGGACTATTCTTATATTGGAATCCTAATCCTCAAAGAATATTGGTCCTCTTCGACCACTCTTGTCTTGGATACCTTTCCAATCCTCAAAGGGTGTCGGTCAACAAGAATACTTCCTATCTTAGATTCTTTATCCTAAAAGAATATTAATCTCAAATGATTATCCAATCCTCCATCCAACATTCTCTCTTCATGGCCTTCACATAAACGTACAACTATTAGTCCTAGCCTAGTGCATGACACATGAAGAAGAGAACACAAATGTGATGTCTATCATCACTCCCTCTAAACCAGAGAGGAGATCCACATTCCTCTTGATTATGGAATTGATTCTTGCTCTTTTTCAAGTATTCAAGAATACTCCTTTTACTCCCTCTCAAATATAAAGGACATTTTAAAATTCATTTCAATTTGGGAAGTCATAACTACAAGCTCTTTAGCTTGTCTTCATAAATGTATCAACTACTAGTTTTTTATAGATATCTTCAAGTAGTAGTTGCATGGCTCCTCCTTTGTTTTGCATCTCATTATATTGAGCTTCTTTCTTTCCTGATGTTATGGAACCATCTTCTTCCTCTATACTTATGATAGGATTAAGGCCATCAACTTCACATATCACTTTCCTCTAGTTATCATCAATGAAGGAATTATATTGAGCCTTATCAAACTCAAGCTAATCATAGCTCCCTCTTGACATGAAAGAGATCTTTTTCGTTGTGTGAACATCAAGTTATTGTTGATCTAGATTTTCATTGATGTCAATATGGAAATATTCTGGATAGTAAATAATGACGTGAAGCCAAGCAAAGCAGATCCGTGAAGCAACAGGAGTAGGAAGATTTCATTGGAAGCCATCAAAGAAGAGCTATCGAACCAGAGAAGAGCTAATCGGAAGAAGAACTATCAGAGTAGTGTATCGGAAGTCATAGGAGTAAAGAGAAATCACAAGAGCGATGAGCCAAGATAATGCAGATCTATCGCATATGACAAGAGAAAGAGCCATATCCAAGGAAGTAATAAACCATGGGAACCCTTTCGACAATATATAATATCGACAGAAATCATATCGACAATATATAAAAACAAATCATAGAAATCATACTTGCAGTTCTATTTTATGCCACCACTCAAAACCTCCGATTATGATATGTAATACAAACTCGATAGTTCCATTACATATGCCTTAATATGATATCGCTTCTGCCACATCGCAAGTCTCTTTAAAGCCTTGTCATGTTGAAACCCCCGATTGCGATTTGATCTGCGAACCTGATCTATTTATGAAAACAATCCTAATGTAATATCGCGTCCGTTGCATCGGAAGTTATGTATCGCAAGTCTTAAAAGGATGTCACACTAAAACTGTTGATTGCGATAAAGTGGTGGACCCGACGGGCTTATCAAAAACTACTTGATAGAATATCGCATCTGCAATATCACAAGATTCAAAAGATTGACATGACCAAACTTTCTATTGCGATAAAGGTTGTGGACCCGACGAATTTGTTAAATATCGTTTAAATATTATATCGCATCCACTCCCTTGGTGATAGGGAAATCAACTGTGTTATGAGCATGCTTGTAAGAGACCTCCAAAATTTGCGATTGCAGGACTTTCACGAATTGTGAATGCGGGATTTGAGAAGATTGCAATTGTGATTAATAACATAGCATGTGGGACCTCCATGTGGGCCTTGGATGAATATTAAAAAGGGCCTCTCCGATATATTGTGTGATAAGAGACCTCTGAAAGTTGCGATTGCGATTAGCGGTGACGTGGCATGTGGGGACCGCTAAACTTCTATTATAATATAGTAATAGCCTCTCTGGTTTCTCCGTAAATAAACAAGTCGGCCTCCCTCCAAATGAACGCATATTTTGGGTATTCGGGAAAACCGTATAAATACAAGCTATAATACCTCACCTTAAGCATCGATCTGGGCATTGGGCACACAAAAGAATCAACAGTTCACAACTCATGAACTTAAAGAAACAGAGAGAGTCGAAGGGTGAAGACGGAAGCCAAAGATCCAACATTGAAGAAGAAAGCTAAAGGTCGAGGAAGTTTGCTGGTTGGGTTAATATCTATAAGGGGTTCGTGAAAAAGTAGTTACTCCTGAAGCAATTACCACGACAATAAGAACAAAGGGTTAAAAAAGAAAGGCTTAGTGCAACTTATCAAAGATATCTTGTTGAAAAGCATCAACAGATCTTGGAGACGTTATTGAAGATCATGATGGCTATTTGAAATCATCATGAGGTAACTTATGCAGAATCTGTTCGGGAAATATGAGGAGTTGTGAAGAATCCTTCATATGAAGACAGGTCGTCATGAATATAGCAGTGATGTTGTAGGTTGACAAAATTCAGTGAAGACGATTTTGGGAGCAGAGAATTACTATAAAACATATCTAGACATAATATAGTAGTGGGTTGGAGCCTCAAACAAGATAGGGTTGGTGCCTTGACAAGATAGGGTTAGATCCCTTGGGGTTGGTGCCTCAGAATTGAAAGGATTGGTGTCCTTGGAGTTGGTGCTCCTAAATCCAAGGTTGGTGCCTTGACAAGACAAGGTTGGTGCCCTAGAGGTTGGAGCCTAAAAAAAGACCAAGTTGGTGCTTGACAATGGGTTGGAGCCCTATATATATTGTACTTTATTTATTGTAAAGATTATATTAATAAAAACATTTATTCCTATTGTTCATTTTGTGTTCTAAATATAATTGATTTAATTGGTAGAAATAAAAATTGAAAATAAATTTTGATTCACCCCCCCAGTATTTCCAACAATTGGAATCAGAGCTAGTACATTCACTCAAATCCTAACAGCTTGAAGGTTGATCAATTAGAACACATATGGCAAAGCTAGGGAAGAAAGTCTCAAATCCTCCTAAAGATGCGTCTCTCTCAACCATCGAAGTTGAAATCAATCAATTTATAAAGTATCCATGGTTCAATGGAAACTTTGATATATGTGAAGCAATAATGAGGAATCTCTTCAAGACTCAAGGCATTGAAATCTGGAAATAAATGATTGTTGATAGTATGATGGATGGAGAATCCAAGGAGTATAATGCAAAAGCAATGAAGGCAATCTTGAATGGGCTACCCGGTTCTATAAAGAACAATTTCAGAAAATGTTCGTCAGTAGAGGGTATATGGGACAAACTTCATGACCTTCACTGAGAAGGAGCATTGACCATGACCACTAGTCAAGAAGATGATGGAAACCAATAAGGAAATCCAAAACCCATCATAGAAGCTGAAAATGAGAATGATGACATCAAGGCTAAACAAGACCTAGAAGATGAAGAGAATGAAAAATATTTTGAAGAAGATCTCCTCACTAAAATTATGGCTGCCATGGAAGAGATTATCAGTTTGAAAAAGGAAAACGAGGAACTTAAGAAGAAAGCACTTGTTGTTGACCTAGACCAAACAAGTAAGAAAGTTGACCTTGTCAAGCTTCAAGTACAAGAAAGGGATGAAGAGCTTTCCAAGCTTAAGAAGGAATTTCATCAAAGCAAAAGAAAGCATAATGAAGAAGTCATATCCATGACAAATCAATTGGATAAAGCAAAGAAACGGGAAAATAACTTGTCAAGCCACCTTGAACAAAGGCACAAGAGCTTGAACAAACTTGAAGCAGAGATTGATCAATACAAGTAAGAGGTATCCTCCCTTAGATCACAACTAGAAGAAGCAAGGAAACAAGCACAAGGAACTGAGAAGACAATGGAAGTATTGGTAATCATAGAAGGACAGGTTGATGAAGTAGAAAAGGAGAAAAACACCATGATATGCAAACTAAAAGCAAAGGATGAAGAAATATTCAAACTAAAATCCGACCTCAACCTTCTCAAGGCCGAAACATGTAAAGCTACAAGGATCATGGAAGAAATGGAGAGCAGTCTAGCTAAGGAAAATGAAGAAATATTCAGAATGAAATCAGATATCATCTCCCTTAAAATAGAAGCAAATGAAGCAACTTGTATCAAGGAAGAGATTGAGAAACAACTTGATAAGAAGAATAATGATTGTGAAAGATTGGAAGAAGAGATTGTCTCCCTCAGAAAAAAAGGTTGAAGGGATGGACAAATTTTTGAAGAGCTCCAAGCCTTGGATGACATGCTCAGCCATCAAAGATCCCCATTTGATAAATCAAGTCTTGGCTATGAAGGAGAATCCTCAAGAAAGAATGATAATTCTTCAAACAAAAAGGATGCGAGGAAGGTAGAAAGAAATATTAATGTTCCCAGTTCCAACAAAGGCAAGGATAAGAGTCAAGGCAACAATGAAGGAAGTATCGTTCCAAGAAGAAATGTAGATGGTGTCAAGGATGCAAGAAGCAATGGTTATAATCAAAGGATCTCAAGGCAAAAAGACTTTAGAAGTACATTAAGAAAACCTTCTTCTCCCAGGTACCAAAGTATATTTCTTGGTTATTGTTATTCTTGTACAAACTTTGGACACAACAAAATATTGTAGGGCTTATCACAAAGATAGACATTATGGTCCCCAACAATCTTTGAGAAGCAATTCTACAGGAAGAAATCATGAATTATTATTCATGAACAACATAGAATGCTTCAAGTGTCATAGCATTGGTCATATGGCATGTGATTGTAACTTAACTTGGGTTCCTACACAAGCTAGAACCATGCAAAAGAAGAAAGTTACACAAGTATGGAGAAGAAAGAAAATGCAATCTGAAAATCTCCCGAACTCTCTAGCCAACAACACATGTTGTTGACTTGATGAAGATATCCTTGATATTCCAAGTATTTGATGATGGGATTTTGCCAAAAAGAGACCATGCATATAGTTAGGGGGAGCCTGTGATTGTTGATCATTATTGCAGAAGCTATTCGTGAAAGGGTCCTTATGAAATCCTTGATGAGATATATTAACAATCATTCTTTGATAAATATCATTTCTCAGGAGCACTACATTGAAGAACATGATCTTTTAACCATTCTTTGGACTGTTGTTGAAGATGTTTTCCACTTGATCACTAAGCAGAAATTGGAGCAACAAAGAAGGCCATCTAATGCTAGAGAAATAGGGCAAATAACTATGTTGCTGGTATTACAGAAGTTGAATGTATCGACTCAGGGATATGATGTGAGAACAGGTAAATCAAGGATAGTAATAGAGGAAACCCTCAAACAAATAAACACATATGGGAATGGAGCTTGAAGCAAGAGCAGTTGGCAACATCTAACATAATATAAGCATTGCAAAAAGTTGTCAACTAGTAGAAAGAATTTAAAAGACAGTCACAGATTGGATATCAAAAAAAAGAAAGGGGAGAATGTTGTGCTATCGAATATAGCTTAGAAACTTAAGGAGAAGCACATAGATACAAAGGAATCTTGTTTTGAAGAAAGATAGCAAGAATGACAATTTTAGTGGCATTTTCTCTTGATTCGGACTATGAAGGCCTCTTAATTCTAATTGTGGAGATAACAGAATACGGTGTAGAAGCGTAACAACTTGGACTTGGACATTTGGTGTATGACTATTTGGAGTATGTTTTGAAGCATTGAAGAGGAGCATCTTTAAGCATTGTTGAAGCCATGATGAATAAGTTATGATACATGAAGAGGGGATAATGTGCTAGCTGATGGTTGAGGCAACAATCCTTCTATAAAGGACAGAAGCAGTTTGACAGGGGGAGTAACATACCCATAAAGATATACTGTTCATAAAGAATGGAAGCAGTTTGATAAGGGGAGCAGTTCGACAGGGGGAGTAGTTTGACAGGGGTAGTCCTTCTGCACTCCTTTGCTATTAATGTCAAAGGGGGAGAGAAGAAGAATATTATTGCCACCAATAAAAAAGGGGGACATTGTTGATCTAGATTGTCATTGATGTCAATATGGCAATATTATAGATAGTAAATAATTATGTGAAGCCAAGTAGAGCAGATCCATGAAGAAACAGGAGCAGGAAGAGTTCATCGAAATCCATCAAAGAAGAGCTAATCGAAAGAACAGCTATCAGAGCAATGTATCGGAAGACATAGGAGTAAAGAGAAACCACATGAGCGACGATCCAAGAAAATGTAGATATATCGCATATGCCAAGAGTAAGAGCCATATCGGAGGAAGTAATAAACCATGGGAACCCTTTCGACAGTATATAATATCGACATAAATCATATCGGCAGTATATAAAAAAAAATCATAGAAATAATATCGACAGTTCTATTTTATGCCAACACTCAAAACATCTGATTGCGATATGTAATACAGAACCGATAGTTCCATTACATACACCTTAATATGATATCGTGTCCACCACATTGCAAGTCTCTTTAAACCCTTGTCATGTTGAAACCCCTGATTGTGATTTGAGTTGCGAACCTAATATGTTTATGAAAACAGTCCTAATGGGATATCGTGCCCACTGCATCAAAAGTTATGTATCGCAAGTCTTAAAAGAATGTCACACTAAAACCTCCGATTGTGATAAAGTGGTGGACCCCACGGTCTTATCAAAATCTTCTTGATCTCCAGTATCATGAGCTTCAAAGGATTGACATAGAGAAACCGCCAATTGCAATAAAGGTTGTGGAATCGACAAATTTGTTAAAGATTGTTTAAATATTATATTACATCTGCTCCATCAATGATAAGGAAATCGACTATGTTATGAGCATGCTTTTAAGAGACCTCCAAAATTTGCAATTGCAGGACTTTCACGAATTGCGATTGCGGGATTTCGGAAGATTGCGATTGCGATTAATAACATAGCATGTGGGACCTCCATGTGGGCCTTGGATGAATATTGAAAAGGGCCTCTCCAATATATTGTGTGATAAGAGACCTCTGAAAGTTGTGATTGTGATTAGCGGTGACGTGGCATGTGGGGACCTCCAAACTTCTATTATAATATGGTAATAGCCTCTCTGGTTTCTCCATAAATAAACAAGTCAGCGTCCCTCAAAATGAACGTGTCTTTTGGGTATTTGGGAAACCTATATAAATAAAAGTTATAATACCTCACCTTAAGCATCGATCTGGGCATTGGGCACACAAAAGAATCAACAGTTCACAACTCGTGAACTTAAAGAAACAAAGAGAGACAAAGGGTGAAGACAGAAGCCGAAGATCCAACTTTTAAGAAGAAATCCGAAGGTCGAGGAAGTCTGTTGGTTGGGTTAATCTCTATAAAGGGTTCGTGAAAAAGTAGTTACTCCTGAAGCAGTTACCGCGACAATAAGAACATAGGGTTAAAAAAAATAGAGAATTGTTTTTGTGCAAACATTGAGGCTTACCGCAGCTTATCAAAGATATTTTGTTGAAAATCATCAACAAATCTTGGAGACATTATTGGAGATCATGATGGCTATTTGAAATCATCATGAGGTAACTTCTGTAGACTTTGTTTGGGCAATATGAAGAGTTGTGAAGACTCCTTCATATGAAGACAAGTTGTCATGAATATAGCAGTGATGTTGTAGGTTGACAAAATTCAGTGAAGAAGATTTTGGGAGCAGAGAATTACTATCAAACATATCTAGACAAAATTTAATAGTGGGTTGGAGCCCATAGGGTTGGTGCCTTGAAGGTTGGAGCCTCGAACAAGACAGGGTTGGTGCCTTGACAAGATAGGGTCGGAGCCCTTGGGGTTGGTGCCTCAGAATTGAAAGGATCAGTGTCCTTGGAGTTGGTGCTCCTAAATCCAAGGTTGGTGCCTTGACAAGATAGGCTTGGTGCCCTAGAGGTTGGAGCCTCACAAAATACCAAGTTGGCGCTTGGCAACGGGTTGGAGCCCTATATATATTGTACCTGATTTATTGTAAAGATTATATTAATAAAAGAATTTATTCCTATTGTTCATTTTGTGTTCTAAATATAATTGATTCAAATAGTAAAAATAACAATTGAAAATAAATACTGATTCACCCCCCCTCTCAGTATTTCCAACAATTATCTTTATGTACTGCTACCTTTTAATACCAAGATGATGATGTAAACATCTTGACTACAAAATCCTCTAAAGATTACTAGAACCAATTACTCAATCCATATGTTCTTTGAATTGAGTTTAATACCAACAATTGAACTTACCTCAATTGCCAATTTTATATATTTCTACATATACTTCTAGGTATCAAAACAATATGTCAACTAGATAACTGGTACAAAAATATTAAATATCACATTTACCTTATTATGATGGCCCTTTCATCAAAGTATTTGCTTACCCTAGTCCTTTTTTGATTAAAGTTCTTTCATATGATCCATCTCTACATTGTACAGGAATCGTTATCCATGCATCCATTTTAATAAAGGTGTCCATGGATCAAACTAAGTTGCAAGCTACAATATCTTCTTTGGAGTTGTCATTATTAACTCTATTTCTATCTTTTGGAGACCATACTTGACGTTAACCAATATAATTGTATTTACGCCATGCTACTTGGTGAGAGAGTCTTGACCTTTACCCATTCTAAAGAATACTAAACTTCTTCCTTCAAGCATCGAGTAACCACATGGAATACTTATCGAGCACATTCTCATAACCAACTCTTCTTGTATGATTCTTGTAGATATGAACTTGACCTTGTAGAAGAGTTACTTAAAATATGCATAACTTTGCTTCCATACAACTATCTAACCTTCCTTTCTTGAACAATCTTGCTTTTTATACTTGTCGAAGACAGGTTTCTTTTCCCAGGTCTACAAATACTTTCACTACGCCCTTCACCATGCAACTTGACCATTTTCATTCCTTTATCCTTCAAGAGTATTGTTTCCATACTGGATGGAATATATATAAGTCATAATGCTTCTTCAAATAACCTTCCTAAATGATAGTTCTTATAGGAGGATCTTTAATTGATATGAAATGGAGAAGATTAGTAATGATGTCCTAATTCCCCATTCAGAATATAAAAATGTGCTTTAGGTTTGTACTCCAAAATAGCAAGTAAAAACATGAATTTTATGTGTGTTTACTTAAGTTAGTTTCATGAAGAAAACTTAAAACATGAAACCAAAACACTGAATGGAAGCATGCATAAAACAAAAATACACCAACCATTGATAAACGAGTTCACCCCTCCTGGGCTACATCTCCTTGGATCAGCTCTAAAGGCATGACCCCTTCTCATTATTCTCAATATCTAGAAAAGAATAGTACATAAACTGCTGAAATGGAATGGCTAGTTTCTCCTTCAAAGAAACAACTTCTATAAAATTTCTCACTCCATACACATGTTAACTTACAATCAAACATGTAATCCTTCAGCAAACACAGGCATCTTACACCAAGACCCCGTACTCCAACTTCCAAGAGCATAAAAGTATTACAATCCACTATAAGTACTTAAACAAGTCTCTTTCTCCATACACATACAGAGAAAAGAAGAAATAAAGGTACAACACTGCTGTAATGGTTGTTGTAGAAAGCACATGGAGGCTGTAAGACCCCTACAAGGTCATCTCCACCTTCATACTCCTCCATAAACTGAATCAACACTCTAGTTGACGAGAGCACTCATAGGCTTCACTTTACAAAAAATACTATCCATAAGTTCTCCTTTGCTCTTGAAACTTGTTCCAGTGGTTTCAGCATGCCCAAAAATGGCTATCTAGCCTCTCTTTTTGGTCGGAAATTGCCTTAGTTATGAATTCTGTCAGTATTTCCACAATTTCTCTCCAAATCTCGCTTGCTACCAGTTAAATTCATTATCCGCAGTTAGAATTGGTAGTTCCATCGAAATTGGTGGTCCCGCCAACTTTCCTGCCTATCTCGCGGTTAAGGGCAGAGTGGTCACATGCAGAGTGGCTTTTCCGGTGGTAAAGGCGACGGTTTCACAGTTCTGTTGCAAATCGCAATCGGCATAATTTGGCAGAGAGACAGACAAAAACTTCTTTCAAAGACTGCGATGGCGGACTTAACGCATTATCCACCACGGTTCATAACAATTTTGCGTCCGACGCCCTATCAGATATCGCAATCGGCGGAGTCCCTCGGTATCATATATATATCAAAGGTGTATAATCACAATCACATATCACACCAATACACTGCTAATATATATATGATATCGAGTGATTCCTCCGATGAGCGATTTGCGATGGCGGACTTAACGCATTATGCACCACGGTTCATAACAATTTCGCATCTGATGCCCTATTAGATATCGAAATCGGTAGAGTCCCTTGTATCATATATATATATATATATATCAGTGGTGTATCGGTGTGATATGTGATTGCGATTATCACAAATCACAACCCGAATGTGCGATTGCAATATGCGATATCACATCGCAACTGAACTGTGCCGGAACCGATTCATAAAACCTGTGATTTGGCCTATCTACTCTGGGGGACGATTACCTTAACTCCTCCGATATGCAATATGCGGGACCCAATGGAAACTTACCACCTGGTGCTTCCCCATTCACTGGGACCTTTGCCATGTCATCCAATCCTGCCACGTGTCCAAGTCAAACCTGAACTTTGACTTGCTCTAACTTCTGCATACGAGCTCGGATTTGAGTGCTGTTCACACCATTGGATTCAGAATGATGAGGTCTTTGATATGAAGCTAAGCTTATCAAGATTCTGACACTTTGATTTTTTTGGCAAATTTTGAGCTCCTAATCACTCTTCCCCACTGAAAAACTTTTGGTCTCCAAAAGTTTACTTTCAATTGTTCAACATTTGAAGGTACAGTTCCTTCATTTTTCCAAACTCGATCCAATCGATGTTTGAAGTGCCCTGACTTGTACTTGTCTTGTCTTTTTCTCAAGCTAAACTTCAAATATAACTTGACCAAAGAATTCAAGTTTGATGTTCTTCTCAGATTTTCCATGTCACTATGGCTATCCACATCAACATCCTTCCCAAGAAGGATTCCAAGGTGCTAATCCACAAAATCCTTATTGAGGATAAGATCCTAAAAATAATTTTCCAAATGAACCAAAACAAGCCTCACATAGTGAATACTTCTATAACTTGAGTGCTAAACACATTTGGAACATACTAAATGTGCCGCAACTACTCATACAACAATTTTGAAATCGACGGTTTGAGAAAGCACTTTACAAAATGGAATAAACTTGACTCCCAAGTTTTCCATTCAAATTGACTATCAACATGCCAAACTAGCATTGTAATGCTTTAAAGAAAACATTGTTGCATAGAATGATTTACCTTTTTTTTCCACAGAAAAAAAGCCGAACTTTCTATTATAAATAGAATGTTACAAGTATATGCAAAGCATTACATAACGACTTGAATTTCACCAAGAAGGGAGAAAAGAAGTCGCGCCTGGAAGGTAAAACAACCCTGAAGAGCGGATGAGCTCCGGTTACAGCTGCCCATTAAGAGGCACAACACGCCTCCAACTGAGGGAATAGAATTATTTACTTATGAACATCACTTTTACAAATTACCCAACTATGGGGATATGCAAATAGTGCAAAACAGAAATTTACAAACTTCCGCTAGACAAATAGTCCGCCCATTTCTTACCCAACCAGGTAAATGAACCCTCTATTTGAACTTTCTCTTCTTCTAGAGCTGCTTCAAGGATGGTCACATCTTGCGTCACTTTTTCTTTGTCACTTACTCTTATGGTGCTTACATGATTTGCTTGCCCTTACCATGATGAAGTTGTGGAAACAATTTCCAACACTTCTTGACCCAATTCCCATTGATATTGCAATGAGTACATAAGTTCTTTTGAGCTCCTCTTGGCTCACTTGCCTTTAACCTTGGCTGGGATTTTCTCTTTTTGGTCTCAATTCCGGTAGACATAAACATCTTCTTGATGATTGCTTTCCTTTTATCACACTTATCTACACAATGGTTAGATGAAAGGAAAAAAGTGAATGGAAACATTTTCTTCAACATGTTATTCAAATCCGTGTGTTGTTTTCCATTATGAACAACATTCGAATTATCCAAATGAGTATACCTCTGTTTGATGTCCTTTGGCTTTAGTTACTTGCGTGAGGAACTTGCATAACAAGAAGAATTTAACCTCCCTTCTTCTTCAACGTTTTCATCTCTCTTTGGAGACATTTTCTACTTCTAGTCCTCCTTACGCTTGAGGAACCACGCGGGAACCAATTCGAGATGTAAACTCCAACATATTGCCTCCTCGTGTCCTCCCTTACGGAAAAAGGAACACGATATCCATGAACTATCGCTAGAATACCATTCTTATTTTGCAACATATCCTAAGCCTTCATATTTAGGCCTCTCCTTGGCTGCAATTGGATTTTTAATGCCTTGTTGGTTTACTCCAAGGCCTCCTCCCTTGTAACCCATCTTGGTCAAGATCTTGGATCCAATGCCTTTACTGTGTTTTTAGAAGGCTGCAAATGAATTTACGCCAACACTTTCGCATAAGGAAGAAGAATGTAAATTCTTACCATTTGCTTCATCTTTCGATTTACATACGAAGATGTTTTCGAACTCCCTTTTGATTTGGGATGTGTCCTCTTGGAATCTTTGGCTCTCTTCTTTGAGCTCCTCGAATTTGGGTGCTAATAAAACCTCATCTTCCACATCATGTGGAAAAAAGGTACAAACTTGTCTATCTACCTTCTCGGAGGGACTTTCTACACTAGCATCTTACATAATAGTTGTAGAAAAGCATGAAGATTGTGGAGAAGATGGTGGTTTATCACCATTCTTGTTACCTTCTTCCCTCGGAGAACATTCTCCTCTTGGAGGTCTAGAGATTTCACCTTGCAATTTGGTATTCCTCTCTACATAGAAGAATTTCACCATTTCTGCCATGTCTAAGAAAGCCTTCACATCCTCTGACATTCTTGCAGGCTCTCCTCCTTGGGACATGCTTTGCTTGAAGCTTCTACTACAATTTGAGGTAGAACTTTGTGGTGGAGATTGTAACAATCTTGCTCTCCTTTCCAAAACCTTCTCCTTAATGAGCTTCAAAACATATTCACTTGCGAACAACAATAAATTCCTCCTTACACAAAGAAAACCTATGCTCTAATACCAAATTGATTTGAAATGGAGCAGATTAGTAATGTTGTGCTAATTCCCCATTCAGAATATAAAAATGTGCCTGAGGTTTGTGCTCCAAAATAGCAAGTAAAAACATGAATTTTATGTGTGTTTACTTAAGTTAGTTTCATGAAGAAAACTTAAAACATGAAACCAAAACACTGAATGGAAGCATGCATCAAACAGTAATACACCAGCCATTGATAAAGGAGTTCACCCCTCCTGGGCTACATCTCCTTAGATCAAATCTAAAGGCATGACCCCTTCTCATTATGCTTAATATCTAGAAAAGAAGAGTACATAAACTGCTAAAATGGAATGGCTAGTTTCTCCTTCAAAAAAAACAACTTCTGTAAAAGTTCTCACTCCATACATCTGTTAACCTACAGTCAAACATGTAATCCTTCAACAAACATAGGCATCTTACACCAAGAACCCATGCTCCAACTTCCAAGAGCATAAACAATACTACAATCCACTATAAGTACTTAAACAAGTCTCTTTCTCCATACACATATAGAGAAAAGAAGAAATAAATCTAAAACAATGTTGTAATGGCTGTTGCAGAAAGCACCTGCAGGCTGTAAGACCCCTGCAAGGTCATCTCCACCTTCATACTCCTCCATAAATTGAATCAACACTTTGGTTGACGAGGGCACCCATAGGCTTCACTTTACAAAAAATCCTATCCAAAAGTGCTCCTTTGCTCCTGAAACTTGTTCCAATGGTTTCAACATGCCCAAAAATGGATATCTAGCCTCTCTTTGCATCCCATTTGGTCGAAAATTTCCTTAGTTATGACTTATGTCAGTCTTTCCACAATTTTCTCCTCAAAATTTGGATTACTACCAGTTAAATTCATTATCTGCAGTTAAAACTGGTAGTTCTGCTGAAATCGGCGGTACCATCTATCTCGTGGTTAAGGGCCGAGTGGTCTCATGCAGAGTAGATTTTCGGTCGTAAAGGTGATGGTTTCACAGTTCTATCGCGAATCGCAATCGGCATTGGCAGAGAGACAGACATAAACTCCTTTCAAAGACTGTGATCAACGATTTGCGATGGTAGAATTAACGCGTTATGCACCACGGTTCATAACAATTTCGTGTCTGATGCCCTATCAAATATCACAATCGACAGAGTCCCTCGGTATCATATATATATTGACGATGCATAATTTCAATCGCATATCACACCGATACACCGCTGATATATATATGATACCGAGGGATTCCGCCGATGAGTGATTTGTGATGGCGGACTTAACGCATTATGCACCACAGTTCATAACAATTTTGCGTCCGATGCCCTATCTATTATCACAATCGGTGGAGTCCCTCGGTATCATATATATATCAATGGTGTATCAGTGTGATATGCGATTTTGATTATCGCAAATCACAACCCGACTGTGTGATTGCAATATGCAATATCGCATCGCAACTGAACTGTGCCGGGCCGATTCATAAAACCTACAATGTGCGATTGCGATATGCAATATCACATCGCAACCTGTCTTCTCCGGAGGTCGATCACCATAACTCCTCCGATATGTGATATGTGGGACCCAATGGTAACTTGTCACCTGGTGCTTCCCCATTCGCTGGTACCTTTGCCATGTCGTCCAATCCTCCCACGTGTCCAAGTCAAACTTGAAATTTGACTTGCTCTAACTTCTGCATACGAGATCAAATTTTAGTGTCGTTTGCACCGTTGGATTCATAATTTCGAGCTCTTCGATATGAAGCTAATATTATCAATATTATGACACTTTTATTTTTTTGGAAAATTTTGAGCTCTTGATCATTAATGATCCTTCTTGCAAAATGACTACCTCTAAAAATATGTTAGAAAATGATAGGATGAATTATAATATGAAATATGGTCCAATCTTCTAATTGTTTGAAAACTAGATGAATTTTCAAAGCAACTTGATTATGTAGACTTTAATTCCTCTACTATCATATGCTTCTATCTATGATGCCATGCTTTTCCAAAAACCAAGACTCTTCTAGAGAATGAAATAATGCATGCTACTCTACTTTATACTTAATAAAAGAAAGACAAATTGCATAAATAACCTGGTAGGGATGGATATTCCTTCAATAGTAAATATCCTTGGGATCTTCTCCTTTTGACTTCTTCTCAGGTTCTCCCTTTTCTTCAACTATGTGAGCTTCACTTCTTTCCTTTCTTTTGTTGTTCATATTGTTTGGACAATCCCTCTTAAAGTGTCCATACTCATTGCATCCAAAGCATTGAATCTTGGACATATTTGGATTTCTTTTGGACTTTCCAAACTTCCCTTTCTTCATCTTCTTGGACCTTGCAATAAAGGTTTGAGACATTTCATTTGATTCAGTGTCATCCTTTGCCTTGATCCTAGATTCTTCCAAGATAAATTGAGCCCATAAATCCTCAAAAGGTGTAGTACCCTTCTTTGATTATATAATAGTTGCAAAACTGCTGATCCGGATTTAAGCAGGAATGCAATAGATTACAGAGATAACCATAAATACAGAGATGCGATAACCGTAAAAACAGAGATGCAGCGGAAATAATACTTCATTTCATTAATGGAAAATACTGAAATATGCTTACAAATAGAAATAACCCAGCTAGGGCGATGGTAGCTTATCTCTGAGAAGAGATGTGTCGGCTACATGCCTCTGAACTGTTTTGAACTGTGTTACAATGAGGCTCGAGGGCCTATTTATTGTTGAGAAACAATGAAAAACCCTTCACATTCCAAAACCTAACCCTAGAAGATGAAACGCCAAATTGTGGGCCCCGTTTTTGGGTAAGTTGGTACATCAACTTCCCGGGGTCGCGAATTGGTCGTACTATCTCCGTTTGACGTGCATGATAGCCCGTTGGAAAGATCTCTCCGAGGACTACGACGGAAAAGACGATTTTTAGATAGAAAAATCGTTGGCAGTGGATTTCCCAAAAAACGTCGTTTAGGGCCTCAAAATGGCTCCGGAAGTTTAGGACCCGAAAAACTGCTAAAAATAGTAAACTGTGCTATAATTAAGGAAACATAAAAACTGAAAGAGACAGTTGTGGGGGTCCAAATGGGATAGGTGGGTGGCCACCAACATCCACCTGGATCAACTGCTCCAATAAGGTGGCAAAGCATTTAATACACAAATAGTCATTTCTAAATAGGAAATAACTTCTCTAAGCCCTTGAAACTGGTCCCTTATTTGTGAGATATTCATGAGATAGGTGGCCATGTCTTCATCCTTTGATTTCCTTATTCTATATAATTGATTCCTCAAGGAATTTTTTTGACCTAATGTACTTATAAAGTACAACTTTACCAACTTATCATACATAGCCTTGGATGTCTTCAAATCAACTACAAAGGGAACAAGGTGATCTTTTATGGATTCAACAATGATCCTTTGTGCTCTCACTTCTCCCTTCTTGTATTTTGCTAGCTCTTTAGTCTTATATTTCTTTGGTTTAACAAATTCACCAAGAACATATTCCATGACTTCTTTTTTTGTGAGTGCCAATTCAATCCTCTTCTTCCATGCTAGGAATTTCGCTGATCCAACAAGCTTGTTGCTTTCCTTGCAAAATGTAGCCATATGATCTATAGATTGAGACATAAAAGACAATACTTGTAAACCAAAAGTCTTCCTTCTTGATACTGTCTCCAACTATCTTGATGTTTTCAGGATCTTCAAAGACTTCAAATATGCCCTAGAATGATGAGTTCTAGGATGCCTTCAATAATGTCTTCGAACAACTTCAAAGAGTGGATGATGATATGAAGATTTTTTTACACTTCTTGTTCTTCAAGATGACACACTAGATAATCTTCAACAAGAGTTTATCCTTCCTTTAATGAGAACTTGAATCTTCTTGAGATGATTAGAGCTTTGATGAGAGTTTGATGTAGTAACATTCCTTCTATATCAATAGGTCGTCTTCTTCTTTGTGTATTTTTGCAAATGATTCGCTTTGACAAGAAATCACTTCTTATTTCAACAAGATGATCTTCAAACTACCTTCTTTTATTCACCTTAACTTTGATACCATGTTGAAGAATGTAGTAGGGAAGTTATTAATTCAGTTCTTCTTAACCTTAATAATTTCTTGTAAAATTTAGTTATCTTCATATGTTCTTTTATTAGATATTTTAATCAAATAATTATCAAGAGAAAAAACAATAAAGACAATGGACACAAGAAGTAGGCTCCAAGCTAGGGAAAAAACTCTCTAAGGGGAAAACCCATAAAAAAACTCTCCAAGGGGAAAACCCTGAAAAAAATCTCTTCTCTCCTTATAGAATCTGGTTCAAATGAGAAAACCAAGACCCAAAACCCTAGAGAAAGTCCTCCAAGCACCAAGTCAACCCTCTTAGAATCCCCTTCAAATAGTTCAAAGATCACCCAAGTCAACAAAGGTCAATTCTTCTTCAACCAACATCCAACTTCAACTTCAACCTTCAACTTTGTGTTGAAATGTGGCAACAAGAATATTCCAATTTAATTTGTCCTTGAATTAAATTGTGAATTAAAATCAATTTAGTCTTAACAACTACTTGGAAATAATTAATTAATTTGTTTCAAATTAATTAGTTGGATAAATTCAAGTTAGAAGTCTTTTTGAAGTCATGCAAGAGTTATCCCTAAAGTTTAGGAGATAAGGTTGAGTTATATTTGAGTTGTAATTAGTTAACTCAGTTTACTGAGTTGAGTCCAGTTAAATTAGTTCCAAACTGTTTGAGGAAATAATAGAGAGTTAACAATCAGTTGATGCATGCATTCATCCAACTAGTGCTACTCCAGTTAATTGAAGATTCTCTCATCAGAAACTCATGCATGTCTATTCTGAGAAAGACCCAGTTGAGATTAAAGACAAGGACAATGTACTATCAGTTGCAAGTGTTTTCTTATAAAGAAAACTCATGCATGTAGAAGGAATAATTCCTTGAGGATTGCACAGTTTTGATAGTGTGTGAGAGCAGTGTTCCACTTGGTGAGGTGAGAATCATCCACTAGGAATAGCGCAAGGAAATAGGAGCTTGGAGGGCAGAGAGGAAGACTTGTGAGAGGCCAGGATTTCCTGTGAGCATCTGTGAGGATTGTACTGAGAGCTGGCTAGCTGTGAGAGCTAAGGCTTTGTATGATTCCTATGTATTTCCACCTTATATGATAATATAGATAGTGGGGTTTTTAGCTAAGGCTTTCCCTAAAGTATTCTGATGTGTATTGTGCAATTGATTCTTCTTCTTCTAGTTATATGTGTTCAACTTGATCTTTAAGCTTCCAAAAATTGATAGTAGAAGTAGGTTATAGTATTCTGCTTCGATTTATATTGCATTATCGGGTTAACCTACAATCATATTTTCTACATAGGTCTCAGAGTGAGATTTGTAGAGAATTAGAGAATTTTTACACTTTGAACCTACAATATTAAGCCCTATAATAGTTGCAAAAACCTTAATTCCTTCACACATGTGAGAGAATAAGGCCCAAAAATATATTTTCCTTCTTCTTCTTGAATATTGCTTGCTTCCTTAACCTTTGATCTAACTTCCTTGATGTTCTTTGCTTCATATCGAAATTCTTTCTTGATATGATTGAATTGGTGCTAAATGAGGTCGAAGTTGCTTGCATATAATATGAGGAGGTCGAATAGCCTCGTCTAGGCCGACTTGTGCTAGGAGGCTAATTTTGACATTCTAGACTCAAAATAAATTCTTTTACAAGTGACATCTTGCCCAATAGGGTCTTGTACAAATGATATTGAATCTCTTGATTCATGACAATAAATTTTATGACATGACAAAACCTAGAAGCACGAATAACATGCTTTACCTAAAAGGCGAACCAAAATAAGCATGAAACCCATGCTTGAAAATAATATTTTTTCTTTCTTTTGCTTGTTACATAAGATATACATAATGTCATGAGTACAATGACAATTATGAAGACCGAAACTAGTTAAATTTTCCAACAATCAAGACCCCAGAAGGAAACTTACAAGTAGACAAGAAATAACTCCAAACAGACCTTGTATTCTAGTTGCCCCATCATTCAAGTTCAATGTGAAATGCTACCAATGTCACAACCTTAGTCACATAGCACAAGATTGCAGAAGTAATATGAAGTGGGTTCCTAAACCATAATGATGTTATGGAAAACCCAATCAAGTTTGGAGAAGGAAACATGAAGGACCAACATTAGAAGAACAAAAATTGGTCTTGAATTTTCAAGACTTAATGTTCCATGTCAAAGATGATTGTGTTGTGCAAAGTTTCTAAAAGAACATAAAATTCCTAAGCCCAAGTTTGCCCAAATGTTTCCATCACAGTTGGCATTAGATGGACAAATTCATAGTAGAAGCTTCCATTTGACATCACACTGGACTCACATCTAGTAAAGGAAAGATAAATCTCTTACTCTATAATTTACTTTGGCAAAGACTTGCATGTAGGTTCATCTAATCTGCCATTTCCATATAATAAGAGTGAAGCCTAAGGAATTGAGGGGTCCTTATCATATTGACTGCTCTTTGCATTATAGAAGATTTCATTGTGTATGAAATGCAAGAAGCCTCATGATGAGGACATATGTTATTACTTTTCAACTTTGATGAATTTGTTGTGTGAGATAAGATGCAAAAGATGCATTTGGATGCTACTATGATTCTCAAGTCTGGCTACAAGGGAAAACGATCAAGTGGTTCATGGTTTAAAAAATAAAGGAGAATGAAATTTTAAAAACAAAAATGTGAATCCCTTTTGAAAGATATATATTCAATTCATAATGGGATCATTGTAATCATCAAGTAGAGATACAATAACTTCCTACCATATTTTCAATGTTGACTTCTCCTTCTTGTTGATACCTGAGCATACACAATATTAGCACAAAATGAACTGTTGATAACATACAATTCCATGGTCCACCCTGATGGGAGGAATGGTCCTTCATGCTAGCCCATCTAAAGTTAAATTGAGAACCATGGCGTTGCTTCAACAATTTTAATAAAGGCATAGGAGACAATAATGTCAATGCTGACTGTTTTCTTCATTATTGCCTCCCTTGTGAAAACGAGTTTACTGTACATATTCTACTTGTTATTAGGGCTTATATCCTAGTACGATCTATTATCCTAAATTTTGAGATGCATCACTTTAACTGCCACACAAACTAGGCTACCAACTCCCTCCAAGGAATGTGCAAGGACACTTCCAACATTACAATTTCTGCAGTCTCCTTGATGGAAGGACAATCAAATTCACCTCTTGAGATATTCAAAAGAATGGAAACATTTACGTTCATAGTGTTAGGGGTCAGGTCCGAAACTTCACATGCTTATGAAATAATGTCACAAATGTTCTCAAGGCCTTGAATAGGTGCCAAATTTTGGTTCTCTTCCATTGCAATCATCCATTTTTGCATATTATGGTTGACATCTAATACAATCACCTCAAGGAAGAGAAGAATCCCATTCTAATCAATTAAAATCTTTAGTAAAAACTTATAGATAGGTTGTGCTCTCTTCTCATCATTATCTGCTCATGGGACTGATTATGTCCACTTGATATTTCATGCTCATACCTCTTATTACCTTTTTCAGCATTAGCTTAACCTTCATAGATGATTACATGCCTATCCTTGTAATCAAATCCTTTATATGGAGAAATATTCCCTTAATCATATAAACGAAGGATCTTACTATCATTCCTGAGTTAGAAAAGCATGGATTACTAGAAGTAGAGAAAGAGGATGCACAACATGCCACAAAATTTGAAAACCCACACAAGAATGCATGGAACTTCTAAAAAGGTGCACATTGGCATAAAATACAGGGGGAGTAGATGACAAGTGAAGAACTAGGGTTAGGTGGAGTACCCAATTTTCCATTGATGTCAAAGGGGGAGAAAAATGGAGTTTCTATAGAGTATGTTGCCATCAATGACAAAGAGGGGAGATTATTGAGATGTTTGTCATTGATGTCAAAGTGAGGGCCATCCATGGTAAAAAACAAATGGTTGAGAGGTTTTTAGATTTCCTACCCAAATGATAGTAAGATGATGAGCCCACATGAAAAAATCTAGAGATAAAACAAGAGTATTGAAATTAAAGCAATGCACTAGGCATCATTTCCACAAATGAAGGAAATCACAACATAACACAAGTTGCTGGCATGATATCTTACCAAAGCTCCGAGAATAATTTTTGGCTACCATACTTGCAATCCCTGGATTGTCACCTAGATTGCACTCCTCCTCGTGAAGGTCTTGTGGCATTGGACCCTCTCATTCACTATGACCTCAATTTAATTATGAAGAAATGCCTAAAGATCTATGAAACCAACAATGCTTGTGTCTGCAAGATGTTGAGTTTGTTCGTTGAAATTCCCAATGGAAAAGTTGTAGCCTTGTGGGTATTTATATGAGAAGCTCTCTGATTCTTATGATGCGTGCACCAGAATGAGATTAACAGACCTTCATGGTAACTACCCTTCTCACAAGAAATTCCTGATGGAAGTAGACAATGATATGGAGTTGATTTCCTATACAAGTCCACCCCTAAAAAAGAAAAAATATTAATGCACGGGTTGTTTGCATCAAAACCACAGGTTGGATCCTATATGACATGGCCCTTCAAAAAAAAAATTATTATATGTGTCAAGTTGGCCCCTATCCAAAAGTCATGACTGTTAATATCATGATCAAATCACTGTTAATAGACATAACACCTCTCCCATTCAAGGATGAACTCGGTCAAGAAGAAAAATAACATTTGTTCTGAGGAATAAAATTGTAGATATACAAAAGGACATAGAAAAAAAAACAAAGAAGAAAAATGTCTCAACCCTCTGTAATTTGACTTGTAGCACTGTAATTTAACCTATGCTTGACTTGTAGGAGCTTAGATCTGTAGCATAAGATTGTGAGACACATGCAAAATTTCTTACCTGTGACATTTAAAATTCAAATCTCTGGCTTATATACAGTGGCATTAGGACATGTGGCTTATCTACTATAATATTCAGACCTATGGCACACAATAGTTTAGACCTTTAGTGACATAAAAGTGTAGAACAACAGTATAAAAGGTTCAAACTATTGGGCATATTTTGAAGCAACTTAGTAACCTTTTGGGAGTAGATTTGAGGAGTAGTCTTGAAAACTTCTTCAAATATTCTTGTAGCAATTGTTGAATATTCCTTGATATAACAATCTTGAAGACTTGTTTGGAGAGGACGTACGGAAGCATTATTAAAAGCATTTCTGGAAGACTTGGTTGTTAAATATTTATTGGACAACTTTGAATACAAGCATATCATTGTTCTCTTTGTAGCATATCATCTCACCTTGATTGAAGCAATCTTATGGACTATTGCTTAAGGACTTGTTGGAGCGGCTTGTAGATAACTTGTTGATACTCATTCTTTGGAACACCATTGAAAACTTCTTTGTTGCAAGCTTGGAGCATCTATTGAGTTGATAGTTGAGGGTAGAGTTTGGGATTTCTCTTGGATATGACTAGGTCTATTGAAGCCACCTTACTGAAGATGTTGGAGTAGACTTAAGAAACCCTAATTTAAGAAGCCTTGAAGAAGAAACATTGTTGAAGCCCTCATGGAGTAACTTTGAAGAAGATTGTTTGTACATACATGAAGAGTATTGGAGACACATACTAGGCTTGTTGAAGTTGACCTTGATGAACTAGCCCCTGAAGCATTTTGTAGACTATTTGAGGCATTTGTTGAAGCAGATCTTGGAGATGTCATTCAGGACTTGTTAAAGAATATATTGGAAGTCTTGAAGCTTGAAGCCACCTTGAAGAATTGAAGTAGATTGGGTGGGTTGGAGTCCTATAGGATTGGAGTCCTCACACAAGGTTAGAGCATTGTGGAAAACTAGGTCGAAGCTTAGATTGTGGAGAGGACTAGAGTACTCAAGTAGACTGAGTTGGAGCTTGGTGTAGTACAAGTTGGAGCATCGTTTCAAATTGAAGATTGGAGTCTTTATGTAGGGTTGAAGCCCTGCAGTATTATTTTACTTGAATTGTTGTAAAAGAGGATTGGAGTCCTCAAGTAGACCAAGTTGGAGCTTGGTGTAGTACAAGTTGGAGCATGGTTTGAAATTTAAGATTGGAGTCTTTATCTAGGGTTGGAGCCCTTAAGTATTATTGTACTTGAATTGTTGTAAAAGAGGATTGGAGTCCTCGTCATTCTTATTAATAAAATTATTCTTTTGATGTACATATTTTGTTTTGGTTTTTCTAAGTGATATTAACTAGTATAAGATAACAATTGTAGAATAAATATTGATTCATCCCCCTCTCAATATTTCCAACACAATATGTGTTATATCAGTTAATTAGACATATGAGAGATTTAGCTAAGGGTACTTTTTTATAGGATATTGACATATATGTATGTATGTATGCAAAATAATAATAATAATAATAATATATAAAATAGTTCAAAAAACAATAGTACCTAAAAGTCAGTCAAAATAGATCAAAGAACTCCAATAATCACTAGGACAATGTCTATGAGGGAATTCGGTGTAAGGTTGACCCAAATGAAGGAACACCATGATCAATTCAAAAGGATTTGTAAAAGAATTATGCATAGTTAGAAGAGTGGATCAATCAAAATCATGATGTTGTACAATGAGATTAAGCTGAGCTAAGGAAATTATTCAAAAAAAATCGTGCAAAATTAAAAAACCAATTCACTATATTACATGATCATGTAAACAACCTTGACATGTCGTAAAACATGGCCAATCCTCAACAAGATTCTTCAATTATGTGGAATCCACAAATACCATCAAACGTACTAGCCCCACAAATAAATATACCTTCGATCCCACCTAATTCAATTCCACAGTTAAATATACTCACTCATGGCATGATGATCCAGAACCAATACCCACCATATAGCCAACCAATCTTTGCATATCCTCCCAAAGCAAAATTTGAATGATCAAAATTCGATAGGAATGAAAAAGAAGGTGTGGCCTAATTCAACAAACTGGAAGAATATTTTGAGATATATGGTATTTATAATGATGATGAAAAGGTCACATATGCATCCCTGCAGTTAGGAGACTTGTATTACTAGCATATGTGGTGGAAAAAATTAAGGCATTTAATAAATTGGAATAAATTTAAGGACAAATTCTTTAAATGATTCCAAGGTATCAAGGAAGAGGATTTTTTTATAAAACTTACTAGGCTGCAAACAAAAAGGTAATGTGGATGAAATTACACGTGACTAAGAAGAACTTGCTACAAGAGTACTTGGATTGTTGACAAGACATTTAGTGTGATATTACATCACTAAAATGAAAGAAAACATCAAGAGTGAGCTAAAGCTACATGATATTACAACTGTGGAAGTTGCAATATGTAAAACAAAAGTAGCAGAGAATAAATTTGCAAGAGTCATTGCCAAAATTTAAGAAAGTCTATTCAAGGTGAAGGACTCCCAAAACTATAGAAATAGAAAATCCAAAATATCTTCCATCACAATTAAGAGAAGGAATCAAACCTAATTTGGAAGCCCAACAAATAAAAGAAGGTAAATGAAAACATTGTGGTGAAAAATGGGACCGTAGACATAAATGTCTTGGAGGAAGTAATACCAATAATCTATATAAATGTGAAGCAAAAGAGGATTCAATTAGTGAGGATTTAGTCAAGGAAGAAGTTGAATACCCTCAACATTTCTGCACGAATTAAAATAATGAGAATGCGCCACAAATATCACTATCAACAAAAATGAAAAGAATAACTCAACGCTAGACCTAAAAATTAGAAAGGCAGATCAAGAAGAGCGATGTAATGGTTCTAATGGATATGGGAAGCACTCACAATTTTTTTGACATAAATCTCACAAAAATATTGAATCTTTTTGTATACCCAATGCCTAATATGAAAGTTGTGGTAGCGAATGAAAAAAAAAAAAAAACGAAGACATTGGGAAATGCCATAAAGTTAAATTATAGATTCTAGACTACAATTTTGAATCCTAGTTTTACACCATGCCTCTGAGAGGAGTGGATGGTCCTAGGCATCCAATGGCTATGAAATTTAGGCACTTACTTGAACAACCATCAATAACACTTTATAAAGTTTTGATGGCAAGGAGAAAAGCAATAGTTACATGGGTTTCAACCACCTCAAATTTACATTGTATCCTCCTATCAAATGGTGAGTAATGTCATCGAATGGAAATATTGGCTTCGTGACTAGTTTAAATGAAGCCGATACTAACAAACCTCCAATGGCATATAAACACTCTCCATGTTAGATGATGAAGAGGAGATAATTTTAGAACTAGGAGGCACCATTACCACCAAAGAAAAGAAATTAGGACTACAAATAATTAAAAAAAAATCTTATAAGTAGAAGGCCTTACCAAAAGAAGAAGCATCTTGGGAGACATAACATTTTCATCAACAATTCCCTTTGTTACCTATGCTTTGAGCAAAAAACATTTCTTTTGAGGGGAAGGAAGTGCTTTTCTTTTTTATTTTATTTTTGAAGTAGAAGTTTTTATTGCTTGCATTCAAAGATATACATTCATAGTTGTTGAAGTCTGCTCTGGCTTACCACTAGCGAAACTAGACCAAACACGACTTCAATTGATTAAAAATGTTGAAATATAAGAGAATGTTTAAAGTTTTATGAGTTAAAGCATATATTTTAATTGTTTGGCCATTGGGACCTTTCTCATCCATAAAAATATTGAAATAAAACATAGAAAAAACTAAAGACAAAAGAGAAGATAAAAATTCATGATGATTTCTCTAAATCAGTTGCTTCGACAGGGATGGGCTCCTTGTTTTGTTAGATGTGGAGCCTGATTACCTTCTTGATTCAGAGTTCTTGTTTCAGTCATGTTTGGATCTCAATCCCCGATGAGTGGGGGGGTTTTCCCCCCTACTGTTGTTGCCAGGGGGGCAGATACATGTTTGGAGCCCCCCTGGTGGGATTCGAGGGCAACGCCCCCGTAGCTAAAAATAGATGAAAATTTGCCTTGTAAAATACTGTAATTTCATAGTCAATCTGGGCTATTCGTTAGGCGTATGATATGATGGTAGAAGTTATGTTTAATTTAGGGTATTTTTTCCTAGAAGGAAACCCCTGGGTTTATATGAGGGAATTGTATTGTGGATGTGTATTATTATTCTGAGCGAGAAAGAGAGAGGAAACTGTGTGAGAGTGAAGAAGAAATTTCAACGGATTTGTTGTAGGTTGTATCTCTTAATTTTGATGGATAATATAAAAGGAAGGATTGGTTGTTTCTCCGTGGACGTAGCCCAAATTGGGTGAACCATGTATATTTGTGTCTTTCTTGTTCTATGCATTTTTGTACTTATGTTTCTGCAATATTTTGTGTGTTTCATTGCTATGTTAATTAATTTCTAACAACTGGTATAAGAGTCGAAGGCTTATTTGGCTGATAAACTCACAGGAGAGAAGGGTTCCTAGTTCAAGTGGGAGTAATGTCAGAAGATGGTAGGTTTAGGGTCAAGACATTTAACTACCAAAACTACCAATTATGGAAGATGCAGATGGAAGATTATCTATATCAAAAATATATGTACCTACGATTGAGCGGAAAGACAAAGAAGCTGATGACTATGAAGAACACAGAATGGGAGATCTCGGCAAAAACACACTAGGAACAATATGGTTGTGTCTGGCAGCATTGGTGGAAGTCAATGTTTCAAAGGAACGACAACAAAAGGTTTAGTAACGACATTGGCCAAACTATATGAAAAACCCTCGACCTAAAATAAGGTATTTCTTATGAAGTGTTTATTTAATATGAAGATGTTAGAAGGTGGATAATTTAAATGAATTTAACACACCTACTAGTCAGTTAAGTTCTGTAGGGGTAAATTTTGATGATGAAGTTAGGGCTATGTTATTTTTGTGCTCATTACCAGAAAGTTAGAATGGCTTGGTTATGGCTATTAGTAACTCTATCTTTGGATCTAGTACTTTAAAGTTTGATGATGTTGTTGGTGCCATCCTTAGCGAGGAAATGCGATGGAAAATCTCTGGTGAGACATCAGGTAATGCTTTGAATGCAGAGACTAGGGGAAGAAAAATGAAAAAGGAAGGAGCCTAGGAAATTGCAGTAAGTCAAGAAAAGGTAGATCCAAATCCAGATCAGGGATAGTGTGCTGGAAATGTAGGAAGAAATGACATATGAAGAAACACTGTAAATCTCATAAGAGAAAAGAAGGAGATGGGCAACAAGAGAACAATCATGAAGCGAATGTGACAAGTGATGTGTTGCAAGATGCTTTGTTAATTTATTATAGAATATTATTGATGTCTGGGTGGTAGATTCATGGGCCTCATTCTTCCATGCCACACTTGATAGGAAACATTTTCATGACTATGTTCAAGGAGCTTTTGGACAGGTTCGTCTGGGTGATGATAAACCCTATAAAATCGTTGGAATGGGTAAGGTTTTTATAAAGAAAAAAATGGAAACAATGGCTATTGAAGGAGGTAAGGCACATTATAGATCTGAAGAAAAATATAATTTCAACAAGGCATTTGGAAGGTTAAGGTTGTGTAACTACTTTTACAGACAAAACTTGGAAGTTCACTAAAGGAGCCCTGGTAATAGCAAAAGGAGAAAAGGTTGGTACATTGTATTTACATAATATTATTTATATTTTTTTTAATTCTTTAACCTCCATAAGCTCAAATACAACACTCTGCCATCATAAGCTCGAGCACATGAGTGAGAAGGGGATGCAAATTCTTCACTGAAGAAATTTGTTGCCAGGTCTGAAGCATGTTGATTTGGATTTCTAGGAAAATTGTGTTTATGGAAAACAGAAGAGAGTTAGATTGATCAGAGTTGGGAAGGAGAAGAGTGAAAAATTAGAGCTTGTGGATATAGATGTATGGGGACCTTCTCATGTATCATCTCTTGGTGGATCTCGCTATTATGTTACCTTTATTGATGATGAAACTAGGAAAACTAGATTTATTGTATTAGAAATAAATCTGATGTATTTGATACTTTCAAGAAATAGAAATATTTGGTTGAGAATGAGACACGAAAGAAGTTTAAATGTCTTAGATTAGACAATGGAGGTGAATACTACATCAAAGAGTTTGATAACTACTATTTAGAGCATGGAATTTGCAGAGAGAAGATAATTCAAAGAACACCACAAGAAAATGGTATGTCAGAAAGGATGAACAAGACAATCATGGAGCGTGCAAGGTGCACGAGATTGTATGCAAGATTTCCTTTACAATTTTGGGCAAATGTTGTAGATAATGTTGTTTATCTAATAAATAGAGGGGCTTCAAGTTCCTTAGATGGTGGTATTCCAGAGGAGGCATGGACAGGTAAAAAGGTAAACTACTCATTTTTAAATACTTTCTATTGTTAAGACTTTGTCCACATCAATAAATAAAATAAAACAAAGCTTGAGGCAAAATCAAATAAATGTACCTTTATTGGACTTGGTGTAAATGATTTTGGTTATTGCTTATATGATTATGAAAATCACAAAATCATTAGAAGCAGAGATGTCATATTCAATGAAAAATTTGTGTATAAGGATCAGATGCAAAGAAAGAAATAGGAAAAGGAAAACAAAGAATACATAGTGCTTGATGAGATTACAGAAAAAGTAAAGGTGCCTAAAAATCATAATGATTAGCAGCCACAACAAAAACAACAACAACCATAACAACAACAGGCACCTCAAACACATGAAACTGGTGTTAGAAGATCTACCAGGATAAGTAGACCCCCTGAACGATACTCTCCTTCATTATATTATGTATTGTTGACTGATTCTGGTGAACCAGAAAGATATGAAGAAGCAATGCAGGTAGAAACCAGGAAGAAGAGGGAGCAAGCCATGGAAGAAGAGATGGACTCCTTGATGCAGAACCAGACTTGGGACTTAGTTAAGTTTCTTGCTGGTAAAACAACATTGCGGAATAAATGAGTTTACAGGTTGAAGGAAGAAGATGGAGGTAAATAGAAGTATAAGGCTAGACTTGTGGTGAAGGGATTTGCACAAAATAAAGGTATATACATTGATCAAATTTTCTCTACTGTTGTTAAATTTACTCCAATTAGAACTATTTTAAGTCTAGTGGCAGCATAAGTTTTGCATCTTGAGCAGTTATATGTAAATACAACCTTTCTCCATGGGGATTTGGAGAAAGAAATATATATGCAGCAGCCAAAGGGTATGAGGTCAAAGAGAAGGAGAAACTAGTGTGCAAATTAGAGAAGAGCTTGTGTGGCTTAAAATAGGATCCAAGGTAGTGGTATCTAAAATTTGACAAGTTTATGTTTGGACAAGTTTATACTAGATGTCAGTCAAACCATTGTGTTTATTTTAAAAGGAAAAATGATTGAAGCTATATTAAATTCCTATTGTATGTAGATAGCATGCTTGTTGCAGGGTCTAACATGCAAGAAATAAATGTGCTCATATAAAAATTGGCAAATTCATTTGCAATGAAGGATTTGGGTGTTGCAGAAACAAATCCTTGATATGAGAATAACTAGAGACAGGAAAAATTGCAAATTAACAGTGTCTCAGAGTGGGTACATAAAAAAGGTGATGGAAAGATGTAGAATGTAAAACCAATCAGTACACCTTTGACTAGCCATTTCAAACTAAGTAAGAAGATGTGTCCCAAGACCCAGGAAGAGATGGATTATATGTGTAAAGTTCCATATGCATCAGTTGTTGGAAGCTTAATGTATGCAATGATATGCACAAGACCTGATATTGTACATGCGGTGGGAGTTGTAAGAAGGTATATGAACAGTCTGGGAAAAGAGCATTGGATGGCAGTGAAGTGGATTCTCAAGTATTTGAGAGGTACCACAAATCAAGCATTATGTTTTGGAGGTTCAAACATTGCTCTACAGGGATATGTTGATGCAGATATGGTAGGTGACAGAGATAACAGGAGGAGAACCACAGGGTATGTGTTTACTGTAGGTGGAACAACTGTCAGTTGGGTTTCAAAATTGCAAAACATTGTTGCACTTTCAATAATGGAAGCATAATATGTTGTTGCTATAGAGGCTAGTAAAGAAATTATTTGTTTACAAAGGTTTATGGATGAGTTGGGCAAGAAGCAGGAGATGAACATGTTATATAGCGACATCCAGAGTTCCATTCATCTCGCAAAGAATTTAGCCTTTCATTCTAAGACTAAACATATACTACTTAGGTATCATTTCATACAGTCAGTTTTGGATGATGGACAGTTGAAGCTGAAAAAGATACACACTAGCTAGAATCCTGCAAAATGTTGACAAAGGTTGTAACCAAGGAGAAATTGAATTGTTACTAAGTTTCAATTGGCTTTCAAGA
Source organism: Pinus tabuliformis (assembly GCA_031772625.1). Lineage (NCBI taxonomy): Eukaryota > Viridiplantae > Streptophyta > Pinopsida > Pinales > Pinaceae > Pinus > Pinus tabuliformis. Next base: position 472,547,259 of record CM062817.1, read on the forward strand.
ATGATAATGAAGATGAGAAACAACCAAATCCAAAGTGGAAGCATTGTCTAGAAAGTGAAGCAACGATGGAGTTGATATAGTCAGTCTCCAAGTGGGAGATTGTTGGATGTGTAGCCTGATTATCTTCTGATCAGAGGTCTTGTTTCAGCTGCATTTGAATCCCAATCCCATACAGGGGGGTGTGTAGGGGCTTCCCCCCCACTATTGCCACCTGGGGGGTCCAAGGGGGTTGGGGGGGGGAGACTTCATGTTTGGAGCTCCCCCTAGTGGGGGTTCAGGGGCAGTGCCTCCGAAGCTAAAAATAGATGAAAATTTTCCTTGTAAAATATTGTAATTTCATAGTCAATCTGGGTCATTCATCAGCCAGATGATATGATGGTAGAAATTATGTTTAATTTATGATTTTTTTTTCCTAGAAGGCAACCCCTTGGTTTATATGAGGGAACTGTATTGCGGATGTGTATTATTATTTTGGGTGAGAAAGATAGAGGAGATCATGTGAGAGCGGAGAGGGAATTACAATGGATCTGTTGTAGGTTGTATCTCTTCATTTTGATGGATAATATAAAAGGAAGGATTGGTTGTTTCTCCATGGATGTAGCCCAAATTGGTTGAACCATGTATATTTGTGTTTATCTTGTTCTATGCATTTTTGTGTTTGTGTTTCCACAATATTTTGTGTATTTCATTGTTCCATTAATTAATTTATAACATGTTTTTCCTAGGGAGCAGTCAAAGTCAGGAGGAATGCCCATCTGTTTTTCCTTTCTTGAAAGCTTGTGTTTCATTACAATAAGATGTTGCTACATTTGACTTAGATTCGAGGTTATATCTTCCTTGATTACATTCTCGTCTACAAGAACCCTCCTTAGGAGAAACTTAGATGCTAATAGACGTCCATGGTGCACATGTATTAATTATATTGGTCTCTGGTGTCACCCACATCAAGAATCCAATTTTCCAATTCAATAAAACCTCTATAACCATATGTGTGTGTCTGTCATTGGATAGCTCCCTTTCCACTTGAGTGTGTCTGGATCTAGAGTGACCTCTTTCTTAATAGTAAGCAACATCCCCACACACTCTAGCCTATTTCTTGGGCATAGCTATAGACCAGATGGAGAAGAGAGGAATGGTGTGAGTAGAAAACACTAAGGTTATGGTGGGGTGACATCTTAGCCCTGAGAACTAGTGCATGTCATATGGAGCAGGAGTGACCAGATTATTTGTAGCAGTTGTAGATGCAGTTTCTAGAGAAAAAAAGTGTTAGGAATAAAAACAAAAAGGAGGAGAATCATCGCATACCTAAGTGTGAAAATTCGAGAATCCCTGAATCATTACTGTAGCAACTGATTATATTTCTCATGCTGAATCAAGTTATTTACAATATTATATGGTAAACATCGAAATAAATACAACTGTGGCCTTCAAAAATTTAAATAATATGTGGAAAAAATAATCTGAGCAAAAAAGAAATAACACACACAAGTTACACCTTTGTTTTTGGACCAATGTCCCTGAAAAAAACCCAAAGCGGGAAAATCAGTGCAACAACTGAGGGTTTGTATTATTAAGCAGTAATTTATGAGTACAATTTTTTGGATGCCGAAACTGGAAATCCTATATAGGGATCTAACTGAACAAAAGATAGTGAGATGGTCTCACCCTGTCACTAGAAAATTTGGCATTGATCTGCGTTGGAGATGAGCCTTTGCACAGTACTGCGTCACACCCACGCAATCACTGCGTCACTACCACTGGGATTGTGTTTCACCTCCTATGATCCTACATTGGCTGGAAACTTCAACCCTTTGTCCTCCCGATCTCACACCCCGGCTTCGACACTTGATCCCGACTGTTCGTCAGCAGGATTTTAGACTCCCTCTAAAGCTCTGCATTGCCACAATGTAGCTCTGCGTGGCCCTACATCAGCCTCTCAATACATCTTTCTGTCTTCTCTACCTTTCACTCTCTAGATCAAGAAAACTTCACGTGGAAAATGATCTCTACCCATCACTGTAAGAAATCACCTCGATCACTTCTCCGGCAACTGCTGCGCTGCTCTTTTCAGAAATCGATTTCTTGATCTCTCACTCGATGTATCTTCCAAATGCCCATCAAGCCTCTTCATATAATCTTCTCGTTGAGTAACCAACGGCCCAAATTAGATTCTAATCAATGGCTCAGATCATTTTGGATTGATCCTTGTATTCTTCTAGAATTTTCACCCTCAGTTTAATTAATACCCTTTAATTATTTTAATTTCCTAAGTTTAGACTTAGGCATCCATTAAAAATAATTAATTATTTTATTAAAACCTTCTCGGGGTGGAATTTCCCAAAACAATTTCTGGGTATTCTAGAATACATGTGTCCTAGCCTCCCTGCAAATTTTGAGGCTTAGATAAAATCCTATGCTACCACAAATCAACACTCCCTCTTAGTGAGGAATGTGCTCTAGTAATGCAACTTGCTGAAGCATCACCCTTCTCTGTAACATCTGCCTCTACACTGCTGATGTCTAACATCACTTCCCACCAACTAGTGTGAAAATGTTGCATCTGTGTTGTTGCTGGCCTTTCCACTACCAACACTACATCTACATTTTAACCCTCTCCTATTGTTGTTGTTGCTGCAACAACAATGGAAAAGCATCCGAAAAACTGAACCAAAGGTGTTCCGCGTGATGCATTCGTAGCTAGAGTTTTGACTGCTGCTATTATTTGCACTATCACTGAAGCCATTGTGCTACTGATGAATCTTCTCTGTGCCAACTGCACTGCTGCCAACGCTAGCTCTTCTTTTCTCAGACTCTGGCACTCCTAACCACTGCAACTGTCACTCTGACACTCCTTTGCACCAACTGACTCTGGTCCATCCTGCTACTTCTGATATGGGCTCCTATAGAAAGGTATTGATCCAATAGGTGGAATCCTCAAGGATCCTACCCATATGCAGTTCTTTCAAACTATAGTACTAGATCACCCCACCTCTCCCCTGGAGGTATTTCGGCAATCATGGCGAACTCCCCTTCCTTGATCTTTGTGGTTGCAACATGCGGGTCATGTTTCTCGTCCTTGTCCTTCTTCTTGAGAGGAAACTGCGTAGCATAGTGACCAAATTCACAACACCATAAATATTTGATCTTTGAGACATATTTCCTCTTCTTTCACTGCTCCTTCCACCCCTTTTATGCAAGGGTTGTATTCTCTTCATCCTCTTTGGGCTTTGTCCCACTATTGTTGCTACCACCAATTTTTCACTTGACTAAGTCTCGCCTCATCTCTTCTTGCTGAAGAGCGGCCCACATTCCCTCCCAATCCGATGATCTCTCTTTGCCCATGATACTATAGACAAACACTTTCCATTCTTCTGAGACTGAATTTAGGGCCAACATCACCATTTCTGTAGGCTGAGGTGCTGATCCTATAGCTGCCAATTGATCTCGGACTTCCTGAAGCTTCTCCTCCAAGTACATCTTTTGCTGCTCAGAATCCTTGATATAGCGAAGCCAAGGCATCCCACATCTCTTTGGTCATCCCTTTTCTAGAAATGTGACATACAACGTGATCCCTCACTCCATCGAGGATCAACCGCTTGGCCTTCACCATTTCATCCTTGTACTTCTTGAGTGGATCTGCATCATCGGGTACAACTACCACACTATTGGCATACACCTTGAGATCATGCTAATCCATAAGGCATGAGGTCCTAGCCTTCCAAATCATAGTTAATGCTCCATCCAACTGATCTAGATCTCTCAGCCCGTTAGCTTCCATCTCTACCAACCAAAAGTTGAATTGCCTCCTCTCTCCTTTGCGCTACTATTGGGTTGGCCTATGCACTCCCTGCTAGATTTAGTAGATCTATTCCTCTCCACTGCTGATCATCAAATGAGAAATCAAATTCCCTGGCCAGGAATTTTTTGAGGAAGAAATTCCCTCAAATAATGTCTCCTTCCTTCTTCTGACGTTTTTTGCCCCAACAACTGCTGCAGAATATTGCATCTCACCAGAAAACTGCTTTGTGCTAAGTATGTTGTTGTGTTGCTCCCTCTGCCACTGACAAATCCCGATCTAGAAATCTTACCTCTCTGTCGACTCATTCAGAGATAGATATTCCTTGAGAATCTTGCCCTCCTGGCTTAGACTACGCAATCCCTCTAGGGATTTGATCTGCTGCCTACATAACACTTTGATCTCCGTCATTCTCTTCAGCATTGGGCTCTTCCGATCTGCTCTCCATGTGAGAATTCGAGAATCCCCGAATCACTACTCAAAAACTTATTATATTTCTCCTACTAAATCAAGTTATTTACAGTATTATATGGTAAACATAAGAATAAATACAACTACATCCTTCAAAAATTTAAATAATATGTGGAAACAAGAATCTGAGCAAGAAATAAATAACACACATAAGTGACACCATTGTTTTTGGACCAATGTTCCCGAAAAAACCCAATGTGGGAAAATCGGTGCAACAACTGAGAGTTTGTATTATTAAGTATTAATTTTTGAGTAAAATTCTTTGGATGCCCACACTGGAAATCCTATACAAAGATCTAACTGGAAAAAAGATAGTGAGACGATCTCACCTTGTCATTGAAAGATTTGGCACTGATCTGCGTTGCCTTTGAGCTTTCTCTGTGCAGTACTGTGTCACACCCACGCACTCACTGTGTCATTACTACTGGGACTGCACTACACCTCCTCAGATCCTCTGCTAGCTGGAAACTTTATCCCTCTTTCCTCCTGGTCTCACACCCCGGCTCCAACACTTGATCCCAGATGTTCCTCAACAGAATTTCAGGCTCCCTCTGAAGCTCTGCGCTGCCACAGCATAGCTCTCCGTGGCCCTGCGTCAACCTCTCGGAACGTCTTTCTGTCCTCTCTCCCTTACACTCTTTGGATCAGGAAAACTTCCTCCATAAAATTATCTCTGCCCCTCACTGCAAGAAATTACCTAGATCACTTCTCCCACAATTGTTGTGCTGCTCTCTTCAGAATCGATCTCTTGATCTCTCACTCGATGTATCTTCCAAATGCCCATCAAGCCTCTTCTTATAATCTTCTCGTTGAGTAACCAACAACTCAGATTATATTCTAATTAATGGCTTAGACCATTTTGGCTTGATCCTCATCTTCTTCTATAAGTTTCACCCTCAGTTTAATTAATACCCTTTAATTATTTTAAATTCCTAAGTTTAGGCTTAGGCATCCATTAAAAATAATTAATTATTTTAATAAAACCTTCTCCGAGTGGAATTTCCCTAAACGATTTCTGGGTATTCTGGAATACATGCTTCCTAGCCTCCCTACAAATTTTGAGGCTTAGATCACATCCGATGCTACCAAAAATCAATACTAAGCTCCCTTGAGGACCTTAACTCTAGAGGTAGTTTTCTTGGATGGCCACGAATAGCTACAATTGTTTGCTGGTTGAGAGGATGGAGAAACGCCCTCCAAAATTGTATACATCCAACCATGTAAATTAAAAATCAATGTGAGGATATCATCTGCATTATGGGTTGAGGAAACAACTTGGTTATGCCAGCTTTTTATGCCCATACTTCCAATCGGAAGTCTATTAGTGCCAGTTAAAAATCCAATAAAATAGGTTGGAACAAGGGGGCTCAATGCATTTCTTAGAGTGCCTAGTATGAAGGCAAAATAAGGACCTCTGAGCCAAAGACTTTTATTAGGAGTGATGTAGCCATTCTCCACCAGAAACCAATATGAATGAGGTTGTTCCCTCCCTGAATCTTGTATTTGTGGTGAAATGCTCACTGAATGCTAGTTAATGAATGCCAAGCGGGTGAAGAGACCATGTCTACCAACCTCATCCATGAGAATAGTACCATAAACTGTAAAATCCCTCCAAGGACATTTAGGAATTTCTCATATCATAATTGCCAAAGCATTATATTGAATAATCCCTTCAATTGGTGGACTATAGAGGCTTCCCATTTAAGTTACATGATCTTGTCACATCCCACTAATGTGTGGGTTTATGGGACGATGGAAACATGACCCCCACCTTTTTGTTTGCATAGTCCCCTCATCCAGGGTGAGGGGAAGGAAATACTATAAAAATAATAAATGATAATTAATTAGTTAGTGAATAGATGCGTCCTATCAAAAATATATGTCCATTAGTGAAAAGGCACCCTGCTTAGGTATCTATAATGGGGGACCTCATGGTAATATACATCATCCTATCAATCAATTATTACTCATTCTTATTCTATATAAATATATATCATGTATCTTATTTTCCTACATATTGGATCAAATAATTCATGCTATTTTTTTGTCATATATGAATGATCTAAGTGAAAAACTCCCCCAAGAGAGGGACACCTCCATAAGAGAGGGAATAACAAGTGTCCAAGACGCAACAATAACCTCTAGAACCCCCTAGAGTGTGTAGATGCTAAACGAGCCCAAAAAAATGATCAAGTTCAACCACCATAAGTTTCTTCCAACGTGAAAAATGTTCTCAAAATAATAAAGAAAACCCTTCAAAGGGGCCAACCCATTTCCGAAAGTCTAGTGTGAAATATTCAAGGTGAAACAACCCTCATCAAATGTGTCATGCAAATCCCTAGAGACCCTATAATGTGGGGGAATTGTTCTCCAAGGTGACAAGGTTCAACAAGCAATGCAATTACCCCATAAAATGTTGATTTCTGTCGCTGGAAAAGGTCTTATAGCCTTGTGTCTTAACTAGAAGGACCTTGTTTTTGCTCTTTAGGATATTTCATGTGACATGCAGGTAATGCATGTGAGTTTCATGTGGCATGCAAAGTTTGCATGTTGATTGCATGCAACATGTGGAATTTTCATGTTGATTGCATGCAACATGCGGAGTGTGCAAGTGGGTTGCATGCTAGATGTGAAGTTGCATGCATGCAGATGAGTTACATGTGACATGCATAAGATAGGGATGCAATTCAAGATAAATTTATGACCGGTACTTGATTTAAAGTAAATAAAGCTAAAGATAAGAAAGTTAACTAAAGATAAGTAATTTCTGAGTGTGCAAGTGGGTTGCGTGCTAGATACAAAGTTAAATGCATGAAGATGAGTTACACGCGGCATGCATGAGATATGCAGGTAATGCAAGCTAAATCTATGATTGGTTCTTGACTTCAAGTAAAGAAAGTTAAAGATAAGAAAGTTAACTAAAGATAAGTAATTTATCTTTAATTAACTTGATGAATTAATTTTAGTCGTCAATCTTAGCTTAGAGAAGTTATAAATTGGGCCTAAGGGTTGAGGTGAAGACACAATTGATGAGCACGTGTTGTAGATGTTAAAAATATGCAACTGCAATAAAATTCCACTTTGGATAGCTCACTTGATAGAGATAATTATTGAATTGAATTCCTCATTTCGAGAGGACCAAAATCGACCTAAAGATCACTCAAATCGAATAAGGGAAAGTGTACGTGTGAAGAAAAACCCACATGTGCACATTTTATAAGGTCAGCCCGCAAAGTGGACCATTTTGAAAGGCTATAAATACAAGTTTCATCTACCTCATTTTGACATAATGATGAGACACACTTCTATCTTGTTTTGGGCTCGCACAGGTATGAGGCTCGTCCGCGGAGGATCAGGTTCACCATGAGGTGAAATTGTTGGGTCTGAAGCTTGCATATCTGATTTAGGGTTTTGGGCCCCAATCGCAGGCACATAACAAGAATGAGTCAACTATAATTGCATGCAATGAATTTCATTTGTGTGATTGGAGCCTTCTAGTCGCACTGACAACTCTCCATCCATGTGACTAGGGGTTTAGGGTTTCTGCAATCCAGATCTGACCCCAGTTGCTCGCATGCCAGGCTTAAGGGAGCGATTGGGAAAACTATAGTCGCTCTCATGACACCTCCTCCGTGCTACTGACATCTAAAATATGAAATATCAGGTTTCTGAAGATTTTTCTCAGTGGCCGCAGGGTTCAGTAATTGACTGCAGACAATGAAAATTTATTACAGTCTTCAGAATATGAGTTTTGAGCATATACATTGTTGGGTTAATTTCATGGAATTTGTAGTTGTTTTGCTTCGTATTTTCATAGATGAAGATATGGATCATTGTACTCTCATTTTCTGAATCATTTGATGACAATCTAAGAAGAATAATTTTGCAAGGGTTTTCCCCATAGTGGGTTTTGCCCTGGTCTCCGACCAATCTTGGCGTCTCTATGTATGAATGCTTTTCTTCTATTGTTCCTTTATGTTCCACTACATTGATGATTATGATATTATTCTTTATACATAGTTGCTTATAATGATGAATAATGGTGTAAACCTGAATAATGTTATGATGTTATGGGGTGAACCTAATGTGTTAATGAATAAATGCACTTATTAAAGCAAAGAAAAATGTATCCCTATGAAAATTTTACATGGTATCAGAGTTGGGCTGAAGAAAATCCATGGAGATCACCCCCATGGAGACACCTTTAATGGAAGCAAGAGAAGATGGAGGAGACCTAAAAGAATTCTAGGGTATGAAAATAACCTTATGCTATTTGTGTATTAGGGTTTGATGGATATTAAGAGGTTAGGGTTTGAGAGAAACCTTGGCTGATGGAAAATATATGAGATATTAAACCTTGCATGGTCAATGTGAAAATGCTCTAGCACTTCTGACAGATTTGATGAAGCCCTAGATGGCATAGTCTCTAGTAGGCATGATTGTTGATTGAAGGCAACATTGTTATATGGACAATGGATAGTGATGGCTCTTGAAGGTTGGTTCAAGAGGGAAAGGATCACCTATCATTGAAGATAAGTACTTTTCAATTTATGATGCTTCTCTATGTATTTACTTTTGTTTAGAATTATATATTTGATTATTGTTTTGACTATTAGTCATGCTTTCTGCATATATATTTTATTTTTAAGTTAAGAGGATCCTTCTTGAGGATGATTTGAGATGCAAGAAAGAAAAGCTAGAGCTGGAAAAGGTAAGAAGGCATCTGATGAAAAGATGAATAAGTGCTACATGTTGCCTATGTCAAATAAAAGGATGCAAATGTATTTGAATACTACAAGGTATGCATGGTATATTGTTTCAATGTTATGCCAAGGTAAGTCCTATGATGAAAATGTATCCTTCTCAAATGGTTCATGCATGCATATGAAAGTGATTTGGATTCATGGTTCTTATGATGAAATGGTGCACTTGATATTGAATAAGTATTTTACCTTCTAAACATAATGAACTTGTTGATTTTATAAGGCTATTTAATGTTGATCTTTGATATATTGGTATACTTGATGTTTTCCTAACATCTATCTTTTGGATATCTTGATCCCTTAAATAAGGCTAGCACCTTGACTCTAGTAGATGGTACTCTTGACACTTGACATGCATAAGATATGATGTATTTCATATAGAAGGTTAGATCATTGATTTCTATATACAATACTATTGATGATGCTTGTGATGAGCCTGATGAAAGTATGGAAAAAGGTTTGACACTCTTGTTGTTTTGGTAAAGTTTTATTGAATGACCTAACTTGATCCTATTGATAATGGTAAGCATGGTAACCATGATAATAGAAGTATAACTATGAGATTGATATTCATGATCTTTTGTTGACCATGGTTATGTTTTGATGTGCTTAGTGATTGTGGCATATGGTAAAAGTGAATGCCCTAACTTATTGGATTGAGTTATGTGAAAAGGAAGTAATGCATGTGACCATGATTTTTGAAGTCTACTCCTATTAGCTCTTTGACACTAACCCTTGATGACAGATTGATGTCATGATGAAGTAGCTGATGATAACATATATGACCATGATTAATATGTCTGACTTTATGATCCAACAAATCTTCTAATGCATTAGAGTATTATAGACAGGTTGATGGCATGAATGAAGATGACTAAAGTGGATTCCCATTCAGAGGGAGAACCTCTCCATAAGATCCCTTTCCCTATTAACATTATATATGTTTTACTGATAAAGTAAGATTTATGGGCATGAATAAGATAAACATCTGACATTGTTGATCTGCAACAAATTTCTGATCTAAGGAGAGAGATTTTTCCCTTACTCTAAGCCTTAGTCGCACGGAAAAAGGCTCACATGTGCGATTGTAGCCTCTCATCCACATGGAAGTGAGGTCAAGAGTGCGACTAGAGTCTCCCAACCGTACACATAATGGCCTATGGGTGCGACTATACCTACAGGACACAAAAAATGAATTTTTGTGCAAGAAATCAAATGTTCACCTAAAAAATGTCAGTCTTACAGACATATAGAAGACAATAGAAAGATCTATGAGCAGGGAAATTTGAATGACTTACTTTAATATGAATCTGTAGAGGGAACTTGTGTTTGCAAGTGATTGAGATATGCATATCAATATGTCATTATGATTTAAGCATTGAAGTTTGTTCTATAAGAGTTTGACATGATTTGGCTGATTTATATAGATGAGAAGTGTTTGGATTTTTTACATGATGCTTGATAATGACTTAGAAATTTGACTTGATGTTGAGATATGTTATGGACTATAAATATCACTATATTGATATTTGTCCTAATGACTAATTATTTGACTTGACGATTGATGATTTGCATTGATAACAATGACCTTCAATGGCTAATATTGGTATTTGATAATGGTTTTGTATTGACCTAATTGTTCTTAACACATTGGTTGAAGTATTAAATTTTGTGATTCAACATGAAGCTATCTCCACGAATGGTTGGAACTTGCATGACTTGTTTTTGGTGTATGCATTTGCATCTAGTGACTTATATTATGATCATGATCACGAGGATGGCTTGATGAAATTTGGATTGATATTTCTTATGAAATCTTGTTGGCAAGATAATAGATGAATTCATGACTTGATGAGAGCTCTACCTATCACATGGTCTAAAGAATATGATATTGTGATATTGTGATGATATTGATATTGGTTATGATCTAGCATCTAAACTTTGATAAGTTGACTTAGTTGATTTGATTGTACAATATTATGATTTTGAGCATATTGGTTTGGAAAAGTAATATGTTTGCAGAAAACACTATATGAAGCAAGATACTCTATCCAGATATGTTCACATTGATAATTATCTGGTGAATCCAAGATGGTCTGTTGATCCAAACCTCTACTTCAGAAGTTTTACAAGGTACAACTTTGATTTTGAATTTGGTTTTATATACTGAGGGTCTACTCTTGATAGGAAATGAGCCTCTAAAGATCTAAGTAAGAGGGAGATGGCTTCTGAAGCTTGAAATACTAAATCATTGCATAATGAATCGATTTCTGAAGTTGGGAAAATAAATTATTTATTGCGAAGATATTGAAGAATTATCGGAAAGTGGAAATGAAAATTCTTGGACACTCCAATTGATTTTCAAGAAGTTGTGAAGAGATATTGTTGAACTTAACTTGGCAACCGATAGTTGATTGAAGCATTGATGTTCTGTTTTAAACATCCATCCACACACAGATATATATATATATATATATATATATATATATATATGATGTGCATAGAACTTGAGTCGATTCATGATTGAGCTGCTTCATACACATTGAGTTGCCACTAAGCACCCTTCAAGATACTTGCATGGGATGATCTTCTTATGATATGTGATTACTTGGGTGTATTGATGATGATTAAATTGTTATTGATGAGATGAGCACATTTGGATGTTGCCTTAGTATGAGATCTTCCACGATATCTTGGATGAGAGGTCCATAGCACGAACGAGGTTGAGTATGATGTTGCTAACATAACTAGTTGTGAGGAAGTATGACGAAGCTCCTTAGAGAGTTGTCTGAGTGTGATATGGATATGACATAGACACATTATGATGAAAAAAAGTGGGAACCAATTGGCAAAGAATCTTGCATATAGTTGGGAATGAGATACCTTCATATATTGAGACAATGCTACTGTATGAGACAAGCTCAGGCTTGTGATTAGCACCTCCTTGAGAGGGAGGACGAATATGGTATCCTTTTTGTGATATATATGATTATTTATGCTCTAATATGATATTTGAATTGTTATCATGTATGAACATTAGACAAATTCTATTTAGGTATGATGATTACATATATTATCACAATGATATGTTTTTATCTAGAGAGAGCAGGACTGATCGAGAACACTGAGCCAACTCTTCCTCCCTTGTCTGAGATTCTAGGGTGTGGAATTGAGATAGAGGGCTCCTTGGGTTTAGGGAATTCCCCTATCTGTTACCCATAGGGTTGGATTCGTAGCTCACCCTATCTCGTCTTTTCGTAGTATAACTTAGTTGGCATCATACCCACAAGCATGGCTTGTTGGGATTTTCCCTCCCCATCTGGCCAACAAGTTGAGGAGGCTTGGAGGCATGTGATCCTTACCTCTTGGTAAGTCGGGTATCTCGTCCAAGCTCAGATTATGATGCAGGTGTTCTACCACATGACTATTGAGGGTCATTGTTGGGAAGATCAATAGGAAATAGGATGGGTTGAGTAGTATCTCCCCGATGTGGTTCCAGGTTGAGATGTGCTCATTGATGATATGCTCTCTGATGATGATGCAGGTCGTAGTTATGACTCCTCGTCAATATTACTGAGTAGTAGCCCGTTGACAAATATTTCGGGTAGTAGCCTGCTGGTAGAGATTCCGGGTAGTATCCCATTGGAAGAGATTCCGGGTAGTATCTTGATGAATAGAGAGTTGTTGCTTAGGCTCCCCTTCGATGACAAATTCTTCTTCTAGATTCAAGAATGTTTAGCATATGAGCAGGGACAACCAAGAGATAAGAAGGAATGCGCAATAGATGAATTGAGATTATCAATGATGATATGAGATGATGAGATACTTGAGATTGGATATGATTTGATGATATGATACACATGACATGATGCAGGTGAAATTATTCCTAGTTGAGAGGGAGTGTTAAAATTATGCAACTGCTGTCAAATTCCACTTTGGACATCTCACTTCATAGAGATAATGATTGCATCGAATTCCTCTTTTCGAGAGGACCAAAACCGACCTAAATATCACAAATTGGATAAGGGAAAGTGTACTTATGAAGAAAATCCCACATGTGCACATTTGATAAGGTCATCCCTAAAGAAAAGTAGACCACATTAAAAGGCTATAAATGTAAATTTAATATACCTCATTTGGGCACAATGATGAGACACACTTCTATCTTGTTTTTGGCTTGCACAAGTTTGAGGCTCATCTGTGGAGGATCAGGTTCACTCTAAGGTGAAATTGCTGGGTTTGAAGCTCACATCTATGATTTAGGGTATTGGGCCCCAGTTGTAGGCACAAAATAGGAAGGATTTGACTGTAGTCACATGCACATAAGCTCGTATGTGCAACTGGAGCCTTCTAGTCACATAAATAACTCTCCATCCATGTGACTAGGGGTTTAGGGTTTCCACAATCCAGATCTAACCTCAATTGCTTGCATGTTAGGCTTGATGGAGTGACTGGGAAAGCTATAGTCTCTTGCATGACACCTCCTTTGTGCCACCAAGATCTAAAAGATGAAATCTCAGGCTTCCGAAGATTTTTCTCGGTGACTGCAGGGTTTGACAGTTGGCTGCAGATAGTGACAATTCATTACAGTCTTCAAAATCAAAGTTTTGAGCATATACATTGTTGGGTTCATTTCATGGATGTTGTAGTTGTTTTGCTGGTTAGTTGCATAGATGAAGATATGGATCATTGTACTATACTTTACTAAATCATTTGATGACAATCTAAGAAGAATAATTTACAAGGGTTTTCCCCATAGTGGGTTTTTCCCTAGTTTCTGACCAATACTAGTGTCTCTATGTGTGAATGCTTTTCTTCTATTGTTCCTTTATGTTCTATTGCATTGATGATGATGAAATTTTTCTTTCTACATAGTTGCATATGATGATGAATAATAATGTAAATTTGAATAATGTTATGATGTTATGGGGTGAACATAATGTGTTAATGAAGAAATGCAATTATCAAAGCAAATAACAATATAGCCCTATGAAAAATTAACATGGTATCAGAGTTGGGGTGAAGAAAATCCATGGATATCATCCCCACAGAGACACCTTTAATGGAAGAAAGAGAAGATGGAGGAGACCTAAAAGAATTCTAGGGTTTGAAGTTAACCTTAGGGAATTTGTGTATTAGGGTTTGATGGATATTATGAGGTTAGGGTTTAAGAGAAATTCTGGTTTATGGAAAAGATATGAGATATTAAACCTTGCATGGTCAAATTTGTGAATATTCTCTAGCACTTGTGACAGATTTGATGAAGCTCTAGATGGGATAGTCTCTAGTAGGTTTGGTTGTTGATTGAAGGCAACATTGTTATATGGACAATGGACAATGATGGCTCTTGAAGGTTAGTTCAAGAGGGAGAGGATCACCTCTCATTGAAGAAAAGTACTTTTCGATTTATGATGCTTCTCAATGTCTTTACTTTTGTTTAGACTTATAGATCTGATTATTGTTTTGACTATTACTCATGCTTCCTGCATATATATTTGAGTATTTGGATGCTTCTAACTCCTTGGTGAGATGTGTTAAGAGGATCCTTCTTGAGGATCATTTGAGATGTAGGAAAGAAAAGCTGGAGTTGGAAAAGATAAGAAGTCACCTGATGAAAAGATGACTAAGTGCTACATGTTGCCTATGTCAAATAAAAAGATGCACAGGTATTTGAATACTACAAGGTATGCATGGTATATTGTTTCAATGTTATGGAAAGGTAAGTATTAAGGTATGAGGAGAATATCTCCTTCTCAAATGGTTCATGCATGCATATGAAAGTGATTTGGATTCATGGTTCTTATGATGAAATGGCGCACTTGATATTGAACAAGTATTTAACCTTCTAGACATAATGAACTTCTTGATTCTATAAGGCTACTTAATGTTGATCTTTGATATATTGGTATACTTGATGTTTGGCTAACATATGACTTTTGGATATCTTGATCATATAAAGAAGGCGAGCACCTTGACTCTAGTATATGATATTCTTGACACTTGACATGCATAATACATGATGGATTTCATATAGAAGGTTAGATCATTGATTTCTATATACAATACTATTGATCATGCTTGTGACGAGCTTGATGAAAGTATGGAAAAAGGTTCGACACTCTTGTTGTTTTGGTAAATTTTTATTGAATGACCTGACTTGATCCGATTGATAATGATAAGCATGGTTACCATGATGATATAAGTATAACTATGAGATTGATATTCATGATATTTTGTTGACCATGGTTATGTTTTGATGTGCTTAGTGATTGTGGAATATGGTAAAATTGAATGCCCTAACTTATTTGATTGAGTTAGTGACAAAGAAGTAATGCATGTGACCATGATTTTTGAAGTCTACTCCTATTATATCTTTGACACTAACCGTTGATGACATATTGATGTCATGATGAAGCAGTTGATGATAACATATATGACCATGATGAATATGTCTGACTTTATGATCTAACAGATTTGCTGATGCATGACAATATTATAGACAAGTTGATGGAATGAATGAAGATGATTGAAGTGGATTCTCATTTAGTGGGAGAACCTCTCCATAATATCCCTTCTACTATCATATTTATATACTCTTTACTGATAAAGTATGATTTATGGGCATGAATAAGACAAACATTTAACATTGTTGATCTACAAAAAATCCTGACCTAAGGAGAGAGAGTTTTCCCTTTCTCTAATCATTAGTCACACAGAAGGAGGCTCACAGGTGTAATTGTAGCCTCTCAACTACATGGAAGTGAGGTCAAGGGTGCGACTGTATGTGAAACTTTCTAACATGAAATTCCACTGCAGTAACTGATTTATTTCCCCTACTTATTTTCCACAATAATTTATTTACAAACCCCTTCAGTAAATATTAAAATAAATTCTACTGCAGTTATCATTTAATAGCATAGAGAAAAACAACAGTGATATACAAGCACAAGAATCGATCACATCAACACAGTTATTTTTGGACAATTGTCCCTGGAAAAACCCAATGCGGGAAAACCCGAGCAGCAGATGAGGGTATATTTATTAAACTTAAGCAACAATATCTTTACAAATATATATTCTACAGAATACTGAGACACTTCTGAGAGAAACACCGGAGACAATTTTTCTCCTCCTCATGGAGAAGTTTTGATACCCTAGAGACCCTCTACCCTCCTCTGCGTCACTTCTATGCCAGCCTGCATGAGGACTGCATCTCCAGCTGCGTTGTTTCACTGATCTTCCCTTTGTGTTGTCTCTTAGATGCTCTCCGTCACCTCTTCCTCAGTCTTTGACTGATGCTGATGCCCTCCTCTTCCTTCACCTTACTACTCTCCCTCTGAAATTGAACTTCTTCTCCTTGAGAATCGATTTCCCTCGGGTTACTGAGTATTTTCCCGTTGTGTCTCCAAATGACTCTAGTCTTCTCTTATACTTTTCTTATTGATGAATCAACGACCAAGATTAAGTCCCTAATCAATGGTTGAGATTATAACAAACTTGATCCTTGTCTCTTAGAAGCTTCTCACCCATATCTTTATTAATACCTATTAATATTTTTATTTTCCAAAGTTTATTTCTCCAAATTATTTTTTTTCCTTGGAGATCTCATGAATTTTAGTCCCTCCATAAAATTTCAGAGCTAGATCACATCCAATGCTACCCAAATTCAACACTCCCTCTTAATGAGGAATGTGTTCTAGCAATGCCTCCCAATCGAAGCAGCACATTGATCCATGTCATCGGTCCTCTACGTTGTTGATGCTCGGCCTGCTGCCCCTCATCTGCTACGTTGCTACACCCTGTATTGCTGCCCATGACACTGCAACCGTCACTGTGACATCTGTACTGCAGCTCCCTCTAAATATGCTGCATCATGTTGCCCATATCACTCTCATTGCTAATTGGTGCACTACAACTCCCAATACTATCTTCTTCTGCTACTGAAACAAATACTTAACTATCCCCATCTTCTCCCTTAAATTTACAAACTTTGTTCTTCCTAGAGCCTTGGTGAGAATGTCTGCCACCTGTTCTCCTGTCGGGGTGTACCTCAGTTCTATGACCCCTCGTTGGACCCAATCTCTGATAAAGTGACACATGATGTTAATGTGCTTCGACTGCTCATGAAAAACTAGATTCTCAGAGAGCTTGATGCAACTTTGATTATCACACAAAATATTGGTCGCTTTCATCCTTCTCCTGAATAGATTCACAAGCAATTTCCTAAGCCATATGGCTTCACATGAAGTTGTGCTAGCTGCAATATATTTAATTTCAGCTGAGCTTAGAGCTACAAATTTATGTTTCCTACTACACCAATAGGTCATTCCCGATCCAATGTTGAAACAGTACCCAGTGGTAATTTTCCAATCTACTGAACTTCCAGCCCAGCATGCGTTAGTGAACCCACTATGCCTGATGTCATTGTCTTGGGTGTATATTAGTCCATGCTTGACTATTCCTCGTATATATCTGAGAACATGCTTGGATGTTTCCCAATGTGCCCTCTTTGGTTCCACCATGAACTTACTGAGGGTGTTGACAATGTAACAAATGTTTGGCCTGGTATTGACTAGATACATCAGGGACCCTATGAGCTGCCTATACAAGGTGGGATCGACTTCTTTATCTTCAGATGCATCAATCTTCTTCCAGTTGGTAATCGTTGGAGTAGCCATAGGTATATAGTCCTGAATTCTGAACCTTTTCAAAATCTTTGTAACATATCTCCCTTGTCCAAGGAAAATCCCACCCTTCTGCTGCCAAACTTCCAACCCCAAGAAATAATGCATTCGTCCTAAATCCTTCATGTCGAATTTTGTGGCTAGGTTTTCCTTGCAATATTTGATGAGCTTGGATTAGCCTGTCAGAAAAAGATCATCCACATATACCACCAAGATTAGAGGCTCATTCTCTACAACTAGATAGTAGAGGTTAGGATCTACGTCACTCTTGACGAATCCCATCTTCTGCAAGTAACCATCAATTCGACCGTACCATGCTCTAGGTGCATGTTTAAGCCCATACAAGGCTTTCTTCAATCTGCATACATGATATTTCATCTCATGTGTCTCAAAACCCTTTGGTTTTTCAATGTATACTTCTTCTTCTATCACCCCGTTCAAGAACGTCGTCTTCACATCCATCTGGTGAATCTACCACCCCATCTGTGCTACAAGGGATATCACGGATGTAATATATGTATACCTGGCTACTTGGGCAAAGGTTTCTTCATAGTCTATCCCTTCCTTCTGAGCATACCCCTTAGCCACAAACCTAGCTTTGTATTTTTCCACACTACCATCTACAACGTATTTGACTTTGTAGATCCATCTCAAACCTACAACTGACCTATCCTGAGGCCCAGGTACCACTTCCTAGACCTCATTGACCATTATGGAATTGTATTCCTCCACCATAGCATCTACCCATACTTGATGTTGAACGACCCCTTGAAAACTAGAGGTTTCTCCAACCTGAGCCACCAAGGCTTGGTATATGTCTGGCTGTCTACGCTCCCTTTTCTCATTCCTGGGTGCATCGATGAAATACTCTACATCTCATAGTATCTATCGAATTTCCCGACTCGTTCTTCCACTAGTAGTGGGTATATTTATCTTCTCTTCTTCCTGAGACTCCACCTGTTGTGATACCTCTGGAGTTTTTCCTTTAAGAGAAATACGGGTGCTATTTCTACTGTTTGAAGTGGCTGGACCAATGGATCATCCTTTAACTACTCTTCAGAAGGCATTTCTCAAGATTTCTTGAAAGCTTTGTCCTCCATGAAATTTACATCCCATCGAATTACGATCTTCCTATTCCCTAGAATATAGACTCTATATGCCTTAGCATTCTCTCTATATCCCACAAGATATCCTTTGTCCGCAGTCTGATCCAATTTCTTCCTCTTTTCTTCGGGTATATGGCAGTATGCCAAACTCCCAAATATCCAGAAATGACTTACCTCAGGCTTCTTACTGGTGAAGACACTCTTCGGATTAATCTTACCTAATGCCCCGTGAGTAGTCTTATTTTGGACATAAATAGTCGTGTTGCATGCTTATGCCCATATAAGCTTAGGCATATCCTGATCATACATCGCCCTGGCTACTTCAACAATAGTCCTATTCTTCCTTTCTGCTACTCCATTCTGCTCCAGATTATAAGGAGATGTCCACTCCCTTCAGATGCCTTCCCTCATGCAAAAATTAGTGAAGTCCTTGTTGATGTATTCTCCACCATTGTCTGAACGCAATATATTTATCTTCTTTCCTATCGGATTCTCAACTATAGCCTTGAACTCTTTGAATCAACCAAAAACCTCATCCTTTTTTTTCAGAAAGTAGATCCAAGTCTTTCTGGAATGGTCATCAATGAAGGTGACGAAATATTCGACACCACTAAGAGATTTTGTGGACATGGACCCGCAGATATCTAAGTGTATCAATCCCAGAACACTCTTAGCCCTATTGTTGGTTCTGGAAAATGTTTCCTTGGCATACTTTCTTAGTGCGCATCCGCTGCATACATCATCTTGTTCGATACTTAATTATGGAACTCCTGATACTCTTTTTCCAAGAATTCTCAGAGCCCCATGGTGTAAGTCTCCCATCCTCTTGTTCCATAATTCATTCAAATATTTATCCCCATTGTTTCGTATCAGTGCCATTTGAGATTCTAGTTGTAATCTATACAACCTGTTACTTCTGATTCGAATCTAGGCCTTCTTTTTCCATCTTGGGCGTTTGACATATACTTTCTCCTTAATGAAGGAAACATCATAGCCCTTTTTTTGAAGATGAGATACAGAGAGTAAGTTCATCCCTAACCCTGGAAAATGCAACACATTGGTTGCTCGAAGTCGATCCCCTGCTTCTATTTCAAAGACTACATTACCTCTTCCTACAAGGGTACATTTTGAATTATTTCCCATGGTGATCTGGAAATTCATCCTTTCTTCTTCATAATTCAAAAAACATTCTTGTATTCTTGTCATGTGCTAGGAAGCTCCACTATCTATATACCAAACCTCAGAGGACGCAAAACTCGCTAAGCAAGCGACTTCTTCTTCCAGTCTGGAAGCTAACATAGAATAATCATGATCCATGTTCTTCGTTCTTTCTTCTTTCTCTGGAGATTTGCGTGAGTCCTTCTGAGTTGATGCCCCGGCATCATGCTCCTGACTCATAGAATATTCTTTATTCATGTTGCCCAATCTCTGCTCTGATACCATGTGAAAATTTCTAACACGAAATTCTACTGTCGTAACTGATTTATTTCTCCTACTTATTTTCCACAATAATTTATTTACAAAACCCTCCAGTAAATATTAAAATAATTTCTACTGCAGTTATCACATAATAGCTTAGAGAAAAATAGTTGTGATATACAAGAACAAGAATCAATCACATCAACATAGTTATTTTTGGACAATTGTCCCCGGAAAAACCCAATACGAGAAAAATGGTGCAGCAGATGAGGGTTTGTTTATTATTCTTCAACAACAATATCTTTACAAATAAAGATTATACATAATACTGAGACACTTCTGAGAGAAACACCTGAGACATTTTTTCTCCTCCTCATGGAGAAGTTCTGACAGCCTGGAGACCCTCTACCCTCCTCTGTGTCACTTCTGTGTCAGCCTGCGTGAGCACTGCGCTGTCTGACTGATCTTCCCTCTGCGCTATCTCTCATATGCTCTGCATCACCTCTTCCTTAGTCTCTAAATGATGTTGATACCCTCTTCTTCCTTCACCCTGCTACTCTCCCACTGAAATAGAACTTCTTCTCCTTGAGAATTGATTTCCCTCGGGTTACTGAGTATTTGCCCAGTGTGTCTCCAAATGACTCTCAAGTCTTCTCTTATACTTTTCCTGTTGATGAATCAATGGCCGAGATTAAGTCCCTAATCAACAACTAAGATTATAACAGACTTGATCCTCATCTGTTAGAAGCTTCTCACCCATATATTTATTAATACTCATTAATATTTTTATTTTCCTAAGTTTAGACTTAGGAACCCCATTAAAAATATTAATTATTTTAATAACTCATCATCTGGGTGGAATTTCTCCAAATGATTTCTGGATCTTGGAGATCTCATGAATTTTATCCCCTCCACAAAATTTCGGAGTTAGATCACATCCGATGCTACCCAAAATCAACATTGGAGTCTCCCAACCGCACAGATAATGGCCTATGGATGCGACTATGCCTACAGGACACAAAAAATGAAGTTTTGTGCATGAAATTAGATGTTCACATGAAATATGTCATTCCTACATACATATAGCTAACAATAGAAAGATCTATGAGCAGGGAAGTTTGAATGACTTACTATAATATGAATATGTAGACTAAACTTGTGTGTGTGGGTGATTGGGATATGCATATCAATATGTCATTATGATTTAACCTTTGAAGTTTGTGCTACAAGAGTTTGACATGATTTTTCTTATTAATATAGATGAGCAGTGTTTGGAGTTTTCACATGATGATTGATAATGACTTAGAACTTTGACTTGATGTTGAAATATGTTCTGGACTATAGATCTCACTATATTAAGATTTGAACTAATGACTAATGATTTGACTTCACGACTGATGATTTGCATTGATAACAATTACCTTTAGTTGCCAATATTGGTATTTGATAATGGTTTGTATTGGCCTCATTGTTCTTATCACATTGGTTGAAGTATTGAGAGTTGTGATTCAACATGAAGCTATCTCCATGAATGGTTGGAACCTCCATGACTTATCCTTGGTGCATGCAATTGCATCTAGTGACTTATATTATTATCATGAGGATGACTTGATGAAATTTGGATTTATATTTCTTATGACAACTTGTTGGCACGATAATAAATGAATTCATGACTTGATGAGAGCTCTACCTATAACTTGGTCTAAAGAATTTGATACTGTGATATTTTGATGATTTTGATATTGGTTTTGATCTGGCATCTAAACTTTGATAAGTTGAATTAGTTTATTTGATTGTACAATATTGTGAGTCTGAGCATATTGGTTTGGAAAAGTATTATGTTTGCAGAGAGAACTACATGAAGCAAGCTCCTTGATCCAGATATGTTCGCATCTTATCTGGTGAAGCCAAGATGATGTGTTGATCCAAACCTCTACTTCAGAAGTGTTCCAAGGTACAAATTTTATTTTGAATTTGGTTTTATATTGTGATGGTCTACTCATTATAGGAAATGAGCCTCTAATGACCTAAGTAAGAGGGAGATGGCTTCTGAATCTCAAAATAATGAATCATGGCATGATGAATCAATTTCTGAAGTTGGGAAAAGAAAATATATATTTCGAAGCTATTGAAGAAGTATTGGAAATTGTAAATGCAAATACTTGGACATTCCGATTGAATTTCAAGAAGTTGTGAAGAGATATTGTTGAACTCAACTTGGAAATTGACAGTTGATTGAAGCATTGGTGTTCCGTTTTGAACATCCATCCACACACACATATATATATATCTATATATATATATATATGTGTGTGTGTGTGTGTGTGTGTGTGTGTGTGTGTATGTATGTATATATACATATATATATATATATAGAATATATATATATATATATATA
The DNA here is from genome assembly GCA_031772625.1 of Pinus tabuliformis. Classification (NCBI taxonomy): domain Eukaryota; kingdom Viridiplantae; phylum Streptophyta; class Pinopsida; order Pinales; family Pinaceae; genus Pinus; species Pinus tabuliformis. Next base: position 472,569,896 of record CM062817.1, read on the forward strand.
TATATATATATATATATATATATATATATATATATATATATATATATATATATATATATATGAAGTGCATAGAACCTGAGTCGATTCATGATTAAGCTGCTTCATACACATTGAGTTTCCACCAAGAAACCTTCAAGATACTTGCCTGGGACGATCTTCCTATGATATGTGACTACTTGGGTGTATTGATGATTATTAGATCGTTATTGATGAGATGAACAAATTTGGATGCTTCCTTAGTATGATATCTGCCATGATATCTTGGATTAAAGGTCCATAGCACAATCGAGGTTGAGTGCAATGTTGCTAGCATGATTAGATGTGAGGTAGGATGAATAAGATCCTTAGAGAGTTGTTTGAGCATGATCTGGATATGACATGGATACATTATGATGAAAAAAGTGGGAACCGATTGGCAGATAATCCTGCATATAGCTGGGAATGAGATACCTTCATATATTGAGACAATGTTGTTGTATGAGACAAGCTCAGGCTTGTGATTAGCACCTCCTTGAGAGGGAGGATGAATATGGTATCATTTTTGTGATATATATGATTATTTTTGTTCTAATATGATATTTGATTTGATGTCCTGTATGAACAAGAGACAACTGCTATTGAGATATGATGATTACCATATATGAACACAATGATATGTTTCTGATCTACAAAGAGCAGGATTGATCAAGAACATTGAGCCAACTTTTCCTCCCCTCTTTGAGCTCCTAGGGTGTAAGGGCCCTAAATTCATAATTTAACAGGGTCTAGCAAATTCATGTTCAGAAAAATGTGAAGCCTTAAATTCGAAATTAAACAGAGTTTAACAATATTTCTACTCACAAATATGAAATTTTAATACAAAATTTATCCATTCTTCTATTGAGTACCAACCTGTCTGCTCTGTTGCGACTCTTACCAAAACAACGAAAACCTCCCTGCCAAATTGAGCACAACTTTAATGCCTAGCTCCAAAGTACTTCAATTTCGAGGTACTCTGGCCCCCGTGCCCAAAACTTCAAGAACAATTGAACTCAACTCAAGATGTCTTCTATAAGCTCAATGATACTATGATAATTTCCTACTGTCTGTAATTTTTCCAAAACTCCTCATTCCATTTCCTTCAAAGACCAGTTCCCCCGTCTAAGTCGTATCCCTCCTCCTTATATCTCTCTGAATCACGTCTTACTCCCTTTTCACTGTCTCATTGTTTTGTTATGTGTCACTCAACATGTTCTCCAATCCTTTTAACCTTGTCATAAGATTTGATTTAGTAGGTTATTCACCTTTAGAGAATGTGCTTAGTCGACAAGTTTAATTCTTTGAATTTATTAAAAGGTTATAGTTTTATGTTCTTTTAATTTTATTTATCATATTTCTTAAATTCCCTTATATTGTAATTAATACAAAGTATATAATTTCATTTATTATATTTAATAATTAACAATAACTAATATAATATTATGCTAAAGTTCTTATTTGGTTAATATAATTCATAATATTATAGTTACTTTCTATTTTGTATAACACTTTGTATTTACTTTTATTTTGGATAATATGTTAATGATGTTTTTCATAGTAAGTAACCTATCTTAATATATACATTATATTCTATTGAGTTTGGTATTTACTCAATGTCTCGGTAATTCATTTATTGGAATTTTCATAATTAGTTAACACGTATACTAGTGCAATGCATACGATGCATGCACATGTAGCTATCATATGCATGCCTCGTATGCATGCTAATATTCACATTCCCTTTGTAATTGTAGGTGGGTCATTACATATACCCCCCCTTCAGAAAACTTCGTCCTGAAGTTATGGTTTATATAGTATGTCAGTAATTATTTAGTGATTAGTATAATTATGTAAGAATTGTGTTTTATTGTGAGGGCACTTAAAATTTGTGTTCTGAACATTTATAATTTTACAAATATAATAGTCATACACTGCCCCAGCCGGATTCCCAAGCTATTCTCTAATCATCCTATCCTTCCTAATCTCTTCCACTCCCATCCTATCCATCCTCTACTGGAGTATGCCATGGCGTCAGTTATACTGATCTAACCATACATAAACCTTAAGGATGACAGTGTCAATTATATCGACCTGATTTCCTAGTAGGCATCTGGCAGTCATCATCACACGTCTAGGGGAGTGTGACTTGCACAGTACTCCCATGACTCCAGGTTTTGGAGGGTAAACAATGGGAAATACCTCCACCCCTCTTAGTAGGACCAGGGTCAACACTCTATCATGAAATTTCATTGATCTTCAATTGTTCTTGAAGTTTTGTCGTCACGTGGTCAGTTTGGTAATGATGTTATCTGCAATGTAAACACTTGTCCACATATTATAACACATGCATTATTATATTCAAAATAAATTGTATTTTAAATAAAATTTCCTGTGTATTTCACATATGTTACTATCTATGATATTGATCTTTGCGTTTATATAACATGCTTGCCCATGTCTAGCCCATATATCTGTAAGTTAACTTTCATATTAAAATGTAGTCATTCTTTTATTTCCATCTCATCATTCATGTTTGATATGTAAAATAAAGTTATAGACATGATATCCATAATAGAATTCATAATTCATATTAATATCATGTATCAACAATGTTAAACATGTAATATATTTTCATATTGGTATCCATGTTTCACTAATGTTAAGCAAATAACATACTTCATATTGGTATCCCTGTACGAGCAAAGTTAAGCAAGTAACATGTACTATGTACCAGCAAAGTTAAGCAAATAACATGTACTATGTACTAGAAAAGTTAAGCAAATAATATATACCATGTATCAACAAAATAAAAAATCATTTTTATATGTGATAATCCAAAATAATTTTAAGTATCTGACTTAACATAAAGTAAATATATACAAAATATGGCCATGTAATGTCATAATATGGATACATGGAAATCATTATGAACTTTATGCAAGTGAGGTGGCAGTGCAAGACGATGCAATAGGTCCAACTTTTTTTAGGACTTTGAATGTTCCAATAAATTGGGGTGATAGTTTCGTTCCTTTTTCGAATCGGATAGTGCTTTTATTTGGTCTGATCCAGAGGAAAACCTGATCTCCTACTTCATAATTCCTATCTGTCCTATGCGCATCAGCATAACTTTTTTTTTTTCTTTCTTGTGCCTCTTTTAATCGTTACCTAATTTGTTTCATCTGTTCTTCCATCTCTCGAATTAATTCCAATCCCATTATTACCCAGTCTTCTAACTTGTTCCAACTTAACGAAATTTTGCAATGAATTGGAAAATATCGCGTTTCATATCTGCCCAAAGGAAAAGTTTCTTTGTATCAACATACATTTTCTTTACACCAGGATATGCACAATACAATACTCTGTGGGCTTCCTTAAGGATGGTGTCTCAGAGATCCCCATTATAAGTAATGTACATCCGTCCATGGAATCACAAAATTCCATCATCTTCTAGTTCATATCCCTCAAACTTAGGTTCTTTTGGATTTTTACTATCAAGCCCAAATCTCAACTTTAAATATCAACTTTCTCTCAAGAGGTGTTATAGTACTTGTTTCCTCAAATCTACCTTGATAGGTATGAGGCAAAATATTTGTGATCTTCTACTTAAGGCATCTACTACCATATTCTATTTTCCTTTAATGTATGAAATTCCAAAGTCATACTTAGGAATTCACTCCATCGTCTTTGCCTAGCATTCAAGTCTCTTTGAGTAAACAAATATTGTAGACTTTGATGGTTGCTTTTGAGCATAAATCTTCTCCCTACAAGATAGTGTCTCCATATCTTTAACGCTAGTACTACAACGACCAATTCTAAATCATGTGTGGCGTAGAGTTCTTCATGAGGCTTCAACTTTCTTGAGGCATACGCTATTACTCCTTTGTCTTGAATTAATACTGTACTTAATCCTTGCTTGGACGCATCGATACATATAGTAAAGTATTTTCCATGTCAAGTACTCACAAGATTGGTGCATTGGTTAACAATCTTTTAAGTTTAGTGAATGTAATATCGTATTCTTCAATCCGTTCATATTTACCTCCTTTACGTTGGAGGGTTTTGACAGGGGTTGCAATTTTTTTAAATTTTTTTTAGAACCTTTCTACAAACCTTTGATAGTATCCTGCTAAGTAAATATTTGTTAAGAAACTATATATATATATATATATATATATATATATATATATATATATATATATATATATCCACTCTGTAACTATACTTACCATCTAACTTATAATTGGATGGTACACTAAATTTCCAAAATACCACTTATCTAAAACTTTGTGGAAATAGATATTAGTATTCCATCTCTAGGTCAAAATACCTTATTCTAAGTCAAAGTACACTCATGAATTTTACACTTCTAAATATAACATTTTATCATTGTATAAGTACTATAACAATTCTTTTGATATTTGTAAGAATGAAAGTGCTACTCTTTTTACCTAAAATCCAATATGAACCATTTTAAAGTTAATAAACTTATGAATATCAAATATTAATACCACACAACTTTCTTGTAACAAGAATATTTGAAATTGTATAATCACTTTTGTATAGATTTATTTTTATGTATCAAGTATAAAACAAACATGTGTATTTACATGCATTACGGGTAATAAGTATAAATCATGATCTCTAAATCAATATATATAAAAACATGATATAAGCCCCACCCTATAACAAATATATAACTATATTTCCTACCTTCACATATCATATTATAAATCTATATACTATGATAAACACATGCCTACATCAGGTCACACGTTTTATGTCATCACAAATACATCCCATATCCTTTAAGAGTCACATTTCATACATTATATGCATTAGTACAATTATATTTTATGTTATTTAATACTTCCTTTACATACCATCACCTTTAAGTTCTTATGTCATGATTTGCATTCATTAATCATACATGTTATTACCTAGTGCTTTTATCTGAAGCCCGGTTGCATGAAATGGTCTTTACGTAATTTAAGGACTCAGATAACAAGGGATGCAGTGATGGTAGTCCCTGTCGGATCTTAGATTTGATTTTTTTGCCCTGTTGGCGACAGTTGAATGGTTCTTCAGTTTTGTTTGCTGGGAAATGACTATATGTAGTAACACCTTTTGGTCTTCTCGTGTCCGGTTACAGCTTGGTGGCTTGTCGTTTCAAATGCGTTTTAAAACATAAAGTAACATGAATGCGTATAGAACAATAAACAGTGGGTCATTTGTTGGCAAAAGTAAAATATTTGATTGTTTGTATTACAGAGGATTTATTCTGCTGTGCATTTTCTTGTGCCGGAGGTTCTCCCCTCTCACTATTTTTTTCTCTGTTTTTAACACCTGGAAAGCATAACTGCTTCCCTTTTCGGTTGAACTGTCCAACCAGAACTTGTACAACTGCCAACCAGTTTCTTTTTACAAAAACGTTAATTAACTGTTGATTATCTCCTAAATTAAAACAACTCACAATTGTAATTCTATGGTCTCTAACGACCTTCTGGGAAAATGAAACAGATAACAAAGAAAAAAGAAAAAAAACAAAAACAACGACAAGTCTAATAACCTGTCCAGCTATGCATGTAGTCTTTGGCTTGTTCTTGTTCACTCTACGAGACAGTCAACCGCCTTCTGTCTCCTCGGAGTTGGATGCTCCTGCATCAGGCTCCCGGGGTGGCAAAAAGTCATGGCTCTGTTCCATGAGGTCGTCGACAGAATAGCCTACTTTCTATATCTGCGTTGCGTTGAGCCACGAGCTGTCCTCTATCGAACGGTTCTTCCACTTGACTAAGTATCGCAGATATTCTTTCCTGCGCGTGCGCCTAGCTACCTGTGTGTCAATAATCCTGTCGATCTCAAGGGGTTGTGCCGCTGGCATCTGTCTCATCCACGAACTTTCCTCATAACTGGTGTCCCGTGGTGGCTTTGCTGCTGTGTTGTCGTTTGGATCAGCGACATAAGGGAACAGGTCGGCCACGTTAAAAATGGGAGAAATATCGATCCCTGGTGGCAACTGTAGCTCATAGGCATTTGCAGAAAATTTGCGAATGATTTTACAGGGACCGATTTTTTTAAATTTTAACTTGTTGTACTCCCGTTTTGGAAACCGTTCCTTACGTAAATACGCAAGGACTTCATCTCCAACGTTGAACTGAACTTCCCGACGCTTTGAATCAGCTCGTTGTTTATACTTTTGACTGTTGTCCTGTAATTTCAGCTTTACCTGCTCATGTAAGTTGCTCATGGCTTGGGCGAAATCTTCCCCATCCGCACTTTGTTTTTCGAGCTTCCCCAAATCTCGTAATTCATGCACTCCGCGTGGATGCATGCCGTACAAAATTTGGAAAGGACTATAACCGGTGCTGCGATTAGGCGAATCGTTATATGCGAATTCCGCCTACGCTAGTACACGGTCCCACGTCCGTGAATTCTTGCCTGTTAAACTCCGGAGCAAATTTCCCAAACTCATGTTTACCACTTCAGTTCGGCCATCGTTCTGCGGGTGATAAGCGGAGCTGAACTGTAATTGGGTGTTCAAATTTTTCCACAGGGTTCGCCAAAAATGATCGGTGAACTTTACGTCCCTGTCAGAGATGATGGACCTCGGAAGTCCATGCAGTCGAACGATCTCAGTGAAAAACAGATGGGCTACATAAGTAGCATCACTGGTCTTCTTGCAAGGTATAAAGTGCGCCATCTTTGAAAACCGATCTACCACAACCATTACTGAATCGAAACCCCGTTGTGTCTTAGGCAAGCCCAGAACAAAATCCAAGCTGACGGAGTCCCATGGTCGGCTCGGAATGGGTAATGGTAAATAAAGACCTGTATTTTGACTGTGACCCTTTGCCAGTTGACAAACCTTGCACCTACTCACGTACCTTTGTACATCCCGTTGCAATTTTGGCCAAAAATAGAAATGTCGTACTTGTGCAATTGTCTTGTCTATACCAAAGTGTCCAGCCAGACCCCCACTGTGTTTTTCCTGAATAATGTTCTCTCGCATAGAGCAGTTGGGAATACATAACTGTCCTCCTTTAAACAACAACCCTTCCTGTAAATTGTAGTCCAACCACAGGCTACTGTTTCTCAACAGAGGGTTTTGGCAAGCCTCATAGGCCTCCTTAAAATCTGCATCTGTTTGATACAGTTCCTTCAGGTGCTCAAAGCCCAAAACCTGCATCGTACTTTCTTGTAAGAGTAGGGTCCTCCTACTCAGCGCATCTGCCACCTTGTTCGCTTGCCCACTAATATGTTTTAGCACAAATGTGAAATTCTGCAGGTACTCAACCCATGCTGCATGCTTATGGTTCAATTTATGTTGCTGCATAATGTACTGTAACGCAGAGTTATCTGTAAATAAAACAAACTCATTACCTAACAGATAATGCCTCCAATGCTTTAACGCTTGTATAATTGCGTAGAACTCTTTGTCATAGGTTGAGTATTTCTGTCTACTCTCGTTCAGCTATTCACTGAAATATGCGACTGGTCTGTCCTCCTGACTAAGTACTGCCCCAATGGCTGTTCCACTGGCATCACAACGAACTTGAAAGAGTTTGTTGAAGTCAGGCAGCCTCAATATCGGCCTGTCGGTAATCTTCTTTTTCAAAATCTGAAAACCACTTTCCGCTGCTTCGGTCCAGTGAAAACGCTGATTTTCCTTCTTGATCGTATCCAGCATAGGTGCGCAGATCTCACTGAAATTCCTTATGAATTTCCTGTAAAAACTTGCTAGTCCATGGAAACTTCGGACTTCAAATAAACTTCTTGGAGAAGGCCAGCTGACTATAGCTGCCACCTTTTCTGGGTCCATCTTCAGTTCATTTTCTGCAATTACGAAACCCAGGTATACTAACTCCTGCTGGAAAAAGGTACACTTTTTCAGATTTATCAGCAGCTTGTTTTGTTGCAGCTTCTTCAACACACTTCGAACATGCTTGAAATGTTCTTCCCTAGTCTTACTAAAAATCAGAATGTCATCCAGGTAAACTATTACGAACTTCCCAATGAATTCTTTCAGCACCTCATTCATCAGGCGCATGAACGTACTGGGAGCATTGCTCAACCCAAATGGCATCACCAGCCACTCATATAGACCTTCATTCGTCTTGAAAGCAGTTTTCCACTCATCTCCTTCCCTAATTCGGATCTGGTGATATCCACTCTTCAAGTCAATCTTCGAGAAATAAGCCGCCCCACTCAAATAGTCCATCATATCGTCCATTCTCGGTAAGGGAAACCTGTACCTAACGGTAATTTTATTAATAGCTCTGGAATCTGTGCACATTCGCCATTCTCGTCCTTTCTTTGGAGCCAAAACGGTTGGTACTGCACAGGGGCTCATGCTCTCTCTAATCAATCCTTTGTCTAACAACTCCTGGACCTGTTTCCTGATTTCTTCATGGTCCTTAGGACTCATACGATAAGCTGCTTTATTTGGCAGACTTGCCCCTGGTATAAAGTCAATACAGTGACTAATACCTCTCCTGGGTGGTAGTTCATCCGGAAGGTCATCCACCACGATGTCTCCAAATTCCTGCAACATCTTTTGGATTTCCTCGGGCAAATCTGAAATCTGCGTATGCAATATCACTGCCTTTGGTCTTCTTATGACAGCGAAATTTACATCACTGTCCTCAATCTGTTTTATAAATTCTTTTCCCCCCATCAACAATGCTTTTACCCCGCTGGTTTCAGCTGCACTTTCCTCTTTGATGGGTACAAGCGTGTGCTTGATCCCATCTTTGACGAACTTATAACAGACATCCTAGTAGTATATGACAGACATCCATTGGCATAATATCGCAGATAATTTTATCCTAATACCTGCCTATCTGAAACTCCACCTCACACTGTTCATCAACTAACAGTTGATGTCCTTTCTGCAGCCACGACACTTTGTAGGGAGTGGGGTGCTTCAATTTTTTCAATCCCAGTTTCTCCACCATCTCTACAACCACTAAATTGTCGGTACTTCCACTGTCGATGATCAGCTTGCAGCACTTACCCTGTGACTTGCAAACAGTTCGGAACAAAGCCTTTCGCTAGTCAGGTTCTGCAATTTCTTTTGCTGGTTTTAACAGCACCTTATTCAACACCAAAGCTTCACCCGTCTCTGGTGCGTTCTCCACTTCCTGAGGTGCTGCCTCAGCATCCTCTGTCTGAGCAACATAAGCTCCTCTTCCACCTACCGGTTCACCTTCAGGACAGTCATACGACTTGTGTCCCAACTTGTGGCAACGATAGCACTGGACAGTTCCCCTGCCCCGACCATTTCCTCGCCCTCGCTAAGCTGGTCATCCTCCCCTAGTGCTATTGTCCTTCTCTACTGTGCCAGCAGACTTAGAACTGCTGCCTTCCTCACTTGAACCTGTACCTCTACCTCTGCCGAAAACCTTACCTTTCCCCCTGCCAGTTCCAACTCCTCTCCTGGCATTTTGTTTTCTGTTAATTTTCTCCTCCGCCTTTAGTGCAAACTGGTAAGCTTCATCCAAGGTTCTGGGCGAGAGGATACCGATTTCATCCAGTATTTCCCCCCTCAACCCATTCACAAATCTGGCTGTCTTTTCTGGGGTATCTTCCACATACCCTGCTCGCAGATTCAACTTATAGAATTCTTCTGTAAATTCCTTAACAGTCATCCCTCTTTGTTTCAAGTTCTGCACCTGTCTATACAACATGATCTGATAGTCTTTCGGCAGAAACTTTTCCTTCAGTTTTGCCTCCATTCTGGCCCACTTCTTTATAGGCTGTTTGTGTAGCCTTTTCCTTTCCGCCTGAATGCTGTCCCACCACAAGGACGCATGTCCTTTCAGCTTTGTGGCGGCGAACTTCACTTGTTTGTCCTCACTGGTTTCCTCAAACTCAAAATATTTATTTACTTCACTCAACCAATCCAGTAACACATCTGCAGACAAACTTCCGTCATAAGTGGGTAGCTCATGCTTTGGCTTATGACTGGACAGCAAAACTGACTTTAATAACCGGAATTCTGGTGTCACCCCTTCAAACTCGTCTTCTGGTTCTGCCACATCTTCATCACTATCATCTGCTGGGTCTCTCCTTCCCCCAGCTTCTACTGCTTCCAATCTTTCACGCAAAACGCGAATCTCCTCACGGAGTCCCTCTTCTGCTATCCTCCGGACCACTCTTCCTCTTCCTCTTCCTCTTCCTCTTCTGCCAACCTCCATTTGCTCCTACTCGACAACCTGGCTCTGATACCACTTTTGATGGCCCAGCCCCCAACGTTTACCAACGTGTGGAAACTTGACGTGTATAACTGGAATCCCGCCAATACTTTACAGGCCCTCTCGACCCTTCGGTGACCACACTCGGTTAGGTTAGTTGTCGTGTCCAGGTGTAATGATATCAAATCTCCATATGTTTTGACTCGTTTGCAATCTGTGGGTCATGATTGCTGTCCCTCCTCTCCGGTTGAGGGTCGCCACCTGTCGGTTCTCCCGGTCTATATGCTCCCACTTTTTGTTAAACCCTATTCCTCGTTTTTGTGTCACTTTGTTTTCTCACCGTGCTCGACTCGAGCTCTGCTCCGTTGGTTTTGTTGGTGGTTCACCGTATTCGGCCCTAAGCTCTGCTCCGTGGTGGTTTTTGCTGGAGGTTAATTGTGCTCGATGTCTAGACGCTGCTCCGTTGTGGTTTACTGGTGGTTTACTGTGCTTATCTTTGATCTCTGCCCCGTTGTGGTTCGTCGGTGCTTTCGGCTTTCTCTGCTCTGTGCATGAACTTTCTATGCACACGTCAGCCTTGCTGGTTCCCTTCTCTGTGTGATGGTAGGTCGGTTGTTTTCGTGGGTGGTTTCTGTCACATGGGTGTTTCTCGGCTCTGATATTTAGTTGTTTGTAACGGTGACAGGGTATCCACAACTCTGGCGCTTCCGGTTCGGTGCGTTCGTCCTCGCCTCCAAAGGTAAACAAAGGTTCTATGCTTTACTCTGTCTCCACTCCTGCTACAGTTTCTTACGGTTCCGCTCCTTGTCTCAGGCTTGGTTTGTTGGGTTCGGTTCCGCTGAGTCGCCTTGTCAACTACTGGTAAGTCTCATGACTTTTGTGGCTTCTTTCATTTGTTGTGTTATCTCGTTTTTCATTTCCTGTGTTCTGCACTAACCCTCTTCCACTTTGCAGGTTGCTATGGTGGCTGGCTGCCGAGGGTTTCGCTCACTCTCAACCTTCGGTCTTCAGTTCGAACCCAACCAGTCTTCGCAAAACGGGTAGGGTCTTTCCGGCCTTAGTTTAGCTGCTAGGTTATGGAGGGTTTGGATGTCTTGGTTCCTGTTCAGTTATGGTTGCAACATTTGAGTTGTAGTTGGTCGTGCTTCTTCCTGCGTTCTGTGGCTGGTATAGCCTGCTCTGTTGTAATAATTTAAATGACTGCATTTTGAAAGAATTTGTTTCTGGGCGAGTGCTGTTTGCTCAGGAAGTTTTGTAATATGTTTTGTTTGTAACAAACGATGGTTGTTAAACTATTTTCCCTCCCTTGCATTCTGTATTATATTAACTTATAAATAGAATGAAAACAGAATGATGTATTCTCGGTACCTGATTGTTGGCGACAGTTGAATGGTTCTTCAGTTTTGTTTGCTGGGAAATGACTATCTGTAGTAACACCTTCTGGTCTTCTCGTGTCCGGTTACAGCTTGGTGGCTTGTCGTTTCAAATGCGTTTTAAAACATAAAGTAACATGAATGCGTATAGAACAATAAACAGTGGGTCATTTGTTGGCAAAAGTAAAATATTTGATTGTTTGTATTACAGAGGAATTATTCTGCTGTGCATTTTCTTGTGCCGGAGGTTCTCCCCTGTCACTATTTTTTTTCTGTTTTTAACACCTGGAAAGCATAACTGCTTCCATTTTCGGTTGAACTGTCCAACCAGAACTTGTATAACTGCCAACCAGTTTCTTTTTACAAAAACGTTAATTAACTGTTGATTATCTCCTAAATTAAAACAACTCACAATTGTAATTTTATGGTCTCTAACGACCTTCTGGGAAAATGAAACAGATAACAAAGAAAAAAAACAAAACAAAAACAACGACAAGTCTAATAACCTGTCCAGCTATGCATGTAGTCTTTGGCTTGTTCTTGTTCACTCTACGAGACAGTCAACCGCCTTCTGTCTCCTCGGAGCTGGATGCTCCTACATCAGGCTTCCAGCCCTTTCTTTCTTTAGTATGTTGTATAATACATACAGTGCCCCTGTTGCTTTTTCCTTTGTGCCTTTGCCTCTTGTTGTGTTTTTTGTTTCTTTTTTCTCCTCGGTGGAAGGCGTGAACGAAGTTATTATTCTTAAAACAATATGCGTGTATATAAACAATACCTGCTAGATGAGCCAGGGAGTCCTTAATGCCTTACAGAAGGCAAACACCAAGCTAGCAAGGAAGAAGAAATGAAAAGTCGTAGCCATAGAAGCCACTGATGGAAGGCGGCAGCCACAGAAGCCACTGATCGCTAGGGGCGTAGAAGGGACCAAAGCCATTATTGAACAGGCGTTATGAGGACTAGGTAATCCTAAGATTTTGGGTGGCACGTGAGAAAGGAATCTATTTGATGCTTAAGCACTAGGAAGTCTACGAAATGGATGAGCAGAAGATTTCTTTGCAAGATTGAAGCTTCACGGACTTGCATGTTCTGAACCCAATATTCATCCATAGCTCTACATATTGTACTGATTCATAGCTCTACATATTGTACTGATTCAGGATAAATATGAAAAAGTTTTAAAATTTTAAGGGAAAAAATATATAGTACTTCTTCTTAGAATAGAAGAAGGATATCAAGAAAGATAGATAATAGAGAAAATATTTTAGAAATTTCAGGGCACTTGTTATATGCATGAAACCACTTGGTATATGCATGAAACCAGTAGTTTCTTTTTATTCTCTGATAGTTACTTGGGAGAGCGTCACACTGAAGATGTGAATCCACATTCACTGCATTTATCACTGGTAGTTTTGTGCTACCCAACTAGGAGAGTATTTAGTGCTTTGCTTTGGGTGCAATATGTCCCGAGTCCAATTCCCAAAATATATAGTTTCTAAACACTTTCAGTAAATTAAAAATAAAAATAACTTATCTTGAGTGTTTCCTAAGTTACTTGGTTCATTCCTTGTACACTTTCAATAAATAAAAATAACTTATGTTGAGTGTTTCCTAGGCCAGTTGGTTCATTCCCGTTGGTTCATTCCCATAGGTAGGACTACTTAAGTAAACAAGGCTCTATTTATATCATCATTATTTATATTAGGTATTTTACCAACGACCTTTACTATGGCTAAAGGTCCAAAAAGAAGTATTTGTTGATTTTTTTTAAGAAAAGAAAAAATAAGTTTTACACATACCTGTCTGTAACCATATCAAAAGAGAGCTCCCCTGTTGAGAGCTCCACTATTAGAGCCAAGAGCGAAACCCTGTAGGTATGATGGCATTTGTTCTTAAAAGATGTCAAGAATATATGTTAGCTGAGAATAAAATCTTTGTAATCTACTTGCATAGAACAATAAGCCTCCCTGTTGAGAGCTCCACTGTTAGAGCCAAGAGCGAAACTGAAACCCTGTAGGTACGATGGCAGTTGTTCCTAAAAGATGTCAAGAATATATGTTAGCTGAGAAGAAAATCTTTGTAATCTACTTGCATAGAACAATAAGCCTCTCATGTTCCAGTATAGAAGGTAATAGATGCCATGTTGGGAGCAGGGCCATCCCGTAGAAAAGAATAGAGCATATTCAAAGCAATGCGAAGTGTTCACTATGGATGAGATGAAATATGTACCTGCGGTCTCAATAACAACAATGATATGTCGTATGGATGGATTGTTCCTTCTATTGGTGAAATACGTATCGGTCTCAATAACAATAATGATATGTTGTATGGATGGATTGTTTCTTCTCTTGGTTATTGTTATTGAGACCGATACACATTTACGCTGAGGGTCTCTTTTTCTGAATTCTTCATATTCAGATTATGAGAACAAACATTACTCACCAAGAAATGGTGGTCGGCATGGCAAGTTTAGGACAGTACGACAGTTGTTGCATGTCCATGGCAAGTTTAGGACAGTTGTTGCATGTCCACAGCTGTTGCATGTGGACAAAATCGGCGGCAACGGTTGCATGTGGGAAAGTAGTGGACTTTGAGTTAGCCAAATATAAATGTATTATGATCCACCACAAACATTAAATGTGTTGGAGTAATGCTAACTCCAAACTAACATTAGTTTGAGTTACGATGAAATTCAATCGATTTCAAAAGTTATATCTTAAGTCTCAAGTGATTTATACATCCTCGCCGGCAATAAGACCTCAAAACACAAACTTTAGATATTAAAAAAAAATAATAGAATTTTTTTGGTTAAAATGGTGAGTACATTGATCAATCAACACAATTAATAAAGAGTCAAAGCCCATCGATCGCTATAGTCCCTGCACCGCCTAAGGCAGGGACTAATAATAGAGAGCCACATGCTCAATAGTGAGGACAAATACAATAGCATGGTATGCAAATTTCCTTTGAGTTGGCATGGTGATCGAAAATTGATTTAGGGATAATATCTGAATTTCTAGGAACAATATATTCGAGAAATTACTAGATAGTGTTCCGAAGATTATAAATACGTTTATATTTTTTATTTTTTTTAATAAAAGTATTCAATATGCATGCCAAAAGAAAACTCACTCTAAGTGATAGTGAAAGCATGCAAGATGCAAAATGGCCCTTTCCTATTTCACTTGACAATTCATACTTTCATTCACATGTTTTCATTTAATAAGTGAAACAGGTCTTACTTAAATCATTAGACATGAGACACTTATAAATTTCATTAATTCATAGAACTATTGTGTGTACACTTCATCTCGTAACCCATATTTTTATTCGCCATAATGTCAGTTTTTGGGAAAACATGGAAATTGTTTACTTACAGTAAATTTTCACATAGTGTAACATGTCGGCAATATATTATTATTATTATTATCCAATTTTAAGGTCACAGCCAAGCTAGACACCAAATTGGTGTATGAGACTCCCTTGTTTGTGGGACAGGGGATCCACCTCCATGCAACGATTTCACTGTCTACAAAGGCATACATACTCTACCCCTGTGGTTTTGAACCTATGACCTCTTAAGGGGAAACACATGGTCTTAATCATTAAGCCCACTCAAGTTGTATATATTATATTTATATTACATATTGTATTGAAAATATAAATAAGTTATATTATAGCTAAGATATGAGTAATTGAATTTAACATATATATTAATTATAATTAGTGGTATTGTATCAAATACCCAAACTACTATGCAATAGTGAATTGTACCTAATATACTATACAATAGTAATTTGTTCTATGAAAAAGAAATGATGATTTATAATTGAGCTATAATTATATTCACATATAAAACTGCTTTGTGAGTATTTCTTGTTCTAGTATTTCTTCATTGTTCTTAATATATTATTATTACCAAAATGAAAAATAACAAGTCATGCATTAAATTAATTACCTTATATATATCATTTTTATTATTATGAGAAAATTTCTAATATAAGTTCCCTATTCTTTTTTATCCACAACATTACTCTAATACCCCTTCTAAATCTATTTTATTTAGACATGAAGACCTTGGCCCACTTCTAAATATATAAATGTTTGATTTTGTTTTCCCAACCAATTTGGAAATGCAGCACGAGCATATAAGATAGGATAAGGTCAATTAATTGATTATATATATGATTAAATTTGGGTGTAATCTAGTTAATAAACATTATATCAAATAAATATTACAAACAACATAACAACAAATGATATCCTGCATTCAAGGATACATGCACAATAATTACGGGTGGATCTTAAAATCACACATTGATTAGATGCGTAGGATACTGTGTTGGACAAAACCAATTCTGAATCATTTTTATGTGGGCACTTGTTCAAACTCAAAAGCAGAAACGACAACCAATATCATTTAATGCAGAGAGGGAGAATGACAGGAAGAGTATCTGTATGACCCTTTGACCTCTGCATTGAATTGAAAGGGTAATTTCCTCCTATGTACTATTTTACCAAATCTCTGTCAACTGGGAAAGGTAGTTGTTAAATAGCAGATATATAAAGTTAAAGTCTGAATCAATACTTCTGCCAATTTTACCTTTGTTAAATGTTTTTAATAATCAGTAAATAATAACAAAAGTCTGTTATTCTGTGTCATGTATTATTAACCATAAAGACCACATTAAAAAAAAGTAGGAGTAGCAACCGCATTTTATCAATATTTAGTTTATATTTCTCTATCAATCACATGGGTGAGAGTATTGCTTTGAAGATAAAATTTTATGGAATATCTTTTTTTAGTTCCTGTTTCCGTGATTTTATATAGAATTTGACAAGGGAGGAACAATATTTCATAGTTATTTAGTTTATACTTTTTAATATATAAAATATTTATATTTTAAATTAAAATTGAATTCCATTCATATAAAATTTTATAGAATACGCCTCTCACCCTGGCCCAGACACATGGAAATAATCGTTTCCACACTTGCCACTCAGACCAGTTCTAACCTGACCCTTCCTTCCCTTCTAACCTAAAAGCTCGATCTAAAAATGCCATCGAAACTTCCTCCTTTAAATTCATAGAACTAACGCCTAAATGTTCTGATTGAGCTCCATTGGAATGTAAGTGATATAATGTGAAATTTTATTTTAAATTATATTTTAATTGTGGTCTGTACTCTGGGCACACTTTAATAATAATAAGTGAGAAAACTCCATTGTCAGCAACCAATTTCACCGCCATTTCTGACAGAAATCTCTCCCGATGTAGATTTCCCACACTCTAAGATAGCTCAAAATTGTTGATAATTCCTCAAGAGTAGCCAGTATAAATCTATCTGGTGGAGGAGCCCCTTTCAGCCTAGCGAGTACTTTATCTGCAGTGGCCAGTAAATCTTCACTCCACTGTTTGCAATCTATCAACAGTAGATTCCGGTAAATGAAGGCCCTGCAAAATTAGACATCATATGAGAGCCCACTTTGATTTCCTGTAAGAGATTTGAGGAGATGAAGAACATATCAAGGATAATAACTTAGCCACATCGTGCTTAGATTCCTCTTTAACTCCAATCCATGACCATATCGCATCTAAAATGTGGGCATGGTTGACATGGATTTCACAGGCATCCCAGTCAAAGAACTTCCTAATGTGGGCATGGTTGACATGGATTTCACAGGCATCCTAGTCAAAGAACTTCCTGACAATATCCATTGCCACCTTTATAACTTCGATTTCTGTCAATGTTGGTTCTCCTCCAACGACATCAAAATCCCCCTGAAGTTGAGGACTTGGAGCTGAATGGTCAACTCTATAACCCTGAGATATCTCATATCATTAAAGGAGATTTTTGATAATTTTAAATAATAGCCTTATTATATGTGCTTGTGCATATAATTTAAATTGATGATTTGGGCCTTATGCCCTCGTGTCTCCTTCCTTGGTGGCTTAACCGCTGGATTTGGTGCGTCATGACTTCTGCATGTGTTGCCTCCATGGCTCGTGGCTATTTGATCTATAAAATAAATTTGGAACTAAGGCCACCATTGATTTATGAAGTCTTCGATTATTCCAAGCAATTATGGTACACCAAGACAAAGTTTATTTTATCATATTGTCAGTGCAAATTCAAAACGAAAGAGATCGATATCACTTGTTCCAAGGACACGCTATCTCGATGTGAACTAATGGGTCTGTCGTCACTAGTCATTTCCACAATTCACCACTAAAGTTTATTTTATCATATTGTCAATGCAAATTCAAAGCGAAAGAGATCGATATCACTTGTTCCAAGGACACGCTATCTCGATGTGAACTAATGGGTCTGTCGTCACTAGTCATTTCCACAATTCACCACTAAACGTAGTTTAGGATTTTATAGCCTATTGACCCAGATCACTACATAGAGGTATTTCTTGAAAGTTTATTAAACATGTTAATGAAAAATGACACAGTGGCATCATAGAGAAACCATAAACCAAAGGTCGCAGGATTAAATGCTCTGATACTATATGTAAGAGCCCTAAATTTAGAATTTAACAGGGTCTAGCAAATTCATGTTCAGAAAAACTGTGAAGCTTTAAATTCAAAATTAAACACAGTTTAACAATATTTCTATTCACAAATATGAATTTTTAATACAAAATTTATCCATTCTTCTATTGAGTACCAACTTGTCTACACTATCACGATTCATGCTCCCGCTGCGTTACCAAAACGACCAAAACCTCCCTGCCAAACTGAGCACAACTTCAATGCCCAGCTCCAAAGTACTTCAATTTCGAGGTACTCTGGCCCCCGTGCCCAAAACTTCAAGAACAATTGAACTCAACTCAGAATGTCTTCTATCATCTCAGTGATACTATGCGAATTTCCTACTGCCTTTGTAATTTTTCCAAAAATCCTCATTCCACTTCCTTCAAAGACCAGTTCCCCCCGCCTAAGTCGTATCCCTCCTCCTTATATCTCTTTGAATCACCGTCTTACTCCCTTTTCACCGTCTCAGTGTTTTGTTATGTGTCACTCAACATGTTCTCCAATCCTTTTAACCTTGTCATAAGATTTGATTTAGTAGGTTATTCACCTTTAGAGAATGTTCTTAGTCGGCAAATTTAATTCTTTGACTTTATTAAAAGGTTATAATTTTATGTTCTTTTAATTTTATTTATCATATTTCTTAAATTCCCTTATATTGTAATTAATACAAAGTATATAATTTCATTTATTATATTTAATAATTAACAATAATTAATATAATATTATGCTAAAGTTCTTATTTGGTTAATATAATTCATAATATTATAGTTGCTTTCTATTTTGTATAACACTTTGAATTTACTTTTATTTTGGATAATATGTTAATGATGTTTTTCATAGTAAGTAACCTATCTTAACATATACATTATATTCTATCGAGTTTGGTATTTACTCAGTGTCTCAGTAATTCATTTATTGGACTTTTCATAATTAGTTAACACGTATACTAGGCCAGTGCATTCGATGCATCCATATGTAGCTATCATATGCATGCCTTGTATGCATGCTAATATTCACATTCCCTTTGTAATTGTGGGTGGGTCATTACATAGGGTGTGGAATTGAGATAGAGGGCTCTTGGGGTTCAGGGAACTTTGGACAATAGGGTATCACCCTTATTTGTTACCCATACGGTTGGAGTAGTAGGTCATGTTATCTAGGTCTTTGAAAAGTATACCCCAATTGGCATCATACCCATAATAAGGGCTTGTTGGGATTGTCCATCCTCTTCTGGCCAATAGGTTAAGGAGGTTTGGAGGCGTGTGATCCTTACCTCTTGGTAAGTCGGGTTTCTCGTCCAAGCTTAGATTATGATGCAGGGTTCTACCACATGACTATTGAGGGTTATTGTTGGGAAGATCAATAGGCAATAGGATGGGTTGAGTAGTAGTTCCCCTATATCACCTATTGCTCCATATGGGGTCGTAGTAGTAGCTTCCACATGATATTATGGGTTGAGTAGTATCTCCTTCATGGGGTTCCAGGTTGAGATGTGATCCTCGATGATAAGCTCTATGACGATGATTTAGGTCGTAGATCTGACTCCTTACCGATAATTTCGGGTAGTAGCCCGTTGACAGAGATTCCAAATAGTAACCCACTGGCAGAAATTCTAGGTAGTAGCCAACTAGCAGATATTCCTGGTAGTAGCCCGATGAATAGTGGGTGGTATCTTAGGCTTCCCTTCGATGACAAATTCTTCTTCTAAATTTGAGAATATTCATCATATGAGCAGGGACAATCAAGAGATAAGAAGGAATGAGAAAGATATGAATTGAGATGATCAATGATGATACAAGATGATGAGATATTTGAGATTGGATATGATTTGATGACAGGATACACATGACATTATGCAGGTGGAATTCTACCTAGTTGAGGGGGAGTGTTAAAAATATGCAACTGAGGTCAAATTCCACTTTGGAAATCTCACCTGATAGATAAAATGATTGCATTGAATTCCTCTTTTCGAGAGGACCAAAATCAACCTAAATATCACTCAAATTGGATAAGGGAAAGTGTACTTATGAAGAAAAGCCCACGTGTGCACATTTGATAAGGTCGATCTTAAAGAAAAGTGGACCACCTTGAAAGACTATAAATAAAAGTGTCATCTACCTCATTTGGAGTCTGGACACAATGATGATACACACTTCTATCTTGTTTTTGGCTTGCACAGGTTTGAGGCTTGTTCACAGTCAATCAGGTTCGCTCTGAGGTGAAATTGTTATGTCTGAAGCTCACATATCTAATTTAGGGTTTTGGGCCTCGGTCATAGGCACAAAACATGAAGGATTTCACTGTGGTAGCATGCGCAGAAGCTCATATGTGTGGTTGAGCCTTCTAGTCACACATATAACTCTCCATCCATGTGACTAGGGGTTTAAGGTTTCCGCAGTCCATATTTGACCCCAATCGCTCGCGTGTCAGGGTTAAGGGAGCAACTGGGAAAGTTATAGTCACTCACATGAAACCTCCTCCGTGTGACTAAGATCTAAGATATGAAATCTCAAGATTTCGAAGATTTCTCTTAGTGATCGCAAGGTCCGGAAGTTGACTGCAGACAATGACAGTTCATTACAGTCTTCATATCATCGTTTTGAGCATATACATTGTTGGGTTCATTTCATGGATGTTGTAGTTGTTTTGTTGGTTAGTTGAATAGAAGAAGATATGGACCATTGTAATCTCTTTTGCTAAATCATTTGATGACAATCTAAGAAGAAGAATTTGCAAGGGTTTTCCCCATAGTGGGTTTTGCCCTGGTCTCCAACCAATCATGGTGTCTCTATGTGTGAATGATTTTATTCTATTGTTCCGTTATGTTTTGCTGCATTGATGATGATGACATTTTTCTTTCTACATAGTTTCATATGATGATTAATAATGATGTAAATCTCAATAATGTTATGATGTTATGGGGTGAGCTTAATGTATTAATGAAGAAATGCAATTATCAAATCAAAGAACAATATAGCCCTATGAAAAATTAATAGTAGATTCAATGAGAGCAAGTATATGGGAAAAGAAAGTGAGTTGTGAGTTCAAGATAGCTATAGCGAGACCAAGAGAAATTTGATCAAAAAGAGAGGTTCAAGTTTGCTTGAGCAGTAGGCCTAGTCCTCTAGAGGTCGAGTTTTCTCTTGTATGATGAAGTAAATCAGTTGGGCCACACATGTGGGATGAGAGGGCCAAGTGCGGGTTGTATGAGAGGGATGAGCAAGGGTTCTGAGGCCGATATTATTGTTGTGTAATTGTTGTAGTGAATTCATGTAACTGCTATAAGAAATATTACTCCTAAAGCTAAATAAAATAGCCCAACTTTTGTAGGTTTTCCCCACAGTGGGGTTTTCTTGGTATATATGTGTTATTTTGTTGATGTGATTGGTTTCATGTGAATTTTATTTCATAATTTTATTGTTGTTAATTAACCCAAAGTATTGGATGTTACAAATTAGATAGATAAAATTTGTTTTGGTTCTATTCCGCGGAAATTTGTTGAGCAATTAATATGTAATTTAGTTATACAAATTTAATATGTTATAAGCTATGAATATCAAGCCAAGTTTATTTGACATAGGTTTTAGGACAAAAAACAAGATTTCAATTTTCAATCTCTTCAAGGGTTTTATTCTACAATGATAACCAATCTTCAATATGAGGATCAGATTGACGGGGCTTTTAGAAGGATTGAATCACTTCTATTCTCAATGAGAACATGTTGTGGGCCTATGAAAGTACATACGTTATTCCATCATAAAATGATCCCATTTCCCGACTAGGCAAGGATTTGGGATGATTTTGTCGAGCAGGAGATCCGAGAAAGTAGTTAGCAGGGAGATCAAAAGAAGAGGTTCAAAGAAGAGGAGAACCTTGCTTTGAATACCAAGGATAAGAAAAAGGCCAAGAAAGGTCCATGCGAGGGGTCTTATTCCTAGATGGGAAGAAGAAATATGTGATTGAGGTGAAGAGTTTTATTTCCATCAGTTGGGTCACTATGCTAGTGAATGATAAAATAAGAAGAACAAGGGAAAGAAAAAGAAGCATGTTGTGGCTACTATAGAGGTGACGAGTTTGTAGCACAATTTGAGAATGAGTTTTCACTCAGTACTTTTCTCTTAAATTTAGTTGCCAACAGCATGTGGTATATTAATAGTGGGGCTTCTCGCTACATATAAGGTAGTTTGTAGGTGAGAAGTCCCACTGTCAATTGTAGTTTGAGCCAGTGCATGTGTTGGTGAGTAGAAATTTAAGGCTAGTATAATTTTGGCATAGGATAATGACCCTTATTCACCATGGAACACTTAATGTGCTCAAGGAGATAATTATGTGGTTGCTTGAGATGACGGTTGAGAGATCTGAGTAGCGACACTAGGTCCAAAAGGATTTTGGATCTAGTACACTTAGATGCTTGTGGGCCCATGTAATCAATATCCTTGAGTGGGTATGATTATTATATTACATTCATTGATGATTTCTTCAAGAATGCCTGGATATATTTTTTGAAGAGTAAGGATGAGGTCTTTAGTGGGTTGAAGGAGTTTAAGGCTCTCATGGAGAATCATACAGGGAGGAAGATAAAGACAGTGAGGTTAGATAATGGAGGCAAGTACACCTTGAATGACTTCAAGTAATTATGTGCTCAAGAACATATCAAGAATGAGTTGAATGTTTCATACAACCCTCAACATAATGGGGTTGTAGAATGGAAAAACAAGGCTATAGTTGGAGCGGCCAAGGCCATGCTCCATGATCAAGATTTGGTGTGGTTTTTGTGGGAAGAGGCCTGCAACACTGTTGTATACCTATAGAATAGAAGAGCACACAAGGTGTTGGGAAAATGGAAAAAAGAGGAGGCGTTCATGGGGAAGAAATTGGATTTGGGGCACATTTACATCTTCGGATGCCTTGTGCATTTTCATGTTTTCGAAGAGAAGAGAATCAAGTTGGAACCAATTGCAAAGAAGGGTATCCTTGTAGGATATAATGAGACATCAAAGGCCTATTGAGTTTACATTCTTTCCCTTAGGAAGACACTTATACATAGGTAGGTGAAGTTCGAAGAGGAGAGGGATCTTCAGAAGTCTAGAAGCTTGATGGAGGTTTAAGAGCGAGGAGCAGACATTGAAGGTTGATGTAGCACATATTCCTCAAAGTATGGTCACACAAATTGGAGGGAAGAGTAAGTAGGCCGAGCAGGTTGATTAGGAGGAGGAGCAAAGGATTCCTCAATCTCAAACTCCTACCACATGGAGGAACAAGAATAGGTGGGTTGAGCAAACACTGAGAGAGGCCTAGGAGTACGTTGGTACTCCATAGTATTCAATGAGACAGAGTAAGCCTCTCGAGCGCTATTTTGGGTATATGGAACTTATGAGTAAATTGTTTGAGGCGAAGCCTTCTAGCTTGTAGGAGGCATCCAAGCAACAGGTGTGGATGGATGCCATGTTGGAGGAGTATGCTTCCATCATGAATAATAGCATTTGGAAGGTAGTGCCACATCCAAAAGGCAAGTCAGTGGCGGGCTTTAAAAGGTTGTATAGGATTAATCATGTTACAGATGGGAGCGTGGAGAAATTCAAAGTGAAAAATGTGGCTAAGGAATTTTTATAGAAGGAATGGATCGACTATGACATGACCTTTGCTCCAGTAGTAAGGCACTCATCCACTAAGCTATCATTTTTGTAGCAGCACAGATGGGTTGGAGGATTTTCCAAATGGACATGAAGATAACCTTCCTCAATGGAGTTATTGAGGAAGAGATCCACATAGAGGAGATAAAGGGTTTGGAGGTGCATGGGATGGATTCCTATTTATGCAGGTTGAGGAGAGAACTATATGGACTCAAGTAGACTCCTAGGATGTGGTATGCATGTATTGACAATTATTTGCAAAGTGTTGGATTCACTAAGAGTGTGGAAAACCCAAACATGTATTACATTCAGGTGAAGGGTGAGGCTCTCATGTTGGTGTTTCATGTTGACGACCTATTTCTCACTACGTCAGAGGAGCTCATAGCACACTTCATGTGTGATCTTGTAGGATATTTGAGATGATTGACTTGAGATTGATGCACTACTTATTAGTGTTGGAGGTGTGGCAGAGGGAGGGAGAAATATTCCTTGGACAAGGAAAGTACACAATTGAGAACTTGAAGCGATTCAGGATGGAGGACTGCAAGACCATGTCCATGCCACTGATTACCAACTAGAAGAAGATCTAGGCTTCCAAATCAGAGGTAATGGACACAAATTTATACAAACAATTGATAGGATCGCTTATGTATACAATTAACACTAGGTCATATATTGTTTCACTGTGAAATTACTCAGTTAGTTTTTTATAGAGCCTAAGCGACTGCACGAGGTAGTTGTGAAACATGTTTTGAGATAACTCTGAGTCACATTGAGTATGGGTTGAGGTATATTCAGCAAGATGGAGTGAAGCTTGAGGGGCACACTAATGTAGATTGGGCAGGTAGTACAACTGACAGGAAAATCTCTTTAGGGTGTAATTTCAGTTTTGGATCACAAGCAGTCTCTTGGTACAACAAGAAACAAAAGCCAGTTGGACTGAGTTATGTAGAGGCTAAGTATATGGCAACCAGTATGGTTACATGTGAGGTTATTTGGCTTTAGAGACTTTTTGTTGGGATTTTTGATAAGGAGATAGATTCGACTACCATTTACTGTGATAATAAGAGTTGCATCAAAATATATGAGAATCTAGTGTTTCATGACAAGTTGAAGCACATGGAGATCAAGTACCACTTCATTATTTATTGTGTGCAGAAGGGGACAATGAAGTTTTAGTGCATTCCTACATACGAGCAAGTAACACTACATCTTGACCAAGGCCTCGATGAAGGGAAAGTTTCAATTCTTTAGGAATAATTTGGGTGTTGTATAGAACACCTTCCTTGCTAAGAGGAAGTGTTGACTTCAGTAATTGTGGAAGGTCTTCTTGTTGGAAAATCAGAAAGACAATAAATATTTTCTCGATCTTGATAATTACTTGTGATGTTACTTGTTATTATGATTCTTTATATCTTATTTCTTTAGTTCATCAAGCAATTATACAAAGGAACATCACATAAGAACACAAGATGTAGGCACATGCCAGGGAAAACCCCCCTTGAGGGGAAAACCCAATCAAAGTAATTATTCCTTTCAATAGTATTTCTTGAGACTCTTCACCCTAGACCTTGACCAGACCTTCCCTCCACACCAATTTAGCCTCTAGAAGATTGATATCTTTCCAGCAACTTTGACTATATAGTAACTTGCAGTAACTCATGACTTTTGGCAGCAGTCCATCTTGGGAGACTTCGTTCTCCCAGTCCAGAGCACGAAATAGAGAGATAACACCACCAAAATTTCAATTTTCCTTGACTGCTTAGACTCCCCCAAACTCACAATTCACTTCGGCTTCTCGACAGTAGACTTTCCCAAACTCCTACTTCACACTTCTGCCCAGAAGAGAGAGAATGAGAAGTGATGCTCCAAATGAATTCATAGTCCTTCCTTTTATAGGCTTCTTGTGGGGTAGAATGGGTCCTTAGGCTAACTTGATCTTCTCTTAGGCAGACATGGTGTGGAGGTTCCATAATTCATAATTGACTCAATACTTAACCTTTTTACATGATTCAAAATCCCAAGAATGGTTTTTTTAAATGTACAATAATTCCATAGACCCAAAATAAATCTTAGTAGTCCTCAATGGGGATTTTGACCTAAAACATGGTGACCCCAGCATGAAACCCACGATTTAATAAGTCACAATAATAATAATAATAATTATTTTCTTATTATTTTGACAAGTACATTATTGAAGACTGAACATAGTTACTTTCTCCAACACCCCCTCTTAACTAGGGAGGTATTCATAATGCACGTATATAATGGAAGATCTCAAACTATATGAACCATGAAGAAATTTAGGCACTGCAATGCCATGGAATAGATTCCTTACTAGGGTAATCTATCCAATGAGTCACTCAATAATTTAGGCACCGCAATGCCATGGACTAGATTCTTGACCAGGGCAATCTATCCAACCAGTCTCTCAACAATTTAGGCACCGTAATGCCATGGACTAGATTCCTGAACATGGCAATCTATCCATGTGGGACTAAGGTGGACTTAAGATTTTAGCCCCTCTAGGTACCATCAAGCTTACTTGCTAATCACCAACCCAAAAATCCAGTTGTGTAACAGAGCTCAATAATCAACACCACCTTTCCAACTTCGGGAACATAGACATCAACACAATGTGTTAACCAGATGTCTCCCCAGGAAATGCTTCACTCGCAAAGCCTCAACACCCCTTGATCCAACAAATCAAGAATGTCCAATCTCTCCCAATCAACCTGATTGGTAGCATGCTTTCCTTCGAGAGATTCATATTTACAAACACAACCCCAAAATACTTTCACATGTACATAATCAAATATAAACCTCCTAGGTATTATAGACAACATATTTTTCTTCTCATCTTTCCATAGTAGGACTATCAACTGAATATTTGACATAAGATTCTTTGATCATATGTTTTCCTTCCTACTTCAGATGAAGCAACATATTCTTTAATCAGATCCTGCTTTCCTTCTTTCAATAGCAAAATGCATTCTCCAATTTCCTTTTCCTGCTCATGGCCTTCACTCAGACTTACGACTGTTAGTCCTGGTCTAGTGCATGATACATGAAGCAGAGAACCATATCTGTCACTCCCTCTCAACTAGGAATCACCTCTTTAACTAGACTCCCTCTTAATCTTAGGGAGATCTCTTCTATTCATGCTTCCTCCGGGAGATCAACTTCTTATTTTTCTACATTGGATAATCTTTCATGGCTGCCAACTATTTCATTAGAGTTATCATCATCCTCATCATGCTTGTCACATCAAGCATCTTCACCAAGTAGAAGATTGTGTACCTGCACAACTTGGATAACAAGTACAACCAAAACTATAGAAGCATGATGTTAGCCATATCAGAATCACATAAGCATTTCAAATTTATTCATATCATATACCCAAACTTAATTATAAATAAGAGACATATGCTCTTCAACATCTTGTTAGGGACTTTATACACCCTATACTCCTTCATACGATCATTCATTCCATTTAGGGTTTCAATGTGTCTTCCAAAGGTATGAGATACCTTACTACAACATATAGAAAGCTCTAGAAACCATTCACATAAATATCGACCTACAAATCATCTAACAACCTTCCAAAATACATGTGTTAGACTTCTCAGTAGGGATTCATACAAATCCTATATTTCATAGAAAATAATCAATCAATCACAACTTAGTCATTAACCTGATTAGCTTCCACTAGGGTTAGTTCCAAACCCCTAGATTTTCAATCAACAATTAATTAGTCATTAACATGACAAACTACTACTAAGGTTATTTGCAAACCCTAGATTTCTGAGCAATCATCATACTCAACCAAAAAATTCAAATTTCAACAATTTCTTTACAAATCTCAAATTGTCATACAGTCAACATTCATCGGATATTTCTACTTCGACTAAGGTTTGACTCCAAAACCCTAGAATTCCATTTTCAAAATTTCAACAATCTTATACAAATCTCAAATAATCTTATTCTAGAGATTTTACTTTGACTAATATTTAATTCCAAAACCTTAGATTTCCAACAACAACCATTTCATGCATAAATCTCAGATTGTTATATTTCACACTAGACAATGTCACTACTAGGATTTAACTATAACACCCTATATTTCCAAATATCAACATCCTAGAATTTCACACAAGGACTTCATTAAATCATAAGACTCATTACCATCAATGATTAGGTCAACACACATATCTAGGAATTTGTAACCATACATAAACAAATCATATGTTCAATAACATTAATGCATCTGACCTAGACCAAGCTAGGGATTCAACCAAAAGGGCATATCTCTATATGCCTATATTTCATCATCATGAAATATTTCATATCATGTGTTAGTAAAACCCAACTTCACAACAATATCAAATAATAATTAGACAAATAATCATTTTGATTACACTAGGGTTTGATTAGACAACATACACATACCAAATAAATCAATTCTAAGACAATATAAGGGTCATTCTCACAAATTCCACCAAACCCTAATGAGCTAGGGTTCCAATGTAGAACACGCATTCCACCAAACCCAAATGAGATAGGGTTCCAATGTAGAACACACATTCCACCAAATCCCAATAAGCTAGGTTTCCAATATAGAACACACATTCCACCAAACCCTAATGCGCTAGGGTTCCAATGTGGAAACATAGAAAACCCTATATTACCAAAACTTCAAAGGTTCTGAGATTTTAGATCTTATAATTCCATCCTAAAAAATTAGGATTTCCCGATCATACCAAAATCCCAAACATGAAATCATCAAGAAAGACTCCAACTAGCATTTCACAATATCCCTAATTAGTTTAGGGTTTCAAACATTCACAACAACATACCCTTTAGTTAGTGTTTTCCATAACCTGTCTAAGGTTCTACCAAATTATATAAGAGTGGGGTGGGTAGATTTATCAAGAGATGAATCACCTAGACAAGAATCACTAGGATTCAATATTGCTAGTCATAACAAGGTTAGTAATATATCATCAAATGAATAATATTTTCAAGCAATGAATTCAAAGCATACCTTTGTTTCTTGACTAACCTTGTCTTGAGAGATCCTCCTTCTTGTGGATGTTTTCCCTAATCAAGACAATAGAGGGAGAATGGTGATTAGTATTTAACATAATCAAAACTAAATGAATGCATGAGCCCAAAACTGAAAAGACATGAGATACTTATCTTTTTCTGGAACAATCTCATTAATGGCTAAGAGATCATCCCTGAGTCAAACTATCTTCTTTAGTCATCTTCGTATTCCTCAGCTCATTCTTCATACTTTCTATTTGACCAATGTTCTTAATAGTGAAAAACATTGACAAGGATTCATACATCTCCTAAGCATGATCGATGTTAGCGATGAATGGGAAAATATTTTCTTTTATCCCTTTATCATCAGAGTCATAGCCACCAATTCTAGATCCCTGAATTTCTCTTTCTCAACATCACTGGCTTCTTTTGTAGGCTTCTTTACATTTCCTTTTACCAAATCCAATACCTTGTTCTTCTCGAGGATGAGGTCAATCCGCTTCTTCTAGGATCTAAAATTAGATGCTCCTTCAAGCTTGTTGTCTCCCTTGATAGAGTTAAACATCTTACTTGAATATGATAGATTCCTTCCCTAGGATAGTGCCTCTGAATAGATATGCCTTTTACTTCTTTCTTCACCAAAGCTCTGAAACCATGTTGGAAAATCATAAAGGTAGTAAATATTTTCTCGATCTTGATAATTACTTGTGATGTTACTTGTTATTACAATTCTTATATCTTATTTCTTTAGTTCATCAAGCAATTACACAAAGCAGCATCACATAAAACAATGAACACAAGATGTAGACACCTGCCAAGGCAAAACCCCCCTCGAGGGGAAAACCCAATCAAGGTAATTATTCCTTTCAATAGTATTTATTGAGACTCTTCACCCTAGACCTTGACCAAACCTTCCCTCCACACCAAGTCAACCTCCAGAAGATTGATCTCTTTCCAACAACTTCGACTATACAACAACTTGCGGAAGCTCACGACTTCCGGCAGTAGTCCAACTTGGGAGACTTCATTCTCCCAATCCAGAGCACGAAACAGAGAGAGACCACCACAAAATTTTGATTTTCCTTGTCTCGTTAGACTCCCCCAAACTCGCATTCACTTCAGCTTCCTGGAAATAGACTTTCCTAGCCTCCTACGTCACACTTCTGCACGAAAAACATATTTTCACACTTCTTCCTAGAAGACAGAGAATGAGAAGTGATGATCCAAATGAATTTGTAGTCCTTCCTTTTATAGGCTTGTTATGGGGTAGAATGGGTCCTTAGACCAACTTGATCTTCTCTTAGGCCGACATGGTGTGGAGGTTCCATAATTCATATTTGACTCAATACTAAACATTTTTACATGAATTAAAAGGCCAAGAAGGGTCTCTTTAAATGTTACAATAATTCCATAGACCTGGAATAAATCCTAGAAGTCCTCAATGGGGACTTTGACCTAAAACGTGGTGACCCAAGCATGAAACCCATGCTTTAGTAAGTCACAATAATAATAATTCTTTTATTTATTATTTTGACAAGTACATTACATAATGACTCAAGCACAGTATTTAAGACCGAACATAGCTAATTTTTCCAACACTTCTAGCCTTATGTCTTTACTAGAATGACCTTTTTTTCCTCTTTATGAGCTTGCATGTGACATGCAAGTTGCATATGACACATGGAGTTTACATGTTGATTGCATGTGACATGTGGAGCTTACATGTTGATTGCATGCAACATGTGGAGTGTGCAAGTAGGTTGCATGCTAGATGTGGAGTTGCATTCATGCAGATGAGTTACATGTAGCATGCATGAGATATGCATGTAATGCAAGCTAAATTATGACTAGTACTTGAGTTAAAGTAAAGAAAGCTAAAGATAATAAAGTTAACTAAAGATAAGTAATTTAGGAGTGTGCAAATGGGTTGCATGCATTCAGGTGACTTACACGTGACAAGCATGAGATATGCATGTGATGTAAGATAAATTTATGACTGGTACTCGAGTTAAAGTAAAAAAATCTAACGATAATAAACTTAACTAAAGATAAGTAATTTATCCTAAATTAACTTGACAAGTTAATTTTTGTCGTTGATCTTAGGTAAGAAAAGTTATAAATTGAGCCTAAGGGTTGAGCTGAAGACACAATTGATGAGAACACGTTAGAAATATCAACGAGAGCAAGTATTTAGGCAGAGAAAGCGAGTTGTGAGGTCGAGCAAGTTATAGCGAGACCAAGAGCGAGTTGATTAGCAAGAGAGGGTTGAGTTTGCTTGAGCAGTAGGTTGATTCATCTAGAGGTTGAGTTTTCTCTTTAACATTGAAGTAAATTAGCTAGGACACGCATGTGAGATGAGAGGGCCAAGTGTGGGTTGTATAAGGGTGTTGAGTGAGGGTTTTGATGATAATATTATTGATGTGTAATTTATGTAGAAAAATAGTGTAATTGTTGTCAGAAATATTGCTCTTGGAGCTGACTAAAAGAGCCCATCATTTGTAGGTTTCCCCACATTGGAGTTTCTTGGGTATATCTATTTTATTTTGTTGGTGTGATTAGTTTCATGTGAATTTTCTTTGATTTCTTATTACTATTAATTAACTTAGGGTGCTATTAAAAATCATATAGATGAAAAAAATAAAAATAGTAATAATAAATAAATAAATTGGTTCTATTATGTAGAAATTTGTTGAGAAATTATATGTAACTGGGTTATAAAAAAAATTAACACAAAAGAGGATGATCTCCTCAAAATAAACTTCAAAAGTAATGTATAATGTCTCCAAGGGATATTCTTACTCCTCAAGCCAAGTGAACCATCCTTGAAGTCATGGGAGGGGACTAGTACATCCACACACGCCAAACATGGCCCTCCATGTAATCCCTAAGTTGGATGTCCCATCAAGTTAGATAAAAAATGCCTCCAAATGAGTGTTAGGTGAGTTCTCAAGTAACTACGATGTGGCATGACATAATAAGCCCAATGCTTGAGGAAGTATGTCGAAATATTTTTATCAATACCTTGGGACCATGAACTATCTCATGATATGTGAATTGCATTGCGAATTGTGAAGATATCCAAAAATTTGTATGAAACTAATTCCATCCTCAAAACCTAATGTGCTTCAACATAAGGATCTCACATCATGATCAAATGATAAGCCAATACACACTCAAATTCTCTATCTCAAAAAGATACATTAAAACAAGTAGGTACCCTAACAACCCAAAGCTCAAAAATACAAGGGTAGTGAAGAAATTCACCAGGGTTATCCTCGTGCGCAAATAAGGGGTAACAAGCCACTCATTGGAAGAAGAAGTAGACGTTGCATTTAAAGAAAACCAAAATAAAATAAAATTGCATGTCCATGAGAATAAGATTTAAAAGGAGTATCAATACTAATGTTTTTAGAATTTTCTTCCAGAATTATCGCATCCATTTTTGTTATAATCAACGTTTCGAGCCATCCACCGTGGCTCATCATCCGGATAGATCTATAAATGTGAAGGGTAGATCTCGTCGGAACTGAATAAATGAAGGAGTGAGCTATGTGGAGAAGGAATGTTGTTAGCCGACCATGCCATTATTTATAATGATAATTTTTAAAATATATATTATTTTTATTTTAATTATTTTTTTTCTTCCTTTCTTTTTTCTATTAATTTTAATTAATGATAATTTTAATTAATTTTAATTTTAATTAAATTAAAATTTCTTTTTCTACACACAATACAAATCGCAGAAGCCTCAAAACAATAATACTAATGTTGTTATTTATCATTATTTCTTCTAAGGTTTTCATCTTCTTAAAACATTTAGACTCTAGCTGACCATCTCACCACAAAAATTACAGAGTCTCTCAATTTTCTTACCTTTCAATTTAGTTCCTTTATCACCATTGGGAGTAGAATATGGTTGATAGGGAATGGGACCCTTATTTTGTTTGTTATTGGGAAGATGATGTTTTTTCATATGCATAGGGCCTTTCTTTTCTTGTGCTCCTATGACTCTACTAAATGTACCTATAGAGCTAATCGCTCTAAGATGCAGGAGCTTATCTTCCTCTAATATGCAAGAGATTATCTTGCTCTTTAATCAAATAATCACAAAATTATTCAAAAGATGGTATTTTATAAGTAGCCTCTTGACTAATAAGTGTTTTTTGGTGGAGTGAAAAGCAGGTACAAAAATAGAAGAGTCATTATCAAGCTTATCAATAATAACATATATGAGTGGCTCCTCCTTCCTTGTGATCTTACATTCTTCAAGCAAATGTCTAAGTGCTTTAAATTTATATAGAAAATCTTTGATACAAGATATATCACTAAAATTTATAGCAATCAATTAATTTTCAAGAAGTTTTTACCAAACGAAGTTTCTACCTTTTATCAAGCTACATTTGATTTCTCAAATTCCTTGAAGGTGACACTACAAATTATAAAAAATGGACATTTTGATTAATCTTTGTTCTCTGTCATTTTTATCATCATGTTTGGATCTCTTTAGTTGTTGAACATAGGTAATTTATTTTCCCAACGTAATTTGGTAAAGTCCCTTACTTTATGGTAAATCCATCATATAGGTTTTCCATTAGAAGTTGTATGAATGAGATCAGTTGGACTAGCAATATGGAAATACGTAGGTGATATAGCTTAGAAAGAAGAAATTAACTATCCAACTAGAAAGAGCTAAATGAAATAGTCAATTGAAAAAATGCCACTAAAAGTGGACTATAATGTCAAGGTTGTGCCCTTTTGAAAAAAGAGAATAAAATAACCAAGATACAATTAGTAAGGGGAGGTTGATCCATTGGTGATGGGTGCACAATGACCTTATTGGCTTGTAAAGAGAAAAATATTGCCCTCCTTGTCTAACTTTATTTATAAAATTATCTTTACAATAAAATAAGTGAACCACCTTTATAAAATAAGTGGGAATCACATTAAAAAGGCTTGAAATCGACACCAATATTTTGATAAGGTAACCATTAATCAAGTGATCTAGTGGGAGTAAGGGGACCATGTTTTCTTTACTCAAAGTCTCCTCGAAGTGTGTGCTTAACTTAAAAGCCTTACTTTTGTTTGCAAAAAGTTTAAACATCTTTGCACATTAAAAAATTAAAAAATAATAATAATAAAACAAAAAAATCGAAAATAATCCAAGATTTTAGAAGCTCATGGTTATATCTTAGTCATGCAACCCTCCCAATCCCCCATTTCTAATTTACCAAGATTCCATAAGGCACAAGAAAAATATAATACACATACAAGACACATTTCCTCTATGTTTATAATTTGTTGAGATCACATAACACATAGGGAAAATAGTATACATAGCTCGAAAAGGAAGAAATGTAGAAGTATAAACATAAAAGTTGAAATGAAATAAAACAATATGAAAATAATAATAATAATAAAATAAAATAAAATAAAAAATAAAAATAAAATATTTGTATACCTCTAAATATGACATAAGCAATTGTATCTTGGGCAATTAGAAATATTTTCAAGTGAAATAAAAAGGGTCTCCAACTAAAAAAAGACACTCCAAATGTAGTAGAGTGGTTTTCTTAAACCATAGGTGCTTAGAAATACTAGAATCCATAAGTTCTTTGATTCATGTAGTGACATAAATTCTAGACCTCGATCAAAATTGAGTGTTGGTCTTTATATGGGCTATGATACCATGACCAACAAATAGGATATATGCTCAAAGGATAAACACCTTAGAGCAACTGTTTGCGCAAACAAATCGAATTAGTACACAAGTGTATTATATCCAAATAAAATCCTCAAAGAGGGAAACGTTGCATGGCCCCAACCAATATGCACACTTGAGGCAATATATTAATGAAAAAGGAAAATCGCCTAGATATGAATATATCATGATTGATCGTTAGTGAATAACCCTATATTTTATTTAAATAGAGATCAATATTTGGTGTTGAGCCGCATATCAAATATTGTTAATATGCAACAAAAGTTGAATTGTTTGATCGCTTTATGTTTAGAACATAATCATGATCATCGTATCACTTTAGGTTTATAACAGAATCATGACCATTGGATCACTTTATGTCTAGAGCATAATCATGATCATGAGATTAGTTAATTAGAAAAGCACACTAAAGAAACACACTTTGCCTAAATACACATGTTACCAAATTGAACTTAACTGACTCCTTAAGTTTGTAAACATCCTAACAAAGATCCCTTCATAACACTTGAGACTTTTTCTTTTGACATCAAAAGAAACGTGTTAAAGATGTGAACTCATAAGAAAGAGGAAGCACACACCAATCAGGTGATAATTGAAACAGTCAAATCTGTTATAACATATCTCTGCATCACTAAATCACACCAATTTTAATTGATATAAACACAACTCAAATCACAGAAGAAAAAAAAAAAGTTAAATAAATGAAAAAAATATTTTGAATAACCATAAAAGAAAAAAAAAATGTTTGAAAGATAAAGTGAGACATTAAAAATTTTAAAGTCATTGAAAGGAATTTATAACTTGTGTTAAAGCTTTGTACCGATAACTTTGCTAACAAAGTTACAATACCTCGGTTAAAAAGTCCCAGAACATGGAATGCTGTGGTTTTAACCAAAGTTCAGTTGGATCAAATAACCATGTGGTGGAAGGCTTGAAACAATTTGAAAAACATTAATACATTTTATCCAAAAGAAGTTGATGGATTTGGAATTATGCTATAACTCTAGGGAATTTATAAATAAGATTCCTATTATTTGGAACACCAATCAATTATATGGAAAAAAAAAATCATGAATACTTCAAATATGGCCAAGGCTTACAATCTTACAACTTTCATAATGATAAATATATTTCATCTAGTTGACAACTTTCTCTCACAAACAAAGAATGTTAAGGGTGCATTGTAACAAAACATGAACCAAGATATTTTTCTTATATGGATGGCCCTCTACTCGAAAATAAATATGGTTGAACTTCAGTACTAACATTATTAACACTTTAAAGTAGTTGAGAAATAGCTTAAATTGTGTATGGTTTATTCATGGTAGTTTAATTTTCATAGGAGAATACAAACTAACCTCACAAAATATCCAATTAGAATATTATGTCGAAAGCCAAATAATTAATTGATTAGGTAATTATAACCAATTCTTAATTGTTTTTTTTTCAAAAAGAAGTGATATAGAGACAAAAGAAGGGAGTAGGTCTTGGAATTTTTAGAAAGGCATGTGTATAGTAAACTAACGTTTTTTTTTTGTAAGCTAGGTGAACATATTTATTTTATAAAAAGACTGATTTAACATTGATAACAAGCATGTCCCAACAGAACTTAAACAATAATAGTCCTTCCATAACTTGTTCCCAGTGATCAACTTTGAATCAAAAGAGAGCTAAACAGACTTAACACCATGCTCACTACATAGCCCTTCAAAAGGTCCATGCAATGGATATATCGGGCTTGACAAAAAAAAAGAGAACTGAAACCATAAACACATATAGTTTGAAGCAACATAAAGACATAAATATTGCATAGTAGACATAGACCAAAACTACACCAAAAGCCAGTGTTGAAGCTACTAATCTAAGACAATAACTGGAGAGATAGCATGAGAGTTTCCTAGAGGTGTTTCTTCTGTTAGTGCATTAACAACAGTTGGGCTGCTATGAGCTAGAGCCAAAATCAGAATCGGATAATAACGAGTGTTCCACCCAAGTCATTCTGACATCTAAGTCATCCAGATTGTACCTTATGTCCTGAAGAATTTTTTTAATCTCCTCTTGCCCTGCAAATAGTTGATAATGGTCCACTTGTTTGTCATTGATGACCATGTGAAGCAAAGTTTCCAATTGTCTGTGCAATTCCACTATATAAAGGAAGTAGAGTCTCCTTTTATAGAATTTTCTTGGATCGGGAGTCCATCTGAAGGTGGAACTAGAAATTTAAGAATCTAAAAAGTATGCCCTGTTGCCAAATTATTTGGCTTCTAGTTGGAGGATCTTGTTCCTTACTTCCAAAGGAACGGTGTCGAAATGGTAGGCCAATAAATGCCATCTGAATAAGTTATCACACCTCCTTGAAGACTAGGAATATGTCATCGAGGTTCCATGAAGTTAGTTTCCCAAGTTGGAGTGGACCAAGGTGGATGAAAGACAACTGACACATTCAGGTCGGACCTTGAGAGCCTAGACTACTCCCAAACTGGATGAAAACAATATGGAGAGTAAATTGGGCATAAGGTGTAGGTCGTGTCGTAGCAATAGGGAAAGTACCATGTAACAACATCATCAAGAACCTCAGTGACCACTAAACACACACACCCCAAATCCACCCACCTCTGGTCAAACAGAAATATATTACCATTTGCATACCAAACACAAAACCCTATGACTCTACCAATAAATCTAAACCTTTGTGTTACTAAACAGAGGTTAAAACCATAAAAAGAAAATGTTCCCATGTACCATACACTGCAAACGAGGATGGGACAACTAAATGGAATTCCAACTGAATCAGGTAATTGAGAGGAAGCAGATGACGAGTTTGAAAGCAGGATTAGTTTCTATATTATGAACAAACAAGACGAAGAACATGAGAACCTACCACAAGCAATTCCTCGATCTAGACCCAAACTGAAATGGACTATGAAAGACATACACTGGGAAAGGTAAGGAGGGAGGATATAAATTAGTTAACAGACCTATCATCGGTTCGCCCAGAAGCATTGGTTGAAGTCTGAGATCATGTATGAGGAGCAGGTGGTGGGCATCAATGAACATGAAACAAAAGAACCACCATCCTGTAGAAATGCCACCACCTTTATAAAGACAATTCCTTGCTGGCGAGCAGCGCAGACGAAAACCTGAGTCTGTAGACGAAATCACACAGGAGAGATAGGTGGGCACGTGGGCACACATATTGAAGCCCACATTTAACATTCCAAACATGTGCTCCCTATTCTTAGATGTCGCCATGAGAAAAATCAACTGTCAGAAACTACCAAAAAACGGAATGTCTAGATGATACTTCACTACCACCCACTTACCCCTCTTTAAATTGACAAGACAATAACCATTGTGATTGAGCGTGAAAAATACAAGGAGGACACGCATACATCGCCACCAGACAGTTGGTGATGATACCTCTACCATCGAGCTATGACAACCGATCACCCACTAATAGTGTGTGCACATCAATCATGTGCTTTGGCGTCCTACCCCTCCTTAAATGCACCCCCATTGAGGAGGGGTCCACACACCTACCATGTCATATTCGCATTGACATTCAATATGTGCTCAGCTACACACTCCCAGTCATATTGCATCCACTGATGGATTTTAGGGATGATCTCCTCAGGATCCTCATCGAACCATGGTGCATTGTAATGTAGGCCTTGTGTGCTATTGCTCCAGTCTGCTAGTACATCTGCCACTCAGTTACCATCCCACTGTGTGTGATGTGGGATAATAATTTAGAAAAACAATGGAATTTTTTTAATGTTGTGAATTATATATATTAGTCTTCAGTTGTGGCATACTTGTTACATTTATTGATCATTTAATAATTTTAGGAGGCATTGTATTGCAATATGTGAATCTCTATGTACCTATAAAAATTTATAACCCTCCTGAATCGCTATTTTCAACCCCTTCTCCAAGCCAAGAATTTTTCCAATATTGTTTATGGATATACGATAGGAGGAAGTGTAAATACTCATAGGTTGATATGATTCATCTCCAAAAATTCCTCTGTTACTCATTGGAACTGGATTTCCCTTCGAAGCCTTATCGAAACTCAGTATTGTGAAGTGTCCTAGAGGTGGGGTAAAACTACTACTATTGTTGTACATCTAAACCAATGATTTCCTAGGATCAGAGTGCAAACTTGATGTTGCTAGATCTAAGTTTTTGAATATGTATGCCTCCAACCCTGTAGTTGAGTTTTCTCTCGCTATAAAGGATGACGTTGCTAGTGTCTCCCATATATTCTTGATAATGATATCGTGTAGATTAGCGACATTCCTTTTGTGTGTTTGAAATATCCTAAGATTTTTCTCCTTCCAGAGATTCGACAGGATGGACCCATAAGCGAGTCTCCAAGATTGTGATGTTGTGGGGTTACCAAGCTTGTTGTCTACACAATGCATGACAATTTCTTCAATTATGTAGGCTTGTGACTTGGTATTTGGAAAAATACGCCTATAATATCCTAGACTTCATGTGCAAAAGGGAAGGTTATGAAAATATGATGAGTTGTCTCTTCTACTCGAGAGAAAATGGAAAGATCATCGGCCATTTGTATCATTTTCTCCTTGGCAATCCCATGTAAGGGTTCTTCCATGTGCTAGAAGCCACAAGAAGAGTACCAGATTCGGCTATGTTTTACTATCCCATGGTTTGTTCCATAATCATGTATTATCATCAACATGGAAATTGGCCAATATCTGATAGGCTTGTTTTAAGGTGAATGCTCTTGTTGATTGATGGCCCAAACATAGCACATCCTATTGTTGTGAGACCCTGATGAGTCAACTCACTAGTATGTCTTGAAATTCCTGCCAGGGATAACTCGAATCACCGGACCAGTCTTCTTTATCCTTCCATTCTCTCCCTTCTTGATCCATTGTAGAAGGTTTCTAGAAGTAATCTATGAGGTTTTCCCCAAGGCGTTGGGAGAAATTTTAGATGAGGTGTAGATGGTTAATTTCATCTAGGCATTGGTACTGTTTCCACGATTCTTCCCAAAGGGTTGTTTTTTTCTCCATCTTTTATGTCCCAGAACGCATGCTGATGTATAAGATCTATGATTTTAAGGGCCCAATTCCATATAGGTGATCCTTTAATTGACCCTTTAAAATAGAGTCTCTCTCCTGTGACAAAAGAGGTAGGTACTTTTATTGCCATATCTTCTTCCAAGTTTTGGGTCCACCTTGTACCCACAGCCACCATAATTTCATTACATACGCTTGGTTGATCACCTGAGGATCTTTGATACCTAAACCTCCCATACACTTTGGGGCTACTAGGTTATCCCAACCAACCAAGGCCAATTTTATCTCTTTAGCATTTCCCCGCCATAAGAAATTTCTCCATAATGATAGAAATCTAGAGGCTACTGCAATTGGGATCGACATGATCGCTAGTTGATAGTTTGGGATGGCTTGCAATATTGCTTTCAGTAGTGTTAGATTTCCCAAGAATTTGAGTGATATGACACTCCAAGTGTTGATATTTTTTTGATTCTTATCTCAAATATATTCCCAAGAAGCAACTCTACTAATATGATAAACCAGCGACACCCCCAGGTACCTAGAAGGAAGCTGAACTTTTTGAAATCCCAGTATTCGGATTAACTGTGACTGTAATATTTTAGGGTAGTTAAAAAAAATATGTTTGTCTTCTCTCTGTTAATAAAAGTCCCTGATGATTTTTTCATTTTCCCTCCAAAATTTGTTAAGGTAGTCAAAGCTGGTTTTTCGAAGGCGCTCATCGGACCAGTGATCGATGCTACCCCTGTTAGGGTTTCTAAAAAATCCTGCCGCCCCTCCCCTTTGCGTCCTCGGCTTCTCTGACCTGCGACGCCGCTGATCTCCTCACCATGGTCATGCCGTCTGGAGGGGTGGGCTTTGCCCCCCCTCCCTCATCAGATCCCTCTCCTGACAAGTCAGTAAACGCAGAAGCTCCAGTCGGTCAAGGCCCTGACCCAACTAATGGCCCTCATTCAGATCCTGATAAAAACAACAATGGAAAAGCTGCTGCAGGTCAGACGGCAGCCAAAGACAAAGGAACAGACCAGAACAACTCGACGTCATGGCCAAAAGCATTCTCTGCAACATGCATTCCTAAATCTGCAGAGAGAATAAAAATAGATCTTCCCAGTGATCGAATCAACGCCCAAATCCAATACATGAGTGATCATGCACTCATAGGAAAGTTCCTCGGATTCTGGCCAACTGAAAAGGCCTTGCATGGCTGGATAGCCTCCAAATGGAAACCTAAGGGTCAAGTCTCTCTGCAGCTAGGACCCAAAGGTTTTTTCACTGCTATCTTCAACTGCCTGGAAGACAAAACTCGCATATTCGAAGGAGGGCCGTATTTCTTCAACTCTGCAGGCCTATATCTTCGAGAATGGAAAGCAAGGTTCGATCCAGACAAAGAGGACTTCTCCTGGGCTCCGGTATGGATACGCCTGTATTCTCTTCCAGTGGAATATTGGAATGAAGAGACATTAAAGGACATTGGCAACAGCCTAGGAGCCTTCATCAAAGTAGCTGAGGAAACCAAATACCGTAGATACACCTCCTATGCCAGGATCTGCGTACACATGCATCTGGCCAAAGAACTCACGAATTCGGTAAGTTTATTTCATGACGATTATGAATGGGTACAAACTATAGACTACGAGCACATTCCTTTTCATTGCAGAAGGTGCCATGAGCATGGCCATCTTTTCAGGGATTTCCCTCTGAATCTTCAGTCGAAAGCATTCGCATAAGAGACAAGTAAAGACGCTGAAGGATTCATGAGAGTTCCTAGCCGTAGAAAGCATACCAAGAAACCTCCAGTAGCTCCAGAAGAGCCTAAGAAGCCTGAAACTCGGAATAGCTTTGGAATCTTGTCTTCTCCAACCTTCACGGAGGATCATACTCTCATCCCATCTTCAGATCCCTCCCCCTCCACCCCTGTGCCTCCCCCACATCCTTCAGCCTCACCTTCTAAGTCCGCTCATATCCACACTCCAGCTTCAACCTCTACGGACAAAAATTTCGCCTCTAAAACAACCATACAATCCTCTGCCATGGAGGTTGATGCTTCTCTAGCCCACAATAGCAATCAAAGGTCAGATGAGGAGGAACAGGACAACCTATCACTCATGGAAGAAGGACCAGAAGGTGAAGATCTAGTAGATCTGGACCTACTCAAATTGGAAGCAGCATGTCTACAGAAAGATTT
Organism: Pinus tabuliformis; assembly: GCA_031772625.1. Taxonomy (NCBI): domain Eukaryota; kingdom Viridiplantae; phylum Streptophyta; class Pinopsida; order Pinales; family Pinaceae; genus Pinus; species Pinus tabuliformis. The sequence goes on from CM062817.1 coordinate 472,611,643, forward strand.
CAGTGAAATTCCCCCAAGGGAGATCGAAAGACTTGAAGGAGTTCTGATCAAAGCACAACAAAATAAATATCTCGGCATTCAAGCAGGTAGTCCTTGGGATGGTAAAAAAAATTGAAAGACACGAAAAAACGAGGGCGCAAAACGGATTTGCAAAGGACTATCATTATTGGAGAAATGTTGGTGGATTCTGGAGAATTCCCCAAGCTGACCAAGTTCTACAAAGCTCTTCCCCATGGTTCCTCATGAAGCTAATCTCATGGAATGTGCAAGGGCTTAACAGCCCTGCAAAACATAGAATGCTAAAAAATATGATTCAGCAAGAAAGGCCCTCACTAGTCTTTCTACAAGAAACCAAAGGCAATAGCACTGCACTGGAGAAAATTCTAAACAAAGTTTGGACAGGTTGTCGCTCAGTCTCTGTGGATGCATCAGGCGCTTCTAGAGGACTGGAAATCTTATGGAACCCTCAAATCCTCTCCCTTCAAGATTTCCATGCCTCTCACTTCTTCATTTCAACTACCTTCCACCTCATAGGTACCAACATCCATGGTCTTCTCACTAATGTGTATTTTCCTCAAGATCTTCAAAAAAAGCTGGATTTGTTGAACTCTCTCACAGCTCTCAGCTCTGGCAGAAGCCATCCCCTATGGATAAGTGGTGGTGACTACAACATTATTACGACGCTGGAGGAAAAATCCGGAGGCCGAGCAAGACTGGAAGGAGATAGCATTGGCTTTAAAGACTTCATATCAAGGAATCAACTCATGGATCTTCAGACCTCAAACGGTATGTTTACTTGGACCAACAAACGAAGAGGATCTCAGCACATAGCCTCCAGACTTGATCGTTTCCTCCTATCGGATAATGCCATTCATCTAGGCGGAGATTTCCACGCTTCCATTCTACCTCAAGCAGGCTCAGATCACTGGCCTATAATGCTTCAGTGGTCGCGTCCAGAGTCAAAGAGCAACAGACCATTCCGCTTCGAATCCTTCTGGTTCTCCCATCCTAACTTCAAAGATGTGGTAATAGCTGCCTGGAAATCCTTCACTCCCCCGCAGGAGCCAAGATGTTTCAATTTCAACAAAAGTTAAAATACCTCAAGCAAGTGCTGAAAACCTGGAATCGCACTCAGTTTGGCAACATATTCGATCAAAGGAAAGCGTTGGAGCAGCAAATGAATACGCTGCAACAGTGTATCATATCAGAGGGTCGAAAGGAGGAATATGCACTACAAGAGCAGATTCTCCTAAATCAGATTGAAACACGCAGGCAGCAAGAAGAGACTCTTTGGCGACAAAAATCTAGGATCAGATGGCTCAGGGACGAGGAGAAAAATACTAAGTTCTTTCACAGGTCAACCATTCAAAGGAGAATGCACAACAACATCGCCTTCATCAACAATCAACAAGGGGAGCGCCTGGAGATGCATGAAGACATAGTACAGGAATTCCAAGAATACTTTCAGGACACTCTTAGAGAACCGTTGGGTAGCAGAACTCAAGCCATACAAAATATAGTGCAGCACATTCCTAAAATCATTAATGAGGATCACAACAATAGGCTTCTCCAGCCTATCTCTTTGCAGGAAGTGGAGGATGCAATGGCCCAACTCAAGGATGGTAAGGCACCCGGTCCTGACGGATTCACAGCCAACTTCTTTCATGCTTTCTGGGAGCTTATTAAAACAGAGGTTTGGGAGCTAGTGGATGAATCTCGGTCAATGCATTGGGTTCTTCCTTCCCTAAATACGACCTTCATAGCGCTCGTTCCTAAAGTGGAAGAATCCAAGACTCCTGAAAAATATAGACCAATTTCATTATGCAATGTCATCTATAAGCTAATATCTAAAGTAGTGGCGAACAGACTTAAACCTCTTCTCCCTCTTCTCATCTCGCCAGAGCAGACAGGTTATGTAGAAGGGCGCCAGATTCTGGATGGCATCATTCTCTCCCTCAAAGTGATCCACTCACTCAAGATTCTGAAAAAACCAGGTATGATTCTCAAACTAGACCTCTCCAAAGCTTTCGATAAACTCAGCTGGACCTATATCAAACACATCTTACTAGCATTCGGCTTCAATGCCACCTAGACACGATGGATAATGAATCTCATTTCCTCCCCCTGCTTCTCCATCCTTCTCAATGGATCCCCGTCCCCTCCTTTTCAACCTTCTCGGGCTATTCGTCAAGGAGATCCTCTTTCCCCATTCATTTTTTTTCTCATGGATGAAGGGCTAAGCCTCCTTCTTCATTCTGCCTCTTCTTCACAATCCTTAAAGGGAATTTCATTGCATGGCCAATCCCCTATCACTCACCAACAGTTTGTCGACGATAATATGCTTTTTGGCTACCCATCAGTACAAGAAGCCTCTGCCTTCAAACACCTGCTCAATCTTTTTTTAGAAGCCTCTGGAACTACCATCAATGCCTCCAAATCCCAGCTCTTTTTCTTCCACACTCCCGTTCTCACTCAGAGGAACATAGCCAGGATTCTGGGTTTTTCTATAGCCAAGCTTCTGTCGAAATATCTGGGAGCTCCCCTATTTGACTCTGCTATCAAACATGCCTCTTGGAGGACCCTCCTTGACAACTTAGAAACCAGGCTCTCTTCCTGGACTTTCCGCTCTCTCAACATTGCTAGCATGATCATCCTCATCAAATTTGTTCTTTAAGCCATGCCTCTTTATCTGTTCTCAATTTTAGCTGCCTCGAAATGGGTTCCTAGGAATATTTGCAATCTGCAAAGAAATTTCCTTTGGGGCTCATCAGGCCACAACAGAAAATGGGCCCTGGTCAAATGGACAGAAGTTTGTCTTTCGAAATCGGCAGGGGGACTAGGACTAAGGGATCCCCTACACAGCAACAACATCATGGGGGCGTGCATATGGTGGAATTGGAAGTTCAAAAGAGGAGTTAATCCGTTTCAGTCCAACCACTCCTGGCTCGCTAATTTGGAATGCTGCCAAGATACATAGTGCTTTTGTTCAAGCACACAGCTTCTGGGAAATTCACTCAGGCACCACTGCGAGATTTTGGGAAGATTCCTGGCAACAACTTCCCAAACTTGCCTCTCTCTTTAACAAACCCAAGTGGCAAGCAACCATGCAACAAAATGAACAAATCCATGTTCATCAATTCTGGCAGCAGCAATCTCCCCAAAGCTTTCATCTATGGAAACCGGCAAACACTTGGCAGGCCAATTGGCAGGAGGAAACCTATGATGAGATTGATCAAGAGCTCAATCTCAGGAAAATCAAACTCTCTGATCAAAAAGACTGCTTGAGATGGGGATATACTACCAAGGGTATGTTCACTACCAAGGAATCATATCAAATCCTTCATCACCCCATTCAGATAATAAAAGATCAACTATGGGATCAAGTCTGGCAACCAAAAATATGGCCTAAGGTCTCCACATTCCTTTGGCTTCTCAGCAAAAAAAGATCCTCACATGGGATAACTTACAAAAGCGAGGATTTATCGGGCCTTCTAGATGCTCCAACTGCAATCTTCACTCAGAGGATACTAATCATCTCTTGGACACTTTCCCTTTAGCAGCTCAAATGTGGGAGAGAACAGCACAGTGTAATAGAAGAACAGGCAGAAGAGAGGGAGATATCGTAAACACTATCAGAACCTGGCCACGGAAGCCTTTCCAAAGTCCTTTTCTCAACTCTCTCTGGAACCTCCTACCGGGTTTCGTTTATTGGATAATCTAGAAGGAAAGAAACAACAGGATCTTCAAAAATCACAGTTCACCTCTGGACACTCTTTGGCTTCTTCTCAAGTGGAATCTTCAAGAAACTCTAGCTCTCAGTCAATGGCAAGACACAGACATGCCAGTCTCCCCTCAGGAACGCCTCATTCTTGCCAACTGGAATTTAGATCTCAACTCTGTAGATCTCATCAAGGCCAATTGAGTCTGCACACTCTTGGTCTCCTCCGATCATCCATACCTACAAGCTGAACTTCGACGGAGCGGCTAAGGGCAATCCTGGGCCGGCTAGATATGCGGGCATCATCAGGAACACTGAGGGTTCTGTTTTGCATATGTATCACGGTTCGATGGGTCGAGATACCAACAACGCAACTGAGATTGAAGGTTTATGGCAGGGGTTACGCACAGCAGAAACAGAGAACTTGCTCCCTTTAGAGGTTGAAGGGGATTCTCAAATTCTCATAGAAGCTGCCATCCGGATACAATCAGGATCCTCAGCTGCAAAGATAGCTTCGAGTTGGAGGCTTCTCAGTAGACTGGAACAAATCGAAGAATGGCTCAAAACTCCTCGCAGCATTTCCTTCAAGCACATCGGCGAACAGCTAACAAGGTTGCAGATAGACTGGCTAATCAAGGGGCCGATCAGCAGCTCCCCTTCTTCTCTGGTCCGTTGAATTGTTCCAATGATCCACAACTCAAAAGCGACTGCACTCTTCTGGTGCAACAAGATCTATCCATCCCGGATCCAGGTGTCTGACGACAACATAGGCACGTGGCCAGTGGTTTGGATGGGCGCGTGGTTGATCTTCACCGCCACACATCCTCTCGCGGCTCTGGTCATTACTCCTCCTCTGCTCTAGCTTAATGAGCCTTTAATGACGCCAGTACATCCATTTATGCCGGTTAATTTCTTGATCATGGCGCTATCAACTCGCCATAATCACGTTTATCCTCTCCGTTCTAGCTCCTGCTCCATTGCAATTGCAGCGGCTTGTTCTCAGCCTCTCTCAGGAGTAAACCAGGCTTTGGCTCGTTGGAGGAGCTTCTGGCTTTGCCCTCAAGCCATCCTCTGTTACCCCTGCTCATATGCTCACCACCCGCTTGTTGCCCTGAGCACTAAAGTTGAGTTAGTTTTTTTCCTTCACTGCTTCCTTCGTGTTCCAAGAAGCCAGGATCTTCCCGCCCCTCCAGCTATGCTGAAACTGCGACAGCAGATGAGTTGCAGAAGGGGCAGCTCTCACGGGAAAATTAGGCGCCAGGCCGCCTCCTCCATGACAGACTCTTCAACCTCCTACCCGGACCTCCGCTCAGATAGGTACCCAACTACTCGAAGTGGATGGGGTAGGGGCAGAGGATTACAGATAACAGCTCCGAGCTCCTTCCAATCCATGACCAACGCCGCTCGGTTACGTTTTCCCTGCAGTCATGGCACTTCTTCCTTTATGGCCACGGTCACCATTAAGCTTAGCGAGCTCAATTCAGGTCAAGGGGCTGGTTCCCTCAGAGTGACTTCGGACAGACCGACGGAAGACAAACCAGGCCCCATCCAGAAAAATAAACCCGGATTATAGTAAAGCTTCAGGCTCTGGTAAAGGCAAAGCTTCTCAAGGCATGAAGAATCAGGCGAGCTCCTCTGATGATGACGATGATTACAAGTATGGATGCCGCATCACCGAGGAGCCACCTGATCCCTCTTCTGATGCTTAAGCAGGTTGGTTCTTTTTGGTTTTTTTGGACTTCTGCCAGCTCGAGAAGGTACACTCACCACTGTCCTAGATATGTTGACAAATGCATTAGCTCATACTGCCAGTTTTTCATACGCAAGGGGCACTCTGCCAGCCTTCAGTTTCCATTTTTGGTCGCAGTCACAGTTACCTCTATTTTCAGTTATGGGTTGTCGTGTAGCTGGTCACAGCTACCAAGTCTAGTTTTACTGTCTGGGTTGTCGTATAGCTCCGGTTTAATTCACAATTCCAAGTTTTGGTTGTTGTATAGCTCCGGTTCAATTCTCAATTCCAAGTACAACTATGGGGCTTTCTATATTTTTTCCTTACTCATGATCAGGCTCTCTACAGTTCTTGAGGGCAATACTCTACTGGATTTTGGCATACAGATTTGCTTTGCTTGTAATCATGCCGCAATTTTGGGCTAGCTCTACGAGGTCATGGCCTCGGTGTAAAATATTTTTGTATTAATATAGAAGTAGCCTTATTTAGATTATAAAAAAAAAAAAATTAGAATTTTCAGAAGAAAAACAACCCTACAACACTTCCTCTTGCTTCTATTGCCATAGATTGACACCCTATCCAATAGTGTGATGAAACATTGGTCAATCTATCATTCATCATTTTTGTTTCTTATAAAATCACAATTGTCAGCTTCTCTTTGCTGATTTGTTCCCTAAGGTGTCATTGCTTCCATTTTCTATTTAGCCCTCGAATGTTCCATGATAAAACTTTCATTGGCATGAGGTGGTAGGTTTGATCAACAACTTAGGTAAAGGTGTTACCTGTCTAGACAAAGCTATGCAATGTTCCATAGATGGCACTGTCTCATTGTGATTCTTTTTTCCCTTTTCTTTAACCTCCTTGGTTAGGTCTTTAAGTAATATATATGTTTCCTTTTCCATTAAAACATCTCCCAACACCGGTTAATGGGACTATGCAATTTTAGTTTTCCAAGCAATATATGTGTTCCCATATTGTTCTCGTTGGTCCTTATTCAGCTCCGCGAGGTCTTGCACTACCTAGTTGTTGATTAGGCTTTCCAGATGTAGAGATTCTTCCAAAAGAGTATGATATTCATGAGTAAGTAAAGGGGAAACCTCATTGCAATTTATGATTTTTAATTTTTAATTTACTAATTTGGGATGGATGAATTTAGGTAGCTTAAGATGTTTTTTTATTATTGTTATTTCTTAATGGGTGATTAGGGAAGCTAGAGGTGGGAGGGTATTTGATCATCATCCCACTCAACCACTATAGCCAAGGACGTGCTACTAGGACCTCTCAGTCATTGAATGCATCCTTTACCACCCCTTCTATATAATCACCTATTGGGGATGAATTATGACATGATCATTCTTCTTAGTTGGAGCACTAGATCTTAATGGTCATTTAGGTATAGGGATATGGAGCTTCTAGTGAGCTCACTCATCTCCATTCCTCCCATGCTCGACTATAATGTGTTTGCAAGAGAAACCTCCCTTGGGTAAGGGTTGACAACCTCAACAGATCGAAGGTAGACTATCAACAAGAAGCACTCATTCAAGCAAGAAAACTATGAAAAATACTAAAGTTGGGTTTGTGAATAATACCTGGAGGTCCTACATTTGATGTTGATCCCGTAGGGTCCAAACCCTCTGCTTCCTCCAAAGTGTTCGAACCTATAACACAAACCAGAGAAGCATATACCTAGCAAGTAGTTCAAAGAATGTGCATAATAAACATGCTATGTCATTAAGTATAGATATATAAAGCATGATATATTAGACATGAATTATAAAAAAATGAGATCACAACATTTCAAGAACAAGACAGAGCTTCTTTATTGATATCAACAAATAGGACTAGAAGAATACAACCTGATCTGACCACAGCGCCAACAAACCTTCCTTTGGATCCGTCTAACCCAAGCCTCATAGGTCACCTCTCAACATGTGCAAAAGGATGTCATATAATGGAGGATGAACATCTTTGAAAGGAAAAAAGGGTTTCCTATGATTGAGAGTGCAAGAGGCATAGGGAAAATCAAACTTGATCTAGGGACAAAAGGACTATAATGTCAATATCCTATCTCCTCTGTTTTAGGCCTTCCCATGAGGTGTATAAATACCACTAGAAATAAGTTGCTTCAGTTAGGCCACGGGCTCCTATAGGTGGGCTTTTAGTGAAAACCGTAAACCCCACCTGAGAAATAGGAAAATATTTATTTTATTCATATTTTAAATTATGTACGCGGGCCTGGTATTATGGTACCTGCATGTACACGCGCTTTTATAAGGGCAAAGTTGCATATGGAATTTTAAAAATGTTTTTTAATAAATGACCAAGTCTGAATGGGAAAGGGTTGCCCAAGGCCATATAAGAGCATCATAACTACAGGGGTGTTGAATAATGCTATAACATAATGACAAGGTGGAAAAGTTAGAAGTCTTGGAGGATGGTCGTATCACACATAACAATTTGGGCTCTCTGCAGCTTGGGCCATTGATGACAGAGCAATTATTCCTACTGATGCTTTCATCCTTCACATTCTTGTTTCTTTAGTTTGCTCCCATCTCCATTAACTCAATTATGGAACTTTTCCTTTTAGACTTTCATTTTTCCTTTTTAGCTAGTTTTTGCTCTGCATGCAATGTTGTATGGTGTTCTCCCCACCCCTCCATTACCTAGCCTTCAAAGTATCTCGCTCTTCCTTAGTCTTCTAGCCCTCTATTAGACTCAAGATCTTGACCTATATTTCACTTCTTTGGCCTACACCCTGTGTTTAAAACTTTTCTCATTGTGTTCCTACTCTCCCCTCCCTGTTAGTGACAAATTGTCACTTGTATCTAGAATTGGGATTTTTTAGACTCATACTCACCCTTCGCTTGTCCTTATTCTCTCACATCGACACTTTCCCTTAACTTTGTGTGTTAGAATGACAAGGAAATATTCTCACAATAGTTAGGGTATATCTCATTATCGAGGCCTTATAGAGTCTCATACACGTCAATAGAATGAGTCATTAGCTTAGCATTGCATGGAACATGCTACACAATCTACACAAAATGAATTGAATGTCGGTAAGAGAGACATCTCAAGAAACACGGTTGCATGTCAGACACTAAAATTTTAAATGAATTGGATTCCTAGATTCTAAATGTAGGTCACACTAGAGGCAGGTATAACCAATACATGCAAATGATTGAACTATATTGGCAAATGAAAACTTTGTTGACTCATGTTTTACTAGAAAAAAAATGAGGCAAAGGGAGAGATCACGTTAATGTTGGATGAACTCAAATTGTACATGAAGACATTAGACATGAGGATGAATAGGATAAAATACCACCTGGGCATTCTGCCAATTTTTTGTAATTATCCTCTGCATGGCAATGATCTCGTTGATGTGGTCCTTGGAAAACTCCTTTGAATTTTATATTCCATCTCTGCTTTCTATGTTTGTGCTTGTATTTATTAATTTATATTTAAAACAGTGTTCAACTTTTGTTGAGATATTTTTTGGTCTTTGGATATATTTTTAGCTAGCAAGATAAGATCATTAAAGCTTAAATTTTTGGCGCTATTCTGATTTCCCAAGTGGGAGACGAAGGAAACCATGAACTTCTATGTATGTGCCATCTGGTTAGATAAAAAAAAAAAATTACTTTATGTAAACAATAATTATTTTTGTTACATGTTGTAGCTGCTACAACCACCTTCGAAAATTTTGCCCATGCTTTGATTTTCAAGCCTCCCTTCTTTCCAAAGGAGTCTGTCATTTACCAACGTCAAATATTCATGTTATGTTAAAGACTTATCTTTTCATCCCAACATAAATCTTTTCAATCGCAAGCAAGCTTTTTCCTGCACCTTGCAGCATTGTCGGTCTTCCCTCCAGAAACTGCGCAATCTTGGAAGCCAGGCCAACCTTGAGCTCAGAAGCTGCGCAATTCTAGGAGACATCCCCACCTTGAGCTCAGAAATTGCGCAAATCTTCCCTTGCTCACAGATACCACACAATTCATTGAGTCAAGGAATTTCCTAGTCCTTTGTGGTCGGGAATTACACTTCTTGGCAGTGTGAACAGCCAATTCGTCGAAAAAGCAAAAAAGAGAAAATAAAATGGCAATACCTAGAAAATAGGGAGTGACCAATTAGTTTCCTGAAGAGTGACACAAGTTGTTATTTTTGAACTTTTCTCCAAGTGTCACTTTTTCCTTGATTTTAGTCATGTGTTTCATAAACCAAAACCAACCTAGATCTATATAATAAATGCCCCTAGAGCTCATTTTCACATTTGATCTTGGAGCTCTATCCTTCGATGGAGTTTGCAGTGCTTTTCCTGGCTAGTTTTGTTTTTGTCGTCTTTTATGACTTTTCATGTCGCTTTTTTTTGTTTCACTTTGTTGAGTGTTGTTTTGCTTGTTTATTTTCATGGTTGTTGGTGTTTTAACTTATATTATATTGTACAAGTGTTCGTTCATTCTGTTGTTCACCTTTTACAAGTGTCACGTCAACATTCTTGTTTTTCCCATTAGTGGTCGTCGTTTCGACGACTCCCCGTGCATTTTTTTTCTTTTGCATGTTGATATTTTGCACTTGATTTTCGCTAATCTATATTTCCTTAGTCATACCTACACTCTAACTTGCATTATCACTCATATCTTCCACTTTCCAATCCTCTTTTCGGGCATATTTGTCGTTCACTTGGCCAACAGTTGCCATGTTAAATTGGGCATTATGCAAGTCCAAGGCTCAAGCCTCATGCTTGGCCTTTGACACAGTCCTTGGCTCTCCCAAATATGCATTGTGTAGTTTTAGGAATCAAGACTCATCCTTGGCCACTGAGACTGTGCAATGCGCAGTCTCTCCCTCAATCTCCCCAGGCTGATACTGTACATTGCACACTCTCAAGCCTCAAGTTGCTCCCCTAGTTGTTGAGACTGCACAATGTGCAGTCTCAATCCACAAGTTTCTCCCTTGGTTGTTGTGACTATGAAATGTGCAGTTCTTGAAGCCAACCTCTTCCCCAACTCAAGAATTGCACAATTTTTCCTCTCAGTCTTGTCATTGTTTCCTTGATATTGCTTTGTGAGTCATTTTTCTGAAGCTAATTCATGTTTTCCATGAGTGAATTTTCCTCCTACAAGTATTGCAGTTGTTGAGCACTTCTCTTGATCAATCACTATTATCATGGCCCCCAAGAGATCTACCTCAAAAGACACTACAAAAAGAAGCACTGAGGAGGCAATTGAGAGTACTCCAATGAACTTGCCAATTTTCTTAGATACTCAATTGTTTATATAGAAAGAGTCAGACATCACATGGCACAAAGTGAATGAGGCATTCTCAACAAGAAAATTCAAATCATATATTGAAGACCAGCAGGTGTATATCAATGTCCAAAGGTTAGGGTTACACAATATTGCATGCAGGTACCCAACTTTCCCATGTACAAAAATTGTTAGCTGGAAATTGTCTCAAACAGATGCAAAGACTATGACTCTTAACAGTGCCAGTGGACAAAGGCTTACCTCTTTTCTGGGACCAAATTACCATCTCATGTATCATTTTTTAGAGCCAAAATCGTTCATGGATTCTTACTTCTATGCAGCCACTAACTGCTTGAGCACAAAGGAGGTTGTCAAAGGTTGGGTGAAAGAAGCAGCAAATTTCCGTCAGACACCCACCAACACCTAAAAGAAAAAATATCTTAGGATGGTTTACCAGTACTTGATATTTCTATGTTGCAGGAGCTATGATCAGTATAGTACTGAGATCTTCCCCAAAGGGTGGGCGTTCTTACTTAATCAGACTGCGAACGAAGGAAAACCATTCAACTGGTCAAACTTGCTAGCTCAACAACTGAAGATCCATGTAGCTAATTCCCAGAATCCTCCCAAGGGAAAACAAGACGAATTCTACATGTATGCCTACCTACTGGATGCAATATTCACTCACAAATGATTGCCTAGCATGAATTGGTCCTGGAAACCAAGAGAGCCCACCGTGCACATTTACTGCAAGCTTATTTTGGAGTGCAGCCACAAAGGAGTAATGGAAAAGTTGACTGATCACTTCCTCATTCCATTGTAGAAATTAATCTTTAAGGAAGAACCACCTTGCATGTCATGTGTGGTAATGGAAGCAATGTTAGAAATAATAAATTGGTTTACCTCTCCGGATGGCACTTTCCTCAAAGTGTTTTGCAAATAGAAGTCTCCACATCTTCTATCGAGGTATGCCACTGATAAGTTGGTCACGCAAGAAGTTGCTTACCATCTTTCCACATGGTTATCAACAATTTTACACAGGAAGGAGAAAGCACCTTGGCCCACTCTTCCTTTACAAATCAGATTGTACGAAATCAAGAATTTGAAAGTTGCAAACACCAAAATCAAGGAGATGGAGAAATTCACATTTGATCATTTGGACTTGAATCTGTATGATCCTAGGAATGTTCGTAAAGACCAATTTGAAAGGATTCATTTTCAATGGCCAAGCAGGACATTTTATAGGCCCGAGGAGGAGATGAACAATTGTTATAATGCCTCCAAGTCCTGAGAACCAGATGGATTCACAGGAACATCAACGGTTACTCCAAAGAAGGAAGTCACTCCAGAGGCAATACCAGCAGGAAGGCGCAACCCAGTGCATGAAAAGGGAACGAGGAAATTTTCACACAATCCAATGGAAGAGTAGAGCCACAAGATGAAAGCATATCCAACTATGTGAAAGCGGCCATATTAGCAGAAAAGAGGAGGAAACTAAGGAAGCGGGAGGAAGATATGAAGCATAGAAAAGAACAAGAGCATAGGAGATTGGAAGAAGAAAGGAAAATACAAGAAGAAGAAGAAGAAAGGCAGAGAATAGAAGAAGAAGAAGAAGCAACACAGAAACAAGTTAATGAACAAGAGCAAAATTGAATATTAGAAGAGGAGAGCGAAGAATTGCAAGAAAAAGAACGCCGCTCAAGAAATTGAGGAGTTGATTTTGATTTAATACATGGAGGTGGAACTAAATTTGTTGAACTAAGATGTTTATCTCATGTTGAGCACTCAGCAAGTCACCATTCAGTCTTCCCCTCCAACAATAGAGCAAGATCAAGCGAGGAAGAGGGAATTGTTCCTCTTGATGATGGTCTGGTCATGGACACGTACAATCTGAGTTACGATGAACTATAGAAGAAGATTGTACAAGCAAGGAAGAAACATTTTCTAGATGATCTCGCATCTCTTGTATTCATATGTATAATTACATCGATGGCCCTATCCATCTATACCATTTATCTCCTCCTCAAGAAGGAAACTCAGACTAGTTCCAAATCGGTGTACCATGATGCCATGGAGGCTATGTTGGGTGCAGGAATTGTTGTCAAGCAGACTCCTTCAACACTTAATTGTCAACCTGGGGGTTTCGTAAACTTAGAGACGAAGCACAGGAAATGCCAGAAATGATATGAACTTTTCCAAACTCTATTCCTACTTCCTTAATTACAATCTTGCAAAATCAAAAAGAAAAGATCACCCGACAATTTACACCAAAGATATTCTAGTGCTGGAATATGAAAGAAAGTACTTTTGCAGGAAAACAAATGAAAGGAATTCTCAAAACCTCTTGCAACAATCTTTGAAAATGTAAATCTATGTTTATCTTCAGTATAGTTGTGTTCCAGATTAATAATTGGACCCTTGAAGATATCTGGCTCCTTTTAGATCTTCCTCCCTGTACTAAGTTATTATTCCTATACTTTTGCAATGTGCTTGCACTAGTACCAGAACAAAGTTTAAGTGTTGGGAGTATATTTTACACCTGTACTGAATATTTATGTCTTTATGCAAGAACTCTAAGCCTCAAGGCTAGAGCACTCTATTCTTGTATCAGGAGATCGATTCCTGTACCGGGACAGAGGTTCCTGCACCAAGCTTTCCAATCCTTCTTTCGAGAAAATAAAGAATGTGTTAACTAAGAAAAATAACTTGCAAAGGTGAACATAACTTTTAAATTAAATTCCTCAAACTGAAAGATGCTTCAACTAATCTTTTATTGTCTAAAACACGAATTAATTCCAAAGTCAAAGCACACTTTTAATTAAGGAACTTCTGCATGTAATCTAAGAAATTATTTAAATGGGACAACAGGCTTCAATCCTATAATATCTATCCACGCTACTGATCTGCATGCATAACCTTTTAGACCCAGAAAGATTTCCTTTAAGAATTATTACGCATGAATCAAATATTTCCTAAATAGCATAAAGTGCAGGCACATACCAGTGTGTGTCACAACAGCGTTTTGTTTTAGAAGTGTATTTAATTCAAAATATCCTAAGAACTTCAGAATGGAAATCACGCATTTCATAATCACATTAAGACTTAATAAAAATCACACTCTTCAGGATTGCATTAAGACTTATCAAATAAAAACAAAAGACCATTACTATAATGAACCAGAAGAATCAATATGTGAAACTGCAAACGCACTAGTGCAGGAATGTGTGCTTGCACGATCCAGGAAGAAAACAAGATTAAAATTCAAAGAAGGAAATCATAAGATTAAAATTCAATCAAACTCACACACCACGGGGAGGTGAGGGTTTCTGGAGAACTAGGGTTTGAAGCAGAGCAACTGTGAACAGAGGGGTAACAAAGATCAGGGTAAGGGGATGTGCGCCTCTTGTGCTTGATTAGATCAGAGATTGTAGAAAATGGCGAAGAGCAGGAATAAAAAATAGAGGGAGTTGACAGTGAAATGATAGTCGAAGAGGGGAGGGGAGAGATCCCCTCCTACAAAAACATAACAGCAGGGGAGTCAAGAAGAAACGGAATGCAAAGCGGCTCAAGGAAAAATAACAAAGATCCTCTAGTATTGGGAGCTCAATGGCAAGTGGGACTAAATGGAAAATGTCTTCCAAGAGCACTGAAAAAACCCAGGTTCGTAATTCTGAATAACAAACTCGAAGATTATAGAAGTTATATGAGAGATCATGCTTTAATTTGTAAGTTCGTAGGGTTTTGGCCATCTGAGAAGGATCTATCCAAATGGATTCAGTAGAGGTGGAAACCTAAGGGGCAAGTAGACTTGAAATTGGGGCAAAGGGTTTTTTGCAGTTATAGTCTCAAATCTGGAAGACATGGAAAGAGTCTTCGAGGGAGAACCATACTTCATGACCAATGTGGGCATATTCATGCGGCACTGGGAGGACTGTTATAACCCAGACAAGGAAAAAATGTTGGCAGCTCCCATCTGGATCAGACTGTTTGGACTACCAATGGAGTTTTGGGATCTAGAGATCCTAGAAGGAATAGGTAATACAATCGGAACATTTGTTAAAATAGCAGAGACCACCAAAAGAGGGCGATACACATCCTATGCAAGGATATGTGTATACATGAATATAATAGAGCCACTACCAGAGTTTATTGAGTTAGAATAACATGACGAGGTATGGCAGCAACCTGTGGATTACGAACACATCCCATTTCGCTGTAGGTGATGCCATGAATATGGCCACCTTTTCAAACAATGCCCGTTAAATGCCACAGAGGAATCAACGGAGAAGAAAGCAGAAGAGGAGAAGTCAACAGCGGCAACTGAAGGGACGGAAGAGGGTTTTAAAGAAGTGCCCACAAGAAGAAAACCTGGAAAAGGACCGCCCAGGAAGCAACCACCTGTCAAAACAGTGCCATTGGAAAATCAAAACAAGTTTAAGGCTCTCTAGGAAGAGGAAAAGGAAATGGAAAAGGAAGAAAGTGATGAGGAACCCATGGAGCTATTGAAAGAAACAAAAGAACAAGATTCAGTTCAGATAAACACGGAACAAGGAGGGGAAGAGGTGAACATCGATCTGCTCAATGGACAAACTCAAATGGAGGTCGACCTTCAAAAAGACAGAGAAAGTGACGAGGAGCGAATAATGAAAAGACTTCTACAGGAATGGAGGTACCTAGATGAAAGATTTATACCAGAAGAATAAAATAAATTATACAAAGACATGTTCCAAAGATACAAGGAAAAGGTAGGAGCACATTCGGCAAGTCAACTAGAGCAAACAGAAGCGCAAGGGTCTCAAAGTATCGGAATGGGCAGTACTGGAAAAGGAGGAAGGAAAAGAGGTCGACGGCCAATGAGTGAAACTATTCAGATGGTAGGGGAGATGTTGGTTAACTCAGGAAGAGTCATACCTCTCTCAGAGGTATTTCAACAACCGACAAAAATATTAAAATGATAATTACAAGCTGGAATATCAGAGGTCTCAACAGCAAAGGAAAACAAAGATATCTGAGGGATAGGTTGAAAAAGGATAAACCTAGTATAATGATAATTCAAGAAACCAAGATTAGCACTCAGAAAATGGAAGAAGTAATGAGAAAATTTAATACTCATTATGAGATAATGGGTCAGGATGCTGGAGGCATGGCAGGAGGGCTAGCAATCCTATGGAATCCTGAGGAAGTTCAATTTGATAATTGGGTTAGCTTCCCTCGAATCCTCTCAGGAACTTTCAGAATGATAGGTTCGTCAGAATGGTTAATCCTTACAGGGGTATATGGGCCGCATTTATCAAGCGAGCGCAGAAGCTTTCTTCAAAATATGAAAACAATTCAAAGGTTGTTCCCAGAGATGCCATGGATAGCAGGGGGGGACTTTAATATGATTACAACCTTAGCGGAAAAATGAGGAGGATTAAGAAGACAATACCAAGATATGGAAGCCTTCAGCGAAATGATAACGGAGCAAAGACTAGTAGATATTCCCACAATAAATGGGATCCATACATGGAACAATAGAAGAGGGGGCAAAAATCAAATTGCATCGAGACTGGACTGATTTTTAATATCGGAGAAATTATAAACGGAGATATTTTCTTAGAAACCACGATCCTCCCTGCTATAGGTTCAGATCATTGGCCCATTAGACTAGAAATCGATATCAAAACGAGTCCAAAAAGACGGCCCTTCAGGTTTGAAGCGTTCTGGCTTAGGAATCAACAATTCATGCCAAAGGTGGAGGAATGGTGGACCCGGAGCCAACAAAGATGACGAAGCAAGATGCAGAACTTCCAACTAAAACTAAAAGAGCTCATAGAAAAAATAAAAAAATGGAATAAAGATGAATTCGAGAACATATTCATGGAGCAGCATCGATTAGAGCACAAAATGAGAATGCTGCAACAAGAAATTATATCTGAAGGCAGAAGTGAGGAAAGAAGCAGAGAATAAGGAATATTGATAAGTCAACTTGAAGAACGAAGAAAACAGGAAGAAATATTATGGAAGAAAAAGTCTCGTATAAACTGGCTTCGGGAGGGAGAAAAGAATACAAAGTTTTTTCACCAAGCCATGATCCAGCACAGACAAAGGAATATAATTTTCTCCATCAAAAATGAGGAAGGGCAGCGTATAACTCAGCATGAGGGAATGGAATAGACTCTAGTCAGATACTTCAAAGAAATCCTTACTGAACCTCAAGAGGACAGAGAAGAAGCTATAGGAAGGGTATGTAATGAAATCCCAAGAATGATCACGAGAGACCAAAACTTAGCCCTGATGAGGACAGCAACCCTAGAGGAAGTAGAGGAAATAGTGAAAGGGATGAAAAAAATAAAGCCCCAGGCCCGGATGGATTTACAGCGGAATTTTACCAAGCAGGCTGGCACTTCCTAGGGCAAGACATCCTAGAGGTGGTAGAGGAATCACGAAGACATCATAAGGTATGGCCTGGTCTAAACTCAACTCTTTTATCTCTTATTCCTAAATCTTCTCACTCGGAAACTGCCCAATGATTCCATCCTATTGCTCTTTGTAATGTAATATATAAAATTATTGCTACTTTAATGGCTAAGAGATTGAAACCAATCCTCTCTAGTATAATCTCCCCGAAACAAACTGGGTTTGTGGAAGGGAGTCAAATTCTAGATGGCTTGGTAGTATCTCAGGAAGTGATTCATTCTCTGAAGCAAAAAAAGGAAATGGGAATGATGGTAAAATTGGACCTCTCTAAGGCGTATGACCATCTAAATTGGAATTACCTCAAAACAATCCTAACGGCATTTGGATTTTGCAATAGATGGGTAAACTAGATTTATGAGATGATTTCCTCCCCCAATTTCTCCATTCTCTTAAATGGGTCACCAACCTCAACGTTCAATGCCACAAGAGGACTGCGACAAGGAGATCCTTTATCCCCATTCTTGTTCATAATTGCAGCAGAAGGTCTGGGACGTTATCTCAAAAAAGAATTGAGGGAAGGAAAAATCAAAGGACTGAGGCCATGGGGAAACAACTTACCTGTTACTCATCAACAGTTCGTTGATGACATTATGATTTTTTGTGCTGTCTCATTAAGAGAAGTTAAGAGAGTGAAACGGATTCTAGACTTTTTCATGGAAGCTTCAGGAACGAAAATTAATAGGGAGAAATCATGCACTTTCCTCTTCAACACACCAGAAGCAGTCAAAACCCACCTGACCAGAACTCTGGGCTTCCGATCTGGAGAATTACCTACAAAATACCTTGGAAATCAATTAGCTTTACACCCTCTAAGGATAGAAAATTGGCAGCAAACTGTGGAGAAACTCAAGAACAGACTGGCAAACTGGTCCTTCCGATCGCTGAACATAGCAGGAAGACTAGTGCTCCTTAAATCAATTCTTCAAGCGATTCTTATTTATCCTTTATCGGTAATGGTGGCCCCCAAAAGAGTATGTACAAAAATGATAGAAATATTTAGAAAATTCATCTGGGGAGGTCCAAAACAGCAAAAGAAATGGGCCCTAGTATCGTGGAAAGGCCTAACAAAGCATAAGGAAGAAGGGGGCCTAGGTCTTAGGGATCTAGGTACTGTGAACAAAATTCTAGGAGCGAAGCTATGGTGGAGATGGTTGAGGGGAGGAGAATATCTATGGAAAAAGATTTGGACCCAAAAATACTTTATGCCCAGAACTGTTGAAGACATTCTTAGATTGGAGGAAGTTCCAAGAGGTTCCACAATATGAGATCTGGCCAGTCAAAACAGGGACATTATAGACAGGCATGCTTTCTGGGAAATACGAAACGGAAATACAACCAAATTTTGGGAGGAATCTTGGCAGCAAAGAGAAAGGATGATATGGATACAAACCCTTCAAAATACATATCAAAAGGCTACAGCGGAGGGGTTACATTATGTTAACAACTATTGGAAAGAAGAAAGGCAAGATGAAACCTGGCGAATTTGGAGGAATCCAGAAGAATGGGACAGCAACATAGACCCTGATCAGAAAGCGCTACTTGTAAAATAAATGGAATCAAGAAGGATCAAAATTAGAACTGGCCCGGATATAATTCGATGGGGCAGATCCACAAAGGGAACTTTCACGGTAAAGGAAGCCTACTATCTAACCAATCGTCAGGAACAAGAAGAGGACGCACCAATGTGGAAACAATTATGGAAGAACAATTGGTGGCCAAAGGTAACTTTGTTCGCCTAGCTAGTAAGAAAAGGAAGAATCCTGACTTGGGACCAGATACAGAAGAGAGGATTCTATGGACTTCCTAGATGTAGCCTTTGCAAACGGGACATAGAAACGTAGGAACACCTCTTGAACTCATGCCCTATTGCCCAACAACAATGGGAAGAAGTCAGGAACCTCCTTGGAAAATCAAACAGGGATCCCCTAGACATCAAACAAACCATCCTCCATTGGGGAAAAGGTCAATTCTCAAGTCCGGTGGTTAGAAGAGCCTGGAGTCTAGCAATGGGATTTAATATATGGCTAATATGGAAAGAGAGAAATCAAAGAATATTTCAAGGCAAAGCTGGCTAATATGGAAAGAGAGAAATCACAGAATATTTCAAGACAAAGCCAACCCTCCTGAAATGATATGGAAGCGAAACCAAAATCTCATAAGAGAAACCATTCTAGCGTAGACCTGGGAGGAAGAGGACTGGAAAACAACTCCAGAGGAGGGTCGAATCTTAGCCAGTCTAAATTTGGAGTATGGCATGGTTTATCCTCAAATGAGAAGAAACCAAATCATCCAGAACCAGAGCCCATCCAAGTTCAAATACCCTCGAGCAAACTTCATCAAACTAAATTTTTATGGGGCTTCTAAAGGAAACCTAGGACCAGTAGGATTCAGAGGCATCTTTAGAGACAATCAAGGACGAACCAGACGGGTTTATGCGGATCGGGGAGGCATAATGAGTAATAATGAAGCTGAATTGATGGCAGTTTACCAAGGAATCAGAATAGCAATAAGAAATGGATACACACAGTTGGAGATTGAAGGAGACTGGCAGTTAGTTATAGAGATTCTTAGGAAACTGAATAATGGAAAGGATTGGGAATAGGTAGAAAAGAGATGGAGAACGGCAGGACTAATACATGACCTAGCAAACATAATGAAACGCATAGACTACAAAATCTTTAACCATGTTAGAAGGGACGGTAATAAAGCAACAGACTTCCTAGCTAATTGGGGATGCAATGAACAGGATGGAAAGGTAGATAATATATGGCCAACTCAAATGGACAAGCCACGATGGGAGACGCTCTCCTTAATCATTACCCAGGTTGAATATGAGAGTACAACTTCATGATAAAAGCTACAGATGGCCCCCGATCGAGGTGGAAGAGGTGGCGACGTGCCGCAACATAATGGAGGCAGGAAGGTGGCAATGCAAGCCACCACGAAACAACATAATTAGATAGGATGATGTGACGGTTTGCAGGTTCGGCAGAAGCCCGAGGAATAGAGGTGACAGAGTAATGAAGGAGGAAGGTGGCAAGAATGGCGGTGATCAAATGATGAAGGAAGGTGGTAAGGCCGGCGGCGATCAAACGATGGGGTGTCAAGTAGCTGGCACAGGAGTAATAAGGGTAGGAGAGGGTGATCCTAAGGACTGCATGTGCCAAAGAAAGGAGAAGCAGGGATTTAAAGGCTGGGTGGCACGATCTGCAACCTGCCTTGGGAGTAGGAATGTATACGTGAATCAATCCACTGCCTACACTGAGATTACAGGCAGGAGTATAGAAATGGAAAGAGGTTTAACAATTGCAGAAGACCGTCGAAAGGAGAAGAACCGGGAGCTCACCTATTTCAATATTAGTCAGAAGATAGAGTGTGAGAGCATGGGGAAGGCAGAGGCCGACAAGAGCAAGGGAGGAAGCTGGACAGGTCAGGATAGAACCATGCAAGGAATGCAGGTGGACATAGATCAGGGCTAGGCGGAAACAGAAGAACAGATGTTTATGGAGGAAGCGAAGACCACAAAGAATTTTCACCAAATTCACTCAAGGAAAGGAGGAGTAGGAAAAGTCAGAAACCTCGGGAAAGACCAGCAAGAGGAGAAAACAAACTTGGAAAAGGAAACTCGAGGGCTTGGGGGTGAGGAATTTACAGGGAATATATCCTTCGAAGTTGGACAGGGAAGCAGGACAGCTGCCCGGAACAAACCCACGCGCCCAGGTCGAGGAAGAGGATGCAGGGGCAGAGGTAGAGGTCGTGAACTTGACAGACAGGAACAGAGACCAGCATCTCCAGTTGGCCAGAGACGTGGCCGGAAAACTATGAAGCATATGGTACAGGAAGCCAAAAAAGCTTACAATGAAGGCACCAACGCTGATATCCGCAGGATAATCCAAGAACTAGAGGCCAATGCACTGCAGGAGGACTCAGAACCAGAGATGGAGGACTGGGGTAACTTGATTCCGGACCTGGGTAACACCAGGGGATGCCTATCTCTTTACAAGCAGGCCCTTCATGTATACTGGGTATTAAAGAGATTACTGGAAAAAGCTATGGAACAAGTGGCAATGGAAATGGCAGAGATGGCTCAGGGCATCCCAAACTTAAGGAGAGAAATGAAGAACCTCCAGATCACTCTGCTCATGCAGGACAACAAGTTAGATGAGATTCAACAACAACTGAAGAAGATAGTTCCAGTAGCAAAAGATGAAGACATCTCTCCTGAACATGCGGTAGAGTAATCCTTCAAGTTGTGCTCATGGTTTCCTTGATAGATAGTCAAGAAGTAGCTCTCCTTTTTGTTTATAGTCTCTAATGTTGATAAGAAATCAGATAAGCATTTTTGGAAGTATAGTTCATCTGGCATGGATAGACAGACTTATTCTTTTTTGCTACTGGTCGGCTTATAAAGACTTAAGGTGGCCAACAGACTCGGTTTCCCTTCGGGGCGGGTTGAGGCCACCAATAGCTTGTACTTATTTTAACTTGGTTCAATAAAAAATTAAGGGTCCTACTTTAGCTTACAAAAAAAAAACTCACACACCACAGATCCATCACACTGTAATGAAATCAGATTTAAACCTTGCAAAAAGATAAAAGAAACATCTGCTTACTTCACACTTTGCATTAAAAATAATTAACACACCTTAATCAAAAAAGAGAAGAACACAAGGGAGAACGAGCTAGGTTGGCTGGGCCCTAGCCAACCAGCTCGTTTCCCTGTTTAGGAAACGTAAAGACTCAACTCTTTAATCAACGCATCAACACAAAGTTACAGTGCAAGATTGAGAAAACATGGCGTAGTTCCTTTCTATTAATGATCAGCAAATATACATCATGAATTCGAATCCAGCCCAGAACGAGGGCGATAACAAAATAACAACAACAACTCGTGCTAAGCCTTTCGGCTATAACAAAACACTATTCTAGGTATTCAGTTGGCGACCTAATCTCCACCATATCCCTGATTTTCCTCCATGCTCCGAGCCCAACTCGAGTTAATCGTTCCAGAACACGGTGTCCGCATGGAGTGGTGAGCTGTCACGATAGTTGAAGATTCACCAGCGGTGCAAGAATCCTACCTGCACTCGACCATGCTAACAAGATAATTAATTCATTGTCCATCAAATACTTCTAGGAAGAGAATTATTAGTTACAAAGATTTAAAGGCATAAAATCTATGAAAATGATTAATTAAGCACATTCGTAACCCTTAAACATGAAACATAAAGCTAGTGCAGGAAGGGATACGATTCTTGGACTAGTGCAGGAATAAGGGAGTTTGCAAGGTTAAAATAGAGGTATAAGGTTATGGTTTTGAAGGGAAAAAGGGTTAAAAAATGGAACAATTTAGCCTACCAACATCCTCCCCTCCTTAAGTTGTTGTGGGTCCTCACACAACCCTTACCTACTGCAAAAAAACCAAAACAGAAGGGCCTCCCTTTAATTCTGAACTTGTATACTGATCCCTGCTTTCATTATCTTTGCCTTCCTGCTTCGAACCTTTTTAAGTTTCTTGGTCACCTTCTTAAGATGCTCATAACACTTTGAAGCCCGATACTTCCATATCTTAACTTGTCACTTTTCTTCCTTCGCCTCCCCTCCCGACTTTGCTTTTTCTCATTTATTCTTTGTATGTTGTTCCTTCATGGCTCGGTTTAACACCTCCAAGCCATAAACATGTTGCTTGAGTTCTTCTATACAACTGTTCAAGCAGAGGGTGGAGTTCTCCATTCTTAATTCCTCAGGCACCGAATTTTCAGCAATCAACTCCAGACATGTGCCATCATTGTCAAGGTCTAAATTAACCTGGCCACCTTTCAATTCCTGCATTGTAATATCATTAAGGGTTTCAACACCCGGAATATCAATGTTATTAAGGGTCTTAGTGCCCTGTATTTTTACCTTATCAGGGGTTTCAGTACCCTGCTCCTCAGAGTTATTAAGGGCTTCAGTGCCTTGCTCATCTATCTCACCAGGGGTTTCAGTACCCTGTTCTTCAAAACCATTGAGGGTTTTAGCACCCTGCGCATTCATCGCACCAAGAGTTTTAGTACCCTGCTCATTCATCATGTCAAGGGTTTTAGTACCCTGCTCTTCAAAATCGTTGGGGGTTTCAACACCCTGTGCCTTGTCATCCAGCTGACCTTCTATCGGGTCCTTACTTCTACTTGATATCACCTTTCTTTTCTTCATTCTGCCAAGGAGGACCGACAAGGGTGTGTTGTCTTCCTTCTCCACATAGTCACCATCAAGAATTGTGTGAGTTGCTGCCTCAACAAGAACCGAAAGATTATCTTTACCTGGTGAAGCAAGTGGTGAGTCATCCAACAATATCAGAGAGGTCTACTAAACGTGAACCATGCTTGAGGAGGCAGTTCTTCACCTAGACAATCTCCTGGTCTCAGTAGGATGCGGGGTCATCGTTTCTGATTTCTTGTTTCTGCATGCACTCCTCTTCTGAGCCGGCTTCAGTTTTTCTGCACTCTTCTTCTGAGTCGACTTCTCTACACTTTTCTTTTGAGTCGACTTCTCTATGCTCCACCCATGAAACTCCTCCAAGAATTCCTCCCAAGTCATACTTCTAGCTTCCAGTTCCTTCTTGACTAAGATTGTGATCAACAAGTGGTGATATAATCTACATGCGACCTAATTGGATTTTCCTTTCTGAACCCCCTTCGTCATCTTTTCTAAACTTCTGAGAAAATAATATGGGAAATTGATGAGCTTACCAAACTCAAAGTGTAAGAGTAGGCGTATGTGGTAGAGGAAAGTTAGTGAATAGCGACCTTCGCAAGTAAGGAACTTCTGCAACACATACAAGAGATCCTTCCACTTCCCTATCATGGTGTTTCGTTGGAGGCCATTCTTCCAGTCTACCTTTTGCTTTAGGTTGACCACGAACCAATGCCACAATTTTTTTTCTAACTTTTCCTTCTTGAACCATTTCTCCCCTACTGCTGGAAACCCTGTAGCCTGAGATATTAATTCTTTTGTTACTACAAATTCTAATGAACCAACCTTGGCTCGGCTCCCATCGAAGGTCCGGGCAAATGCTATTGCCACAGCTAAGTCAAACCCATCGAACTTCTGCAGGAACAGGAGGAACTCAGATTCCTACAACATTGCAAGACTATTCTTGTACTCAGTTGTCTGTTCCATCTCTATGGATCGTGGCTCAATCCTTACAGGCGCCATGTCTATTCAAATTCACCCACTCCCTGTTTCAAAAAGATATTACAGCAAAAAGAACTCAAATGGTGATCGAGCTACACACCCACCATTATATCAACAATTCCCCAAAGGGTCATGCTTCATCATTAAAATTACACGGATGTGAACATGAATTGGTGCCGATACAGGCAGGCTATAATGATTGGAAGAGGCGGTGGTTTAGACAATAATTTCACATAACGGTCATGCAAGGTCGGACATGGGGTGAGGCTATTATTATCAGGTGATGAGTTTTTCAAGGGAAGGTAAGTATCAAATTCCGAGAGAATCGTACTGCTCCGCATTTACTCCATGATTTCACATACAACATACTTTAGTACTCATTAAAAAGATAAGATTTTATAGCCTAAAATATCCTTGCACTTAAATGATTTCTCTCTAATCTTGTAACTGATGAAACAAAGCATTAATCATAATATAATATGAATGTCATGATCTGCAAGTGGCACAATTTTTCTGCTTGTACAAAGGTTCGTGAAACAAAACATAAACTTCACTACACAATTTTTCTGCACCAGGTGTTCCTGCACCAGAACATGTGCTTTGAATTGGGTGCGCTCAACAGTGAGGATCCTGCATTGAATCGTGCTTGTACTTGAATGTGCTTGCACTAATCGTGCCTGCACCAAGCGTGATTGCACTTTAGACATGCTTGCACTACCTATGCCTGCACCGAATCTTCTTGCATTTTGAACACACATTCCTGCACTAGGGGTATTTGTAGCATAATAGGGGCCAAAAGAGAATTCTGATAGAATACAATTCATAGACTGGATTAAAAAATATTAGTTGAATATACAAAGGAGATTTTATTTGCCATTCCTTGGTGTTAACATATGCATTTTGATCTGATTTGTAGGTTCACATCAGATCCCCCAGTCAATCCATGAGGGAAAAAAGAAGTGGGAAAAGGGTAAGTTTTTAGAATGGGAAGGAAATTACAACAGGGAATTCAAGAGTGAAACCACCAAGAGGGATAAATCGAAAAGGGATTTTGGGGAAATAATTTCAAGGAAAAAGAAGGAAATACGAAATCGGATAGGGAAAATTCTTTGAAGAAAGGGATGGTAAACTTTTGGGATAAAAAGAAGAAAATAAGGGGATTTTTTTTTCGAAAATGAGAATAGAAGAAAGGTAGAATTTCACATGATATCTGCCTGCATAGTGCTGATCCGTAAAATAAATGCAGCGGGAATTGAGTGTTGCCTGAAATAAAAAATTTCATGCCAACTATCCCAAACTTGGATAAGGGCCCGGTTCCTGTACTTGAACCTGCTTCTTCTTGGTGACAGTTAACACATCTAAAGATCAAGCAACATTCCCATTTTATTAGAACTGATCTTCCTGCCAGAAAGTTGGTTTTCAGGTTGATCCTTCTGCAATCATGTCAGTAGAATTGATTTTCACAATCACACGAAAAAATCTTTTTCTTTTTATTTTTAATTATTTATATAATTTTTTGGATTTTCCTTAAATTTCATTTCAAGAGAGAAGAAATCAGATCACAATAGGCTGGCATAGCCACCTACCAATTGAAGTTCAGATTGTTGTTGCACTTGCTGCATGAAGTCTTCCTTTGTGATGGGCTAAAAATATACTTTAAGCCTATGCCCATTCACAAGGAAGATGAAATCTCACCCATCAATGGTTTTGACTTCTACAACCCCATTGTCGAAGACTTGAATCACCTCATACGGTCACATCCAACGAGTATGGAACTTCCCTTTAAAATGTTTAAATCTAGAATCATAGAGAAGTACCCAATTAATTGGTTGGAACTACTTTTTCCTGATAAACTTTTCATGCCATTTCTTGCATTGTTACTGCACCAAAATATTTTATTGAACAACATCCTTTCGGAATTCATCCAATTCGTTTAGCTGCAATAGATGCTTCTGTTGTGCTTCCGAGAGATCTAGACCCAACCGAACTGCAGTCCTGAAAGTATTTATCTGAAATTCAATCGGCAAAAGGACTTGTTTTCTGTACACCAACTCATATGGTGTATGCCCCATGTTGTTCCTCCACATGGTTCGATAAGCCTATAAGGCTTCGGGCAACCAACTAACCCAATCCTTCTTGTGCATGTTTACTGTTTTGGTGAGGATGGATTCAATCACCTTATTTGTGGATTCCACCTAGCCATTTTCTTGCGGGTGGTACGACGTAGATTTCCTGTGCCGAATCTTATATTGATTCATGACTTCCTATACCAAATTAGAAACAAACTGTAGCCATTGTTAGAAACGATTTCTCTAGGAACACCAAATCTAGTAAAAATTTCATTAAACAAAAAAAAACAAATTTTTTAGTGGAAAAAGAAACAGCTTTAGCCTCTACCCTTTAGTAACAAAATCAGTACAAACCAAGATATGCTTTTTATTTAAAGATGTGGGATTTATGGGTCCTACAAAATCAATAGCCCATTTTTCAAAGGGCTCAATCATGACTTGAGGAAATAAAGGCATTTCATTGGCTTGAATAGGTTGACCCATTTGTTGACAACTATCACAACGCCTAACATATTGTTTGGAATCCTTAAACAAAGAAGGCCAAAAATAGCCAGTGCATAAAATTTTATATGCAGTTTGTTTGTCAACAAAGTGGCCACTACAAGGTTCATCATGGGTAGATTTTAAAATATCAAACATTTCTTCCTCTCTTACACATCTACGAATAACAAAATCTGGTCTAGTGTAAAAGAGGTCTCCCTGTATCCAAGAATATGAAGCACTTTTATGAATAATATTCTGCTTTTCATGAGCGGATAAGTGAGGTGGTGTCTTTCCGGTGACTAAATAGTTGGCTATGTCAGCAAACCATGGAGATTTTGCTGACATAGCAAAAAGATGTTCGTTAGGGAAATCATCATCAACAGGAATTGCTTCGCTAGGATTGTTTAATCTGGAAAGATAATCAACTACAACGTTAGACTTTCCTAGCCTATCAACAATTGTAACATTGAATTCATGTAATAAAAGTAACCACCTAGTCACTCTACCACTAGTTAAAGGTTTATTCATTAAATATCTTATAGTAGAATGATCAGTATGCACATAAACTTCATATCCTGTAATATAATGTCTGAATTTATTAATAGCAAAAATAACGGCTAAAAATTCTTTCTCAGCCACTATATGGTTAAATTTGGTAGGTGACAAATTTTTACTAATGTAGTAAATGGCATAGGACTATTTATTCTCTTCTTGTCCTAAGGTTGTGCCAATAGCAGTGTCTGAAGCATCGGAGGAAATATGAAATTACAGGGACCAGTTTGCTCCTCTCAAAACTAGTGATTGTACTCATTTGTCCTTCAATGTTTCAAACGGCTATTGGCAAGTCGTGGACCAAGTGAATTCACTATCCTTAGCTAGTAATCGAAAAATGGGGTTAGCAATCTTGGGAAAAAAAATCATTGAATCTCCAGTAATAACCAGCATGTCCCAGGAAACCTCTCACTTCCCTTTGAGTTTTGGGTGTAGGTAGACGAATAATAACTTCTATTTTAGCAGGGTCTACATGAATATCTTTGTTAGAAATCAAATGAACAAGAACCACTCCTGCTTTGCACATTAATCTACATGTTTTATCACTCAAAGCAAGATGGGCCTCTTGGCAACATAAAAGCACATTTTCTAAATTTTTAACAGCTTCATCAAATGAGTTACCAAACACAGAAAAGTCATCAATATAAATCTCAACACATTCAAGATCAACAAAAATATCCAGCACAACCCTTTGAAAGGTAGCGAGTGCATTACACAACCTGAAAGGAAGCACTCGGTAGGAAAATGTACCCCAAGGGCATGTAAAGGTGGTTTTGTCTTGATCTGAAGGTGTGATCTGGATTTGGTTATACCCACTCAAGCCATCTAAAAATGAAAAGTACTTTTTAATGGCAAGGGTATCTAGCACCTGATCAATGAAAGGAAGGGGAAAGTAATCCTTGAGAGTGGCTTTGTTTAATTCTCGATAATCAATGCAAATACGCCATCTCCCATCTTTCTTAGGGACTATCACTAATGGAGAGACCCACTGGCTGTCAGAAATGGGGTGGATGAAATTAGCATCTAAGAGTTTTTGTAATTATTCCTTAACAATATCTCTTAGTGTGGAATTCATTCGTCTTTGGGGTTCTTGGACAAGTCGGGCTCCCTCCTGGATATAGATATGATGAGTACAAGTCTCAGGAGGAATGCCTTTCATGTCTTCATAACTCCAAGCGAATGCATCCAAATGATCTTGCAACAAGGTAACAAGATGCTCTTGCTGAGATGAATCCAGGTCTGAACTAATGTGTAAGGATTTTCTTGGACTGATTTCAAAAAGAGTAGTCTCAGGCTCAAGAGCGTAGGAAGATGATACCACAGTATGGGATAAGGAAGGTTGGGAATCAGAGTTTTCTTGAAAATCAAGACTAAAGATCTGATGAAGTGTATCAAAACTAGGCATAGTGTCGTTTAAGAAATCTTGCAATTCACCATCCTGAGCAAACTCGGTATGATGTTGAATCGAAGAAATAGGCCAGGTCCCCTCATCACTACTGTCATAATATAACCATAAGGTATCCTTGACTTCCCAAATCAATCTAGCAAGTGGATATAAGGTGACCTTTTTCTTAGAGTCTCCATGTGAAATGTACATGTCATCGGAGCGGCATCCAATATATGCATCAGTTGTGGCAAGCCATGGTCGCCCCAGAATCAAAGGATGTCCTCCCATGAGATTCTTTGGCCGAAGCACAATGAAATCCGCAGGGTATTCCCATGAATCTATAGAGACAACCACATCATCCAATACTACATCGGGCTTAAATTTAGATCTGTCTGCAAGTTCAAGCATGTTGGGTGTAGGATGAATGTGGCTCAACCCAAAATTTTCCATGGTTTGCCTATTCATCACATTGATGGCCACCCCCAGGTCTATTAATACATTAGAGACAAGGATATCACCTATCTTTAAAGAAACAACTGGGTTTCCAGGATCTGTATATTTCTCCATCAATACGCATCAGTCATCAACTCAGCTACTCTACCAACAAACTGAATGGTCTGAGGTTCTACTCTCTTCCTCCCTGGATTTTTAAGACATAATTCCCGAATGATCTTGGTACAGATGGGAATTTCTTGGATAGCTTGAAGTAAAGGAACATTTATACAAAGATTCCTTAATTTAGAAGCCAAGGTGGACTTGGGGTCGCTCTTCTCCATGGCCAACCACTCTGGATAGGGAGGTTGGTTTGAAGAAGATGGTGAATCTGAAGGTACAAGAATGGGCTGGAGGGTGATATTATTTTTTGAATGATCAAGAGTTACCTCCTCATTTTTCTCCTCAATAATCATCGTGGACTATTTTTGTTTTTCTGGTTTAACTACCCTTCCCGATCTCAATTGAAGCTCATTTATCCCAACTGGCAAGGTTTGATAGGTAGGGAGAGGGGACGGTCCAACTGAATGAATCAGTTGTACCGCCTTATTATTAGGATTCGGTACCGGTTGAGCAAGTAGTTGAGGTGGTCTGAATGGTGGTGGCAAAGGCAATGGTGGCAATTATTGACTCTGCTGAGGTAGAGAGGGAAAAGATGGTTGTGACATATGGTGTGGTGCATAAGAAGGATGATTTTATGGAATCTGAGCAAGATAGGAATGATATGAATGTTTTGGCCCTCTCCATCCTTGTTGCCAATGTTGAGAGGATTGTCCATGATGGAAATGGTTCCCATGCTACCAATGTTGAGAGTGATTATTATTATTATTATAGGAATATGGAGATGCATTACAACCATAAAATGGTGGTTCAGGAGCCATACCTGCACTTACCTGAGGCCAATTCCTTCGTGCTCCCATGGCATGTAAAGATTCAGGTTCGGAATGCTCTACTTCAAGTACAGCTTTTAATCCTGGTATGGAGGGGCAATCCTTGGCAACATGTTTCTCTGCACAAATCACACATTTATTAACACTTTCATATCAACAGGACATTCTCTTAAAGGATGCTTCTTTTGCTAATAGTATTCATTATTTTAATTTTCATATTGTCCATCTTATTCTCTAAGCCAATGATCATAGCATCTATAGATCTGAGTTTGTTAGTTTTGCTTCGACCTCCTCTAGTGGAGCTAGATTGGTTTCTAGAGAACTTCCAGCACAAGTCACAAATTTGTTCAAAAGTTTTCTGAGCAATGTCTCCTTGTCCTAACAAATTTAGATTATGTCTAGAATCCATAGTAAGTCCTCGTAGGAACAAGGTTCGAATAGTACTTAAATCAAATTTGTGTTTGGACCTTTGGAGTATATACAGAAATCTCTCTAAATAATCCTCCAAGGTATCATCACCACTTTGTACAATGGTGAAGATCTCATCTTGCATTTCTCTAGTTTTACAATATTCCTGATATTTATTCAAAAATACTCTCTTCATTTGGACCCAAGAAATTACAGTGTTTCCTCCTAGTCCCATGAACTAGTGCAAGGTTGAATTCTTGAGAGTTAAAGGAAATAACTTTAATTTATGGGCATCAAAAGAATAACCATAACTCCGACATAACATATCAAAATCAAAAAGAAATGAATCTAGGTCTTCGTGCACCTTACCATGAAAGTGTGGAAGATCTGAAGGTGAAATATTCTTCATTTGTACATTCTCTTCCGAGTTCACTATTGGAAATCCAAAAGTGGACTGCTCGTCATTTACCTGGTTCTCGCCAGACCCCTCTGCATGGTCTTCATGATCAGCCATTGTTGTGCCTCCAATCGGACTACTTCTAGAAGGTGAAGGTTGACTAATGCTAAATTGAACTTTCCAATCACCTTTAGCCTCCTTCTTCCCTGTTTCAGATTGTGTCCAGAATCCAGGTAGACTATTTCGACGTGATGAGTTTGCATTAACTTGGATTTCCTACCTGCAAAAGAAGGTCCAATATGAGAATATTTTTTGGATCTTTCAGTATTTTGTCGACCCTTATTGGTCTTCAGACCCTACCTTTCTTAGGCATTCATTTTAAAAAAATCAAATCCAAAAAGAAAATTCAAATGCTTATAAAAGAAAAAGAATCTGTTAATTGTTGCAATAGAAAAGAAAATCACCACTTGTAAAATCCTCAAAATAATAGAAGCATACTGTAGAAAAAATAATAGAAAAATTACCCCTATTGCAGAAAAATGGAAAGTTCTTACCAATTTCAAATCACCTCCCCCGCAACGGCGCCAAAATGTTGGGTGCAAGAATTTTTGTCAAGTAGACTCCTTCGAGAAAATAAAGAATGTGTTAACTGAGAAAAATAACTTGCAAAGGTGAACATAACTTTTAAAGTAAATTCCTCAAACTGAAAGATGCTTCAACTAATCTTTTAATGTCTAAAATAAGAATTAATTCCAAATTCAAAGCACACTTTTAATTGAGGAACTTCTGCATGTAACATAAGAGATCATTTAAATGTGACAGAAGGTTTCAATCCTGTAATAGCTATCCACACTACTGATCTGCATGCATAACCTTTTAGACCCAAAAAGATTTCCTTTAATAATTATTACGCATGAATCGGATCTTTCCTAAATAGCATAAAGTGCAGGCACAGACCAGTGTGTGTCGCAACAACATTTTGTTTCAGAAGTGTATTTAATTCAAAATATCAAAAGAACTTCAGAATGGAAATCACGCTTTTCAAAATCGCATTAAGACTTAATAAAAATCACACTCTTCAGGATCACATTAAGACTTATCAAATAAAAAAAAAAGACCATTACTATAATGAACTAGAAGAATCAATATGCGAAACTGCAAATGCACTAGTGCAAGAATGCGTGCTTGCACAATCCAGGCAGAAAACGAGATTAAACTTCAAAGAAGGAAATCATAAGATTAAACTTCAATCGAGCTCACACACCACGGATCCGTCACACTATAATGAAATCATATTTAAACCTTGCAGAAAGATAAAAGAAACATCTTCTTACTTCACACTTTGCATTAAAAATAATTAACACACCTTAATCGAAAAAGAGAAGAACACAAGGGAGAACAAGTTGGGTTGGTTGGGCCCTAGCCAACTAGCTCATTTCCTTGTTTAGGAAACATAAAGACTCAGTTCTTTAATCAACGCATCAACACATAGTTACAGTGAAAGATTGAGAAAACATGGCGTAGTTCCTTTCTATGAATTATCAACAAACGTACATCATGAATTCGAATCCAACCCAGAAAGAGGGCGATATAAGCAGAATTACAAAAGGATAGAATGACAGTATCCTTTCTATATCTATCGCTCACTACCATTTTCTATTTGAGTCCTACGTTTTATACATTCATTCAGGCTTGCGTCTATAACCAAATTACAACAAGTGTTCCAATCTGAGCCTTTCGTCTATAACAAAATAACAACAGCAGCTCATGCTAAGCGTTTCGGCTATAACAAAACATTATTCTAAGTATTCATCCAGCTACCTAATCTCCACCATATCCCTGATTTTCCTCCATGCTCCGAGCCCAACTTGAATTAATCGTTCCAGAACACGGCATCTACATGGAGTGGTGAGCTGTCATGGTAGTTGAAGATTTGCCAACGATGCAGGAATCCTACCTGCACTTGACCATGCTAACGAGATAATTAATTCATTGTCCATCAAATACTTATAGGAAGAGAATTATTATTTGCAAAGATTTAAAGGTATAAAATCTACGAAAATGATTAATTAAGCACATTCGTAACCCTTAAACATGAAACATAAAGCTAGTGTAGGAAGGGATACGATTCTTGGACTAGTGCGGGAATAAGGGAGTTTGCAAGGTTAAAATAGAGGTATAAGGTTATGGTTTTGAAGGGAAAAGGGTTTGAAAAATGGAGCAATTTAGCCTACCAACAAGCTATAGTCCGCTTCCAACTTGGTCCCATTGCACAATTTGGGGAAGTCATTGCGCAGAACAAAGCTTGGCACCGTCTTGCGACCG
Organism: Pinus tabuliformis; assembly: GCA_031772625.1. Classification (NCBI taxonomy): domain Eukaryota; kingdom Viridiplantae; phylum Streptophyta; class Pinopsida; order Pinales; family Pinaceae; genus Pinus; species Pinus tabuliformis. The sequence continues at coordinate 472,644,980 of CM062817.1, forward strand.
AGAAACTACAAGTTGAAGTTGTTGAGCTGGAGTTTCCCCAAACTCAAGATTAACTTGTTTTGTCTTATTAGATTGTCTAGTTGGATCTACCTAATTTTGTCCTATATGGGTATGAGTATATTGTAATATTCTTTTGTAATTAATTTGTAAGTGAAATTCCAAGTGTCAATTGTGGAATGTGAAGAGTCATTTTGTAATGAAGTTGAAGAGTCATGAGGGAAGTCCAAGAGTCACAAAAGGGAGATGAATAGTCACCCCTTTTGTTATAAATATGTCCTCATAACTCATGTAAAGGGCTTTTGGGAGCCAATCTTTTGTCTAGGCTTTGGCTTAGGATTAGGAGCTTGGGAGTTTTGTTGAGAGCCTTGGCTTCTCTGTAGCATAGAAGGAGTATCTATCTTTGGAGGAGTAGGTGTAGACTTCATGTTCCACTATTGGGACTACTGGTTCGTCAATGGTACATGTATGCTTGAAACTTTCACTTTAATAAAAGCTCAGAGTCAACACGTTTTCATGCATATGTTGTGAATATAGTAGGACTATTATTGTTGTGTTTGTAATATATGTTATTTCATTTACACTAACGCTTATGAACTATTTCGTTCTTATTAGTATGAATCTTTTTGAATGTGTGTTGTTGTATATTTCCATCATGGTTAACTTTTGAAATATTTTGCAGGCTAACTTGTGATGCCTTTCTATGCTCGTGTGTTCCTTCCAAGTTGTGTACTATTACAAGCTTCTAAGGGGCTCACTCACTTTCCCTTCATTGTGTTGGAACCTTTCATACATTGCACTTGACCCTTCATAGAGTCACGCACTTGTTTCACCATATTCACGAATACACCATTCTATGTGTTATTGCAGCCAAGGCACATCATTAAAACCCACTACTTTGACAATCTGGTTCTATTCCAAATGGGGCACCTACTCCAAACGTGTGAGATCTAATTGAGACTTCATATCAGGTAGACCCCCTGAATGTTGGTAGGTCCAGCACCATCAACATTACATTAAAACTATTTATTAAATAATGCATATTTTTTTAGTAAATATTCAAATGATTCATTTTGATTATTATGCAGATAGGTGTGTCTATTTTTGGGCCTCTCTATAGGGAATTATGGGGGAGATGTTGTAGTGGTGTGTAAAATGAAGCATTATATAAAAAAACAAAAAACAAAAATAACAATAACAAAACATAATGTCGGCTGAATTAAAAAATATAATAATAATAAGTAAAAAGTAATAAAAATAATAAAACAATTTAATTCAATTTGTTATATTGTAATTTTGTTTTTATTAATAAAATTAAAAACCATTTTTTTGAAGAAAAAATTAAAATATACATATCACATTAAAATAAATTTAAATAATAATTATTCATATTAGCAACCATGATATTTTAGAACATATAATTTCCTGATAGCGTTCCTAGCCATGTTGAGAATTAACTGAAAGGATCATCTTGACCTTCTTTTAGCCATGATGGTCTTTCCCACTCAATTAGCATCCCTCCAAAGCTAATGTATACATCATATTGCAGTTCCTCTTCCTTTTGTTTGTCTTTCACTGCTGCGCTGCTGCTAGTGGCATGCTCCTTCTCACCACTGCCTAATGGACCTGGTTTTTTAGAGGCTTTATCCCCCCATCATGCAGACCTCAACTTTTGGGGATTGGGTGGTTTCTCCCCTTGAGAGACTAAATTTAGGTGACTTGAAGAAGAAGAGTTTGAGTTGTCTGAGGAATTGGAGGGTGCGGGAGGCAAGGGTGGTGGAGGGAACTAAATTCCCATAGCACTAGCCAAAATGCATACTACAGAATTAGCCTAGATAAGATGAAAGTCTAAGTCAATGTTTCAACCCTCCACCACTAAAAAAAAATCTTCCTAGTCCCTTAATTTTCATATGAGCAATTTCCTCAACACCCATTGCTCGTGCCCTGTGTTTCGTATCTCTTCCACTCCCATTTCAGAAATCATTCCCCAAATGCGCCACGATAGGTCCTCATCGAACCGTTCCACTCCCAGACCATGCCAGGGAGGAGGAGGTTAATGTCCTCTTCCTCTTCGCCTCCCTTGTGACAACGATGCTCTCACACCATGGCTACCATACATGAATTTTCTCTTCCGTCGCCAAAAACCTTCTCTCCTCTTTTAGCTATGCAAATGACAATTCGGACAACCAATGACAGGATAAGGTTCAACTTCACTTCCCAATTCAACATCGAATTCAAATTCATTATCATCCAACAACCCAAACTCATGCAATGTATGGGGCATGTGGTAATGGTAGGTGGGATGCACCGTCATCCCCGTGCCATAAATGATCTAGACCGGACTGTCGTGAAGTCCATCATTACCTTCGCTCATCACTTATCCACCCAGATCTAGGGATTTCAAAACATATAATTTTTTTTTGCTTAAGCAAGAGTATTTCCTTCTATTCCACTGAATAAAAAAGTTACAAAAATATATTACAACACACAGCACTGTGGCCCACAAGAAAATCGGGCCCACAAAACTTTACCAACCACCGTCGACCATGCGATCTGTTTCCAAATATCTAACGGTCGAGGGGTAATTTCGGGAGCTCATCTAGCACACCCTTTAACAATCTAAACAGACCCGATAAGATTTCAAAATTGTCTCTAAATCCATTTCGGGTCCGCCTGGGGAGATAACTCAGGAGATTTTTATCTAATCCATGAGATGCGAGCAAATCCTAAAGAAGCTCGCAATTAGCATAGAAATTAACACCAGTTGCAGACCCGAAGCCCTTATAGAGTCAATTCTCAATCGCATTTCGAGTCCGATTGGAAGGTTAACCAACAAGCAGTTTACCGCCCGAAATGCATTGTATTTTCGTGATTACACTGATCTGCCCACTCTTTAAAGAGGTTCTCGGCGCCAAAAATTAAAAGGCCACCGTTAATGCTTTTCTTAAGACTTGTTCTATAATAATTTTCCCGCCCGAGAAACCTATAACTTTATATTTCCGTGTCCAAATTCCTGCTAGATAACCAGAGTAAACCCCTAGTTTCGCTCTTGACCTCCTGCTCATACTTGTTCCTCATGTCGGCTAAAAGTCCTCTGTACATGAAGAACACTCTGCTTATACATCATCCTGCTTATTTCCTCTGTTCTGGCAGATCTCCTTGTCTATTGTTGCCTGTTTGTGGCACTCATCCCTCAATCGACCTTGAGGAGTCTCTGACCATTCATATATTTTATTGCTTTTGGCACATAGAACACCTTCATTAGCCATAATATCCGCTAACATGTTGGTTGTTCTTCGCACATGAGTGAAACTAAGGGTTCTCATGGTACGCAGGTGGGATTGAATGAGTTGACAGACTTGCAGTAATCTCCAGTGCTTCGAAACTTTACCTGGCACTATGCCATTGCATATTTTCTTGACTGAGTTAATTATCAGTTCAGAATCAGCTTCAATTATGGTATTATGTAAGTTTGAGTCCTTTAGGATTCCTAGGCATTGCTCCAGGGCCATGAGCTCTGCCATATTATTAGTGGCTTTATCTAGATGATTGTGAAAGATGGCTTTTATTAAACCCCTATCATCTCTTATTACTCCTCCATACCCAACAATGCCAGGGTTTCCTTTTGAGGCCCCATCTATATTACACTTCATAAAACCAAGGGGCGGGGGGGAGGGGGGGGGGGGGGCGCGGCGTGTTTCCAGAGATCCTTATCAGCTAATATATGACTTACATTCTTGGTTATTCCCTAGGGGAAGAGCCCCTGAAGGTCCAACTATAGCAGAATCTGCCTATCATGTTCATGAGGTTGGTTCTCGGGGGGGGGTTTTATAAGGCTTCCTACAATCTCTTTGAGTTGTCTTATGATCTAATCCATAATGCTCTGGGAAGAACCACTCCTGTTATTGAAGATTTTATTATTGCATTCTTTCCATACATTCCAAATTAGAAAGTCAAGGACCAGTTCCCAAGATTTGTTGATTATTTCATTTGCAGAGAAATTACTCCTCCAATTCCTCAATGTGCTTTTGATGCTGCCAATGTCCCTATCATAATGTCTGAAGATTGAAGCTACCTAATTCCACAAGGTGGAGGTGAATGGGCATAGGTTGAGAAGGTGTTCCATAGTTTCTTCTTGTAATTTGCAAAGCTGGCATCTTGATGGACCAATTATACCTCTCTTCCGCAGATTTTCCCAAGTTGAAATCTTTTTATGTTGCACCAACCACATGAACAGTTTGATTCTCATCCAAAATTGATTCTTCCATTGGCCCTTCCAAACCGTATTAGGGTTGGGAAAGTCAAGCCCAAGGGCTATTCGCTTGGCCTCTTTAAGGGTAAAGTTCCCTTCATTGTTTTTCCCCCACCTCAGTTGGTCTGAAGATGTTGAGATTAGAATCTTTCTCTGTTCCAAGATAGCTATGAGAGCTTCTGCTTGGGCCTTTAATGGAGAGTCCTCACTCTAAATCGGATTCTTCCATACTCTCCATTTTCCTTCGTTTCTATCCTACTCTTAGAAATCATTTACCCTATGTAACCCTTTGTCATCAGTATCCTTCTTAAGATTGTCAAAATCTTCTCTCAGCAGTTTTGGTTCCTATTGCCAATTATCTTCCCAAAACTAAGCAAGGCTTCCATCTCTGATTTCCCAGAAACTATGTTTTTGAACAATAGCTTTGTTCCAGATGTGGGAGCCTTTGATTATTCTAGACATTCTGATGTGCTCCCTCTCTTGCTAATTGTTTGCATATTTCTATTGTCAAACCTTGGCCCAAGGGGCATTTGATTCCATTATCCATATCCACCATAGTTTTACCCCCAAAACTTTGTTTAGGATCTCAGGGTCAGCAAGTCCGAAACCTCCATATGTCTTAGGTTTATATATCTTTTCCCAGGCTACCAGAGTCCATTTCTTTTTCTCTTCCCCTTTGCCCCAAAGAAAATCTCTTTGAATATGTCTAATGCATTGCATAACTTCTTTAGGAGCTGGGAGCAATGTTGCAGTAATCGTTATCGGGATATTATCGACGAGGGGAAAAAATCAACAAACAAAAAAAATCGAAAAAAGTAGGAAAAAATCGGTAAAAATCAGGAAAAAATCCTAAAATACAAAAATATTCATATTTTTTCAATTTTTTTAATATCTAAAGCATCTACAACATAAAATAAATACATTGACACATAAATATGATAAAAGAACTATTATATAAGATGTGTAATATCATTTCTAGTGTTACATCACACATAACAGTGAATCATGTCCTGAATAGTAAGTCCTGACTCCTGAGTCCCAAGTCAACCTCAAAATATCAACAAAAAATATAATAATGTATCTCATATCATGAGTCATAATGTCATATACAATGAAATGAACCAAATAACTAAAGTCTAATACTATTGATTTCCTCTGCCCCTCTAGATGTAGATGTTGGTGGAGTTGGCAGTGGACTCTGTTGTGCTCTAGACGCTGAAGAACTAGAAGCTACAGGAGGTAGACCACGTCCTCTGCTGGTGACAGGGATAGCTTGGGTGGGTTGTGTCACCTCCTCCTCCTCCTCATAATATATATATATATATAGATATATATATATATATATATATATATATATATCATTTTTATTTTTATTTTTCCGTAATTTTTTTGGATTTTTACGAAAAAAAGTTTGTATTTATCGGGCGATATTATCGTTGGATTTAAAAAACTACAATTTTACGATAAAATCACGATTTTATCGCGAGTACTATAACGCTGGCTAGGAGTGCTGAAAAGATGAAAATTGGAACAATTTGTAGGATGGATTTTGTAAGCACTAGTCTTCCTACCAAATTAAAAGACCTGTTTGTCCATTTCTGGATTTTGCCCTAAAGTTTATTAATAACAGGCTCCCAAACTATCTTGCTTAGAGGTTTGTCTGTTAGAGGAATTCCCAAATATTTGGAGGGTAACATTTCTCTTTGAAAACCTAGAATTCTGGTGAGGTTTCTTTGTATAGAAATATCAATATTAAAAAAGAAAATCTTTGATTTGGTAAGGCTTACCTCTGTACCTGCAGCCATAGCAAAGTCTCTCAGAATTTGTTTGAAGACAAGAGCTTCTTTAACCATAGGTGTGCCCTGCAGCATGGTGTCATCCACAAATTGTTGATGTGTCAAAGCATCCCCATTCATGGTGAGTTTGAGCCCCTAAATTTTGCCTTCTACTTTGGCAGCGTTGATCGCATTTCCTAGCCCCTCCATCATGAGAATAAAGAGGAAGAGTGAGAGTGGATCTCCTTGTCTAAGACCTCTTGTAGGCTTGAAGGTTTTAGATGGTGAGCCATTCAGCAGTATTGAAAAGCTTGAGGTGGTAATGAGGGCCATTACCCATCTTATCCAATTATGGTCAAAGCCATATGCTTTTAGAACTTCCCTGATGTATGCCCAACTAAGCTTGTCATAAGCCTTTTCAAGATCAAGTTGCATGATCATGCCTATCTTCTTATTGCTCTTCAAAGAGTGGATCACTTCGTGAGCTTGAATGATATTGTTTAGAATTTGTCTACCTTCCACATATCCAGTTTGCTCCTCAGACACTAGAGTTGGAAGAAGGGGCTTAAGCCTATTTTCAATTATTTTGGAAACAATTTTGTACACCACATTGCATAATTATATGGACTTGAATCTATTTGGTGTCATACCATTTTCCTGCTTTGGGATCAAGGCTATGAAAGAGGTGTTAAGCGCCTTCAAAACAGTTTTGTTTTTCCTTGAGTCCTCTACCACCTCCAAAATATGTTGCTTGACTATATTCCAGCATGCTTTGAAGAAGTCAACATTGAAACCATCCGGGCCAGGAGCTTTCCCATTTTGCATTTCTTTGATGACTTCGCTAACCTCCTGTTCATTCACTGGCCTGTTAAGATTATAATTATCTTCTCTTGTCACAAGCCTAGGAATGTGTTTAGTGAAGTCATTGATGAAATGTGATCTATCTATGAGGGGCTCCTCTGCTATGCCTTGGAAATGTTGAACCAGAGAAGATTCTATTTCTTTGTGGGTATTGAGTTGTTTTCCTTGCGTATCTTTCAGTTTTAGAATCCTGTTATGAGACCGATGATCCATAGTGGACTTGTGAAAAAACCTTGTGTTCCTGTCTCCTTCCTTTAACCATTGAACTCTCGATTTTTGTTTCCAAAAGATTTCCTCTTGCTTACATAAGCCTTCTCAGTCTTGTTGAAGCGAATTAGCTTGCTTCTTACCCTCCTCGGTGAATCCCTTTGTGATGAGCTCCTGGTTAGTTTCCTGTCGCTTTCCCTCAACTACTTTTTTGGCTTCGAAGATATTGCCAAACTCATTCTTATTCCAATCTTTAAGCCTAAGTTTGATGTGTTTCAGCCTCCGCTGCAGAAGGAACATTTTAGTACCCTGAACATTCAAATCTTCTATCCACCATTTTTCAATATTGTTGTTGAAGTCCAGATGGGTAAGCCAAATGTTTTCAAATCTGAAAGGTCTATTTCTTGGCGTTCCTATAAAGGATGCTTCTAATTGAATGGGCCAGTGGTCTGAGCCTCCAAAAGGGAGAATCATAGCTGACAAGTCAAGGCCTGAGAGGATAAGGTCCTCAGAGATAATGAATCTATCTAGTTTAGAGGCCACTTGAGCAGCCCCTCCCCTCTTATTGTTCCAGGTGAAGATACCATTGTAGGTTTTTGTATCTACTAGCCTCATGTTGGTAATGAAGTTCTGAAAAGCTATGGAATCTCTGCCTAGAGATCTAGTCCCACCTTTTTTTTCCGAGAGAGATCTGATCATATTAAAATCCCCTCCCAGAATCCATGGGATGCCCGTATGTCTTTCTCTTAGCTCCTCCAAAGAGGTTAGAAGCTTGAATTTATCCTCAAGCTTTTGTGGACCATAGACATTTGTGATCAAATAAACTTCCTTGTCCCCCAAAGGTTGGATGACCACTGATAAGTAGTTCCTGGATGCTTCAGCATCTAGGATTCCAAGTTTCTGAGGGTTCCACAGTGTAAGAATTCCTTCTGCTGCATTGTCTGCTTTAACTTCTAAATATTCATACTTAATAAGCCACTTGTTATGAATTTCTCTTATTTTGTCTACAGAACATTTTGTTTCCTGGATAAATACCAAATCTGGTTTTTCCTCCTTCATTCTATTGCTGAGATTTTGTTGTTTCCTTTTACTTCCTAAACCCCTTGTTACACAGTAATTTGTCACCATTGGTCACCGTCCCTGTTACCCCTTTCCCGCACTTTGGAGGACTCATTCCGGGACCTGTGAGAAGTGACATGGCTTGAAAACACTTGCATTATGTTCCCCTAAGTATGGATTTCATATGCCTTGAAGACATCTCCTGCAGATTATCCTTAAAAAGTCCCTTTTTTCCATTAGCGCGGATCCACAGTGTATCACCCGCGCTAATTGGGGAAATTCTCCAAAGAAGGCGCGCCAGTTGGCGCTCTGTCTCAGAGTCTTACCCGCGCCAACCAAGTTTGGAAAAGTTTTTTAACAAACGCACGCACGAAAGTTTTTTCCTTTCGACTCATGAGGCTTTTCAAGGATAATGCCAATCTCATGGATGTCGAGATTCATCGTATCTCTATCCATAATAGCTTTTCAAGGATAATGCCAATCCCATGGATGTCTAGATTCATTATATCTCTTCCTCCTCCTCCATCTATAAAAGCTTGTTCTGTTGCATTTGACAAGCTAGTTCGAGTATAGGGAGAATTATACTTTCAGAAGTCTGAGAGATTGTTGTAAGAGTCTTCTTTGCATTCATAATCAAAGAGAGAGAGGCTTGTTCCCAATACCAACAAGCTTTGCAAGGCATATTTAACTGATCACCCAGCCAAAGGAGGATTCGACGTCAGAACTATGGAGACAATTCATGTGTTCTTGTAAAGCATTTCACCCCTCTCTCTCTCGGGCCTCATGCTTTAGGGGGCATCTGTTACACAGTAATTTGTCACCATTGGTCACCGTCCCTGTTACCCCTTTCCCGCACTTTGGAGGACTCATTCCGGGACTTGTGAGAAGTGACATGGCTTGAAAACACTTGCATTATGTTCCCCTAAGTATGGATTTCATATGCCTTGAAGACATCTCCTGCAGATTATCCTTAAAAAGTCCCTTTTTTCCATTAGCGCGGATCCACAGTGTATCACCCGCGCCAATTGGGGAAATTCTCCAAAGAAGGCGCGCCAGTTGGCGCTCTGTCTCAGAGTCTTACCCGCGCCAACCAAGTTTGGAAAAAAAATTTAACAAATGCACGCCCGAAAGTTTTTTCCTTTCGACTCATGAGGCTTTTCAAGGATAATGCCAATCTCATGGATGTCGAGATTCATCGTATCTCTATCCATAATAGCTTTTCGAGGATAATGCCAATCCCATGGATGTCAAATTGTTGGAGAGGTAAATCCCCTCTGTGGACAGAGGCGATCCCACTAGCCCGAAATGGGTCTAGCAACAATCAAACAATGCTATCACGCAAGTTCCTAATTGCAAATTAAAGGTGGATTATGAGAACCTACTTGGATTCCAACGCTAGTGTTGTAGAAGAGTTGACACTCCCGTTCCTTTGCTTCGGCTGGTCACGATCCTCACGATCTCCATGAATGGACACCTGCACATGCAAAGAACGATACAAATACAAGCATAAAATCCAATAGATGCAACTATATATCGGTCAGAAAAGATATAATTCAATCATCATCATAATGAACAGCAAGAATGGAACCATAATGATAGTCATCTATTATTGATAATCAACAAAGGAGTATACAACTGAAGTTCTGACGTCAAATCCTCCTTTGGCTGGGTGATCAGCTACATATGTCTTGCAAAGCTTGTCGGGATCAGGAACAAGCCTCTCTCTCTCTTTGATTATGAATGCAAAGAAGACTCAACAACAATCTCTCAGACTTCTGACAGTATCATTCTCCCTATGCTCAAAAACTAGCTTGTCAAATGCACCAGAACAAGCTTTTATAGATGGAGGAGGAGGAAGAGATACAATGAATCCAGACATCCATGGGATAAGCATTATCCTCGAAAAGCTATTATGGATAGAGATACGATGAATCTCGACATCCATGAGATTGGCATTATCCTTGAAAAGCCTCATGAGTCGAAAGGAAAAAACTCTCGGGCGTGCGTTTGTTAAAAAACTTTTCCAAACTTGGTTGGTGCGGGTAAGACTCTGAGACAGAGCGCCAACTGGAGCGCCTTCTTTGGAGAATTTCCCCCATTGGCGCGGGTGATACACTGTGGATCCGCGCTAATGGAAAAAGGGGACTTTTTAAGGATAATCTGCAGGAGATGTCTTCAAGGCATATGAAATCCATACTTAGGGGAACATAATGCAAGTTTTTTCAAGCCATGTCACTTCTCACAGGTCCCGAAATGAGTCCTCCAAAGTGTGGGAAAGGGGTAACAGGGACGGTGACCAATGGTGACAAATTACTGTGTAACAGATGCCCCCTAAAGCATGAGGCCCGAGAGAGAGAGAGGGGTGAAATGCTTTACAAGAACACATGCAGCTGCCGCCGAGAATCTGCATAGAGAGATAAAACTGATAGCTCAAGTACATGATATATGTGGTATGGGCGCAGCGATCCATAACAGAGTACATAATAATCTAGATCCATGGTATGGGCGCAGCCATCCGGTGAGGATCGATGAATAGACTCAGGTATGGCCGCATCCATCCAATGAATGAGTCATGTAACAATAATCCACAAAATCGCAGCCTGGATTCCAACAGACAAAATCCAGGGTCTTGCGCTCCATCTCGACCCAAACAAAAGTACAACTTCAAACATGTGAATATATGAGTTGAAGTCAAACATGCATGAACATCGTCTGATTACCAATTAATAATGAAAACTGTTAACAGACGCGAGAGGTACCACTAATAATGACAATGGCCCTCAAGGTACTATAGGTACAATCTACGGCGTGTGAATCAGTGAGTTGGTGTCGAACACCCATAGAATCATTCGATCGGAGGTCAATGATGAAAACCTCACGTCGAACACGAAGAACCTTCCATTGAGGCATGCAGGCTCCAAGGCACCGGAAGGGAGTCTCTAGATCAGCTTCCTGGATAATGAGCTGAAGTCAACAGGAAGTGACCTTGATCGAAGGTGGGCCATAGTGTTTCCCACATCATCGACACGAGACAGAGAAAGAATGTCGTGTTGGATCAGAATTATGTGAGCTATCAGAAGGAGGTTGTTATTCTGCAGAGGTCAACTTCTCTTGAACATATAGGCGGCACGATAATGGACTTGGCAGTATTTGACATCAATGGATCAAAGGTCATGGTGACGAGGCAATGAGCAGATGAGAGGTCAAACAGGATCACCCAAATCCACGGAGGCAAGTGAAAAACGAGATGAGATGTCCCCACCCAGACACGAAAGCAGACAAGTGCCATGTTCAAGAGCAACATATTACCGACACGACAATAATTATGGTTCCATTTTTCCCCCACCATTTCTGGCGAGTACCCCAGTTATTTTTATTAACAAGCTTGATGGGGATAGCATATTCTTGTAACATCATCTCCACGGACTCCAATGTCATCAAGTTTTAACGAGTCTGACAAAGGAAGAACTCAGCGTCTTTTCATGTTTAGAGAGTTTGAAAAGACAGCAGAAAAGAAAACTCCAAGGGTGTCCTTTTTCGTAAAGTTGTGTCTCTCGAGCCCGAAAAAGTATAAAACAATGCTCGAAAGAACCGCCCGACCATTACGATCGAGGAGTACTTTTCATGAGTAGTGATTTCGACTTGAAAAAGTAAAAAAGCGATCGAAGCCACGTCGCTTCGTAACCGTTAACGAGCCTGAAATGACAAGGGCCCGACAATCTTTTCGTTTTTTACACAGTCGGAAAAGAGTTTAAAGACGACCGCCTCTTATTCACGTTTAACGAGTCAAGAGGGGTAACTCGGTGATCTTTTCACATTTAAACGGTCGGAAAAGAGCTGAAAGTAGACCTCCATTTTTATTCTCTTTAACGAGTCAAAAAGGGAAAAATACTCGGCAATCTTTTCATTTTTTACGAGTCAGAAAAGAGCTTAAAAGGAGACTCATCCTGGAGGAATGAGTGGTATAAAGGGTAGCAACTGGTTCCGGAAATGGTGGAATTGCTCAAAACATATAATGGTCAAGATGCTGGCTAATAAAACCACTCATCGCTGCAGTTCCTCAGGAAAAGATAAACAACCAAGTGAAAGCATATGATCAGCTAAAGAGATGGTGTCGATGGAATGAAACAACCAAGGTTCATCTAGCAAAATGTAGCGGATAAGCGGCAATCACAAGATGTAAATTAGGTATGGGTTCATTTTTACACAAGCTTGAACCATGGAGAACTCTGCTTGGATTCGATTTCATGTTTACACAAGCTTGAAACGAAAAACTATGCTTGTTATGAGTTCGCATGCCCCCAGCATAATGACGCAAAATGAGGTACATGCCCCCCAAGCTTCATTGCATTCAACAAAGTGGATGGAATGAAGGTTCACTATCGAGATCTATGAAAGACTCGACTTTTATTTTACGAGATCTTAATCAAAGACTCGATTTGGAAAGGAGGAGATGTTTCATTTTTTAATGAGGTTGACCTAGGAAAAGAACTATCCTCATAACCCTTATTTCATTTTTTAATGAGCTTGACACAAGATCAGGAACTATGCTCAGCCAGACCTAGTTTCATTTTTTAAGGAGCTTGACATAGGAAAACGAACTATGCTCCGCCAGACCTAGTTTCATTTTTTAAGGAGCTTGACATAGGAAAACGAACTATGCTCCGCCCGAACTTCATTAGAATGAACAGGAAGTCGGGGCTTCCAAGAGTGCCACTCCGGGTGGAAGGGTAATATCTCGGAAGTCAGGACCCAATGCCCCCAGGACACTATGCACGATGGCGGCATCACTGGATCCAGGCACGGGATAAGTGGCCACGTAGTTGATCTGTGGTGGGGTAGATGCAACTGGTGGATGAAAACCAGGAGGGGATGATGACTGCGCAGGAGGGACCCGGGGACGAACGAACGATAATTGATCTATAGTCATGATTCTTCCATCGTGTGGAAAGAAAACCACACGGAAAAGTGAAGAGACCAGGGCCCCCATGGCATAAACATAGTCACGGCCAAGGAGAAGACTGAAATCTAAAGCACCTTGGGTAACCGATACGTCTATATAGACGGTTTTGCCTCCCAAAGTAATAGGGAACTTTAGAAGGATCCCTAATGGTTGACTAGTTCCTCCATCAAAAGCCATCAGATTCGGCGCGACTGGCACAAGCTGTGGGGAACCCAAAGCTTACCAAGTAGTGGCAGGCATAAGACTGACAGATGCACCCTCATCCAAAATAGTGCCAGGTATTGCCCTATTATAGGCGTGTACCGTGACCCAGAAAGGCACATGGGATGGAAGGCGGGAGGTGGTCAAATGACTCCAGTCGAAGGAAACGTCTAAACTACTTGGTGGGGGAATAGTATGATTGCCCCCCTGCTCTAAAGGGACCGAAGCAGGACTCTCGGGAGCAGCTGGGATAGGAGAATCATTTCTGGACGTAGGAGAATCTGAGGAGATGAGAAGAACATGGGAATGATGCTCTTCCGAAAAAGAGTGGTCGACGGGTGGTGAACTCGAGTCAACACTCTTTCCGATCAATGGTTGGTCTGGAACAGGCTTGGCAGAGCCAGGTTCAAGAAGAGGAGGCTGGACAAGAGAGGAATCTTGGTCGATCTCTTTGTCAGCAGGGGAACGATCTGTGGCTACAGAGAGACGTTGATAACCAACGGGTAGTTGGGGTGAAGGAGCTGTGAGACTTTCCAAGACAACTGAGGCTTTATCCATGAGTGGACAAAGGTGAAGGGGATGATTGCCTTCACAGAGTCTACAGGGGATTCGAATCTTCCCTTTTCCCTTACCATTTCCAACTGATAGGGTAACATCGCCGTGAGCTCCAGAGGACGATGAGGGGCGGGCCAGATCACGAGACCATACTTCTAAGACCCTGGGAATGCCAGGACAATCGCAAAGAAGATGGTCCTCCTTGCATAATCTACAAGGAAATTTGACCTTCCGCGAAGGAGCAAAAGGTGGCCCGGTTGGAGGTGTACTCGAGGGAGTAGCTGCACTTTTAGCCTCTCCCTTAGGAGACTTCTTCTTCTTTGTCTTCTTCTTCTTCTTCTTAGTCACCTGGTTACTCGAATCTAGACTTTCATAAGGCGAAGTAGAAGATGAGGACGTAGAAACAGGCGAAGAAGGGGAGAGTTCCACCTTAGAATCAACATGATGTTGTTCAGGTGGAGGGACTGATTGACCAGAAGTTGAAACGGCAGGGACCAAAGAGGTTGAGAACAACCAAACAGGCAACCCAATAGTTAACCCTGGGAGGGACAACGTTGCCATGTAAGGAGCACCAACATTCCCAAAAGGAGGGAAATGACCATGATTCCCATCAGAGGGGATTCCTGGGTTGGTAAACTCCGGAAAAGTTGCCATCACAAACGAGAAAGAACCCTACTCAAACTAACACAAACAATATCTAACCGGGTAAATGTGAATCGTGGCCGAATAAATTTTAAGATGCAAGGACATAACTTGACCTTTTCATTTTTTAAGAGTCGAGAAAAGGACAAAAAGATGACTCTAGTCGCCTTCGAATGTTTAATGAGCCCGAAGTGACAAAATGCTCAGCCGAGCCTTTTCTTTTAGGGAGTCTGAAAAGGATCAAAAGTGACTACTATGGAGAACTAGGCAAAAGGTTTACCAAACAATTCGTAAAACTGCATATACACCTTGGAAATCAGATGAAAACCAAGGACTTCCCGTACGACAGTCAATCTTCCCGAATGTTGTGTTCAGTGCATTACGGCTTGTAAGGCGGCAGACACGGCTTCCTGTGGATAAAGGATGATAACCTAGTGGGGTCTCCACATATACTCGACGGTACGTGGGAGCACAAATCCGTGCTAGACCACTATCGAGTCACAAAAGGAGGAATCACCCAACCATAATGTGAAACAACAGTGACTAGGTTTAACGACGCTGGAACACGTCTCTAGCCTAGACCTCTAGATGTATGCGTTAAGTTCCAATGCATTTTTAGATTCATTCAGTTCATTTTACAGTTGATCTTTGATTAGGTTTCAGTTTCTAGGTCCTACCGTATGTAATCTCTCACAATTTCCTAAATGCAAGCTATATGCCAAAATATATCATTCCATTCGATGAACGCTAACTACAGAAGAGTTGAAATCTTTCAATCAAACAAAATGATCATGAAACAATAAACAATGACTTTAATGCAGCTAATGGCAATAAACGAAACTATTTTTCTTTTCTTTTTTTTAAAAGTGACTAATTGCTAATAGCAATGAAGAACGCTAATTTCCATTAACTAATGCAATGCAAAAAAAATTGTTTGTTTTCTTTTCAATGGCAAAATGCACTTAAACAAATTTTGAGAGATAATAACAAAGAGTAAAAAGACAAATTTCACTCAATGAAAACACAATCAAGTCCCTGAAACACCAAGGCAATCTTTCAAACCAAGAAAAAATCACAAAGACCTCAATGAGCTATGTGATCTAAGCCCAAACGAAGCTAAGCGAAATCCAAGCGAAAAAGAGGTAAATCGCTCGAATAACACAATAAAAAGCTTTAGCAATCACTGAACAAGTGCAAGAGAGTAACCAAAAAGTCGACTGGACCAATAGAAGACCAAAACTCCTAAGGAAGGCTCGATTGCACAAAGCCACTAGATGCCCTAGGGCTAAAATGTGAAATCGGTAGAAGAAAGCAAACACCCAAAGGGTAAAGGCCAAAAACCAATCAAACAAGACTCTAACACATTCAAGTGATTGAAAGGAAGTATCCAGACACAAAAACCAAGCTTAGAAGGCTCAAAACAAGCAAACTCTAAAAGGTTCCCTGGGCTGGTGCGACTTTCATGCTAAAAGTAGCGCCAATTGAGGATTGGCGCGAGCTGTACATTGACAAGTGGCGCTAATTGGCGCGACTGTCATGCAAAAAAGAGCGCCAATCAAGTTTTCTATGCTAAAATAAAAAACAAGCAATCCAAGACTAGGCCAGCAGTATCCAGACAGACTAGGCAGCAAGAGACAGTAAAGAATCCAACCCAGAAAGCTATCTAAGCAATCAAAACAAGAGAAAACCAAAGAGACAAGACAAACTCCAAGTTGTTTAGTTTGTAAACCAAACTGGAGATTGATTGAAGTGGCGTTGATCTACTTCGCTAATGTAGAACAAAAGCTTTTCGAAGGCTACCTGGCCGTACTTCAAGCTCCATCCAAAGTTTACGAATCAAACAACAAATAGCTTCCCCAGTGGAGTCGCCAAATTGTTGGAGAGGTAAATCCCCTCTGCGGACGGAGGCGATCCCCACTAGCCCAAAATGGATCTAGCAACAATCAAACAATGTTATCACGCATCGACACATTCCAAGATTCTGTAAAGCATTTCACCCCTCTCTCTCTCTCGGGCCTCATGCTTTAGGGGGCATCTGTTACACAGTAATTTGTCACCATTGGTCACCGTCCCTGTTACCCCTTTCCCGCACTTTGGAGGACTCATTCCGTGACCTGTGAGAAGTGACATGGCTTGAAAACACTTGCATTATGTTCCCCTAAGTATGGATTTCATATGCCTTGAAGACATCTCCTGCAGATTATCCTTAAAAAGTCCCTTTTTTCCATTAGCGCGGATCCACAGTGTATCACCCGCACCAGTTGGCGCTCTGTCTCAAAGTCTTACCCGCGCCAACCAAGTTTGGAAAAGCTTTTTAACAAATGCACGCCCGAAAGTTTTTTCCTTTCGACTCATGAGGCTTTTCAAGGATAATGCCAATCTCATGGATGTCGAGATTCATCCATCAGATTGGCATTATCCTCGAAAATCTATTATGGATAGATCATATCTCTATCCATAATAGCTTTTCGAGGATAATGCCAATCTCATGGATGAATCTCGACATCCATGAGATTGGCATTATCCTTGAAAAGCCTCATGAGTCGAAAGGAAAAAACTTTCGGGCGTGCGTTTGTTAAAAAACTTTTCCAAACTTGGTTGGCGCGGGTAAGACTCTGAGACAGAGCGCCAACTGGCGCGCCTTCTTTGGAGAATTTCCCCCATTGGCGCGGGTGATACACTGTGGATCCGCGCTAATGGAAAAAAGGGACTTTTTAAGGATAATTTGCAGGAGATGTCTTCAAGGCATATGAAATCCATACTTAGGGGAACATAATGCAAGTGTTTTCAAGCCATGTCACTTCTCACAGGTCCCGGAATGAGTCCTCCAAAGTGCGAGAAAGGGGTAACAGGGACGATGACCAATGGTGACAAATTACTGTGTAACACCCCTAATATTCCATGTTGTAAGTTTCATTAAGAAAGATTTGTAAATGAGTAACTAGTTAGGTCTTTCATCTTACCTAAGTTGATCATGAGTTTTTCACATTCTATCAGCAGCTCTTTGCCTTTTTCTTCCTCTTTTCCTTCCTGGGTTCTTGGGAGCATGTTCCTCTGTTGCCTCCATAGTTTTGACCCCTTCGTTATCCTGACTATCATGGTTCCTTTTCACCCCCGAACCCTTTGCTTGAGTTCTCAAGAGGAATAGTTGTTGTACTCTATTAAATTCCTCTTGAGGTGGAGAATCCACTCCTTTGGTAGTTCCTTCCTCTAGGATTTTTTCTAGATCTAGATGCTCCCTTTCTAGTATGTCCTGTAGTTCCTGCTCCTCCATTCCCACTTCACTTGAGGTCATCTCTTGGTCCCTATCAAGTTCCATCGTGCTGGGCTAATCTTCCTTTTGTTGGCTTTTGTCAGATCTATCCTCTTTACTGTCATCCTTTTCCTTCGTTGTTGGATTGTCCTTCACTACTTACTTCTCTCTTTCAACCCCCTCTTCTTCTTCTAATATCTTGAACCTATTATGACTAGGTTTCTTTTCCTCATAGATTTTTTTTTGGTTCTTTCTCCCCCCTTTTCCTTTGCCTCCCACTTTAGTAAAGCTTTCAGTCTCTTTACCTGAGGTTGCTTTGATGCTGCTCTCCATTTTATTTACCGGGTAGTCTCTGAAGAGGTGCTCGTGTTCATGGCATTTGCGACATCTGAAGGGTATATGCTCGTAATCCACCGCCTGCACCCAATCTTCATCATAAACTTCTAGAATTATTTCATCCAGCAAAGCCCCAGAGAGGTCCATTTCCACGCATATTCTGGCAAAGGAGGTATATTTTCCACGCAGTGTGGCCTCTGATATTTTTATGAAATGCCCTAGTTTATTACCTATGGCCTTTAATGATTCTGGCTGCCAGTAATCTAGAGGTAGGGAATAAAGTCTTATCCATACCGGCACCGAAGTAAATGTCTCACGCTCCGGGATGAAGTTCATCACCCAAGGTCGCATATAGAGACCTGCAGCTACATAGAAGTAAGGACCTCCTTCAAACATCCTGTCCTTATCCTCTATGTTTGCAAACACAACTGTGAAGAAACCCTTGGATCCAAGGTGCAGATCTATATCTCCCTTGGGTTTCCAATGGTTCTTTATCCATGCGTGTAGGGCCTTCTCCGTTGGCCATACCCCCATGAATTTGCATATCATTGCATAGCTTGTCATGTGCTCCCTGTGCGCCTGTAGTGCTGGATCACTTAACACCACTAGGGGTGTGATGGATGCCCTTGGTTTACAAGGTCCTATCCGAATTCTGGGGTCAGCTTTCTGACTGTCTACTTCTGTACGTTTTTCTCTTCTGAAGTCCTCTTGCGTTTCTGCCATCTTCTGTGCTTTGCTATTTTCCTGTTTTCCTCTTTTTCCTCTTTCTGTACACCCGATTTCCACTTCCATGGGCTTCTTTAAATGATTAGAGATTACATGACTGTAGGAGGGAGTAGAACTCCCCCCTTCAAGCCCCTCCATGGTGCCCAACACCGAAATCCTGCTACAAACCCTAGTACTGTGCATTTTCCCTCCTCACAGTCAGTCCTCCGCCAAGTTTTTCAGCCTCAAAACATATAATTAATAAACACATAAAAACTTAATAAATTTCATTAATAAACACACACACACACACACATATATATATATATATATGGAGTTGTCTAGCTAATAGACAAACTCACTTTTTTGGTCGGAATCTAGCAATACAATTTTAAGCAAGATTGTGATTTCTTATTGTTTAAAATGCACATTTCAATGTATAAATAGATTCAACATCCTAAAAAACTCCTCAAACACTCAAACTTTGCAAATTAAACAACTTTAACTTATAATTCTTTAAAATCTCTATCGAATTTTGGACAAAATTGATAAAACAAAGTGTGTGGAAAAAAAGTATAGTGGATATAAATTAAGATCCATCTTACCATATAAATTAAAATAATAAATCATATTAGTAATCAACTTCATATTTAAATTAAATTAATAAGCATATAAAACCTTAATATTTACAATAAACCTTTTTCCTAAGCTATATATATTAAAAAAACTATGAAACATATAAAAATTTTGTTAAGGGCATATATATATATATATATATATATATATATAATCAATGCTTATATATTTTGAGATGTGAAATTTAAATAAATTTAAATAATAGTATCAACAACTAGCACAAATCCATCTTAACTTTGGATCTACCAAGAGTTCAGAGGAATCAAATCTCTCCAGGTGCAATTGGTAGCTCAAAAGTTAAGATCAATCTATCTTGGTGGAATAGAGCTTCCGGAATTTTAATTTATTATCACTATTTAGTATGTTGATGGCAGCTACTCTAGGGAATATCCATTGAATATTTTTAGTAGGCGTAAGTGATAGAGGGTTGAGATTTATGTCAAAAATAGTTATACCCTTTTGACTTTTCAATTTAATTAAACAATATTATAAAATAAAATTATATATATATAGAGTATGAAATGAGTTATGGTTTTTTGGACATGTGGTATTGAAAAGTCATGGTATTATATATATTGAGTATGAAATGAGTTATGGTTTTTTGGACATGTGGTGTTAAAAAGTCATGGTATTGTAACAAAGTATATTTACAAGTTTGGAATCTCCATAGTAAAATAAGGATGAATCTTCATGGTTAAGAATCTTGTTCTATATATCTGTTTAACTCATATATTAATTTTTTTTAAGTATTAGTAATAAAGAAAATAAAATTATGATTTAGTTAATTTTTATTATTTTTTAGTCTTGACATTGTAAAATAAATATGATAAATATCTTGATACTTATAATAAATTAATGTCTATAAATATTTATTAACTATTAAATTTATATAACTATTCTGTATACTTATTTTCACTAATGAAAAAATTATAATATTTTTTTAAATAAAAAATTGATACTAAACCAATAAATAATATAATATAGTAAAAAAATAACTATATTGAGATAACCACCTTACATTAATAAAAAAAACCACAACCCCTTCGTCATGCCAATCACTTTTACAAAGTTGCCAAGTATATTCTCTTCTTCTTGGCATATCCACCAATATATTCCCTTGTGTTCTTAGCATATTTACCAATACCCTATTAAATATCCATTTTATTTTATATTATTAACCTAATTTATGATTTGATGCTTGACCAAAATTAAATAAACACTATCTTTTATCTTTGTTAATGTGTATATCACTGGAAGTGGACCCAGAGAGCCATCGGAAGATTTTAGGGTTAGAATTCCCATATATTAAATTTCCCTTATGTTCTTAGCATATTTACCAATACCCTATTAAATATCCAAATTTTTTTGTATTATTAACCTAATTTATGATTTGATGCTTGACCAAAATTAAATAAACAATGTCTTTTATATGTGTTGATGTGTATATCACTGGAAGTGGACCCAAAGAGCCATTGGAAAATTTCAGGGTTAGAATTCCCATATATTAAATTTCCCTTATGTTGTTAGCATATTTACCAATACCCTATTAAATATCCAATTTTTTTGCATTATTAACCTAATTTCATCCAATTTTTTTGCATTATTAACCTAATTTCTGATTTGATGCTTGACCAAAATTTAATAAACACTACCTTTTACCCAATTTCTGATTTGATTTGATGCTGGACCCAAAAAGCCGTTGGAAGATTTTAGGGTTAGAATTCCCATATATTAAATTTTAGTTATTTGCACCACATGGCAGAGATATACCACAAATTGACCTAAAAGTAAACGCGTGTTTGGTATATGCCACTCACTTTAGGTAAAGGTGATGAGCACATCGAATTTCAAAGGTTACGGTCATTCCAACTTAAATATAACACGCAATTCAAAATTTCTTTCCCAAAGAGTAACACTGACAGCAATGTTTTGCATTATTCCACAAATATGTGTAGATATTCCTTAAAAATGTGAGCCACATGGTCTTCATCTCCACCAAAAAGAAATGTTGGAGATACCAACTACCCTTCCAACCTTCACAACCACGGGGAGGCATTTGGAATATTCAACATTTGGATTAAGTTGGTTGGTATTGTTTTATTATAATTATTTTTAAAAATATTTTACATTAGTTTTAATGTGTTAGAAATTATATGGATTGCATTATAAGAGACTGTTTTTTATTTTTAATATTTTTAGTGTTATATAAATGACAAAAATTTTAGACACATGATGTTTTAATTGTGCATTCTCTTGTTTCATTATGGAGTTTGAAAGTTTTTTTTTTTTTTTTATATTAAAGTAAAAAATACAATCATTAATAATAGATTTAACATGTATAGCCGAATAATGGACATTGAGATAAGAATCTATAAATAGATTTGCTAAGAAAAGTTAGAACATGTACCAAATCTATACTCCTATAAAAACAATAGTTGCAAAATAGATACAACAAGGAAATTATAACTGTGATTGCGAGGACAAAGACTTCTAAACAAAAACTGAGATCACCACCAAAGACAAAATTGACTATCCATGAAAAATCAAAAGACAAGATCACTAAAATATGGACTTGCATACAGCAAAGTGACTGAGCAAGTTAAAGAGAAAGAAGTTGATGTTTGGAGGGAATCGTGAATCACCCTCTCCACTGAAGATACTTGTCTTGAAATTTTTCCACGATGATAACACCTTCATCCTCCAGCATGCCTCTTTTGGATAAGGCATCAGCCCTGCAATTCAACTCTCTATGGACATGTTGGAAAGTGAGGTGTTGAAAGTGTTCTTTCACAGTTTTGATTCTCTCCTTCTAACATAGGAGGTCTATATCTTTGAGTTGATATCTTCCTTGGAGCCATCCAACCACACACTAAGAATCTCCTTGCACATGAATTAAAGTCCGCTTCATGGAAGCAACAACCAGAAGAAGAACCCAACAAGCTACTAATAATGCTTTTGCGTTGGAACCCGATCCCATATTTAGATAAATTTGCATCAAGATATTTCCAAGGAGAGAAATACCAACACCTCCACCACAACCTCCATTATGTTGAGCTCTCGAAGAAACCAGAGTTGTTCGCCAAGAATGCTAAGGGAGAGGCTATAATGCGTCGTGGATTGGGCTTCTTCTGTTTCAGATAGTCATGAAAAAAGCTGAGAGTCTGAGGAAGGATCTTTGGATGCTAAACAATTGATTTTCAAAAATCAATTTATTACAAGTTTTCCAAATGCCCCAAGCCACATAAGCTGGAAGGAACTTATGAATCCCTTATTTTTGTCCCACTAGAGTAAGCAAGTCTCCAAATAACTCAGAGGACTGGAAACCCTAAGGTTGAGACTTATGATGACTTTCTGCCACAAGGCTTCTGCAAAAACACATTGGAAAAATAAATGTTCAACTGATTCAGGGCCTTGTTTACATAGAGTACAAGCCTTCGACCCCAAAAAACCACGCATGGACAAATTGTCCCAAGTTATAATTATGTTTTCCAACATCAACCAAAGAAATCATTTAAGCTTTGGGGGGATGTCCCAAATCCAAATTTTATGATACCACAATTTAACTTGTGAGACCATATTTTTAGTCGAGATTGTTGCATAGGCTAGTTTAGCCAAGATTTGGCCTGTTTCTATATTCATTTTCCAGGCTATGGCATCCTTCCTATCACTAGGAATGAGGCCACTCCAGGACAATTTTAGGGTGAAGCTCTCCAACTCCATAACAAAATTGCTTTGCAGGCCCAAGTCCACCGAGGATTTCCATATTCCATTAAAATTGCCCTCAGAGCTTGGTATGAAAGCATGACTCGGCCTTGATATGCCATCCAAGTTAAGTTGATTAATTAGGTACTGTGATAATTTGAAGAAGGTTGATCCTCCAATGAATGGTTGTGTTCCAATATTGATGTTGTTCCCATCACCTAGGTTCCACACAAGCCATCTTTTTATCCAAAGCACACCAGCCACCAGACCCTTCCTTATATCCATTCTTTAGAGGGTATGTTTTTCAAATACTTGTCAGTAATTAATGAGCTCCATATACTCACACCGAAAATTACTCGCCACAAATTTTTCATTTCCAGGGTTGGGACAACACCTCCCACTTTGCAAGGTGGAATCCAACCCACTATTTCTTACTGGCCCACAAAAAATTGAAGAAAGATTGCCTAATTCTATTGATAACAATTTTGGGAGCCTTTAACAAAGAGAGCCACTAAGTTGGTATACTCTCCAAAACCAATTTTAACAGTGTTTCCCTGCCACCTATGGAAAAGCAGTTGTAACGCCAGTTGTCAATGCGTCTCTCAAAGCGTTTTTGTAGCCAATTCCAACCCTCAATATATAACAATTTAGCTTAATATGATAACCAAGATATGTAAGTACATGCTCTAGAAGTGTCACTTTGAATGGGAGAAAAGTACTAATCCTCTCTGAGATATCAACTTTGATTTTGTGCATGTAAAAGTTGAACTTACCTTGGCTTATCTATATTCCAATGGCAGAAAGAGTAAAATATGGAGTTGTAAACCTTCCATTCTCTTATCAATCCTTCTCCAAAGATTAGGACGTCGTCCACAAAGAGAAAATGGGTAACAAATATGTTTTTGGAGATCTTAACACCCTTCAAAGAACCTTCAGATTTTGCCTTGGATATCATCCTACTTAAACCTTCAATAACAAGAACAAAAAGCAACAACGATAGTGGATAGCCTTGTCGCAGACCTCTAGTTGCCGAGAAGAAAGCAGAAGGTGAACCATTGATAGGGACTGCAAAATTAGCAGAGGATATACAAGCCATAATCCAATTTGTTACCTGCACGTCCAAACCAATATGTAATAGTTGTATGAGGAAACCCAAATTTACCCTATCATATGCTTTTAAGAGATCCACCTTGAGAATATAGATTGTGCGTTTTTTGGTTTTAATGGAGTGTATGGCCTCTTGTGCCACTCCAATATCAATAAATCTACCAAAGAGGAAAGCAAACTGCTCCAAGGAGATATTAGAAGAAAGAGAATTCTTCAATTTGTTAGCAATCACCTTAGAGATCATTATATAAATAAGGTTGCGCAGAGAAATCAAACAAAAGTTATTGAAAGAAGAAAACTTTGAGCTTTTTGGAATAAGAGCTAGGAAAGTTGCATTAATTTCCCTTGAAACCTTACGAAATATATGCGCCTCTTCAACAACTTTCAAAAGGTCTATACCAATCAAATCAAAGAAAGTTGAATAAAATTCGACAGTCCATCCATCTGGCCCCGGACTTTTATCTCTGGCAAAGGAGTTAAGGACTAATTTGATTTCTTCCAAATATACAGGTTGTTCAATCCTTTGTGATTCCTCCCCTATGAAGAATTTGGGAAAAATTTAAGGACCTTTAACATTTCCATAGTATTTTCAACACCTATGTCTTTAAATAAGGCAGAAAAGTGATCCCTAGCTGCCAATTCCAGATCCCTCTTATTAAAGATCAGGTTTCCTTCATTGTCCATAAGGTCCCAGATGACATTCCTATTTCTTCGATGAGAGGCATATTTTTGAAAAAAGTTTGTGTTTCTATTGCCCTGCTTGAGCTAGATGGCACAACTTTTCAATTGCCATCTTTCTTCCTCTACTTCGAGAATGTTGGCCTTCTTCATAGCCAAGGAGCATAGGGAAATTTTGGTATCAACAAAGAAACCTGAAGAAATGAAATAATTTTTTTATTATTATTAATCATTTCCTCCAAATAAATTAGCTCATTTTATTGATCCCGCTAGTATTTTCCAGCCCAAAGCTTAACCTATTTTTTGATATAAGATATTCTATGGTACTAGTTTTCCATAGCAGAAGACTGTATAGGAGTAAATTTCAACCAACAGTCACGAAATAAGCCTCAAAAGGACTCCTCTTTTAACCAAGCATGATTAAATTTGAAAGGAGTCCTTGGATTCAGCATATCGAAACCAAGTTGGAGACCAATCAGAGAACTGTCTCATATTGATTCATGGAAGATCCAAGATCAGTATATTCCAATTTTGGAGACCAAAGAGTCAGCTAACAAAATCCTATCCAATCACTTGGCCACTCCCTCCACCCTAGTTCTACCATTACTCTAGTTCGGTCTCATCGAACAAGGGCGAATGTCAGCTAAATTTGCATTTGAAGTCAATTGAGAAATCACGGGACTAAAAGGATCTGGTTAAGAAGCACCTCCCCCAACTTCATTAATAGAGGTAGTGAAGTTTAGGTCGTGTTAGCACCTAAATCTGCCTTAGGCTGAAGGAAGGCAAAATCAGGGTAACCACAAACCACGCTCAGTCTGGTAGCTAGCCCTACCAGAACAGGAGAGGGCTCTCTCCGAGTCACGCTCAGTAAATAGGTAAGCAAAAAACGGTCTGAGATGACTTACAATGAAATATTTATCTTAGGCTAGTAAGTGAATATGGATGCAAGAAACAATTTGTATGAATGACCGAGCTTCTGGGATGGTATGGGACCAACGCTCAGCGAAGAACAGAGAATTTAATACAAAGGCATAGATTATTCCGTGAGGCAAGGCAGGTGGAAAATGTAGCAATTTAGTTTGAGTTAACGCGGAATGAATAGATTGCTGAAGAAAGTGAAAAGGGCATAGTTACATGAATCCTTTTCAACAGAAGAAAAACACTGAAAATGAAATTTTCCCACAGACAGAGCAATAAAATTGAATTCTACCTAATCTCACTCAGAAAATTTCACTGGAAATGAACATGATTTGAATTATGAAACATAATGAAATACATATGAAAACATAAGAGACACGTTTGGTACACTCAAAACCACAAGAATCTGATGAAACAGAGCCGCTGCCTTTCATTAATTCTCCGTCAAAATTACACAATGAAGAAACAGAGTTTCTTTCCCACAAGTCTCCCAAAAGTTACAAGCCAACCAACTCTTTGCAAATAGCTTGCATACAATATATAGAATATGTGAGGAAGAGATAGAATGCCCAAGGTTTGGGGAGTTACTCGAATCATTACAAAATGGAGATGGAGAGCCAACCATCAGCTACAGGTGCAGCGCTGCAAACATGACATTTGGCTTGGGGTGACCGTTTGCCTTCCTTCGCCACTTGGATAGAAGCCATTCTGAAGAAAAAGCACTTTAAATGCCACCTTTGGTGCCAAAAAACCGAAGTGTAGATGAGCGGGCCCACTTGGAGAAGTCGGGAACCGAAATTTCGCGAAACAGAAGCAAATTGGCAATTTTTCCTCTGTGCGTCGCGCTAATTTGGGGCCTGTTTTGGGGCACTTGCAGGTGTCCAAAATGTGCCCAAGTGGGCTTGTTGGAAATCATGTCCTGTCTACTTTCTAACCCCACTAGAATTTTTGAATTTGGTGCTCATTTGCCCCTCCAAATCTTCATTCTCCCAAGACTGCTTTCTGTGTGTCAAAAAAGTGGCAGAGAGGCCATTTTTGGGTGTTTTTTGACCTTTAGGAGACTCAGATCTTGTCAAAATTTCTTTCCCGGACACCAGTAGTCATGATTTTCCATGCTGAATCCAAAAATGAAAGCCATTCCTCATTTGGAGCTCTAGAATTTTAGGGTCGCGCTAGTGGCGCGGCGCACAGGGAGAAAATCCCTGTTTTTTGCCCAAAAAATTTCCATGTGACCAAAAATTCCCCAAATTTCTTGAAATTTGGGCTGGAGGTTCTCTATGGGGTGCCATGCTGAGCCAAGGAAGCCTCAACCAAGATTCTAAGCCTATCTTGCTCTTTTGCCTCTTTTTCCCTCCTTGTTGCTTTCCTCAATTTTGCTTTTAAACTCTTTATTCGGGCCTTGGCGCTCATGTTTCGTGCCCTGTAATGAAATGCCATGTGTCTCAACAGAGCAAGGTCTTTGTCGGCCTTGTCTAGCAGCCTCTCCAAATGCATGTTGACCCTCTCAAGGTTGGCCTCCCTATCCTCATTGATTTCTTGCTCCAAAGATGTGAGCTCAACCCTTCTTCTTTGAGCAGCTTGGCGATGCTCTCGAATGTTTTGCAACTCCATGATCGCCTGTTGGTCCTCAAGCTGCTTGTTTCTCTACTCTAGGTACTTCATGTTCCACTTGGCCCTCTCCAAGTCAAGGGACAAGGCCTCCATCTCTGATTGTTGTTCCTGGATGACCTCTCCAAGTTCTGCATTTGTTGGCTCTGTATCAGTCTCATCATCGTGAAGGAAAACGAACTCGGTCTCTCGTTCACCTGATGGCTCTCCTGAAGGCCCCTCATCATGCGCTGGATCCTTACCTCTGTTTTAGGAGAAAACACAATCCTTCTACCTCTTTGATATGTATTGGTCACCTCAGTCCTAGGTGCCTTGGAACCTCATCATTCTTTCTTGATGACCCAACCTCCATTGACTGTGCTGACATAGTTTGGTGCTGGCTTGGTGAAGTAGTTATATGCATGTTCAAAGCTGCCTCAATGAAAGTGTCCCATGTCATGTTATTTTTTGTCAACTGATGGAGAACCATAACCTTTATCAAGCTATGATTAAAGAGACTGGGATAATGCACTTTTCCTTTCAATTTCACCTTTTTAGACATCTTGGTTAAGCTCCTATACAAGTAACTACTCAAATTGAGCGACTTGGTTGCTGTAAAGTGCATGAGCAGCCTTATGTGATATTGATGCAACCTGGAAAATTTTCCCTCACATGCGAAAAATTTCATGACAGCCTTCATTAATGGTGCATATATCTCCAAAAAATATCTGAATGGGAAAACATGTGAGTGAGTTTCTTTATATTATGATTTCAGTTAGGGTTTGTACTCTTCTAGGTCTAGGTTCATGTCTTTGAACCAATTTTCACCATGGTTTGGTATGCCTGTAGCTTGAGAGATGGAATCTACTGAAAACATGAAATCATTCCCTGCAATGGTGATTTTGTCTTCCATCAAGGTGAGGGAAATATACATCTTAGATGCTCATGGTGAAAAACTTGTTCTTGGCCTTTTTCTTGCCACATGTTCTTCAAGGTGCTCAATGTTATCATGGTCCACCAATTCCTTTCCCTTCATCTCTTGTTTCTTGACTTTGAATTGTTCTTTCTCCATAGGTAGATGTTGTGCTTTAAGCTGACTGTTTTCTTGATCAAGGCATGGAATGATAAATTTGGCCCTTATCAAATTGTCCTTGACCTACATGATCTGAGAATACTTCTCTTTGATGACTTGTTGTATGGATTTATGCTCATCTTGTGCCTCCAAGTCAACTAGGTCAAAATCATGCTCAATGAGCTCCTCATCATGCAAAGAAGCCTCATGATGTGATGGTGATCCCTGTTCTTGTTTGTTTTTGCCAACAGCTTCTCTTAGTGGATGTGGATCCTCTCGAGCCAAATCTCTCAATCAGCCTCTATCTCCTGCTGAATAGGCGTCTTCTTGTGGTTGTCTTTATGAAATTTGCTGCATTCAATCATAGGCATATAACCACCATATCACTCATAAAATTTGATAAACAAGTGATGTTATAGAGCCTACCTTGAAATTTGATGGGCTTCACAAGAAATTTGAGGCAAAATGGCACAATTTCAGGCCTTTTCTTCCCTATGCGTTGCGCTCTCTATGTGCGCCGCGCCAGTGTAAATTTACACTGGAAATTTTCTCCCAGTGCGTCGCGCTCCCTCTATGCGCCGCTCCCTTGAGGCCTTCCCGATGTCCAAATTGGGTTCAGGATAGCTCGTTGGAAAGGTCTTTGAGTCTACTTTCCAACTCAACCAGAATTTTTCAATTTGGAGTTCATTTTCCCTATCAAAAATCAAATCTCCCAAGACTGGTCAAAATGTGCCAAATGAGGCTGCCTCAAGGCAGAGTGCTGTTGCAGTCAACTTTTGAATGCCTTCCTCAACTCCAAATTGAGCTCATGGTAGCTCATTGGAAAGATATTTGTGTCTAGTTATCATTTGACTCATCAAGCAAGTCATTTGGCCAACTGAGCTAGGAGAAAATTTGATTTTCCCAAGGTCACTTCAGAGGTGCATCAATTCTCCCGAGGCAACTATATTTTTGAGATTTCTCCAAAACCATGATACCTGTGTAAAAAGTGAAGGAATTTTTTCTTCCTTGGCATGTTGTGGACAAAAACCTCTCTCAGTTTTCCCAAATTCATCTTTTATTGCTCAGAAACCTCATTTGAGTGAAACCTATCTCGATGTGTGGAACAAGGGATTTGTCGAAATGAAGCGAAATGACAGGGATAGGGAGCTTCTAAATTCTTGAGGAAATTTTGGGAAGTAGGGAGGGATGTTAGGAAGTAGGGAAAAGTGGAATCTCAGAAATTGAGTGAGGGGAAGGGGTCCAAAAAGGCAAAACACAGGTCCAACCTAGAAAATTGCCAGGTTGTAGCAAGAAACTAGGGTTTGTGCGAAAATGAGGAATTTGGGGGATCTCAGTGATGGTAAGTGTTTGATAAGGTACTTTAAGGATAGGGGGAGGTGTATGAACATCAGGATACAATTTTTGCTGATGATTTGGCCGTTCAAGAGAAACTGCCTTCAAAACCCTAGGAGAGAGAAATGACCTTACCTAGGCGCAACTGAAGCATGAACAAGGTGTAAAATGACCCAGTGGGACTTGACATGATAATGAAAACTCTATGAATGATGGTACACTCAGCTGAACGGTGACATGGACCGAAATTTGGACAACTTTGACAAGGGTAAAATCAAACCCTAGACCTAATGCCTAGTGACCAAATTTTGCTTGAAGACTCACTGAAATGACAAAATTTGACCTTGACACCTTAAAATCACTTTGTAAGAGCATGTTTGATCACTGGAGGAAGGCTGTAAAGACTGACACTAACATTGGCTCCAATAGGGATGGCAGCTCCTTGGAGGTGCCAAGAACTGCAGATCTTTGGGTGAGCAGACAGTGCCTTCATCCATTGGGCTATGGAGTCCATTATTCCGACAAACCAACATGACTCAATTTATTGACTGAAACTTGACTCAAACTGACTCAATGCGAACTGAAATGACTAAAAAACTTGACTCTATGCAAAAGGAAATGACTCATGACTGACTTAACTAAAACAAGAACTGACAAAACTTATTCAATGGCAGCAGTCCATCAAGATTCGAGGGTTTCAAATCATGATGACA
Organism: Pinus tabuliformis; assembly: GCA_031772625.1. NCBI lineage: Eukaryota > Viridiplantae > Streptophyta > Pinopsida > Pinales > Pinaceae > Pinus > Pinus tabuliformis. The sequence goes on from CM062817.1 coordinate 472,675,534, forward strand.
ACCACCTGCGTACTAATGCAATATGTACAATCATGTGTAATGTGTCTTCCAATGTAACCAATCAAGTAGATGCCTCCTTGATTGATTCTCCGGATCAAATCTTCTGGTCAACAACAGATACTGGTAACTGGGCCTCCAAAAACATAATTGACCATGATCTCCTTCATCACTGAATACTGCAATAATGACCTTCACTGCTGACTGTAACAGATTTGCCATTGGATCATGAAAAACATGAAGATTGACCTCCTGCTGAAAAAACAAGGGGTCCATTTCTTGTGATGCTGATCTCTTTTCACAATATACTTCAGAAAAAGTATGCTCCTGGTCCTCAAAAATTTCTGAACAAGCAGATGAGTGGTTTCCTCTTCAAAGAACATTTCAAAACATGAAACATAGGAAGAAGAGTCTAAAATGGCATCCTGAATGGTCAAATCTTCGGTAGTTTGAACATCTTGCAGGTTATCTTCATATGATATGACAACCAGATTCTCGTTACATTCATTAATCATAAGAAAAGAAACTTCAAATGCTTCGTGAAACTCAAGCATGACCTTTCTGTCCTCTATCATAAATTCATCTAGAGAAACTTTTTCACCTACTTGAACAAAGATATCCTCTTGTTGTTCATGAATTGACTGAATTACCTCGTTAGGAAGGTTGTGTTCTGATGAGATGAGGGCAGTTAGGTCTGTAACTCTGTCTTCTTCATTTGAGGCGGCCTCAATAATGCAATTCTTCTCTATGAGATCCGGAACAACATGTTTTTCCTCGTCACAATCTGTTTCTCGATCACTAGAGGAAGGTTGTAAAGACTGACACTAACAGGTCGCTTGTCAGGATTAGATTTGGTGTATTGAGTAATCCACTATGCGAAATATGGTTCCAAAAATTATCGTGGTCCATATATGGGCCATAACAATTTAGAATAGTTACTTGACCTTCAAAACGTCTTAGAGTACCTTCTAACAATATTCCAGCAATGGAGGAGAAAGGTTGAAGGTAAACCTCCCTAAGGTTCCACATCACCTAGAGACCCCCAAAGCAACTGACTGCATCAACAACACAGATACACCAGGACAGACAAATATTTATGAGGATTTCTCTAGCTTTGTCAACAGAAACCATGGTTTCTTGTAAGAGAATAATTGATGGTCTTTGAGTCATCACAAGTCTGTGGAGGGCTCGAAGCGTAGGAGCCCTCCCAACTCCCCTGATGTTTAACGAAACAATGATCATGGAAGGCCCTAGGTGGAGGGCTTAGATGCTCTAAGGGCCTAGAAAGATCCTCTGTGTAAGAAACTTCTTTAAACAAATCCCCCTGAGGAGAAACATCTCTGGCTAGATCCTTCTTATTCAACCTATTCTTCCTAATTGTGACATTCTAAAAATTGGAGGTTGATTCTGGAGGGGTAGAAGTCGCATGGCAAGGACTAGAGAAGGTTGGTATGGAAGTGAGGCCGAGGGAAGACAAAGATGATAAGACTAGAGAACCTGGATCCTTCGAATCAAAAAACCCCTCCAAAGATTCTAATGAGGTTAAAGAAGGTTTAGCAGAAGGGACTAAACATGAAGAGATGGTAGGGCCTAGACATGTGGAAAAAAGGGTGGAACGGGTTATGCATCCCAAACAAAGGTTTAATTTATGGGATGGGACTCTATAGGTTTGACAGAGTATGAAGAAAACTTATAACTAAGACTATCAAGAATAAAAATATCCCCATTTGACAACGTATCAAGAAGATTACTCGAGATTGACTCCATAATGGCTTGTGTTTAAGAATCTAGGTTCTGCGTTGTCCTTCCATTTTTGAGCCTGCATTTGTTTTGTTTGAGCTATTGTCCCTTCTAGGGGATACCTTTCTTGTTTCAACATCAACATGGAGTCAACTAAGGGTCGCCCCAAAGCTCTCAACTTAATTTCATGGTCAGAACTCATTCAAGTATTTGTTGTATAGGCCTCCCCCATAAACCCTTGATTATTATGGACAAGGAAATGAAACTTCAAAATAGTTAAGTGGGAAGGAATCCAGTGAAACATTGCATCCTTTGCTTGAGCCCCGCTGCCTTCTAATGATAGACCTACAAATGGGGTGAGACTAGAAGATAAAAGAGGAGAGGTTGGAGCCATTGGTAAAGGACCCTTACAAAAATTTTCCTTTATCGAGAGACAACCAACCTTGAGATGTCTAGTCATATGGCAAATCGAACATATGAAGGGTACCTTCCAGAAATAGAGCCTTTGAACAAATGAATTGTCCCCCATGGATATTTCCAACTCCTCTGGTAACCCTTTTTCCATGTCCATCTTGGCAAGGACCTAAAGGATTCTTTTTTCAAAAGAAAAAAGGGTCATCTCATAAAAAAACATAAATTTACCAGTACTATTTGCAACCTTCATTATAATCTGCTTCGTTTTATTTTTATTTTAACAATGTTGATTTTCTTCTTTACACTAGTTACAATAGAGAGATACTTTTAATATTTTAGATTAGGGTTGATCACCTCTTTATAATATCTTAAGTTAACTTATCCTCTAATTATTATCAAGCCACAATTTCTCCTTAAATTTGGATGTAATAATATTTCTAATATATAATTATTATGCAAAGTGACCTCATCCTTAATTGAGATTTGGCATCTTTATGCCAACATAGCTTGAGCTTAAAATGGTTTTGGCTAGAGTTTAAAGTGGTCTTAGGAAACTTCTTGTCTTCCATATTGTTTATCTTGTTATTGTACATTAGGTACCTAGTCATGTCCATGTTTTCAATGAGGGAAATACCTAGTTCTATGAGGAGGGTAGGATAAGGTATATTGCTTAAATTTTAAGATCATAAGTTATAAAAAACTTGGATTTTCTCTATCTTTCTCCATGATTTTATAGAGATGTTGCAACACCAAACTTCACACATGTATAAGATAACATGAATAACAAGAGTCTCAAATAGTGGTTTCTTCTTATCCCAAAGTCCGAGGTTTATTGATTTTTTCATGACCATAGTAAGCTTTCCACCCTCCAATTTCTTTCCTCAATGCTATTGTTCAAGTTAAGCTTGTGTTGAAGATTCATCTCAAGGTATTTGTTTGAAATTACTTCCTTTGAGCTATTGTTCTCATACATAGAATTACCATAAGTGAATTTTTTATATTTGATTATCATAACCTTTGTTTTGTCAGTGTTAGAAATCATACTTGTACTAGAGCATAAATCCTTGAAATTTTCAGTTATTTGTCGAGATCATAAGGACTCATCAACATAAGAATGATAATGTTAACATAAGGAATAAGGATGATGACTATACCAACTAGAGTTGTGTTGACACAACTTTCTTCTTCAGAACAACCTTCTAACTTGTCAATGTATATGTTAAAAAGGGTAAGGGATAGGGGACACCCTTACTTAACTGCAAAATTATGATCAATTTATTTTGACTAGTTCTTGATGTTCCTAAACTTGACATTAATTTTCTTATATGGCCTTACCACAATCTCTCTCAACTTGAAAGGAACTTTTATATCTTCTAATTTATTCCAAGGGTTAGTTTTGGGCATTGTGTTATTTTTTTCTAAATTCAACGAAGTAACACAAGAGATTTGTTTTATTATTATGGTACTCCTTTGCAATGATCCTTAGTGTGACAAGATGGCCCATGGTAGAATTATATCTCCTAGATTCATCCTAGTCTTTACCTCTTTTTCGGTGACTTTCTAGCCATGCATTGATCTTCTTTTCCAAAATACTTCCATATAACTTGGCTTAAAAAGGGCTAATCATAATGGTCCTATAATTGGATGGATTTTATTTGTCCTTGATAGTAAAAATTCAAACGATAAGGCTTTCAGTCCAAGGTTTAGGGAAACCATGCTTAATTACTAAATTGAAGAGCTTGCGAATGTGAGGGATGAGGAAAAACCCTCCAATTTTCAATATTTCTCCTTAGTAACCTCCTTAGTAACCTTCAATGTCCTTAGCTTTCCCTTTTGAAGGGCCTCTTAACCCAAAATATTGTCTTCTAAAGAAAAAAATTGTCTTCTTTTTTAGAGAGGGTTTTAATGTTGTCAATGACATTAGGGAATTCATAAAGCCTTTTAAGGTAGGAATTCCAATCCCTCAAGGGAATCAAATTTCTTTCTTTAGTTTTACGAGTTAGAACTTGCCTCTAGAATTTTCTAGGATCTTGCTCAGAGAGGTGCAAAAACTTAAGCTCTTGCAATATATTTATATAGTGCCTTTTTTCATTTTAATTAGGACTTTCTACCTATTTATCTTGTCGAATTTTAATGACTCATTAGAAGCATCTTTAATGGCCTTTCTAACAATCTCACACTCTTTATTATACCAAGGGTTGGTCGTTCTATTCTCTTTTTTGCATGACACCTCGATAGAGAATTTGCTAGTGGAAACAGAGAAGTTTGTCATGAAATTATGATTGAGGCCTTCAATATAGTCCTCATTTGATATGATATTTAATCCATCAACTAAATCTTTTGAAGACTATTAGTTTTGTTTTCGTTGAAGATCAAGTGCTTTTGGTTATTGGAATTCTCTTATACGGGGCTTTTATGCATGAAATTTTTTAAAACAAGGGTTAAAGGTGTATGCTTAGTGTTGTGCTCCTGGTCATTTAAGATGTCAAATTTATTATTTGGTTGTAAGCAGGGAAATCAAATATCACATAATCTACAACATTTTTTTTTTTTTTTTTTTTTCTATGTAAAGGCTAGTTCTATATTAAAGAAAATAAAAATATGTACATGGAGTTAGAACTTTCGAGGAGGCCGAGGCCAGTCCTCAAACAGTAAAATCTGGACCATACTGTCTATCCGTTCACTCTGATTTACAAAAACCATTTCATAATTCTGATTTTTCCTAGCCTTCTGACTACCTGGACTTGTACTGACAAAACCATCAGTGATAATAGGTATGCAAAACCAGTTCACATCATTGACTCTAACACAGATAAAGCTGACTACAATAGACTGTAACAGACAGGAGTAGAAAGACTGAGACATTAGACTGAGACATATAGAATGAAGACGCTCCCTAAACATAGAATGAAGACGTTCAAAATCTTTGACAAATGCACCCATTGAAAGTTAGGCCACCTGACTGGACGACGCTGGTTGCTTCTCTTTCACCGGACTGGGCGAGTCTAGCCAAATGACGATGCCTTCCTCGTCCAGAATCGGCTCTCCCAAGCCAGGCTGCGAGCGGTCGTTGAGCGCGTCCATCTCCATAGCATAATTAGATGGCGGTAGGAATTCTTGAACCGAGGCATCCTGAGCCGGGACCTCCTGTACCGGGGCATCCTGTACTGGGATATCCTGACCCTGGCCTTCCTCGATGCGGTGAGCTCTGTAAACTAAACCATTCATATCCCCCAGGAGAATGTCACTGTCCTGAGCGCTTGCGGAGGCATGATAGGTCGAAATGGGATCGTCGAGCTCTTCCTCAAAAATATACACAGTGAGATTAACTACCACCTCTGGTCTGATAAGCCTGCTCGGGAACCTAAGACGGAATGTCTGATAAGTGCCTTGCGGGACAAGGCTCTCCTGCTCCGAGCTAGGGGAAGAGGGGGGAACAGAGGCCATAGGGGGGACAGGGTGCAAATCCTCAATGTCAGGGCCAACTCGAATGCCAGACCGCCCTCCTCTTCTCGGAATGCCTCTACTACGCGGCATGGTGAATGCCAGAGACCCGAAAAGCCTTTCGACCCTTTGAATACTGGAAGCAAGAGTGTCCCGTCTCACAACACAAGCATCTACAGAGGAATTCTGGTCATGAATTGGCATAGAAGTTACAATAAATAGAACAGAGACAATTACCATCGTGGGAGGAGGAGGCATCGCCATAAACCTGTTCCGCATCGAGTCCAGAGCTGCCATGCTCATCATGAATGTACAGCCCCCTCGGCTCTGATCCAAATTGCGCTCATCCGCCTTGAGCATTAACTGATAACCTCCCTTGCAGACCTCCGAGTACAGGTGCCTGCCATCCGTCATCGCCGCAGGTGTCGTGGCAAGTTGCATTATTAATGACAAGTAAAAGCACCCGTATCCGGGTATAATCTACAACATTGTTGTTAAGCCCAATACAAGTCATTTGCTTGGATCTTGACCACTTGTTTTGAATCTTATGGGCCTTAGACTCTAAGTTTGGATGTAAAAGTCATAAACTCATATTTTTATGTAAAAGGGAACTTGATAGATATGCAATTGATGAAGTCAAACCTAAGCAAATTTGAATTCATCAACGAGACACCTTACAAGAAGGCAATAGGAAGAGAGTGAAGGTTGAGAATAATACGTACCAAAATTAGCCTCATTGCATGTAATGGTTCTTCCTAATGTAATCCTTTTTCTTCAATCTCTCTCTCTTCATATTATTGTGACATATTTAGTTTTTTCATTTTATCAAGGTTGTTGTGATTAGTTTCATGGTAGTTCAATTTGTTTTATCTCCTCCTCTCTCAACAGTCAAGCCTTCTAGATCATAGACCCTAAGATCTAGATCACCACTTCGTTAGGATATTGCAAGCTATTAGGTTTTGAGAACTGCAAAGCTTAATCAATATAATACTGAACAAATTCTTAATCAAGTCTTCAAAGTTTCTTTTGTATGTACTAGCTAAAACAAGGCCATCATCTAGCCATAGATGAGGAGGGCTGAAATCATTGCTTAAGATAATGGCTTGGTTAGCCATTGTTCTAACATTAAAGTATCTTATCAAGAGGACATTGCCTTTGTTTCTTATATTGTAAATATCTTGTTTTAACTAACTGTAAGGGCAATTGTCTCTAGATTGTTTTTCTTATAAAAGGTAGAGTTAATAGCAACACAATAATATATTGCTATATAAATTCACTTAGGGCAATCTACCTAATTTCCAATAACACAATCTAAAAATCATAATTTATAGTTATATCATTGGGTGCAATCAAAACAATAACTTGTTGGTAGCCCATAAGTGAGTAGACTTCCACTCACCTTAGATGCCTTTAAGTTTTGAATAATTAATTATTATTTTATCTCAAAAGAAAAACAATATAATGTTATACTCGAAAAACAAAACAAAAAACAAAAACAAAAACAAACAACAACAACAATTTAAACCTAAATAATTTTAAAATAACCTCAATATTCCTTCCTAGAGTCATTAAAATTATAATGATGAAATCATATACTATCAAGCAACATTAAACCTTATCTCCATACACGAAATAAAATAAAAAAAACCTAACCACGTTTGCTATCTAATCCCAAATCTATACAAATTCCTTTATAATAAAAAATTAGATACAATATATATTTTTAATAGAAAGAACACAAACTTTAATGTGATAAATTATTTTAAAAAATGATCCTCGATTCAAAGCCAAAAAGCAATGAGACTAAAATCTAAATTAATTGTGCTTGAGCTAGAGGCGATCTAGGATGGGTGACCTCCCGGGAAGTCCTAGTTACCGGGTGCAAGCCCCAGAAGTGATAATTAATGCTATGCGATTCATTTCACTAGTTTCAATCCCACTTCTTCACCCGTGTGAGCATCACCCGATGCAATGAGTGCTAAGGGGACTATTCAAAAATCATGAGAAATTAGTCAGTTACGACTACCTCTCATGGAAATGGTCATAGGTGAATGACTTTCTTAACATAGTTGAATCCCAAAAAATGAGATCTAATATTCCTTAGTTATTCACGCTACTTTATAATTATTATATTTTTAAGATTTAAATATTAAAATTTATAATTTTATTTTAAATTTTAAATTTGTTTAAGAAATTAAATTTAAATTACATATTTTTATGAATTAAAAGTGATATATTATGTGGCTATTATATAGCTTGAGTGGGTCTAATGGTTAAGAGTATGTGTTTCCTCATAAAAGGTCAAAGGTTCAAAACGAGAGTGGTAGAGTATGTATGTTTTCGTAAACTTTGCCTCATACACCAATTTGATGTCTGGATTGGCTGTGACCTTAAAATATTTAAACTTTGCCTCATACACCAATTTGATGTCTGGATTGGCTGTGACCTTAAAATTTGATAACATATCATATCATATCATATCATTAACTTGGAATATATGGTAATATCTTAGGGGGGTTTTATTTATTTATTTATGGATATACGACCCCATATATGGGGAAACCAACAACTAAGTACAATCAAAAGAGTACTCATAAATTTGATAACATATCATATCATTAACTTGGAATATATGGTAATATCTTAGGGGGATTTGATAACATATCATATCATATCATATCATTAACTTGGAATATATGGTAATATCTTAGGGGGGTTTTATTTATTTATTTATGGATATACGACCCCATATATGGGGAAACCAACAACTAAGTACAATCAAAGGAGTACTCATAAATTTGATAACATATCATATCATTAACTTGGAATATATGGTAATATCTTAGGGGGATTTTATTTATTTATTTATGGATCAGCGACCCCATATATGGGGAAACCAACAACTAAGTACAACCAAAAGAGTACTCATTCAACACTGCAAACCAAGAGAGCTCTAACTAATACCAAAAAAAATAGAATTTGTTTTAGAGATAGAGGGAGAATCCCTAGTAAAAAGTGAGTGAAAATTGACCAAGAATTACAAAAATTAAACATCATAAACATTAAGAAAAAATTGTGCATTAAGATTATAAAGAAGTGTCTAAATTGATGGGTTGTTCCTCAACTTTGCAAGGCAAAAGAATAGGAAAACTTGGATGCGAGCCCATCTCAAGTTTGGCTAAGCAACCATCTACATCTACTAGTAAATTCTTTAGCTCGTCTAATTTGTGTAGCAGATTGTCCTCAATTTGGCGTATGTCCACCAAACCTTTCCCCAAAAGCAACTTCACATGCCAATAGATATCCAACATATGAAGGTAATGATTTCGTTGCCAATAGATATCCAACGTATGATGGTAAGTCATACTAACATTACATTTGGGTGAACCATTTACACCACTTAAAAAGTATAAATCTAATCATTTTTTATTTATTTAATATTAATGTTTATAAAGAATCAAACTTTATATAAATTAATTTTAAACTTAAAATTTATATATATATATTATAATTAATTTTTTTTACGATTTATTATTATTAAAAAATATATTTATAATTTTGTTGTTCACAATATTCAATTTACATAAATATAACCAACTAAATAAAATGTATAGTTTTTTTGGAACCATTCACGTTTGTATAATAAATGAAATAAATTATATTATATTAATTATTCATATTTGTATAGTTAAATAAATTTATTTTAATGATGATGATTAATGTCTACTGAAATTAATGTGGTCTATCTATAAAAGATTTAATTGTGACTTTTTAATATTTTATTTTTTAGATTGAAAAAAAGGGAAAGAAACACTCCAAGATCATTATAGTTATGTTGATTTTCAAGTTAGGGAGGTTGAATGTATGACAAATGTCCTGGAAATGAAAACAGATGAAAGTAAAAGCGAAACAAGCTAAAAGAAAATGTTTTTCATTTTTAACCTCTTAATACCGCAAAAGAAAAATACAAAGAAAGATAATTATTTTTTGTTTAAAGATATAAATAAATAAAAATAAATTAAAAATCTCCATTGACTCTAATATAAGTTGTTATGTGATGAAAGTTTATATTCAGATTCTATTCTTGTGAGTGATCTAATAAAGATCAAATTTTACATTGAGTTTTTAGAAATGAGAAAAAGTGTTTGATGTTATGTTTTTTGTTTCTAGAAAATAGAAAAATTAAATTAAAAATTAAAATTAAAGAAATAATTATGGAGAAAAAGTGAATATTGTAAAAATTTAAATTAAAGAAATAATTATTGAGAAAAAAAAATAAACATTGTAAAAAAATATTCTAATCTTGTGAGTGATCTAATAAAGTTTAAATTTTACATTGAGTTTTTAGAAATGAGAAAAAGTGTTTGATGTTATGTGTTTTTGGAAAAAAAAAATAAAAAAAAAAAATATATATATATATATATATATATTAAAATTAAAGAAATAATTATCGAGAAAAAGTGAATATTGTAAAAAATAAATAAATTAAAGAAATAATTATTGAGAAAAATAAATAAACACTGTAAAAAAATATGTAATATTAAGTATTTATTTTAAAGTTGCCAAAATTTATGTGTTTCTTTCTTATATGTTTCATAATGAGACATGGAACAAAATGTCTTAAATGAAAATGTGCTATGGGTAATATTTTTTAATAGGTTTTCTTAAGTGGAAAAGGTAACACTTTTCTTAATTGAAATTGAAGTATAGACATAGAGAACAACTACATCTGTATCACCTCAAAACTCTAGGTTGTGTGTTGATTCTTACTTTAATACTTGAGCACCTCACATCAAGAATATTCATGTTAATGGTTTACATCCTAAAAAACTCTGCATATAGATGATTAGATGTACTTTCTCAAAGCTTAAAGTTATATGTATTGATCTTTATGTTCTAATAGTCATCACTCCACACGTTATGAATACCATTGTAATTGGAGGTAATGACTCTAATGATTTCATTTCAAGGGATTGTGCCCTAAAAATATCTACAACATTTGTTGTATATACCGCCATAAGCACATAGTTTTAGAGCCTGTGTCTCAAATTTTGTGTTTGAGATTATGATGAAAGACCAACTATCACATGAATAGACTTTTTGTTTTGCTTGAGTATCGCATACCACTCAAGAAGCCCAGTGGATGCACGACACTAGCATGACTTCACGAGTTGAGCATGACCATCAATCACTCGTATCACCTGGAATGCACCTAACCATCATATCTCGACTAAATCTAAGCCAAACATCTTCAACCACATGCAATATTGGAATGCTCATTTCATCATAGACAATGCTACACCATCACCACCTAACCATATGTAACTTGTTGTTGACTCCTTTGAGCCAAGCATCTACTTGAACAAATGACTGACTAATGTGTAACCATGTTATCATCCATCTAGGTTTACACATGATAGTCACCAAGATCACATTCCTACGCCTAAGGCACCCATCTATTTTTTATGGATGTATCAACATTGTTGTCTTGGCATGGGAGACACACAATCTACCACATCACCAAGTTATGGTGTCCTTCAATGAAGCCCGCGTATAGACACCTCACAAATAGCTCATTTATCTTACGTGACAAGGCATTCATGATACTCCTAGACTATGCGATAATACACCATCCTCATTGTCTCACACCTCATCAGAGTTGGTAACTAAGGCTACCAAAAGTATAAACTTGTTATGCAACTTTCCAGGTATGCGTGTCATTCTCTCCATCGTAATATTGCAATAGAACCTCAAGTTAAAATTCCTACACCAACCATTTATATGAACATCTCATTAATACTTTTTTAAAAATTTAATTATTGTGTTGAGAGACGCTCTCCAACCCAATATGGAAGACATGTTGTAATGTCCTGTTATGTTATGTAAACATTTTGACTCGATCAAAAAATAAAATTAAAAAAATGGCCCAGATAAAAGATATGTTGTAATGTTATATTATGTAAACATTTTGACTTGGTCCAATAAAAATAAATAAAACCAGCCTAGATCCATCTTAACTATGTATCTACGAAGTGCCAAGAGGGATCAAATCTCTTGCGACGGTTGGTAGATCCAGAGTTAAGATAGATCTAGGCTAGTTTAATTATTAATACTTATGAATAATTAATAACTTTTTTTTAACATAACAATTATCATTTAATGAAATTAAAATGAAATGAAATGATATTTTAACGTCCACGAGACTAAAAATAGTCTATGGGACCTTTAGTTCCTTGCTTTTTGCTTTATGCAATTCAATCCTTTTCTTATTTAAATTGATGAGGAGCTGACCCAACCTTCCAACAATCCCCTCGCCGAAAATATAATGTTAAGAAACTAATGCTAACATATTCCTATAACTTTCTCTGATGTCTTTGAATGCATCACATTCCAAAATGAAATGTTTTTCCGATTCCTCTGCCCCAAATGTGAAAAATGTACACACATGTTCTTCCCAAGCTTCTTTAGGCCTTTTCCATGGTCTTGTTTCACATCGAAGTTGATGCGAGTTGGTTCTTAATTGAGCAATAAGAACCTTTTCCCTCCACGAAATGCAAGCTCCAATGAACCCTTTTTGTTGTACATCACACGTAGGGTTGAATTCCTCAATGCAATTATTCTTCTTTCTACCAAACTCTTTTCCCCATACCAGTTTACGACACTTCTCCATAACAAAATACTTTAGCTCCTTGCTATTTGTGGGACAAGCATTGAGGTAGATATTCTATTTTTGCATCCATTTGTAGTTTTGTTTCATCCTTGTTTTCTTTCTTTCACTCATGTCTTCATTGAAGATAACATTAGGCCATCTACCTACTCCCATTTTCTCAATTCTTTTTAGATATCTTATGAGCCGCACCATAACAATTGCTTCAAAGGGAGTTACTCATGTTTCACTCAACATTATCTCATAAGGTACTGAACTTTTTATTTTGAACTTGCTCATGATCAAGCGTTTTTGGATTTTCTCAATTTGGTTCCATTTTGAGACGAGGGTGTTGCTAGCCCACAATTCACACCCATATAGCATCACTGAACAAACTAGGAGTCCAAAAATCACTTTAATCATTTTCCAATCCCATAACTTTGCCTCTCTACATTTGTTTTGAAGAGCATATAATGCTTTCCACCCTCCTAAAATTCTCTTTTTTCTACAATCCTCCCAATTAAGTTTGTTTTTCAAATCAATACCAAGGTACTTATACTCATTTACTTCTTCAAGAATGTTGCCTTCAAATAAGAAAGTATGTTGGCTCTACTTCCTTTTATTAGAGAAAATCATTATTTTGGTCTTGCTAGTATTAACTTGCATCCCCACTGCTCTACAAAAATTCTCAAGGGCATATAGGTGCATTTGCAATCCATGGGCCGATTTAGAAATCAATACAAGATCATCAACATGTAAAAGAAGCTTTACCACAAACTCCCCCAACCGAACACCATCTCCACCTTGCAAATTTAGTCATTCTTCTAGTTTATCAATATATAAACCAAAAAGAGTAGGGGATAGAGGGAAACCTTGCTTGACTCCAATGTCACTTCTAAAGCTTTCTGAAATACCTGCTGAGGTTCTAATTTTGACTTTCACCTCTTCATAAAGTCTATGGACAACAACTCTATAATGCAAAGGAATTTCAAGTTCTTCCATTCTACGCCACAACTTATCTCTAGGGACTGTGTCAAATGTCTTTTTGAAGTCAACAAAGCAACATAATACTTCTTCTTTTCCCTCTCAAACCTTTTCAACAATGTGTCTCAACGTGATACCATGATCCACTATAGAATGCTTCAGCCTAAAACTTGCTTGCCTTCTTGCCCTCTTTTCTTTTACTTATGCCCACTTACTGATTCTATTTTCTACCATGTTGTCGAAAAGTTTTGTAAACAAAGGATTGATCATAATGGTTCTATAGTTGGAAGGATTATTAATCTCTCCACTTTTAAAAGGGGTATTGATAGGCTAGTTGTCTAGTCTCTCGGGAATCCCTGCTGAATGATGTTGTTGAATATTTCCATGATGTGCGGAGTGTTCATTCCCCATTTTAGATACTTTGCTTGAAGTTCAACCAAGTCCTTTGCTTTTCTTGTTTTCAACTTCTTAATTCCAATGTCCACCTCTTGTAACGTGAAGAACTTTGTAGTTGTTTTGATCCTGGGGGGAGGCTCCGCCTCTAATTCTTTCTCGTAGAGTTGTCTTGCATATTCAAACCATTGATTGACTGTAATATTATTTTCGATTTGCTTCTTCCTTGGTTGAAGTTCTTGGGGCAGAAAAGCTTTGGGTTATTCTTGCTTAGATATATTAACTCTTCTCGCCTTGTTTGTATGAACTCATCTTTTTTCCTTTTTAGTATCTCCTTATATAACTTTACATTCATCTTCTCCTTGCCATTTTGCATTTATATTAAACAAAAAATGGTAATAGGGCTAGTACCCTTACAGTTGATACAAAATATAACATAGAACCCAACTCCAAAATAACAAAGGGGAGCAAAAGTTTTTTTTGTCAATCCTAGTTATTTCTACCCCACTATGCAAATGCTTATAACATCACCAAAAAACATTGCCTATCCTTACATACTTAGAACCATCCTTGCTTGTTCCAGGGCTCTGACATCTTCCATTCCATGCCTACATGTTCCTGGGCTCTGACATATTCCATTCGCGCATGCAAATCCATGCCAATTAACCACTCGAACACAAGGAATGCTAGTTCACCTGCTGAGCATTCCAAAGAATGAAGCTCGAGATTTCCCATCTTAATTGCAAAGATAACCTCAATATGATTCACACAAGGGAGGGCCTCCAACATGTTGTTGGCATTGACCTTTCGCCACATATAACCGCTTTCAAAAGAATTAAAAATCGTGCCCAAGCATTAAATTTTGTTAGGCTTGGTCATGTCCCTTCACTCCATTGCAATAATTTGACCTCATTTATATTCATAAAATTAGCGCTTCCCCTTCATGAGCAGTATATGGGATTAAAATCCCAATGATCAAACTAATAATTCACCCTTGTCATGGAATTGGTGAAGGTATTATATTACCTTGATTCAACTACAATTCAACCTGAGCCAAATTGACCCCATGGTTGGGCAACAAATCAACTGTTGTGTTAAGATCACAAAGAATATGAAAAAAATATGTTTGTTTAAAAAATTTGATTTGCTTGGCGATCCTATGTAGAACAGGTGTTGCATTGTGATTCCACTTGTTCATCGAGGCCAATGGTGACCCCTCCCCCTCCTGCCACCCCTTATGAATAATTAATAATTAATAGTAATAATAATAATATTATTATTATTTGAAATTTTATTTTTATTTCTATGTAATTCGACTAAGTGAAAATGTTTACATAACATAACATGATAGGGCATGACAACATCTCTTCCATATTGGGTTGGAGAGGGCGTATCAATGCAATAAAATAAAATAAAATAACAAAATTAAAAATTAAATCCACCTAGATCCATCTTAACTCTGTTTCTGTCAACCACCTAAAGGGATCAAAGCTCTCACTATGCAAATCTTTCCTCAAATTTTGCACTAAAAAAAGTTTGCGCCTTGAGAGAAATGATCTCTCGACACTTGATAAATCTGAAATTAAAATAAATCTATTATAATAATTTAATTAAAAAATCCAATCTTTTTAAACTAAACTAAAATATTTCCAACAATACATTCTTGGAATACCAAATAAAGATCAATCATAATGTTCCTCTTCTCATTGCATATTATGTCACAAAAGTGGGAGGACCATGGTTGTAAAAGTCATTGTAACAAGGACTACATAGTAGCTAGTACATGCAGCTTAGTTTAAATATAGCTTAATTAAACTAAAAAACAATAAACACAAAAATAAAACATCTAATAAAATATTGTATTGTTGAATGTCATCACAAAAATTAAGAAATATGATTAACTAATATTGCTTATATTAACATATATACACTTTAATATATATGTTTATTGTATGTGTGTGTGTTTTATTTTTTTATTAATATATATAAATTTTTTTAAGGGTGGTTCACTCACACTGCCGCTACATCCATGGGAAAAATCCAGACAAATCAACTCGAGGGGATCTACCCACCGACCAAATAAGCAAGGCCTAACCCCAAGGGCGTAGAGGAGATTTGACCCCTGACCTCCCAAGTGGCGAGGCCCTTGGGGCTATTTTTATAATTAAAATTATTAAAATAAGTTTTTAATATAATCATAAGCCATCTTAAATTGAAAATATGGAGAGCAAATTATAAGTCATGAAAATAGAAATAATAAGAAGATGAAAAAAAAAAAAAAAAGATGAAAAATTAGTAACTAATAGAAATGGAAGTTACTAAACAACCTATAATAAGACCTCAACCAATCACCTTACAAATAAATAAATTTAAATAATAAAAAAGAATAAAAAAAATAAATTCCTAATGCTAAACTATGAATAAGTAACATAAATTTTTGGTAAAAGACAAACTAATATGGAATAAAAAAAAAACGAAATACCTAATATTATATCAGTGTAATAAAAACTTGTAATTAAAATATTATTAAATAAAATCTTAATATATTCTATAACAAATTTTTTAAATTGATTTAAATATTAAAATTTATAATCTGAATAACAAATTTTATGATTTTAGAATTTAAAAAAGGGAATAAACTCTTCAATTAAATACCAACACTCCTTTTAGTATAATCTAGACAATTAACATATATACCAACTAAAATCCTAAGATACGTATACCTATCAAATTTTGTAGTTTCCAGATTGTTTTTTTTAACAAATGTCATAAAAAATTCGTTAAAAATGGAATGATTAGAATGTTAGATAGAATTTCAAAAATGGAATAAACTCTTCAATTAAATACCAACACTCCTTTTAATATAATTTAAAAAATTAACATATATACTTACTAAAAACTTAAGATATGTATTTCTAACTTCTTTATGGAAATCTGGCTACCCCTTAAGATCATAATTTTTGCTTGGTTGGTTTTCCATAACAAGAATCTCACATGGGAGAATCTTCAAAAGAGAAATTGGTGTGGGCCTGCCATGTGCCCCCTTTGTAGATCAAACACTGAGAACAACTTACACATTTTTCTTCTATGTCCTCAATCTCAGATGATTTGGCAGAATCTTGCAGCCCATTTTGGATTCAACAGAATCTCCTTCCCTTCCATTCCAGAGGCTTTCAAAGGGTGGAGTGACATGAACATTGATTGGAGGCCCATTCCTTTATTGACTATTTGGGCCATATGGAAATGGCGGAATGGGTCTATTTTCAACTCCAAAAGGGAATCTCATTTTTCTGTATTTGAATCCATCCTTCGCTTATACAACGAGCTTGGATTGTCTTGCCATTCCAGAGACAGAAGTCGGAGGAGGACTCTAACAAGGGATCCCATGGGGATTCCGCGTGCTTTTTTTGATGGTGCGGCTCAACACGGTATTTGCGCCTGCGATGTTTATATTATTCCAGAAGTTGGACAACAGATTGAAATATATTGGAATGGAGGGGCCAGATCCAACAATAAAGCAGAGGCTATGGCTCTTGCTAGTCTTCTATCTTTTTGTGACTTTCTAGACATACAAAAGCTCCAAATTTTTGGAGATTCAAAAGTCATCATCGATCATGTTCAGTCAAAACATATCATAAAAAATATCAACCTTTCAGGATGGCTGAACAGGATTGAGGCTTTATGGAGCTGCAGGAGGGACTACTCATTAATCCACATTGACAGGGATAAAAACAGGAGGGCAGATGCTCTATCTAAAAAGGGTCTATCATCTCCACAAGAAGTCTGGATGTTGCAGATAACGGTGGATAACAACACTTTCCAGATCCAGGATTTTTGCTTGCCGGGTACATAATTTCCTTTTCATAGTTGTCAATCTGGTATGTATCTGGTTCCCACTAATTTGATTTCCTTTTTGAAAAATATTCTTATATATTTGGCACCTGGGTCCGAATACTGCCTATTTGTTTTGTCTATATCATATTTCTCCATATGATCTATCTGTAGAAGAACAAAAATATTGGTTTTTTGTCCACTCCACATGATTGTGGTTCTGATCCACATATATCGGCTATATCTTGTGATCTCCAAAAATCTTTTGCTGTACAAATTTTCTCTTATGAATATAATACAAAAATATAGCTTTTTTCGTGCTGAAAAAATACCTATCAAATTTTATAGTTCCAAAAAAAAAATTTCTAAAAATTTCGTTAAAAATAGAAGGATTAGAATGTTAAATAATATATATTTGTCTTAAATATAATATATAAAATTTAATATTTACCATATATTTATTTTCTTAAAAATATTAATAATGTAATATACGTTTGATTTAAATATACTATATAAAATTTAAGTGGATTTAAAGGGAAATTTTAAAATTATGTTTTTTATTTTTTTTAATTTTTTTTTCTCGTTAAGACTATGCTATTCTATTATGTACATAAACAGGAAAACAGTTACAGTCATGCGGTCATGTTGCCAGAGGCCAAGAATGGCATTCTGGACTGACAGTAATCAGAAAAACCTCCCACACCTGTGCCACAACATCAAGACAAATCACCCACGCAGGGGCCCTAACACATAGACAAGTCACCCGCGCAGGGGCATCACCACTGAGACAAATCACCCACGCAGGGGTATCACCACTGAGAAAAACCACCCACGCAGGGGCGCCACCACTGAGACAGATCACCCACACAGGGGCGATAAACCGTTGAGGAGCAGTAAAAGCGAAAATTGACATCCCACGCAGGGGCACAAAAAAGGAAAAGAAGACTATCATATGGAGCCCTTGCATGGGCATTGACAAACATTGAACATGAAAATTCTCGAACCAAACAGAAACAACCACAGTATACAGAGGGCCATGGTAGCAAACGAAGCAAAACATAAGAGAACCTGAGCAGCGTCTGAAGGGGAGAACCGGAGCGAACGGACTACTATTCGTCCGGTTCCTCCTCGATGATCCAGCACATACCTTCCGGGAGAGGGTCCCATGCGGCTTTGTCCTTCTCTGGCGGAGGTGCTGCCTGAGTCGAAGGTGGAATGTCAGCATGCTCTGGGCGGACCTCTGGCAAACCCTTAGCGTCCCCAGAGCTTCTAGCTTGGTGCAACTTTGTGCTGGGCTGTTCCTCGCCCTCTTCCTTCGGTTCTTCAAGAAAAAGGACCGAGACATGGGCGTTGATGCGAGAATTGCCCTGGGAATCGCTGAAGGAGAAGACTGCGGTTCCAAACGCAGGTAGCGGAGCCGAATCCGGATCTGGATTGCTGGTGTCCAGGAAGTGTCTCGACTGGATGGGATTAGCCTCCGCAACTTGGTGGCATAGACATCTACAGCAGCGGGAGGGGGGAGTTGCCACTGAGGGGCGAGAGGACCCGCCTCTGCTAGTGCCTTGACGACTGAGGAGGCGTTGTCGGGGCCTGACCATGTTTCCACTGTTAGCAGGAAAACGAAACAGAGCAGGATAAGAGGAGTCAGAGAAATTGAGACCTGAAACCACCCTCTCAGACCTGAAACCACTGTCAATTGCCAAAGGGGCGACGTGAGCTCCAGCTCTGTGAGCCGTCGACCATAAGCCCACTCCCGAAATCTGAACTCGACCCAACACATTACATTCCAATGCCTCACCATTCTTATGCTCCTCTGCTCTTCCTCGAACTCCACAAGCCATAACTGCACTCTGAATGCGCGATTGAAACCCGGACAGAGCAATGAATTGCCGTCCCTTATCGCCCCTGCACCCACGCTTGAGCTCCATGGCGGCGGATCGCAGTAAATGCGAGTCTTATGCTTGGGGCTGCCCATGGTGACCATGTGGCACCGCCTTCTCCGCTGTCGTGTCACCCGCATCCGGGGAAATTATGTTTTTATTTTTCATTGAATAATAAAAAATTAATAATATGATATTCATTTGATTTAAATATAATATATAAAGTTTTAATTTTTTTTTAAAATAAACAAGAAATTTATTTTTATTGCTAGAGGTGTTTTATAGCTAGTACATGAGGGATATGTGACTAGTAGATAAGGAAGATATTGTCACGTAACATTACATTAAATTTATATGTTAGTATATGCGCCAAGTACGTGAGGGAGATGTTGTCACGTAATGTTACATTAAAAAAATAATATAGATATATATGGAGTTGAAATCGCAAGTTTGATAGCTAATTTTTGCACAATCAAAGCGTCCGAGGGGTTTTTCAGGGTGCTGAATCCAAATATGCAGTTAAAAAACCATTTTAAATAATACAGATTAAGATTTAACCTCAATTTTTTCCACCAGATTTCGTCACCGGAATCTCCAAAAAGTAGCACTAAGGACAACTCCTATATATATTTGTGTGTGTGTGTGTAGGCTAATATATGTATATACAAGAGATGTTGTGTAACGTTACTTTAAAAAATAAATAATAATGCTACTTTAAAAATCAATGTCAACCATTTTTAAATACTTGAATTTTCACTTTTATTTTACTTCAAACTTTATATAATGAGATAAAATAATTTTAAAAAAAATAATTTTTAGTATGAGGGATAAATGTAAATTCTTCATTGAGCCATGTCTAATGTCTATAGTATGCTAGAAATGTGTAAGGTAAAGTAATATAATGTTAACATTTTGACTACTTCAAAATAAAATAAAATTAAAATATGGTAGAGATGTGTAGCTTAATGTAATGTAAACATTGTAACTTCGTGAAAATAAAATTAAAATAACAAAATAAAAAATAACCCTATAAAAATTAAATAATAATAATAAAAAAAATGACTCATGGTATTGACCCATGGTTTTAAAAATCCATGGTATTGACTCATGAAGCGTTGAATCCATGTAGCCAATAAAGGTAAAGCTTCCCTGTAAAGGTAAATCTTTTTATGGATATGTTGGCACTCAACATTTGTTTGCAAAGGTGGGGAAATATTAGGAAAAATGTAATTATTACATTTTATCTAATATTTTTGCCTACCTCCATCCACTTTTTACTAAGTTATATTAAATAAAGTATAATGCTATAATATTACATTTTTCCCAATATTTCCCCTCAAATGGTCCACTTCTTATTGTAATTTTTCTTTATATTTGTAATTTAAAAGTAAACAAACTCAACTATAAAATTAGGAGTGAGGAGAAATATTGGATAGAATGTAATATTTATGGTGGGGTGTGACGTGAAATATTAGGTAGAATTTTAAAAATATTACATTTTAATTAGTATTACCCCCACCCTGGCCACTATTTATTAGGTGGGGGTAGTTATAATATTGGGTAACATATAATATTGTAATGTTATATTTTATGTAATATTTCCCCTCACCCATTCACTCTATACAATATGACAAGATTTTTAATCATGAATATTTACCATGGATATTATTAACTTCTAAGTAGGTTTTTTTTACAATACCATGGGCCAATATCCACAAGAAAAAGATAGAGAGGGAGAGGAGGGAAGAAAATTATAATACCATAGGTTACCACCATGGTTTATCAATATAATGGGTCATCTAGACTTTTGATTATTATGTTATGGATCTAAGCTTTTAATTATTATGTTACAATACCATGGGCCAATACCATGGCTTATCAATACCACATGCCCAAAAACCATAACTTATTTCAAAATCAAAATATTTTACAAATACTTTATTTTAATTTAATTTTATAACATTTTTTAATTAAATATAAGAGCAAAAATGTTATAATTACTTTTGAGGTATATCTAAACCCTCCATCCTCAGGCCTATTAACAATATTCCCATAGAGATTAAATGGAAGTTTTAATAAACCAAAAAAATGACAATACTTTTATATATACATATGTGAAATTCACTATAATATAAATAATATTATAAAGAACCAAGATAGATGCATCTTAACCAAGGATCCAAGCAAAGAGAGAAAGCAAAGTGATTAACAATGATAGAGGAAAGATAGTGCATGATTCTTTTAATTTTTTATTATTGTATTTTCTTTAACATGATTGATCCAAAATATATGTTTACTATTTTACAACCAATTATGTTTTGTTTGTTTTTTTTGTTTTTGTTTTTTTAATTTAGATACTTTCTTAAATTCAATACAATGGGATCATATTTAAGAAAGAGAGTGAGATGGAAGAGGGAACATAGTGGGGGAGAGAGACATATAGGTGGGAGAAACAATGAGAGAGAGAAAGTAGGAGAGAGAGGAGGGGGAGAGAGAGAGGGAGAGAGATGTATTTGGAGGGGGGAAGAGAAGGAGTGAAGAATAAAGACATTGAGAGAGAGAGGGAGTGACAAGGGAGAGATGAAGATGGAATGAGGGAGAGAGGAGATGAGGGAAGAGAGAGAAAATGAGAGGATAAAGATAAGGGAAAAAAGGGGAACATGGAGACATGGAGACATAGATATGGAGGGGGGGGAAGAGGGGGAGAGAGAGAAGGAGACAAGGAGGGAGTTAGTGACAGAGTTGGAGGGTGGAGAGAGAGATGATGGGGGGAGAGACAGAGGGAGAGGGAGGTGGGGGGGGGGGGGGGGGGGGGGGGGGGGGGGGGGGGGGGGGGGGGGGGGGGGGGGGGGGGGGGGGGGGGCGAGAGAGATGAAGGAAAAAGAGAGAGGACTTGAGTGAGAGGAGAGAGAGATGAAGTTAGAAGGGTAAGAAAGACATAGAGAGAGAAAGGTGGAGAGGGAGCGCCAAGGGAGAAATGGAGAGTCACTGCGAGAGAGAGAAGAGCGAGAGAGAGAGAGAGAAGGTGAAGAGAGGGAGGGAGAGGAAGAAGGATGGAGAGAGAGAGATAAATAGATATGGAGAGAGACTGTGTATGTTTTTGGGGTGAGAAGGAGAGACAAGGGGAGATAGAGATATCGATGGGGCAGGGAGAGGGTAGAAGAGAGAGGTAATGAGAGGTAGGGAGCAAGAGAGATAGATGGGAGATAGAGATATAGATGGAGGGGGCAAGGAGAGAGAGTGAGTGTGTGACATGTGTTTAGGGGGTTGAGATAGAGAGACAAATAAGGAGAGATGGAGGCAGGTATAGATATAGATGGCAGGGGGAGAGAGGGAAGAAGAGAAAGATAGAGAAAGGGAGGGAGAGGCCGATAGAGAGAGATGGGGAGAGAGAGAGGGGAAGAGAGAGATGGGGGAGAGAGAGAGGGGAAGAGAGAGAAGGAGAGGGGGAGGAAGATAGACACGGAATGGAAGGTGGAGAGAGAGGGAATAAGAAAGAGACACACAAAGACAAATACAAACATAGAAGTTAAATATAGAAAGTCATGAATATTTTGGATTTTCACTAAAATGGATGTTGATTTCAGTGTAGATGTCGATTTATAATCCTATTTAATACCTTACATTAGATGCATTGATTTTCAGTGTGGATGTTCATTTCTACTCCTATTTTATTGCTTGCACATGATGCATTGGTTTCACTGTAGATATTGATTTCTAATCCTATTTGACCGCTTGCACTAGATGCATTGATTTCAGTGTAGAGATCGATTTCTAATCCTATTTAATACCTTACACTTGATGCATTGATAATGTAGATGTTGATTTCTATTCATATTTGATTGCTTGTGCATTGATTTTAGCATAGATGTTGATTTCTACTCATATTTGATTGTATGCATTAGTTGCATTGGTTTCAATGTAGATATTGATTTATAATCCTATTTGATTGCTTGCACTAGATGCATTGATTTCAGTATATATGTTGATTTCTAATCCTATTTGATTGTTTGCACAAGATGCATTGATTTTAATGTAAATGTTGATTTATGATTTGATGCAACTAGATGTATGATGTACATTAATTTCAAAGTAATTAGATTAATAATGTGCATTGATTTTAGTGTAAGTACATCTCTGTCTGCTCCATCTATATCTCTATCTCCCATTGTCTCTCCAAATCTATATCTCCTCTCTCTTCTTCCCTCTTCCCCCTTCTATATCTCCCCTTGTCTCTCCTTCTCAGGGCCAAAACATACACACTCTCCCTCAGTGTAAGCACATAAAAATTATTCATGATGTGCATTGACTTACATTTTTCATGCTAAATAAAAAGTTTGCTTACCCGAAATGTTTGCTTCTTGAAACTATAAACTATTTATAATTAGCTATATTCTTATTATTCCCATTATCCATCATTCAACATTGTTAATTACTTTGCATTAATAGAAAATAATTACCATTGAAAATTATTTGGTGTTAACACTCCATAAGTCACAATGATTAACTTTGGAGAAAACCACTCTTAATTGAGTATATTCTTATTATTCACATTTTTTATCAATCGAAATTGTTACATTGACACTTTGCACTCAAAATTTTTATTTCATCATTCAAATTACTAACGTCTTTCCCATCTCAACAAACTGCGGTAATTAATCAAATTTTAAATTAAATTTGACAAAATTAATCTCACATATTTAGCATATTTCAAATAATCAAAATAATTAGATGTTCAACAAATTTCTTACACATATTTAAAATAATCAAAATAATTAGATGCTCAACAAATTTTGTATGA
This sequence comes from Pinus tabuliformis, assembly GCA_031772625.1. Lineage (NCBI taxonomy): Eukaryota > Viridiplantae > Streptophyta > Pinopsida > Pinales > Pinaceae > Pinus > Pinus tabuliformis. Next base: position 472,699,664 of record CM062817.1, read on the forward strand.
CTGCACACACTGAAACCAGCCCAGATTCGTCTTAAACGAGAAGGATCAAATCTCTCGAGATGCAAATCTTTCCTCAAATTTTCTTGGCGTTTAATAAATCCAATGTTAAAATAAATCTAAACTGGTGATATGATTATTATTTTTTAAAATTTAACTATGATCTAAATATTTTTATATTTTTAATATATTTTTCAAATCAATGTTATTTAGTATATATGATAATTTTTGAAAATATTTAAAATTACAAATTTAAAAGATAATTAAATTTATAGATTTCACCCGTCAAAATTACTATATATACATATATTTCAAAATACAATTTAAATAATATAAAATTAAAATTTCATTAAAAATTATATCATCTCCAACATCTAGAGGATAATTATGCTTTTTATTTTTATATAATATATCTTATAAAAATTCATATTCAAATGAAAAAAACATTCATCACCCATTAAATTAACTCCATGCAATAATATTTAATTTGACCAATTGGTAGCATTATTTCCTCATACCTTGTTGAACACACACTAAATTCGTCGACAGAGATTTCATTCATTTACAAAATTGGCAACCATTCGCCAATGTTGTAAATTAGCAACCATTCGCCACCAACATTGGTGATATGATATCCACAGTAATATTCTCACTGCCGGCTAAGGAGCCCTCCGTGACCAAGGAGCCTACCATGTGACCTGTCTATTAGATCCCACTTCCAACGGTTCGTCAACGTCGTTAAGTCTATTCAACGTTGGTCTGACGGAAGACGACAACTTTGTTCGGCTTTAGCCTTTCCCACAATATTGAAACAGAGTACCAGAAAATAGTGAAACAAATGTTTCCTTGAGCTTTGCGAGTTTTCTATCTCAGGAGGTCTAGTTCAGTAGAACGACTTCAAACTCGAATAATTCGGCCGGGCGATTTGAGGAAGTAGCATTTCTGTAAGTGATGAGAGCTTCTATTTTTTTAGTGTTATTTGGCAGCTAGATGACCTTAATTTGCACTGATTTCAGCATTACTGAGTTTCTTGCTCGATATTTAGGATTTTTTACCTTTAAATAGTTGTTTGTTTGTTTTTTTAGGTATCAATTTTTTGCAGATTTTTCTTCCATTTTTTGCTTTTTCACCCATGAAACAACCTATGAGTGCACTGGTCTAAGCACGGTTTGGTTATTCAGCTATTCGTGTAGAGACTTCGGGTTTTTTGCCTTGAAACTTCCTTAAAACTGACTAACTCTTGCTATCACAAGTTAATCAGAAAATATTCTTTCTTTTACTACTAAAATGAGCCGAAATTTGTCCGTATTGAGCCGAAATTTGTCCGTATTGAAGATACATTAAGTTTTGCAAGGTTGTTGTTTGATTTTTACGTTTTTAACTCCCTGAATGGCCTTGTAAAGGTACCGATCCTCTGTCGAAGCTTATTTCTCTTTTGATGTCCTTAATAACGAAAATAATTTGATTTTCTGTGTAGGAAGACAATATTAAGGTCTTCAACGACTCGTAGGATGTTCTTGTTTAGCCTTTGAGGGCTTTGAGATATACATTTTTTTTCTTTATAATATTCTTGAAATGCCATTTTGTCCGCTGAAAATATCTTTCAATTCTGTTATTCAATCAGCATTGAGTCCTTTGGATATTTTCGTTTAATCTCATTTGTATATGCCTGCTAAATTGACCCGTTGAATGAAAATGTTGGTCTTTTTAGGATTTCGGCCCTTATGATCAATTTCCACCATACTGTTCTTATCAAAAGAACAGAGAATACTGCATTGAGTTGAATTCAGTGCTTTCTGCTGCTAAACTGGTCATAAAAACGTTCCTCGTAGTTTTGTTACTGCAATCAGCATTTATTTCTTTGGATTTCGTTTAATTTCATATGTATATGCCTGTAGAATTGACCTGCTCAATGGAGATATTGCTTGTTTTAGGATTTATGGTCGTATGATTAATTTCCACCGTACTGTCCCTATCAAAAGAGCGGGGAATGCTTCATTGAATCCAATTCAGTGCTTTCTGCTGCTAAAGTGGTCTTAAAAATGTTCCTGCTTCTAACTGCATTACTGCAATTAGCAATGAGCATTTAGTCCGTTGGATTTCGTTTCATTTCATATGTATGTGCCTGCTGAATTGGTCTGTCCAATGGAGATGCTGCATGTTTTAGGATTTTTGTTTGTACGATTAATTTACACCATACTGTCCCTATCAAAACAGCAGAGATTACTTTATTGAATTGAATTCAGTGCTTTCTGCTGCCAAAGTTGTCTTAAAATTGTTCCTGGTCGTAATTGGCTTACGACAATCATCATTTCGTTTAATTTCTTTTTTTTTTTCCTGAAGCAAGAGTAGGACCTTCTTTACCATTAATAATATACAAACTTTACAAAAAGCCACTCTGAAAAGTGGCGAAGGAGATCAGCCTCCCAAAGGAACCGAGAACGGGCCTAGGCAGAAGACTTAGGCACAAAAAACTTACCTTTCAACACATCAAAGCTAAACAGGAAAAAGCCAAAAATGAACCTAAGTAGTGGACGGACCAGAGCGAAAGAAAAAAGGGCCCCACCGGCCTTCCAAGACCTGGAGAGAATCGAGCCCCACAGAAACCATACAACAAAGAGGGGCCCATGCTAAACCCGCCGAAAAACAAATCTTTCATCAGAATCTGCAGTGAAGAACCGTCGGGCCCTATCCAACGGCTCCAAACAAAATCGCAAAGGAGAGAAGCACGCCGCTTAACTGGCATCACCTCCAACCTGCTCGACCTATCGCCGCCGTTGATTTGTAAAATTGGATCCGACGGTCAAGGGACATATCACACCCACCAAGAATGCCAGACATTAGCGTGCGATGGGGCCCCACCAAACTGCTCGTTCGATCCCGAGCGTTGATTTCCCTCGCTCCATCGGACGACTGAGCTGAAAATCGCGCGCCCGAAGTCGTCGCCCTTTAGGGAGCGGGGAGAGTGGTTTTTGGATCGGGCCCTCCACCACGTGTCCTGCTCTCTATGGCATCGCTGCCAAAAAATTAAAACCACTTTTGACATAAAAGCAGTGTGATTGCTACGAAACCGCTCCCTGGGCGGTATTGACATTAGCCAATGAAAAAATTGGGTGATCCGGAAGTTTAGATGCTGCTTTCTTCGGTCAGGGAAACTCTGTCGCCAGTTGCGGAGAATATTCCTGATCGTGGTCAACAATGCCGCCAACTTTGTCTTACCTCCCATCGTGTACCTTTCAGTCCAACCTTGTGAAGCCCTCTGACCGCTGTCCAAAACTAGTTGGATTCTATCTTTTTGCTTCTATACTCTTCTTTGTCCTCCTCTGCCTGGTTATGACAGAGTTTTTTCAGATCGCTCTGTGCCATTGTGCTCCACCTCCTTAAAATTGTGCTATCCTTGCAGCTGACACCTTGATTGGCTAGAATGTCCGCCAATTTATTGGCCTTTCTCCTCACATGAATAAATCTGAGAGTACGAAGTTCCTGTAGATGTACTTGAATCCTATGTAGAACCTGAGTTAACCTCCAGTGTTTTGTGACCTTTTCCGGCCCTGTTCCATTACTGATTCTCTTGGTTGCATTTATGACTAACTCTGAATCCGCTTCTATTATGACATTTTGACAATTGTTCTGTATCAAAAATTCTAAGCATTGTTCCAAGGCCATTAGTTCTGCCATGTTGTTAGTGGCTTTTCCTAAGTGTCCATGGAAGAGGGAGATTATGCTACCTGTATCATCCCTTAGAACTCCCCCAAAGCCAGCCACCCCCGGTTGCCTTTGGAAGCTCCATCAATGTTGTACTTTAAAAAACCTTCAAGGGAGGATGCCAGAATTCCTCCACCTTATCTCTCATGCTTGCTTTCCTGTCTAGACCTTGAGGAATAAGCCCCTGCATGTCTAACAGCTGGAGGATTCTTAACTCTTCTACTGAGGGAGGATTTTTGGGGAGATTCCTAACCGTGGTGCCAACTGTCTCCTTAAGTTGTTTTACGATCAGCTTCACCAGGCTAAGTGAGTCAGTCTTTACCTCTTTGAATATTCTTTTGTTCCTTTCTTTCCACACATTCCAAATAATGAAGCTCAGCAAGAGATCCCAGGCTGAATTGAGAACTTCATTATCAGAAAAATTATTCCTCCAATTGTTAAGAGTGTTAGCAATACTTTCTTTGTCTCTATCAGACTGTTTGAAGATGTTGGTAAAAAAATCCCATATCCTGTCGGTGAAGATACAACTGTTGAGAAGATGCTCGATAGTCTCCTCATGGGTCTCACAGAGATGACATCTGGAGGGTCCCAACATGCCCCTTTTTTTAAGGTTGTCCCAGGTTAAAATTTTCCTGTGGTGAACTAACCACATGAAGAGTTTGATTTTCATCCAACCTTTGTGTCTCCAAAGCTTCTGCCAAGTTTTATTTGGAGCTTGGGGTTCCTGATCAAGGAGAAAACCTTTAGCTTCCTTAATATTAAAATTGCCCTCTTTGTTGTTACCCCATCTCAGTTGGTCCTGCCCTTCCGTTACTGAAATTATTCTCTAGTCCAACATTCTCTTAAGGGACTCTGCTTTACTGTTGAGGGTCATATCCTCTCTGCCCTCTATTTTTTTCCAAATTCTCCATTTTCCAACATTATGTGGATTCTCCCGAAAGCCTTTCACCTTTACTAAACCTTGATTGTCAGTCTCATGCTTGAGGCCTAAAAATTCTTCCTTCAGTAGATTAGGTTCTTGTTGCCATTTGTCCTCCCAGAAAAGTGCCAGATCTCCCTCTCTGATTTCCCAGAAACTATTTTTTTGAACCACTTCTCTATTCTCCCAGGCCTTGTTCCATATGGGGGAGCCTTTCACTGTTCCAGTCATACGTATGATTTCAGAAGCCGGCCAGGCATTGGCATATTTTTCCTTCCAGATGCTTGCCCATTGAGCTTTAGGATCCTTAACCCACCTCCACCAAAGTTTGGCTCCAAGAGCCTTGTTGAGAATCTCAGGATTGTCCAAACCCAGGCCTCCTTGGTTCTTGGGTTTGCAGATCTTTTCCCATGAGACTAAAGCCCATTTTTTCCTTGTTTCCTCTTTGCCCCAAAGAAAATCTCGTTGAATATTCCAAAATTGCTGTAAGACTCCTATTGGAGTTGGGAGGGCTGATAGCATAAAGATTGGGATCGCTTGGAGAACTGCTTTAGTAAGAACCAATCTACCAGCTAAATTTAAAGATCTATTTGTCCATTTCCTGACTTTGTCTTGCATTTTAGTTACTAGAGGATCCCATATACTCTTGTGTCGGGGTTTAGCTGTAAGAGGAACTCCCAAATACTTAGAGGGAAGGGATTCTCTTTGAAAGCCTAAAATTCTGGAGACATTTCTCTGGATGGCAATATGAGTGTTAAAGAAAAAGACTTTTGATTTGGAAAGGTTTACTTCCATACCTGTAGCCTTCGCGAAGTCATTCAAAATTTGTTTGTAAGCAAGTGCTTCTTTAACTGTGGGAATTCCCTGTAACATGGTATCATCTACAAACTGTTGATGAGTCAGAACTTGCCCATTCTCCGAAAGTTGGAGTCCTTGAATTTTTCCCATTACTCTTGCATGCTTGATGGACCGCCCCAGCCCTTCCATCATGAGGATGAAGAGAAAAGGAGAAAGTGGATCTCCCTGTCTAAGACCCCTGGAAGGGAGAAAAAGTTCAGAAGGAGAGCCATTCACTAAAATTGAAAAGCTGGAAGAAGTCACAAGGGCCATGACCCATCTGACCCAATTATGATCGAAACCAAACGCTGTGAGCACTTTTTTGATGTACATCCAATTTACTTTGTCATATGCTTTGGCTATGTCCAGTTGCATGATCATGCTCGCTCTCTTGTTGCAAGTTAACGAGTGAACCACCTCGTGAGCTTGAATTATGTTGTCCAGAATTTGTCTTCCTTCTACGTACCTTGTTTGTTCCCCGGAGATGAGCGTGGGCAGCAGGGGTTTGAGTCTGTTAGCCACAACCTTGGAAATTATCTTGTAGACAACATTGCATAAGGCGATGGGCCTGTATCTCTCTGGTGTTTGAGCATTATCCTGTTTTGGAATAAGGGCAATAAAGGAGGTATTGAGAGCTTTCAAAATGGTCTTGTTCCGCCTAGAGTCTTCGACAATCTCGACAATATCCCTTTTAACAATATTCCAGCAGGCTTTGAAGAAATCCACATTAAATCCATCCGGACCTGGTGCCTTGCCATTTTGCATTTCCTTGAGGACCTCACTAATCTCCTGTTCAGTCACAGGTCTGTTGAGATTACAATTATCCTCTCTGGATACTAGTTTAGGTATATGTTTAATTAAGTTCTTAATGAAAGGTTCTCTTCCTGAAAAGTTTTCCTTGGCAATGTCCCGAAAATGCTTTACTAACACTGCATCTATCTCCTCATGGGATTGAAGAATTTGGCCATTCTCGTCCTTGATCGAAGAGATTCTGTTGTGAGTTCTGTTTCAATGGTAGATCTGTGGAAAAATTTAGTATTTCGTTCTCCTTCTTTTAGCCATAGAACCCTGGATTTTTGTTTCCAAAAAATTTCTTCTTGTTTACACAACATTTCCCATTCTTGGTGATATTTCTCTGCTTGATCATTTTTGTCTTTATCAAAGCCATTCTTGATCAGAGCTTGGTTGGTCTCTAGGATTGTTTTCCACAATTTTTTTACTTGTGAAAATATTGCCAAATTCCTTCTGGTTCCATTCCTTTAGCTTCTGCTTGATGTGTTTTAATCTCTTATGTAGTATGAACATGGATGATCCCTGAATCTACAGGTCTTCAGCCCACCATTTTCCAATGTTGCTGATGAAATCCGGGTGTGAAAGCCAAATATTTTCAAACCTAAACGGTTTGTTTCTTGGGGTGCCAATGCCCTTGATCTCCATTTGAATCGGCCAGTGATCTGAGCCTCCAAAAGGAAGAATATCTGCTATTATTTCCTTGTCTAGAAGCATGAGCTCTTCAGAGATCATGAATCTGTCTAGCTTGGAAGCTACCTGGGAATCCCCTCCTCTTTTATTGTTCCAAGTGCAAAGACCATTATTTGTCTCAATGTCTACCAGCTTCATGTTTTCTGAAAAACATTGGAAAGCTGAGGAATCTTTGTTTAGTGCTCTTGTGCCCCCTTTTTTCTCCGAGAGAGATCTAATCATGTTGAAATCTCCTCCTATAACCCACGGTAGCCCTGCAAATCTATTTCGAAGGTCCACTAAGGACTCAATAAACTTGATTTTGTCATCTAACCTTTGAGGGCCATAAACATTTGTTACAAGATAAGTGTCCCTGTCTCCTACTGGCTGTATAACAACTGATAAATAATTCCTTGATGCCTCCGCATCAATAATACCTATTTTTTGGGGATTCCAAAGGATGAGGATACCCCCTGCTGTATTTTCTGCTTTGACTTCTATAAACTCATATCTGCTGAGCCACTTACTATGGATTTGTCTTATCTTTTGAACAGAGCATTTCGTTTTTATATCCGGGGCTACCTGTTTCATTCTATTATTCAACATTCTCTGTTTTCTTTTGCTTCCTAGACCTCTGATGTTCCAAGTTGTAAACTTCATAATTACTGATTGGTAAAGGAGTAACTGGTTAGGTCTTTCATCTTACCTGAGTCTATCATGAGCTTTCCACATTCCATTAATAGCTCGTTCTGCTTTTTTCTGCCCCTTTTTTTCCCCGGGTTTCTTGGAGCCAATTCGAGTTGATTTTACCGCTTTCATTCCCTGCTTGCCCTGTCTTTCAATGTTGTTATCTTCTCCCAAGCCCTTTGTCTGAGTTTTCCATAAGAATAACTGCTTTATTCGATTGCATTCCTCTTGTGGTAGAGATTCTACTCCACCTGTTGTTCCCTTACTCAAGAACCCTTCTAGATCTAGGTTTTCTCTGTCGAGAATCTCTTGTAACTCATTGTCTTCCATTTCCATCTCACTCTGGGTCATTTCCTGATCCATATCCATCTCTAATTCACTCATCATGATCCCTTTCTGTTTTTCCTTTACCTGTTCCTGATCTTGTTCTTCTTCCTTTTCCTGCTTATCATCTCCATCCTTCATAACTTGATTTTCAACTGCTGCATCTTCCTCCTCTTCAAGAACATGGAACTGATTTGGCCTCACTTTTTGGTCTCCACTTTGGTGATGTTTTGGCCCTTTTTTTCCGTTTTTACCTTTGTGAGCTACTTTGTGAAAGCCATCTGTTTCTTTCATTGTGTTAGGTTTGCTTTTGTTCTCTGCCTTACTGAGAGGACAGTCTCTAAGAAGGTGCCCGTGTTCATGACATTTTCGACATCTAAATGGAATATGCTCGTAGTCAACCGTCTGCACCCATTCCTCATCATAAACCTCCAATATGACCTCGTCCGGAAGTGCTCCAGATAGGTCCATCTCTACACAAATCCTGGCAAAGGAGGTATATTTTCCCCTTCTTGTGGCTTCAGAAGTTTTGACATACCTCCCTAATTTATTTCCTATGGCTGTTAGTGATTCTATTTGCCAATAATCCAGAGGTAGCGAATAGAGTCTTACCCAAACCGGGACTGAGGTAAAGGTTTCCCGCTCCGGCACGAAGTTCATCATCCACGACCGCATGTAGAGCCCTGCTGCTGCATAGAAGTAGGGCCCACCTTCAAACACTCTGTCTTTGTCCTCAATGTTTGCAAACACCATAGTGAAAAAACCCTTGGATCCTAGATGAAGATCAATGCTTCCTTTAGGCTTCTAGTGGTATCTGATCCATGTTTGTAAAGCCTTTTCGGTGGGCCATAGTCCCATGAATTTGCATATGATTGCATAAGTCTGCATGTGCTCCCTGTGGGCCTGCAGCTCAGGGTTATTTAAGATTACTCTAGGAGTGACTTCAGCTTTGGGCTTGCACGGTCCCTGTTGTTTCCTGTCTTTTGTTCCCTGTTTTTTGTCATTTTCCTCTTTGTCCTTTGTGCCATCCTTCTCCTTCTCCTTGTTACTTTCTGTTTCCTCTTCCCAATTTTTTCCTCCTTCCATCGTGTTACCTCTGCTTGAATCTGGAGGTGTCTTGCTCTTGTTAACCACTACCTCACTGTAGGAGGGAGTGGAGCTCCCTCCTCTGCACCCGTCCATGGAGAAAATCCCGCGCAGAAACCCTCAACCCTGGTTTTCCGCTCTCTTCCCGCCTTCCGGATTTGTTTTACTTTATTTCGTTTAATTTCATTTGTATATGCCTCTTGAATTGACCCGTTCAATGGAGATGCTGCTTGTTTTAGAATTTATTTTTCTCGTATGATTAATTTTCCAGCATACTATTCTTATCAAAACAGCAGAAAATACTTCATGGAGTCGAATTCAGCGCTTTCTGCTACTAAAATGGTTCCTAAAATGTTCCTGGTCATAATTGCATCCATGCAAGTGAATATTTAATGTTTCAATTCTTGTATTTTATCATCAGCGTTTATGGTGCCTCAGCACTGTTTTCATACAAATCCAAAGAAGTCCACAAATAAGATGGTCCTTTCGATCATGGTTGCCAGGTTCAGCCAGACCTAGCTCATGGTCGGCTACACCATCAACCTTTTGGACTGAATCTTCGAACCTTTTCTTAAAAACCAGCAACAAAAAAAAACCTAAAACCTCTTTTTCAAAGGAAAAAAGTACTTTGTATGTTCATGTATTTTTCTATGTTTAATTGAACTTATAAGTAATATGTAGAATTTTAAGTATAATTTTACGCATTTTACCTCTCTAAACCTTTCGAACTTTTTTAAAAATCGGAATTCCAAATAGGCAACCATCAAGAAACAATGCCTGGGATCATTATATTATCATGTAGTTTCGACTTTCTAGTCACTGTACCATGGTTCCAAGGGAATTTTTTTTTTCAAGCTAAGAGAAAAATTAGTAATGTTTTGATAGTAAGTATATTTTTATTTAAATAAAAATATGTTTTGGACCAAAACAGTATCGAGACATTACTATCTCGTATGATCCAAAGTGAATTATACTGTATGTTTAATAATCTTAAACATCCAAGTTAATTTACTTAAGGATGAAGTCCATGGAAGCTAGTCCACGCATACTTGTCTCCATTTGTGCACTTGAAAAGTTTCTTCAGAAAAGTTCAAAGTTGTATTGAAAAAAGTGTTTAGTAAGTTTTAAACAATCTGTTAAAACAATATAATAAAAAAATCTATGGAGGGTATGGGGACTAGTATGGGTCAATGCTGTATAATTATGGAAAAATTTGATTCTCTTCAGTATTGCTGAATTGCTGAATTATAACATTGGCTATATGCAATAATTTAATTGGAGTGTCTCTGAAACAGGTAAGGGGCCTTTGCTACTGTTGAGCTATGGCTACTTCTCATGGAGATTGTAGTGCGAGCTCTGGGTTTCCTGACATTGTGTTGAATGAACGCATTCTTTCTTCCATGACTCGGCGATCAGTTGCAGCACATCCATGGCATGACCTTGAAATTGGTGAGTACTTATTTATATCAGCAAGGTTTGTAGGAGTATTATGACATGATCTCGGTTATGAACCTTATGCTTCTGTTGATCTGATGCATTGCTTTTTGATATTCTGACTTCTAGTATATAGTAATTGGCTTCCACAAAATTTTCGTTGTGGAAGAACCTAATTGCATTATAAGGTTAAACACACTATATCTGTTCTAGCACTGATGCCATAAATTAATTGGCAATTCTAACCCCGAGCTTGTAATGGATCTGTTAGTGGGTGTTTATTCTATGTAGGCATTGTGGCATATGGTTACAAAGATATATGCTGCATGAATAAAATATTTTACTTTTCGAAAATGGTCTGATCAGATCAGAGATTGGCTTGAAATAGCATTATGGGTTATGGCATTGCTAGAAACGATAACCATCTAGTCTTGTGCAGTTGGTTCCTTGTTTAATCATGTAATACTATCAGGGATAACGGGATTGGAATGCCTGTGCATATCGTTGCAGTTAAGAGATGATATGATTAACATAAGCATTTAAGTGGCTTCTCTTTCACTAAGAATGATGTCATATGTGGAAGGATCTGCAGTTTAAAAGGCAATTGGTAAAACTGTTAATGACTTGCTAGGTTTCTTCCTTGTTACCTGTCATGTAACGGTTACTTATACACTACTTATTGCGTTTACAGCCTTTTTTCCTTGGATGGGATACAGATTAATAGACTGGTCACAGGAAGATGTCACAGGAAGATATTTGGATCCCTTGTATTAATAAAAAATAATAATATAATATAGGGAAGAGACTGCAGTCTCAAATTTCTATTATTGAACTATGCTGAAAATACTGTGGAATACTGATATTAACGCTTACTTATACAAGTAAAACTGTTCAACGAAATTAGGCCTGCATAAAAGCTAGATCCCACATTAGCTAAGCAAGAAATATGAAGCTTGCTGGACATAGTTCACAACAGGATTGGATTCTCGTAAGAATAAAGTGCATGCCGTTTCGTATGTTTTACATAACATTATGATAGATTTTGAATCAAAATATCAAATGGTGAGACTTTTCTTGCAAGAAACCTAGATTCTAATCTTAGACTAGTAAGTCTTCTCTCCTAGTAAGGATTCAAGCATAGGTATATCAATCTTCATATCTCAAATTCTTTATCAGTTTACTTCTTATTCACTTGCAACATCATCCTTTTTTGGACAACCTTCAAGATGATCTTTAAGGTAGCTGAAATATTTTGACTTTTTCTAATAACTCCCGGGCAGCCAGTACCTTAAATTCATCTTGAGGCCAATTTTTGATATTTGGATTCTCTTTTGTTCATAATCATAAGGAGATATACCAATGGATGAGTAATGCACTTGATTATACCAATTTTCAGCAAGGCAGAGCCAATGTTCTCACTGATTTTTGCCGATCACCCACCTGGCAGCTATGTCTTCCACCAGCCCCTTGTTCACAATTTCTGTTGAATATTGAGTGGAGCATTGTAGCTTGTGCTATGAGACAAAGTGTTGTAAACCTTTCTAAGAATTTAAATCCAAAGAAACTCAGGAATTAGGCATAGGTTGCATTGTGCAATTTATAAATTCCCTCTTCATGAAACAATCAGCCACTTGGCTGACCTTATCGTTCGCATCTACAGGTACAGCATAAACATATTTTATTATTTGGTCGGCACAGCATAAATAGAATTCTTACCCTCAGATTTGGGTTGGCACATAATGAAATCAATGTTTTTTTACACGTAACTATTCACCCCACTATCCTTCTTGTAAGGAAGATAAGAAATTTCTCATGGCTGACAGCCTCAGCAACAATTAATTCACAAAAACTGAAACATGTCACAAGTGGGGTTTGAACCCGGGTGTGTTAATTTTCCATGGAAATCCTGCAACTGCTTATATGAATAGTCTGAAACTAAATGTTATTTCACCATGACACAATTTTCTTAACAATAGATAAGCAGCAGAATAAAACGCAGAGATAAAAACACAGTCACACAAGAGACACAATAATTTTTCTCGGGAAACCCAACTGGAAAAACGGTCTCCTTGCTGTATAATTTTATTGATAGAGTTTGAGCAATTAGATCTCGTACAAGGCGAACTATTTCACTTGAAAACTCACTTGTTCTCACTGCTACACTAGCTAGAAACACCCTGCAAAGACCTTGACCCAGCTCCCACTTCCTTGCGGCCTGCCTGGTCCTCTTTCCTTGTGCAGGAGACCTCCTATTTCCTAGCGCAGTCTGGCCCCTATTATTTAGGACGGACCTCCTAAATCCTAGCGCAATCTGGCAGCAAGAAAGTCTCTCTATGCTCTGCATATTGGCTCCTCCAAGGTACGCACTCTCAACAAGAAGCTCTCACACACAAACTCGTGCAACAATAATGATTACAAACTTGTGCCTTCGTCCTCCTTTTATTGATTCGATCCATGCTAAATCTGGCAAGTACAAATTTAGAACACGAGTTGAGATTGACTTGTTAACTAAGTCAACTACTAGTTTAACTCGTCCTTTTCTCAATCAAGATTGAGGCTCTCCAACTCGTCATTTCCAAACTCGAACTGCCTGTTGAAAGTCCGCTTAATTGTTCATCCAACTCCATGCATGAGTTTACAATCTCTGCAGACTCGTCCATCTCCACGAACTTGTCCATGGTCAAAGGAAGACTATTTGTGGTCTCTCTCTGGCCAAGGCACAAGCCAGAGAAGACCTTCTCTCGCAACCATTTTCAACAAGGTGGGGAGGATAATGTATCTCCTCCCCAACTACTTGAGTTAGATGCAATTGGCATAACAAAATCAATGCTATTTGCTCGCATTACATATTAGGTGAGTAAAGGTTGCAATAAACTGGGCTATCACTGGTCTTGAACTTGGCGCTCTGACATACATTGCTTGAGGGAGAAAGCTTCCAATTCTAAATTAATTATTTCCATATTCTCAAATAGATCATAAAGAAAGCTTAGATCATTAGTAGTTGGAACACTATTACTTTTCTTCAATATTTTGATTTTGAACTTAGAATTAGGTTGGCCAAACTTCTGTTTTTTAGTCAATGCCTGCAACTAGGGCCATTTAAAGCTAGGTTCCACCAAGACTCCAGGATTGGGGGACGTGGGTGGAAGGAGATGCATAGGGGGGTGTTGAAAAGTGTAACTAGGTTCGGTCTTCATAATGACATGTAATTGTGACTTTTGTAAATGATGTAATGAAGAAAATAAAATTATTATTGTAAGCCTTGTTTCATGGGTTTCATGAGCAAGTGATTTTTTTTTAGATGGCTCCCATTGAGAGCCCTAGGATTGGTCATTAAAAGTCAAAGAGTCTATGTCATGTATGAAGAACCCTTCTTGGGGATATAACAATGTATTTGAGTCTATAATATGTCTAGAAAGCCCTCCAATGACAAGAACTAATACTCCTCTTGATGTCGGCCTCAATATGCATAAGAAAATCATGTCGGCTCAACTTATATAAAGACACACCTCTTCATAAGTACAAGTCGACTTATTTATGGACAAACCACTATAAATACGTGGGTAGACTCTTCGCATTTCCACAGTAAAAATTCGGATTTGTCTTTGAGATTTTCGGATAATATCTATTGTTAGAGGTTCAGATGGAATTCAGATGGGTACAATGAACAATTCAGATATTAACACAGTGCAGAGAATTTAGATCTTTCTGATATTTTGGGTGACAAATGACAATGAAGCTCAGATACATCTTTGAGATTTTCGGGTGGGCTGAGGCAGTGATAAATGCAGATCACAGAAGCTCGGATCACAAGAAGTTTGGATCTCTGAAGGTCAAGGAATTCAGATCACAGTTGCAGTGACAAAGTACATAAGGACCCAGATCAGTGATGAAAGGATATCACAGTTGTTAGTGTCCATTAGTTCTGGTGATCAAATGTACTCTTTCCATGTGATTGATAGGGTCATTAGGTCAAATTGTTATATTTTCAAATAAAATTTGATACCTCTTAGTTGTCAAATGGTCATTGGTTTCTGTCTAGGTCATTGCTACTCCCTCCACTTGCTCAAGGTCATCATCACTCATCATGGTCATGTCATCATTTAGGTGTCCTAGGTCATCAAAAGAGTTAATGTATCATCATATAGGTCATGGTCTAGGATTCACCTTTGATTGTCATCATTATATCAGTCATCAAAAGCAAAAAGAGAGTCATGTTCATCATTTGGGTCACCATCATGGGAGTTAGCAACTTAGGGACAAAAAGAATCAAGGTACCATTTCCTTGTGAAGAAATTATGTTGCAGTACAATCACCTCATCATGTCATTTCTGAGAAGTACATGTGGTGTTACACCACCACCAAAGCAAAAAATCGAGTTTCAAGCTATTAAAAGACCATCCAAGCATTCAACAGCTTCATTTCATCCTCCAAGAGTTCTTCTCCACTATTGTGTCTCATCTCAGCCTTCAGAGCATCGATATTCATCATCAAAACACCTTGCCCATCAGCTCGCCGTGCTTCTGGACATTCGCTACGTTTTTGAGTTTGAAGGTCAAAGCAAGCAAGCAACAGGTTATTTCTCATTCAACTAGTTTTTAACTCTCCTAAACAAGTAAGTGAAGTATTCATCAGTGCTCTCATGCAGTGATTTCTTTCAAAAAATGATGAAATCCCTCTCTTAGGGTTTTATGCTGCGTTTTTAAGATTTCATGGTCTTTGCTTCATTCCAAGGAGAAGTTCCCTAGTTTTTTGCCCAAATATATTTGTATACACTTATTAAACCCTCCCCAACCATTTCCCATACATATTTCCCTCATCCCATCATTTTTCCCCAAAAATCCAAGCCCTTGTTGCTCTTTTGCTACGTTTCTGGGTTTTCACTGTGTTTTTCATTTTTTCCCCTTCTTCCCTCACACATTCTAAGAAATTCCACTTCCCTCCTCTTCCTAACGCTCATCCCCATCTCCCAAAATTTTCCTACAAATTATTTCACTCCCCTTCCCCTTCATTTCTCTCCCCCAACTTGCTACGCTTTTCTCCTGTTTTGCAGCGTCATTCCCTTTCCTTTTCCTATTTCAAACTAGGGCTTCTTATCAAAATCAAAGTCATGACATGATGTAAGAAAAAGATGCACAGATTAAAGAGTTGAAGGATCATCTAGCAAAAGCAAACTTCATGGTAGCTTTCCTACGACAAGAGAACATGCACTTAATGTTAACCCTAATGCAACAAGGTAAACAACAAGAAGACCCCCAATCAGCAAGCAAGGTAGATCAAAAGGGCAAAGCTCCAATTGATGTTGAGCAATTTTGAAGACAAGGTAAACAACAAAGGAGAAAACAAAAAGTTTTGAAAATTTCGAAATTTTGAATTTCGGTGCACACAGTGTAGAAACTTAGCAACTGCTTGCTGCACCAACTTCAAGATTGGATTCTGAACAAATGGGAAAGTATTTTTGAAAACTGGAGGAGGTTTTTGTTCATAACATACCCAAAAACAATAATCTCTCTCAGTTTTTGAATATACTTTATGATTTGGGAGATATGCTCAAAATACAAGTTGCTACAAGAGAGTCACTTCGCTTTTGACTCTGTTTTTGGTCATCATTTTCAAAAGTGGTTTTAGACCAAATGAAGATGAATTTTGGAAAACCAAAGGAGGTTTTTGTTAAGGACAGATCGAATCACAATAACCTCCTTTAGTTTCTACATAGGTTTCATGGATTGAGAGATATTCAAACTTTCTTGGAGGCATATTTCAAACTTTCATGGATTGGGAGATATTCAAACTTTATTGGAGGCATATTTCAGAAAATCAAATTCTCCTATTTAATTGCCTGTTTTAGTCATTCTTTTTTGGCACGAATTCCAAGAAGATGGGAATGAATTTCACAACATTGAGAGAGGTTTTTCTTTACAACAACCTTATCTACAAAAACCTCTCCCAGTTTTGTAAAAATTGTTATGGTTAAGAAGATATCAATTCATCTTTGACCCCTATCTTTTCGCTGCACTTCTGGAGGACTCGCTGCGCTTCTGGAGTACTTGTTTTCAAATCAGTTTTGAGGAGTCTTAATGATGGAGTTTTGGTGACTTAAAGGTCCTAGGGTGTAGTAGACATCCTAAACTATCTTCCTAGGTCATCAGCGAAGTTCAAAACCACTTCAAGGTCATCAAAACATCTTGCCAAAGTTCGCTACGCTTCTGCAATCATTCGCTACGCTTCTGTGGAGGAGGCCTGTTTCTGCGTTTTGATGGTCAAGAGTTGACCTTGGTAGATGTAATTAGTCTTTTAATGATTTTACATGATGTAATTAAATATTCTAGTGATGGTTAGAGTTAATTTCCTTGTAATAAATGCTTTCAAAGTCAAACTAAGTCAGTTAGTGTAAAAAGGGAATTGGTTTCTAACCTCCCTAGTTTTTTTGGCAATGGTTAGAGAAGATTGTGTAATTAGTTCCTAGGAAGGAGGATTCAACCCCTCAGAGGGGGAATGTTGTTTTGCATCTATATGTAGTCAGAATGAACTGATAGAGAGGGTTGGATACTTGGTAATCATAGTGTGGAGCTAGTGTACACCATTTTACAGTGATATTAAAGACAGTTGCAACTATAATCTTGGGATTCCTGTGGTATGCTTATTGACAATGTTTCTTCTTAGTTTTATCATCAATTTGAATGTTTATTTCTCCTTGCAACCATATGTATGCTTTCATGTGATCATCTCATTAGTTTTTAAGCAAAATTCATAAATTTTATGCTCTGTTTTGATGAGATCTTCCTGTTTATGTTCCATTTCTTCCGATGAATGAATTCATAGTCATATGCTCATTTTGATCCTTCATTTTTAAACCCTATACCACAATGACAACCCAAATATGTCACTAAACATACCTACGTTGCCTCATTTTCATCCCTGCAATTGATCATTCGAAACCCTGACCTAGTTCCTAGATCTATGACCTTGATCTAACAAACCCTAAATCAAACCCTACTGTGCCAAATACCTAGCCTAAGATCTACATATTCTTCAGTCACTTCCATTGACTGTGAGATTGTTTTTGAGAGAGCCCTCTCTGATTTGGTAGGGCTAGCTACCAAGTCAAAAGTTGGTCTGAGGTTACCTCCTTGGCTTCCTTTTTCAGCCTTGGGAAACTAAGGAGTGCTAACAATAGTAATAAGGGTTCAGATGTCTGAGAAAGAGTCTCGTTGCTATAGCAGAAGGATACAATTTGGATGAGTGTATATATACCACAGTTAGAGGAGATGATCTCAAGGTCAAAGTGAAGGAGGAACTGAGAAGAGGAAGGAGAAGACAGTCTAGAGAATTAGTATCTTGGTCTTGGAGTGGCTAATAGGTCAAGGGTCTTGGTCTTGGTATTCGTCAATTGGAATCTCTATAAGAAGAATTTGTGCAGGTTTTCCTCTCAAAGGGTGAGAGGTTTTGGCCCTGGCTTATAGCCTACAAGCTGTGTCTCTTGTGTATTTATGTTCATGCATTGGTTACTGTTTGATGAAGAAGAACACTAATAATCTAACATGAAGAAGATTCTAATCTAAACAAGTAAAAAGCATTCACAAGTAGTCACTAATAGAAGAGAAATCACCTAATGCAAATGCCCTAGATTTCTCAACATGGTATCAGAGCTAAGGTGATAAAGTCAAAGGAAGGGCATCTAATCAAAGAGACACTCAAGGATTGAGTTTCAAGAAAGGCATCTAAGCAAGTCGAAGGTTATCAAAGCAAAAGATCAAGATCTACATTGAAGAATAAAACCCTAGATCGAAGAAGCAGTCTACAACAACAAAAGTTTTTGGATCCTCTAGTCATCATCAAGTTATCTACAAGGCAAGGTAGCTTGAAGGACTTTAAAGATGAAGATCACATCATCTTGGAGAAAGTCGAAACCCTAGAAGCAATTCTGATTTGCACTCATTCACTACCAAAGTAGTTGAAGTATCTTGAAAGCAAGAAGGCATTATCATCATCTTCAAAGCTATGAGGCAAGTTCCCTCTCATTGAAGCAAGGATCCTATCCTTGCCCTTGAAGAAGATCATCCAAGGAAGCAGCAAAGAAATCCTCATCAATCACCATCATCAAAAGGAGCTAGATCAAAAGGCGTTGTCTTCTTTATTGAAGAAAGGCTTTTTCATTTGGAAGAAGATCATCCAAAAGGGAGCACTAATACATCTTCTTCAACCATCATCAAAGTGATCAAGATGAAGATTTCATCTTCACTTGTCAAGTAAGTATCTTTCATTCTTTAATCAAATTTGGTAAAATGACTTTGTGTTTGCAAGGAGATCTATAAGCTGGTTGGGTCATCGAAATTCCTTGCATGAAAAAGGAGGATAGACATAGTCCTTGAAGAAAGTGAAGTCATTGAACACATCAATGAAAAAGGTCTCCTTTGAATTCATGGAAAGGGATTCTTATGAAAGGACCCCTCATATAGCAGTATTAGAGACACCAAAGAGATGTATATGATATGCTCGTAAGGATATTCTCTAAAGATGCGACAAAGAAGGTCACATGACTTAGATCTGATCTACAAAAAATTGAAGGTATCAAAGAATGAAGGAATATCTTCATAAGATCTCAATTGTGAGATTTGGGAGAGATGATAAGAAGATAATCATCATTGTTCTAAATGCACTAACAGATGAACAAGGTTAACAAATGTCTATGGGGATAAGAAAGTTACCTCATTCGACAACTTGTGGTTTCTATGTAAGATAAAAGAAGACAAGTTGAGGGAAAAATTGTTGAAGGTTAACAGACTCAAACATTTGCAGGAAGGAAAGGGAAGTTTGGAAAATTTGTTCCTTAGAAAAGAAAGAAGAGCATAGCTGAGATTCAATGCTATGGATGGAAAAAGTTATGGACATTACAAGAAAGATTGTCCTAAAGAGACAATATCAAAAGAGGAAGAGAAAAAGCCCATATCACCGAAGAAGTGGAGGAAGCCAAAGAGAAGAAGTCCAAGAAAGGAGGAAGTAAGAGATCTCTACTATGACTAAGATAGTCTCCCTCACAAAAGGTCTTGACATAGCTTCTAAATCTTATGTTATGGGATATGGCTATAATAAATAATAAGATGCATCATGGCATCATGGAAGCATTAGAAACAAGAGATTGTGACATCACCATAGGAAACATGAAGGATGTCTAGAACAAAATCATGTCAGTGAAATATGAAGGATATAGCTCTTGGGAACCTCATTGCAAACTTAAGGAAAGGAAGAAGTGATCCAGGACAAGGCTCATCATACATCAAGTTAAAAGGGAAACAAGTTTGATCAAAAAGATAAACAAAGGTTCCATTTCCTTGTCTAAAAGAACAATGAAATATTTTTTCTTAGAATGCAGCCTTTGTTGAATTGTGGTAGGAGCACACTTGTGAACAAGCGCGAATCAAGGTCCATAATTATACATCTATCCAGTGTGAAGGCAGTTACAACTTGTTGACATAAGGCAACTTTGGAAAATAGCGAAGCAGTTAGAGGGTGTTGACTGCAGAAGTGGTTCTTGCAATTGGGTGTATTCTCCTCCTTGACATTCTTGCAACAATATTCTATTACTCCAAAAGTAGCAGCCTTCTTGTCCAAGATTTCATAAAGCAGTCACTTGAGTAAAGGTTTCCTTAAGTAAGCAACAATGTTGTTAGTATTACCGCTCCAACTAGTAGGGGACCTAAGGGGAATCCCTAAAGGGCAAATGCTAGGCCAAGGGCAACAAATGGAGTCTTAGCCCACTGCCACCTTAGCTAAGGCTCCCTTTTATTTACGGACTTTCACCAATGGGAGGAGACCCGGTATGTGTGGAGTCACCCATGAAGGATAAGTCAATGGATATGCGTGACCCGAAAATCCCTAAAATCCTTGTCAAGGAAAAGGGTTATTCGGGTCACGCATATCCATTGACTTATCCCTAAAATCCTTGTTAGAATTGGTATCCCGGATGGTTCTTGAAGAATGGTCTTTCAAAGGAGTGGGATCAAATGGGGCCAAGTGGACCCAGTCTAGGGTATGAGGAAGGAATGTAGCAACCAATGATATTCTTACCCTAGACAAGGTGGAGAGAGGATCAAAGAAATGTTATTACTCAAAGATGTTGGTTTGACCCTGGGAAGTGCTAGCCTTGGGGATGGCAGGGCAAGTTTTGGTCCCAGAGCTAGGGCTTGGCTTTTCTCCCAATTCCACTGTCGGAATGTCTTCAAATTTGGAGGAGGGCTAGAGGAAAGGTCAATGCAAGAAATCCTAAGAGATCAAATTTTTTCAGTGGCTAGCTTGTCGGGAAATTGATGGCCTAGGCACCCCAATGTGGCTAGACTTGGGAGAAAGTGAAAGAATAAGAGTTTTGGTGACCACCTTTAGTCGATCAGTGCCTTAATCCTTGGGAGAATGGAGTCTATGTTGATTATGTGTAAGATTTCTTGGTTCCCAGTCAAGGAGGCCTCAAAATTACTTCACAAACCCTCTAGGTCAAGTGAAAGCAATCTTGCAACTTTTATACTTCAAATGCACAAGAGGAACGACTTATCAAGGTCAGATTTTATCCCTATGAGATTTCACTCTCACTACATGGTCCATACATGGAGAGAACATTATCATAGAGACAATCCCACAATATTAAGCAATAATTTGCATGCAGCAATTGGCCCTAAAACAACGAAAATCCCAATCTAGCATATATGACAAAAGTAACAAGAATAACATCAAAATTTTGTACTTACATGTAGTAGAGTATATCCAACCATTCACAAATGACAATAGAGAAGCTCCAAGAGAAGATAGACCAATGACCATACATCAAAATTCATCCATAAATGCTCCAATTCATCCATAAATGCTCGAATTCATCCTCTAGAAAAAAGTGCAACATTCTCTAAAAAAGAGAGATCCAAACCAAAGTGATGATGAGAAATGATCTCACCTTACTTGTATTTATACCTAAGTTGCACGAAACGGGGAAACGGGTACGAGTTTCTGAAACTGGCACGGGTACGAAACGTGAACCCCTCAAATTTTGGAAACGAGGAAACACAATATATATATATATATATATATATATATATATATATATATATTAGGACATTTAAGAAATATGTGCAATCATAAAGCATACATGATACATTCTAATTTATTACATTATGATTAAATTGTCAATGGTCAATGCATAAACTATAAGTCTCTAAATTTACATCACATTTACTCATGAATGATCACATCATGAAAATAGCAATATCCAAAATCAGCCACGAGAAATTTCTAATTTCTTGTCTCGTGCTTGATTGGGAGTCTCCTCCTACATAGTCGAACAACCTTAGTGCTCTTGATTAAATACAAGTTCCATACCCTAGTACCCTACGTGCTCTTGATTATTGGGAGTCTCCCCTGCATAGAGGGCTTGGTTCTCTTGATTAAATATAAGTTTCATACCCTAGTACATGACAAAATCTAATGGAAACATTGCAATCCCCCCAATCCTGAAATCCTGAAAAACAGATAAGTCTGCTGGATTTTGAGTGAGATCTAAAATTCTACTTTCTCCATATGAAATCCAATGAGGGCGAAACCACTCTCAAACATCCTGAGTCATTTCATGGTAATGTTAAAAATTTAAGTAAAATGATGAAAATGAAAAATAAAGGAGAATGTCACTTTTACTTTAAGAATTTAACATTACCATGAACTGCATATCAACACTAGGGCCATAGGCTTGAACATTAGGCTGCCCCACTCAAAAAAATCCTCTTTTTTATAACTTGAGAGGCATCTAGAAGCATCCAGAAGATATTTTAGTCGCCCAATAAAAAATTAGAAGCGAAAAAATAAAAAAAATACAAGAAAAAGTCAAGTTAGAAGAGGAAACTCCGCCATACGGCCTGGAAACTCGTTTCCGGTCGTACTGGCCACGTTTCCTCCTCGAGAAACGGGCTAGTACAACTGGAAACGCGTTTCCAGGCCGTACGGTACAAGTTTCCTCGTTTCTGTTTCGTTTCTGGCCAGAAACAGATCCTTCTCCAATGTTTCTTGCAACTTAGATTTATACACATCTTTGGAGTTTGAATTGGCCTTCCTGGCTTACAGAAGCCCCAAAAATAAAATAATGTGCTAATAATACATCCTTTTGGTGACAAGCCCACCAAACTAGCTCATAAATGAAAAAGTAAGCCTCTCAAGAGGTCAAATAATAATCTATGCATATCGTAGGGTCCTCTAAGAGGCCTAATGAGGTCCATGGGTGCCACAATGAAGAATAGGACCCTCAAAAGGAGTGGACAAGGGGTGGCCCCTTGTAATAACCCGTGGTGCTCCAAATGACATGTGGGGGCACACAAGTGTCCCCATGGGTCTCCAAACAAATCGAAGATGCCTGTAGGTTGCTCGCAAGGGCTAGGATGATAATGTAGGTGATGCCACATCATTGTACAATCTTGGATCATCTGCCAAGTGTATGGTGTAGATTTGGGGTCAATTGGGCATGATGTATCAGGTGCATACTCCTCATCCAATAGGTGAACCACGAGCAATCTCTGAATGGTTGTGGGGATCCATGAAGTGTAATTTGCTGCTGTGAAGGCCCATGGCTCTCAACGCTCACCCTATATGTGCCAATGTAGTCCTTTGGAGGATTAGGACCCTGTATAGGGAGACCAAACCCAAATGGAAACCATCTGCAATCTTGCATAAGATCTAATGTGTCCCCTAGCCTTCCAGTACAACAAGTCATTAGAGAAATCAAGTAAATGAGCTTACCTAATCATGGACCATAGGTGGGGACTTCATAATGGCCTGCCCTTCAATAATGGGCTTCGGGGTGTGCCAATGTCTCATAGACTTCGAATGGGGTTAACCAAGTGCCCTATTAAGTGGTTTCTACTTCTAAAGGGGATAATATAGTCAAGGTACATTTGTCAAAAGGTGGTGGCATGTGACAAATAGGTGAATGAAGTAGGGGATGAGAAGGGGCAGCCCTGGGTCACATGCTAGGGTACAAGGGTAGCTAATAAGAGGGAAACCCACACTTGGGTTTATAATGTGTAGGAGGGAGCAATCGTGGTATATGAGGTGCCCCGACCTTGGTTTTTCCACCCTTCTTGTATGCCTTTTGCCTTTTTATGATTTTCTTTGATTAACTGCTCAGGGCTCAACGGGTTAGAGCATGATGTATAAGATATAGCAGTGAATTCCCCCCTTTAAGGTGGGGCGGTTCATTGCCCAGCAGGGGTTGGGACAATCATGGGTTCCTATATGATGAAGAAGGCTCATGGAACCTATAGGAACCAGGGTGATGGCCATGATGATGGGGTAGAGCTCATGTATTGGCTTTACCCACGTGTTAAATGTTTTTTTGTCTTGACCATCTTTTGCATTTTGTGGTACTTTTCCTGTTAAATGTGGCCATAAATGCTTTTAACTTTATTTTCAGCTGCATCAACCTCCGGGCCTCATTCCAGGCCATGACCCAAGGTGTGGGCAAGGGGAAGGGGCGAGCTAATCCTATGTGGACTTGATGGAGGGATTGTGAAAATTCCTAAACCCAGAATCCCTACTGCAACAACTGATATTACTTCTTCTACTTGTTAAACCATACAAGTTATTTACTGTGTTCTATGGTAAATATCAAAGTAAATACAACTGCAACATTCACTATTTAAAATTAATATGCCGAAACAAGAAACTGAACAAGAAAAGATACAACACAATGACACAGTTATTTTTGGACAAATGTCCCCAGAAAAACCCAATGCAGGAAAACCGGTGTAGCAGATGAGGGTTTCTTTATTATTCTTCAGCAAAAATCTCATGTACAAGATACAACCAGTAGAATAGAAGAGGATTCTCTGTGAGAATTTTTACAGACACTTCTTGACGAGTTTCTGATCCAGGAGAGGACCTGCTGCTCCCTTTGCGTCTCACTGCGTCAACCCCTACGTGAGAACTATGCTATCCCAACGTCACACTGCCTCTGCGTTGTCCTCTGCGTCATAGCCTCTGCGCTGTTCTCCGTCTGCTTTGCGTCTTTTTCTCCTAACCTTCAAACTGATGCTGATACCCTCTCTCTCTCCTTCTCACCTGCAACTCTCCCTCCGATTCGATTTTCTCTTGCCGAACTTCGACCAGTGAGAAAATCAAACTTACTCGGGTAATTGAGTATCTGCCTCTGGTGTATTTCCAAATGCCCCTCAATGTCCTTCTTATAATCTTCCAGTTGAGAACCAACGACCCATATTAGATTCTAATCAATGGCTCAGATCATTTGGACTTGATTTTTGTCTTCTTCTAGAAGTTCACCCACAATTTAGATTAATACCCATTAATTATTTTAATTTCCTAAGTTTAGACTTAGGGTCCCATTAAAAGAATTAATTATTTTAATAAAACTGTCTCCGGGTGGAATTTCCCAAAACGATTTCTGGTATTGTGGAATACATATGTCTAAGCCTGCCTGCAAAATTTGAGACTTAGAGCACATTAGATGCTACCAGAAATCAACACTCTCTCTTAGCGAGGAATGTGCTCTAGCAATGTGACCTGCTGAAGCATCACCCTGTTCTGTAACATCTCCCTCTGCGCTGCTGATGTCTGACATCATTGCCCATCAACTACTGCGCAAGCGCTACATCTATACTGCTGCTGACCCTATCACTGCCAACACTTCATCTGTACTGCTGCTGACCCTGTCATTGCCAACACTACATCCGTACTGTCGCTGACCCTGTCACTGCCAACACTGCATCTGTACTACTGCTGACCCTGTCACTGCCAACACTGCATCTGTATTGTTGCTGACTCTGTCACTGCCAACGCTGCATCTGTACTGCAACTCTCTCTCATTCCCTACCATTGTAACTAAGAAATTACCTATTTACTGAGACAGATTCTCTACCATACCCATATGCTCTTTGAACTGAATGAACCTAGTTCTTCCTAGAGCCTTTGTGAGTACGTTTGCTACCTGATCTCCTGTGGGAACATACTGTAGTTGTACTGCCCCACGCTAAACACAGTCTCTGATAAAGTGACATCTGATAACAATGTGTTTCGACTGATCATGAAAATTGGATTCTCGGATCGGTCGCATCACATCTAGACAAGTAGCACAGATCCAAGCAGCACCAAAGGAATCCCATGTCTTTGCAGTGAAGAGAATCTTATTATATCTCAAGGGAACAACAAAATTTGGCCTATGGTATCCTAAAGGGAATGAGTTAACCATCACAACTTACACAGACTCATATTGGGCAGGAAGTGTTAGATGATCGTAAAAGCACTAGTGGAGCAACTTTCTATCTAGGTGGTTGTCCGGTTTTGTGGTTGAGCAAGAAACAATCTTTAGTCTCCTTATCCATAGCGGAAGCAGAGTACACAACAACAACAACAACTTGTTGTACATAGGTCCTTTGTTTGAAACAAACCTTGCAGGATTTTCAAGTGAAGTTTGGTGAGCCCATTTTTATGTTCTGCGACAACACTAGCGCCACACACATCTCTAAGAATCTTGCCATGCACTCAAAAACAAAGCACATTCCGATCAAGTACCATTTTGTTAGAGAATAGGTTGCAGAGAAGAACATCGAGGTGGAATATATTGGGACCAAAGAGCAAATAGATGACATATTCACCAAACCATTACCGCATGAGACATTTGAGTATCTTCGCCAAAAATTGGGATTCTCCCAAGTTCACATTAGAATATTCTTTCATCCAACCGGGCAGACAAGGGGAGCAAAGGCATGTTAGAGGTCCATAGGAAGTAGGCAGATAACACATTATAATATGTTGACCTATGGCATCATGGGGTTTTGACTCAACCTTCAACATTAAAACCTCCCTCCTAAAAGGCTAGCAACCTCATCCTTAAGCCTCAAGTAAACTTACTTTAACTTCAAAAGGGATCACCCTTTTAATAATTTCAAGTTTAATTATTTTTTTTGCACAGTGCAAATAAGGTAGTCGTTGCCTTCTTGAAGCCCCTCCATGTTTTATAAATAGACTCACCTTACACCCTCCAAAGGTATGCATTTGCAATGAAAAATCATTAGAAAACCTCTCTAAAATTTTCGACCCTAGAGGAAATAACACAAAGATCAATAGAGGGTTAGGGTTTTTGTTTGTCTCCTATTTTGGTGGTCTGTTGGAGATTTGTTTGACTTGTAGGAGGAAGACCAAAGGTCATATCCTGAAAAGTCTTGTTGCAGAAGCTTGATAACAATTTTGGACTTGTGATTATCCAAAAAAAATCTTTGGCCTTGTGAAATTGTTATAGAGTAAGGGTTTACTGCATTTTCTTTTGGGACTTTTGGATTCGTTGGGGTAATTTTCTTGTAGGTTCAAGTAAAGGACACAATCTCTTTTGTAGCTTAACTATTATGGGATTCGAAACTCCTGTGGTTGGGGCATCGAAGCACAAAATTTATTGGAGGTAAGGCTCGGTTTCTCAGCAAGCTCCATCACAGGCTTACTTCCACATAAATTGTTTATGGCTTGGACACTTATATTCTCCTTGTAGCCTGATCTGATCCAAGCAAGTCTGAGGCACAAGGTTCATACATTAGCACTGCAAAGATATAACAATTTCGTGTGTGCATTTGTGCAGCAAGGAAATCACCAGTGTGCAATTCGAGTGGTTTGCATCTAAGCTAACAAGTTGGATTAGAAAGATGAACAAAGGTTCCATTTCCTTTTCTAAAAAAACAACGAAATATTTTTTCTTGGATTGTAGTCTTTGTTGAATTGTGGTAGGAGCACACTTGTAAACAAACATGAATCAAGGTCCATAAATATACATCTATCTAGTGTGAAGGCCGACCTTTTCAAGAAAACTTGTTGACATAAGACAACATTGGAAAACATTGAAGCAGTTCGAGGTTGTTGACTGCAGGAGTGGTTCTTGCAGTTGGATGTATTCTCCTCCTTGACATTCTTGCAACAATATTCTCTTACTCCAAAAGTATCAGCATTCTTGTCCAAGATTTCATAAAGCAGTCACTTGAGTAAGGGTTTCCTGAAGGAAGCAACAATGTTGTTACCCAATGTCATAATCACTGTTAGAGAAGATAATCTACATCAGTTTTTCAGAAGTAAATAGTGGCATCTATAGGAGTGTCTCCACCTCAGTACAACCTTATCATCAAGGACAGGGTAGTTACATCACCTGTAGCAAGAAGTCTCACTGAATCTCATCATCAACATTAGCATCATCTACATAGGTGGATTACTCCATCAGTTTGGCAACAACAACCTAATCTTCTGACAAGGAGCAGCTAGGGTCTCTACTGTACAGAACAGTAAGGGCAGAAGCAACATCATCAAGGGTAAAACAAGAAGAACAATAAGACACTCCAAGTTTCATCATCAACATCAAATCATATCAAAGGCATTGTGTACAGGTTGTTGTCTGTAAAGTTTAGAGTCTTGTAAAATTTTGTAAAGGCAATTTTGTACAAGAAGTGTAAAGTCATTGGGTTATAGTGGTTGTGGTTGGTACAAGGGTTTGGTTTGTAGTTGGGACAAGGGTTTAGGCCCCAGGGTTGTTTGTTTAGTTGAAGAAAAATTGTTGTATATCAATGTAAGTGGATCATTGTCCTTGGTACGGAAGTCCACAATTTTGTCTTTTTTAGAGTTGTAGGGTGGTGCTAGGGACGTGGTTGAAGTCACCTTCAGGTTGGAGCCTGAAAACACTTCAGGGTGGGAGGGTGGTGCTAGGGCAAGTTGGAGCTTGCTAGGGTGTTGGAGCATCCTTTTAGCTGACTGCTGATAAAACCCAGGGTGTTGGGGCGTTGGAGCATCCTTTTAGCTGACTACTAATAAAACCCAGGGTGTTGGGGCGTCCTTTCGGTGGGTGTTGTAGAAAAATGTTTTTCTAGAGTTCTAAGGAGTTGTAGCTTTCTTTTTAGTTGGAGCTGAAGATTTAAAGAACTTATAAGAAAAACGTTCAATGGTTTTGACCCGGAGGGGGTTTTCCACCTAAAATCTTTGTGTTCATTGTCTACTATTTATTTTTGATTTTGAATACTACTGGAGATTAACTAATGCTCTGAAAAGATTAATACGTTACTAATTGATAAGAAACACTGATTCACCCCCCTCTCGATATTTCCAGCAGAAGCCCTTATATATTCTAATAAACCAAAAGTCAAGCCATCATAAAAAGAGAGAATTGAAATGAAGCTATATTAATGTGGTGCTCCGATGCCCTAAATAGTTCAATGGAAAGCTTCCACTTTAAATCCTCCTCAACACACACGCTTGGATTAGCCCTAAAATAATTCTGTTGGTCATGAGGAATAAAAGCTTTATCAAAATGTTTGGCAAACATATCAACAAATGGGCACATATCAATGGGCAAAGCTAGAAACTCTATTCAAAGATAATATTTGGATTGACCGTGATCCTTTGGACGAAAATCCACTCTCCATGATTGCGCATAAGTAAGAGATCCAACAATATTTCAAGTACCAAACTATAATACTTTACATGTCACATCATCTAGGTTGAACAAAAGGCAAACACATCTTAAACCTAGAGCCTAGTAAGAATTTTTTGGGATTCAATAGGCACCATTGGTTTAAAGCATCATTGTTTGACACTTGATGAAAATAGTTATGGGAAGCTCATAGTAGGTCGAGGACTTCACATATTTCTTGAGGAGGATTTTAATAATGTTTCTCTTTAGGAGGAGGTTGTGAGGTTGGAGATGGTAGTGTATAGGGGTGAGGGCTATATTACTATAGGTGTTTGCATTTGCTCTCGTCTTTAGTGGATTTTGGGGGGGGGGGTGGATAAACGGTCGAATTTTTAGTTTGATGTCCTTAAGTAGAAGGTGGTTATTGATTGGGTGCTTGGTCTTTGTTGGGTAGATTGAGTGCTTGGTCTTTGTTGATTGGGTGCTTGGTCTTTGTTGGCTCTCTTTGTTGACACAACACAGGGGCGTGAGACATATCCATACAAGGCCCACTGTTCATCAGAATTCATTGCAATATCTAGTCCTTTGGCTCGATCTCAATGATGGTACATCAGAGTCTCAGATCTCCTTACTCAAGTTGGTAATAATTGGATCAACTTCCTCCATTTAGATATTCCTATGTGCAATTGACCACCTCTTACCAACCAAACATGAGATGAATACAATAATTCATGAGGATATCTATAGATAATATGTATAGGTCACTTAGATAAACCCTTAGAGTGGGTTACGTCTGAAGATGGCCTTTTATGTTGAACACTTCATGATGATGAGGGATGGGCTCACTGTTCATCGCCATTACATGCTTCGCCTTTGGATGCACGTCCTTTAGATTCCTTTAAGATAGTTCATAGCTGGAAGTCATCGACTTCGAATTGAGATAGACCACCAGATACACTTTTAGACAGGATTTTCCAGCTATATCATCACCGATATATTACTTGGAGGAGAACTTCATCTTTCATTGCCCTATCTATTATGAGATTTGTGGGAGATTCCATTGCCTCTTCAGAGGTATCTAGACTTTCCTAGTTTTGTCTAGTACATAGATCAGAGCTGTCGAGCCCTTTACATGCAGGAGGCCCTTAGACTTTGTACACAAACTCTCCAACTTCCTCCTAGGTCGGATCCTATTCAATAGATTACATCGTTTACAGTGCTGCCATTAATTAGGGGCACTAAGCAACAGGTTGATGACAACGTTGCTTCTAGCTCCAGATCAATGCGGACCAGAGGGAGCATCCCCCCTTCCTAGATATCTTAGAGACTTCGCTAAACTAGATCCCTTACCAACGGGCAGATCAAATCACCAAGACATCAATGACGAGTTATAGTGGCCAGACAACATCGTAGTAGATGGTCTAGATCTTCCCCTAGCTCTTCTTCAGGGCATGATCCTATTTTGAGTTTTCCTCATTCTGTGAAAATTTCATCTATTACAACAACTGGAAATTATTTTCCTAATTGTTAATTTATTTAACAATTTATCTGCTATGACAAATATCAAATAGTTCACACTGTGATTTTCGCCAATAAACTACGGAAGAAAAATAGCACTAGAAACTAAGAAAATACTAGCACACACACACAATAATTAACACAGTTATTTTTGGACAAATGTCCCCGAAAAAACCCAACTTAGAAAAACCAGTGCAAAATCAGAGGGTTTTTATTATTATTTAGCAGTGAAATTATCTGAGTACAATCTGGATGTTGAAATTGGTAATCTTGCAGAGAAAAATATTGGCAAAAATATCTTGAGGGAAATTACCCTCACTTTGAGCAATCCCGACACTCGATTGCTACTGAAAAGCAAGCTGTCCAACTGGGCCTACGCAGGCTCTGTGTCAACTTGAGGCTTCCTGCTACACGTGATGCCCAGATCGTTTGCTAATCAAGCCGTCCTGCTTGCTGCTGACTGGGAAAGCGCTTCTCCGGCACTTTGGAACCTTTGCCCGATCTCTGGAACTGAAAACGTCTTCCTTCCTTAACAAATTGAATTGCCCACTGAAGCTTCTGCACTGGGACTGCGCAACCTCCTGGAGAAATCTCTGCCTCTCTGTAAATGCACTCGCCGGATTTGGAAATCTGCCTCTGGCTTCACTGTCTCTGCCCCTCACTGTCTTCGATTCCCTACTGAAGCTCGAATTCTTCCAACACTGCTGGCTCTATGAAAATCTAACCTTCCAAGGAAATCGAACTCTCTGTGGTTCTCACAAGTGTCTTCTCCATCTATCCATCGACTTATTCTTATAATCTTCTGTTGGAGCACCAATGACCAAGATTAAAACTTAATCAAGGGCCTAGATTAATTCTCTGTCAATCCATGTGAGTTTCTAGAGAATTCTCACCTTATCTCAATTAACACTGATTAATTCACCATATACCATAAGTTTAGACTTAGGAAATATTTAAAAATCGACTAATAATCTAATTGAGCTATCTCTTGGTGGGATTTCCAGAAACGATTTCTGGGTTTTGGAGATTTCATGTGTTTTAGCCTCTCCACAAGGTTTCGAGACTAGAACACCTCTGATGCTACAAAAGCTAACACATTCGACATTGGATGTTAGGAGAGGTAGATCTAGTGGATCATGACCTAGTCCCTAGATACTTTGCCTTTGTACATATCCCTCCCTTTGCGACTGCTTGCACTTTGTTTTGAGGGTTTTCACATGTTCTCACATAGAGACTTCATGTTTCTACTTTACTTCTTGTTATTTATATGAGAGACTTTTTAGTACTCTTGCTTTGTATTGACACCATTGTACTCAACAATACCATTGTCTTACTTTTGTGGTCATTTATTGGACCAATATAACTATCTTATCTTACCTTATAGAGGCTATCGTTGAAATCAAAGATATGTTTAGTTCCCATTTTCAGAGTAATTTTTTTTCGCATTCTGTAAGGTCCCACCTTACCAACCATCAGTATTATACTAAGGTTGACCCAAAATGTGATTTAAGTTTAAGTTTCTAAGATGTAAAAGTTAATACAAGGTCATATATCTATCTTTTTATTTTTATTTTCATTGGTATTCTTTGCACTACATACTAATTTCTACTAACTAACTAACCCATGGTAATACTAAACTTCTCATTAAGGCTACAGGGTCATGGTTCCTCAAGATCCAAAACTTACAACCATAAGTCTTAAAATCACATTTAAATGATAGTCTTTAGTGGGATAAATAATATCAATCTTTACAAACCACAATTTCCAATAAGCTAATAGTTCATTCTATTGCAAATAAAAGTGTTTAAGAGTGACTAATTTGATTTTGTTCTAGATAATATGCCTACGAATTCTTTGGAAAAACAAAGGGAAGAAAAACAAGATAATTCAACTTCTAAAGGAGTGGTTTCCAATTATTATGAATTCATATGTGAGCTAACAATTACAACAATTCACCTACCCAATTTGCCTTCCTTGGATTTTTAATTCAATGGAATCATCATGCTTATTCTTTGAGTTATTTCCAAAAACACCTTGGTTGAAAATCCTAAATTCTCTTAGTCATATTTATAGACAATTCATAGATGTAACTAGCTACAACCATTGAAGCATTATGTCAAACAGTTTGCAAACATGAAACATACAACCATTGAGGCATTTTGTCAAACACTTACAACCATAACCCTTAAGGCGATTTCACCACAATTAACTAACATGAATCTAAGATTACATAACTTCTTTTTCATTGTCAGTAATGCCAATAAGTGAACCTAATACATAAGTAGAACTGATTGCTGCATATACAAAAATTTAGGCACATAATGACTATAAATATTTAAGAATTTTTACAAATAGCTCGCAGCGATGTAGCTACAACCATTGGAGAATTTTGAACAATGGTTAGCAGTCACAAAACAAGCTGCTAGCTATTAAACTATCAAACAAGCAGTCACAAGTTATTTAAACTATCAATGTATTAACCATTGAGACTTTAAAATAAGAATTCCAAGTTTATATAACAGATTGGTTTCATAAAAAGAGATTACTAGGTAAATCACAGCTAAAAAAATAAAACAACAAGATAAACCACTAGGCAACAGCGACAAATCTGTAAAATATAGCATATTACAGAACTAGATTCTAAAACTGTTTTTTGAAATCAAAGTTGGGGTGACATGGCCATAAGGTACAGATACCCCCTGAAGTTAAAATGAGTCAAAACAGAAATGCCCAGAAACGCGATTATTTAAAACCACAACCAAATACAAATTCCTACTATCTCATTTGTTCCTTTTGTCAAACATATACTGTGCAAACTTATCTACAGCTGTAAAAAGAGAAGGATAAACCAAATTTATGTTATTAACATGTTTTCATAAAACTCATGGCAGCCTGAATGCTTCAACCATTAAGACATGATGTCAATCAACTTGCAATGAAACTGTACAAAAAAAAAACTTACATAAGATAAACTACAGTGATTGCAAAATTCCTTCAACATTTAGTGTGCAGCATTTGATATACATCTAAGTTTCAGTCAACAACCAAATAAGCAAAAACCATGTGATGAACTTCAAAAAGAAACACAATATAATGCTGTCAACATATCTGGTAGTGAATTTATACAACTCAAAAAAATGGGAGTATGCTCCAGCTCCAATGAGAGTATGCTCCAGCTCCAATATCCTTACCAACTCATTGTGAACCACTCGGTTTTCCTCCCAACCATATCCAGGAAGAAATTCTTCCCATGGAACCCCCGACCTGCAAAAGCTCACAAGTAGTGCCAAATGACAAAAGTAGAGAGATTTGCAAGGCAAACTAAGGAAGCAAATTTTCACTTCCTCTCACTACCACTCATGGCCAACCTCAATAGCTAGAGAT
This sequence comes from Pinus tabuliformis, assembly GCA_031772625.1. NCBI lineage: Eukaryota > Viridiplantae > Streptophyta > Pinopsida > Pinales > Pinaceae > Pinus > Pinus tabuliformis. The sequence goes on from CM062817.1 coordinate 472,733,434, forward strand.
CTTAGGATTTTAATAAGAATTTCAGAGTTAATATGGAAGCAATTGGCTACACTCCATATCTCTCCCTCTCACTATTTTCCTCATGTCTCTTCCACTCTTGGCCTCATAATAATCCCCCCAAGTGAGAATTCATGAGACTCATACATAGGAGGAGCAACCAATTCTTGTCATAAAGGAGGAGTAATGTGCATGCATTGGATTCCATTTAGAGGAGTGTAACTTATGCCATTAAGGAGAGGTATGCATGCCTTAGTTAAGGAGAGTGTAACATATGCATTAAAGAGAGCGTAAGAGGAATATTTTATGACATATTTTTAATGAGTGAAAAGGAATATGCCATTCTTTGATGAGTGCATAAAATAGAGTATAATGAATTATTTAAAAGAGAGAGAGAGAGAGAGAGAGAGAGAGAGAGTTACATAGAGCCATGAGAGTCATGAAGGAGATGTGTGAATTGATTGAGGAGATAAAATTGACTTGTAATTCCTTTTTAATAATAATATCATAGTCTCATAAAACATAATAATAATATTAATAATATTGAGGATTCAATCAAGATTGAACTATTAGGATTGATTAATGATAAGTTAAGTCGTTTTTCTTCAACTCTGCTTGATTACCAATTTATGTAAGGTGATTTACTATTTTTGGAAAGTCGTGTTTGAGATGCTGGACATGACTTTCTATTTTTAAAAAGTCATTCCAAAATTGTGAGAATGAATTTTTATTTAAGGAAATTCATCCATGAGTGGTATTTTTATTCTGGAGAATAGGGATTCCGCACCCCTATTTCATGCATCTTTGTGCCTTAGTACATTGAGGACTCCGTGCCTTGATTTACTCCAAAGATCCAAGATTCCACAACTTGATCTTTTTAATATTCAGGACTCCGTGCCCTAAATATACAAGACTCCACGTCTTTTTCTTTCTTGGATTTAGGACTCCACGCCCTAATTTCCATGCCCTCTCATCTACTGTGCTTTGAAACTTTGTGTTTCTCCTTATGGTACTGATTATGAGCTTTTACCCATCTGATGATTCACTGGTAAGGCCTTGTTCAAAGACCTGCACACATTACAATCTCATAGATCAAAGGAATCAAATGAATTTCATAATGGAATTAATTTAATCACATTTTACCCAGAATGGTGCATGGCTTCCACAATGATTTTGGTTTTGAAGAAATGACTTCCACAGTCATTGATAATTGAACATCCTTGTTGGAAAATGACCAGGTACCCTACCACATTTTGCTTAGTACAATATTAGACATATATAATCACACAAATCACGTATCATCCATAAATCATAATTAACCATCTATTCCGCATAACCATGAGCATCCATGGGTATAGGTGTCTCAATCTTGATTAACATCCATGTCATACACCTGCTTCATAAATCAGATACAAACAGAAAAACATATGTATAACATTTACTTAACCAAAACTATCTAATACAGATAATCAATGATGCCACAAATAAGAGGAAATATAACTATATAAAACGTTGTTCCCAAATCCAGTGATCAATCTGCCATACATAAACATAAAAGGAAATATAACTGTGTATATAAAACATTATTCCTCAATCAAGTGATCAACCTGTCATATATATAACTTGTCAAAAATCACCCTTGATAGGAGTAATAAAACTATACTAGGAAAAAAATAGGACACTACATATTCTCTAATAGATGAGGTGGTGGTTGCTAGAGATGCTTTTTTAGGGTTGTTCCCCTCAAAATCTCTAATGGTGATTGCAATAGACTAGATGAAGACTTTTGTGGGAGGAGTTGTATGCTGCCTTGACTTCCATGTAGAATGGCAAGTCATTGGTTATGGATGGTCTTGTGAGTTCTAGAAGGCCATGTGAGATACCATTGATGAGAATTTTTATTGCTTGGTCATTGAATTTTTGCTTTTGGTAGAATTTTAAAGTTCCTTAATTAGGAGTTGATCAAATTGATTTAGAAGAATGCCTCACAGTAAGCTATTGGGGGATGGCATCCTATCACCTAGCTCATAATGTGTTATAAAATCATGGCATCCTATCACCTAGCAAGATATGTGTTTTTTTAGGGGAGATTTATTCTTGACACTACGGTTTCAACTTGGGAGGTTGTGGAGTGGGTTCGAGAGACTAGCCAATAGTCCCTTTTTCTCAAAATTGTCTTTAACAAAACTTATGATTAGGTGGAGTAGTCGTTCATTTCAAAGATGCTGTGCGGCTTAGGCTTTGGTTCTTATTGCATGTTTATGGTAAATACCCTTTTCACTAATGAGTTTACTTTTGTTGTAGTGATTAGTGCCTTGGCCTAAAAGATTTTGTAAGGTCGGTCCATTCGACAGGGGTACCCTTAGGATTCTTATTTATATGTGTTAACATTGATGCCCTAGGCTACTTGTTTGATATATTGATATACAACCGGACTTGGGAGGAGCATTTGCAGCACTTGGAGGAGGTGTTGCACATTTTCAAGGAGCAACAATTGTACGACAAGATGGCTAAGTGCGAATTTGCCCTGACAAAGATGTTGTACTTAGGCCACTTGATTGGCGAGGATGGAGTGCGAGTTCACCAAGAGAAGATCTGTGCCATTTTGGATTGACCTACTCCTAGGAGCGTGATAGAGCTGAGAGGATTCCTGGGTATATGCAGATATTATTGACAGTTCTTGAAGGGGTTTTCACAGTTGGTAGCACCCCTCACAGATCTCACGAAGAAGGGGGCATTGAGTGGACAGATACAACACAAGAGGCTTTTGAGTGCCTTAAGATAGTGATGAGTTCCTGCCTCGTATTAACACTACCAGATTTCTCACAACCCTTCATACCGAGTGTGATGCATCGAGTGAGGGCATTGGAGCAGTTTTGATGCAGGGTGGTCACCCTATTACTTATGAGAGTCGGAAACTCCGGGACTATGAGGGGTTGTATTCCGTATATGACAAAGAGATGTTGGCCATAATGCATGCATTGGCCAAGTTCAGACAGTACTTGGTGGGGAATCAGTTTAGGGTGAAGACTGATCACAATAGTTTGCGGTTCTTCTTGGAGCAGAAGGAGCTCAATGACAGACAACAAAAGTGGGTCAACAAGATCCAAGCCTATGACTTTGAGATAGAGTACGTCAAGGGGAAGCACAATGTGGTAGTTGATGTGTTTTCCAGGAGACCCGCGACAATTTCTTATGGATATCATGCAGGATTGGAGGGCACAACTTTTGGTAGAGTACTCCAAGAACCAACAGGCGTGTGAGATTTGGATGGTACTTTTGGGGATGACTGGTATAGGGTCATGGGTGAGGTGATATACTACAAGAACCGAATTTATCTATTTCTTGGGTTTCAGTTTTGGGAGAAGATCTCGAGGGTAGCACATGATTCATCTCTTGTAGGTCATCCCTGTTTCCTGAAGACCTATAGGGCTTTCAGGGAGCGTTTCACATGGAGGGACCTCAAGGGGGATGCCTTGAGGCATGTGTAGGAGTGTGACACTTGCTAAGGAAATAAGGTGAAGCATACACATCTAGCCGGGTTGCTTCAACCTCTCCCTATTCTGGAGCAGAAGTGGGTGAGTATCTCCATGGACTTCATCACAGGACTTCCAACAGTGCAAGGGCGAGATTGTATTTATGTGGTGGTGGAGTTGTTGACCAAATTTGCCCATTTCTTTGCCATTCCTGCCCGTTATTCAAATTCACAAGTGGCTGAACTATTCTTCAGGGAGGTGTTCAGGCTCCATGGTCTCCCTAAGACCATTGTAAGTGCCAAAGATAGCAGATTCATGGGGGGATTTTGGCAAGATATTTTTAGATTGGTGGGCACAAAATTCATTCCTAGCATGAGCTATCATCCATAATAAGACGGGTAGACAGAGGAAGTGAACAAGTGGCTGGAAGGCTACTTGAGAATGTATGTGACAGGGCAACAACATGCATGGGTGAAGTGGCTACACCTTGGCTACATATGTCCATAAATTTGTCCCTTTTCAGAGCTCTTTATGTTTATGATGCTTTATCTTTTGCTGACATGGTGTTTGGAGATAGCAGGGCCCTAAGGGATTGGATCTAAGAGAGCCAAGAGATACTTAAGGCTCTCAAGGACACCTTACGGACTATGCAAAATCAAAAGAAGGTCTATGCAGATCACCACCGAGTTGAGAGGCAATTTGAGGTTGGAGATTTGGTCTATCTACGGCTACAGCGGTATCGACTACAGACTCTCAAGCAAATGGGGGCTGAGAAGCTCAAGCTTCATTTCTATGGACCATACAAGGTGACTAGACGTGTGGGAGAGGTGGCATATGAGTTGGAGCTTCCACCAAGGAGCAAGGTGCATAACGTGTTCCATGTGTCATGCCTGAAAAAGGCTTTGGGGCAGTAGGTATCAACTTCTACAGAGCTACCTCCCTTGGATGGGGAAGGACATCTCGTACTTATTCCCGAAGCCATTCTGGAGGTGTGAGAAAGGAAGCTCAGGAACAGGGTCATCAGGGAGTTCCTTGTTAGATGGAAGGACTTACCTGAGGAGGATGCTACATGAGAGGGAGAGCAGGTGTTACAACACCCAACGTTGCAGTTGCTTGAGGATAAGCAAATTTTGGTAGGAAGGACTGTGATATCCCCTATCCCATAAATTGCTAAGTATAGCACAATTTTGTATTTTTTGGCGTTGGAGACAATTTTGGGAATTTTGGACTTAGGAGGAGTGGGTAAGTAGGTCTTGTTACTGCTCAAACTCACAGGGGTCCTAGGAGGGGATCCTATAAAGCAACTAATAGGTCAAGGTGCAACAATGGAGCAATAACCCACTGTCACCTCAGTTATAGCTCCCTCCTCTTTACGGAGTTTCACCGATGGGAGGAGACACGATATAAGAGGAATCACAAGGATGAATAGATCAATGAATGGGTGGAGAGTGATCCCTAGAACCTATTCACAAGAGAGACTCAATTAAATGGCTTACTTGCTTAAGAAGCAAGGTGATGGGCTCTCTAGGAAGGGTTAAGAGGATACTTAACCCTAGATTTTAGGAATATCCCTTGACGAGAAGCTTCCTTGACCTAGGAATCCTTGTGGAGAAATGTTTTCTATGCAATCCTTGTGGAATTTGAGTTATAAATGTGTGGGACCACAAAGAATCAAAGTGGACCCAAACTAGGTCAAGGATGTGGAGTTGATCAACACTAGAGGGGCTTGACCAGGTTAGGGAGGAGAATAGGATCAAAGGACAAATTCTCTTTTGAATTTTCAATGCAATAATCCAAGTGAGGACACTAACCCAAATCAACCTAGGGAAAGATATGGTCTTATGGCTAGGGCTTGCTATATCTCGGGATTCCACTGTTGGATTTGCCTCAAACTTGGAGGACCTCTTGAGAAAACCCTAGCACAGTAGTGGACCAAAATTCAAGGGTTTTGGATGGCTACAAAGAATTTTGCTTGATGCCCTAGGTGACCTACTAGGGTTAGGCCTAGAATTTGAGGTGATGAAGAAAAGAAAGGTAATTTTGACCACCAAAGGGATGCGAGGATCAATGCATTGCTTCTTGGGCTTAATGGAGTCAAGATACACCTAGATCGAAGATTTTCTTATGCTAAGGAGCCCTAATTCACCTTCGCTAGCATTTCTAAGTGCAACAACTAGGTCATTAGGGTTTTATACCTCAAATTTGCAAAGGAGATGAAGTTTCAAGGTCTTTCAACCTTATGAGGTGCCTCTAAGTACATTCACCCACCCTCTCAAGGAGCAACGCATGCATTAAATCACTTATTCAAGGTTTCTAGAAGAATTTCACATTACTTTAACCCATACAAGAATAGTGATAATACTACCATGCATTAGACAAATAAGATAACAGGAATAACATTAAAATTTCACTTACATGAGAGAGATAGTATATCCATTCATCAACTTCACATTAGAAAGAAGCTCCAAAGACAATAGCGAAAATCCAAACATCATAGTGCATCAAGAAACTCCAAAAATCTCATCCTAGAAACAAGTGCGAAAATCTCTCAAGAGATACTAATCCAATCCAAGTGATGATGAGAGGAATGAATGAGCCTCTCATCTATTTATATCCTTCCTAAAGAGTTTGATTTGCCTAATTAGGCCTAATTAAGCCCCAAATAATAAAATAATGTGCAATAATAACATCCCTTGGTGACAAGCCCACCAAGATAGCTCCAAAATAGAAAGATAAGCCTCTCAAGAGGGCAAAATAGTAAACATAATGAGTCGTTGGGCCATTGAGAAGGCCTAGTGGAGTCCAAAGTGTGCTAAGGTGAGAATAGACTCCAAACATAATAAGGGGTTGGCCCCTTGATATCCAAGCAAGTCACATGTGGTGTCCCCAAGTGGGTGTGGGGGCACAATGACATCCTCATGGGTCTCCAAGTGGATTAATAATGCTTGTAAACCATCTGTAAGGGCTAGAATGATGACATATGCCCTCCTTTTGTCTCCCGCGGTGAGACACATCCTCATCTGGACCCTGGAACCTCTGCCAAGTGTGGTACAAGTGTGGAGCCGACTGGGCGTGGTGATATAGGTGCATCATCCTCACCCAAAAGGTGGAACATGAGCGATCATTGAATGTCGCTGGGGATCCATGAAGTGCTCTTTGCTATGGTGGAGGCCCATGGCTCTCTACGGTCACCCTACACGTGCCACTGTGGCCCTCTAGAGGGCTTGAACCCCGTATAGGGGTACCAAACCCCAAATGGAGAACAATATGCAATCCTGCATAAGATCCATTGCATCCCCTCGCCTTCTGATACAACAAATCAATAGAGTAATCAAGTAAATGAGCTTACAAATCATGAAACACAAGTGGACACTTCATAATGGCATGCCCTTCCATAGTGGGCTTTGGCATGTACAGGTGTCTCCAAGCTCAATAAGGGGGTTAACCAAGGACCCTATTAAGTGGTTTCAACCTTTAAAGGGGGTGACATGTCCATGGTACATCTATCAAGTGGTAGTTGTCATGTGATATAATGATGGAATGGAGTGGGGATCAGGGGAAGGCTACAAGCCACATGCCATGGTACAAGGGTAGCTATAATAGGGGAAGCCCACACTTTGGTATATGAGTGTAAGAAGGAGCAATCGTGGTGCATGAGTTACCCCAACCTTTGTTTTTCCACCCTTCTTCATATGCCTTTTGCCTTTTGTTGATTTTCTTTTATAACTAGTCGAGGCTCTAGGGCATGAGAGCATGATGTGCAGGAAACAACAATAAATACTCCCTTTAAGGTGGGGTAGTTCATTGCCCACCAAGGCTTGGGACAATCATGGGTTCCTTAATGTGGAGGGGGACTCATATAGGGCCCATAGGAACTAGCGTGATGGCCATAGATAAGGGGTAGTTCTCATGTTTGGCTTTTGCCCACGTGCTAAATGTGCATGTCCCAAACAACTTTTGCATTTTATGGTACATTTCCTGTTGAGAGGCCAAATTATGCTTTTTCTTTTCTTTTCTTTTAGCTGCATCAACCTCCAGGGCATCGTTTCAGGCCCAACCCATGGTGTGGGTAGGGAGGGTGAGGCTAACCCTTTGTGGACCTAGTGGACAAATGTGGACCTGGATGAGAAAAGTGATAAATGGGGTTAAAATGAGCATAGAGGGGTGATGTATATGGTGTCGGGAAGCGGGACCACGCAACCAAAATCATGATTTCCCATGTAGTGCCAGCTCTAGAGCTAATTGCTAGTAAAGGAGATCCCATAGGACTAGGATCAGTGTTGCACGAAGCGCCCCCCCCCCGGATCGAAGCTCCGAAGCGCGCCCCGTACGGAAGCGCCGTACGAAGCACGCTTCGGAATTTTGGAAGCGCGCTTCGTGAAATTTTTAGCGCTTCCTGGAATTTCCGAAGCGCCGGCTCCGAAGCGCGCTTCGTACGGCGCTTCGGGCCGCCGAAGCGTGGCGCTTCGGAGCAGGAAGCGTGCGCTTCACGCACGCTTCCGTACGCTTCGGCGGAAAGGGGCGCGCCCAAGGGAGAAAAACAATTTTTTTTTAATTTTTTTTTTAAGTTATGTTCACTCAACCTTAAGGGGGTGGGTTAGGGTGAGGTTAGAGTGAGGTTAAGGTGAGGAATGAAAAGAATAAAGCCCCCATTCATTCCTCATTTTCTCACTTTGAGTTTATGAGAGTTGGAGAAGAGAAGAGAGGAGAGGAGAAGAGAAGAGAGGAAAGGAGAGGAGAAGAGAGGAGAGCTTGGAGGAGTGAAGAAGGAGGAGCTAGGAGAAGGAGGAGGAGCTTGGAGCAAGAGCTTGGAGGACTTCATCTACAAGAGCTAAAGAGGTAGGTTCAAACCCCAAACTCCCTTGTTTTTTTGAATTTTTTTTTGTATTTTTCTCCTCCCTCTCCTACTCTTTCCCATTGTTTCTACTTGCTCCTTTATTTACAGGTTGCCGTTGTCCACCACCTATATCCATATTCCAAGATGGTGTTCTTTTGGCTTCTATGTATCATTCCACTCTTGGTTTTAATGATGGCAAGGGTGAGGAATAGAAGGGAAGAAACAGAAGAGGACATTGGTGATGGTCCTAATAGTAGTGACCCAATGTATGATGAGGAGGAAGGGTTTGAAGAGGAAGGGGATGAACTTGAAGGGGACACTGAAACACAAGATGGGAAAGCTACATCAACACCCTTGTGGAACTATGTGACCAAACTTGATGGGGGAAAGGGTGGTGGATCTTACAAATTTGTGTGCCCTCATGGTTGTCATGGAGGAAAACCATATTGTGGTTCATATACCCGTCTGAGGAGGCATCTTTGTGGGGTGCTGGACAGTGATGAAAAAAAGGGTTCTGTGGGGGTACAAATTTGCCCAAACATTTCAACTGAAGAAAGAAGAAAATACATCCAAATAGAGATGGCTGCACAACAAAAAAACAAGAAACAAAAAACTCATTCTGAATCAAGTGCAACCTCTAAATTTGGTAGTTGCTCATCTCCTCATGGTACTTCTGCAAGCTCTGGAGGTAGAAGAACAATAGGGGATTTCCTTAATGTTGCTGGGAGGGATGATGTGGATGGAAAGATAGTCCATTTTCTTTGTGCTTGCGGTGTACCATTCAATGTGCTTCGCTCTCCCTATTGGCATGAAATGGTAAAGGTCATCAATGAAGCCCCAAAAGGATACAAGGCCCCCAACTATGAGAAAGCTAGAACAATGTTATTAGAAAGAGAAAAAGCTAAGGTTCAAAGAGCTTTGACACGTTTTACAAATGAGTGGGTAGATTCTGGGGTATCCATTGTATCAGATGGGTGGACAAATATTAGAAACCAACATTTGATAAATGTTCTTGGTGTTTCTTCTAGTGGTGCAGTATTTATTGCATGTCATGACTCCTCCTCCATCACTGCATCTGCACAAAACATTGCAGATCTACTATTGAAATCAATCAGAGATGTTGGTCTGAATAATGTGGTTCAAGTGATCACAGATAATGCAGCAAATTGTAAGGCAACAAGAAAAATTATTGAGTGTACTCATCCACACATCTTTTGGTCTGGGTGCCTGGTTCACACATTGAACCTTTTGATGCATGATATTGTGAAACACAAAGAATGTGGGTGGATTGCTGAGGTTTACAGGAAAGGGAAGCAGCTCATTAAATTCATCACAGGGCATACAAGGGTAAACTACTTCTATGGCACTTACTCCAAGTTGCAATTGCTTAAAATTGCAAAGACAAGATTTGCTAGTTATTACCTCACCTTTAGGCGGCTAGTGAAGGTGAGACAAGCTTTAACTAATCTGGTGTGTGTTGAAACATGGGATGAAATTAACACTGACATAGATGGTGCTAATGCAGTCAAGGACACTGTTCTTGACAGTTACTTTTGGGGACAGGTTAAATATGTTTTGCAATTCACCAAACCAATTTATTACATGATCAAGTTTGCAGATTCAGATCGACCAGTAATTGGGGAGGTGTATGAGCAAATGGATAGCATGTTGGGGCAGATTAAAGACATTGTTGAGCCTAGAGATACCACCTTGTACAATTATATTCGTGTAGAGGTGGAAAACCGATGGGAAATGCTAAATGTTCCATTACATGCATTAGCATATGTTTTGACACCTAAATACTATCATCCATCATGGCTTTCAACACCAGCACCTGGGGGGGGAAGCAGGAGAAAACCACACCAAGATCAAGAGGTTCACAATAAATATATGGCTGCATTGAGTAAATTAATCCCTGATGAGGAGGAGGCTGCATTGGTACGGAGACAGGTGAGCAACTATACGCTCAACACTGGTCCATTTGGGAGCATGCATGCAATTAAAGATCGAGAGACTTTTTCTGCTCTTGAGTGGTGGAACATGCATGGAGGGGGTACTCCACTTCTACAGAGTTTGGCATTGCGGGTGCTATCACAGGTGGTAAACACTTCTTCTGTAGAGAGGTGTTGGAGCTCTTATTCTTTCATCCACAGTGTTAAAAGGAACAGGTTGAGTTTAGACCGGGCAGAGAGCTTGGTTTATGTTCATTACAACTTGCGATTGTTGTCCCATTACTGTGAAGATGCAAAGTCTAATAAAGACTTGTTGATTTGGGACAAGAATCCAGAGGAGCCCAATTTGGAGGATGGAGTGTTGTGACTAGAGCAATTAGAGGATGCTCTTATCCAGGTATGTCCATTGTGGTATGAATTTTCCAATTTTCCCTTATAAAGCATTTCTCTAATTCATGTTTTTAATTTTTTTGTTAGTGTTTTTTTTTTTGCATGAATTTTTTGAGCGATTCTAGGATGATGATGACCGTGTTGATATCCACCACCCCCACCCCCATCTGGTCCCTTGGTTCCTAGGTTCCATGGTTCAACACCATCAGCAGGGGGTTCTTCTTCATCAGTTTCAGTGCCACGACTTCCACAGGCACCATCTTCTTCATTGCCACCACGTGGAGGCCCGCCACCACGTTCTATTCGTGGTGGAAGGAGGAGAGATTAGTAGATATATTCACAATCTACTACTTTTTGTCATAGATTACTCATTAGACTTGTAGACTTGTGAATTTGAATTTTGAACCTTTTTGGCTTGGCGGTGACCAAGTGACATATCTTGTAAACATTATTATTTGAATTTTGGACATGACAAATGTTGACAGTTGCTCACTTGCTAGATAAATCATAATATGCTCTATGTTTTATGTTTTATAATATGCTTAAATGTTTTATGTTTTATAATATGCTTAAAAATTTGATGTATGTTTGTAATAGCTAGAATATAGATGATTGTTGTACATACTAGTAACTACAATGGAATCATGGATGCCATATCTATCTTGATTTATGCAAAAATATGCATGTTTTCATGTCTTCTACAATTAATTTGGTATTTGGGATGTTTGTTTTGAGTATAAATGCAAAAAAATATAAAAAAATATATATATATATATAGCAGACGCTTCCGCGGACGCTTCGCTTCCTAGATTTTTGGAAAATGACGCTTCGGCGTCCCCGCTTCCAAAAAACGCTTCCGCTTCGCTCCCGCTTCGTGCAACATTGACTAGGATACAAGGCTAACCACCAAATCGGGCAAAGGAGACAAGAGTACAAACCTAGCCCACTCTTTCCACCGAATCCCCCCACAAATCCATGCCCAAAAGTGTCCATGATAAGTAAACAAAATTACTCAACTATACCGATGAAAAGTCATACCTTTGGGGTCGGGAGGCCCACCTTCAAACATACGATCATAACAAATGGGCGAGGGACCACATGGTTGGCTCAGGTGGCAGAGATAGAGGCATATCGAGCTATTTGGTGGCTGCAAGGGGCTGTTGGCTACCCACTGAGGACCATCTAGGAGAAAAAAATTTCTCCTATGATACCACCCACAGATGGCAATACACACCAAGAGGGAAAATTGAACTCTTAATGGAATGTGGGGGCCACCAAAGGAGGCAATTCAGACCTCAAGGAAGGGGGATGAGTTTGTGGATTGTGGGGGGCACCAAGGGGAGATAATGGGGCCCATTACTATATAAGGCAACAAGGAAGCATTTCTCCTCATCTTTTGACTGTTGCACTTCAAAATCGAACCTCTCTTGGAGCTGTTCAACGCAAGGGTTGGAGTGTTGTTGAGCACAAGGATTTCAAGAAAAATCCACACTAGTTTCGAAGAACTTCGAGTGTCTCCCTAGTTGTGAATTTGGGGAGCTCATTCCGAGGCTTCCACAGCGCATCATTTCCAGCAGATTGAACCAGTGGTGCACATTTCCTTGGCGCAGAGGCAAATCGACTTAGTAGTTAGTAGTTTCCCGGGCTAGCTTAAGTGATTTGGGTGGACAACGTTTGCAGGAGTATTTCCTATTTTGGAGTCGGGATTCTGGTGACATTTTGCTGGTGTAGCTTTGGGCCTTTTCTGAGGGCTGAATTTCCTATTTTCTGGTAGTGCGTGGACCTTACTAGGTAGAGTTTGCACAGGCTTTGGAGCAGGGCTGTTGGGAGCTTGAGGTGCCAAGGAGTAGGGTCTTCCAAGGCTGATTTTTTGATTTGGGGAGGATTTATCAGAGCTAGAGTTGGGGGATTGTTTCCAACATATTTCTCACAGGGTATGCACAGTAGACCAGTTGGGTCGTACGCCCCTGTTGGAGGGCTTCCTCATTGCTTGGAGTGGAGTCAAACCCTTTCTGAGTTTTTTGGGTTTTGGGAGAGGAGTCTGGGGCTAAATTTTCAGAGCATTTTGAGGAGTATTCAGCCCTGAGATCATTGTTCCATCCAACAATAGATTACTCATTGGGCAGTGCACATTTCTTGTTCCAGGCCATTCCTCATCTGGGTTAGAGATGTCTCTTCAGGGTTTTGCATAGCTTTCTTAGCAAGACCATGTTCTATCATTTCAGCTCATTCTATGTACCCAGTTCCACTTATTCAATAAATTAGTTCAGAGTATTTCACTGGTGTCTATTGTGTACTGATTGTGGCTATGGTTTTTATTTATTTTGCTGTTCCTAGTACATTGCTTTGGTATTTGCTGTTAATTTCCATTTATGAATATTACATGTGGGCCATCGTAGGGCTGTTCGTTGGCTGGTTGGTAAATGGGAGAAATTTTTTCTCCTATCGGTTACCCACTTTTGGTGGGTAGCAAGAACTCGGGTTGATATTCATGAATACATGAGAATCTAAAGGACCAAGCAATTTTGTTTCAAATTCCTTACAAAATGGAGCCATGCCTCTTTATTTCAATTCAAAAAAATTTGAAATACACATAATCAATTTTTGGTTATAACAAGAACTAATAGATATATTTTTATTAAGCAAAAAAGTTGCATCAATTGATTGTAGCAAGATTACATTTGAAAGTCTAAATACCTATAGCTATAGATCATAATGTAACTTGAATCCTACCAGAGAGTATCTAGTTCCAATGATTCTGTAGACAAAATTTCAAGATGAAACTTGACTGCATAGATTCTACAAAAAGTCCCTAGAAGCCTTATTCTTCTAAAAAACATAAAAACTTAATTGGAGATAGGGTTGTTGCTGACTTAATCTACTACTCCATCCGTTGCTGCATTATCATTGCCTTGGACCTGCTCATTCAAGTATGGAAGAATGTGCACTGGTCCATTATTGTTCTGATTAGTTGCCAATGTTTCTTTGATCACAGAGAGGCCAACTTGGTTCTCCCAAGACAATTTACAAAGAGTGCAACATAGAGCTTTGCATTCTACGTCCAACTTGGTGATATGCCTCTATTACTTAACCAGGATGCCCATAACAATTTCCAATTGTGCTGTTTTGTTTGTTTCTTGATCATGGGATTGGTTGAAAATAAGTCCTTCCATTGACAAAACAAATTTTCCCAATTTTCCCACGTGGCTTTGTTAGCATAGTTTTCTGCCAGTTGGCTGTTTTCACGTAACACATGAAAAAATTTTTCTTTCAAAATGTTGGTTAACGCTGATTGAATTCTAATGAACACCAATGCTAATAGATAGTCCATGCGATTTGTGTCAAGAACCTTACGTTGAATGACGTTCTTTGGGTCTCCAACCAAAGTCAAATTCTAGATCTTTACTGAAGCAGCAATCCTTAATCCTTGCAGAAGGGCATATGCATTTGTGAGATTGTTAGAAAGAATTTCTAGACTCCAAGCTTAGGAGCATTCGAAATCCCCTCTTGGGTTAATGAGAACCCCACATGCACCTAGCACCTCAGTGAAATATACATAATCATCATAGCTCAGCAAAATCTGAAATGTGGGGTCACCAAGGTGTGTTCTTTAAGTGTTTGTTCGCTATCATCACCTCCAAAACAGAAAGGCATCACATATGGAGTTTCAATATGAGCAGGATATTTTCAAGACAAGTGCTCATAAAACAATGTAGCAAATCTACACAGTATGGAAAAATGACTTTATCCTCAACAACAACGCCAAAATTGTTACAACAAAATGTAGCACCCCCATATGATGTAAAGTCCTAAGCTTCAAGGAGCTAGTTTTGTGTACACTCAGGAAGGCTACCCATTGTCATCCCACTGGCTTTTCCTTGTAGTTTGGTTGGCTGTTCTCCAACTTATGGTGGGCTTCCCCAAAGATAGGATTGCTAAGGCTATAGAGTGGAGGCCCAAAGTGATTTTGTCAAAGGTTATCCTAAGCAAAACAAATGGTTGTAGTAGAAGTGCAATGAGTGGTGTGAGAAGGGAATATAATGGTATAAAGTTATAAACCCCTAGACCAAGTGCCTAATCACACCTTGGGCAAATCACACCATGGGAGCATAAATCAAAGAGAGCATGTACGTGAGAATGTAAGGCAATATGGGATGCTATGCATGCCGCAAATTAGCCTTAGCTTGCCGATTTTTATAACAGAAAACTATCTTGGAAGGCTATAAGTGCCGTACTTAAGCATTTGTCATGAATGTGAGCGTATGTTATTCTAGCAAAAAATGGGTTTATTGTTTGTTAGGCTAACATAACAAAAATAAGAATAAGAGGGTCGAAACCTCACATTACTCTATCCAAAATATGGTTCATTATAAAGGCAGTCACAACATGCTACAAGGGTTTCCTTAAACAAAATCAACACATGAAGTATAAGTGCACAATAAAGCCTCACATCAAATGAAAAAGGCACCTCCAATTCTCAATTAGGTTGCATGCATGTGGTATACAAAATGAAATCCAAGGTGAGAGATCCTCAATCCCCAAATTTTTTTAATGATAAAATAAAATGGAGAGAAAGTTGAAACTCCTCTTTATATAGAGTGAGTTAAATATCTCATACAATAACAGATATGATCTCTGTATCTAACTCCATAACAAGTTAAAGAAATATTATAATAATGTAGTTAATATCCCTCCCAAATCCACGTTTGACCATGTTACAACATGTGCAAAATACCTTCTCTAAGGCAATTGGACCCCATCCAAGGTGAGAGCTCCTCAATCCCCAAAATTTTTAATTATAAAATAAAATGGAGAGAAAGTTGAAACTCCTCTTTATATAGAGTGAGTTAAATATCTCATACAATAACATATATTATCTCTCTATCTAACTCCATAACAAGTTAAAGAAATATTATAATAATGTAGTTAATATCCTCTCAAATCCACGTTTGACCATGTTACAACATGTGCAAAATAGCTTCTCTAAGGCAATTGGACCCCATCCAGAAATAGTAGTACTATGGACCAAATATTTCTTATGAAGAGGGCACACCACCAATTATACGGATCAAACCAAGTCAAATACCAAGTGTCTACATCGAATTCAACCTCCAAAGGTATGCGTGCATGCAACCACTCCACATGTGTGATTTACAAGGTAATCAACTTCATGGATGAATATGTAAGATGCCAAGCGGATGGAGTGCTCCACAGGAAAAGATGTAATCAAAACCCCAATATAGCAAGTGGACCATCTCCACAAAGCAAATCCAAAGGATGAAGACGAATTAGGGTTTCGACCATGCCAAAACTCCATGAAATAATAATATATATATCTCCAAGAATAGCAAGAGATGTCTCCACAAGTGCAGCCTCCAACAATATCCACAAATAGCAAGAAGAAACTCTCCACAGGTGTGCCCTCTCAGAATAATCACCAAAAATAGGACTAGACTAAGTAGAAGAGCATGCTAAGCCACAGATATGACTCACCTTATGTGCCACATGCATCCCAATAATAACCTCCATAACGACCCCAAATAAAATCATAGATACATGACAAGTCAAAAAGCTGAGGGCTTTCTCCAGTGAAGGTTAAAGATGCCTAGTGTTTTTGAAATATCCATGCAATATAAAGGAGAGAGCACTTAGGAGAGGTGTGCCCTAGAAAAAATGTGCCATGTAACTACCTCAACCACTCAACCAATCATAAAATATTCTCCATGTGAAGTGTGCCCTAGGAGAATGTGCTAAGGTGCTTCAAACTCATCAATGAAAGAATCCTTCAGAGGCCATGCAATAAAAGTGTCCAGCCAACTATAAAGTATGAATGAAAAATGTTAGAAATGGACTGAGGTATCTGCAGGCTCCAGCTGTAGCTATCATTTTACCATCATGCAGGATTTCCAAAGTCATCCTCAAGCTTTTCTTGCTAAAATAATTCTGATTCAGTTTTGGGATCACAAAAGTATAATTACCATAAGCAAGCACTTCTACAAATTATTTTTCTCATTCAAAACTTAAGCTTAAATAACCAAGTGGCAGGCTTCTTGAATTCTGGACATTGCTTGTGTGTCAAACATTAGGAGAATGTGAATATCAAGATGGTCCAAGTGAATGCCTGTCCTTTTTGCGGTCTACTTATTTGAATAAAGGATGAATACCAAGGTGTTTGCTTGATTACACTTTCCAAATCTGCCTGGACTATAATCTTGTTCTAAATGTGTTTTCTTAGTTTTTTATAAGTTAGCGTTTCTCTCTGACTATTTCATTGACATTGTGGTTACATGGGACTTGCAGGACCTGGAGCTCCTTCAGTTTTCAATTGTGTGAGTTCAGTTTCTAAAAGTTCAGATCTTTATTTTTATGTCATACAAATTAATTAGATTCAAAATGCCTGCCTTTACAATAATAATAGGACAGGAAAGGGCAGTCACCATTGAAGAGGATATCTAAAGTGTTTCGTATGTCTTCGGTTTTAGACATTGAAGAAATTTTTGGTATATGAACATTGTCACGGTGTTAAAAGGGACACTAAATTAAAACACTATTTTTGCGTAAAGAATTTCTCATAATATTTTTTTATACCTTGATTCTAATTTTCTGTATTTTTCTTGTAGTGTTAAGTTGTTATTAGTGTTACTCAGGAACTCCAGGCTATAAATATGACAAAACATTCTGACATCTGTTAAATGTGTATTTAGAATTTTGTACGAATTGTAATGGTGTATATACTATACATTCAATGGAAATTCAATGTGAAGTGCATGTTTGGAGAATACTTTTCGAGGCGTTAGTTTAACTGTGTTATATTATTTTATTTTATTGCTTGAGCCTTTAGAAGGTGTTTCTCTTCAACTATCCATTGTGCACTTACTTTGCATCAGATTTCTTCTTCAGTTACTTTACCTCCAGTGAAATTTAACAGAAAGACATCATGTTTATATTTCAGATAGCACTTGAATATGTTGACCTCAATACACCATGCAAATTTATGCAGAATTTAATCATTCAAGTGACCAGATTAATGTTTATAGTTGTTTTCTCTTTGTATTTGTTTTCCGATGTGTTTTGTTTGTTTGTAGAAATCTGTCTTACAAGTTACATTTGTTTACTTTTGAATCTCTGATTTCACTATTAGCGCTGTATTTCTGTTTACCAGTTTGGAATTAGACAATATAATGCAATAAAAATCGTTCTGAAAGGACTGTATGCAGGTTGTGGAGATCGGAAAGGGTAGCAAGGTTAAGTATGAGCTTGACAAGAAAACTGGACTAATAAAGGTAAAATTTAATCACTTAAGATATATAAGAACGGTTTCCCTGAGGCTTTATATGGATTCATTGAGAAAGTGCCTTATGGAATGCTGATAAGATCAGCATACCAGCATTCATTATTTACTAATAAAATAATATTATCTAATAATCATTAATTATTTATTTGTGACACAATTATTATAATCACGAAGAAAGCTTTTTTTAATAAAATAGTAATGTTAGAAGTCATTTTTTAATAAAACGGTCATGTTGTTATTTTTCTAATATATTTGGAATCCAGGTTGACCGTGTGTTATACTCTTCAGTTGTGTATCCTCACAACTATGGTTTTATCCCTCGCACCATTTGTGAAGATAGTGATCCCATGGATGTGCTTGTCTTGATGCAGGTATATACATGGCATAATTAGACATGATGTCTGTTTGCAATGTCTTTGGAAGAGGATTGTGTCTAATTGTCATGTTTTATTATTACTGTGTAGGAGCCAATAATGCCAGGGTGTTTTCTTAGAGCCAGAGCTATTGGGTTGATGCCTATGATTGATCAGGTATTATATTATGATTAGAATTTTGTTTAAACATTACACTTGCAAATTAAAACAAAGAATGACTATACAGGGCTCCATTTTGGAACACTTCTTCCAGTCGTAAAGAATATGTGCTTTTACATAGAACATTGCCTCTTTTTTCGATACATCATCACTATGTATTGAACTGTCCGACTCCTTCATACCTTTGAGAGGTTCAAAAATCCAAAGGCACCTTAGAAATCAGTGCTAAACATTTATGCCAATGCGAGGTGTACATGTGGCAATTCTTTGTGAACCATTCAACATGTTTCCATTCATTCGTTTAGGAGCTTTCCATCTATGGGAAACCATTCTGGCATTCAATTTGTCTAGTTTGTTTGTGGCTGTAATTGTTAGATGCTCCTTTATTCTCAAACATACAACCCACATGCCTGTGGGTCATTCTTGAGGTTCATCTAACAGTTTTGCACCTTGATATCAGGATTTCCTCAGCCCTATTTTTGTTTATTGTGTTTTGATTTTAGAGGATGAAATGTTGAAGTGAGGATGATTTTGTGCATTGCGAATAAACAACATGCACATTCCTTGTCCATAACTTCAGGTAAATCATCCTTTTCAGGAAAGAAAAAGTTCAAATAATTTATGACCAATCAAAGAAATAATATCAACTTTGTGCACTTCCTCCATTCCATGGTGTCAATAGAAGCAGATTGTGTGCACTACACAACGGCTTTAAAATGTACAAGGTTACATAAGGTTTTCCCCAAAACTGCAGCCTATTGTTGTAATGGGCTAATGCTATATCAGAATTTTCTTTTTATCATAATGTATGAAGCGAGTACCGTTTTTATTCCTTTTAGTTCTTTCTGGCTCCTCTACTGAAACTCATTTTTGAGATTGTTTACAGAAAAATTCAAGAATTCCTCTAAAATCCTTCATTTCATTCTGGATTGCAGGGTGAAAAAGATGACAAGATTATTGCTGTCTGTGCTGATGATCCTGAGTTTCGTCATTATCGTGATATCAAAGAGCTTCCTCCACACAGGCTTGCTGAAATACGTCGTTTTTTTGAAGATTGTATCCCTTGTTCTTAGAGCTACTTGTTTTAGTTTTATAATAAAACCATTCAGCTTTGGTGATGATCATGAACGTAACCGCATATGAAGCAATGCTATTCTTAGTCAAAATAGTGTGTCTACTTTGGTAAACAAAGTGGACATGAGTTAATTTTCTATGCTGTTGATAGTAATCTAGGGGATGCTTTCATAAATATTTATTTGAGTATATATTACCTTCTCTTGAATATGCTCTTAATGCATTCCCATCCACGTAGTTCTTGGAATGTTGGAGTCTGGTAAACTGCAGCTCTGTATACAATGTATTAGGCTCTGCATTGGTCTATCCCCTCAGTTAACCCTGGTGGTTTCTTTTCTAGCCTTGTACCACCATCAATTGATTGCTGGGAGACTGACCTAGTTTGTTAAAATTTCATTTCATCAGAACAGATCTACATTCATAGAACTTAAACCCTGCATATGAATTTGAAAACCTCTGAAACACCTATGAAAACTTGAGATCTGCATAAATAAAAATGTTGTAGGGAGATTCAAAAGTGTAGACACCACATATCAAGAGGTTAGATCATTAAAACAGAAAATAACTGATAGATCTAAGAAAATAGAAGTCTTAAAATCAGATCTAAATGATAAATCAGATAAGCATACTTAATAAGCAGCAGCAATCACATATCTTTGTATTACAGCAGAAAGTAAATTACATTAAACAAATCAGCTTCTCCCAAGCTTACAATGCAAAACCAACCATTTTCTCACAAGTTCATAAAGCAAAACACTTTAACTTGACATCCTTCTATCACATCACACAACTCTTCACACTAGCTCCCATACTTGGATGCAATGTACCCCTCCTTCCCTTTTATAGAATAAGAGAGGTTTTTTACAAGTAAAAACTCTAGACTAGGTCCACCTAAAAGAATGGATTCAAAAGCAGAGCACCCCACTTTGACATTGTCCACTTTAACCCTAACCAACTCATGTGCCTCACATGTGATAAGGGTAGGTGATTACATGACAACTTATGCCAAACACACTTCTCGAAGTAACTAACTCAAATAGTGTGCCCCTCATGTGCCAAGCATCCAATCCACATATTTTTCTGCAACAACGCAAGTAGTGCACCTTGCTAGTACAATACTACAAGTGACTACAATCTAAGTAGTGTGTCCACCTAAGAGAATGACTTCACAAGTGGAGCACCCCACTTTGACAATTTCCTCTTCAACCCTAACCATCTCATGTGCCTTACATTTGCTAAGGGTAGGTGATTACATGACAACTTGTGCCAAACACATTTCTTCAAGTAACTAAACATGTTTTGCCAGTTAACCAACTCAAGCAGTTTGTCCCACATGTGCCAATCACTCATTCACATGCTTTTATGCAACAACTTAAGTAGTGCACCCTAAGAGTCCAGCTAAATATAAGTGTGATGTAAAGAATATAAGAAAATTATTTATTTATAAAGCATGGGTTTAATGCTTGTGTCATTGGTCAAATAGGCCAAGGCATCATTTGCATGCCTATAGGAATTGTCATGAAGAGTCAATATAATTTGTAAAACCCTTTTGGGTATATTGTGTCATGTAATAATGTCCACAGAAGTCTAAAATCCATCTAGCTACAAGTCGGCCTAGTTTCCAGTCTATCGATGTGAAGAGAAGCATATAGATATCAAGGGACTTGGATCCTTTTGGATACATCTCTCTGCATCTCGATAACAAGAAATAGTAACTAGCACAAAAAGTGAAGAAAACCTTAATATATATAATTCTGCTCTTGGACCTGTTACCCACCACCTGTGGGTAGTGTATATTGGAGAATTTTTTTCTCTTAGATGGTCCTCAGCCGACAGCTTGTAGCCACCAGATAGCTCGATTGGCCATTATCTCCGCCACCTGAGCCAACCATGTGGTCCTTCACCTACTTGTTATGATTGTATGCTTGAAGGTGGGCCTCCCGACCCCGAAGGTATGGCTTTTCATTGGTATAGTTGGGTAATTTTCCTTACTTGTCATGGACACTTTTGGGAATGGATTGGTGGGGGGGTTCGACAGAAAGAGTGGGCTAGGTTTGTACTCTTGTCTCCACTTCCCAATTTCGCTGTTAGCCTTGTATCCTAGTCCCGTGGGATCTCCTTTATTGGCCATTAGCTTTAGGGTTGGCACTACATTGGAAATCCCAATTTTGGTTGCGTGGTCCCGCTTCTCGACACCATATACATCACTCCCTTCCACTCATTTTAGCCCCATTTATCTATTCTCCCATCCAGGTCCACATGTGTCCAATGGGTACACATAGGGTTAGCCTCCCCCTCCCCTTGTCCACACCTTGGGTCGGGCCTGGAACGATGCCCGAAGGTTGATGCAGCTAAAAAAGGAAAAGCATAATTTGGCCACTCTCAACGAGGAAATGTACCACAAAATGCAAAAGATGGTCGGGACATACAAATTTAGCACGTGGGCAAAAGCCAAACATGAGCTCTAGTCCTTATCCATGGCCATTGCCCTGGTTCTTATGGGCCCTAGATGAGCCCACTCCATCATTAAGGAACCTAAGATTGTCCAACCTTTTGTGGGTGATGAACTGCCCTACCTTAAGGGGGTATCCACTGCTCTATATTACACAACATGCTCTCATCCCCTGGAGCCCCTAGCAGTTATGAAGAAAAATCAATCAAAGGCAAAAGGCATATGAAGAAGGGTGGAAATACAAAGGCTGGGGTAACTCATGTACCACGATTTGATCCCTCCTACACTCATACACCCAGGTGTAGGCTTCCCTTATTATAGCTACCCTTGTACCATGACATGTGGTCTGGATGAATCCCCTAATTCCCACTCTGTTCCATTACTATATCATTTTCCACCTACCACTTGAGGGATGTACCATGGACATATCACCCCCTTTAAAGGTTGAAACTACCTAATAGGGTCCTTGATTACCCTTATTGAGCTTGGAACACCTGTACATGCGAAAGCCCACTCTGGAAGGGCATGCCACCATGAATTGCCCCATCGATTCCATGACTTTTAAGTTTTTTTACTTGATTATTCAAATTATTTGTTGTATTGGAGGGCAAGGGGACGCATTGGATCTTATGCAGGATTGCAAGTGGGTCTTCGTATTGGGCTTGGTTACCCTATACGGAGTCTTAGCCCTCTAGAGGGCCACATTAGCACTTGTAGAGTGAGCGTCGAGAGCCATGAGCCTCCACCATAGTAGAGAGTACTTCATGAATCCCCAACAACACTCATTGATTGTTCGTGTTCCACCTTTTGGATGAAGATGATGCACCTAGTTCACCATGCCCAACCGGCTCCACACGTGCACCATACACTTGGAAGGTGTTCCAAGGTCCAGAGGACGTCTTCCGCTGTAGAGGGAGGGTTTATGTCATCATCCTAGCGCTTACATATGGTCTACAGGAATTTCCCATCCACTTGGAGACTCATGAGGATGTCTTTGTGCCCCCACACCCACTTGGGAGCACCACATGTTTTTGCTTGGAAAACAAGGGGCCAACCCCTTGTCCACTATGTTTGGAGTCCAATTTTACATCATGGCACCCCTAGGACTTGATTAGGCCTCCTCAAAGGCCCAACGACTCATGATAATTCTGCTCCCTTGAGAGGCTTATTCTTGTTTTATTAAGTTATTTTGGTAGGCTTGTCACCAACAATATTGTTACTATGCACATTATTTTATTTTAGGGGCATTATTAGTCCAAATTAAGCCATTCAAATCCCTTAGAGGATTGTATAAATAGAAGTGAGATGATTCATTTTCATCATCTCTTGGATTGGATTAGTATCTCTTGAGAGATTTTCGCACTTTTGTTGGGTAAACTTTTAAGTTTTTGGAGATTTCTTGATGCATTATGATGTTTGGATTTTCGCTATTGTCTTTGGAGCTTCTTTCTAATGCGAAGTTGATGAATGGATATACTCTCTCTCTCTCATGTAAGTCGAATTTTGATGCTATTCTTGTTATTTTACTGGTTTACTGCATGTTATGATTATCATTATTCTTGTATGGGTTAAAGTAAATGCAAAATTCTTTTGGGAACCTTGAATAAGTGATTTAATGCATGCGTTGTACATTAAGCTAGTGGGTGAATGTTCCTAGAGGCACCTCTTAGGTTGAATGATCCATAAACTGCCATGGATTTTTCACTGGACAGTTTGTCACAACAAATCTAATAACATTATATTAAAACTCTGAAAATTCTACACTATTACAATTTATTAAACTTTAAGATCTGTGGATTTAACTGTAATTAGTGCATGCATGCAAATGGAAATTATGCAGAAAAGTAGAGAACAACAAAATAAGCTCTCATACACATAAGACAATATATGCTCTCTGGGAAACCCTTTCGGGAGAAAACCCAGCTAGAAGGTGAGGTCGCTTCGCTCTCTTTCTCTGTCTGGAAATATGGATGCAGGTACAAAGAAGTAATGCTTCTGGCTTGTGGGACGCTACAGTGCACAAATCCTTTGTGTGTGCTCTACCACCTATCTCTCCTGGCTATCTTTGCTCATCTATGGAACAAAATGCTCTCGAAAGAATGGAATGCCTCTTCCCCTAGTAGCCCAATTATAACACAGCCCAATAGCCTACTAGTGGTTAAGTTTGACTACATCAACTCTTAACTAGAGTTACAAAATAGACTCTTCTAGAGTCTTTTACATCACAAACATGTGGCTAGCCCCTTTTCCATGAATAATGGGGGTTGACGCGACATTCTCCCAAACTATAGGTGTGAAAACAAGAAGGTCGTCTTCTGAGTGGCATAACTTTTGCATATAGACTCTGATTGACGCACTGCTTGCGTCGTTGGAAAGGTCTCTGGGGATACAAATACTTTGCGACTTTTATTGATGATTTCTCCAGGAAGACCCAGATCTATTTCTTGAAGACCAAGGATGAGGTCTTTAGTCACTTTTAGGAGTTTAAGGTTGTAGTGGAGAATGAGATAGGCAGGAAGATCTAGACTCTTCAGTCAGATAATGGAGGTGAGTGAACCAACAAAGAATTCCAAGAGTTTTGTACCAAAGCAAGAATCAAGAGAGAGTGGACGGTTCCTTACAACATATAAGAATGGGGTTGCTGAGAGGAAGAACTACTCTATTTCGGAGACAGCTAGAGCATTGTTTTATGACTGGGATCTCCCACATTATTTATAGGCAGAGACATACTGTACGACGGTTTATATTCAGAACATGGTCCCATATAGAGCGCTTGGAAAAATGACACTTAGAGAGGCATTCACAGGAAAGGAGCCAGATGTCGGTCACTTTAGGATATTTGGAAGCCTAGCATATTGTCACATTGCAAGAGAGACATGTTCGAAGTTAGATAAGACTGCAGAGCGAGGTTATTTCGTTGGGGCTAGGAGGATTATAGTTAGGTGGGATGTTAGGTTCATGGAGGACAAGGCGTATAGGAGGTCCAGAGATTTGCCAGCAGTTGAAGATCAGAGTGAGCAGCCAGAAGAAGCTCCTAGAGTTGAGTAGTAGGATTAGGGGCAACAGAGCACGAGTATAGTCACGAGTACGAGCACTAGCTCAGGTGCAGGTGTTCTTGAGAGGTTGTAGAGCATGGAGCAAAGATGCAACATATAAGGGAAATGCATCAGGAAGATATGGAGGTGGATATTCCTAATTCCACTATTGGCAAGAGGAACCGCGAGGTTCATCAGACACTCGGGGATGCTCAGGAGTTTGTGGTGGCTCCTAGGACGGGCAAGAGAGAGCAAAAACAACCAGAGGGGTACACTAGCTACATGGCATCGATAAGTTAGTAAATAACGAGCCTTCCAGCTATCAGAAGGCTGCACAACAATAGGTGTGGCGGGATGCTATGGTTGAGGAATACTCCTCAATCATGTAGAATGATGTGTGGGAGGTTGTACCCAGACCGACAGATAGGGCAGTGGTTGGATCACACTAGATCTATAATATCAAGCACGGTGCAAATGGCAACATCGAGAAATACAAGGATAGGTTCGTGGCTGAGGGATTCTCTTAAAAGGAGGGATAGAATATGAGGAGACATTTTCTCTTGTGGCTAGGCACACTTCTATGCAAATCGTGATATCATTAGCAACACAGATGATATGGCAGATCCATCAGATGGATGTCAAGACAACGTTCCTGAATGGTCAACTGGAGGAGGAGGTGTACATTAAATAACCTGAGGGCTTTGTGCGCACAACAGAGAAACCCATGCGTGGAAGTTGAAGAGAGATTTGTACGGGCTCAAGCAGGCTCCTAGGGTGTGGTATGAGCGCATCGACAGATACTTGTAGGGCATGGGCTTTGTGAAGAGTGACGCGGACACTAACCTCTACTACATAGTGGTTGGGGGTGGTGTACTCATTCTTGTTTGATATTTGGATGGCTTGTTCTTGACAGGTTCACTGGGGCACATAGAGGAGTACAAGAGGGATCTTGCAACTGAATTTGAGATGAAGGATTTGGGGCTCATGCACTATTTTCTAGGCATGGAGGTATGGCAAACATATGGTGATATTTTCCTTGGACAAGGGAAATACTGCATCGAGATCTTGAGGAGGTTTGGGATGGAGGATTGTAGAGCCATGTCTACACCCATGATCACGAATTGGAGGAAGATAGATGCATCTAGGGAGGTGGTAGATCCCACCTTGTACATGTAGTTAATAGGCTCTCTCATATATTTGGTCAACACCGGGCCAAATATATCCTATGCAATAAACTCTCTGAATCAATTCATGGTGGAGATGAAGAGAGTGCATTGGACAACAACAAAACATGTGCTGAGATATTTGCGCGGCGTTGAGAAATCTAGGGCATAACAATTAGATGATTTCTCTTGTAATGATAACTGCTTGTGAATGCTTTTTACTTCTTTAGATTAGGTTCTTCTATTTTGTCAGATTATTATAATAATCTTCTTCATCAAACAACTACCAAAGCATAAACAATAAGGAGACAAGAGACACATAATGTAGGTGATTAGCCAGGGCCAAAACCTCTCCAATTTGAGAGGAAAACCCAAAACAAATTCTTCTTCTTATAGATACTTCAATTGACGAATACCAAGACCAAGACCCTTGACACAACAACCTCTCCAAGACCAAGTCACAAGCCTTCTTGATTCAACTCCTTCTTCCTTGAGTCAATGATGGTCAAACTTCTTCCTTCTCCCACTAGCTTGACTATCCTTCAGATTTTAGTCCCTTGGATCAGATCTGCAACTCTTAACCCTACTTCAGAAACCCTAGCATGTGTGATTGACCAACTTTTGAACCTTGATTTTCTTCGCTTGGATGGTATGACTTCTTATTACAATTCGACTTGTAATCTTGCTTATTTTCCTCCTTGATTCAGCCTCTTGGACAACAATAAGACCTTTGACCTTTTCTGCAGTAGATGGTTCTTCCTTCCTTCGCATGTGTGGAGGTATTAGCCCTAAAACTAACCCAAAAACAACTCGACCTTCTCCCCTTCTTCCTTTGATGGATGAGATTTCTTTTCTTGTGTTCTTCGCTCTCCTTTTTATCCTTCTTATGCTTGATCGAATGAGACTTCAAATGGAGTTCAAGTCCTCTTTATATATAGTGGACTGTCACTCAAAATAAGATGACTTTTCCTTACACATAGGCTGACATGCTTGTCTAGAAACATCTTCATCCTTTTAGAAGGCTGACATGAGTAATAGCTTGTGACAAGGTCTTGGAGGGTTATTGACACAATCAAAATTAATTTTTACAATATGTAACATGTCTTCAATGCATGACATTGACTTTCTAGACTTTATGACTTGATGACCAACCCTAAAGGCTCACAATGGGAGCCTTAACTATAAAATAAAATTCCTTGAGCATGAAACCCATAACTCAAGCATTACAAAATAATTTTATTTTTCTTCTTTTGATCAATTACATAAAATCATGATTACACATGTCATTATGAAGACCGAACCTAGTTACATTTTTCAACACTCCCTCTTAAATAAGGAGGTATTCATAATCCATACAAGGTACTTGGACATTCTCACGCTGAAGAATTCTCATAAGAAGAGTCTGATTGGTAACCCATCTGTATAGATATCATCCAACATTGTCACATAGCAAGGCCTTGACTAGCAACTCTATCTCTCCACAAGATCAAAGCTCAACGCTGGCGAGACCAATGATGTATAGACACCCTCATCATTGTCTCTCTCGGAACATACCCCACCCGGGTTTGCTCAGAGTATGTTCCACCAAGACTATTCTTATCTTGGATTCCCAGTGCTCAAAGAATATCGGTCCTTATCTTGGATGCCCTAACTCATCCTCAAAGAGTATCGGATGCCAGATGTTTACCCAATCCTCCATTCTGTCTTCCCAGGTGAAGACAAGAATTATGTGTCTATCTCCCATCATGGCCTTCACTAAGACTTACCACTGTTAGTCCTGGTCTAGTGCATGACACATGAAGTACAAAACCATACCTGTCACTCCCTCTTAACCAAGGATGACCAACCCATTCCATGAAAGGAATGTACCCAAGCTTCCTCTTAACCAGGGACTTGCTTCCAACAACTCTTTAGGTGGGGATCATGGGACAACCATGTTAAATTTGGCAATGAGGGCCAAACTCCAACTTGGACAACTCATATGATGGAGATGATATTTTTGTTGGATTCCTCTTTCTGAGAGGTGTAGGATTGATTTAAAGATCATCTTATTCTGACATGTATAAATGGAATTATGAATTTATTTCTTCTGTGGACAAATTGTCAAGGCCGTCCAACAATCTAATGTAGGCTCAAGAAGCCCAAAAGTCATGTCTCTTCACCCTCAATGTTGCATATAAATAGAAGGAGCATCTACCTCATTTGGACATTCATCATCTCACACATATCTCTCTCTCTCCTCATCTGATTGGGTCGTATGAATTTCAGGTAGCTTTCTTCTCCTCTACACATGCGAAGGGTTGACTGTGTTTTCTATTTTCCAGCGTTGACCAAGTTGTAGCAAGTTTGACCCGCGTTCACTGGGAAATATTTGACCTTGTTTGATTGCATTTTTCTCGGGAGAATTTCTGTTTGGGCATGCCGCATTCTTTGGCACAGATTTCGAGGATTTTTGGGTAGGTTGACCATCGTTGACCACATGCCTTTTGACCGCAACGCTGACTGTGCGTTGACCAAGTTTGACTGATTTCTTCAGCACTGTTTTGGGCTGATATGGATTGTTTTTGGAGGCCGAATTGACTAGGTTTGATCGAGCTGATTTGGAGGAGTAATTCTGCTGATTTGACCAGCGTTGACTTTCTGGTTAGGGCATCCAGTTGACTGGAGTTTCACTGAACATATTTGACTATGTTTGGGCAAGTAAATTTGTATATTGTATTCTCTCTTTGCTGAACTTTTGAAGAATAATAAGAAGATTTGATCAAAGGGTTTTCCCCACATTGGGGTTTTTCCCTGGCATACACCAAATACTGTTTTCTCTTGTCTTGGCTTGTCTTCTGCTTATTATTTATGTTCTATCTGCATTTACTATCAAAGAAATGTGATTCCTAATCTAGAAATTGATATTGGGCTAATAAGAAAATTGCAGTAAATTGCTCTAAAGCATATAACATACCATTGTTATCTAAAATTACCATGGTATCAGAGCTGAGGTGTAGACAAAACCCAAGCAAGAGTGAGAAGAGCAATCACTGAGATTTGTTGGACAAGGACAAGATTCAATGGCCTTTGCATCTTACTTCAAATCTGATGACAAGCTCAATGATAAATCTGATTATCATGCATGGAAGATGTCTCTTGACTTGACTTTGGAAGAGCAAGATGCTATGGACTATGTGCAGGGAAAGATTACTGAACCTCCTTCAAATGCACCGGTTTCCGCTAAGACAAAGTACAAGAAAGGTGAAGTCAAAGCTAAGAAGATCATCATGGATTCTATTAATAAGCATTTGGTTGCATACATCTTTGATTTGAACACATCTAAGGAGATGCATGACAGGTTGGTTGGCATGTTCAAAGTTAGCAATGCAAACCAAGTCCTCTTTCTCAAAAACAAGTTAAAGGACATAAAGAAGGGAAGAGGTGAAGATATCCAATCCTACTTCATGAGGATTACCGAGATAAAAAATGATCTTCTTTCAATTGGAGAAGTTATTGCTGACAGGGAGCTCACTCTCATTGCCCTTGGAGGTCTCCCTCATGAATGGCATGTGTTCAACACTACTATCCTCAACAATGACAGGATTCCAGGTTTTGATGAATTGCTGACTAGATGTACTCAAGAAGAGACAAGGATGATGGAGAGAGACATGCCTTCAAATAGGAATGATCCTACTGCATTCTCCACTCATGCTAAAAGAAAGAATAATGCAGGTTCAAAGAAGCAATGTCAAGGAAGACCGAGATTCAAAGATGGAAGGAAGGGAAGATGCTTCATTTGTAACAGGTTTGGACACTATGCTAGGGAGTGTCCTAATAGAAGGGATACACCTCGGGATGATGACAACAAATACCACAACAATTTCCGGGGCAACAACAATCAAAGGAATGGTAGGTTCAACAACAAAGGAAAAAGGAATGCTCCTGCTACTGAACATGGAAATAGTCGACCTCCCAAAAGATCAAGAAACTCCAGGTATGATGAATCTAATGTTGTAGATAACAAACAAAAAGAATTTTATCTTATATCTGCCCTCTCTACTGCCTCCCCTCCGGATACCTTGGGAAATTGGTTGATTGATAGTGGTGCCTTAAGGCACTTCATTGGGTATAAGGAAACTCTTTCAAATCTGATAGAAAAGGATACAAATTTGGAAATCATTCTTGGAGACAATGCCACCTATCCCATGAAGGGAGTTGGGAATGTTACTCTTCAATTGAATCAAGGTAACACCATTCATCTACAAGAAGTACTATATGTACCTGATCTAAAGAAGAACCTGGTATCTATCTCGGCGATGGAAGACAAAGGATTCAAGGTGGCATTCATTGATGGAAAGGTACGTGTTTGGAAAAGAAATTTCAAAGAAGCATTTACTCTTGGATTCAAGGTTGATAGCCTATATCAAGTTGGAGGGAGTCCATTAGGAGCTATGTCTTGCAACACATCTCTTCAATCCGAATTATGGCACTGGAGGTTTGCTCATCTGCATTATAAGGCTCTACCCGATGCAAGGAAGATGGTGACAAGTATGCCCAAATTTAAAGTAGAACATGAAGGTGTTTGTCAGGGATGTGCCGAAGGAAAACATACAAGGGGACCATTCCCCTCAAGTGATAGCAAGACTACTGACATTTTGCAATTGGTTCATTCTGATCTATCTGGCATTTTTCCCGTGACATCTTTGGGAGGATACTTATATTATGTTATCTTTGTGGATGACTTCTTTCGCAAGACTTGGATTTATCTCTTGAAGAAGAAGGATGAAGTGTTCACATGGTTCCGTTCTTTCCAAGCCTTGGTTGAAAATCAAATAGGGAAGAAGATCAAAATATTGAGGACCGATAATGGAACTGAGTATGAGTCAAATGAATTCAATGACTATTGTAGAGAAGCTGGCATTAAGAGGGAGACTACTACCGCATATACTCCTAAGCAAAATGGTGTTGCCGAAAGGTAGAATCGTTCCATTATAGAAGCCACTTGTGCCATGCTACATGATCAAAGCCTTCTGAAGTTCCTACGGGTAGAAGCTGGCAACACTGCCGTGTACGTTCAAAATAGATGCCTTCATCAAGCGTTGGACTCCAAAATTCCCGAAGAAGTTTTCATTAGTAAGAAACCTGATGTTTCTCATTTTAGAATTTTTTGGAAGCCTCGTTTATTTTCATGTGTTGAAAGAAAAGAGAAGCAAATTGGATGCATTTGGGAAGAAAGGAACATTTGTGGGCTACAGTGAAACTTCTAAGGCATATAGAAGCTATGTGCTGGTCAAAGACAAGTGGAGATAAGTCACGATGTCACCTTCGATGAAGATGTTGCCCTTGGGAAGATTAGGAACCTTCCTATTCCAAGGAAGGACAAAGAAGCAAATACAGGAAACTAGGGAGAACCGCAGGATGAGCCGATGCCTGATGTTGAAGGACCAATGGATCCCATTGATCCACCTCCTCATGAGCCCTCCTCCTCAAAAAGGAGACCCTCATGGCTTAGGGAAACTCTCGAAGATGCCGAGAGACATATTGCACCAAGGGGGACATTTTATGAAAGTAAGAAGCCGAATAGGTACCAAGGGTACTTAACTGCCATGAGCACCATCATTCAAACTGAGCCGTGCACATTCGAAGAAGCTGTGAAGCACCAAGTATGGAAGGATGCTATGAACGAAGAGTATGAGTCGATTATGAAGAATGATGTCTGGGATGTGGTCCCTAGACCCAAGGAAAAATTTGTTGTCACCTCTAAATGGCTCTACAAGATCAAGCATGGAGTTGATGGAAGTGATGAAAAGTTCAAGGCGAGGTTTGTTACTCGAGGCTTCTCTTAAAAGGAAGGTGTGAACTATGATGAGATATTTGCACCAGTTGCCCGATATACCACCATCTGTTTGATTATAGCCCTTGCTGCCTCACAAGGATGGAACCTACACCAGATGGATGTCAAAACCACCTTCTTGCATGGTTCACTTAAGGAGGAAGTCTATGTAGAACAACTCGAGGGGTTTGATGTCCAAGATCGAAAGACATATGTATGCAGGTTGAAGAAAGCCCCCTATGGCTTGAAGCAAGCACCCTGGGCTTGGTATTTGAGGATCGATAACTATCTAATGAAGCTGGGTTTTACAAGAAGTGAAGCTGATTCGAACCTTTACTTTAAGGTTGAGAATGATAGACCTCTCATCTTGGTACTTTATGTGGACGATCTCTTTTTGACGGGTGCAGACCCTCTCATTCATCAATGCAAGAGGGAGTTGGCTTCCAAGTTCAAGATGAAGGACCTAGGACTGATGCATTATTTCCTAGGGTTGGCGGTCTGGCAAAAGCAAGGTGAGATTTTCCTTTCTCAAGGAAAATGCATTGTGAAGCTACTTGAAAAATTTGGGATGGTGGATTTTAAGTCCATAACTACTCCGATGGAACTCAACTTCAAGAAGCTATGTGGAAATGCTATTGGGCACTGTTGACCTCTACCGGTCAACTACCCATGCAGTACACCCCCTTTTTCTTTGCAAGAAAGGGGCAGCACCTGATCAGCGTGTCCGTGCCATCCAGCAGTCATCAGCAGCTTGATCAATCTAATTGTAAACCCAGTCTGCATGTATTAATTGTAAATAATCTTAGCAGATATGAGTCATGTATGTGAATTGCCTAGGTGGACCTAACTTTCTAGTGGTAATCTACATCCCAGAAGGTTTTTCGTCTCACCGATCCATGGATCGGCAGAGTTTTCCTTCAAACCTGACCCCAAAGCCGGGATGGATTTTATCATTGGAATTTTAAGAGAATCCTAGTGTGTTGATCTGCTAGATTATAGTTGTGTCGCAGAACTGGGTGATTTGTGAGGGTCTATGTTAAAGGGGTTTTCTCCCTTAAGATGTAAATTGTAAAAGTCATGATGTAATGTGTCCTGAGGGTCGAAAAATGTTTTAAATCCCCTCATGAGTCCTAAGTCCTAGGTCCTAGGTGATGTTTCCGAAGGCTTAGTTCGATGATCCATTTTAAAATGAATTAAGAAATTAAAAAATGAATAAAAATAATAAAATAATAAAATAAATAAAAATTAAAAAATGAAATAAATAAAAAATAATAAAAAAATTAAAAAAATAAAGCAAAAACCCTAACTAATAAAATAATAATATTTTAAGTGAATAAATCGACGGATGAGATCAAGAGATGTCTTGATCCTCATCAACGGTCGAGATCATTTCTACATGGATCACTCGAACTAGCCGTTGGGATCATTTCCTTTAAATAGGGTGCTAGGGGTCATTTTCAGACGATGGAATAAGATCTGTGAGTCTAAGACTAAAGAAGCTCTCTTGTAAATCTTTTTCTGGTTAATAAAAGAAGACTTTGGGGTCCATATCTTGCTGGTGTTACTCTCTTAAAATGCTGTGAGATTGTTTTAGTTTCTGCATATTTTATTTTCAGTCATTGATAATAGCTTTTTTTAAGAGTATTGTGAGCACAGGTATCTTGTTCACTTGCTAGGGTTTGGGTGCTGTTAGGGTTTTTGAAGTAATGGCAGGTATCTCCATTACTCTCTGAGATCTAGCAGCATTTTTGCCCTCTTTACTGATGGTTGTTTTGAGTTGTGCAGAAAACATTTTCTGAAGGAATTTTGTGGGCGTTCGGGGAAGTTCTCGGCTGAACCAGCCAACTCCCGCAAGCATTTTTTGCTGAGCCCAGTTGGATTTGATCCTGGGTCTATCATTCAGTTTTATTTTTCTGATCTGCATGAGAGATTTTCTGAAGTTTTTCACAGTGACAATCTGAAATTTCTGTTCTTTAAATATTTTCTGTGCTTATTGATGAATCTGGCTGCTAAGGGGCCAAATTTGTACATTAATCAGCTGTTCTAGGGTTTCAAATTTTTCATTAGGGTTTTGACTTTGGTTTTATGTACATATTATTTTGGGAGATTTTATCGTTTTAGATTGCAGGCCTTAGATAATTTCTTTTTGCAGGTTCCCTGTTTCGGCTCTCAAGGGTTTAAAATTTTTGCCATCATATCTGAGAAATCTTCGTGGGATTGCAAGATCATTATCCGTCGTCTGAGTCTGGAAACTGCAGGCTCTAAAAATATTATAATCTGCTATCAGCCGTCTGCTTATCTCCAAACAGCTCACAGCAAATGCCTGGCATAACTTGTGAAAAAGTCAGATAAGAGGTGCAGTGACAGCTTTCGACATGATCAATCATTTCGATCCGTCAACAAATCTGATCCAAAACCGAAATCGTTCAATGAAAGAATCGCTCAGATTGTTTGAGTATGTGTTCATCGTTTGTGCCTGAGCTTAGTCACGATCCCTTCCGTCATTCGCAAGCAAGCCGCACAGGTATAATATAAAATCGATTCATGCATTTTACCGCCGTCGACTGTGAAGATCCGCTGTCGCTAGCTTGTCCCGGTCGAGGGATTATCTTTCCACGTCACATTCTCATTTCACCAACGCCCTGTAAGAAGGAGATATCACCTGGTTACACATTTGAAATATCTGCGTGCGTGGTGAGGAACCGAAGCTGGAATCGAGTCTTTTCATGCCGCCGACAGGTCGAAATCTTTCCAGCTATCGGTCGAAGGTTTTAGTTCATCACCGCAGGAAGAATCAATTCATCGCCGCAGGTAATAGCAGATGTCCGACGCCAAAGAAAAAAAAATCGCAGTAAGGGCTTGTCAGGTATCGTGTTAGTGTGTTTTCGATTTGAAACTCGCAGTTACGTTCTAGTTAGGGTATAGCCTTTTTCGAATGTTATTTCTTAAGTTTTAATTGTAAAAGGGTAGCGTATAGTTTGTAGTTATTGTTTATAATTAGATTTCAATTCGTATAGTTTTGTTTAGATTTAATATAGTTTTTTTTAAAGTTTAGTCCTTAGATTTTTTGTATAGTTACGTTTAGATTTAATGTTTTAGACTTTTCGATTTAAATTTTTTGTTTTATTATGGTTTAAAAAAAAAAAATATAAAAAGATTTATTTAGGTTTTGTTTTATATAGTTTAGTTTAATATAATTTAGTTTTAGAATAGATTTTAAATTTCAAATTTTTAGATTTTTAATTTTCATTTTTATAATATTGAAAAATTAAAAAATTGAAAAGAAGATATAAAAAATTTTGAAAAAATATTAAAATTTTGTGGAAAATTATTTTTTGCCAGATTCAGTTATTATCATGTTTATTCTTTCATGCTGAGATCTAAATTTTCGAGTCGAGATACGAAATATGATATCTAGTTAATAATTTATGATTCTCATGGTGGTTTAAAGCATTTATCTTTTCGGAACTTTCAGTTGCTGGATATCGTTTTGGTTATTCTTAAAGCATTGTGTTTTAGCTGATGCCTTTGATGACAAATGATTGCTGTTCACAGTTTATTTTTCTACATCATCTAACAAGTAATCGTTTTAATAACAATCTCTTAAGGCACTGGTCTGCTAAATTAATCAAATCCATCAAGTCCTTTTTATATCGTATCTCGTGTCTCCCAACCAACTGGTCGACAGTTGGTCTCATCATCTCACAGGGACTACCCCCCTTAGCCGCGGGAGACAGGCTTAAACGGAGGGATCGGGGATCAGAGTGACAACCCCCGGTCTGAGCGTTGTCGTGTCAATCTGCGCGACAACAGGGCACGATTTGGGAAATCCTTCTGAGTATCGTCAACTCGTGGGGGCCTTGATGTTCTTGGTGAGATCCCGTCCGGACATATGCTTTGTCGTGAATATGTTGAGCCAATTTATGGTGGAGCCTCATCACATACATTGGATTGCTGCCAAGAATCTTCTGAGATATCTTCGGTGCACAATCACTTATGGACTGAGATACACTGCCGAGAATTTGAGGCTCCATGTTTTTTTTGATGCTGATTGGGCTGGCAGTGTGGTGGATTATAAGAGCACACCGGGATGTTGCTTCTCACTAGGCTATGCTTCGATATCCTGTATGGAGCAGGAAGTAGAAATTGGTTGCTTTGAGCACCATCGAGGCTGAATATATTGTTGCTAGTATGGCCTCCTGTGAAGTTGTTTGGTTGAGGAAGCTCTTTACTGAGTTGTTTGGGCATGTGCTGGATACACCATGATCTACTGCGACAACTAAAGTGGCATTCGTCTTTTTGAGAATCTCGTGTTTCATGATTGCTCCAAGCATATTGATATCAGGTACCACTTTATCTGGGATATGGTACAATAGGGAGCAATAAGGCTTCGTCACATTGGGACTGATGATCAGGTCGCAAATATTCTTATGAAGCCCCTGGGGAAGGTCAAATTCTTAACCTTCTGTGAACGACTTGGAGTCGTGGAGAGACCCTCTTATGAGGGTCCCGTTTGAGTTGGATATTGAGCTCTGGGAGCTCTGGGGGGCTTGGGGTACTTCTTAGAGCTATGAGCAACCATAGGGTGAGTTGTTCACCTCCCCCTAATGGTGCATTGTGTACAGGGTGAGTGGTTCACCTTCCCCTATGATACCCCATGATGGTTGAGATATGCATAGGATGAGTGGTTCACCTTCTCCTATGGCATATGAGCAGGATGAGTGGTTCACCTTCTCCTGCCAATACATCCTACCCATGCAGTCTGGGACTCATGGGAAGTACCTCTCATCTGGCCAATGAGTAGGGAAATGAGGATAGGGACCATAGTACTACCGATGGACGCATCGTGTACTACTGTACTCCCTATGCTAGGATGTTTGATATTGATTTGGGATCAATGGAGACTGACTTCGGGTCATTGGAGAGTGGAATGATACACTTGATCATTTCTTCATGGTTCAGTAGAGCAGAGCAGGGATGACAGGGATGGTATAGATTGTCAGATGGTTTGGCAGGTGGAGTTCTCCCTAGTTGAGAGGGAGTGTTAAATTTGGAAACTAGGGCCAAACTCCACCTTGGACAACTCATATGATGGAGATGATATTTTTGTTGGATTCCTCTTTCTGAGAGGTGTAGGATTGATCTAAAGATCATCTCATTCTGACATGTATAAATGGAATTATGAATTTATTTCTTCTATGGACAAATTGTCAAGGTCGGCCAGTAATCTAATGTAGGCTCAAGAAGCCCAAAAGTCATGTCTCTTCACCCTCAACGTTGCATATAAATAGAAGGAGCATCTACCTCATTTGGACATTCATCATCTCACACATATCTCTCTCTCTCCTCATCTGATTGGGTCGTACGAATTTCAGGCAACCTTCTTCTCCTCCACACGTGCGAAGGGTTGACTGCGTTTTTCTTGGGAGAATTTATTTTGGGCAAGCCGCATTCTCTGGCATAGATTTTGAGGATTTATGGGAAGGTTGACCAGCGTTGACCGCAAAGCTGACTATGCATTGACCAAGTTTGACCGATTTCTTCAAGACTGTTTTGGGCTGATTTGGACTGTTTTTGGAGGCCGAATTGACTAGGTTTGGTCGAGCTAATTTGGAGGAGTAATTCTGCTGATTTGACCAACGTTGACTTTCTGGTTAGGGCATCCTGTTGACTGCAGTTTGATTGAACAGATTTGATTGTGTTTGGGCAAGTAAATTTTGTATATTGTACACTCTCTCTCTGCTGAACTTTTGAAGAATAATAAGAAGATTTGATCAAAGGGATTTCCCCACATTGGGATTTTTCCCTGGCATCCGCCAAATACTGTGTCCTCTTGTCTTGGCTTGTCTTTTTCTTAGTATTTAAGTTCTATCTACATTTACTATCGATGTTAATGTGATTGCTAATCTGGAAATTGATATTGGGCTAATAAGAACATACCATTGTTATCTAAAATTGACAAACTAGCTGCTTGTAGAACTCCTTCCTTTGATGCCATGAATTTTTTCTTTATAGAGTCTACATCTTTCGGGACTTCTTCGTAGGGCATATAACATCCATCACTTTCATCCATGAGTCAGTGATGTCATCATTCCTTTCATTGGAAAGTGATCCATTAGTCTATATCTGGTCTTCCTTCTTGCCATGTTTTCTTAAGGATCTTTGATCCTGCTCATTGTTTTAAGAAACGGCCGTTTCGAAACCGAAACGGCCTGGTTGATCCGAGTCAATAGCAAAAATGATGACCCGGCCCTTGAAACGGTTCAGTTGGCCGAGTCACCCATGACTCGGCCGAGTCATGGGTGACTCGGCCAACTCAGCCGTTTCCGTTATGACTCGGCCGTTTCCATTGTAGTAAGCTTCATCGCAATGGTATCAGGTAGAAACGATACTTCATGGCCTAAACGACAGTATGAGCAAAACGGACGGAGCAGAGAGTTCGACTATTTCGTATTATCTCTCGAGTGGCCCGGTACTGTTTGTAAAAATACAAAGCACTGTTGTGCTACAAACGCTTGCTGCCACGGGTAAGCTTCCTAATCAATAATTTCTTCATGCTCGATCAGTTCTTATACTGTTTTGGTTTAGTTTTCGATTTTGGTCTAGCCAAGTTCAAGGCTCAAATATAATGTCATGTTTATTGGGTGATTGGGGCAGTCTTTAAGATTCAAATCTAACTCCATCTTTACTGGGCAACCGTGTTCTCAATTTGATTTGGGAGGTTTGTAGTTTACTGGCTGCCATGTTTATTGGGCAACCATGGTCTCACTTTGATTTCGGACGTTTGCATTGGCTGATTCCGAATTTTTGTTCATCTTAATTAAATCCGAATGATGGGAATCAAAGAGAAATTGTACCATGGAAATCAGAGTGAAAATTGGATCCCACTTCATGCTCAAATGTAACTCCATACTTGTTGTGCACCCATGTTCTCACTCTGATATAGGTGGTGTGTATTGGCTACTTATGAATTTTTGATCATCCTAGAGTGAAAACTGCTCACCATCTTCCTTGGGTTTTTTGTATATGCTTGCTATGGGTATCAGAGGGAAAACTGCTCACTATCTCCCTTGGGTCTTCCCTAACATTACTCGGGTATCACCTTTTTGGCACTAGAACATAACAAATTTATGTCTGATTGTGGAAGTAGGATGACTCCATGAAAAATTGGAAGTTGGTTAAATGCTGCTAAGATATAACCAGCAGGTCTGCACAAGTTTTTTAATTTTGGAATGAATTACATATTCAGATCAAACTAATTAGTCAAATGGGTTAAAGGTCAATGAGGCTGAGTCTCATAGGTGTGCATATAAAGCCAAAGATGGATGGGATGTTTGCAGTTAAAAACCCTTTGCAGTCCTGATTCCTCCTTGAGCAGGGACTCGATGAGAGTTGTGCATAAAGATTAAACTGTTGTCTTGGAATGTGAAGAGAGATTTGTGCAGGCTGTAATTGGGAGAGTTTTTGTAGCCTCAAGCATGATGCTCCTTAATGGATTGGTTCATGAGCCTACTTTGATCATATGTTGTCTTCCATCTATATTATAATGCTGTGTGTTTGGAAACATGAATGAAAATCTTTAAAATTATGTTTTTTTATAAAAAAAATAAATATTTAATGTATTTTTTACAACGACCGAGTCATTGAAATCGAGCCGGCCGAGTCATTACCGTTTCGGAGTCGGAGTCGGAGTCGATCCTCGGCCGAGTCGGAGTCGGAGTCGGAGTCTTAAAACATTGATCCTGCTACATGGGCATTAGTTGTGGAAGACATCCACAACTCTTCCCTTGGTAGCCCTGCATAAGCCCATCCAAATATTATTAAAAAATAAGAAATGAACATATTATGAAAAATTACCTTTGTGATTGTCTCTCATCATCACATCTTCCTGTGAGCATCAACATCCTGCATGCATATTGACACATCTCCAAAAGATATATATTGTCAAGGGTCTCTTTTTTTTTTAGATTTCATCAAGGTCTTCGTATCTTTCATGGAGATATCATAGTCAAATCTTTTAGTCCTTGGATGTTGATTGCTTTCTTCATAGTTGCACATTTCATGATCTCTTTCTTTCTTCACACATTTCCTTTCCAGGAACTTTCAATTAGAGTTCCTACAAATATTGTCAACCACGTCATATTTCATATGAGGACATATTATGTTGATTTCATCTAGGCAGTGTGTGACCCATGCCTTCCTACATTCTTTCAAGAGATCCTTCCTTTTGATCATGCTCTCGAGATAGAGCGTTTATCCATGTTACCTGCAACTATATGACATGACTCTATTGTATCAAATACAAGCATACATACCTCATTTTCCTTCAGGTCATCTAGATTTCCTTCTGCAGCTTCCTTGATTGAAAGATCTTCAATTCCTTGATTTGCTTTACTTCTTTTGACATCATACCATCCTTCCATGAATTCCTACAATTTGGAATTCTTGATGAAAAATTTGCTTCCTTTTGATTGGTGAACCTTCTGATGAAGATTCCAACAAAGGATCTTGAGTATGCTCATCCAACAGATGTTTCCTTTTAACTAATGTATGATGAGCTTCATTCTAGATGGTTTTTTTTTTCCATAAGTATCACTTATGCTTCTAATGAGGTTACCAAGAGTTCTATCCTTCCATAGGTGACTGCCATAGATTTCTATTTCAGCTATCTATCATGCTTCCCTATGATGATGTCACGAGCTCTTGCTTTTAATGCTTCTATGATGCCATCTCCTAACATGATGCATCTATCATGCTTTCTTAGTGACTCATGATAGCCATATCTTACAACATAAAAACTTGAAAAGAACTAGGTGAGGAAGACCATCTCAGTCATAGTAGAGATCTTTTACTTCCTCTTTCTTGGATATCTTCCTTTCAGCGTCCTCCACTTCTTCGGTGATATGGGCTTCTTCTCTACCTCTTTTGTTATTGTCCTTCTTGAGTTTAGGACAATCTCTCTTGTAATGCCCATATTCTTGACATCCATAGCATTGAACCTTTGCCATGTTCTTCTTTCTTTTCTAAGGACCAAATTTCCCAAACTTCCCTTTTCTCTTTGCCATAGCAGCATATGCTTGAGTTTTGCTCATTTGATCCTACATCAATTTTTGCCTTCAACCTGGTTTCTTCAATCTTGCATAGTGACCATAGATCCTGGAATGGAGTAGCTTCTTTCTTCCCATAAATACTTGAAGTAAAGTTACCCCACTCCTCTGGTAGTGCATTTAGTACTACGGTGGTCATCTCCTTGTCAGACATTATTTCTCCCAGATCTTGAAGTTGATCCCTTATTTCAGATATCCTCATAAAGTATGAGGCTATTCCTTCTTCTTTTGATATCCTTAGCTTGTAGATTTCTTGCCTTAACAAGATAACTTCTCCTG
This sequence comes from Pinus tabuliformis, assembly GCA_031772625.1. NCBI lineage: Eukaryota > Viridiplantae > Streptophyta > Pinopsida > Pinales > Pinaceae > Pinus > Pinus tabuliformis. The sequence goes on from CM062817.1 coordinate 472,774,838, forward strand.
CAGTGCTTATGGAAAACAATTTTACCGGTTTGTCATATATTTCTTTTGAAGTTTCGAGTTTAGATACATATGGGATGAGGGGATCCTTGATGGATTCTATGAGAATCCTTTGAGCTCTTACTTCCCCTTTCATAAACCTTGCAAGTGCTTGAGCATCTTCGTTTAGAGGTTTCATGATTTAGCCTTTGACATGTTCCATGACCTCATTTTCAATGAGATTCAGATCTGTCCTCTTCTTCCATGCAAGAAAGTTTGAAGCCCCAACCAATTTGTTGCTTTCCTTGCAAAAAGACATTTTGACAGATTCAGATGTAGACATAAATATACTTACTTGTGAAGATGCTTCTTCCACTTGCTGCCTCCTTGAATTTGATGATGATATAGATAATAGAGAACTCCTTGATGAAGATAGTTCTCTTCAAGAGTGATCCTTGACTCCACAAAGAGGGAGATCACTTTAGATCCTTTGATGGTGATGTCCTTGTTGATGATGATCAATGATGACTTCTTGATGATGTCTTGATGCTTCTTGGATGATCTTCTTCAATGGTAAGGACCTTGCTTCAACGAAAGGGAGATTGCCTTAGAACTTTTTGAAGATGATGACAACGTCCTTGATCTTGCTTCTCTTGGATGAATAGTCTTCAAGATACTTTGATTTGTAGGTCTCTTCAACTTGAGTAGGGTCTTTGTGGTCTTTTGAGGATCCCAAGACTTCTTCTGGTGTAGACTTCTTCTTCGATCTAGGGTTTTGACACTTCTTTGTAGATCTTGATTTTGCTTTGATGTCCTTCGAGATTTGATCCTTGAGTGCTTGTGTGTCCCTTGATGAGATGCCCTTTCCTTGATTTGTCACCTTAGCTTTGATACCATGTTGAGAAATCTAGGGCATAGCAATTAGATGATTTCTCTTGTAATGATAATTGTTTGTGAATATTTTTTACTTCTTTAGATTAGGTTCTTCTCTTTTCTTAGATTATTATAGTGTTCTTCATCAAACAACTACCAAAGCATAAACAATAAGGAGACAAGAGACACAAAATGTAGGTGATCAACCAGGGCCAAAACCTCTCCAATTTGAGAGGAAAATCCAAAATGAATTCTTCTTCTTATAGAGACTTCAATTGACAAATACCAAGACCAATACCCTTGACACAACAACCTCTCCAAGGCCAAGTCACAAGCCTTCTTGATTCAATTCCTTCTTCCTTGAGTCAACGATGGTCAAACTTCTTCCTTCTCCCACTAGCTCGACTATCCTTAAGATTTTAATCCCTCGGATTAGATTTGCAACTCTCGACCCTACTTCAGAAACCCTAGCACGTGTGATTGACCAACTTTTGAACCTTGATTTTCTTCACTTGGATGGTATGAATTCTTATTACAATTCGGTTTGTAATCTTGCTTATTTTTCTCCTTGATTCGACCTCTTGGACAACAGTAAGACCTTCGACCTTTCTGCAGTAGATGGTTCTTCCTTCCTTCGCATTTGTGGAGGTATTAGCCCTAAAACAAACTCAAAAACAACTTGGCTTTCTCTTCTTCTTCCTTTGATGGATGAGATTTCTCTTCTCGTGTTCTTCGCTCCCATTTTTATCCTTCTTATGCTTGATCGAATGAGACTTCAAATGGAGACCGAGTCCTCTTTATATATAGTGGTCTGTCACTCAAAATAAGTCGACTTTTCCTTGCACATAGGCTGACATTCTTGTCTAGAAACATCTTCATTCTTTTAGAAGGCCACCATGAGTAATAGCTTGTGACAAGGTCTTGGAGGGTTATTGACACAATCAAATTACTTTTTACAATATGTAACATGCCTTCAATACATGACATTGACTTCATAGACTTTATGATTTGATGACCAACCCTAAAGACTCACAATGGGAGCCTTAACTATAAAATAAAATTCCTTGAGCATGAAACCCATGACTCAGGCATTACAATTTTTTTCTTTTTTCTTTTCATCAATTACATAAAATCATGACTACACAAGTCATTATGATGACCGAACCTAGTTACATTTTTCAACACGCGACACTATCAAGAATGAGATCAGATATGCTTGTGGTGATAGTGAGTGGTTGGTTGGCTATACTGATGTAGATTGGGCAAGTAACATAGTGGATCTGAAAAGCATTTGAGGGAGCTGCTTTAGCATGTGATCAAGAGTTGCTTCTTTGTACAACAGGAAGCAGAGCTCTGTGGCACTGAGTTCTACAGAGGTAGAGTACATAGTAGCAGGCATGGCTACGTGCGAGGCTATTTGGCTTCGTAAGTTGCTAGTAGCCTTGCTTGATCAGAGGATTCAAATGACAGTAATACACTGCAACAATCAGAGTTGCATTAAGTTGTTAGAGAATCTGGTGTTTCACGATAGGTCCAAGCATATAGACATTAGATACCACTTCATCAGAGATTGTGTGCAGCGCAGGATTGTCCAGCTATAGTATATACCCATGGATGAGTAGGTAGTAGATATACTGATGAAGGCTTTGTGGAAGGTGAGATTCATCTTCTTTAGACACAAGTTGGGTGTTATGCAAAACACCTTCCTCACTAAGTGGGAGTGTTAGTTTGTGTAGCTCGGACAGGTGTTCTAGTCTTAGATTGTGTCTATGAGGCTAAGGAACACGTTTTCTCCAATATCTAGAAAATGTTTCATAAGAAAAGGCCTTGATTAGAATTAATTAGCTAGTTAATTAATTTTCCTAAGTTTAACTTAGGGAAATGGGTTAATTAATCAATATTAATTGGGGTAAATTGATTTTCCTCTAGAGACTTCCAGAAAAGTCATGAGAAGGGGTCAAGATGATCTTAGCCATCGATTGAGACTAGATCATGGCCGTTGATTCATCAACGAGATATTATGAGATGAGATCGATGGACACTTGGGGAATACAACAAAAGATCAGTGAGAGATTGAGACACAAATTTGTAGTGATAACAAGGGCATAGTTAGAGCGTAGGGGCATCAACAGAGCGAGTTCAACAATGCCTGGAGACAAGATTGCCGAAGGATTTTGTCACAACGATTTCTAGGGAGAGAGTTGGACATCAATTTTTTTGCAGAAGGAAGTCGATTTTCCAGTGGTGCGAATTGCTCCAGAGAAGGGGTGTGAATTACCCTAGTTGCAATGCAAACTGCTCAGAGAGGACAAAGTGTCGGAGTAAGGAGAAATTGCAGGAGAGATCAATTTGTGCATAGGAAGGTCGATTTTCCAGTCAAGGTCGAATTCCAGAGGGAGGATGAGTTATTTCCTCAGCAGTGTGAGTTTGCCAGTGAGAGGGCCGTAAGTGTGAGCTGAGCTAAATCCAGAGGTTGTTAGTTTTTGGTAGCATCAGATGTGCTCTTGCCATGAAAATTGGTGGAGAGGCTAAGGCACATGGGTTCTAAAGAACCCAGAAACCATTTGGTGAAATTCCACCCAGATTGTATTTTATTAAAATAATTAATATTTTTAATGGGGTTCCTAAGTCTAAACTTAGGAAAATTAAAATATTAATGGGTATTAATCAAAATATGGGTGAGAATGATCTAGAAGGTGGATCAAGTCATGTTTGAATCTTAGCCGTTGATTAGAGACTTAGTCTCGGCCGTTGAAGTCTCAACAAGAAAACTATAAGAAGGAGGCTTGGGGTTCATTTAGAAACACACACGAAGAGAACAAATTGATCTGGAGTTCGATTTCTGGGGCTAGGAAGCTGACAAATTCGAACTAGGTGATCAATTGCAGCATAGGGGTAGGGATAGTTCGGGAGTACTGACAGAGAGGCAGAGAAGAGCTTGTGGAGGGAGTTAGCGCATCAGCCAAGAGGACTGACGCTGGGCCAATCTGGGCCCACGTAGGCTTGACGCAGAGCCAAAAGGGCCAGCGCAGAAGCTAAAGCTGCCCTCCACGCAGAAAGCTGGAACTGTCGGGGAACTGCCAAAATAGCTAGCAAAGCTGATGCAATGGGTTGAAGAGACAACGCAGGGCTGACACAGAGCCTGAAAAGCTGATGCAGGGCCTACGTAGGGCCAGCGCAGAGATAGTCGGGGTTAGCAAGTTTTGCTGACGGAGTAGTCAGAATCTGCCTGGTGAAGTGAGGTAAAACTCACTCAGTTTTTCTGTCATTGTATTTTCTCTGTCACTGGATTGCTAAGAGGGCATCCAACATTGTATTCAGAACTATTGCTTAATAATAGAAAACCCTCAGAGTTGCTGCACTGGTTTTCCCGCATTGGGTTTTTCCGAGGACTATTTTGTCCAAAAATAACTGTGTCCTATGTATCTTGTTCTTTGCTTAATTTTTTGTTTCATGTAATCAAATTTAAAGTAGTGTAGGCTGTAGAAGTAATTTTCTTAGTATTCAGAAAATAACTTGATAATGTATATTAAAATCAAGTAGGTGAAGTAGATTCAGATTTGCTGTAGTAGGGGTTCCTTGAGGATTAGGAATTTTCACAGAGGGAGGCCGAATTACTTAGAGGAGGTCGAGTTGATTCCTAGAGGAGAAATCGAATTGCATAAGTGATAAAAATATTTTTATAGAGGATTGCTAAATTTTGGAAAATGATTTTGTAATTTTCTCCATCACAGATTTGTTGAAGAATAATAAAACTACTCATCTGCAGAACTGGTTTTCCCCACATGGTGGTTTTTCAAGGAAATTTGTCCAAAATATTGGTGTCTATTATTTGTGTGTGTATAATTTTCTCAGTTCTTGCGGTTAATTATTTTGCAGTGAATTTGCAGTGGTGTTTTATTTAGTATTTGCCGCAAATAATTGCAGAAGACAAATAATCAATTGATAGGAGAATAATCACCAACTAACTGCAACAATATTAAAATTTCACACACCACATTAAAAGTGATCTTGAAGATGGTCTTGAAAGGGAGCATTGTGATGAGGAAGATGACACTTTGGCAAGTGAAGTTGAGGTGACCCCCACCCTTTTCATGGATGTTGAGCTTGATGATATTCTTCCTCAAAATCTTGAAAAGTATGATCGAATCAATTCCCTGGAAGTTAACGTTCGTGATTTTTTCCATATAGAAGAAGGTAAGTTGGATATTAATAGCTATCATTTTGAAAAGGATCTAATCTATGATACTGATGATGATGTTATCAATGACCTTGTCTTGCATTACGCTCCATATAATCAAGAAAACATGATTATTGATGTATTTGAGCCATCCTTAGATCTTCTTGTTGTCGTCTCTCAATCACATTCATGGTGTGTAAATTTTGAACATAATGAACCAACATTGGTTTACCCTCTTGAATTTAATCGTTGTGATGAGTAGCATAGGTGTCCAGATCTTGTACTGCAACAATCTATCTCATGTGACTTGCAACATGTCCTAAGGACATCAGGGACAATTGTATGCTTGAGAAAGCTCTCGAGTGAAAATTATTGAACTTGATCATTGATTTCTTCATTTTTAGGTTGTAAGAAAGGATCCAATGGTGCAAGTTGGATTCCTCTTTTCCCTCTTCGTCCATAACTTCTCTTCATGATCCATGGTCTATTTATTTTCCTAGCTCCCACCATTGTGATTTGACATGTGAGTATTATAATTATTGTGATTATTCTTGGTTTTATCCCATGATTAACCACAGGGGCAAGATGTGTGACATTGATCTAATGATATGTTGGCTGCATTGGTTATATGAATATACTTAGATCATGTATTGTATGCTAACATAGTGTAGTTAATTGCATTGCCTATCGTGAGCATCCTAAAATCGTGCATTCTCATATTATGTTTCTTGATAAAATAGATTGCATTTAGAATAGACTTTACTTTTTGTATGGATTTATTATCTTCATATAAAACATGGGTGATACCCTACACCCAGTGCACATGCTCCCAAACTAGTTCATTGCAATGTGCGGATTACAGGTCTGTGAGCCTGGGGATTGCTGGAGTTCTCATGAATTCCCTGTTCAAGCATATAGATCATGCGCTCTATGGTAAGCCCATGTTCCCGAGTAGGAGCCATATGTTACCCACCAAAATAGGTAATCCTATAGGAGAAAACTTTTCTCCTATTCTTGATAGTTGACCGACCAACTACATAGCCAACAATCGTTGATAGCCACCACTAGCTGATGCCATGGCATTATATCTCCCCCACTTGCATCAACCATTTGCTTCTCACCCATCCAACATGATCACATGGATGGAGGTGGGCTTCCTCTCGAAAGATATTGTAACCATTTTGCAATAGGGTGCTTATGCTTGTTTGTATTTAGGGATTTGATATGGATTATGGGGTAATCTAGAAGAAGGATGGGCTTTGACCGTGATCTTGTTGTCTCACCTTAAATGGGGGTTTAATCTTCGATCCTAGTCTAGTGAGATCTTCCCCTAATGGCCCAATGGGTTTAGGAGGGGAAATACTTGGTAAGTCCTAATTGAGATAACATAGTTCCATCTATCCCTATGTCATACTTAACACTTTCCACCATACATTACAAGCCCTAATCTCACCTCCATTCTTTGGGTTCAACTGACCATTTGTTCTTTGAGATTTGGCACCCATACATTCACATACCTGGGTAGGGCTTGGAAACTTTGCCTTGGGAGGTTGATGCATTAAAAGAGACAAAAAGAGCATGTCATGGCCATAACAAAACTAAAAGAAAGAATATCCAAATGCAAAAGATGGCGAAGGACATACACATTAAAACATGGGCAAAAGCCTAGCATGAGCTCTACCTCACTCATTATGACAATCACCTGGTTCCTAGGCACATGTTGCTCCATTACATCATAAAATGGAACCTTGATTGTCAAGCATTTTCGACAATCTACTATCTTTAGTTGGATTTTATGCTTTGGATATATTTTCTTCTATAGTTAGTACTCTCCTCTTTCTTGCTTCATGAAAAATCCTTGGCTCATTGCTCACACCCAAGTGAGGATTGTTAGTGCCAACCATACCAATTTTGCTCCTTTGATCCTTCAACTTTTGAGCATCATCCCGCTCTCTCTTAAATGTAGCCCTCACCTTTGGGTTTTTAACATGTGCACAAACTTCAATGCCCTTTATTTCTTCATGCAAAATGTGAGCCTTGACTCTCGTTAAGAGCCCTTGAAGGTACTGTCAATTTTTACATAAATTGGACCTCAATTTCCATGTACCCCCAACACCCATTTAATTGACTTTGGTGACATACTTCCAAACATGATAGTATTCTTGCTTCCTAGTTGCTTGGGAATCTCTAGGGGTACTTGAAACACCACTTTGAGAAGCCGTGAATGCTACAAAAGTAGTAAATAAATCCACTCATAAAAAAAAATTGTTTCCCACAAATGTTCTCTTGCTGGAAATGCACCAAAGCTTGCCCTTGATGCTCCAAAACACAACTAAAATCCCTGTTGTTGTTGTAGGAAGCTCCTCTTGCTGAAAAATGTGTGAGAAATGAGTTAATGAAATGTTCTTTTATAGTAAGGAGACTTTTAAGGTTTGTAGAGAACTCTATTTTTTTAGAAAATTCTATATATATATATATATATTTAAATGAAATTAGCTTAGGAGTGAATTAAATTTATTTAAAATGATAAATTTACTGTTCTTGGGCCATAGAAGGCCGTCATGCCCTTCTTTGTTGGTTGAGCAAGGCCACACAACTCAACGAATGCGGCAAAATATCGGGGAAGTGGGCCAAAACAACCTCGAAATGTCGTTAGCTATACTATATGACATTTCCAAATCGTGAAACATCATACGGTACAACCAATGATGTTTTGGGGCCGTTTCAACATTTCAGGTATTGGTACGGCTGATGGGGTGGCGTTTCCTACAAAATAGCTAGATGACAAAGAGTTGCCTATGTTTTTTTGGGTAGAGGCTATTATGATCCTTGCATCATAAAAATGATAAGAAACCAATAATTACAGTGTTCTTCAAGGGAGAAACCTCCTTTTACAATGAAAACAATGTACAAGACAATATTTGATGATTCTAAGACTAGGTCTCCTTATTATATATATAGGAGACAAGGGGTACAATTATAATAAAATGGGACCATGAGGGGTTCTAGCCTACATAACAATAGAAATGTAATCACTCAATATTTAGGCTTTAATAATGGGTTATAGGGTTAACATGGTGCTTATATATGGCTTAACATGTCCCTCCACTTCAAAGAAGTGTTGTCCTCAATGCTTGCCTAATGGCTTGATTCTGCAAGAATAAGTCATCTTCCCATGTCATTTCTTCCATTGGTAGGTTCTTTTGTTTGATGATGTACCCCACAATTGCTGGGTCACTTAGATGCTTATTCGTTTCAAGGATTGTTTCTACTTCTAGTATAATTTTCCCTTCATCATTTATCTTTAGTACACTACTTAGTTGCAAATGAATAACATGGTCATGATCTTGATTAGGTGGAATACCCTTAGGCATTAATCCAAATACCTTGGGATGATTGTTGACAACTTTATGGAGATTCCTTGACATAGATGATATTGACATTTGAACATTTAATGAACATAATTGTGCCATTACACCCTGGTGCCCCTTTTTGAGTAATTTTGTCATTCCATTAGAGCTTATCACTTTAGAGGGTTTCCCTTGGATACCTCTAAGCTCAATTTCCTTTCCTTCTGAGGTAAATCTTATGAAGAGATCTTGAAAATTAAAGGTCACTGTTCCCAATGATTGTAACCATTGGACCCCTAATACAACATCAACACCACCCATTTGTATTGCAATCATGGGATTGTCCAACAAATACTCCCCCATATTGAGCTTAATATTATGGCACTTCCCTGAACAATTTATGGTGCCTCCATTTGCAATCATTACTTGAAACTTTGGTGCTGGATATATGAAACAATTGAGAAGTTTTGCTAATTTGTAATTGATGAAGTTATGGGTACTGTCCAAATCAATCAACACTATTACCTTTTTCTTTTTGATATATCCTTCTATCTTGAGGGTTTGTGGAGTATTGATGCTAGTCAATGCATGACAGGATATTGTTGGAGTAGTCTCTTGTAGCTCTAGATCTTGTGACTATTCCAATTATTGATCTTCTTCTTGTTCAGAGTCAATGTAGAGTAATTTCTTCTCACTGCGTTCATTCCCCTTACTATACTTGTTGCCACAGTTGAAACATAGTCCCTTTGCTCTTCTTTCATCCATTTGTTGAGGAGTCAACCTTGTTAGTTTAGAAGAGGGAGCATGATCTTAGTATTTTTATTAGTGACCGATTTTCTAGTTGCCATATTTTTACTTTCAACTTTCCTTGCTAGACTGAAAGCATGTTCTAGAGATTTAGGTTCAAAGAGACACACCTCATGTTTGGATGTTTTCCTTTAAAGTTCCCATAAATAGGTCTAACAGGTTATCCTATCACATATTCTTTACTTTGAGACTCAAATTTTGGAAATTGTTGAATGTGCTCTGTAACTGGACCTTTTGGTCGAAGATTGTCAATTCACTAAAGAATGTATTGTTCTTAATATCCCCATAATGTACTATCAATTCCTCTATAAAAATGGAACAAGATATAACATAATCCTTTTTCCTTTCACAAAGCCATTGATACCATATATGTTGGTCTTGTTCTAAAAACATGGATGCAATATTTACCTTTTGTAAGAATGCCACATGGTGTAGATCAAGGTATTGCTCCATTTGATATATTCATGTTATAGGATCATTATCTTTGAACTTCCTCATATCAATCTTCAGAATGTAGTAGCTCCTTGGCGCTGACTTGAAGCATGGATCTTGGATTGAAATTTCATGATTATGGTTTTGCTATTCGATATTTGTGCTCTCCAATTATGATAGCATACTCCCCATATGAAATTGATTCTCAACGCCATGTTTGTCCTTATGTTCCTGATTTCCTTAGATCTCTGCATCCCTTTTAGGGATATCTTTTAATAAATTATTTTGTAATTCTTTAATTTCTTTTGTGATGGATTTTTGTATATCTTCCTTGACATTTGCATTTCTTCCTTATTTTTATTCATCTTCTTTTCCATTTCTCTTTTAAGCTTTTCTTGAGAACCTGATAAATCCACCTTTTTCAACATACTACCATCTATTTCATTAACTTTCTTTTTTAATTGAGATAACCTAAATTCTAAGTCTTCATTTTCTTCATGAGTTAAGGATGAGCCTTCAGTAGATTTAATTTGTGTAGTATCTTTCTTTGGAGGCATGTTGGAAAATAATAATAGCACTCCTCTTTATTTCAACAACAAAAAAGGGATATTCTAATCAACAGTTAGGTCACTAGTAAGTTACATACCTTAATTTGGAGAATATCAGAATGGTTGAAGCTTTATTGATATACCTCTAAGATTTGAGGCCTTTTGGATCTAAAAATTTGTTTTGTAATACTTTGTTATATATTTTTTGCAATTTGATTTGTCCACTGAAAGTTATGGTAACTTTCCCAAAACTTGCTAATTTTATGGCTTCTTCCCATGATCTGGATTTATGAAGGAACAAAATGAAACACAAATTTAAACAAAACACAAAGATACAATGAAAGAACAAAACTTCAATTCATCACTAACAAGTAGTGCAAACTGTTTTAATGCAGAATGGAACAAACTAGCTTGGGTGATGGTAGCTTATCTCTGAGAAGAGATGTGATGGCTACATGCCTTCTGACCTGTGTTACAATGAAGCTCATAGGCCTTTTTATCATAAAGAAGAAGTGTGAAACCCTAACCCTAGGAGATGAAATGCCAACGGTTTTGGGCCCTTGGACCGCCAAATTCCCGGGGTCGTAACTTTGGCATACGATCTCCGTTTGGCTATCATAATACCTCGTTTCAAAGATCTCCACGAGGAGGCAAAAAAATAATATGTGAAACAAATTCTAACACTTTTCTAATGTCTCCGTTTTCCTAGAAAACGTCTTCTAGGACCTCAAAATGGTTCTGGAAGTTTAGGACCTGAAAAAGTACCAAAAATAGAAAGTTGTGCTAGAATTAAGGAAACTGAAAGGAAACAATGTTGGGGGTCCAAGTGAAATAGGTGGGTGGGCACCAATATCCACTTGGATCATCCCACAAGCAAACTTGTATAGCGTGTCACGTGTCTAATTCTTCAAATATAATTATGAAACTTGTATATGCAAAAATACCATGTTGACTTGTTTAAAATTTATTTCATGAATGTTGACAAACCCTAACTTCCATAGGGTATAACTCCGAAAGTACAATGAATGAATTGAACTAGCTATTCCCCGAGATTTCTCCTTAATATGGTCCAAGTTTCACTTTCTGAAGTGTTACAAAAAAAAATATAGTGAAAAGGCCAAACTGACTTGTTTGAGACTATTTTTTGGAGCATATAGAAACCCTAATTTTCTTGGAGCATATCTTCGAAATTATAGTGAACCAAGATTTGTAATTTGAACCAAATGTTCACCATAATTTCGTCTCAATGTGGTTCAAGTTTCACTGGCTGAAGCCTCACAGAAAAAAAAAGTTATAGCAAAAATGCCGAGTTGACCTGTTTGAGACAAGTTGTAGGAGTATTTATAAACCCTAACTTCCTTGCAACATATCCCTGGAAATATAGCGAAACCGAGATCATAAATTTGAACTAGAGATTGCTCAAGATGTCTTCTCAATCTTCTCCAAGTTTCACCATTTGAAACCTCCCAAAAAAAAATTATAGCAAAAAAGCCATGATGACTTGTTTTACGCAGCAAAACCCTAGGATCATGAGCTCTGATATCAAATGTTATGTTCCTTGCGACTTAAAAATGATAAGAAACCAATAACTACAATCCTCTTTGAGGGGAAAACCTCCTTTCACAATGAATACAATGTACAAAGACAATATTTGATGATTCTAAGACTAGGTCTCCTTACTATATATATAGGAGAGAAGGGGTACAATTATAATAAAATGGGACCATGATGGGTTCTATCCTACATAACAACATAACAATAGAAATGTAATCATTCAATATCTAGGGCTTAATAGGGGTTATAGGGTTAACATGGGGCTTATGTATGGTTAACAAAGGCGTGTAACCCTGTAGTATATGTGCAGAATAGGAATCCTGACAAGATATTGGGGGACAAGACTCCCAAGTGTTAATTTTTAGGGCTAGATTGTTCTCTGTTGTAGATAATTGCATTTTCAAACTTTTTCATCATTTACATATTACATTCACCCCATAACATCATAACATCATTAGCAATTATGTAGAGAGAACAATAACATCAACAATGCAACAAAATTTAAAAAAACAATAGAAGAAAAACATACGCAATAGAGACATCAGGATTTAGGTCAGAGACCAGGGCAAAACCCCACAAGGGGGAAAACCCAACCAAATTCTTCTTCTATTAGATATTCATCAAATGTTTAGCTGAGATACAATGTACAAGTATCATGAGCATAGGTTTAAAAACCGAAACCGATGACCGGACCGGTCCACCTAATAAACCGAGTTTCAAACTAGAACCGGTCAAACCGGGACTGATCAGATCTCAATGAACCGGTCTTTAAAAAAGTACATGAAATAATTAGCTTTTAATAAAAAAAACTATTTTTAAGATTTAAGACCATGATTCCAAACCAATAGAGACAAAATATGCCATGTTTGCTCATCTATATACCATGTAAAGGTCAATATATCAAAATGGCACCGAGTGCAATACATATCAACAACAAAATACATAATCAATGAGGCTCTAAATTATTAGAATATTTCTATTTAGTATTTAATGCTCATTCTTTTAGCTGTTGCTATTTTTATTCTTTTAGCAGTTTCTTAAGATGAAACTGATTGTTTCCATATTCTACATAGAAACCTGATGTTTCTATTATTGTAAATATCTCTGTATTATCATTGAGCTGTTTGCTCATTCCTAATTAATTCATTCAATATTCTTTTATGGTATCAGAGCACAGGGATTTTTTTTTCGAAATAATTTTTCATAGTTTGAAAAATTCAGTAGTTCATTTCGAAACTGCTCTCAGGGTCTGTAGTTCCTTCATTCCTTTCTAAGGTCGAGCCCTCTGTAAGCCAGGTAGCCTTCACTGAGTCTTAGCCTCGGCTTTGCTCACTGTGATAAAAGCTTACAGTCGTCAATCTCGATACAGAAAGGGATTCTTCTCCTGCATTGTCATTTTATGAGGAATTAACTTTGTGGCGGAATCGTGAAATTGCCTTGAAATTAAAATCCGGCATTTCGAATCCCGGGGCAGCAGTCTATTTGTCGGCGAGTTGATCAGTTTATTTGTTTGAAGATCTGTTGTCTCATCGTGGCACTTGAAGCCTAGCCACTCTCGAAATTTGCCACCGGAACCCTTCCCTTTTCACTGAGAATATCAGTGTTCGCTGCTCAGCTGAAGTCTTGCTTTGCCACACGGGAACGTGGCAACACAGTCTACACGCCCGACGCCCACACAGTCTTCGCTACACGGGAATCGCACGCCCGAATCATATCAAAGTTAACGCCCGACGCCCACACAGTCTTCGCTACACGGGAATCGCACGTCCGAATCATATCAAAGTTACAGTCTTTATGAAAGGTTGCGTCTCCAATGAGTCAATCTATTGATTGTCTCATTGTATGCTTTTGAATTTGCCCACGACTCACTGAATTCGGCCAGCGTTTCGATTATTTGGTGCAATCGAAGTTTGCGAAGATCCCAGCGTAATTCGATACTGAATTCAAGGAATTAGGCAGGGTCTGTACACTGAAGCGGAGTGCGAAGATTTTGACGTCAGATCGAGGGCCTGAATCAGAACCGGAAGCGGTAGCGGAAACCGAAGCCGAAGCGTTTGCGTCCAAAGCCGAAGCTACAGTTAAATTGTTTTTTTCCCCTCACGTATTTTTGGCTCACGTATTTATCAGATCGAGATCCTCCAGAGATTTAAGCTCCGCTTGCATCACGTGACGACATTTTCCAGATCATAGTGACGGGATTAAAAATATCACGCATTTTCCAGGCATTTTCCAGTGACGATATTTTCAAGTGACGGCATTTTCCAGATTCACGTATTTGCTTAGCGATTTGATTAAAGTTTATTGTGATTTTCTTTTGAAGCGGTGGGACCAGAACAACGTATATATAATTGTGGACAGCTTCAGTCTACGTATTTTTTTCTCTCTCTTCAAATCAGCTTTAATTTTATGAAGATACAGATCTGAGTTTTTGTGCAAGACTATTTCTTTCAAAGCAGAATTTGTTAAGGTTTGGTACAGTCATCTTGAAAGAGGAATTTTAAGCAGGGAGCTACATTTTTTTTGTGTGTTAAACTTCTGTATTTGGGAAAATGGCCACGCTCACCAATCTGATGTTAGAAGGAAATCAACGCTTTAATGGCAGCAACTATAACATTTGGAAACAAAGAATGCTGACCATTTTTGAATACAGGCGTCTTGATCAGCTCATTTTGGGCAAAGAGCCTCGTCCCGGTACAGCTGGTACCGATCAAGATAAATTTGATGATCGAAATCGAGAGGCTGTTATGCTTCTCAAGCTCTCTGTCGCTGATGATCAGTTACCACAGATTCCTTCTGGCAAGACCACTGCCGAAATCTGGCAACAGTTGAAAGAACTGCACGAGACATCTGACAAAAGCAGAGCATTTTTTCTCAAAAATCAGTTGTTCTCCATCATGATGGATGAACATATGTCTTTACAGGAACATCTCAACAAAATTAAAGACATTCGAGATCAGCTTGAAGCCATTGGTCGGACCATGGAGGAAGAAGATATGGTAGTCATTACTCTGAAAAGTCTACCGAAATCTTATGAACACTTCATAGAAACACTCAACATTACAACCACAAATGTTGATCTGAAGTTTCCAGATTTATGTACCAAACTTCTGCAGCAGGATCGGTGGAAACAGCAGTTTGGTAGTGGTGCGTCATCAGTGTCCTCGGAAAATGCATTTGCTGCAAAATACCAGTCCTCTCAGTTCTTTCAGCAGAAAGGCTCTTCTCAGCCTTTTGATCCTGCTAGGAAGAAAAGTGTGCAATGTAATTACTGTCACAGGTTCGGTCACATGAAGAAAGATTGCCGACAGAGGATTGCTTCTGAACAGAAGAAACAGGGAGGGCCACATCAGACAACAAATGTTGCAGAACATTCCGAGCAGACAGAGTCTGCCTTTTACGCCTTTATGGCTAAAAGGTCTTCAGAACATGTTCCTTCCTCTGCATGGTACATTGATTCTGGTGCATCACGCCACTTCTCTCACAGGCGTGACTGGTTCATTGACTTCTCACCTTTCAGTGATTCCGTGGTATTTGGTGGAGGTGAAAAGTACACTGTAGCTGGCAGGGGTACAGTTCAAATTCAGTCTGGTGGACGCACGCTCATATTTCTGAATGTATACTATGTTCAAGGTATGGAGATTAATCTGCTATCTGTCAGCCAGATTATGAGGAATTCTCCTCAGCTCGATGTTTTGTTCAGTGCACACAAGTGCTCCATCATTGACAGGGAGACCAGTCTAACAGTTGCTGTTGGCCTAGAGGACCATGGTCTATACAGGCTACTTGACACCGGTGACTCTCCAGAAGTGGCTCTAGCAGCACGTGTCTCTCCCATCAGCACTCTATGGCATCAGCGATATGGGCATCTAAATATGCAGTATCTCTCTCAGCTCTCTCGGGAGGGACTTGTGTCAGGATTACCTGATATTCAGACTCAGCAGTCGGAGGTATGCAGCGCCTGTCAAGCGGGAAAGCAACATCGGTCTTCATTCAAAAGTGGAGAATCTTGGCGCGCATCTAAGGTACTTCAGTTACTTCATGCTGACATTTGTGGTCCTATGAATACAGCTTCTATCACTGCTTGCAAATATTTTTTACTTATTGTAGATGACTTCAGTAGAAAGATGTGGGTGTATTTTTTAAAAAATAAATTTGACACTCTTAGTACCTTTCAGAAGTTTAAAACCTTAGTTGAAAAAGAATCTGGGTGTAATATCATGACCCTTAGAACCGAC
This sequence comes from Pinus tabuliformis, assembly GCA_031772625.1. Classification (NCBI taxonomy): domain Eukaryota; kingdom Viridiplantae; phylum Streptophyta; class Pinopsida; order Pinales; family Pinaceae; genus Pinus; species Pinus tabuliformis. The sequence continues at coordinate 472,790,793 of CM062817.1, forward strand.
AATGGGGGGGAATTTTGTTCCTCAGCTTTTGCCAACTTCTGTGATATTCATGGCATCAAACGTCAATTAACCACACCTTACACTCCCCAGCAGAACAGTGTTGTCGAGCGTCGCAACCGCACGGTTGTTGAAATGGCTCGTTCCATGTTACAACACAGGAGTGTTCCAAACAAATTTTGGGCTGAAGCAGTATTTACTGCTGTTTACCTTCTTAACCGATCACCTACTCAGGCTGTTAAAGGGAAGACTCCTGAAGAAGTTTGGTCTGGTCGTAAGCCTAAGATCAATCACCTCAAAGTTTTTGGCTCAGTTGCATATGTTTGGATTCCACCTGCTAAGCGCTCTAAGTTGGATTCCAAAAGCCAGAAACTCATGATGACAGGTTACAATGATCATCACAAGGCCTATAGGCTGATAGATATAGCCACTGGTCGTCTTAGTTTCAGTCGAGATGTAGTATTTGATGAAGACAGAGGATTCTTTCAGTCTTCTTCTTCTGAGCAGCGTTCTGAGGATCAGCCTCACAGTGTTCTTCTTCCGGTTGGTTCACCTGATGGGAGGGATGATGCAGCATCAGTATTTGATAATACTCTATCTGAGCTTCCTCCAGAAAATAACCCTCCCCTTGCTACCCCTATTGCTCTTGAGTCTTCTCCACCTCCTCCTGATATTGGTTCTTCTACTCTTCGGCCTAAATGGTGGGCTAAAACCATTGGTGATCTCCGGGATGATGAGCTGCTTGAAGGTAGAACTTCTAGACATAAGAACAGACAACAGTCTACAGTCAATTTCGCTCTTATGGCTAACTTACACAGTATTTTTGAGCCTCAAACCTATTCAGAGGCTAAGGGTACATCTGAGTGGGAACAGGCTATGGAAGCCGAATTCCAGAGTCTTCAGAAGAATCGCACCTGGACACTTTCTGATCTTCCTGCCGAAAAAAATCCCATAGGCTGCAAATGGGTGTATAAAGTGAAATACAAAGCTGATGGAACCATAGACAAGTATAAAGCTCGCCTTGTGGCTCGAGGGTTCTCACAGAAGGAAGGCATCTACTATGAGGAGACTTTTGCTTCTACAGCCAAGATGAGTACCATAAGGCTTGTCCTTGCTCTAGCAGCTCAGTTCAATTGGAAAGTTCATCAGATGGATGTAAAGAGTGCTTTCCTAAATGGTGATCTCCAAGAAGAAGTCTACATGACGCAGCCTCCAGGATTCAAGATTGCTGGTCAAGAACAGAAAGTGTGTCGGTTAGCTAAAGCAATCTATGGATTGAAACAAGCTCCTTGGGCTTGGTACATGAAAATTGATCAGTACCTGACAGATCAGGGTTTTCAGCGGAGTCCATCTGATGCAAACCTATATATCAAGCATACTGGTGGTGATATCTTGTTTGTGGTTGTCTATGTGGATGACCTTATCATTACTGGCAGCTCTGCACATTTGATCCATGGGATCAAACAAGATCTATTCAGAACTTTTGAGATGACAGACTTGGGACTTCTTCATTACTGCCTGGGGGTTGAAGTTTGGCAGACTGAAAATCAGATCTTTCTCTCTCAGTCCAAGTATGCCAAAAATCTTGTGGAAAGGTTCAGAATGCAGGATTGCAAACCGGCCACGACTCCTATGGAACCAGGGCTCAAACTTTCAGCACAGTCACCCTCTCCCCTTGTGGATGAAACTTTATACAGGCAATTAGTGGGCAGTCTCATCTATCTTACTGCTACTAGACCTGACATCAGTTTTGCAGTAAGCTACATTTCCCGCTTCATGTCAGCTCCTAAAGCTGATCATTGGATAGCAGCAAAGCGGGTGCTACGATATGTGCGTGGTACTTCTGATTATGGCCTCTTATATACTCGCAGTTCAAATCCTATTCTCAGTGGCTACACTGACTCTGACTGGGCCGGTTCGGTTGATGACCGTAAATCTACAGCTGGGTATGTGTTTAGTCTAGGATCTGGTGCTGTTACTTGGACTAGTAAGAAGCAACAGGCAGTGGCTCTCTCCTCAACAGAAGCTGAGTATCGGGGAGCAGTTAAGGCATCCTGTGAGGCAGTTTGGCTTCGACGTATGCTTGCAGATATGCATGTTTTCCAGACAGGGCCTACTCCTTTGTTCTGTGATAATCAAGGAGTGCTCAAACTTGCCAAGAATCCAGTCTTTCATGAACGAACAAAGCATGTGGAAACTCATTGCCACTACATTCGCCAACTGGTTGAAGACGGCTCAGTTCAGTTGCAATATGTTCCCACAACAGAGCAGCCCGCCGACATTTTCACCAAGCCTCTTGGTCCTGATAAATTTGTAAAATTCCGAGGGTCTATTGGTGTTGTAAATAGATTGAGCATTAAGGGAGGGTATTAGAATATTTCTATTTAGTATTTAATGCTCATTCTTTTAGCTGTTGCTATTTTTATTCTTTTAGCAGTTTCTTAAGATGAAACTGATTGTTTCCATATTCTACATAGAAACCTGATGTTTCTATTATTGTAAATATCTCTGTATTATCATTGAGCTGTTTGCTCATTCCTAATTAATTCATTCAATATTCTTTTATAAAGGGCCTCTAGAGTCCGAAAACAATGCTCTAAGCTATGGGGCCACTGACCTACTACAAGTCTACATATCAATGTTCAACAACATGATCACTCCTCATCATGATCAAACTCATCACCACTACTAGACAAGGGATCATCAACATGAGCTACATAAATAATATGGCTCAAAGTTTGAGGACTCCTAAAACTCATCTACAATTTTAGTAGTAGTAGTAGTAGCAAAAATAGACATCAAAACTACAAATCACTGATAAACATGGTCACTCATGAAACTCATCATTGATTCAACGCTATTAGAAATGGGATCATCAACAAGAGATACATAAACAACATCTAGCTCAAAGTCTTTAGACTTGGATTTCTCAACCTTATAACATGATAGAAATTGAAAAAGTTTAACATACCTAACCAATGATTTTGGTTTGAGTGAAGGGTTCACCTCCTCAACCTTATAATGTGGTAGAAAAGAATTAGCATGATTAGTCAGTTATTTTCCTTTGAGTGAAGGGTACATTCTTGTTAAGGCCATGGTAGAGGAGTTCAACAATCAATACCACCAACATCAACAAAGTTCAACAATCAATGCCACCAACATCAAGGTTCTTAAAGGATTGCATGCTCTTGATCAAATGCCAATCTCATACCCTCACGCATGATAGAATCAAATGGAAACATTGCAAACCCCCAAACCATGAAATCCTGAAAACCATTAAGTCTGTTGAATTTTGAGTGAAATCTAAAATTTTAGTTTCTCCATATGAAATCGAATGAGGTTGAGACCACTCTCAAACATCCTAAGTCATTTCATGGTAAGGTTAAAAATTCAAGTAAAAGGATGAAAATGAAAAATAAAAGAAATGCCACTTTTACTTTAAGAATTTAACATTACCATTAATTGCCAACATTGCTAGGGTTGAGATGCGTCAGCTAAATGAGAGGGTAGGCATGCTTTTCTTGGAGGAAAACAACCCCAAATTTCCCTCAAAATAGTTTCAAAACTCACAACACTGCATTATGTGGGGTCTGTTGCTGGCCTGACAATAAACCAATCGGTTTATGATAGAACTGACTGGTTTGACCATAAATCGATTGGTTTTTTCATAAACCGGCTGGTTTGGTCTGACTTTTGTGATTTTTGGGCGAAGTCAGCCCTTAAACTGGGTTTTTTGCTCGGTTCGACCCGGTTTCCTAATGAAGTGGCAGGTTTGACCGGTTTCTGGTTGATGCCGACTGATTTTTAAAACTATGATTATGAGACATAAGTCTTTCATCATAAATCACATTAGACCAACAAGGGTCAATCCTGGATCATACTAGATGATTGTCCACACATCAATGTAATAGCCACACATCTCTATCATAGAGGAAATGTCACATATCACTGTCAAGGAGGCATTGTCAAAAAGACACTGTCACAACATCATTGTCAAAGAGACACTATAACAACCATACAAGGTCACTGTCACATCACTGCCATTCAAGGTCACTACCATATCACTATTATATAGGGTTACTACCAACCATCATTCAACTAGTTTACTGTCATATATCAAGGTTTGCTGCCATGTCAAGATTACTGCCATATAACAAAGTAATTGCTATACTGCCATACACGGTCATTATTATGTCTCCAAGCCACCATCATATAAATTACAGTCATGTCATATAAATTGCTGTCATATCAAATTTCATTGTCATACAAAGGTTACTGTCAAATGATATTATCACTGTCAACACATGTCATAGCCATACAACATACTGGCTTATATGATGAGGTCACTTCTCATGTTTCTCGGTCACATAATTAGTTATGTTATTACTGTTATATGGGTCCCGGTCTCATTGTAATATGTATATAGTTCATTGCCCATACATCACGTTGCGAGCCACAAGAGCTACAAGGTACAAGTCATAATATAGATGCAAGCCATAACATAAATCATATGAACCATAACCTAAGGTATCCGAACCATAACATAAAGTGTGTGAACCTCAAAATAGATGCGAGCCATACCAAGAATATGATGCAAACCACAACACTTCATATGCGAGCCACAAGCCATATAGTGCTAACCACTATGAGGATGTGAGCCATACTGTATAGAATGCAGACCACTTGTATAGAGTGGGAGCTACTCAAAAATAAATGCGAGACTGTAGAAATGAGCCATAAAGACCAAGGTATAGAAATATATGTGATGCGTAGAGTATAGCGATACAAAATATAGAGATGCCATGATGTCATTGTAATGCGATGTCACAAAGAAAAACGAGCAACAATAATGCGATACCACAGAGCCAATGAGAATGTGAGTCACTCTTATAGCGAGCCATTGTAGAATGCAAGCCACTGTAAAAGAGATATGGTTCACTAGCCATAGGTATATAAAAAATGCAAGCCACAGGTGATACAAATCGGACCTCTGTAATGTGATGCCACAAGGAATACAAATCGAATCTCTATAATGGATGCCACATGGAATACCAATCGGACCAGCCAGAGCTATATGAGCGAGCTACTGTAATTGGGAGCGAATCACCGAGATTTGATACGAGCCTCAAATAGAAAAATACGAACCATAGAACAATAGAGATGAGATATCCGAGTTCGCTTTTGGAGATGGAGTGATCCTTCATTTATATCCTTTCATGTGGTCCAAAAATAGATGTCTTCAAAGTTAGAGACTTGGAGGAAAATTCTTTTAAATTCAAATTTGCTTATAACAATATCAAATATATTTTTCACGTGCCTTAAAGATTGGTTGCCCATATTGATTTGATGATGGGTTGCCCCAAATAATTTTGTTACATTAATTAATAATAATATTACTTTACCTAATTTTCGAATTTTCTCTTTTGGGGCAAGATGGGCTTCATTTGGGGTCTTTGGGAAATTCATCCTATAGTTGCCCCAACTTTCAACATTGAGGAGGCATTCATAAGGGTGAATCCAGAGATAGAGCACTCACACATCTTTGGTTTTCCATTATACATCCATGGTCCTATAGAGAAGAGATTGAAGCTAGAGCCTTAAAGAGAGAAGGGTATATTTGTTGGGTACAACACGACCTCAAAGGCTTACAGGATTTTCATATCAACATAGAGGAAGACCATTGTTAATAGGGGTGTTAGGTTCGAGGAAATTTGGCATTCAAGAAGTCTCATGAGTTTCCATTAGCAGGGATAGAGGTTGAGGAGCAAGAGGATTTGAAGGTAGAGAAGCATGCAGAGGTTTCCAATTCAAGGAGTCAACCTTCAGGTGGGGTGGAGCTGGTAGCTTCTTTGAGTGTTGTCAGGAGATCCTGGTGGTTTGAGTAGACATTGAGGGATGCTTAGGAGCATGTGGAAGCTCCTAGGAGCACATTTAGGGAGAGCATGCCTCCAAAGAAGTTTTTGAACTATATGGCACTGACAAGTAGAGTCCTTAAAGAGGCAGCAGACCAAGAGGCTCGAAGGAAAGCCATGATAAATGATGATGCATGGGACATTGTGCCAAGACTGGGGGGACAACTAGTTCTAGTTGGCTCTTCAGAAAGTAACTTCTCTTGCTAAGAGGGAGTGTTGATGTTAGTAGCTTAGTCATATACTTCTACACAAGCTTAAGTGTCTAGGCATGCAAAAGTTGTCTAATAGACCCTTAACCTTACAACTTGCTTTAGTTATTAAAGTAATCACTTTTATAAAGAGAGTTAATCCAATGAAATGCAAAAGTTATTTGCATTAGTGAATTAGATGAATCTCAACCATTGATCTTAAGTGATGAGATCTAATTTCAATTGTCAATCTTTTTGGAGATTAGGGTTGTGGATTCAGTCAATTCCTCAAACTTATAAAAGGAAGGATAGGCTAAGGGAGAAGACACAAGGCATCCTGAGTGCAAGTCATAGTGAGAGTGATATCTCAGTGATTTGGTGAAGGATTTCCATTCAAGTGTGCAGGTTTTGAGGAAGCTGCAAGGGGCAGCAAGGGAAATCCAGATCAGCGAGCAAGATTTGCAAAGTGCTTGATCAGTTCCAGGTTCTTGTTATATGTATTTTTCTTAGCAGGCCATTTTCCTAGGAAGGGAGCCCTTGTAAGTTATGAATTTAATGAATGGACTGATTTGAAGGGAAGAAATCTTGTATGCATGTGATTGTGAGATTGGTGTTTAATTTTGCTTCTGCGGTTTATTTCATTTGTGTTAAAATCTCAGCCGTGTTATTATTCAATCAATTTAATCTGCTAGGAAGTAATTAACTAGATGCTGGGGTTATAAATTAACAGTTAGCAAGTTACTCCTTAGAGAAGACAGTAGTTGGGGACTAACTCCTAAGCGGTGAACTTAGTCAATATCTTTAACTAAGCCATTTTAGAAAAAGAGGTGCCTAGAAGGTGTCTAAGTATGAGCATGCATAGTGGCGGTAGCTTTGGTGTGCATCAGTTGTGTTATGGACACACTTATATTTTGGTTGCACACACCCAAATGTTAACCCAAGTGCACAACCTTAGGCACAGTTACACAACTTATTTTGGATATGAAGAGATGGGCGGGATGCGACTTGGATTGAACTAGGGTTGCTGTTTGGTGTTTGTGATGGTTGATAGGAGTGTTGTAAGAGCTTTATGTCAGTTTAGTGTTTGTGATGGTTGATAAATAGACAGGAGTGTTGTAAAAGCTTCATGTCGTTTATATTCATATCATTGTTGTACATATTTATTTCTTTAATAAGAATTCATAGTTGATATTCTGCTCAATTCTTCTTGTCAATCATGTATGCTGCTTCATTTCTGTGTATGTGAAACTATTTACATCTCAGCTGTTGCTGTGGATGCACTATCTCCTCTAAGCGCACGAGTTTTGGATCATGGTATGAAAAACATCACAATCCAAATAACTAGTGAGCAGATATAGAGCTGAATCAGAATATCATAATTCTCAAGAGTTTCCCTTGCCAAAATGCATCTCAATTTTATTCATCGTTCGAGAAATATGAGTGGCTATTTATTTTTTCGTTCAATTAGCCAATCTGTTTTTATTTCATTTTCTGTTATCAATAGAAGGAATAACAGCTAGGGCTTTCATATGCTGGCTATACCCATGGGTTTGCATGACTGACCTTGAAGGTTCTGAAAGTGAGAGTGATTGAAATTTCTGATATCTTTGTCACCTGCAGGTAATGCCCAACTGCAAAATCAATGGAGTAACTGATGTAGAACATGGCATTTTGTAGGTTTAAGTGTACTCCAAACGGCATTTTGCCTGTCGAACCATAAAGGCATTCCTGTAATAACCAAATTTGCTTGTTACAATTGGATGACTTAAATATGTCACTGACTCACTACTAATGAGTACTGTGAATAACTCATTGAGCACATCGGAAATTATCTTCTCATTTTATTGATCACAAATTTCCAGTCCATTTTATTGGTACGGTTTAGATAACATAAACACTAACATCTGTTGCACATGTGATCAACTTTCGTTTTCCATAATATATGAACGATTTTATATCAATTTCATGCATTGTTCGTCAGTGGATTCAAGAAATGGTTTCTGGCATGCTGGAAACATGTTTCCGGTTTCCAAAACTATTCCAGATGCCAAATACCCTTATGGAAATTGCTCAACCGTACCCAGAAACTGCTCAATGTTTTCCAGCAGGTTCTGGAAACATTTAGGGATGTTTTCTGAACATTTCCAGAAACTGCCGGCAGTTTCCAGCAGTTTTTCACTTTTGTTTTAGAGCTCCAAAACGAAAAAGAACAAAAAAAGAGGCCTTGCTTACCCTGAGTGAGCTACTTACCCTAACATGTGAAACATAAGTCATTTGAAGTGAAAAATGTTAAAAACTATCTTCTAAGTTCTCGGGGTTTTTAGAAGAAACAAACCAACAAAAAGAAGAGTGATACAGCAGTGTTTTTTAGGCCGACTTTTCTTTAAAAAAATTGTTCCCATTTTTGGAAATTGTTTCCTAGTGTTGCCCAATTTCCTGTGGTTTCCTCGCAGACTACCCGAAAGTTTCCAATACCTTTGAGTTTGGACCCTTGTTGTACCGGTTGCTTGAAACCCACTTCCTGCCATTTCCTGTTTCCAGATTTTATAATTGGGTATGCAGTTATTTGTAGACATGCATTTGTATCATTAGAGTTGTTGATGCATGGAAGACGGTAGAAATGATTGGAATTGTGGTATCTGTTCTGAATGACAGTATGCATAATAGAGGATTTTGCATTGTTTTCATGTCTTTGGAGAGGCCTTGACTTGTGTTGCAGACAAAAAGAATGAAAACAAGGAAGTGGCTGTAAATGATTTTCTTCCAGCAGAAGCTGCTGAAAAAGCTATCAAATATTCTATGTTAGTTTCTTCTTTCTTTTCCCCGGCCCTTTCCTGAATTTCTAATACTATCATTTCTTCAGTTCTGCGAAATTACATAAATGCTTATTGATAGATTTCCCAAATTACAAAACGATGAAATTTTATGTTGAAGAGCCTTTCTGTTCGCATAAAATTACTAAGATCGTTTTTTTTATGTATTTTTTACAGGGACCTTTATGCCTCATACATCGTGGAAAGTTTGAGGCAGTAAGGAGAATATGTTGACTTCATTTGGCACAAGACGAGATCATTCATCAACATTTTAAACAGGATTCTGTTCATCTTTATTAGACAATCTTGTATTGCATGCTCTAGCATACACAATCTAAAAGCCTATTTGAGGTATGCCTATGCTCTGTGGAGTATATATTATAGCAGATTTTCTGCAATGCCTGCATAGTAGATACTAGAAACAAATTAAGAAGTTTGAATCATACCTTTAAATATTATGACGGAACCTACATAATTTAAGAAATATTTGGATGTTTGTATGATCCTACGTATGATTCAGCTTCCGCTGCTTCTGTCAAAAACTGCATTGCAATCGTATTTGAAAGTGGTGGAGCAAGGTGGTGTTCAAGTTGAGTGGATGAGTTTGGTGAAAACAATTTATTGCAACCCTTCTGTACTTACCCTAGTTTTGGATATTCCACAAAATGCTGGCATGAAAAATTTGTTAACTAATGGTTATCTTTTCAATGGGTTGGAATACAAACGGATGAAGTGATTATAAACAAAATTATGATGTCAGGTTTGCTGAGTTGAAGTCAGTAGCTAATCCGTTATTAAAATGAGACTGTAGGTGTTACATTAGCATAGGGATCTTTCTAAATTTGGCCAGTACCCATTCTGCTTCCATTACCTCATTAGCTTAGATGTTCTTAAATGTCCTTTTACTTTCAGTTCATAATGATGCCGTATTTGTTGAGTGTGATAAGTAAGCCTTGGAAGTTGTGTTTTGCTTATTACGTATTTGAATTTTGATTTACATTTGCATTTGCTCAAGGCATCCTTCTCTATAAATATCATAAGCTGGGATTATCGATTCTTGCAAATCTTTTTCCTTTTAAAAGTAGAATTTTTGTTAATGCAAGACGGGTAAATGATAGAATTGAAGGTCACATGCTCTGAAGTTTAAATTGTAGTTATTTTGTTATGTAATATCAATTGAGTAGTATATCCAGTTTCCAAACTTGCTAATATTATACCAAATTCATCATAGCTGAAGTACAAGGTAAAGAGGGTAGTGAACTAATAACATGGATTTTTCTGGATTCTTGCAAGCCTTTTTTCCGTTTACAAATACAATTTTGTTAATGCAAGATGGGTAAAGATAGAATTGAAGTTCACATGCTCTGAAGTTTAAATTGTAGTTATTGTGTTATGTAATATCATTTGAACAGTATATCCAGCTTCTAAACTTGCCAATATTACACCAAATTCATCATAGCTGAAGCACAAGGTAAACTGGATAGTGAACTAATAACATGGAATTTTCTGATGTTTGCTATGTCCAAGACGACCTAAAACCAGAGTTCAGCCACTTTGTGGAGGGTTGATACTGCAAATCTATGTTCCTAATATATTTACTCTAAAGATTTCTTAAAGATGTCTGGGAGCATAAGAGACCCCATTATAGTAGCTGCTTATTAGAGCAAGGTCTGTTGCAAAAACCTTGGAACATACTAATACAAAGACTTTCCATTACTGCCATAGGAATAAAAATGAAGGTTCAAATAACTTGTAACTTACCAATGGGGCCTTGGTTTATTGGCGAGGTTGATGAAGTGTTGTGTTGTCCCCTTACACTTGACATCTATGCAGAAGAAGCTTGTGTTACCCTCGGCACTGTTTTGGAAGCTCTTCAAAAAACAGACTTGCAGTTTCTCAATGGGTTATGTTAGCCCCCCTTAAGTCTGCTACCTCATTCAAATAAAAAATGGAATTTTCGATTGGTATGGGAGAGCTCAAACCAAAAGAGTGGCTGCACTGACATGGCCACTTTATTCCCTGATGGAGAAACCAATTGCTCTTTGAGACAATCAGTCGGAACCTCTCACAAAGATCTTGTAGTTTCACTCTATGTAATGCAATTTTATGATCCTTAAAATGCTTCCACTTGGGATCTAGAAGTTATTGCACAGCTCACTGTTTTGACTCTGATGATTGTATTGGGTGCATTAATAATTGTTTTATCAGCAGTTCGCAAAGGTAATCTATAATTACAATGAGCCGTCTCTAGGAATGAAATACTATCGGGTGACGTTTTCACTGAACAAAGCACTGAATTCTCCAACGTTAATTCTTATTGTTTTTCACGCTGGGATTAGGCGTTGAGACATTCAGTGATTGGGGGCTGTATGAAAGTTATTAATGAAAACTCACCAACCGAAGCTGACTATGTTGTTTCGCATTCTACCTTTTCTGTATTGTACAAATGAAGGGAAAACAGAAACAGAGGATCAAGACAAGAAACCGAAACAAGACAAGAAACCGAAACAGAGTTTTTGGATCAGACTGTTTTGATTTAACAATGAGTTTCACCACGTTTCATTTCATGGGCAAATGCCTGTTTTATAGTTACATAACTAATCAACCGTTACAAACTTATTCGTTACAAGGAACTGTCTATACCTAAATTTACTAAACCGACTAAATCGTTGTCAAACTAACAAACTCCACCTTGACAACAATTTTCCCATTCATCATCTTTCCTGCAAGCCAAGAGAAGCTAAACACCACCGCAACTTTCCACTGTAACTGACTTTGTGAATATGTCTGCACAATTTTCTCGTGTATGGACCTTTTTAAGAGCTACTTTTCCGCCATCGATCACATGTCTCAGAAAATGGTACCTTACATCAATGTGCTTGGTTCTGCTATGATACGCAGGGTTTGTAGCCAAGTGAATAGCGCTTTGACTGTCACAAAGTACATTCACTTTCTCTTGCGTCCTTCCAATCTCATCAAGCAAACCCTTTAACCAGATTGCTTCTTTACTGGCATCTGAAGCAGCTATATATTCAGCTTCGGTAGTGGACAACGCAACTGTTTCTTGAAGCTTTGACATCCAACTAATTGCTCCACCTGCAAGAGTAAAGACATAACCTGTAGTAGATCTTCTTTTGTCCAAATCACCTGCATAGTCAGCATCTACATATCCGCAAACTGATCCTTCACTACCATTAAAGACGATGCAATGGTCACTTGTGCTTCTTAGATATCGAAGCACCCATTTCACTGCTTGCCAATGTTCTTTACCTGGATTTGCCATGAACCTGCTGACAAGCCAACTGCATGTGAAATGTCAGGTCTTGTAGATACCATCGCATACATTAAGTTGCCTACAACGTTTGCATATGGTACATGAGACATACACTGCTTTTCTTCATCAGCTCTAGGACTCAAAACCGAAGAAAGCTTAAAATGGGAAGCTAAAGGAACATTAACAGGTTTCACATTATTCATAGAGAACTTTTCAAGTACCTTCTCCACATACTTCTGCTGTGACAACCAAAGCTTACCATTTTTCCTGTCTCTGTGTATCTCCATGCCCAAGATATGTTTTGCTGCTTCAAGATCCTTCATATCAAACGTCCTAGAGAGTTGAGCCTTTAACCTGTTGATCTCTTCCATGCTTTTGCTTGCAATAAGCATATCGTCAACATACAAAGCTAAGATAATGAACATGTCATTGAAACTTTTGAAGTACACACAATGATCATACTCACTTCTTATAAAGTTCTGGCTCACCATGAAGGAATCAAACTTCTTGTACCATTGTCAGGGAGACTGCCTCAGACCATACAATGATTTCCTGAGCTTGCAAACTAATCTTCTGCTGCAACCTCGTACAAAACCTTCTGGTTGTTCCATATATATCTCTTCGTTCAAATCACCATGTAGAAACGCTGTTTTAACATCTAACTGTTCTAACTCAAGATTAAGCAACGCAGTTAGTGCCAACACAGTACGTATAGAAACAAGTTTTACAACTGGAGAAAAAATATCATGAAAGTCTATACCTTCAACCTGAGAATACCCTTTCGCTACCAGTCGCGCCTTATACCTTTCAATACTACCATCAACTTTCCGTTTCAGCTTGAAGACCCATTTACATCCAACAACACTTCTCCCTTCAGGAAGCTCTACAAGATCCCAGGTATTGTTTTTGGCTAAGGAGTTCATTTCTTCTTCCATAGCCATTTTCCATTTCTCGCTATTTGTATCATCTACTGCTTCCTGATAACACGAAGGTTCTCCATCTTCAGTAACCAAAGCAACAGATGAAGCAAAATCTTCATACCTTTTGGGAGTTTTCCTTTCCCTTGTAGACCTTCTCAGAGCGACTGGTTGTTGAACTGGTTCAGAAGCTTCAACGGCTTCCTTTGTGTCTTCAACACCTTTGTCTCCAAAAGTCTCTCCTTCCTTTCGACTGTCACCGAAAGATCTAGCCTCCAACTAAACTCGTTGACTCGGCGATACCTGTTCCTGTTCAATTCTTTCAACATTTGATTTTAACAAAGAGGATTCATCAAATGTTACATCTCTACTAATGACTATCTTCCGCAATGTAGGATCCCACAACCTATATCCTTTCACTGCATAGTCATGCCCAACAAAGACATAACATTTTGACTTTGGATCTAATTTTGAACGCTGATTTTTCAGAATAAGAGAATAAGCATCACAGCCAAATATTCTCAAATGAGAATAGTCACAAGACTGACCTGTCCAAACTTCTTCAGGAATTTTACAATCAATTGCTACTGAAGGTGATCTGTTAACTAAATAACAAGTAGTAGATACTGCTTCTGCCCACAACTCCTTTTGCAAGTTAGCATTGCTGATCATGTTTCTGGCTCTTTCCATAAGAGTCCGATTCATACGCTCAGCAACACCATTTTGCTGAGGAGTATAAACAACAGTTTTGTGTCTAACAATGCCCTCATCCTTACAGTATTGTTCAAATTCAACAGAAGTGAACTCACCACCATTGTCAGTTCTTAGACATTTAATAGATTTGCCTGTTCTTTTCTCTACCATTACTTTAAATTGTTTAAAGACATTGAATACATCAGCTTTTCTTTTTAGCATATAGACCCAAACTCTACGAGATTAATCATCAATGAACGTTAAAAAATACAATGCACCTCCATATGACATAACAGGGGAAGGCCCCCACAGATCAGAATGAATGTAGTCTAAAACATCTTTACTATTATGATTGCCAACTTTAAATCTCTGTTTACACTGTTTTCCATACACACAATGTTTACAGAAATCTAAATTCAAGGATTTCAGACCGGGAAGAGATTTACGTTTCATCAGTATGTGAAGACCTTTCTCGCTCATATGACCCAAACGCTGATGCCACAGACGAGTACCTGCTTCTTCCTTTTCTGACGCAACCGCTGCTTCACCGACCTGAGTACTTCCTTTTAACCTGTAAAGATTTCTGACCTTTTCTGCCTTCATAACCACAAGGGCACCTTTGAAGACTTTCAAGATGCCATCCTGACCTGTAAACTTATAACCATCTGAATCCAACACTCCCAAAGAGATTAAATTTTTCTTCAAATCAGGTACATGTCTAACACTAGTTAATGTTCTAACTGTGTTATCATACATCTTAATCCTGATATCTCCCATCCCAACAGTCTGACATGACATATTGTTACCCATAAACATAGAACTACCATTTACATTTTCATACGAAGTAAACCAATTTCTATATGGGCACATATGATGCGAAGCACCATAGTTTAACAGCCTGCTATCAAAACTCTGAGAGACATTACATTCAGGTGAAGTTTCATCTATCATACACAATTCTTCAGCAGATAAAACTTCGTCTACCATACCTGAATCAGCCTGATTCGCTTCGTTCTTCAGGTTTTCGGATTCCTTCCGTTTCCAACAGTCCTTCTTCAAGTGTCCAACTTTACCGCAGTTCCAACATTTTGCATTACACTTCTTGCCCTTCGATTTCGACCTGGAAGACCCCCTTGGTTTGTCTCCTCTTTCCTTTGAGCGTCCTCTAGCGACCATGGCTTCTGATGCAGTTGTATCAGTGCTGGATTTCCTTCGTACTTCTTCAGACAGAAGAGCTCCTACGACTGATTCAAACTTCAAAGAATCAGCAGAGCTGAAGCTGATTGAGGTTACGAAGTGATCCCATGATTCAGGCAGAGAACACAACAAGGTTATGGTTTTATCTTCTTCCTGTATTTTGACTTCCATATCTGTTAATTGACAAATTAGTGTATTAAAAACATTCAAATGCTCTGCAACGCTTGAACCTTCTTTCATTCGAAGACTGTATCACTGTCGTTTCAGATAAATTCTGTTGGTTAATGATTTTGTCATATAAAGGTTTTCAAGTTTTTCCCACAAACCTGACGCCGTAGTCTCTTCAACAATGTTGAAGAGAACTTCATCCGCTAGACATAACCGGATGGTACTGAGAGCTCGGGCATCCAAGTCCTCCCAGTCTGAAGTAGTCATGGTTGTAGGTTTCTTAGTAACCCCATCCAATGCCTTGTGCAACCCTTGTTGCACAAGCAGATCCTTAACCTTCAGTTTCCAAAGAGCAAAATTGCTCTTTCCGGTGAATTTCTCCACCTCGAATCTTGCATTTGACATCTTGGCCATTTTTCCTCCTTCCTAGGGTTTCAGTCTTTCTAGGGTTTTTGCTTATTAAAAAAAAAAAATCTTAGCCTCTGGTGATTTAAACACACAATAAAACCCTTCCTGAACCCTTTCTTTTCCTCCAACTTGTATAAAAAACCACCACTTTAAAAAAAAAAAAAACTTGATCTGATTTCAATATTTCAATCTGCTGTTTTGTTTCAAAACAAAAAATCTGCTGAAAATAAAAAACCGTTCTGGAAATTTTAATAAATACCCGGGTTCAACAGGCAGCAGCAGCTTGATGGGGTTGCACACAGGCAAGTCACTCTTGCATGCGCAGATCTGGCAGCACTTCTGGCTGCAACTGTGGCAGCAAACACGCCTCCTCCTCGACCAACGAACACTCACCACTCAGATAGCAAATAAACGCAGGTCTAGCGCTGGTTCAGGCAACACGCAGAACTGGTTCAGGCAACATGCAGTTCTGCATCAGCTACGTCAGGCACACACACGTTCGCAGCAGAGGGTTTTTTTTTTGTTTCACCAGCAAGTCTTGCACTTCTGCATTCCACGTCCGCAGCAGAGGTTTTTCACTTGCAGCAGCGTCTTTCACTTCTCCAGGCAGCAGCGTCTTTCACTTCTCCAGGCAGCAAGGTTTTTCACTTGCAGCAGCGTCTTTCACTTCTCCAGGCAGCAGCGTCTTTCACTTCTCCAGGCAGCAGCTACGTCAGGCTCCCACAGCAGACTTGATTACACACGCTGGCTCTGATACCACTTATTGTACAAATGAAGGGAAAACAGAAACAGAGGATCAAGACAAGAAACCGAAACAAGACAAGAAACCGAAACTGAATTTTTGGATCGGACTGTTTTGATTTAACAATGAGTTTCACCACATTTCATTTCATGGGCAAATGCCTGTTTTATAGTTACATAACTAATTAACCGTTACAAACTTATTCGTTACAAGGAACTGTCTATACCTAAATTTACTAAACCGACTAAATCATTGTCAAACTAACATTCTGATCTCTATAATGAGGGGTATCCAAGTACACCCTTCGATCTGAAACATTTGTCCACATATCCTAAGTTTCTTCCCAAAGAAGGGTTAAATAGAAGAAATGATCTTTTGGAGCCATGAACTCTCAATAAAAACAATACACACAAGGATGTAGGGAATGCTAACGCTAAATAGTAAAAAATATAATGACTCTAATAATGAAAGGGACAAGAGAGAAGCCCTGCACTAAACTGTGTTAGGCATTATTAGATGACAACCCTACGATGCATCCTGAACCAGGGATATGTGAGTCTTCCCCATTAAACTTTTAAGAAACCTTGAACTCTAGTGAGCGGCAAGGATTATTGAATGACCACCCAATTTGATCCTCCCTAACTAATGCCCCTTGGTTTGTTAAATAATTCACTTCGTTATTATTGTGTGAGGCAAATAAATGGAAGTTCAAAATTATTTTATATTAATTTACATCTTGAATTTACCTTTGAGGGCCAAATGTGTTTTGCATCAACCTCATTATTCATAATATTAATAATAATTAAAGAGTCCCATATGCACCTTGATTATTGGCCTCTTAATTCCTTTGCCAAAGACATACCTTTTATTGGTGTCCAGGCTTCAACAATATTATTTTGGTGTTTATTTTAAGCAGAGTTTTGAAAGTGATTTTTAGAAACACACCTATGTTGCATGACACAAACATCTATAAGATTAGAAGCTATGGTCTGAGGTGTACATATCTCACCAAGCCATGGTTTGATGTGTATATATCTCGCCAAAATTGCTCGGGTCTTCCACCCAACTTCCACCATTTGTATAACACTATGCAATTTAGGTGGGGTTACCACAATAAGAATGGAGCCCTAAATGCTGACTCCTATCTCCATGGGTAGTGTCAAGGAAATGTAACACACTTGTTGCCTCAAGTTGTTAATGAGACCCCTTCTACTAGTAGATTCACTTCATTGAGCATAAAAGAAGAGTGGGTGAATTCTTTCCACTATATTTTTGTTGAAGCTGCATCAAGTTGTTTCATCTCTTATGTTTTAAGTTTTTAGATTCCATTTTTCTATCTTAACAATGTCTCAAAGTTCTTTGATTATTTTGTAATTTTTCTTTTAAATTTTAGTTAAAAACACTAATTTCCTAGCCGAATGTCAGGGTTCATTTTAAAAATTATATGCTATATCACATTAGGAATATTTTAGTATATAGTAACAAGTTTTCTGTAGAAGATATCTTACTAAGAGTAAGGAATCATGTAAAAGGGATTTTGATCTACAATAGTGGTTGAGATTCTTCTTCCATCAAACAGAAGGGACATATATACAATTTGAATATCCCTCTCCAAATTTGCTAATGCCAAAAGTTTCTCGAGGGACTAATAGTTAAAGAATGCATTAGACTTAGGAGGAGAATTAGAGATCCATATATATAACTAGATAACAATCAACCTTGAAGCCCTTGTTATGATAGTGTTGACTAAACTAAGTTATAATACACTGTTATCATAATATTTTGATAGGTATTTGGGTTCACAATATCTATTGTTAAGATAGGATTAGTTTAGTAATACCTATCAAATGATTACAATACAACAACAAAACTCTTCAATAGTAAATACATAAGTGGCGATGCATAGCGGGAGTAGGAAGACCACTCCATGAAAGAAAAATCAATCTTTAAGATCTATGCTTAACGAACAAAATGCCAAGTAAAAATGCAATGCTTTGGAATGGAGTATAACAAAAATGCGTACTCATAGTATAACATAGTGGGTGTGGGAATGCCTCTTATAAAAGAAAAAATAATCTATTAGATCTATGCTCAATTAACTCAACACCAAGGAAAAATCCAATGCTTTTGAATGGAGTACAAGGAAATATAAGGTATAATCTGATACCTAGATCAGGTGAAAATGATTGTTAATTTCTATGTACCAAGTCCATATTTAAGTTTCCTACAACTATTTTATCCCCATAAATTACTTTAAGTGAGCAAATAATTTTTTCGCTGTAAAATAAAATTTGAAAACTATAAAATATAAAACCCTTAGCACTTTTAATTCAGAAAATTAAAAGTGGAATTTTGCAGAAAATTAGTCACAAAAGCAACCACAAAAACACAATGAAACAACCCTAAACAAAAGCTCTTTCATTAAATTCTTCTTTAGAAAATTAGGGGCTTCCTTACTAGGGAAATAGGCCTTCAAAAACACTGAAATTATAACAGAAATAATCTTGGAAATATTCAGAAAATTTCTTGTAGTAGCAAACTCCTTCCATGCATGGAAAAACACCCTACTCAGCCTCCCACATGCCGCTGATCGTTGTCCCTATGCGTTGGTAAATTTTTTTAGCTCTTTCCTGTGTCTTCAACCTCCCAAACTTGCAATTATTTCTCACAAGTCTTATGAAATCTCTCCAAATGAATGTGTCTTCATCCTCTCCCTTAGGCTCCTTTTATAATTTCAAATTGAACAAAATCCATAACTTTTAATCTTCAAATATTTATCCTTAGAAATTTGCTTAATTAGCCAACATTACTCAATTAAATTAATAGATGCATTTTTCCTAAGTTAGACTTGGGAAAGAAACCATATTAGTTGTTCCTCTCAAACAACCACCTAAAGAGGACTTCTCCTGAATGCAAGACACTAGCATATGCATAAGATCTTTCGAAGCTACAAAATCAACACTCCCTCTAATAAGGAAGGGATTCTCCACCAGCCCTAGCTTGTCCTTGTAGAACACAAACTTCCCCTTCACTAGGGGCTTGGTGATAATATTTGCCCCTTGCTCATTTGTGGATATGTATTGCAATTTCACAACACCTCTCTGGACCCTGTCTTTGATGAAGTGGTAATTGATCTCTACATGCTTGGACCTATCATGAAACATTTATTCTCCAAAAGCTTGATATAACTTTGGTTGTCATAGTGAATCATCATAGGCACCATCTCAAGACCAAACAACCTTGAGAACATTTTTTGAAGCCATATGGCTTCACAACTTGCTAGACTCATAACCAGGTACTTGATCTATGTTGAGTTAAGTTCCATCGAGTGCTGCATCTTGCTAAACCGCGAGATCATAGTTGATCCCAATCTGAAGCAACAACCTTAAGTACTCTTCTTGCCCACTGCACTCCCAACCCAATTTGAATTTGTATAGCCCTGCAACTACACTCTACTAACTTTGACATACCTTTGTCCATACTCCATTGTATCTTGAAGATACCTGAGCACGTGTTTAACTACCACCCATTGAACCCTCCTCGACTCCACAATGAACTTGCTGAGTGTGTTAATAGTAAAACAAATATCTGGTCTTATATTGACTAGATACATCAAGGACCTGATCAACCGCCTGTACAAAGTGGGATCCATCAACTCACTATTAGAAGCATTAAGCTTCCTCAAGTTGGTAATCGCAGGTGTTGACATTGGCTTGCGATTCTCCATCTTGAATCTCTTCAGGATATCAATTGCATATTTTCCCTGCCCAAGGAATATCTTTCGTGACTATTGACACTCCTCCAATCTCAGAAAGTAGTGCATCATTCTTATGTCCTTCATCTCAAACTTCGTAGCAAGGTCCTCCTTACAGATCACTATGAGCCTAAGAGATCCCCTTAGAAAGAGATCATCCACATAGAGCACTATGATGAGCGGATTGCCATCAACACATACATAGTACAAGTTGGAATCTGTCTCACTATTGGTGAAGCCCAAGCCAAGCAAGTACCCATCAATCTTTGAGTACCATGCTCAAGGTGCCTACTTAAGTCTGTACAATGCAATATTTAACCTACATACATGGTACTCTCTCCCATGCACCTCAAATCCCTGAGGTTTCTCAATATACACCTCTTCCTCAATTACCCCATTGAGGAATGTAGTCTTCACACCCATCTGATGTATCCTCCACACAATCTCTGAAGTAATGGAAATGACCGCCATTATCAATGCATATCTAGCAACAAGAGCAAAAGTCTCCTCATAGTCTACTCCCTTCTTCTGGAAGAACCCTCTCACCATAAAACTCACCTTATACTTCTCAACACTGCCATCTACTGCATGTTTGATCTTGTAGATCCATCGAGAAGTGACCATTGACTTCCCCTTAGGCCTCGGTGAAATATCCTAGACATCATTCTTCATGATGGAGTTGTACTCCACCATGGCATCCCTCCAAACTTGCTTGTCTGTTGCTGATGTCGATAGTCCCACTTGTCCCTAAATTCCTAGCACTCGAGTGCTGATAAGAATGGTCCATAATACCAATGTTGTGACCAAGGGTTCAAGACCAAAGGCACTAGGTTTGTCAGCTCCCCATAATTGTCGACTCTCTCCTCTTTTAACTCAAGGCAGTGAACAAAACTGATGCACTAATGACAGTAACAATCTTGCAATTATTGTGAAAGATTATGTTTGTTGGGCTTGTTTGTTATCGAGACTGCTCTATGCTCATCGACACCCACAACTTTCAATACCTCCATGAAAGGGTAGTGGCAGTGATGGATGATAATTGATGTAAATGATTTATGTCTCCCTGAGTTTGTCAATTGATGGCATCACCTTGCACTTGTCGCCGCTCTTCAACCTTTGGCGCTTTCTCGGTATGGCAGTGGTGGTAGATGGAACTACAAGAGACGTGAAATGTTTAGTTTGTCAGGCTCTTTAGTTGACAAAATCCCGTAAGGCTTATCGAATCTGGCTGGGGAGTAGGAAGACTACTCCATGAAAGAAAAAATAATATATAAGATCTATGTTCAACTAACTCAATGCCAAGAATAAATGTAATGCTTTGGAATGGAGTATAACAAAATTTATTACATCATAGTATAACATAGTGGGTGTGGGAATGCCACTCCTATAAAATAAAAAATAATCTATAAGATCTATGCTCAGTTAACTCGACACCAAAGTGAAATAATACTTTGGAATGGAGTAAAAGGAAATATAAGGTATCACCTGATATCTAGATTAGGTGATAATGATTGTTAATTTCTATCTACTATGTCAAAATTGAAGTTTCCTACAACTATTTATCCCCATAAATTACTTTAACTCAACAAATAAATTTTTCGTTGTAAAATAAACTCTGAAAACTGTAAAACAAAAATACTTTGGCACTTTTAATTCATAAAATAAGCAGTGGAATTTTATAGAAAATTAGTAACAAAAAAAACCACAAAAACACAATGAAATAGCCCTAAACAAATTCTCCTTCATTAAATTTTTGTCTAGAAAATTAGGGGCTTCCTTACTAGGGAAATTGGTTCTCAAAAACATTGGCATTACAATAGAAATAATCTTGGAAATATTGAGAAATTTTCCAGTAGGAGCAATCTCCTTTTCCCACACCTGGAAAAACACCCCACTCACCCTCACATGTGTTTGAACATTGTCCCCGTGCTTTGGTAATTTTCTGCAAATCTTTTCCTGTGTTTTCAACCTTTAAAACCTACAATTATATCTCACGTCTATTGGAATTTCCCCAAATGAATGTGTATTCATCCTCTCCCTTAGGCTCCTAATTTCAAATTGAGCAAAACCCCTAACCCTCAACATTCAAAGTGATAGATGGCTAGGATTAAATATTAACCCACTTAGATCAACGGATGAGATTAGATCTAAATCACTTAAATAATTAAATATGTATCCTTAGAAATTTGCCAGTTATCCAACATTAATTAATCAAACTAATAAATGTGTTTTTCCTAAGTTAGACATAGGAAAGAAATTACATTAGTTGTTCCTCTCAAAAAGCCACCTAAAGAGGACTTCTCCTACATGCAAGACACTGGATATCCAAAGTTTTCTTTTTCGCCTCTTTTCAAACTCTCTAAACATGAAAAAATATGTCAAGTTTTACCTTCGCTGGACTCATTAAAACATCAAACACCGATGGACTTGTTGAACATGACAAGGCCAAACCACTCCTTCTCAAGGTTCGTTAAATATACTCAGAGGGATTCATCTGAAGGATGGACTTACAGATCAAGCGTATGTTATCCTCCTCAAGCTTTTTAAAAAATAAAGAGGTACTGACCAATATGGTTGGGGAAAATTGGGAAAACAGGGTACTCCATTTGTTAATGGCAGCGAGTCACTTTTGAACATGACACTCTTCCACTTCATCTCCATGGCTGTTGGGTTGGGTAATCTGCTTGTCTTTCGGTTCATCATACCTTCACAGAACCTTCATTTCAGTTTTGGGTCAATGCTGCCAACTCCATTTTTAGTGTTGCCATTGTGTTCAAGGGAAGTCATCCAACTTATATCTGTTACAATACTCTTAAGCCTTCATTTCATGTTTGCCTTTCCTGATCTAGTTCCATATTAGCATCATTTGGTCTTAATCATCATACCCATTTCGTGTCATTGATGGGGGATACATCAAGGCCCTCTTGCGATAGGTCGCTTCCTCTCGACATCAACACATTATCCAGGAAGTTGAATTAGAAACACCCCTTGGTACCTTGGTGCTTGCATACATCAATGGAAAATATCCTAGCTCTCAGCGACATGTTTACATCATTGACCTTCGACCGAAAGATTATGTGTGGTGTTCGACATCAACTCATTTATTCACACCATATGAATTGTACTTGAGTACCTTTAGAGACATTAACATCATTGATGGTTTTTCTCACATATGTTAACGACTTACATCATTGGACGATAATCAGATGGTGTCTACCACGTTCGACCTTAGTTCATTGATTCACATTCTTAGACTCATACATTGGTTGGTTGTGTGGACGAGATAGAAGACCCCAGATCTAGTTTTCGCCATCTGGGTTGCAATTTCAACATTATACAAAGATCACTATGTATGATGGCAATGATCATACTGACAATCATCCATGCATGGGTCCACCATCAGTGATCAATGGACATCTCTTTTGATCACTATACATGTAATGCTAGCTTATGTGTTGAGTATGGGTATGCCTCCCTCAACAAAAAGATGTCATGATGTAAATGTTTTGTAACAGAAGTTGAAGCTCGGCGATTGTTCTTGATCCCAACTTGTCACAAGGTAAAGCACTTCAGTCATTAGTCATCATCTCTGACTTTTCACTTTACGGGGCAATCTGTCATAGGTCATTTTGTCTCATCTGATCAATCAACCTCCTAATGGGATCATTCACATCCTATTCCCCTTTTACATCGTCATTGCATAAATCCCTATGCATGACTCTATTATTCCCCACAGTTTCTACCCTAAACTGCATCATCTGAGCTAGTTTTAGGACCAATACAACTTGGCATCTTACTAGACAACGTTCACCTACATGTTTCTCCACTTTGGCCTACGTTGATCACCTACATGTTGCTCTCCTTGCATCTGCGTTGGTTCTAGAAGTTCAGGAAAAAGTGCGAGAATCCTGAAGCCTCCATTTCCAAAAGCTTCCAGGATCTGTTGTAACCATTTACCTTAGATAAAACTCTCGAATCCTATCCTATCCTACCTTGGAATTTCCATCCCTTATCCTTAGATATCATCCTCCCATAAAGAGTGGATCTCAATCCCAATATTGGTAAAAGGATAAGAACTCCCAACTTATCTCACTCCTCTATATATTTACATCTTTCCATATGCAAGGGGTTGGTTTTTGGAAATTGATTCTACCCTTATGCTGCCGTTATGAGAGTTATCCTTTCATGCATTTAGGGCGATTGGAGGTGTAACACTTTGTGACAAAGGAAGGACAAGTCAACAACTTGGAGGAGTTCTTCTACAAGATCGACACCTATTTATGGTTGTAACTCACTCCATTTATATTAATACAAAGAGTTCTTTTGTTTTCCCATATGTGATGTCGTTATTTCATATATTTCAATACCATGTTGATATGTTGAATAAAGTAGATAAATGATGCTACATAGATCTCATATTTTCTTGGCTTGTGTTGTCTGATTGTGTAGGTTCTAATTTTGGTAGTTAGAGCTAGGATTGGAGCATTCAAGCCAAAGAAGGAGCAAAACATACGACAAATTCCAAGTAGGTTTCTTCCCCTCATCTACTTACTTTAAGGAAAACATTGGGTCCTTTGTCATTCTGTTGTTCTAGGTTAGCCACCAAACCTAGGGGAGATATTTCTGTCCACAGTCATAAATCCCGCATAACAGGGAGTCTGTGTACTTATGTATATATTTATGTTCTAATTAATATAGAACCTCATGTTGAGAAATCGATTAAGGAAGCTTATGGTTTCTTTATTAGATTGATTTCTCTTTTAATTTAACAATTTCTTGTGACTTATTATTAATTCTTCTTTTAGATTGTTAGATTTTTATCACTAAGACAATTGTCAATACAATAAAGATCACAAAGACAAGAGAGAACACCAGAGATAGGCTCTAAGCAAGGGAAAAATCTCTCCAAGGGGAAATTTTAGTTTTTGTAGCATCAGATCTGTTATAGCCACGAAATTTGGTGGAGAGGCTAAAATAAATGAGATCTCCAAAACCGAAACATCGTTTCTAAAAATTCCGCCTAGGAATGAATTAATTAGAGTATTAACCTGTTTTTAAATATTTCCTAAGTCTAAACTTAGGGAATATGGTTAATTAATCAATATAATTAAGTTAAGGCGAGAATCATCTAGAAACTCACATGGATCGATCTAGAGATGATCCTAGCCATCAATTATGTTTTAATCTTGGTCATTGGTGCTCCAACAAAGGGTTATAAGAGGAGGTTGATGTAGTGATGGAGAAGACACTTGATTAGTTTGATTTCTTGGTAGATCGATTTCCAGAGTAGCAACAATCAGTTGTTGGAGAGAGCTAGAGATCGAAGTAGTGTGTGAGGGGTAAAGACAGTGAGGCTGGAGGAGAAATTCTAGATCTAGTGAGTGCATTTGTAGAGAGGCAACAGAGCCACATAGAAGATGACGCAGAGGCATCACAACAACTTCTAGAGGCAAGATCGATTTGCTGAGAGGGAGAGACGTCTTCAGTTCCAGAGGCCAGGAAGGAGTCCAAGAGTGCCAGAGAAGCATCTTTCCAGTCAACAGAAGGCATGATGACTTCATCAGAGACCATTCAGGGGCTTGACGTCCACCAGGATGCTTAGTGTAGCGTGAAGGCTGATGTAGAGGGTTAAAGGGCTGAGTTTCTAAAGGCAAATTGTGCTGAGATTTTCCCTATGGGGTGAGGAAAATTCCTCACTAGAATTTTGCCAGTATTTTTTTCTGTAGGATTTCCAGACTTCGACATCCAGTTGTACTTAGAATTTCTTGCTGCTGCATAATAATAAAAACCTTCAGATGCTTCACCGTTTTCTCGAGTTGGGTTTTTCTGAGGACTTTAGTCCAAAAATAATTGTGTTAATTTTATGTGTGTGTGCTAGCATTTCTCAGCTTCCAATGTTTATTTTTCTGCAGAATTTTATTTGTGAAGGTTACAATGTATTTATTTCGATATTTTCCGTAGCAGATAAATTGTTAATTAATTAACAATTAGGAGAAATAATATAAATTGCTGCAATAGGATTCCAATTTGGAATTTTTCCAAAAAACCAAAAAGAACTACTCTTCTTAAAGAAACAATGTCGAAGGAGACTCCCAAGATTCAAGATCCAAGATCCAAAAAAAATTACCACCAAGACCAAGCCAACCACCAATAACAAGATCCTTCAAGAAGATTAACCTTCAAACTAGGTCTGCTCCCTTTCTGCAAATTTCGAACCTGTGGAAACCTTAGCAACTGTAGGGAATTCACACGGGTGGCAATGGAAAGACAAAATTTTAGACATCCACACCTTTTTTTCTTGGATAGACTTCTTCCTTCTAGTATCCTTGTACTTCTTCCTTATATTCACGGATAAAAATGAGAGATATGTGTGACTTTCTTGTATGTACTCAAGAGGTCGAATTTTTCTTCCTTATATAATCTTCTAGGGTGCTCAATTAGGCATTTCTAGGTTGAATTCTGTTGGAAATACTGAGAGGGGGGGTGAATCAATATTTCTTACCAATTAGTACTTTTAATCTTTTTAAGAGCATTAGTTAATATTCAGTTATTGTTATAGTTCTTCTTCAGGTAAATCATAAACAATAATCAATAGTAGACAGCACCATACAATAATGCAAAAAGATAAAACAATGGAAACATAATTTTTAAGGTGGAAAACCCCCTCTGCGTAAAAAACCACCGAACACTTCTTAATAGTTGTCTCTTCCTCCTCTTTAAAAGAAAAGTAATTACATCAAATTTTCAGCGACAACTTAAGTAGGCTACAATCCCCTTATTCACAGGCTACAACCTATAGGACATTGCTAACCCTAATAACCTGCTGCAACCGAAAAGTTGCCCCAATGCCCTATAAGTCAGGCCACAACCTGTGAGTACCCCAACACTATATTTACCAGCTGCTGTCGAAAGGATGCTTCGTCGCCCTGTAGTTTATCAGCCCCAACTAAAAGGAAGCCCCAACGCCCTATGTAGCCTACGACCTTCCCTAGCACCACCCTGTTTCCTTGAAGTGTTCTCAGTCCACGAATTGAAGATGACTCCAATCAATTTCCTGGCACCACCCTGCCAGCCCGAAGCACCAACATACCACGTTTCACAATTTTCAGACTGGATCCCCCCGTGCCTTGAATCAATATACAAAGATAGTATATAAGAGAATGCTACTCCACTCAAGATAAATATCCTATCAAGTCCTGCAACTGCACTACTGATCTCAATGTACAATCCTGCTCAAACTAAACAACCCTACTCAATCTAATCACTGCACTGTCCAACCACTCATTACTACACAATGCTATCCAATTGATCATTGTCTAAGCTGTACCGAAAAAATCAATCTACAATAGTCACTGTACCACATTGCTCATGTAAGGATAATCATCATATGCTCATGAGACAATAAACATATCATACTGTTGCCTTATACCAAACTACTCATGTTGCTGCAAAAAACTGACATTGCTTATCGAATGATGGCACAAAATAAGATGCCTTAGGTCATCCCTATGACCTGCAACCAATGCACCCAAGTTCTGTCTTCGGAGAGATATCAACATATGTTGTTTCACTGCTGATCAATGATCATATACTGTTGTCCATTTTCACATCAATAAAATGTACAACGAGATGATATTTTTCTCAAAGACCTATTGCCCTGTAAGGTCAAAATTATGTCACTTAATACAAGACATCTAGTATGAACTCTACGTTATCATAGTCACTATAGTCTAAAGGTAAGATCAAGGTAGTGTGTCATTATGTCAAATCATATTCATCATAGTTCTATTGACACTAAGTCAGAGTCAAAGTGTCAAAACACTTGTTATGTCTAAGTGTCAAGTCTATACATAAACAAGAACTATTGTCATATCAATGCATCACATCATGCTACAACACTCTAGACAGACCCAATATCACCATTTTAAGATCAAGTCTAATTGTCAAAGTCAAAACAATTCTAAACTCTAAATGTAAACCAATTGCTCCAATATATGAGTCAAGTCAATAGATCATGTCAAAGTCATGTAATCGTCTCACTTATATGTCAAGTCAAATCATTGTATGTTAAGTTTTGTTTTCAATGTTATTTGTGTAATTTGCAACCTTCAAACAATGGACCTTAGTCAGTCTTATGTCTTTAAACATGGATACCACATGAAATAAAGAACTCGCTATCATTTATCTTCACAAACAATACTGTCAAGGTGTTAATTCGCAAAGTTATTACTAAAAGTCCCTAAGTCATTTGTAGGTACACAATATCATTGTCAACTTTACAAGGTACATAATCATTGTCATATTATCAACTCAAATTTTATTCCACTATCAGGTACTCAGGTAATAAGAGTAAGGTTTCTCAAAACCATAGATTACTTATTAAATTACTTGCACTATTTTATCGAATGACTATTGTATTACAAATTATTTTAAAGTAGTGATTACTACATACTATGTTGGCTTCTTACTAGAACAAGTATGTCAAGAAGGTTAATGTGTCAAATCGTAATCATACGAGTTCTATATGTGAAGTCATTACCACTACTCAGAGGTTACACTTGTACGGTTAGTTTTCCAAGTCCATATGTCAAATTTCTATTGCATATTAAATCATGGTAAAGTCTATCATCAAATTATGTCATTGTCACAACACACAGGGGCTGATAGACAATATTAGGTCATTGTCTTTTATTGTTACCTTCAAACAAGAATATCATCACTAAACATCAACGTCAAGTAATTATGTCAATGCTAAGGTAAGTAGATCACTGTGTTTTGGTTCACAATTGCATAAAATAAAATTTAAAGTCAATGGTTGGGTTATTCTCTTTGGTTCTTGAAGTTATTTAACTTATACACAATGAGAGAGATCGAGGCATGAATTGTTGTCATATATTAACAACTGTCGGTGAAGACTTCTCTGTTATATGAGTCAACTCACAAAGGTCCACACACTTAATAGGTTTCACAATGTTTAGAAGGAAATCACAGGTCTTATAAAACCAAGGAATCCCATTTACTGAGGCACCTTCAAATATTTAGACCTTTACCACAAGTTTGAGTATGATAATTCATCAAAACCTTATCATTATCTTCAAGTCCTACCGTAGTTTTGTATTGTAATTCACCTTTCGGATAAGGAGTCTGAACATAACTAGTCTTTAGAGATATTAATATGTCACAAGTCTTGGAAAGAAGTCCAGACTTCGGTTCTGATTCCCTAGACGCATGTATTTGTGATCATGATCATAAAGATCTGTTGTATCAATGAGGGATTAACAAGAGAAAATGCCTTCATTTAGTTTAGGATGGTGAGGATGAAGGTTTTTGGAGGAAAATTTGAGGTATTTTAAGGAAAACATAGGCATGTGACCAAGCAAAAACAACCCTTACCTTAAATAAAACTTTGCTGGTCATACAGGGTCTGTTAACAAAAAAAGCAACACAACTAATACAAGGACATACCTTGGAGTCCGAGTGGAAGAAGGATGCTTGGATTAAAGTTACTGCCCTATCTATGCCTTAAAAAACCTCAAAAATCTCAATTTCCCTTGCCTTAGGTAGGACTAAAATTTCAGAGCTCAAACAAGTGTTCGTTGTGTAATTTTGTGACTTAGATGGTTTATGAATATGTTTCTTTTATAGTGTATAGGTTAGGCTAGTTAGGGGCTTCTTAGGTGAATGTTATAGGAGTTATTTAGGAGATTTTAAGATTATTAATTTCTTTGACTTATTCAATTAACATCATTAATATGTCTACTTAGACCCTAAGCAAAGCCCACTCGCCTTATTAATGAGGAAATTAGGTTATCTAAGAAGTTAACTTCACAAATTATGATGAGGAGCCCTTAGTTTTCCACAAGTCATCATGAGTAACCCTTATTAATTTATTTTTGATGCCCACAACCAATAAAATTATGCCATGTCACACCCCTTGGGGTTTTAGCCTAGAAATAGGAGTCCTTAACTTTAAAAGTGAATATCTCTCAAACTAGTAAGCCTCTCGAGGTGTACCACATATCAATAGAAACATATATTCAAGGAGAATATAATAACCTAGATCCACAACCAAATTTTAATGGTTTGACCCTTCAAAAACCCTCGACAAAGTCAGGGTACATCCTTAGTCCAAGGAACCCAAACCCCAGGACTTGGGTTTTCAACCATCCAATAGTGTAGCCGTCACCTTGATGTAATCCAGACAATTCTAAGAAGTGTCCATTAACTATTTGCCATCAATGAGTGGTTTTTTTAGTCAAAGTCAAACCCATTCAACTTCATGGGTTGACATCAATGACAACACTATCAAAAAATCTCCCCCTTTTTCTTTGATGGAAACACACATACTCCTTATGTGAGTACAACTCCCCATGAAAACATGCTTCATCTCTTTGTCGTGATGTCAATCTCCTTCTCAGGTTTTTCTCTCCCCCTTTGACATAAATGGAAAAGGGTGACTCCCCCTGAGAATCTGCCTACTTCCTGTGGGCATGTAACTTGGATGTGCTCCCCCTGACGAGAAGCCTTCACCTGTCACTAGATATATCTGTGGAAATATAATCCTTTAATTGATATTCTCCCCCTAAACCTGTTATACATTTGTCCTGAAGTTGCCATTCTGTCCATGTTGTTTGTCTGTCAATGATAGACCTGTGGCACATACTACTGGATAGACTTCCCCTCTTCAAAATTCAAGGAGCAGACGAGATGAATCATTCAAAATAGTGATTCACCCAATGTACCATCTTGACTCGGGTCATTATTTGAAACAACTGCTAATTCCTCATGACCTTTTACGAATCCTGAAAGCATCATTGCTAAGACTTTCTTACTTTCCTGCTCTTCTTGCTCATCTTGTTCCTATTTGGTTTCCAAACCTTCTTATTCTCGTTGTCAAGATTTTCATGGATGTTTGATTCCATCTTGTATATGCAATGATGAGTTATGTGTCCATAGTTATGACATTTGAAGCATTCGATGTCATCCATAGAAGATTCCATCTAATATCTGTAATCGCGAGCTATATGGCCATAGTTATGGCATTTGAAACATTCAATCTTTAGCTAATCTGACATGTACTTTCTATTGAAAAAATCATTTTGGAACCTGTCTCATGATCCTACAAACTCTCTTGTAGGGTTTTGCAGATAATGATTGTACCTATAAAAAACTTCACAATCCCTAGCCATATGTCCATAGTTAGCACATAAAAATAAATAACCATTAAATGAATGTGTGTACCTGGATTATTCATTCGGAGGCGGTGGTCCTTGAGAATTGTACCTATCAACCACTTTACAATCTGTAGCCATATGTCTAGAGTTAGCACACGCAAAAAAAATAACTATTAAATGGGTGAATGTACTTGGATGATTTTCCATACTCATTCTTCTTCAGAGGCGGTGTCGTAGTCTTTTGTTGTCCTTTTTCCTTGATTGCTTTGACACCATTCGTTGGAGTTGCAACATTCTTCTTTGGTTCATTACTTTGATAAGTCTTCTTTTCAATCTCACTAGGCGGACATGTGGAGCTTGTAACTTCATCAATTTGAGCCTTACCTTCTTTTTCCGCCTTCATCTTCAATTAAGAAAATTCTTGGTCTTTCTTTTCAATAACTTGCAAGCGTTCTTTTTGCCTTTCCTTGAAATTGTTGATTTCCACGAGAGTTGCATCAAGTTCTTATTTATTTTGAGCAAGGTCCTTTCGAAACCATCTTTTCAAGATCTCCCTTATTTTTTCTACCTCTTTAACCTGTAGCTTTAGAACAATGGCCTTTTCTAGTTCTCTATTGAGTACCTTTTTTCGTTCCTTCTGCTTTTCATTTTCTTCCCCGAGCCTGCTTATTTATGATGAAGATGTGTCTAATTCCTTTTGCTTTTGGTCAACCACATATATGTACCTTTGATCAAATCCCTTTAATTTTCTTTCCAATCCTTCTTTCTGCTCTACTTCCTGCACTTGGAGTTTCAATAGAGCAATGCCTTCTTTGAGTGTATGAATTTTTGACTCTTGGATTCTAAGACTACTCATAACATCCTTGGATTCTTCATTCTTCTTATGAAGTCCTTTTGCTATCTTCAGTTCTTCTTCCAGAAATTTAGCCCTCTCCCTTTCACTCTTGATTTCCTTTATAGCTTTGACAACTTCATTTTGAAATTCAATTTCACTCATTTCTTCAACTTCTTCCTCAGGAGAATCCTTGTTTGATTCCTTAATACCAGGATCCACTTGATTATCAACATATACATCTTGAACTGGATGTTTTTTTGAGTAGATATTACGAAGCCTTTCCCAAAGAACTTTGGTTGTTGAGCATTGACCAACTTTTTCTTTTATAAATTTAGTAGAACATTAAAAATTAAATTCATGGCTTTCAAATTGTACCTTTTAGCTTCGTCGGTAGATGTGTCTCCAGAAACAGCTAATTTCCATACATCATGAGCCTGCAAATGTAATTCCATTCTAATTCCCATATCCAGTAGTTATCTTCATTAAATTCGGGCATTGGTGCACAATATTGATTTTCATCAGATGTTACTAGACTTGAACCTTCTTTTGCATCCTTGGAATTCTTGACAACCCACTTCTTTGATTTTTCCATCTCTATGCTCTGAGATATGCCTTTTGATGGTTAAGCTGTTACTGAAGGAACCAAGCTCTGATACCAATTTTTGGAAATTCTGGGGGGGGGGGGTGAATCAATATTTCTTACCAATTAGTACTTTTCAATCTTTTTTAGAGCATTAGTTAATCTTAAGTTATTGTTATAGTTATTCTTCAGATAATCATAAACAATAATCAACAGTAGACAACACCATACAATAATGCATAAAGATAAAACAATGGATACATATATTTTTAGGTGGAAAACCCCCTCCGTGTCAAAAACCACTGAACACTTTTTAATAATTGTCTTCTCCTCCTCTTTAAAAGAAAAGTAATTACATCAAAATTTCAGCTACAACTGAAGGAGGCTCCATCCCCCTAATTCACAGGCTACAACCTGTAGGATGCTACTAACCCTAATAAGCTGCTATAACCAGAAGGATTTCCCAACGCCCTATAAGTCAGACTAAAACCTGACGAGTGCCCCAACACTCTATTTGCCAACTTCTATTGGAAGGATGATTCATCACACTATAGTTTATCAACCCTAACTAAAAGGACACCCTAATGCCATGTGAAAGATACGACCTGCCCTAGAACCACCCTGCCACCTTGAAGTGTTCTCAGGCCACAACTTGAAGGTGACTCCAATCACCTGCCTTGCACTACCTTGCCACCCTAAAGATCCGACAGACCACGTTTTACAATTTCCATACGAAATCCCCCTGTGCATTGAATCAATAGAAGATAGTATATAAGAGAATGTTTCTATGCTCAAGATAAATATCCTGTCAAGTCCTACAACTACATTGCTGATCACATTGTAAAATCCTACTCAAACTGCACAACCCTGCTCAATCTGATCATTGCACGTTCCAACCACTGATCGCTGCACAATTCTATCTAGTTGATCAGTGTCCAAGATGTACCAAAAAAATCAACCTGCAATTATCACTGTACCACACTACTCATGTAAGGATAATCATCATATGCTCATGAGACAATCAAAATATCATACTGTCACACTATACCAAACTTCTCACGCTGTTACAAACAAATAGCACTGCTTATCAAATGATGGCATAAACCAAGATGCCTAAGGTCATCCCTATGATATACAACCAATTCTCTCAAGATTTGTCTTCAGAGAGATATCAACATATGTTGTTTCACTACTGATCACTAATCATATATTGCTGTCCATTTTCACGTCAATAAACTACACAACAAGATGATATTGTTATCAAAGACCTATTTCTCTGTAAGGTCACAATTATGTCACTTACTACAAGACATCTAGTATGAACTCTAGGTTATCGTAGTCACTACAATGTAAAGGTTAGATCAAGGTAGTGTGTCAGTATGTGAAATCATATTAACCATAGTTCTATTGACATCAAGTCAAAGTCAAAGTGTCAAATCACTTGTTATGTCTAGTAGTCAAGTCTATACATACACAAGAACTATTGTCATATCAATGCATCACATCATGCTACAACATTCTTGACAGAGCCAATATCACCAATTTAATATCAAGACTAATTTTCAAAGTCAAAACAATTGTCAAATCTAAGTGTAAGCTGATTGTTCCAATATATGAGTCAAGTCAATAGGTCATGTCAAAGTCATCTAATCGTCTCACTTATATGTCAAGTCAAATCACTGTATGTTAAGTTATGTTGTCAATGTTATTTTTGTAATTTGTAACCTTCAAACAATGGACCTTAGTCAAGATTATGTCTTTAAACATAGATACCACATGAAATAAAAAAACTCACTATCATCTATCTTCACAAACAACACTGTCAAGGTGTTAACTCACAAAGTTATTACTAAGAGTCCCGAACTCATTTGTAGGTACGCAATATCACTGTCAACTTCACAATGTAAATAATCATTATCACATTATCAACTCAAATGTTATGCCACTATGAGGTTCTCAGGTAATAAGAGTAAGGTTTCTCAATACCATAGATTACTTATTAAATTACTTGCACTTTTTTATCGAATGACTATTGTATTACAGGTTATTGTCAAGTAGTGATTACTACATATTGTGTTGGCTTCTTACGAGAACAAGTATGTCAAGAAGCTCAATGTGCAAATCGCAATCATACAAGTTCTATATGTGAAGTCATTACCACTACTCAGAGGTTACACTTGTATGTTTAGTTTTCCAAGTCCATATGTCAAATTTATATTACATGTTAAATCATGCTCAAGTCTATCATCAAATTACATCATTGTCACAACACACATAGGTTGATAGACAATATCATGTCATTGTCTTTTACTGTTACCTTCAAACATGAATCTCATCACTAAACATCAATGTCAAGTTATTATGTCAATGTTAAGGTAAGAAGATCAATGTGCTTTGGTTTACAATTGCACAAAATAAAATTCAAAGTCAATGATTGGGTTATTGTCTTTGGTTCTTGAAGTTATTCAAATTATACACAATGAGAGAGATTGAGGCGTGAATTGTTGTCATATATTGACAACTTTTGGTGAAGACTGTGCTATTATATGAAGCAACTCACAAAGGTATACACACTTAATGTGTTTCACACTGTTTAGAAGGAAATCAAAGGTATTATAGAACCGAGGACTCCCATTTAATGAGGCACCTTCAAATATTCAAACCCTTACCACATGTATGAGTATGATAATTCATCAAAACCTTATCACTATCTTCAAGTCCTATAGTAGGTTTGTATGGTAGTTCACCTTTCAGATAAGGATTCTGAACAGAACCAGTCTTTAGAGCTATTAAGATGTCACAAGTCTTGGAAATAATTCCAGACTTCAGTTTTGATTCCCTAGCCACATGTGTTTGTGATCATGATCATAAATTACTATTGTATGAATGGCGAATTAATAAGAGAACATGCCTTCGGTTAGTTTATGATGGTGAGGCTGAAGTATTTTGGAGGAAAAGTCGAGGCCTTTTTAAGGAAAACATAGGCTACTATTGTATGAATGACGAATTAATAAGAGAACAGGCCTTCGGTTAGTTTATGATGGTGAGGCTGAAGTATTTTGGAGGAAAAGTTGAGGCCTTTTTAAGGAAAACATAGGCCTATGACCAGGAAAAAACAACCCTACTTCGCTTGATCATACACATCACCAAAAAAAAAAAAAAAAAAAAACAGGGACTTACCTTAGAGACTAAGTGGAAGTAGGATTCTTGGAGTAAAGTTGCTTCCCTAGCCACACCTTAAACAAGCTCAAAACTCTTCGCTTCCCTTGCCTCAAGTAGGATGAAAATTTCAAAGCTCAAACAAGTGTTAGTGTGTAATGTTTTGACTTAGATAGTTGATGACTGTTTCTTTTATAGTGTATAGGTTAGGCTAGTTAGGGTATTCTTAGGTGAATGCTAGAGGTAGTATTTAAGAGATTTTATGATTATTAATTTCTTTGAATTAATAATTAACATAATTAATATGTTTACTTAGACCCTAAGCAAAGCCTACTTGCCTTATTAATGAGGAAATTAGGTTATCTAAGAAGTTTACTTCACAAATTATGATGAGGAACCCTTAGTTTTCCACAATTAATCATGAGTAACCCTTCTTTATTGATTTTTTATACCCACAACCAATAAAATTATTCCATGTCACATCCCTTGGGGTTTTAGCCCAGAAACTGGGGTCCTTAACTTTAAAAGTGAATATATCTCAAACCAAGAGGCATCTCGGGGCGTACCACATATAAAAAAAAAACATATCTTTGAGGAGAATCTAATGACCTAGATATCCAACCTAAAGTTAATGTTTTGACTATTCAAAAACCCTCGACAAATTCTGGTTACATCCTTAGTTCCATGGAACCCAAACCATAGGAATTGGGTTTTCAACCATCCAATAGTGTAGCCTTCAACTTGATGTAATCTATACAATTCTAAGAAGCGTTCATTAACTATTTGACATCAATGGTTGGTATTTTTAGTCAAATTCAAACCCAATCAACTTCATGGGTTAATAAAATTGAATCCAACAACTTCATAAATAGTTTTCCGACTTGGTTTTGGGGCACTTGATATCATTATAGAGACAAATAATATTCCTTTTTCTTGTCACATGTGCCCAATTGGTTCTATCATGACTCATAAAAAAACCCTAGGAGCACTCAATGGGTTCTTTGACTTAGTGACCAATGACCTTGAGCTTGAAACCCATGCTTAAATAAATAATTTTCTTTTACAAAAAATAGTTTTCATTTTCTTCTTTTGACAATACGTAAAAATTACACCATGTCATGAACAGCCCTGGTAACAATCCAACTAGATATAGATACCATCTAGGCCTCCATGCCAAGACACCAAACCTCACAGGAATCTAGGTATCATATAGGTTAAGATATCAGCCCTAAGATAGGGTCTCCATTTCATCAAGACCAAGATACCCTCCCACAGAGGGATCTAGACATCATCAAGGCCAAACTATATCTTAGATCTCAATACCAACTAGGCCAATATGTCCTCCCAAAAATCATCATACGGGCACGCAACCTAAGGTACTCATCTCTCCTCTCAACCAAATCAGACATATCCATCAATCCAAGCACGCTTATCAAATATTCAAAATTCTCAAGGAGAGACCAACTACTTGTTCATCAATCATAACCTATTGTAGCTCCACGAATCTAACCAGTATCAAACTTCCAATATATTGGTTCTTACTATCAATATTATAGCATAAAATACGAGGCGTACAACCATTCTAAGGCTTCTTATGTCATCATAACATCCAAACAAATCTTGATGGAAGCTTCCTTTTTCAATTCCTCAAGCAACACCAAACTCAACCACAAAACTTCTCAAAACAACCAAGTCTTGTTTATGACTCATCAAACAAGAATAACCATTAGTAGTGCTTTAGCCATTCTCTGATCTCATTCTTTCATCAAGGCCTAGTGCATGACACATGAAATAGATAATCATGTCCTCCCTCTCAATTATGGAGGATATACACTTTCCTTCTTAGAAGAAATACATCCAAGCTGCCTCTCAATTAGGGAGATAATTCCATCAACAACTTTATTATTCCATCTACACAGGTTTTTTCTTTTGCATCATCATATCATCGGAAAAATTCGACCTTTAGGAACATCATTATTTTTCTTCATATGGAAAAAATGTCATTAATAATCAGTGTAAACTTCAATGTCATCAGGGTTCTAACAACTCCCTCTTTCCATGGTGCTCAACATCATCACAAAGTCATCTTCTAATATGAGGTAGGCATACAACTTTACAACCTCTTGAAAACTATGTACCTACAAATCTCTTCAACAAGTACAACCAAGCACAAATATATATGTACAAGAGTATGAAGTTAACTTTCTCAATCAAGTGTTATCATGCCATCACAATGAGAGCATCTAGGGTTAACAAAATATTAAACCTTAGATATCCAACAACTAAACCATGTTAGGGTCTCAACCATATTTACACATAGGGTTTCACTTTCATGCCCTAAGCTCTTATATCAAGCTTTACTAGGGTTTTGTCAAAACCCTAGATATTATTATCAAACCCTAAAAATCTAGGGTTTTACCAAAGTGAACAAATATCGAATGATAATACTACAAGGGTTGATTTAATCTACAAATCAAAACACCCTAGTATAATAATCTTTTGATTCTTTAAAACCCTATATATGAGAGGGTTATTAATATAAAACAAATTTGAAAGACAAAATGATCGTACCTTCTTATATGATGGGGACATGCTACAAATTTTATAATTTTAAACATACGTTGAGTTGATTCTACTACAAACGTTGAATAGATCCCTCTTGAAGGAATCCCTCTCACCATGACAATCTTCTTCAATTAAGCATAACCATCTATATGGTCCATATTCATATGATTCTACCTTTATCAGAATTCCCAAGGATTCAACTTTATTACCAAGTTACTATTCCATTCATTCATCATGCTCTCCATAGCATAAGATTAGCGTACATTTATGTACCCACAACATTCATCGACAAGTACCACTAAGCAAAATATACAAGTAGCATGATTATGATTTTGACAATATAGGGATTTCATGGAATCTTTAGAGAGGAAGAATTCTTAGGATTTCCATATTTAAAACCTAAGTTTCTTGATGTTACCTTTTGAAACATCAACCCTGGGGTTTGAATTTCAAATCCAATTCTACCCTCACTAGGGTTTTCCATTTTTCCCTAGACTACCTACAAACCATAGAGACCAAAAGCTAGGTTTTTATGAGGGAACAAAATAGAATAGGTTTAGGGTTCCTCTTTTGACCGGGGTTTCCAAATACCAAATAGGGATTACTAGTACTTAGATGCCAACAACCTCCAATAATATGAAGGCTATAAATCCTAGAAACCAAAAAGGAGATCTCAAAACCCTAATCCAATTTGAGTGAGACCTTATATACATAAAAACAATTATATGTACCTTAAGAACTACATACCTTAGTTCTCCAAGATCACAAGAAGTCTACTGCAAAGGTTTCTTCAAGATGCCATGATCTTCTTGTTTTTTTCAGGAATGAACACTCAAGGATGCCGAGGTTAAGGACTCCCTTAAAGGTACTGCAAATTTCATTGATGTGAAGGTATTCTCAAGAGAAATACTCTACACAAGGTAATTCTCTACACAGGTCACTTGATTACAGTTAACTAAAGGTAATTAATTAACATGTCACTTTAATTACAGTTAATCAAAGACTGATATGTATTTCAGGTCACTTGATTTATGAGATACTTGTATCCTTTCACTATTTACTTCGATCATTAAGATATGACTTTCAACGGTCACAAATGACCTTGGATCTTTTATGAAAATTTCAGATTTGGTTCTTCTTCAATGTGCCACCACTAGATGAATGATAAGAATGTTGTGGGCCTTGATAATGACTGATATAAGTATGTGACTATGTCTCTCTGATTAGGGTTTTTGAAACCCACCAAAAGAGACCTTGTAAATAAGACTAATACACCTTTCAAACACTGATATTTCAAGAATATCTCTTCGCTGGATTGAAGTCGGATTTTAGGCCGTAGTTAGGTCTCAAACTTCCTTATATTAATATGCACATGACCTTTTTCATATCTATGATATGATGTAAAGACATTTATTCTTATGCTCATAATTTCAGATTTCTTTACAAGATCTTTGATCTTATCTTTACTATTTAGATTCCTTGGAAGTGATGAAAAATAATGCCCAAAGAGTGCTTCTTGGAACCTTTACTCTTTTTAGCCTTCTATCCTAGGTCTGCAGCCTAATCACTACAATCTTGGCTTATAAAGATGCCCAGAAATATGCTCTTAAGTTTGGTACTGCTTTTTTTAGGGTTCAATCTTCAAGGCTTATGAACCCAATGCTCTTTCGATAGATTTGAAGCCTTTTGTCCTCCAAATAGTGATCTTCTAGCTGCCTTATGTAACCATCCTTAACTCTAATACCATGTTGAGAAATCAATTAGGGAAGCTTATGGTTTCTTTATTAGATTTATTTCTCTTTTACTTTGACAATTTCTTGTGACTTATTATTGCTTCTTCTTTTAGATTGTTAGATTCTTATCATCAAGACAATTTCCAATAAAATAAAGATCACAAAGACAAGAGAGAACACCAGAGATAGGCTCTAAGCCAAGGAAAAACCCCTCCAAGGGGAAAACCCAAAACAACTTCTCTTCTTATAGAAACAACTTCAAAGGAAACTTCCAAGACCCAAGATCCAAAAATAAAATTACCACCAAGACCAAGCTAGCCACCAATAACAAGATCCTTCCTCAATCAAGAAGGTCAACCTTCAAACTAGGTTTGGTCCCTTTCTGCAAATTTCAAACCTGTGGAAACCTTAGAAATTGCAGTGAACTTGCATGTGTGAGCTTGGAAAGGAAAAATTTCAGACATCCACACCTTCTTTTCTTCTTGGCTAGACTTCTTCCTCCTTTAGGTTTCCTCGTACTTCTTCTTCCTTCTATTTACAAACCTAAATGAGAGATATGTGTGACTTTCTTATATGTACTTAAGAGGTTGAATTATTCTTCCTTATATAATCTTCTAAGGTGCACGATTAGGCATTTCTAGGATGACTTCATCAATAGTTGGCCGACTTGGTATTGGGCACTTGAGATCATTCTAGAGACAAAACAATATTCCTCTTTCTTGTTACATCTGCCAATTGGGTATTTTATAATATGACAAGGATCATGACTCATAACAAAACTCTAGGAGCACTCAATGGGTGCTTTGACCTAGTGACCAATGACCTTGAGCATGAAACCCATGCTTAAATAAATAATTTTCTTTTACAAAAAATAATTTTCTTTTTATTCTTTTGACAAATACATAGAAATTACATCATGTCATGATCCAAGTAGCAATTATGAAGACTGATACTAGTTACACTTCTCAACACCTGAATATGTTAAGTTTGTTCGCTATGTGTTATTATTTCTCTTTGAATGTGTATCGATGCCCTAGGTAAAACGGGAAATTGCCTTTGTGTGTGCAAATCCATGACTTTTGATGAGAGCAATGGGAGTGGTGTGATGAAATAGACCACGATTGAAGGATACAAGTGCCTATTTGAATTTAGCGTGGATCCAGGCGAGTGTTAGACCTGTGCATTTTAGAAATCGATCAAATAAATTTGGGAACGTAACCAAAATATAAGTTTGAGCACACAGGGGCCAATTAGGACCCACAAAGAGAGCTGCATCGGGTTAGATTAGAAAAACCAAGGGTAAAATACACCTGACTTGTTATTCTAGTGCATGAAATTGATTACTAGATCTAAGTAAGTCTCGACAGTCAATGGTGAATTTTCTAGCCAAAATTGATTCCACCAGGGTTTAATTTTTGATAGTCGTCGATCCCCAATAAGATTATCCCAGCCGTTGGATCCCTAGCCAATGAAAACTCATCAGACTCTGAGAATTGTTTAGGACTAGAGTCTATGTTATGGCTTGACATGATCTTGTCTGTCAATTTTCCATTGCATGATCAAGATCAATTATTTGTTGACATAAATATGACGTTTGTTGAGGAGGCACACTATAGGTATTTACTCCATTTGTGTGTGGATTTGAAAGGGGTTTTGTTAGCTATTTAAAGACACAAGTTTAAATTTGCGACCTTCAAACCTTAATTCTTGTTAATCATAGAGAGCCATGGACAATGATAGAAGGGGACACAATTGAGATAAGGGAAATAATGATGTGATTTATCATACGACCTGTGAGATCATCGAATAGACCTAGTGAGGTCACATAGTTAGGAAGGAGGTCAAACGCTGGTGATTGATACTGGATGAGAATTTTATTGCACAGTGAGCGATCTGAATCTTGAAGCACTGAATCCATTACAAGAACAATGAGGGAATGGAATCAGATTAGTTGTGTTCAAGGATGTGTTGTAGCGTCTACAACCACCCACCAAAATTTTTCCTTCACTTCGTTTTCGAGCATCCCTCCTCGAAATCATCGCAGCTATCCTGCATTGATCAGGTACTTATGTTTATTTGTTTTCATTTGTCGTTTAACAACTTGTGTTCACTCACTTGTCCCATCGGTTAACCACAAGCACATCCAACACTTGGTTCACATATGGTCAATCAAATTTCAGGAAAAATGTGCAAACCTGGAGGACAATCTTTCTTCCCCTTAGAAATTGCACAGAGCAGTCCAATAATTTCCCTGCACTCAGAAATTGCACATTGCAGGCTAGCCAACCTTGCTCTGAAAAATTGCACAGAGCAGGCCAATCGACATTGCTCTCAAAAAATGCGCAGTTCCATCTAGTTAGCACTTCTCTCCAGAATTGCGCAGATCAGGTCAGGCCAACTGTATTGCCCTCCAAAAATGCACAGAGAATCCCAGGCCAACTGCACTGTTCTCCAGAAATGCGCAAAACTGGCCAGCTACATTGTCCTCTGGAAATGCGTAAAACTAGCCAGCTGCACCATTCTCTAGAAATGCGCAAAACTGGCCTGCTGCATTGCTCTCAAGAAAAGCGCAGAGTAGCCTAACATCACTGCTCTGGAAATTTGCACAGAGTTCTCCATCCAACTAGGGCCACTTAGCCCAGAAACAACACAAAAGTTGCTCCTCAGTGGTTGTCCGTCGCATGTGTCACTAGATTGCTCGGTTCCCTCCAGAACTGCTCAATCCTTGCATTTCGGGCAACTTTTCCTGAAAAAAAGAAAAAATTAAAAAGTGAAAAAACATCCCTAGATTTTAGGGATCTATTTTTAGCAATAGGAGTTACATATAAAGTTGTTTTTAGAAACTCCCCGCCAAGTGTCACTCTTTCCTAGATTTGTGGCATGCACGTCATAAACCCTAATTTCACCAAATCTATTTAAATGATGCCTCAGAGAGCATTCTTCACATTCGATCTTGGAGCTCTAGCATTCCTAAGGAATCTAGGAACCTTCGGCTTAATTGGTGCAAATTTTCCAGGTAAGTTTTGCTTTTCATGCCTTTTGCCGTTTTTCCTGTCGCTTTTTAGTTTTCGGCTTGTATGAGTGCTTTTTCCTTGGTTTTATT
Organism: Pinus tabuliformis; assembly: GCA_031772625.1. Lineage (NCBI taxonomy): Eukaryota > Viridiplantae > Streptophyta > Pinopsida > Pinales > Pinaceae > Pinus > Pinus tabuliformis. Next base: position 472,834,005 of record CM062817.1, read on the forward strand.
GAATGACCACTGACGTCTCAATTTGTTTTAGCTTGTCGAAGTACTGTTTCAAGTTTTTCACTACCTTTCCTTAATGTTGTATGCATAACACTGTTTCTGCACTCATAGTCATTGTTGTGGCGACTCGCTTGATGAGCTTCTTGGTTTTTACGTCTGACTGATTTATGCACTTTCCTAAATTTCATGAACGTTGATTCACTCATATCTGCACCAACATTGCACACACATTTAGTCCTTCACATTTTCAGGTTGCCATTGGGCAGATCTGGGCTGTCTTGGCCCAGATCTTGTCTCTCCTAGCATGCTCTACGTGTCCCTGGCAGTCAAGGCTCCACCTTGCCTCTAGGAATTGTTCATAGGCTTCCCACACAAGCTCCCAACTATGCTCGGTGCAATACTAGAAGGAAGTGCTTAGTGCTGCCCACTGAAACTGTGCAATGCAAAGTTCTTGATAGCAACCCAACCTGAATGTTTTGTGCATTCCATAGTTCCAGTCAGTAGTCAACGTCACTGGACTACACATTGTGCAGTTCAAGTCGGCACCCATCCTCATTGGCAACTGAGACTATGCAATGGTAGTTTCAACGGACAGTCTCCTAGCTTCCCGGAGTTAATGCTGCACAATCTTTCCCAGCAGTCACCAGTTTGTTGCCCGAATGTTTCTTGAGTTGCTTGATGTTTTCAACTGACATTGTCTCGTTGTGAGTGTCTTCTTTATCTCCAGGTACCACAGGTTTTTGAGCATCTTCTCAGTAGTACAGGTATCATGGCCTCCAAGAGAGCTGGATCAAAAGAAACAGTTGAAAGCAGTACTGGGGATGTGGTTGAACAAGGGTCTATGAGCTTGCCCGTGTACACAAACACAAACTTGTTCATTGATAAAGACATCAAGATCACATGGAAAGACATCAATACTTGTTAAATTGGCAACAAGGGCCAAACTCCATGTGGGCCAGCTTATTTATGGCAGCTGATAATTTTATTGGATCCCTCTCGTCGAGAGGTGTAGGATTGATCCAAAGATCATCCAATTCCGATAAGTATTTATGGAGATATGAATTTATTTTGTTTATGTAATTATTATCAAGCCAACCAGCTCTTATGTAGGCTCTAGAAGCCCAAACGTCACTTTTCATCACTTACGTTTTAGTATAAATTGGCAAGGACTTGAAGTCATTTCACACATGTATTCTTGAGGTGATCTCCTCTCCACGTCTTGGGTTTTTGGAGAAGGAGAGAACACAGAATACGCTGGCCTAGATGATGCCCTAGCTCACACGCAGATGATGCCCTAAATTACAGTCAGTATGCAAACCTATACGCTGTTCATGATGAATCTCTATACACTGTTCAGGAAGTGAAACCATATGCCGTTCATGGAAACACTCCATACATATTCGCATGGCATTACGCTGGCCATACGCATAGCATTACACTGGCCATATAATATAAGCAGGTGGAAACATATATGCTGTCATACGCAGCACATGTATGTAGTTGAAAGAATCGCACATTATTGATGGATATATATACACGCAGGTGGAAACACATAAACTGTCATGCATAGCATAAACAATATATATATACGCTTCATGCTATATGGAACACAGTCATATAGACTATCATATTTATACACTTCATGTTGTATGGAACACAGTCATATAGACTGTCATATTTATACACTTCATGATGTATGGAACACAGTCACATACAATACACTGTTCAGAAGTAAAACACAGTTAAAGCATATGGAACTATGATGCTCATTGAAGACCTAGCCGCAGTCATAACCATAGCCACAAGACATAGCTACGATCTTCATGAAGCACCCATACACAGGTCAATGGGACTATACGGTGGTCAATGAAACAGTGATACCCTGTGTATTCAATAAAACATAGATACGCTATCATATATACTCAGGTAATGAATGCAACAATTATATATACGCTGGTCATTGAGATAGCTTACGCAACAAGATACACATATATATATGCTCAGGTAAATAAAACATATATACACTGACCTGTAGCCTAATACACAGGTCATAAACTAGCATGGAAGTGAAGCCGCAAATATACAAAGCTGTAGGTGACAACGTGGTAAATCCAAGGTTGTGAAAGAAGCAGTCTTTCTAAGCATATTGGACAGTGTAATACAATAATGATCTGAAGATGAAAATCTTGGACGAAGGGATTATGTTACAAACAACATCCTATGATATAAAACTCAATGTATTATGACAAGGGCAACATGATAATTATGCACATTAGCATGGGCAACAATATAATGATAACACACATCTGTAAGGACAGCAGCATGATGATGATGCATATTAGTATGGGTAGCATGATGAGATCATGAACATGAAGGGCAGCATGATAAGATCATGGACATGGGCAACATGGTGATTATCATGATTAGTGCAGCATGGTGCAGTATGCAGTGGTGCAGCAAGAGGACCAGATGCAACATGATGATAGGTGAAGGAGTCACCTTGAGAATCAGTTGAAGCAGAATGTCTTCAACTTATCTCATCGTTATACGAAATGATCTATGCTAGATCTAGATAAGTCAAAGTGTTGACTTTTATTGTAAATGTACTCTCTCTCTCTTTCTTTGCTGAACTTTGAATATAAAAGAAGATTTGATCAAAGGGTTTCCCCACACATTGTGGGGTTTGTCCCTGGCTTGCGCCACATCTTGTGTCCTCTTGTCTTGGCATGTCTTCTGTGATTTATATTTATGTTCTATCTACAATTTATCCTAATGCTGATGTGATTGCTAACTGTGAAAATTCAAATAAATTGCTCTAGCATAGAACATACCTAAACTTAACATGGTATCAGAGCTGAGGTGAAGACAATGCCCAAGCAAGAGTGAAAGAGCAATCACCAAAGACAGTTGGGACAAGTCAAAAGGATCAATGGGTTCCTCATAATTCACCCAGGGTGAAGTCGAAGCAGAGAATGGCGCAGCGAAAGTTTCTGATGGCCCATCTAAAGATCACTTCATTGGGAAGTTCGGATCTAAGGGTGGAAGGAAAGGTAGATGTATTGGTTATAAGTTCGGCCCTTATGCGAAGGAGTGTCCGAATGGCAGAGATGAAGATCATCTAGGACACAACCGAATCTTCAAGGAAGCAAGGAACCCCAGGAATGGAAGTCGAAAGTTTTTAAGGTGGCATTCGTCTATGGAAAGGTACGTGTTTGAAAATAGAATTTTCAAAAATGATTTTGAGTTCAGGGTTGCATTAAGTTACAAGAAGTTCACTAGGGGACCATGTCCATTGACACATAGCACTAGAGGTCTTTAAGTCAGATGGTGACAGGGAAGCCTGAATTCAAAAAGAGCATGAAAGTACATGTCTGAGATGTACCGAAGGAAAATCTTATAAGGGGACCATCCCCCTCATGCCACAAGTCCACAGGTTTGGATCAACCCGAGGAGTTTGATTCATGATCGGGAATCTCATGCATGCAGGTGATAGAGAGTCCTCTATGGCTTAAAGCAAGACACCTCGGGCATAGTATGAGAGGATCAACAGCTGTCTGATGAAGCTGAGATTCCCTAGGAGTGAAATCGATCCAAACCATCCGAACGTTGTGGATGACAGACCTCTCATACTGGCACCTATATCTGACAGGTGCAGATCCTCTCATTTGTAGAAGACAGAGGGAGTTGGATTTCGAATGTGGAAAGATAAATTGCAAGCCTGTGACTACCTCGAGGATCTCAACTTTCAAGAAGTTATATGGTAGTAATGTCGGACCAGATTTGGGAAATGCCTTTGAGTTTCATAAACTCATTCACGTTGATGTTCTTAGAGAACCTTCGTCCGGACACATGCGCTACAGTTAGCATGGTGAGCTCATATTTGGTTGAGCCTCACTAGATTGGTGCCAAGAATCTTCTGAGATGTCTTCAAGAAACAATCTCTCATGGATTGAGATACACTGCCGGAAATATGAAATTGCATGATTATCGAATGCTAATTGGGCAGGTAGTGTGGAGGATCACTGGAGCACTTCTTAGTGCCGTTTCTCTTTGGATTCTGCTTTGATATCATGGATGAGCAGGAAGCAGAAGTTGGTTGTTATAAGCACCGGCAGTACCAGATACATATCTACGAGTATGATCTGGTATGAAGCTGCCTGGTTGGGGAAGATCTTCAGTGAGATGTTTGTACACATGATGAATACCACTGTGATTCTCTGTAACAACCAGAGGTGGGACTCGATTATTGAGGAATCCCGTATTCGACGATTGCTCCAAAAGATAGACATCAGATACTACCTTATCTAGGATATGGTAAGTCAATGAGCAAGGAAGCTCCATCGCACTGAGATGATGTATAGGTCGCTAAAGTCCCAGAGGAAAGATCAAATCTGTGATTTTCCTGAACGATTTGGAGTCGTCAAGAGACCCTTGTACAAGGGTCCTGCATGTTGTATACATTGAGATCTGGGAGCTCTGTGGGCTTGCGGTTCTTATTGGAGCAACATACGACCACAGGGTGACTCACCCTCCCCCGGTGGTGCGTATTGGAACAAGATGATTCGCTCTCTTGTGGAATAGGATGATTCGCTCCTGTGTAGCAGGATGATTAGTTCTCCTGTGAGGCCTGGATTGATGTGTTCTCCATGGTGATTGTAGCATGATTGATGTTTTCTCCTGTGAGGACAGGATTGATTAGTTCTCCTGTCGAGGCATCCTACCCATGCAGTCTGGGACTGATGGGAAGTACCTCTCATCTGATCAATGAGCAGGGAAATGAAGTTAGGGACCATAGTAGTACTGATGGACGCATCGCTGTATCTATCGCACTCCTTATGCTAGGATGACCTCCATTGATCTGGGATCAATGATATTGGTCTGGGACCAGTGGTAGGAGTTGTACCTACTATGACGCTAACTTCGGGTTGGTTGAGACTGGTCTGGGACCAGTGGTACATACTCTAAGACTGACTTCGTGTCAGTGCAGGACTGGTCTGGGACCAGTGAGAGTGGTACATACTATGACGCTAACTTCGGGTCGGTTGATACTGGTCTGGGACCAGTGGTACACTCTCTGAGCCTGCGATACTGGTCTGGGACCAGTGGTACATACTCCGAGACTGACTTTGTGTTAGTGCAGGATTGGTCTGGGACCAGTGAGAGTGGTACATACTATGATGCTGACTTCGGGTCAGTTGAGACTGGTCTGGGACCAGTGGTACACTCTCTGAGACTACGATACTAGTCTAGGACCAGTGGTAAGAGTGGTACCCACTATGACGCTGACTTTGGGTCAGTTGAGACTGGTCTGGGACTAGTGGTACGCACTCTGAGACTGAATTTGGGTCAGTGGAGAATGGTATGAGACATTCTCGATCAATTCTTCTTCTTCATAGATCAGCAGAGCTAGTTGAGCAGAGCCAGAGCCAGTAGAGCCAACAGAGCTGAGTAGAGCTAACAGAGCCAACAGAGTTGAGCAGAGCTAAGAAAAACTAGTAGAGCCAGCAGAGCTGAGCAGGGCTAGTAGAGCCAGCAGAGCTGGGCAAAGCAGTGCAGGGCATTGATGGAAAAGATAGTACAGTCAGACTTATGGATCAATGGATGGAGTTCTCCCTAGTTGAGAGGGAGTGTTAAATTGGAAACTACGGCCAAACTCCATGTGGGTCAGCTTATTTATGGCAGCTGATATTTTATTGGATCCCTCTCGTCGAGAGGTGTAGGATTGATCCAAAGATCATCCGATTCCGATAAGTATTTATGGAGACATGAATTTATTTTGTTTATGTAATTATTATCAAGCCGACCAGCTCTTATGTAGGCTCTAGAAGCCCAAACGTCATGTTTATTCATCACTTACATTTTAGTATAAATTGGCAAGGACTTGAAGTCATTTCACACATGTATTCTTGAGGTGATCTCCTCTCCACGTCTTGGGTTTTTTGAGAAGCAGAGAACATAGAATATGCTGGCCTAGATGATGCCCTAGCTCACACGTAGATGATGCCCTAAATTACAGTCAGTACGCCGTTCATGGAAACACTTCATACATATTCGCATGGCATTACGCTGGCCATACGCATAGCATTATGCTGGCCATATAATATAAGTGAAACCCTACGCCGTTCATGGAAACACTTCATACATATTCGCATGGCATTACGCTGGCCATACGCATAGCATTATGCTGGCCATATAATATACGCAGGTGGAAACATATATGTTGTCATACGCAACAAATGTATGTGGTCGAAGGAATCACACATTATTCATGGATATATATACACGCAGGTGGAAACACATAAACTGTCATGCACAACATAAGCAATATATATATATATATATATATATATATATATATATATATATATATATATATATATATATATATATATATATATATATATATATATATATATATTCTTCATGCTGTATGGAACAGAGTCATATAGACTGTCATATTTATACACTTCATGCTGTATGGAACACAGTCATATAGACTGTCATATTTATACACTTCATGATGTATGGAACGCAGTCACATACAATACACTATCCATAAGTAAAACGCAGTCAAAGCATATGGAACTATGCTGCTCATTGAAGACCTAGCCGCAGTCATAACCATAGCCGCAGGACCTAGCTACGATCTTCATGAAGCACCCATACGCAGGTCAATGGGACTATACGGTGGTCAATGAAACAATGATACCCTTTGTATTCAATAAAACATAGATACGCTGTCATGAATATCATGCAATCATATATACTCAGGCAATGAACAGAGCAATTATATATATGCTAGTCATTGAGATAGCTTACGCAACAAGATACACACACACACACACACACACACACACACACACACACACACACACATATATATATATATATGCTCAGGTAAATAAAACATATATACGCAAACCTGTAGCATAATACGCAAGTCATAAACTAGCATGGAAGTGAAGCCACAGATATACAAAGCTGTAGGTGACAGCGTGGTAAATCCAAGGTTGTGAAAGAAGCAATCTTTCTAATCATATTGGATAGTGTAATACAATAGTGATATGAAGATGAAAATCTTGGATGAAGGGATTACGTTACACACAACATCCTGAGATATAAAACTCAATGTATTATGACAAGGGTAGCATGATAATTATGCACATCAGCATGGGCAGCAACATAATGATAACACACATTTGTAAGGACAACAACATGATGATGATGCATATTAGTATGGGCAGCATGATAAGATCATGAACATGAAGGGCAGCATGATAAGATCATGGACATGGGCAGCATGGTGATTATCATGATTAGTGCAGCATGGTGCAGTATGCAGTGGTGCAGCAAGAGGACCAGATGCAGCACAATGATAGGTGAAGGAGTCACCTTGAGAATTAGTTGAAGCAGAATGTCTTCAACTGATCTCATCGTTATACGAAATTATCTATGCTAGATCTAGATAAGTCAAAGTGTTGACTTCTGTTGTAAATGTACTCTCTCTCTCTTTCTCTGCTAAACTTTGAAGAAAAGAAGATTTGATCAATGGGTTTCCCCACACATTGTGGGGTTTGTCCCTGGCTTGCGCCACATCTTGTGTCCTCTTGTGTTGGCATGTCTTCTGTGATTTATATTTATGTTCTATCTGCAGTTTATCTTAATGTTGATGTGATTGCTAACTGTGAAAATTCAAATAAATTGCTCTAACATAGAACATACCTAAACTTAACAATACTATCTTCTCAGGTAGCGTTAAGGAGAACATGGAGAACTGATAAGTCTATGTAAACATCCATGAGTCAGGATTGTATAAGGTTGCATGTAGGTTTCCCGTGTTCCTATGCACAGATGTGATCCACTGGATTGTCTCACACACTGATCCTAAGACGATGATACTGAGCAGTGCCAGTGGAGAAAAGCTTGCTTCCTTTAGGATGAAAGATTATCAACAGATGTATCATTTTCCACTGTCGATGAGCAAGATGGATGCACCGTTCTACACTCTTAACAACAGCATGAGCACGAGAGACATATTGAAGCGTTGGGTAAGGGAGCCAACAAAGTTCAGGATGACACCCAACCAGATGTATAGGACGAATACACTTAGGAAGGCTTACCAATTCTTGGTCATCTTTGCATGCCGCTTGTATGACCAAGGGAGTACACAGACCTTCCTACAAAGTTGGGTTGCTATGTTTGATCAACTGGCAAGTGAAGGAAAACTATTCAATTGGTTGGACATGTTGGCTCTCCAGTTGAAAGTGCATGTATCCAATGCCCGGAGTTTGCCCAAGGATCAACAAGAAATATTCTTCATGTCTGCCTACTTGCTCGATGCAATCTATGCCTGTCAACAGTTTCTTGGCATGGGTTGGGCATGGACACCTTCAGAGAGTGTTGTGAACGTATATTGCAAGTTTCTCTCAGACTACAACTACCGAGGAGTAATGGCTAGAATATCTGACCATTTCATCGCCCCTTTGTACACGATGATCTTTGAACAAGATCCACCCTGCATGTCCTAGGAAACAATGGAGGCATTGCTGAACATTGCAGATTGGTATGTCTCACATGGTGGAACCTTCATCAGGATGTACAACATGGAGAAAGATCTACATGTGTTGCCGAGGTTTTCCATAGACAAGTTGGTCATGTAGGAGGTTGCATACCGCATCTCGACAGGGTTATCAGCTGGAATTCATAGGAATAAGAAGGCACCATGGCCTACGCTTCCTATGCGAATTGGGTTGTACGCGATTGAGAGTTTGAAAAAAGCGGATGTCGAGGTCAGAGACTTCAAGAAGTTTAAGTTCGGCACCAAGAGTTTCAATACGTACGATCCACATAGTTTATTCAGGGACAACTGTGCAAGGATGTACTATTTTTGGATCCACGGGGTGTGTCATTGGACAGAGGAAGAGCCATGGAGATATTGTTATAACTATTCTAAGCTCAATGAACCAGTCATCATGGAAGTAGAGTGGCTAACAACACTCAAGGTAGCAACACCACAGGGAGTAGCAACAAGAACAACAACAACAAGTAGCAAACCTGTGCAAGACAAAGGCAAGAGGAAGATTGTCGAAAGCACAGAGACGGAGCAAAGCTACAAGTTTAAGGAAGACCCACTTGTGGAAAAGGTAGCTTTGGAGATAGATGCAAAGAGGTGACAACACGACCGAAGGATAACACAAAGAAAGAGGGAGAAGCAAAGACTGGAATATGAAGAGAGGAAGTTGCAGGAAGTCTAGCAGAAGCTCAAAGAAGAACAAGAGCTGTGCAGAAGAGAGAAGGAAGTGGGACATGAACAGGAATAGGAACAAGAACAGGAGGAAGTGCAAGGCGCACAGACAATGCAAACTGCGCCGATACAGGTTGAAGACTCTGAACCAACAACAAATTAGGAACAGGGTGATCAGTTGCAGGAACAAGAACTTTCTCTGTACGATGAACCGATAGTAGAACAAATGGACATGGAGATGGAGCAACCGTAACAGGATCAATACATCGACCTCATGCCAAAATCAACCGAGGTCACTCCACATGCTTGATCATCTCCAAAAACAAAGAAAGTATCCAACAAATAAGAGGATACCATTCTCCTTAAGGATAATCCGAGAACATATGTGTACAACATAACCTATGATGAGTCACAACGCAGAGTTGTATAAACACATAGAGAGTACACCCAGGATGAGCATTCACCTGTGCACTTTGAAGAACGGGTGATTGTGTCAGATGTGCGAAGATATACAACTGCCTTGGTCAATGCTACAAAGGCCTTTCCGAATCCATGAGCTTGAGTGTTAAGTTCTTGATAGAAAAAAATGAGCACATGGATAAGGAGTTGCAAGCAACCAGGCAGAGAGAGGAATAATCAACAGGATCCGCTAGAGCAGAGATGAACAACTCCATACTCACTGAAGTATCGGCTCTTGAGAAAGTCACACAGAGACTGTATGACAGATTTGTCATTGTGCACAAGGTAGTTGCCCACCTACATGATCATCAACAACGTTGTACCAAGATAGCGTGAACTCTCACACATATACATGCCGCAGTTAATCATGTATAAACATGGACAATGAGGTACAAGGGAGCCCTGCTTCACTTGCACAAGATGATGAAGCCGCAGGTAGATTTGGACAAAGCACACATCCAGAGTTTGATCCGAAACTATGAGGAACTCTCACCTCTCATCACCAATGTTGAGGCTTCGTATGCACGGTTGTACAGGAGTTTGGATGTCATGTGAGAAGGTATAGCACCCTGTCGATTGGTACAGTCATTGAGGCCAAAGAGAAAAATCAAGTCAGACTAGAGCTCAACGTGTACTTTGATCAGTTGATGCTCACAACCACCAGCGCAGATTTACAAGTCAGCGTAGATAACATGCATATGTACATCGTCGGTCCGACCTTGCTCAGGACTAAGCTGCGCATGTTACATGACGAGTTGGACAAAGGTTCCAAATCAGTATACTTGGAAGCAATGGATGAAAGAGTTCGTTTCTAGAAATACATCATCAAGGAGCACACAAACACCATTGCACATTACCAAGCATGGCATTAGTTCATCACTGAGGATCACGGGGAGGAGGTTGATGAGTTGGTCTTCCCACAACTGTCCGAGTCTTAGTGTTGTCTTGTTTGGCTGACTCAAGCCAATTTTTTCCCACATTGGTATATGTGGAGAATGTATCATTTTTGTAAACATGATGTGAAGTGAAAATTCCAAGTGCCATTAGTGGAATTCAAACAGTCATATGTAATATAGAGAGTTATGTAATGAAGTTTGAAGAGTCATGAGGGTAGTCCAAGAGTCACAAAGGGGAATGTCATGGGTCAACCCACCCTTTGTTATAAATAGAACCTCATAACTCATAGAACAGGCTTTTGGGAGCCAATATTTTTCTAGGCATTTCTTAGAGAGGGCTTGGAGAGTATTGTGACGAGCCTTGGCTTCTCCATAATGAAGAGCGAGTACGTCCCTTTGGAGGAGCAGGCGGTGTTGACTGTAACATTCCACTATTGGGGCTAGTGGCTGTCATGGTTGTATGTATGGATGGAACTTTCACTTTATATAATATAACAGAACCAACACGTTTCATGCATATGTTGTTATTGTAGTTCGACTATTCTAATTACTTTAGCAATGTATGTAGTTTTAACCTACGCATTTGTGTATGGACTATTCCATATGTGATTGTATGAATTTTATTTAAGCGTGCTGTTGGTTTAACTCATCACTTTGTATTTTCATCTATTCTTCTTTCCAGTTTGTGATGTGATTCAACTAGTGTGTTCCTTTTAGACTGCCTACTATTACAGGCTTCTAAGGGATACACTTCTTTTCCCCCTTTGTGCATTAGAACCTCCCCATGCACTTGCTTTCGACAAGGATATCTTGCTTACCTCTGCGCGCTATCACAATCAATGCATAACTTTACTACCCATTACTGGGAATCCTACTCCAAACAGTCTGAGGTCTAGTTGGGAATTCTTACCGGGGAGATCCCCTGACATGTTGGCAGGCCCAACAATATCAACAGGATGGAATTATGAGAGTAGCCAAAAGGGATGCATCATTGAATTATCTTCAACCTTTGGGACTTTTTCGATAAGGCAATGGCAGCAGAAGAAACTACAACAAACATGAAATGTTTTTCTTTCTGGGCTTGTTAGTTGACAGAAGTTCCCAAGGCTTATTGGATTGGGCTGGAAAAGTTGTTTTACTAAATCTTGTTGTCGTTCGATGATTGATGGCCCATAGATGGGAAAAAAATATAGGAAAATGTTTGTTAGTTAGTGTGACTTCCAAATGACTGTCGAATTAGCGTTAGAAAGGTTTGTATGCACTAAGACTTCATTAACCCTTATGGACGATGGATGATATGTAGAAAAGGGTTGACGAGAATGATTACGATCATTGTCAACTCATGAAAGGCTGGGAAAAGTCTGAAATTGGTTAAGTGTTTGTTTGTTGAGCCTTTATCATTGTGCTAGAAACTTGCCGCTCTGCTCCATCTAGTTAACCTACAAATGAAGTTGATCTAGTTGTTTTGCACAATCTAATGCATACACAGGTATGCTTCGACACCAAGAGGAATTTATTTTTAACGCTATTTCTAAAATAAAATGAAATTAACAATTACACAATTCTGCATAGATTTCCTTCATATGTCAGAATCAATATCTCATTCTATGTCTCTCTCTCTCTCTCTCTCTTTGTATTTTTTTTTAATTACATATGTGTTGATGGTGTTGGACCCGCCAACATGTTAGGGGATCTCCCCGATAAGAAGTCCCAATTAGACCTCAGACCATTTGGTGTAGGAGTCCCAACACTGGGTCATATGGTAATGCCTTGACCGCAATTTTTCACAGAGGCAAGTAAGATAACTCTGTTGGTAGCAAGGGTGTGACATATGCAGTGAGCCAAGGAAGGTGCATGATATGTTCTAACACACGGGGGTTGAGATAACTGCGCCCCTTGATCTGTGATAGCATGGAGTTAAGGAGGGAACACACGAGCAAAGATGCATCACAACATGGAAGGAAAGTTAGCTAGCAATCCAAAGTGACGGTTAAACCAACAACACATTTTAGAAAGATTCATACATACATACATAGAAAGCTATACATGCATGCGTAAGAAAATAGATACATATATCATTTATAGTAAACTAGATAACATAGAATACAATACAACATATGCATGAAATGTGCTGCCTCTTGTTATATTAAGAAGTGTAAGTTTCAATCATACAATACATCCATGTCCAAACGCTAGTTCCGACAGCGACACGTTACAACCACAACCGCCTGCTCCTCCAAAGAGATGTACTAGCTCTGCATAGTGGAGAAGCCAAGGCTCGTTACAATACTGTCCAATCTCTCTCCAAGATAGTCTTATCGAAAGCTTGGATGACCAAAAGGCCATACAATGAGTTATGAGGGACTATTTATAGCAAAGGGTGGGGTGACCCTTGACATTCCCCTTTGTGACAATTCATCTACCCTCATGACTCTTCATCTACTCTATGACTGTTACATCCAACTATTGACACTTGAACTTACACTTGACAAGACATTACATTACAATGCACATGTACCCATAGGAGACAAAATGGCTTGAGCAAGCAATGCTAGACATCACTATGACTCGGACAACTATTGGAAGACCAACTCTTCGACATCTTCATTGTGGTTGATAGTAGCATACTGATGCCAATATCGGTAGTCTGTGATGGTGTCCGTGTGCTCCAAGGTGACATCTTTCTAGAACTTGACACTTGCCTCCATAGCATCCGGGTATACTGCTCGGGCTCCTCTGTCCAACTCATATGAAAGCATGCACATCATTGTTGTAAGGACCATTTCTATACTATATATTTTTCTTTTTTTCTTTTTAAAATAAATCACAATAAAATACAACCAAAAGAGAAAAACATTGGGAATTCAAACTTATTCAACACTTTCTAAAACATTCCTGAATCTCATTTCACTGAACATATCATAAAATTTACACATATTTAACTAAGGCCACAAAGAAATCACACAAAATAATATTGAAACACATATGTACCGTTCACCAGAAGATGAGACTCCACTTGATTTGTCGTTACTTGTCTTACCTTATTGTCGGTCACCTCCGAGAGTGAATGACGACGTACTTGATCTGAATGCGATGACCCACCGGTTAACCTCCCAGCCTACTCCTTGGGTACTATTCTTCCCCGCGGACCCCCGAGCTGCAATGGAGTTGTACAATGGAGGAATGCAATAGCTGGTAGAGGAGAGCACTCCTTGGCTCAAAAGTTCCCTCTCTAAAATCCTCTACCTCATAAACTCACTATAGTTTCGTAATCACTGCTCTGACATAGCCTCATCCATCCAACAATAGGGTTCCCAAAAGTCCCCTCTCCCATGGCTTGCCCATTCTTTTATAGGAGTCCTCATAGGTGAGACTTGGCATGTCATGCATAATTAATTATTTTTTTATAATTCAATTGTTTGATTATTCACCCACCCACATGTCACTCTCTCATCAAGGGTCTCCAAAATTATTTACTTAAATTTTAATTTAAAACTAATATTTTCCTCACCTCAACAAGATTCCTATTTCTTCTCCTAGTTGCCTCTTGACCCCCCTTGTTACTCCTTAATTTGTGTTCATTACTAAAGTCAATTAATGAGTCAAGATTTTATCCCCTATCTACTCCCTAATTTGACTCAAATTATCTCTTAGATGGATATTCTTATGTTGGTTGTTGCCACATGGAGGTTCTCTACATTTCTCTAAAATTTAATTTATTAATCTTATTTTATTTCACCATCCTCTTCTCTTAATTAGGTTTAACTATTTTAGGATTAATCTTTATCCTTACAATTATGTCCCTCTTTCGCCTTTTTACCTAATTAAACTACATAATCTACCTAATATTTTCCAACATGGGAAGGGTAGATTTTTTAAGGTAACCTATTTTATTTCTTCTCATGATCCTCTTAACCCAAGTTTTATTTTTGGTTTAATTACCTCGGTTTCTAACATCATTTACCCTTAATGTAAATTTACCTAGTTTTAATTTCTTGATTATATTTATCAATTAATTTATTTTTAATGATTCCAAGGGTGCCAAGTTTGGTCGAGCCCTTCAAGAACTTCCTTTGAAGTTCAAAGGGTGCCACGCCTAATAGTTTATTTGTGATGCTAGGGGTGCCAAGTTGGTCGTGCCCTTCAAGAAATTCCCTTGAAGTTCCAAGGGTGCCACACCGCTTTCCCTTCAAGAATTCAGTGACTACGAGGGGAAAGTATAGGTGCAATGACATATACCACTATCATCTCTTATGTTGCCTGCTATAGTGAGACTAATGGTGTCGGGGATCAAGGAATTCGCCTTGATGCGCGCCCCCCGGTAAAATCCTCATGAGCGACCAAACTTTGGGACCTGCCCTCATGACATCGTGATCTTCAAGGCGAAGGTGTTTCAGCCTTTCCAGCCCAAGTCACGGCGGGAGTGCTAGTGGGTGAGATCAGGAACACTGTCCCACCCCTCCCATGTAGTTCCATCCACTTGTACAACCCCATCCCGCATATGTGAGTCATTCGATCAAGCAACTAATCTGTGCCTGCAACCATTAACATATCATCAGAATATAGATAAACATATATAGCAGGTTTCAAAATTGACTTAGAATTTCAAAGATAAAATAATATAAATTTTCATCAAACCAGGTGTCAACAACTCGTCATATGCGAGTGCCTCTGATGGTTTCCTGCCATACTCAATAATCACCAGTAACAAGGTTTCTCAGTGTTAGTCATTGTCATAATAGCATCATTAATCTCATCTAGTCATTCACATTATTGCTCATTGTGAACCAAAACTAATGCAAGTAGGTAACATGGGGGCACATCCATCATGGTTATTATCATCATAACATCAATGGAAACATACCTATCCATCAAAGCTATCATCATCATGATATCAGTAGAGAGCATACATAGCCTTTACTGCTATCATCATCATAAATTCAATAGAGACCAAACATAACCATTTATGCTACAATCATCATAGTATCAATAGAGAACATTCATAACCATTAATGCTACAATCATCATAATACCAATAAATACATACATAACCATTAAAGCTATCTTCATCATAATATCAATGGAGAACATACATAAAAATCACAACCACTAATAATAGACTCATATGTCCAGATCCTCAAAGAATAAAGTGTGGGCCTTAGGGCTAAATAAATGTTAATGACATATCATTGCCAGTTAACTAGAGCGGGGCACTACATACACCCCCTCTTAATAATGGTCTTCATGTCGAAGTCCTTGGAATAGGTAAGGAAAATGGTGACGCATCTCTTCTGTGTCCTCCAAAGTAGCTCAATTGGGACTATAGTTGTCGCACTAGACCTTAACCTGGTCCACTAACAATCGTCTAAGTTGCAAAGTTCATTGATCCAATATGTGAATTGTTCGCCCTCGTCCGAAACCTGAAATGACCAAAGTTAATAACATGCGAAGGATCCTGCAATATAATGACGCAAAACAGAAACATGAAACACATCATGCATACGCGCTAAAGATGGAGGTAAGGCAAGCCTATATGCCACCGACCCTTTCCTTTCTAAGATTTCAAAAGGTCCCACAATGAAGTCCATTGATGTAACTTCCCATTTAGATTTTGGTATCTCATGGGGTTTCAATAACCCTGTTGGATGTCTATGTTCAGCTTTTACTCGTTGACACTCTAAGCACCTTGCTACCCAGTTCACGATGTCCTTCTTCATCCCTTTCCAAAAGAAGAGTGGTTTCAGGTCTGCACTCATCTTCTTAACAGCAGGGTGTGCCATGTATACTATGCGATATGCTTCATTCATGATTAACTGGCGTATATCTTCATTCGGTGGTACATATATCCTTCCCCAAAATCGTAGTAGCCCATCGTTATCAAGGGATCATTCTTCATATTTTGGGACCCTCATTTCATCCTCCCTCAAACTTTTGTTAACCTCCTGATACCAGGTGTCTTTAAATTGTAAATGAAGCAGTTTCTCCCTCAAATTTGTCTTTAAGGGAATCACTGAAAATATCTGAGGCCTCCTACTTAAAGCATAAACCACCCTATTTATCGTTCATTTTATGTAAGTGATATCAAAATCATATTTACTAATTAGCTCAGACCATCGTCTTTGTCTTGCATTTAAGTGGTCTTGAGGGAATATGCGTTGTAGCCCACCATGGTCAGTCCTAAGATCAAACTTCCTTCCTAAAAGGTAGTGTCTCCAATATTTTGTGCATAAACAATTGCTGCCATTTGTAGATCATGGGTTGCGTAGTTTTCTTTGTGGTTTCTAAGTTTCCTTGATGCATAAGCTATGACTCTTCCTTCTTGCATCAACACACAACCCAACCCTTCCTCGGAGGCATCAGTACAAACCAAAAATTTCTTATTCCATATCCGGCACCTTCAAAGTTGGTGTTGTCGTTAATAACACCTTTAACCTTTGAAATATCTCTTCACATTTTTCAGTCCAAATGAATTTTTTGTTCTTTCTTTGGAGCTTGGTAATATACTTCCAAAGGAACAATTTATGTATTTATAGGTTCTTGATTATATAATTCACCTATCAATTTCAAATATTCCTATAAGATTTAATCAAAAGAATACATTCAATCTACTCAGCATAGTAGGCTTAGACTACATTATGTCATGTAAATGGTAGGGTGGTTGGTAGCATTATCATAACATAAACTGAGATTGTCAATAGTAAAAAGAGAGAGAGAGTAAGTTTCTAATGTTTTATGATTTTAATAATGGAAGTACCAAAAACCCTAATATTAATACTAAGATTAGGTAAATATTGTGTTATATAACATACCACTAGAATAGGGTAATTATTATATTACATGCATGTATGATAGGGATACCAATTCGAAGCAATAATTAATCTGGGCTTACATTAATGATATAATATATAAGTTATTATATAGATAAAAGTGTATGATATGACACAATGATATACTTTGGTATATAAGATATCTAAGAAAAAGTATTAATAATGAAATCATATATAATAATAAATTCCATTATTTATATGGAAAAATAATTAAATAATGAAAATAATGTAATGGTTCTCACAATGTTAAACTAGCACAACCAAGAAGCGTAAATGAATAGAATAATGCAAGAGAGTTATTATTTACGTTTAGGTAAAGCATATTTACCCATAGTTATTGCCCACCATTATTCATTTTTTTTTTAACAAACGGAAACACGTGGAGAGGCTCGCTGTATTATGACTTGTGTTAACACACTGAACAATGAAGAAATGATTCTTAGTTGGATCTGTAATTGAAGACATGGACATGCCCCTCGTTCAGTTCCAACTAAAGTTTCATTTATGCGTAGATACAAAGGTTATAGAGGTTAATAAAGCCCAAAACAAAAATTCAAACCCTAGATGGTGGCTACTGCAAAAAAAAGAAAAAAAAGATGAGATATATATAAAATCCTCATTGTAATGGCCCTGACGATGGCTATAATGCAGCCATTTCCATTTGCTTCGCTTGATTTTCGATCAGACGATGCAAGCAAGAGAAAAGCGAGGCTATTGCGATCACTTTAGCTTCAAGGAGGAGCTGCTAACCAAGACAGTTGCATTGTGACCAGAAAAGCCATTGCTTATAACGGCATTCCCGAGATCGTAAAAAAAACTGCGTAATCAGGGCCAAATTAGAGAGGCACTATGATTTTTAGGTAAATCAATCCATGCCCACATGAATAAAAATGGAATTGTGCCAATCAGATTTCTGACCAACACCCTTATGAACATGTATGCGAAGTTGGGGAGCTTGGCAGACGCACATGAATCGTTCGACGAAATGCTTTATCGAGATGTCTGCTCTAGGAATACACTAATCACATCATATTCTCCCCACAGGCTGGCAAAAGAAGCATTGAAACTCTTTCACCCGATGCAGAGATCGATTTTCCGGCTTGACCACTTCACTTATGCCAACGTTCTCTCGGTTTGTGCTAAGCTGGGAGCTCTAGAACAGGGCATCGAGATTCACCAAGAAATAGTTAGAAGCTAGTGCCAGATTGATGGTTTTGTAGAGAGTGCCCTAGTGGATTTGTATGCAAAGTGTGGGAGAATAGACAAGGCTCGAGAATTGTTTGACAGAATGTCTAAACGAGACAGTCTTGTGGAACATCATGATATCTGCGTATGGAAAGAAGGGACTTGCTGATAAAGCTTTCAATCTTTTCATTCTCTCTAAACCATGCATTGGCTCTCTTCCAGCTTTTTCATTCTTCAAAACCTTCAGAATGATTTTCCTCAAAACCTCATCCGTCATCGATTCCAACTCCTCTGCGTCCTGTGCAAATCATGGTTTCCATCCTGTATAACAGTTTCCGGCCCAGTTTCCAATCCTGTACCCTTTTTATTTCCACTATCCATCATTGCCTTATCTTGAGCAGTTTCCAAATGCTTTGGTGACACAAATTCCAAAGCATTTGTATTTGAAACCTGCTCTTCTGATTCATTTTCAGTTTCTCTAAGTTAGCTTGATTTATGGTCTTTCCCACAAACTATGACAGGCATCACTCGGCAACACATCGGACAACACCTGGTAATTTTAACTTTTGATATGAAGTTAACCATATACTGCTCCAACAGAGGGGCCTTATGCCTAATTTTTCAACCAAATACACCTGGTATGCATTGAAACGAGGGGAAAAATTCAAATTTAGTTTCTGGAGGACCTCGATGGAAACCGGGTTCTTGGTACAACCTCTGTCTACAATCAAAGTGCAACACTTACCTCCCACTTCGTACTTGATCTTCAAGATACTCTTACACTGAGCTCGTTCCTTTTAATATGCTTCTTGGGTTGCAGCAACACTTTCTGTAGCATCAAATTCTCTCTGTGCTCAGCCTCCACTAGGAAAGCTTCTTTCACAAACACTAACTCTACTGTGTCTGTAATGTGCGTGCTTGCATCTTGCCTTTGGCACTTATTCAACCTCTCTAGACACTCATATGATCATATCTCAGTGTCCTTGTTCTCCACATTCAGAATAGGTTCCAATGAATCTACCCTTCTGCCTCTTCCTCTCATTGAGCTCTTTCCTCTATCAGCGTCAAATCTTTCTCCAGTAAATTGATTCATAGTCTACTATCTTCATATCTCCTCTCTCTGGACTGTTCTCTTTCAGCCACTTGACTTCTTATTTCTTTCAAACTCTATTGCTTCCTAGCCAACTTCTCTTCAACCCTCGAGGCTAGTAGATAGGTCTCATCTAACAACAAACTCATCTTCAATGGCAGAGCATAGTCCATTCACATACTGGGCAATAAATTCAAGGCTCTTCTCATTCTGGATGGCGAGAAAAACTCTTTTGTGTAGTCCTTTACCAACATCTCCATCTTCTTCAAATCTTGCAACCTCGCTAGTAAATTTAGCAATTAATCGACACAAGCATCCAGTCCCGAATCCGAATTTTCTTTTCCTTTCTTCTGTTGATCCAACCAAAATTATTCCACCATAACGATGCATGGCTCTTCACATGGAAACCTTGCTTTCTGGGGATCCTCAATCAAGCTAGTTCCGTGATTGATCATCCTTCTCCTGTACTCAAGACTTATAAAATTGGATTTGTTGTACTGATTAGTTCTGTGCTTGTCTGGGGAGCTTGGAAATATATATTCTGCAATGACCAGGTTGGAGATGAAGAAATTTACAAGGAAAATTATAAAATTTCCAACTCCAAAACCTTAGATGCGAAGAATATGACAGGCACGCTGCACAAGCTTCCCACTTGCACAGTGTAAATAGCTCTTGAGGGACAAACTAGTAAGCATAAGCACTTAGAGTTGGCTAAGTCGCCACAATAGGGGGAGGTGCTCTTCTGTCAAAATCACCCAAGACTTGTACCTAGCATCATTTGCTTATTGATGCCTTAAGGGGAATTGAACCTTGGTTGGTGCTTGACATACTGCCATCTCCAGTGCTGAACCATGACCTCATTCGCAAAACAATTGAAATTAGTAAGACGGTGAATTTTATCTTAGATTAGTGATCCATTTGTGCAGACATAGGTTGTTTTCAATGTTTACTTGAGCACTTTCTGATTTTTTAATCTACTTTGCTGCATTTTTTTTTTGAATTGTTATTGGATGACATTTGTAACATTGCATATGCTCCGCAAGGTTTCTGCTGCAGGAGAATCCCTGATCCACTGGCAGTCATGCATAATAAAAAACACATGTTTAAATCCAGGCATCCATCTGTGTTTACTTAACTTTGTTGTTTCTGCTCGAGTTTTCTAATCTGGACAATCTCCGCGAGATTTATGTGAGCCCACAAGAGGTCGCACTTGTTTTCACTGACTTTGACTTTAGGAAAGGAAATTTTTGGACAGATCTGACAAGAAAGGCGTGGACCCATGGTGGAAAGTAAAACAAGTCCAGCCTCTAGCAGATATGACAGGTAGCTGTTGGTGCATTGCTGGGAAGGGAATAAAGACAAAATGAGACAGCAAAAAGAGGATCGAGATTGCTTGAGTTATGGCTTGTTGAATGATGGCATGGAAAGTCAGGACCTAGTTGGAAGTGAGCAAGTTGCATGCACTAAAGGAGAATGAAGTTCTCTGAGTGGAGAATCACTAAACTGTGATTCAATTGAGAAAATCATTTACAGCTGAGGCTGATAATTGAGGAAGAGCATTGGAGCAGGGGAAAGGGAAGCCCGCTGGGATATACGAGAGGAAAATTTGCTGGTGAAAGGGGATCATTAAAAAGGCAGCAGAAATCATTGGCAGGGAGGAGCGAATTCCGGGGTTGCAATTGAGAAGACTCGTGGGCAGACAACAGTGAACTCCTGTGTCGTTGAGCGATTGAAGAGTTGCTGGGCATTAATCCACTGATTAGAAGAGA
Organism: Pinus tabuliformis; assembly: GCA_031772625.1. Lineage (NCBI taxonomy): Eukaryota > Viridiplantae > Streptophyta > Pinopsida > Pinales > Pinaceae > Pinus > Pinus tabuliformis. Next base: position 472,855,472 of record CM062817.1, read on the forward strand.
ATGAGAACAAGGAAATCAAATTTCCTACGAGAGATCGAATTTCCCTGCAGACGCTGGCAGAGCAGGGGTGAAATTTTGTTTTAAACGTCAAGTTCTTTGAGGATGACTCAGATTCCCTGAGGCAGCTGGTGTATGGCAGAGCTGGGCATTGATCGAAGGTAATTGCAAAGAAGAGATCACATTTCTTATGAGAGATCCACATCTATGGTGAAAAAGATTGAAATCAATTGTTGGAAATAAGTATATAGCCATTTCATAATTTCAATTTTCTATTTTGAATTCTCTCATGCAAATAAATTGAAATTGTTGTTGTTGTTTCGATCTCCATTCTGTTGGCTATTGCACTGGTTCTTTGTTGGGTCCCTATAATACTAGTGATTACCCCATTACTATTGTAGTTGCATCCCTTATTAATATTTTTGTGCCCCTATTATCCCCATATTGTTATTACTGTTCCCCATAGAATCCCTCTATTGTTATTTTTGTGGCTTTATATTATTATTGTTAGGTCGGCTGGGTTATATTGTGACTCCTTAGACTCCTATATATAGAAAGGAGGTTTTGTCATTTGAATCATTGAAAAATTGTTCACTTATGTAATGTAAAGGAGGTTGCCCCCTCGAAGAGGCTGAATTCTAAGGCGTTGATCTATCTTTTCTATATTTTTTTGAGCTGGTTTCATAACATTTGGTATCAGAGCTTTGGATTCTAGGGTTTCGCTGCTCCAAATAGGTCATCGTGGAATTTTCGCTATAAATTTTTTTCTACGACGTTTCAGAAGCTAAAAAAAAACCCATTTGAGAAGACATCGTGCTGAACCTCGGATCCGAATTTCAGAGCTTTTCGCGCTATATTTGCGGAGATATGATCTGAGGAAGTTGGTCTTTTTGCAGACTCTTGAATTACATTCCAAACAGGTGACCTGGGGAAAATCATCATAACTTTCTCTCTGAGCATCGGATTGAAATTTCGTAAGAAGTTACAGAAAGAGGACGGACTGTAGTTTCTTGTAGATATTTTTCAGAGCCAAAGGTCAAAACAGTGACTCGTGGCACGTCGTACAAGTTCACTCTACTGAACTAGTCTATAATCAAGTCACTGTGGGAGATTTCGCATAACTCTTCCTTGGAGAATCCAATTTGGGTCAGACTAGTGGCATTAGAAAGAGGGCACAGAGGGCTACTACAGGTCGCAATTTTAGAACTGGATGATAAGAAAGTACAAAGATACATCAAAGGCAATATCGAGCTCCTACAAAGTGAAAAAAAGTGTGTAGATTTTTTTAAAGTTTTGCTTAAGCTTGGTTTGAAAATTTATTTTGAAGGAATTCAAAGGGCATAGTAGAGAATTATTATCAATAAATGATGTCCTGAGGAAAGAAAATGCAAACACCTAGTAAGAAACCTGAAATCTCTAGCATGACTCATGAAGAAGAGGAAGAAATGCTACATGATATATCAAAATTACAAGAACAAGTGCAACAAATGTCACTCTCACAAAAGCTAACAGAAGCTAATATAAATGGCGTGGAATCTAAGATAAAGGGCGTGGAAGCTAAGATGGATGATTTGAAGATAGATTTGAAGACAGATTTGAAGAGAGACATGGCAGATTTGAAGACAGACATGACAGATTTGAAGACAGATTTGACAAATTTTCTACAAGAAATACTTACTAATGGTGAAAAGGTAGTAAAGGAAACTCATGATGCGAACAAAAGAAATTTTAATCATGATTTCTTAGACTCTAATGTGGGATCAAAGACCCACCATATCCCAAAAATCAATATGAGGAAGTTTGATGGCAAGGATCCTGCAACATGGATATTACAGATGGAGCAATTTTTCGATCTCAATAATGTGCAAAACACACAAAAGGTATATATTGCAACTTTATATTTGGAACCAAATCAGTTTGTATGGTATCAATGGCTTTGCTCTCGTAAACAAATTATCACTTGGACAATTTTTACGGAAGAACTGACAGCGCATTATGAGGATACAAAAAGCAACACTTTTTTTAGCCAATTGATAAGTCTCAAACAAAAGGGTTCAATAATGGAGCACATTGAGGAGTTCCAAAAATTGAACATAAGGGTAAAAAATATTCCAGAGGAGCATAGGATTGATGTGTTCATAGGGACTTTAAAGGATAATATCCAACATTATGTTCACCTTTGGGAACCTGATTCATTAGAGAAGGCATTCAAGTTAGCAAGAAAAATGGAAAGCAAAATTATGGCAACCAGGAAGCATACCACTCACAACTATAAAGATGGAAGTGTTGTTGCCCCTAATCTTCCACAACCTATAAGGTTGACACCACAACAATTGGAAGAAAAAAGAGCAAAAGGGCTTTGTTACAGTTGTGATAGCAAATACACTAAAGGTCATAAGTGTGCTGAGAAGAAATTATTCTACATAGATTGTGAAGAGGAAGAAGAAAAGGAGCAAGAAAGGTCAAAAGAAGAGGATATACTCCAGGAACAAAGCCTAGATAAAGAAGAAATGAATCCAACCATATCTTGTAATGCATTGGCGGGAATTACCACTCCTCAAACCATCAAGATAGAAGGACAAATCAAGAAGAAAAAGGTAATAGTGTTGATTGATTCAGGAAGTACCCACAATTTTATTCATTGTAAGGTAGCAAAAGAATTGAATTGCTTCTTATATCCAGCACCAGAGTGTCAAGTGATGGTTGCAAATGGAGGAATAATAAATTGCTCTGGAAAGTGCCATAATATCAAGCTATCCATGGGAGAATATGTATTGACTAGCCCAATGCTTTCCATTCCAATGGGAGGTGCTGATGTTGTACTAGGAGTCCAATGGCTACAATCCTTGGGTACAATAGCTTTTAATTTTCAAGAATTTTCATGAATTTTTTTGTGGAAGGAAAGGAAGTTGAATTAAGGGGTATTGCAGGGAAACCAGGAAAGATAATCAGCTCTAACGGTATGACAAAGCTTCTAAAAAAGGAACAAAGGGGTGTAATTGCACAATTATGTTCGCTAGATGTTTCCACATTGCAATCATCTATTTCTCCAGATCTCCAAAAAGTCTTGGACAATCATTCCAAGGTATTTGAGACTCCCAAAGGTCTCCCACCCATTCGTGATCATGATCATGCTATTCATCTGATTCCAGGAAGTGTTCCTCCAAACATCAGGCCGTACAGATATCCCTATGCCCAAAAAAGTGAAATTGAATGTATGGTTGCAGAAATGCTAGAGGCTGGTATAATTCAACCGAGTCAAAGTTCTTTCTTTGCTTCAGTAGTATTAGTGCACAAGAAGGATGGATCATGGCGCATGTGTCCGGATTATAGGGAGCTCAACAAGCTCACTATTAAAGATAAGTTTCCCATTCCTGTCATTGATGAATTACTGGATGAATTGCATGGATCAATTTACTTCACCAAGTTGGATCTTCGATCAGGATATCATCAAATCAGAATGAAGGCTGAAGACATTCCAAAAACAACATTTAGAACCTATGAGGGTCATTATGAATTTTTGGTCATGCCTTTTGGCCTTACCAATGCACCTTCAACATTTCAAGGTTTGATGAATTCCATTTTCAAACCATTCCTTAGAAAATTTGTGTTAGTATTTTTTGATGATATACTAATCTACAACAAGTCTTGGAAGGATCATGTTGAACATGTTGAAAGGGTGCTACAACTATTGGAGGAGAAACAATTATATGCAAAAAGATCCAAATGTTTCTTTGGAGTAGAAGAGGTGGAATATCTGGGTCATATTATATCTCATGAAGGAGTTAAGGTAGACCCTAGCAAAATTAAAGCCATTAAGGAATGGAAAATCCCCACATCCATAAAGCATCTGCGAGGATTTCGCGGGTTGACAGGGTATTATCGCAAGTTTGTTAAGAATTATGGGAGAATAGCAGCACCTCTAACAACATTATTGAAGAAAGATTCATTTTCATGGACTCCAGAAGCAACAAAGGCCTTCGAACATCTTAAAGAGGCAATGTGCCAAGCACCGGTCTTAGCTACACCGGACTTCACAAAAACGTTTATTGTGGAATGTGATGCTTCAGGAAATGGAATTGGTGCTGTTTTAATGCAAGATGAAAGACCCATTGCTTTTGAAAGTCATCCAATCAAGGGAAAGTTTTTACACAAAGCTATTTATGAGAAGGAAATGTTGGCAATACTCCATGCGCTTAAGAAATGGCGACCCTACCTAATGGGAAGACACTTCAAGGTAAAAACGGATCATGATAGCCTTAAATACTTTTTAGAACAAAGATTATCCTCTGAAGAGCAACAAAAGTGGGTCACAAAGATGTTGGGTTATGACTTTGAAATCATCTACAAAAAAGGGAAGCAAAATGTGGTGGTAGATGCACTCTCAAGAAAGGATGAGGATGTGGAAGCATTGTTGTGTGCCATTTCTATTATCCAACCAGATTGGATAAACGAAGCAAGGGAGGAATGGAAGAATGATGAAGAAGTGTGGGAACTTATTCGAAAGTTACAACAAGATTCCAGTACGTCTGATACATTTAGCTGGCGAAATGATTCTTTATGGTACAAAGATCGCTTATACCTCTGTAAGAATTCCCAACTAAAACAAAATATTCTTATGGAATTGCACACTTCTCCCTTAGGAGGGCACTCAGGATTTTTAAAAACTTACCACAGGGTTAAGAAGGAATTTTTTGGGATGGTCTTAAATCAGATATTCAAAAATTTGTGGCGGAATGTTTGGTTTGCCAACAAAATAAAGTTGAAACAATTAAGACACCGGGTCTATTACAACCTTTATCCATTCCAAGCCAACGTTGGGAGGAGGTTTCAATGGATTTTATCACAGGTTTACCCAAGTCTGAGGGAAAGAGTGTCATCATAGTGGTAGTTGACAGACTTACCAAGTATGCACACTTTTGTGCATTATCACATCCATTTAGAGCCAGTACAGTTTCTACTGCATTTATGGAAACAATTCAAAAGCTACATGGAAACCCAAAGATTATTGTAAGTGACAGAGATCCCATTTTCACTGGAAATTTTTGGACATAATTATTTTCTTGTCTTGGTACTCAATTAGCTCATAGCTCATCTTATCATCCTCAATCTGATGGGAAAACTGAGATAGTAAACAAATTTTTGGAAGGATATCTTCATTGCTTTGTATCTGATAAACAGACACAATGGGTCAAATGGTTGCCTCTAGCTGAATGGTGGTATAACACTTCCTTCCATACAACAACAAAAATGACCCCATTTATGGCACTTTATGGATATCAACCACCATCCATCACATCATATTTAAGAGAAAATTCTAAGGTTCAAGCTGTGGAACATCACATCGAACATCAACAACAAGTCCTCCAACTCTTAAAGGATAACCTTGTGTTGGCACATAATAGAATGAAACAACAGCCAGATCAACATCGCAACGAAAGAAGTTTTGATGTAGGTGATGGGGTATTCCTACGGCTACAACCATATAAGAAAATGTCCCTCAAGCAAGCTAAGAAGGATAATAAATTATCACCAAAGTATTATGGTCCATACAAGGTGTTGCAAAAGATTGGTACTATGGCATACAAATTGCAGCTTCCTGCAACTTCTCGATTGCACCCAGTTTTCCATATTTCATGTTTAAAGAAGGTTATAGGCGACAAGCTCCCAATTCAAACAATATTGCCAGAACTTGACGAGGAAGGAAAAATTATATTAGAACCGGAAGCAGTCACAGAAACAAGAACTCGAGAGCTACGAAATCGATCAATTTCGGAGTATCTTATCAAGTGGAAGAACTTATCCGCTGAAGATTCTACATGGGAGGATGAGAATTTTATACAGAAGCATCCAGAACTACTCAAGCGTTGAGGACAACACTTTTTTGAAGGAGAGGGGCATGTTGGGTCCCTATAATACTAGTGATTATCCCATTAATATTGTAGTTGCATCCCTTATTAATATTGTTGTGCCCCTATTATCCCCATATTGTTATTGCTGTGCCCCATAGAATCCCTCTATTGTTATTTTTGTGGCTTTATATTATTATTGTTAGGTCGGCTGGGTTATATTGTGACTCCTTAGACTCCTATATATAGAAAGGAGGTTTTGTCATTTGAATCATCAAAGAATTGTTCACTTATGTAATGTAAAGGAGGTTGCCCCCTCGAAGAGGTTGAATTCTAAGGCGTTGATCTATCTTTTCTATATTTTCTTGAGCTGGTTTCATAACATTCTTTCTAATTATTACTTTGTACTCTTAAGAGTATTTGAGCGGGTTCTTTGCTATTGAATATGATATCAGAGCGAAAAACCTGGAGGAGGATAATTCCAGTGAATGAGATCATTGGATAGAATTTTCAAGGGGAGAGGCAAAGCCAGCATTCGAGCTAGGTAGACTCCATTCACATCTGCAAGTAAGTTGCAGAAAAGAGACAACGCACGACATGTAGACGAGTGAACGTGAAGATAATGAGAACACTGAATGCCATAGAAATAATCCAGAAGGGGGGAATTACAAAAGAAGTAAATTATGGAAGCAAGGATAAAAGGAACAAGAACCCCTGATAAAAGAACCACAAGCACTACGAGTCCTGGAGAGAGGATAATGCAGGCTAGTTTGGGTATAGGAGTTAGACCTAGTTTTTTTCTACCCCAGCTTCTATATCCTTAGTCAGTTGCTTAGATTGAGCTATTTTTGTATGCGAGAACGAGATTTTCGCTTCATCCGGATGGTAAGCAAGGAAAGGCTGAGCCATGAACTGGTTGCAAATATCATCTTCATTGACCGAGACTTTTAGCTCTCCATTGGCACTTTCCTAAACCAGAAAAATGGGAGTCTGCCCAACACCCCAAACCCGTATATCTACTAATAATTTCTCCATGAAATTTAATTTATTTAGAACTTACTTACAAATAACAGGTGAAGTCTTTCACATATAAATCTCAGACTCCAGTGCCAACCAAAAGAAAACAACAGGAAATCATTACACATTCTTCATAGCTAAAAAAATTCAACAATCATGTTTAACAAAACTAGTCATGCATGCATGGGCCTATAGGTCTCAAGGGTTCAACTTAGCTTTGATACCAAGTGTAAGGACCAGTTCTATACTATATATATATATATATATATATATATATATATATATATATATTTTTTTTTTTTTTTTTTTCTTTTTAAAATAAATCACAATAAAATACAACCAGAAGAGAAAAACATTGGGAATTCAAATTTATTTAGCACTATCTAACACATTCTTGAATTTCATTTCACTGAACATATCATAAAATTTACATATATTTAACTAAGGCCATAAAGAAATCACACAAAATAATATTGCAACACATATGTACCGTTCACCAGAAGACGAGACTCCACTTGATTTTCCGTTACTTGTCTTCCCTTGTTGTCGGTCACCTCCGCGAGTGAATGACGACGTACTTGATATGAATGCGATGACCCACCGGTTAACCTCCCATCGTACTCCTTGGGTACTCTTCTTCCTCGCGGACCCCTGAGCTGCAATGTGGTTGTACAATGGAGGAATGAAATAGCTGATAGAGGAGAGCACTCATTGGCTCAAGAGTCCCCTCTCTAAAATCCTCTACCTCACCAAACTCACTATAGTCTCGTAATCACTACTTTGACATAGCCTCATCCATCCAACAATAGGGTTCCCAAAAGTCCCCTCTCCCATGGCTTGTCCCTTCTTTTATAGGAGTCCTCATAAGTGACACTTGGCATGTCATGCATAATTAATTATGTTTTTATAATTCAATTGTTTGATTATTCACCCACCCATGTGTCACTCTCTCATCAACGGTCTCCAAAATTATTTAATTAAATTTTAATTTAAAACTAATATTTTCCTCACCTCAACAAGATTCCTATTTCTTCTCTTAGTTGCCTCCTGATCCCCCTTGTTACTCGTTAATTTGTGTTCATTACTAAAGTTAATTAATGGGTCAAGATTTGATACCCTATCTACTCCCTATTTTAACTCAAGTTATCTCTTAGATGGATATTCTTATGTTGGTTGTTGCCACATGGAGGTTCTCTACATTTCTCTAAAATTTAATTTATTAATCTTATTTTAATTCACCATCCTCTTCTCTTAATTAGGTTTAACTATTTTAGGATTAATCTTTATCCTTGCAATTATGTCCCTCTTTCCCCTTTTTACCTAATTAAACTACATAATCTACCTAATATTTTTCAACATGGGAAGGGTAGAGTTTTTAAGGTAACCTATTTCATTTATTCCTATGATCCTCTTAACCCAAGTTTTATTTTTGGTTTAATTACCTCGGTTTCTAACATCATTTACCCTTGATGTAAATTTACCTAGTTTTCATTTCTTGATTATATTTATCAATTAATTTATTTTTAATGATTCCAAGGGTGCCAAGTTTGGTCGTGCCCTTCAAGAACTTCCCTTGAAGTTCCAAGGGTGCCACACCTAATAGTTTATTTGTGATGCCAAGGGTGCCAAGTTGGTCATGCCCTTCAAGAAATTCCCTTGAAGTGCCAAGGGTGCCACACCACTTGCCCTTCAAGCATTCAATGACTATGAGGGGAAAGTATAGGTGCAACGACATAAACCACTATCATCTCTTATGTTGCTTGCTATAGTGAGACTAATGGTGTCGGGGATCAAGGAATCCGCCTTGATGCGCACCCCCTGGTAAAATCCTCATGAGCGACCCAACTTTGGGACCTGCCCTCATGACATCGTGATCTTCAAGGCGAAAGTGTTTCAACCTTTCCAGCCCAAGTCACGGCGGGAGTGCTCGTGGATGAGATCAGGGACACTGTCCCACCCCTCCCATGTAGTTCCATTCACTTGTACAACCCCATAACCCATATGTGAGTCATTCGATCAAGCAACTAATCTGTGCCTGCAACCATTAACATATCATCAGAATATAGATAAACATATATAGCAGGTTTCAAAATCGACTTAGAATTTCAAAGATAAAATAATATAAATTTTCATCAAACCAGGTGTCATCAACTCGTCATATGCGAGTGCCTCTGATGGTTTCCTGCCATACTCAATAATCATCAGTAACAAGGTTTCTCAGTGTTATTCATTGTCATAATAGCATCATTAACCTCACCTAGTCATTCACATCATTGCTCATTGTGAACCAAAACTAATGCAAGTAGGTAACATGGGGGCACATCCATCATGGCTATCATCATCATAACATCAATGGAAACATACCTATCCATCAAAGCTATCATCATCATGATATCAGTAGAGAGCATACATATCCTTTACTGCTATCATCATCATAAATTCAATAGAGACCAAACATAACCATTTATGCTACAATCATCATAGTATCAATAGAGAACATTCATAACCATAAATGCTACAATCATCATAATACCAATAGATACATACATAACCATTAATTCTATCTTCATCATAATATCAATGGAGAACATACATAAACATCACAACCACTTATAATAGAGTCATATTTCTGGATCCTCAACCTGAGGTCCTCAAAGAATAAAGTGTGGGCCTTAGGGCTAAATAAATGTTAATGGCATATCATTGCCAGTCAACTAGAGCGGGGCACTACAATTGTCTTCAATGTAGTCGAACCAGCAACATACTTGTGCATGGTGTCTGTGCTGATGGGCAAGTCTGGGATGGTGGCAATGCGCATCAACTCGTCAAAGTATGAGTCAAGCTCTAGTTGGACCTGTGCCTTTGTCTCACTTGGGTGAGAGTCCCAATAGATGGGATCACATGTGCACGCACCACAACATCCATACTCTTCAATACACGTGCATGGGAAGCCTGTATACTAGTGATGAGCTGTGGGAGATCTTCATAGTTACGAATCTGACTCCGGATACGTGCCTTCATCTCGACCACTCTGGGCTTCGTCATCTTAGGCAACTGAAGTGGGGCTCCCTTGTATCTCATCGTCCATGTTTGAATGTAATCAACAACAACATGCACATTCCCCAAGATACGTTCTCTTCTAACACATCGTTGCTACCATCTGTTGAGATGGATGACTGCCTTGTGCATGGTACCAAACATGGAATACAATGCCCGCATGACTATGTCAAGGGACAACACTTCATCTAGTATTTCCTTCTTTAGTTATGCCCGGGCAGATGCTGTAACAAAATATCCTCCTTGCTTGGCCGTCTGTAGTTCCTTAGCTATTCGCTCATTCTCAGCTATTATAAAGCGAACACTTGAGCTAGTGGCTTCGGCATACACTTTGGTAGCATCGGCTAAGCTGCTGGATGTTTGCACACGTTAGACACGATCACTCATTCCTCAACTTGCGTAGGAGATGTATGATCATTCGAAGTCGACACTCTACGAGACTGCACAACTCTATGTTGAGACTCGTCGAATGAGATGTTGTGCATCTCTCCTTCCAGCTGATCTCCAAGGATCTCAATGCCTCCTTGGTCGCTTGAGAATTTCTCTTCTGGATGTGGTGAAGTAGGTAAGTCGACCTCTTGGTGATGAGGCATGAGGTCAATGTCTTGTTCCAATTCCTGTTGCTCCATATCCATATCCAACTGTTGAAGTGCTTGCTCTATCTCATGAGCGAAGTCCTGCTCCTGCGATGGTTCACCCTGTCTGCCTGATGTCAGCTGTTCTGATGAGTCCACTAGTTATACAGACACTGTTTCATTTGTTTACACATGTTGTGCCCCCTACTGTACCTGTTTCTGCTGCGCTTCCCTCTTCTGTTTGCGCAACTCTTGTTCCTTTCGAAGTTTCTCCTTCAACTCATGCAACTCCTCTATTTCTTCCATCCTTCGTTTCTCCCTCTGCCTTTGTGCGATTCGCTTATCGCGTTGTTGCCTCTTTGCCTTTATAGCCATCACTGCTTTCTCTACAAGTGGATATGCTCATAACTTGTAGCTTTGCTCTTCCTCCACGCGATTGACAATCTTCCTCTTGCCCTTGTCGTGCATTAGTATGTTCATTTCTACTGATGGTGCTGCTTCTGGTGCTCTTCGGGATGTTGCTTCACGTTTCTTCGTTAACCACTCCACATTGAATTCGACCTATTCATTGGGTCTGGAGAAACTGTAGCAATATCTCCATGGGTCCTCCTCCACCCAATGAAATTCCCCATGGATCCAATTGAACTCTACACTCGCAACAATTTTTCACAAGAAAATGTGAGTCATACGTATTGTAACTTTGGAGGTCGAATGGATACTTCTTCATCTGCTATACTTCGACATATACATGCTTGAAACTTTGGATCTCATATAACCCAATGCGTAGTGGAAGAGCGGGCCAAGGTGCCTTCTTCTCCTGGTGCAACCTAGCTATAAATCCTGATGAGATGTGATATGCTACTTCCTCCATGATGAGTATGTCCAAGGAAAACTTTGGTAGGACATGCAAAGGATTCTCCATGCTGTACATACGTAGGAAGTTTCCAGACAGTGAGGCATACCAATCAACTATGTCCGTTAGTGCCTCTATTGCTGCCTTCGACATGCAGGGTGGATCCTGTTCGAATATCATCTTGTAAACTGGGGTGAAAAAATGATTGGACAACCGTGTGATAACTCATTTGGACAACAACTTACAATAAGTGTTCACAATGGTCTCCACCGGTGACCATGCCCACTTCAAACCCGGGAACTCATGTCGGGCACAAATTTCATCCAAGATGTAGGTGAACATGTAGATTTCTGCTTGCATACCTTTGGGTGGATGTCTAGCCCTCGTTACCTATTCCTTTAGCTGATGAGCCAACATGTCAAACCAGTTGCATGGTTTTACCTCTCTCGCCAGTTGGTCCAGCACGATCACCCAAATCTGTAGGAAGGTTTCCGTGCTTTCTTGGCCATACAGTCGACATGCAAAGATGACCAAGTATTGATACACCTTCTGTAGTATCTTCGTCTTGTAGACCTGGTTGGGTGTCATCCTGAATCTAGCCGGCTCCTTTACTCAGTTCTTCAGAATGTCTCTAGAGTTGGCATTGTTGCTGGTTAATATGAAGGGAGTCTCCATGATAGTTATGGGCTCTGACATCTGGTACATCTCATCATATTCCTCTTCCCTAAAGGTTGCAATCTTTGTCTCGCTAACACTGCTCAAGGTCATCGTCTCAGGATTAGTGTGTGAGACAATCCAATGTATCATGTATGTTCATGGGAGCACGGGGTATCTGCATGCAATCCAGTACAAGCGCGACTTGTGAATGTTCACGTGCACCTGGAAGCCTTCAAGGTATTCCCCAAATGTTCCTATAAATGCATCATTGACCTCTTTCCATTTCAGCTTGATGTCCTTATCTAGAATCAGCTTGGTATCTTCATAGATGCGGACACTCGTTCAACCGTTGCTCCAGTTGCACTTCCATTAGTGTCCTTTGACCTTGCACTCTTGGAGGCCATTGATCCTGAACTGTCAAGAGGCAAACAAACACTTGCTAGATCTGGAGACAAAGTGACATGCATGGCAAGAAATCTGTCCGCGAAAACCAAAGAAAATTGGAGGAACAACATAACACATACCTAGGGATTGATAGGAAAAGATTGTGCAATTTCCTCTGGGAGGCTGGGTGACTGGGTGCCAAAACTGCGCAAAAGGTAGTCTGGGCTGTCTAGGAGACAAGACTGGCTGCTGGAATTGTGCAATGCGTAATCTAGGCTGATTGTTTACTGCGAGAATTGCGCAATGTGCAATTCCTGCTGGCAATGACTGCAGGCTCCGTGACTGCATTGCATAATTTTCTGGGCCAACAATCACTGTCCCCCAGAATTGCGTAAAGCAGGCCTTGGTAACAACTACTGGGCATAAATGCGCAATTCTAGAGAGGAAGGTAGAGCCTTCCCTCTCAGGATTGTGCAACGCTGTCTTGGTGAGGCAGAGTCTAAGCCAAGGTTGCCCAGACCCGCCAATGGGAAACTGAAAGCAAATGTGAAAGTGAATGCATGGTCATACTGAGTGTAAGCAAAAGCAAATGATTGTGCATACAAATAGTGAATGAAATATTTAGAAAACAGAACAACATGCATGTGGGTGAAGTGAGTCACTGAATCGACGACCGTTTGTGAAAAATAGTTTCATGCATGCGACAAAAATGAGATGGCAATGAAAAATGAAATGGTGCCAGTACAAGCTAGTATGCATGAAAACGACAGAAAGCATTCAAAGAAATCAAGCAAACAACACTCATACAAGAAAAAACACAAAAAGCGACAGAAATACTGAAAAAGACAAGTTGAGACCACTTACCCGTGAATAGCTGAGCCGGATGTGTCGAAGAGTCATGGATGGGATGTGGGATGTTATAGCTCCAAGATCGATGTGAAAGAATGAGCTCTAATGCATTGAATAAATAATTTTGGGCTCATGACGCGCATGCCATAGATCTAGGAAAAAGCGACACTTGGAAAGATTCAAAAACGATCTTTTCATGTAACCTCTGGCTGCTAAAAATAGCTCCCTGAATCAAGGGATGCTTTTTGCATGTTTCCTTTTACTATTTCGGCAAAAATCAAGCCACGCATGCAAGTCAAGTTTCCTTGGTCCCAGGTGGAACTGATCAACCCAATTGCACATGCAAGAGGCTGCTCAACTGCTAGGAGAAAATGCGCATTTCTAGATGGGAGTTGGGTTGACTATCCAGGAGATTTACGCAATTTCTAGGCAGAGCAGCTGACTGCTACCCATGATTGCGCAATTCCTGGGTTGATTAGCCCTGCTCGGAAGAATTGGGTAATTTTCTGGATGTAGCCTGATTGGCAGAATTGCGTAATTCTGGAGCCCAATAGGCTGCCAGACTTAATTGCGCAATTTCTAGAGGGAAGGCTTGTTGCCCTCTAGGATTACGCAATTTATTGAAGGAGTTGCTCAACTTGAAGCTAGACCAAGTCCAAAGAAAAAACTTGTGAGGGGAGTGCATCAAGCTCTGATAGACATACTACCTTTCTGCAAGAAAACCACTGGAGCTTGTGTACTTGACGAAACAAGACATGCTACTGTGAAAGGTTAGTAGGGAGGCTCCAAAACGAAGCTAAGGAAAAATTTTGGAGGGTGGTTGTAGCCGCTACAACACTTGGTGACACACTGGTAGAACTCCAGTTCTCTGAATGGACCTTGTTCGTGAAAAACAAGTCTAACACCTCCGGAAGTATTGTTCAGTTCTTAGTTCGTCTTGGTTTCACACTAGCCTGATTGTAATATGTAGCATCTGCCAAACTCTTAGTCGATTGACACACATTCCAAGCCAAGGCAACACAATTGTTTCGATTGGGGTTGAGGGGTATATTGGTGCACAAACAGTATAGTCATTAGAGTCTTAGTTTCATCTCTGGTGTTGCTCTGCTGCCAGCAGGCATGGACAGTACCTTGACGGAGTCACGTAGGAACACAAGCATTGCTCCACTGCCAGCGAGCCTGGTCAGTACCCGACAAAGTTACTTGCATCACCTCTCTGTGCACGAAGCCTTTCTCTTCTTTCGCCTTATTCATTTTTCATTTTTGAAATTTTCACTTTTCATTTTTTTTTTCATTTTTCACAACTTTACATAGCACTTATTCATTTCAGAGGCGGAAGAGGGATCCCGACTTATTAAGAGCAGAAGAGGTTGTTCCTTCAGATAAGTAGTTTATTATATACCTCTGACGTGCTTGTTAAGTTTTTCCCCCTCACCTTACTCTACTTGACTGAGATGACAAGGATTAACCCAAAAACAATCGACTAGAGTAGGTGACACTAGCTAGCGCGTAGGCATTGTGTTTTCACCAAGGTTCACCTTGAACAGTATGTATTTTCCTTCGACGTATCATGGACTAAATATAACAAGTTCATCATAAAGAGGCAAAATTACATATAACCAAGTAGTGATAGTAGTACAAGGCCTCTTGTACTTTACCCAGCTTGTTTCAAGAGTCATACATGGTTTCATGCGAAACTAACCTACGAACAAAACAAGCAAACAAACAACAAAGCAAAGCAGAAGCAAAAGCAAATGCGAAAGCAAAGTGAGTAAGCAAACAAGCAAGCAAGCAAACAAACAAACAAAACAAGTAAGCAAACAAGCATGCAAGCAAACCAACTGAAAGCAAACACTACTCCTACTCCTAAGCTAACGGTGCATGGGCCTAATCACGTGAAGTGATATTTCCAATGCAGCCACCGACGCATTGGTTGACCCATGTTGGTGAAGGCTTGGTCTGTGAGCAACCTGGTTGTGCGGACCAACAAGCAAGAAAGATATAACAATGAAGACAAACACACTTCATGTTTAAAAGTGTCCACAGGAAATAAGTGAGTGCAAGTGTATGACGAGCAGTCCGTGGACTTATCATGGTGTTGTTTAACAATGCGTGCATCTT
The DNA here is from genome assembly GCA_031772625.1 of Pinus tabuliformis. Classification (NCBI taxonomy): domain Eukaryota; kingdom Viridiplantae; phylum Streptophyta; class Pinopsida; order Pinales; family Pinaceae; genus Pinus; species Pinus tabuliformis. The sequence goes on from CM062817.1 coordinate 472,870,831, forward strand.
TGAAGCATATGCACACTCTTGATTGTGACATGCAAGCAAATGAAAGAAACAAAGACAACTTGTGTCGTGCACGCGTGATTGCAATGTAAGATTCCTCCAATGCATGAGTGATAGGATCGTGCAGTTCGAGTGGAAGAAGCATGATCTTTGTGTAAGATTGATCTTCAATGCATGCAGATGAGTGATGAGGAGCCTTGGGTGATTGAAAAATTTCCTAATCGGAAGTGAAACTAACCCCAAGATAAAGAGGGCCTGACATAACCATTAGCTCGGGCTGAAGTGTCTCAATGGTCTGGGGTGTTTCAACTTCATCGTTAGATACATCATCATAAACCAGTGGCTTCGAAAAATCAACTACGATAGAATCATGATCGTGATCGAATATGGGAGTAAATGGATCACGACAGCCACGATCATAAAAATCAATGATTTCATTGGCATCCTCATGATCTGATGAATCAAACAGAGGGGTAGATGAAAAGTGGACAAATTCATCCTCTGTGTTTCTGGAAAAGGCAGATGAAAAATCAAGTGGATTTTTAATGAATAACTTATCCTCTCCATTGTTGGATGATGGAATGACATCCGGTGTGTCCTGTGAGTGATCAACAATGGGTGCATCCGTAGATGAAGATACACATGTGAAATCATGGATGGCAGGTTCACCAAATATGTCAGGAAAGAACAAAACAGGCTCAGACGGAAGGAAGTCATCCTTCGCCGAGCGTTGATACTCAAGCTCCCAGTCATACTCTTCATGAAAGATAGTGCATGTTGGTTGTAAAACACCAACTCCGTTAGTGGCTTGATCCTCATTCACAATAAGTGCGGGGTCCGGAATGGAAGAACACAAGACAATATCATCCGAAGGATTAACCAAGTACGCAAATGGAGGTTGTGGAACAAAATACATGTGACAACTCAATGGACTCACAACCAAATCTGCGCGAAAATTAAGCGGAGTGATGTTGGGAGAATGTGACAGCTGAACGGATGTGCGAGCATGTTCTCCTGCATCACTCTGCAGTGGTGGATCTGTTTGATGAGGGGATGGAGGACAGTCACTTATGATAATGATGAAATATGTCTGTGATTGCACAACTCCATCATTGAAGAATGCTGAGTGAAGATTGATTTCAAACTTCTACTTAGGACGAGAAAATTTCTTAACGCAATACTCGAATTGGACCCAAAGACAAAAAAATTTCATCTGGCTCTTCGGAGCTTGAAACTACAAATCACGGAAGCACTGCCAAAAATCCATAATCGATTCAAGCAGAGCCTTCCTTTGTTGCAACCGTTTTTTGTTAAGATGGTTTGGATCAAAATGATATAAAGTGTCTTCAATGAGATCACAAAAGTGCTCAATTGAGTGCACGCTGTCAGTGGGTAGGTTGCACAACCACTGATGTGGAGATTTGCGAAGTGTGTATGCAAGTAGCAAGCTGGCTTGTTCGTCAGAACATCCATCTTCCTCATGAAGCCTGGAAAGAAAGTCATGTAAGAACTCAGGCCATGCCACTTCGCCTTCACTGTCATATGTGTAAGTGGACAAGAGATCAAAGAACTCCCTCGTGATGGTGACATCTTCGTGATTCGAAAAACATCGCAGAGGGATAAGAGTGCAAGAATCCATGATAGATATGCAAAGGTTCAAAGCAAGATGAGAGGACACAACTTGCCATCTAGCCCTCCTTCTAGTACCAAAAATGTTGATGGTGCTAGACTCGCCAACATGTCAGGGGATTTCCCCGGTAAGAAGTCCCAATTAGACCTCAGACCATTTGGTGTAGGAGTCCTAGTAGTGGGTCGTATGGTAATGCCTTGACCGTGATTTTGCACAGAGGCAAGTAAGATAACTCTGTTGGTAGCAAGGGTTTGACATATGCAGTGAGCCAAGGAAGGTGCATGAGAGGTTCTAACACACGGGGGTTGAGATAACTACACCCCTTGGAAACTTGTGATAGCATGGAGTTAAGAAGGGAACACACGAGCAAATATGCATCACAACATGGAAGGAAAGTTAGCTAATAATCCAAAGTGATGGTTAAACCAACAACACATTTAAGAAAGATTCATACATACATACATAGAAAGCTATACATGCATGCGTAAGCAAACATATACATATATCGTTTAGAGTAAACCAGATATCGTAGAATACAATAAAATATATGCATGAAATGTGCTGGCTCTTGTTATATTAAGAAGTGTAAGTTCTAGTCATACAATACAACCATGTCCAACCGCTAGTTTTGACAATGGAACATTACAACCACAATGGCCTGCTCCTCGAAAGAGATGTACTAGCTCTGCGTAGTGGAGAAGCCAAGGTTCATTACAATACTGTCCAAGCTCTCTCCAAGATAGACTTATTGAAAGCTTGGCTGACCAAAAGGCCATACAATGAGTTATGAGGGACTATTTATAGCAAAGGGTAGGGTGACCCTTGACATTCCCCTTTATGACAGTTCATCTACCCTCATGAATTTTCATCTACTCTATGACTGTTACATCCAACTATCGACACTTGAACTTACACTTGACAAGACGTTACATTACAATGCACATGTACCCATTTGAGGCAAAATTGCTTGAGCAAGCCATGATAGACGTCATTATGACTCAGATAATTATGACTCAGACAACTGTTGGAAGACCAACTCTTCGACATCTTCATTGTGGTTGACAGCAGCGTACTAATGCCAATACTGGTAGTCCGTGATGGTGTTGTTGTGCTCCAAGGTGACATCTTTCTGGAACCTGACTCTTGCCTCCATAGCATCTGGGTACACTGCTCGGGCTCCCCTGTCCAACCCGCCTGAAAGCATGCGCATCATTGTCTTCAATGCGGTCGGACCAACAACATACTTGTGCATGATGTCTATGTTGATGGTCAAGTCTGGGCTCTTAGCAATGCACATCAACTCATCAAAGTACAAGTCAAGCTCTAGTCAGACCTGTGCCTTTGTCTTCACTTGGGTGAGAGTCCTGATAGATGGGATCGCATGTGCGCACACCACAACATCCATACTCTTGAATACATGTTCATGGGAAGCCTGTATACTAGTGATGAGCCACGAGAGCTCTTTATAGTTTTGGATCTGACTCCGGATACGTTCCTTCAGCTCGATCGATCTGGGCTTTATCATCTTAGGCAAGTGAAGCGGGTCTCCCTTGTATCTCATCGTCCATGTTTGCATGTAATCAACAATAACATGCATGTTCACCAAGATATGTGCTCTTCTAACACATCATTGCTGCCATTTGTTGAGATGAACGACTGCCTTGTTCATGGTACCAAACTTGGAATACAATGCCCACATGACTATGTCAAGGGACAACACTTCATCTAGTATTGCCTTCTTTAGTTCTGCCCGGGAAGATTCTGTAACCAACTCTCCTCCTTGCTTGGCCGTTTGTAGTTCCTTAGCCATTCACTCATTCTCAGCTATCAGAAAGCAAACACTTGAGCTAGTGGCTTCGACATACACTCTAGTAGCATCGGACAAGGCTGTTGGATATTTGCGCATGTCATACACGATCACTCATTCCTCAACTTGTTCAGGAGATGTATGATCATCCAGAGTCAACACTCTGTGAGATTGCACAACTCTATGTTGAGACTCGTCGAATGAGATGTTGTGCATCTCTCCTTCCGGATGATCTCCAAGGATCTCAGTGCCTCCTTGGTCGCTTGAGACTTTCTCATCTTCTGGATGCAGTGAAGCAGGTAAGTCGACCTCTTGGTGATGAGGCATAAGGTTGATGTCCTGTTCCAATTCCTGTTGCTCCATATCCATATCCAACTGTTGAAGTGCTTGCTCTATCTCACGAGCGAAGTCCTGCTCCTGTAATGGTTCACCCTATCTGCCTGATGCTAGTTGTTCTGATGAGTCCACTACCTGTACGGGTGTTGTTTCATCTGTTTGCACATGTTGTGACCCCTGGTGTACTTGTTTGTACTGTGCTTTCCTCTCCTGTTTGCACAACTCTTGTTCCTTTCGGAGTTGCTCCTTCAACTCATGCAACTCCTTCTCTGTTTCTTCCATCCGTCGTTTCTCCCTCTGCCTTTGCGCAATTCACTTATCGTGATGTTGCCTCTTCACCTCTATATCCATAGCTGCTTTCTCTACAAGTGGATCTGTTCAGAACTTGCAGCTTTGCTCTTCCTCCATGCGATCGACAATCTTCCTCTTGCGCTTGTCGTGCACTAGTATGTTCACTTCTACTGCTGCTGCTACTTCTGGTGCTCTCCGAGATGTTGCGTCACGTTTCTTCGTTAACCACTCCACAACGAAGCCGACTTGTTCATTGGGTTTGGAGAAACTGTAGAAATATCTCCATGGGTCCTCCTCTGCCCAATGAAATGCCCCGTGGATCTAATTGAATTGTACTCTCGCACAGTGATCTTTCACAAGACAATGTGGGTTATACGGATTGTAACTTTGGAGGTCGAATGGATACTTCTTCATCTTTTCTGCTTCGACATCCACATGCTTGAAACTTCAGATCTCATATAACCCAATGCACAACGGAAGAGTGGGCCAATGTGCCTTCTTCTTCTGGTGCAGCCTAGCTGTCAATCCTGAAGAGATGTGATATGCTACTTCCTACATGACAAGTATGTCCAAGGAAAACTTCGGTAGGACATGCGAAGGCTTCTCCGTGCTGTACATACATAGGAAGGTGCCGGATGGTGAGGCATACCAATCAGCTATGTCTGTCAGTGCCTCCATTTCTGCCTTCGACATGCAGGGTGGATCTTGTTTGAATATCATCTTGTAAACCGAGGTGACAAAATGATCGGACAACCGTGTGATAACTCCTCTAAAGCTGTATTGGGACAACAACTTACAATAAGTGTTCAGTGCAGTCTCTGTTGGTGACTATTCCCATTTCAAACCCGGGAACTCCTGTTGGGAACATAGTGCATCCAAGATATAGGAAGGCATGTAGATTTCTTCTTGCAAACCTTTGGGCAGCTGTCGAGCCCTCGTGACTTGTTCCTTCAATTGATGAGCCAACATGCCAGACCAGTTGCATGGTTTTCCCTCTCTAGCCAGTTGATCCAACATGATCACCTAACCCTGTGGGAAGGTTTTCGTGCTTTCGTGGCCATACAGTTGACATGCAAAGATGACCAAGTATTGATACAACTTCAGCAGTATCTTCGTCTTGTAGAGCTGGTTGGGTGTCATCCTGAATCTAGACAACTCCTTTACCCAGTTCTTCAGAATGTCTCTGGAGTTGGCATTGTTGCTGGGTAAGATGAAGGGAGTCTCCACGATAGTTACGGCTCCAACATCTGATACATCTCATCATAATCCTCTGCCTTGAAGGTTGCAATCTTCGTCCCCCTTACACTGCTTAAGGTCATCGTCTTGGGATCAATGTGTGAGACGATCCAATGTATCATGTATGCACATGGGAGCATCAAGTATCTGCATGCAATCTGGTAAAAGCCGAACTTGTGAATGTTCACGTACACCTGGCAGTCTTTGAGGTCTTCCATAAATGTTCCTGTAAATGCATCATTGACCTCTTGCCATTTTAGCTTGATGTCCTTGTCTAGAATCACCTTGGTATCTTCATAGATCGGTAGACTTGCGGACGCTCGTTCAACCGCTGCTCCAGTTGCACTTCCATCAATGTCCTTTGAACCTACTCTCTTGGAGGCCATTGATCTTAAAATGTCAAGAGGCCGCTGAATACCTGCCAGATCTGGAGACAAAATGACATGCATGGCAAGAAATCTGTCAGCGAAAACCAAAGAAAATTAGAGGAATGACATAACACATACCTGGGGATTGATAGGCAAAGATCACACAATTTCCTATGGGAGGTTGGGTGACTGGGTGCCAGAACTGTGCAAAATGTAGTCTAGGCTGTCTGGGAGGCAAGATTGGCTGCTGGAATTGCGCAATTCACAATCCAGACTGACTGTTGACTACTGGAATTGCATAATGTGCAATTCTAGCTGGCAATGGCCGCAGGCTCAGTGACTGCATTGCATATTTTTCTGGGCCAGCAGTCACTGTCCCTCAGGATTGCGTAAAGAAGGCCTGGGGAATAACAACTGGGCATAGATGCGCATTTCTGGAGAGGAAGGCAAAGCCTTCCCTCTCAGGATTGTGCAATGCTCTCTTGGTGAGGCAGAGTCCGGGCCAAGGCTGCCCAGACCTGCTGACGGGCAACTGAAAGCAAATGTGAAAGTGAATGCATAGTGATACTGAGTGTAAGTAGAAGCAAATGATCGTGCATGAAAATAGTGAATGAAATATTCAGAAAATGGAACAACATGCATGTGGGTGAAGTGAGTCGCCGAATTGACGACCGTTCGTGCAAAATAGTTTCATGCACGTGACAGCATTGAGACGGCAACAAAACTGAAACGGTGCTAGTACAAGCTAGTATGCATGAAAATGACAACAAGCATTCAAATAAATCAATAAAACAACACTCACACAAGAGAAAACAAAAAAAGTGACAGAAATGCTAAAAAAGATAAGTTGAGACCACTTACCCATGAATAGCTGAGTCAGATGTGTCAAAGAGTCTTGGATGGGTTGTGGGATGTCATAGATCCAAGATCGATGTGAAAGAATGTGCTCTGATGCATCAAATAAATAAGTTTGGGCTCATGACGTGCATGCCACAGATCTAGGAAAAAGCGACACTTGGCGGAAAGATTCCAAAACGATCTTTGCATGCGGCTACTAAAAATATATCCCTAAATAAAGGGATTCTTTTTGCACGTTTCCTTTTGATATTCCAGGAAAAAGAAAGCCATGCATGCAAGTCAAGTTTCCTTGGTCCCGGGTGGAACTGGTCAACCCAACTACACATGCAAGGGGTTGCTCAACTGCTGGGAGAAAATGCGCATTTCTGGATGGGAGCTGGACTGCATTCCCAGGAGATTTGCGCAATATTTGGGCAGAGCAGCTGACTGCTACCCAGGATTGCGCAATTCCTGGGATGAGCAGCCCTACTAGGAATAATTGCACAATTTTCTGGATGAAGCCTGACTGGCAGAATTGCGCAATTCTGGAGTCTAGCAGGCTGCCAGACTAAATTGCGCGATTTCTAGAGGGAAGGCTGGTTGCCCTTTAGAATTACACAATTTCTTGAAGGAGATTCTCAGCCTGCAACTGGACCGAGTCCAGAGAAACAACTTGTTGAGGGGAATGCATCAAGCTCTAATAGACAAACTGCCTTTCTGTAGGAAAACCACTGAAGCTTGTGTACTTGACGAAGAATGACATTCTGCTGTGAAAGGTTGGTAGGGAGGCTCCAAAACGAAGCTAAGGAAAAATTTTGGAGGGTGGTTGTAGCCGCTACAACAATATGATAACTCTTTTTTCATAGAGTTCTCATACAAATCCAACAAATTCAACCTAGTTCATAAATTATCTAAAAAATCCATGATTTAGCTATTTTATCCCTTTTACACATAAATAAAGTTACAATCAATTAAATTCTTAATAAATTAAAATATTTCTAGACTATAGCTAAATATTATAAAGGAAATGACTTAGGGAACCCAAATTCCCTTGGCAAGCAAATTAGCGAACCAACTTCCTTAGTAAATGATTTTTGACCCAAGAGGTTAAAAATGGTCTTAGCTTGCAGATGCTCTTGCATCATCTTCCTCTTCAAAAGTAGACGGATTAGAATCATTGATGTTGCTCATCAAGGCCATGTAGTTGGAACATATCCTTGGTGTTATTGTCTCCTCTAAAGTGTTTCTAAGAGCCTCCACATGGTCCTTGACATCCTTCAAAGTTTGATCGACCCGTCTTTGCCTCCTTCCGACAAAGCTTGAAGGAATATCTCGTTCCTTCTCCTGATCGGAAGAATATTTCCTCCTATTGGTGTTGTTGGTACCTAAATTTTTGGAGCCTCTTGCTCTTGATACTTTTTTGTTATTGGATTTGACCCATGTAACCTTCTAAACGTCATATTCTCTTCGATTCTGACATCCTTGTTGACCACTATCTTCCTCTATGTTGGAAATTATAACCTGAATGCCTATGAAGTATCATTGTATCCAAACAATATGCCTTTTTAGTTGAGGGATTTAGCTTATTCCCTTTTTATAATGGTATGTGGACATAAAATAGACTACCAATTGCTAAAGTGGCTTAACTATGGTTTCACTCTTGTGAAAGTCTCCTTAGGATTCATGTTCCTCAATGCATTGTGATGACTCCTATTATCCAAAAACATGATTTTATTACACGCATCTATGCACAAGAACATAGGAATATTATTATCATGGATCATATCTTTGGATGCTCTAATAATAACATTATTATTTTTCTTGCCACTCCATTATGTTATGGATGATATGGCATTGTTAACTCCTTTTTTTATTCCTGTCTCCTTGTAGAAATTCTTAAACTCGTCAGATATGTGCTCACCCCATTCTATAATATAAGAACTTTCATCTTCTTCCCTGTTTGGTTATCCACAAGATCTATAAACTCTTGGAACTGACTCAACACCTCATCCTTGTTCTTTAGGAAGTATATCCATGCCCCCCTACAGAAATTGTCTATAAATATCACATGATAGCAGTATGCAGTTAGAGACTCCATTAACATAGGACCACAAACATTAGAATGCATAAAGTCCAAACACTACTATATATAGTAATAGATTTCGATGAAATAGTATGAAGGTACAACTAAAATTGGATGTATCGTCGAAAATTATAAGAATTAATGTCAAATTTCTTCATTTTTTTTTAATCAGCCTGCATTCCGTTAGTGTTGTGATGGCATATATCCACATTGTCGTAATTATGATGGAATTCTCCATATCATCATAAGGATGATAGTATCCGATGATCATTGCAATACTGACGTAAATCCCTTTTTTTTACCAATCACTTCTATCTGCTGAGTTATTAATGGAATGATGGGTCACTTTTTGACTAGTCAATTTTGACTTTGTCAACTATCGTCAAAATTTTGATGGTATGTAAATTTATAAATATGTTTCTCTTAAGAGACGTTGCAACATTTTTACTATAACTGCAACAATTCTAAAAGGTCATAAGATCTCCTTGTCGATCAAAAAAATGATTTATATATATATATCAATTTCATTACAAAATATAATAGATCTAGTACACCACTCAATTTTATAACATAATCATCGCATAACTTTTTTTGTGGGGAAAAATGTCAACAAACATTAGTAGGGAAAAAAATCAAGGGGATGATGGGAGATGTTATTTCCCTTATTCTAAATGTGTGGGCTTACATCATGTAAGAGTTTTAAAAGAAACAACTAAAATACATTGTAGGGAAACATGGGCACATTGAAGGGGGGCCGAATGAATATCGTCCCTTGTGTTATGTTCCTATACCAATAGGAGTCATAATTTTTGAATGGCTGAGGTAAAATCTATAATATGTACATACTTTTGCTTTCTGTAAATGTTTTCCATATTCAAAAAATCAAAAAAATTAAAAAATGTAAAGAGGGTACGTATTAAAAGAAAAATCAAAGGACAAAAAGAATAAAAAAGGTCAAAAAAGATGAACCCCAAGAAAGAAAAAAGACCATGAAAGTGTGCAAGTCAAAATGCCACTACTATTTACTTTTGATGCAAAATAAAAGATTGTGTCCAGCTTGTTACCTTTGCCACAATCCATGGATGGTCAAAATGTTTAAACTTGGCTATTTCATGTTTTCAATTTTATTCTTAGAGATAGAGAATAAAATCTGACCAAACTGTTTAATATTGGTAGATAAGTAGATATGCAGATTAAGTAAAAGGAGCTCAACTATTTAATCTGAGCCCTTGGATGTAATAAGGTTAGAATTAGATAGATTACTTTTGTAAAAGAAAAGAAAAGTTTTGATAAAGGGTTTGCCAGCTTAAGTGCACCCTAATAAAGAGAAGTAAAAATGGTAGGATGAGTAGATGGGTAAGTAGAAGAATGGTTGCAGAATTGTGATGATTGATTAGATAATATCACATTATGCACCTTCATCATCAAATTTCTAGGTATGGATGAAAATTGAGCATTTACCAAAGTACACAAAATCAATTGATTAACCTCCCTCATTCATTAAGTTTTCCACTTAACTAATTTCCGAGAAAAGTCTTAAAGTACCCAAAATCTTAAGTCAAAGGGGCTCAGAGAATTTCTCTAACTTCTGGAGGGACTGGACCCTCGGCCTAATGACTTATAGATCCTAAGTACTAAAATACCCCTCACAAACATTACCCTTCTTCAATTCACCTCATTTTCCCTGACAAAACCCCTTTTCCTAAGGTTTAAACACTATTTTTCCCAAGGAAAAGCCATTACCCCCATAAAAACCCCTTTTTCACAAAAACCCACAAATATACATTTAGCCTAAGTTTTTATGTTTTCTATGTGAAAAGAAAAAACAAATTGCAAAGAATTCATTTTACACTTAGCGCTAAAAAATTCTCAGCCTTCGTTCATATTAACTTTTAACTTTATTTCTATATTAACTCTAGAGAAAATAACCCTTTTCCCCATGTATTTATTAAAACCGCTTAATATTGATATCCTGTCCCGAAGTTTGAAACATAAACTTTATAATAAACCCCTACCCTGATAAAACGAATTAATTAACCAATCTACGGTTAATTAATAATCGACCTCCGCCAATGAAATCACCCCCGATGCCCTTAATCTGCCATAATCCATTGATTAACTTAATCCCGCCACTCTTAAACCTCCATCGGGCCCCTCCATTAAACCTCATGTCAAAACCCCACCCTGATCACCATACGATTAGGCCCCATTTGATCCGACGGTTGACGATCATATTGGGCAGCCTTCGAAGGTCGAACTTTACCCGCCCGATATGGGTGGTTTCAATTTGGACCCCGATGCTACATGGTGCCCGATGAATGGCATTGGATGACCTTCCTCGAAACCACTCCAGCCCAAAAGCGGTGCGATCCAAACCTGCTTACCACCTCCTGCTAGACGACAAAACGTCTCATCCCCCGCTTAATGCCAAACGTACCTTTCCTCGTGTACTCGCCAAATTGGTTGACTTTACAAATAAAACTAAAAAAACTCATTGTTTTTAGTTTTATCATGAAAAATACGCTCAGACCTCCATGCAAGCACCAGAGTACGTGCAATCATCAACCCACATCCAACTACTAACCTGCTGAAGCTGCTGAACTTCCAGACCACTCTTCAGTCACGTACGCCTCCTGCAAACCATGCATAGTCGCCCATCAACCCGTTCAGAGCCAAAACCACGTATTTACCCAAAATCATTGAGAAACCTTGTTTAATTCCCAAACATGTTACTCAATTTCTTTAAGTTATTAAGTAATTAAGTAAAACAATTGCCCACAATCCTAAACTACTCTGAATTGAACCAATTTGCCCCCAATTTGACTGAAAACCTTTCACCCCAATCCTTGAATCCACAAGAACAAAGGATGGCTGCTCCAGTTGCATTGAATGTCCTACCAATTACTACTTCCCACCAGGACTTAGACCATCTCCCTTTGGTAGACAAAGACTTTCAAATCAAAGACACCTTTGTCCATTAATCCCCATTGAAGTTATACTGTAGGTACAAAAACCAGTACTTAAATCATGTAGAAAAAATAGGTCTTTGGGAATCAGGTTTGCCCAAGTATCAATTCCCTAGAGTTCATATATTCCCTGAAATTGTCCACTATTGTCATATGAACTACAGTCCCAGCCAAAGAGCAGTGATGACTCCTAACCATTCTGTATTATTCACCATCACTGCTGAATCCATCAATGAAATACTGCAGTTGCAACCAAGGCAAAACTTGACCCCTATTTCTGTTGGAGACCTACTTAACAGATTCCCTACAATCACCTCCATCAAACTTGCTCAGTTATTCCAGACCTTCATTAGGGAAGAGAAATACATTCCAAAGGACCCTCCCCCATACATGTGGACCGTATTCTCTGAACTTGGTCGAGACATCATAGCAATGATATCTAGTGTGTTAGGCCAAACTACCAGTGAGTTTGTTGATGAGATTATTATAGCCTTCATGTCCATTTACATTCCTGGACAGCCCCCTGTCATCATGTTTAATTATGCCAAATTCATTGAAGATAAAATGCATGATCAATTCATGAGAATGGACAATGAAAGAGTATCCAAGTACTCATCGGTTTTATCATCTTTTCCTACACTATCAAGCTGATAAATTTCCATTTACACTTCAAAATCTTGATACCAGAGGCAACCCTAGATTAGTAGTCTTCTGGACCCCATTAATCCACCAATATGACTCTCCATATACTTATACAGATTTCATAGATCTTTTTGTGCACCCAGTGGCAACTATGTTGTTAGGAAGTCCTCCCCCCAGAATTAGTGCAGATATTAGGAGGGTCCTACAGCTGTCCAAACAATAAAGAGTGGGAGATTGGTACTTGTATCAAAATCACACTGAAATCAGAATATACGACTGTGAGTTAGCACCCTACAAACTACCAAGATACCTCCCCATGAGATTGTTTGCTCTGGAGTACTACAGGCAAATGATTAATTCAGATGAGGTACATTTTGTAAAGTCCAAGAAGAAAACTCAACTCAAAATAAAAGACCAGCTTGGCCCCTTTATATCAAACAGTAGGGAAGTTGGAAAGGAAGCAGAAGAAATCCTTCAAAGTCTAAAATTGAAACAAAGCTTCATATGGAGATATGACCCTTTTGATTTCATCTACAACAAAAGACAAAAGAACAAATTGTTTCCCTATATCCACCACAAAATTCCTGAGATAGAACAATATGGAAATCAACTAGAATGGGTGGAGAACACTCTAGTAGATAGAGATAACACAGAAGTTGCTGTCAATAATGTGTTGATTGATCTAGAAAGAAGACTTGATGAAGATTCCTTTGTACAGGTGCCAAGAGAATCCCAATCCCAAAGGGAAACACAAGAACATAGTGAGCAACAAGCAGAAGAAGGACCTCAAGAGCAAGAAGAATCAGAGCAACCAGACATATCAGAAGAGCTGGCTCAGCTAGAACACATCATGAGTACTCCTCCTATTGTATAGACTCCTCTAAATGAGGAAAAGAATCCCAAAAGAGACAGGGAGGAAGCCACTCCTTCTAGTATACCTATTGCACAGACTTATGTCAAAAGGCAAAGGTTAAATCCTTTTTCAGAGCAAGAGTTCACAGAGGAAACAACTGGAATCACAGGTATAGAAAGAACAGAGAGTAGGAAGGCCACTCCCTCTGGAGGAACACAAGAACCTTCCACTACATAGGCTCAAATTTTGGAAAGACAATAGAGCGTGGAAGTATCCTCATTCAGGGCTCCAATTGGCTAGGACCAGGACATTAGAGAGAAATACAAAGAGATAAAGGCCAGAAATGAAAGGTTGAAGGCCCAGAGCTATGCACAATACCTTAAAATGGCTCCCACTAATCAAACAAGGCTAATGTCAGCCTTTGATGTAAAAGAAGGTAATATGCAAATGACTTTCATGAAGCCCACCACACAACAACCCATGTCTATAGCAGATTACTTGAAGACAGATTTTGAGGTGCCAGTGAAGGATATACATCCTATAGACCAAATAGAATTTCACAAACAGACCGCAGAAATGGTCTATTCCACATTGACCAACAAGGCCATTACATCACATCAGCTACAAAATTCGCTGAATAATATATCAGCGCAATTCCAACTAGAAAAGGCCTCTTCACAGGCCAAGGATACCAGGATAAAGTCCTTAGAGGACTTAATCATAGAGTTGGGGCATGATCCCAAGGATGTAAGGGCTGCAGAAAATCTAATCAAAAAGAAAAATGATGACATAGCTACCTTGAAAAAGCAACTCAAAATCCCTCATCTATATCATCCACAAAGAGCTGAAGTACTAGAAACACAGAAGGAACAGGGAGATCTTATGGACTTAGTCCTTAAGCCGAATGATCAATTAAAGGAAACATAGAAAGAACTAGACAAATTGATTCAGTCTAAACAGAGTGAGTTGGCCACCACTCCACAGACTGTCATTCTTACAGTCTCTATAACAGTGCCCTCTACATTGGCTGGTTCCTTAGCACCAATAGTTCCACTAGCTACAACCATGCCAGTCACAAGTACATCTACAAGCGCAGGTACTTCCACAGAGAGGACAACTGAATTAGTAAAAGCCATGGAGGAAATGACCATCCAGGCTACTGAGCTTAAAAAGCTTAGAGAAAAAGTGTCAAGTTTGGAATCTGACTGCAAACTTGCATAAATACAGTAGAAAGAAGAAGCTCAGAAGAGTCAAAGAATGAATGAAAGGATAAAAATCCTTGAAAAGGACTTGACATTGCAACAACCACTAGGAGATATAAAGGAAATGCTCTGGGCCAACATCATTGACTCTGCCAATGATGTTTGGCCATCAATTCAAGTAATTTTTGAGCAGACTGAACTGGTGAAAGTGGCCACCGAAGCAATTCACAAGACAAGAGAAGAGCTGGGAGACAAGCCTGAAGAGGCCAACCAACTGATAACACTCTTGAACAGCAAGAACAGGTATCAGCTGGATGAACTGGGCATAGAAGATAGGACAGGGACCATCATAGAAATCAAGAAGATTCTTACTAAAAGGAACCTTATGCTCAATCTTGAGAAGAAATGCCAAAGCACCCAAACGGATATTGATAGATTCATGACAAAGTTTGGCATTTTGAGGGAAAAGGGCCTCCCCAGTCCTATGGTCATCCATGACAAGCTTATGACCCAAGAGGACTACGTTGAAATACTAAACAAGTTGGCCAACAACCAAGCTAGTACTTCAGGGGTAAAAGCTCTGCCCACAGGAAAGGTATTGTATGATAATCTGGAAAATCTATTTTTCCTAGAGCATGAGGTAAAGCACCTGTTTGTCAACAAGCCAAATTTTTCCAAGTACACCAAAGATGATGAGATATATAGAAAGATGCTAAAGATGAAATCACCTGAAGGTGAATGGTGGACAAAATTAACAGATTTACTATAAAGTTATTGCAGTAAATCCATATAGCGGCCTGGTAAAACAGGGTCTAAGTTTAGCAGATAAAGAGTATCAGTAGGTTGAAGGCATGAAGTGATTCCAGCACACATATATCAAGCAACTGAAAGAGCCAAATTCGATTTACAATAGCTAGCACAATCACAATAAAAGGGACAGTGAGAAGGCAATTTTCCATTTGTCTCTATCTTCATGCTTGGAGATATTTTTGATTTCCTAGAATAATTCTCATACTGTTATGAGATATTTTGTAACATTTTTTGTATAAATACTTCACATTTCGAAGTAATTAGTGTGGATTAAAAGACATTTCTGTAGACATTTCATATCAAGTTAAGGAGCTATTGTAATCAAGACTAGACTGGCTTGCTGGATCATGAAATAAAGCTAAAGACATTTCACAGGATTCTTGTGCACAATGGAAACCAAATAAGTATTATCTTTTCATGTTTATTATTGTTTTCTCATCATGCTTATAAACATTCACATGTTTCTCTATGAAATCTGAATAGTAAACAAGGAATGATATTTCAGAATTAGCTTTAATGCTCTCTGTCTTGATTGTTTACTTTCTCCCTGTTTTCTGCTAAACTATTTTAGTATGGGAATTCTTAATTGCTCCCTTACTTCTGTAGTTTCCCCCCTTAGGTCCATAGTAAAGGATGCTTAGTTGCCCTTTGCTACTGATCTCATTCTTTTCATCATCTTAATCCCGATTTAAGGATTCTTCATTGCCCTTTTACCATGGTTAGGACTACCTCATCCATTTTGAACCTACATATTTGCTTTTTGCTGTGCTAGCCTGCCCGGTGAACTCCTCCTTTACTAATTGATCTGCTCTAGTTAAGCCACTCTTTGATTAACTCCATAGCCCAATGGACTGAATACTTGATCTGTCCATCTGTTACCTTACCAACAATCAAAACCACAACATCATGAGCACTAAGAACTAGCCTGAAATCCCACCCAAAACAAAGTTAAATTATAAAGAGAGAGCCCTCTTTGGACTTAGGTTGAGAAGAACCCGAGTCTAAAAGATTAGGTTTTTGGTTACCTTGGATTATTCCTTGTTTTTATAACTTCTAGGGAAGACTTCTGAGTGATAACACCTTGGTAAGCTATATATTCATTATTTATTGTGTTTATATTAATCATATTTGTAAAATTTTATATTGTTATAATATTTGTTATGCATACTAATTTTGCATGATTGTTTGTAATTATAAAGTCAAGTTGCCCCCCTAGTTGGTGTCCGAATGCCCCAAGTAGTAGTAGAAATGATGTTGTACAAGCTAAGGAACATGGAGCAAATATTGAAGATCAAGTTAATGATCCTATGGAAGAAGATGACAATAATAACATAGTTCAATATGATGGGACAAATGAATTGATCCAAGACTTGTTCACTTGACTAGTCAATGATCAAGATGAGGACAATGATGATAATATTCTTGATGATCCTCTACTAGAAAAATAAAATACACCACTTTATGAAGGCTAAAGAGAAAATATTCTCTTGCTACATTAATGTTGGTGAACTTAAAGGTTTTGAATGGTTTGTCAAACACTTGTATGACATAGATCCTAAGGTATGTAATATGTTTTATCACATATTTTACATAAAGGTTGATTTTTTCCCTTTCTTTGTGTTAATTAATGTGTAAAATAAGAATGAAATATTTACGATTAATATTACTTACACTAACTAGTGATTTTTTATGTTATAGATTGTTAGGTGAAATTATGTTACCATCATCAAATATTTTACCTCGCATATACTGAGATTATGCCATGATCAAAGAAATTGGAATAGAGTATCAAACTATATATGCATGTCCTAATGATCATATTATATGGACACCATGCATTGAAAAAAATTGTCTGCAATGTCAGAGCAATAAATATCAAACCGATCAAAAAAAAAAAAAAAGTTGCCTCAAAAGGTTGTTCGTCATATTCCCATAATTCCACATTTGCAGTGATTGTTCAAGTGTGAAAGCATAGCACAGTTTATGGATTAACATACACGTAAGAGAAGTGGAGATGGTGTTCTTTGAATACCCGAATATGGTTATGCATTTAGATAAATTGAGGAAAAATGGCCACATTTTAAAGATGAACCTCGTAATGTTAGGCTTTCATTAGTAGCTAACGATGTTAATCCATTTGGAAAGTTCATGTCTATCTACTTAGTGTGGCCATTTTTTTTATCACAATAACTTTCCTCCTTGGATGCCAATAAAGAGGGAGCACATAATGTTGACAATGATTGTTCCAGGTATTTGTTTACATTAATTTTTTGAATGTAACATTTTCATTTGTCTTGTTTGTTGCATAATATGTTATATTTGTTTATTTACTTATATATATACATATCATGGTAGTAATTATGTGTAATTTCAAACAATTAGGTAAGTACCAAGTTAAAGATATGAATGTATATATCGAGCCTCTTATCGATGAGTTACTAAATTTATGGGTCGACATCACTATGTATGACATTTGTAAACCAATAAGGTAGAGGAAATTTCAATTCCATGGAATACTTTTATGGACATTGCACTTTAATAGTATATAATTATTTGAAGGTACCATGCATGTTTTTAAACAATCCCTTCGTATAATTAACGTTAATCCATCTCTTGTAGGTCTTCAAACAAAGGGTAAATTTGCATGTTCAGTATGTGCTCCTAAGACAAAATCTTGTCATTCAATTTTTTTAGGAAAGGAGGTGTTTGATGAGTATAGGCACCTCCTCTCTAAGAACCATTGGTATTGCACTACCGAAAAACATATTTTCAGTGGGGAAAAAGAGTCTGGATTAAAACCATGAAGAATGACATGTCACCTTTGAAAGCTGGAATATAACAAAAATCGTTAAGGTTTGCAATTTTTTTATGTATCATATATGTAATGTTTTGAGTTTTTATTTTTATATAATTTATTTTACCATATTTGATAATTATTGTTGTGATTTCTTCTATGCTTCATCATGAAGGTATTAATAATGGGCTTTCACAAGGAATGAAAAGTTATCCCACACAATTAATGAGGTTTCCATACTATGAGGACATAAGAATAGTTCATTTGTTTAATACAATGCATATTGGGAAGAATGTGATAGAAATGCTATGGAGAATCATAGATGGTAGAAGGGATAAAGTAAAAATCATCAAAATTTGTAGTGGCATTCAGGAAGCCAATCATGCAATGTAAAGTGAGATCTAATCAAATAGAAATGGAGACTGAAATAACCTTCCATTGTTATTAAAAAAGAAACAAAATAATGATGTAAAAGAGGTCATTTGAAGAATTAAATTTCCCATAGGTTTTTCCTTCAAACATAAATAATATATTAATAAAGAAAGGTGATTTTGATGGGGTAAAAACACACGATTGACATACCTTCATTAAGGTAATTATTTTGTTATATATATTTCTATATTGGTATACATATTCATAGGTTTTTTTTTGTCTGCTTTGGATTACAAACAACGATTGATTTTTATTGTTACTGTATATTCTACCTCTATCTCTCCCAAATGACTTTGGAAACAACGTCAAACTACTTATAAATGATCTTGGAAAATACATGAGGTAAGTAGTGATTTATAGGCAATGTGCTTTTTCAATTTGTTGTTCAACTTAATGACACACGTTTTACTTGTAATGCAATGTATTATGTTTTTTTAAAACATGCTATTTTCTTGCATCATCTGTAGATAGTTGTCATTGAAACAAATTCATAAAGAATATATAAAGTATTGGAAGAGAGAAATTCATCAACTAATGTGTGAAATGCAAAAGTATCTACCTCTGACATTTTTCAATGCACAATAACACTAACTCATACACTAATTTGAGGAGATTGAATTGTGTGGAATTGTGCATACACGTTCAATGTGGATGGTGGATAGGCACGTGAAATCAATGAAGGCTTTGGTTAGACAAAGAGCACGTCTTGAGGGTTCTATGGTAGAGAGATATATGGTGTATAAATCCATGGTGTACATTAGTTAGTATCTCCCTAAATTAGCAGAAAATATGCATGTGGATCACATTTAGGATGTGAACACCATCAAAAAATTTGAAGGGGAGCACCAATTGGGGAAATGTAGAATAAGGAAAGCGAGAGGTAATTAAATATTTGTGGAGATTTATAATACATATAAAATTTCATTTTTGTTTATATCATACTTATTTAAATATTATTCTTTCGTCAATGATTAATATTTACCATGGTAACTAATATTTATTGGTGAATTATGATTTTCTAATAAAGTTTGGCGAGAGTGGGATGCACTACATATGTATATTGCAAACAATCTTGACTAGATGAAGATATGGATTGAAAGATGTATATAACATGATGGTAGGTTATCATGGGAAGGGGTGTCTACATTGGTTATAAAAACTCATCGTAAAGGATATACCAATCTTACGCAGAGGGAAATTGATTTAGTAAATGGTTTGAAAGATAAACATGCAAGCATGCATTTTCACCCTGCAATATTTTATTAAGTTATTTTATAAATTATTAATGTGAATGAAAGTGTGTTTTTTTCTTGAGACACCTTCCAATTCATATAAAAATGTTTATTAATTATTTAATATTTTTTAATGTCCTTATCATGGTATGCATTTAGCCCAAGGATTAGCTCAATTGGTCAAGTACCCATCGTCAAAGCACCTTAATTTGCTATTGAGAGGTCACAGGTTCAATTTTCTCGACACTTTCGGAGTCACGTAAATGTTCAATTCACTTAAAATTTAGTAATTAGTGGAAATTATGATTTAATTAATCGACCCCACACCAAGGGGTTTGTGAATGGGGCCAACATTGAATTTTTCTTAGTTTGTGCTTGTATGCACTGAAATTTGACATGGTTATAGTAGATGCATGCGTTGATGGTATGAGAGGGTTTCGAGACTCAAATATGTCTCACACAAATAATCTGAAAAAATTATAACATAAATGTCATGGAGATGAAATTATTTATTATTTTTTAGTGTCCTTATAATGGTATGTATTTAGCCCCAGGGTTAACTCAATTAGTTGAGTACCCATTGTCAAAGCACCTTGATTTTCTATTGAGAAATCACATGTTAAATTCTCTCAACACATTCAAGGTTAGGTAAATTTTCAATTCACTTAACATTTAGTAACAAGTGGGAATTATTATTTAATTAATTAACCCCACATAGAGGGGGTTGTGAATGGGGCTAACATTGATATTTTTTCAATTTGTTCTTGTATGCATTTAAATATGACATGTTTATAGTAGATGCATGTGTTGATGACATTGGAGGATTTCAAGGCTCAACCATCACTCACACAAAGAATTAGACAATCCAAAGACAAATTTTAACAAAATTGCCAAGGAGATGAAATTATTTATTATTTTTAGTGTCCTTGTCATGGTATTTATTTAGCCTTAAGGGTTAGCTAGATTGGTCAAGTACCCATCATCAAAGCACCTTAATTTTCTATTGAGAGGTCATGGACTTAATTCACTTCATGCTCTTGGGGCCAGGTAAATGTTCAATTCAATTAACATTTAGTAATCAGTGGAAATTATGATTTAATTAATTGACCTCGCACAGAGGGGGTTGTGAATGAGGCCAACATTGATTTATTTTATTTTATTTTTTATTTATTTATTTTCAATTAATTAATTAATTAATTTTTTATTTTATTTTATTTATTTTTATTTTTATTTATTATTATTATTATTATTATTATTTTATTTATTTATTTTTTTTAATTTTTAATTAATTAATTAATTAATTAATTTTTATTAATTTATTTATTTTATTTTTATTTTTATTTTTATTTTATTATTATTATTATTATTTAATTTAATTTAATTTTAATTTATTTTTTTTTTTATTTTTATTTTATTTTATTATTTTATTATTATTTATTTATTTATATTTTTATTTTTATTTATATTTTATATTTATTTATTTTATTTTATTTTTTTTTTAATTTTAATTTTAATTTATTATTATTATTATTATTATTATTTTTATTTTTTTTCCCAGAGTTGTGCTTGTATGCATTGAAATTTGACATGGTTATAGTAGATGCATGCATTGACAGTATGGGAGGGTTTCGAGACTCAAATATGACTCACACAAAGAATTCAACAATCAAATGAAAAAATTATAACATAAATGTTAAGGAGATGAAATTATTTATTATTTTTTAGTGTCCTTATCATGGTATGTATTTAGCCTCGAGGGTTAGCTCAATTAGTCAAGTACTTATCATCGAAGCACCTTAATTTTCTATTGAGAGGTCACAAGATAAATTATATAGTCGACGATTTTGAGGTTAGGTAAATATTCAATTCACTTAACATTTAGTAATCCGTGGAAATTATGTTTTAATTAATAGAACTTGCATAGAGGAGGTTGTGAATGGGGTCAACATTATTTATTTATTTTTATTTTTATTTTATGTTATTTTATTTTTTATTTCATTTCATTTTTTATTTATTTATTTCATATTATTATATTTATTATATTATATATAGATATATATATATATATATATATATATATATTATATATATATATATATATATATATATATATTATATATATATATATATATATTATATATATATATTATATTATATATATATATATTATTTTTTAATTTTTTATTGTTATTTAATTAATTTTTTTATTTTTATTTATTATATTTTTCCCAGTTGAATAGGGCCAACGTTGAAATTTTTCCAAATTATTGAGGCATTATTTTATTGTTTGAGGGGATTTTTAATCTAATCCTCCATTGTATTATGGGCCATATACTTAGCTCTTACTAATTAAACCCATAAATATGTTCCTTGAATTATACTCCATACATTTTTATAGGTAGAGCCTTTGAAAATACAAAAGAGATTATTGAGGCCCGATACTCTAATACCTTTTGGTATTACCAACATTTTCCGAGGGACTAGTACCAACTATTTTAGTTTTTGGTATATGGACCAAATAAATTTGTATCAAAGTTTCCTAATCATTTCTAGAACACCTTCTAGGACCTAGGGAAGTGATATCTAGTAGGCTAAAATCACTTCTAGAACTTCTTTTTATCAAAAACAAAAAATAGTGACCCATTGTTTGATTATAATGAGTTCATATGAGAAGGTTTCAAAAATTTAAACTATGTTGAGTCCCTTAGCAATTATAGCTTCCCCAACTCTCTTGTTTCTCCAAGTGGGAGACAAATTGGTTGTTTTAATATTCAAAATACCAATTTATTTTTATTTCTAATATAAATATCTTGAAGGATCTAGTTGATTAGTGAATCCCTATGTCCCTTTAGCTCCTTAAGTAAAATTAATGTCCCTCCCTATCATAACTAGACCATTTAGAACACTATACATTTTGAAAAATCTATCCTAGTAGTTCATCTTGTCTATATAAGAACCATAAACATTTAGCACTATGATATCTTTCCCCATGTCCAAACAGAAAAATGAGGTCCATGTCCTATTGTGAAATCCCATGATTTTTGGAGAGTGTAGCAACATTAATTCCATCTAGCCATATTCCCACCCAATCTCCCAATGCATCAATATAACATAAGTCCCAATTCCTAAGTAGTTTAGAGAGTTCTTGGGTGATTTTCTCCCCATTTGTCATTTTCTCTTATAGTAGAATACTAGAAGGTTTGGTGTATCTTATACTCTTTATGGGAAACTTCTTTAAGGGTTTGATCATCCGTCTACAATTAAGAGTCAAAAAGTTCATTTGGAACCTTCTCTAAAGGGCATTCTCTCTAAAAGCCTCAATTAAAGATAGTTTTTTACCACACCTAATTTTTGAGTGTGTTTTTTATGGGCCATAGACATGAAATATTTCCTTCCCATTTATTTTGTTTCAAATAATTTTTTTTCTTCAAAAATTCTAAAACCCCTGTCACCTTCCTTAAAAAATCAAGCATGATTTTGCTTTTAGATATTAAATTGTACTTCACCGGTTCCAGGGGTTTGGATTCTTATGTTCCTTTTCATACAGAGAGAGGCATAAATTAGGGTTTGCTATGGAATATTTTGGAAATTGTCCAACATCCACACCCATAATTCTAGGATGGGGTGTAAGGGGTGGTGGGTAATGGCTTTTATATTGAATAAATAGGTAGGAAATCACTTAGGTATTTTGATTTTTTGGATCCAAATTCATTTCCCCATGTCCCATAATTTTTTTTTCCAAGGAAATACTTCTATTCATAAAGTGATACTCGTGATTCCTACCTAGAATTTCATTGTTGTCATTGAATATGTCTTGGTTAGGTCCTTTAAACCCTTAATCTTTATTTCTCACTATCTAGGTTGTTTCTAATCCCAATGCCTTTGGACCTCTCAATCCTTATATTCTTCCTCAACACCCAATTCTTTTGCATACTTGGATACTTGCATTATGTAGAAAGGTGCCCATAACAATAGAAGTGTACACATTTAAAAGGTATCCCTTCTTACTCTAGATTAATATTTACCCATGTTTTGATATCTATTAACATTGATAGATATTTGTTGTCCTCCATCATTACCAAGATTTGGGCCATGTCATAATGCCCAATCTCTTGGAAAGATAAGTTTGTTGAGTAAAAGGTACTCAAAGTGTTCCCATTTTTTTAAACACCCCCTTGGACCACGAAATTAATTGTAGTCTTGGAATATGAACCCAAACTAGAAGAATACCCATACAAATTCACCGAGAATCAAACTCTACGTGCCATTTATTCAAGAACAAGGATTGAGATGCCCACTTCCGATTCTAGTGCCATATTTTTCTATGCTTTGTTAATGTTATAACTAAAAACACAAAATGACCGTTTTTTTTAGAATCTGAATGCATGGAGAGGCCTCCACCACTAACTATAAATTAAGCATGGTCCAATTCTTTAGCTCTTCATTACTCATTCTATTCCTAAGAAAACATCCAACCAACACCTCAACCCTAATTTCCATGACGTCAACCAATTTTTTTCTCTCTTTCTAAGATTCAAGTTAATGGCCTCTTACATCTTTTGATATATTTATACCTCTTTATCTTTCTTGGGCCCTCCTAATACTAAATCCCTACCACTTCTAAATTCAAGGATGGGGTACCACTTATAAAAATAAAATAAAAATTGTAATTATAAAAATAAAGTAAAAATTTACTTAAAATAAAAATTAAATTTATTATTTAAATTTCAAATATTTATATATACTATATAATATATAATATATAATATATATATATATATATATAATAGATCTGTTTCATCCATTGTGTCGAACCATTCGAAACCACAATATCTTTGTTTCATCCATTGTGTTGAGTCCATTCGAAACCATGAGAGATATATTTCATCTATTTTGTCGAGTCCATTCGAAACCACAAGAGAATTGAGGTAGGTGTTTTGCACGTTCCATAGAATACTTGAAGACATCAAGCCCTTTGATGCTTCTGATATGGTAATGGTAACATATAAAATCCATTGTGTCGAGATCACGAGAGCATTGAGGTATGTGTTCAATAGGTGCCATAGAATACCTAAAGACTTCAAGCCCTCTGACATTGATGCTATGGTAATGGTAGCATAGAATATTTTCGTATTCCTCTTCTTACTTTTGTTGTCAAAGTAAAGTTGCTTTGAAATTCCATTGATAATCAAATCACTGCCTTATATGAAGCATCATAATAAATCAACTCGATTCTTGCCCCATCTTTTGTGGGTATTCTTATAACCCGCAGTGGTTTGTTGAGTATGCTATACATTATCACCTCGAGATTCTATGACCTAAGAGTTTGGTGTATGAGCTTCCACCTGTTGTGAGTAGACTAATAAGTAAACCATAACATTGATGAAGCCACCTATAGTGTGAAGTCTGTTCAATTGGATACAAGCTACAGGAGCCTCTAGGTAGCCCTAAGTGCTTACCATCTGCACTAGAGTGTTCACAATGTTCGTTTATGGGGTGAGATACCTTTCCCTAAGTATGAGCTCAACAACACATACCACCACATACCATATTAGGGGGGAGAGATATATATTAATTGGCTAGGGATGTGATTGATAGAGAATGATCATCTCTTGATGCTTAGCCCATTGGAATCAAGGGTAGGGCACACTTCTCCACGAAAGAGACAAGTCCAATCAAATATACAAAATAGAAAAGCATGCACACCCATGTTCATTACTAGAAAAATAACCATTTATTAGATCCAATATTTGATAGGGGATAAGCGACTCAAATCACTAATATTTGAAGGAATAAATTCTCTTGAAGATGTGACAAAAATGAGGGACTATTTGTTAATTTTAGGGCTAGATAGTTCTCTATTATAGATAATTGAATTTTATTTTTTTTTCGACATTTTGACATTATATTCACCCTAATATCATCATAAGGAATTATATAGAGATAACATTAACATTAACAATGCATTGGAGTAGTAAAAAACATTAGAGGAAAATCATACACAATAGAGACACCAGGATTTTGGTTGGAGACTATGGAAAAACCCCACAAGAGGGAAAACCCAGAATCCATTCTTCTTCTTCTTAGATATGCATCAAATGTTCAAATGAGATATAATGTACAATTATAATGAGACACAGGTATTTCAACATAAATCACATTAGGCATCATAGGGCCAACCTTGGATCATACTATATCCCCATAATATGGCAACAAACATATTTGTCAACGAGGCATTCACAAGCCCTCCACAAGACCTTAGATATGTCTCCTATTTATCAAAATGTGAAAGCATAAGTGTTCCCTCCATATCACTATCATATTACTGATGTACACCACTTTCATATCTCTATCATATCACTGTTGTACATCATTGCCATATCACTCGCATATCAATATCATATCATTGCCATACGTCATTGAAGATAACCTCTGCAACTCAATGAACTAAGGCATTGATGACAACCCTCTTACCATCAATATTTGTCTCCTGATATCAATGATCTAGAGCCCAAACCATCTTCCCTTATTTTCCTTCACAAGAGACTATATTAAGGGATTTTCCAAGAAGCTTCTAACAACCTATTACACCTTTACGTAAGATGCTATGAAAACTGTCCAAACTAGAGCTCAACTCCTAGAAAATTCATCAACACAAAAGATAATCACATATCTTTGAAGGAAATCATGGTTTTTCCTTTAATTACACTTCAGCCTATGCACATATACCTTAAGCTTCGACCCTGGTTAGGGATTTCTTTAGCTACTATCAAAACCTTACAATTCACTCTCTAAACACTTATATACCTGTGCTAACCCTATTGTAACCAACCCTTTTTCCTGCACTATATTTCAAGGGAACTTGACCACCCTTTACTGCACTATCTATGGTTACATGAGAAATTCAAACAAATATAAAAGAGCTTGATCGTACCTGAAATTACACAAAACCATATGTGACCTGTTCACAAAGATTAGCACAATAAAAATTTACATAGAAATATTCCTTGAGGTCTTCTCCAAACTCGACTAGCAAGCTCCTAATCACATCAAACAAAAATAAATAAAATAGATGAAACTTCGTCCTTTCTACTGTTGGAATGTCTCCTCTAGGTCTGCGACTGCTTCAAGTTTCCTTTCTCCAAAAATGCGTTGCACTTAAGATGACTCATGAATGAGCTCCAAGGGTTTCTTATTTATACTAATGGATGGAGGAGTCAAGGGGTACCTTTGTGCCATTGTGACCATTCATTTAGAGAGGTTTACTGGAGGAGGACCCTTGTAATTTGATCATTAGTTCCTTGATATTGGAGCCAACATCGATGCTTGCCCAAATAAATTTATGCCACATTAAATAATAGGTAGATGAGTACCAAGTTGATTTAAACTCATCAATAATAATAATTTCCCTTTAACCAATTTTAATTCTCTCTTTGGGACAAGATGGCTTCTCTTGGTGAAGTTGGGCTTCTCTTTGGGGTAACTGGATTTCTCTTAGGGAAATTCATCCCGAGTTACCCAAATTTCAACACTCCCTCTCAGCTAGGGAGGAATTTATGTCTGCACCATAAGTCTCATCTTCGAATGTACATGTCTCAACATAATAGAAGCTCATCTCATCTCTTCTCATCTGATAGAAGAAGAATGATCCACAATCGATAGTAGGGGAGATTGATTTACCACAACCAAGTACATGGTAGTCATATTTGACCTTGGTAAAGATAACACACACCCTATTGGTCTCTAGGTCAAGCTCCATGAGCTCATAGTAGATGAAAAATGATGTCGCAATCCATATAAGAAGAAGAACGATCCACACGACACTAGGGGAGATCAATTTACCACAACCAAGTCCATGGAATTCATAAAATGACCTTGGTAAAGATCATCCAAACCCTTTGTCCACTGGCTTATCCTCACCCAACTTGATCCTCAATGATAAAGTGGAAGAAAACCTACATCCAATACTTAGGGGGATCAATTTACCATAACCAATTCCATCGTAGCCGAGTATGAAATTAGGTAAATATGACACACACCTAAGTTTCCTCACTCGCTGGCCATATGGGTGGCAATCCTAGCAAGCTTAACCATCTCAATATTGACCTTGGTTAATAAATACATGAAGGTGACTTGTGGATAGGATGCATACTGGGGTATGTACTCTGCCAAGTAATGGCTCTAAGGAGTACCCTTACCTAGGAGCCTCACTGCTCATCTCCCTTCACCAAGTCCATGGCTAGACATAAAGAAGGGGGAATGCATATGCTCAGTGTTATCGATCAACAGTGTTCCCTTTCAGGGAATGATGCATTCTCCTACACTCCAAGATGCTCTCTGAAAAGGCTTGGAGAGAATGTATGCACCCTGCTCATTTGTTAAAACCTCATTGTTTTAGTTCTGCAATAAGTCACTTTCGTAGCCTCACTTCTCCCTCTATTCTAGAGCCTCAATGCTCCCTTTATGTTGCAGCTTCATTTCTCCCTTTGTGTTGGAGCCTCAATGCTCCATTAGTGACACCATGTCTAACAATCCCATGGATAGATTTTCAAGCCACACTACTTGCAATGGAAGTCTGCGACCTACTCATCTAGAAAATCAAAGCAATACCCATACTCAATGTGTTCTTCCTATTCACAAAGCTCCTGGATTTCTTGGCATCAACATATCTCTTTAGTCACAACACTATCTCAATCCATGACTGACTATATCAATACAAACTTTGTAGCATCCCAATATACATGTCTTGGCTCTATCTAGCTCAGGGTATACATTGTAAAGCAAGAATCCATCTGTATGCCTGCTCATTGTGGGATCCACCAAAATTTAAACCTAAAGAGGAGTCTCTCAAATTCTTTAGTGTAATCCTTCATGTCAAGTAGTTGACAACATACTTTCCTTAATAAGGAAGTCATCATCATCTCTCTATTATACTTCTAATCTTAAGAAGTAGATCACCTTGGGCTCAGAGGTCAACTCCCTCTGGTACTGAATGATGAGATGAGCATATAAAACCAAATATCAAAGACATATATTTAGCCTAGAAGAGAGATTGGTTCCTACAACATATAACCATCAATCCAAGCATACCAAACCCAGGGGACTTTCTTGAGTCCATATGGGGCTTTTTGAAATCATGAGTCTCCTTCTCATGTACCTCAAAACCTTGAGGTAGCTCCAAGTATGCTTCTTCCTTAAATACATCATGGAGGAATCCATCTTCACATATATCTGATAATAGTGCATTTGATAATGAAACATATTTGTCCTCTAGTATGGTCCTTTCATGATGGGCATCTTGCTTCTGGAGACTTCTTATCTTAGAGAATCACATTTGACTGATACATCCAAAATGACAGTCTACTCCCTCTGAATAGGAAGCCTCTTCAGTCATAGTAATCAACTAGGGAGACTACAATCCTTCCTTCGAGGTTTGAGCTCTTGTCTATTTTTCAAGAGCCACTCTAATCATGAGGTTGCTCTACATCCTCCTAAATCTCTATATTGAGGATTGGTCCTTATATCTATCTTATGTACCTGTTGACCCCAGAACAAGAGCAAGATCGATAATAACAAACTAAATAAACATAATGAAGGTGTACTTGATGATGAAGTAATAATTTTCATAGTCCAATCTTTCTATCAGGAGAATCCTCTACATTTTGAGCTTCTTCATGTTGTCATCATATTTTACAAGGTTCTTTCATAAGGTACTATTGAATTTATTCTTGAGTGGCTCCTTCATTCTCATGCACAAGCTCCCTCTTGGAGCTAGTGCTTCCTACATTACTCTTCATCTTGATGGCCATCAATATGGATCTCCTTTCCTTGATCCAATAAGTCAGGGAAATAAGCATTTGGTTAGATAATTACTCATGCAGGAAGAATAAATATTAGTCTAAAAAGATAAATCAAAACAAGAACAATGTCATAAATAAATAACATAAAACTTGAAAGTACTAATATTTAATGAGGATAGTAGGAAGAAATTAGCTCCCTCTTGATCCTTCCTCCTTCTAAGACACGAATCATCACTATCCATCAATCATATGTAATTTTTTTATGAAAAAGAAGGCATGCTTCCTCTTGAGCACCACATGCATTCTCATTTCCAGATCCTTAATCTCTTTCTTGGGCAACCAAGCCCAACTATCAGTGTGCAAGATGACTATTGAATCTGCAACATACCATCTCCTATTGGGTAGGAGACATGCCCAACTATGGTTACTTTGAATCTGTCATAGGTACTAATCTACCACTTGAATAAGTCAATAGCTTCTCATTGATCATATAAAATCACACTAGGATTCCATTGCTATAGGACCTAAGCCTTTTCCATATCCAAGGCCACTCCTAGGGTTTCCTTCAAACCATAACATTATTTTAGGTCTCCAACATCTTCATCTCTTTCAATTTTATTGATCAAGAAATTCATCATAGGTGTCTACACAAGGGTGATCTGAATGACTTTTCTTCAACCCAACTCTAATACCATGTTAATTTTAGGGCTATATAGTTCTCTGTTGTAGATAATTGAATTTAAAAAATTTCAACATTTTCACATTACATTCACTCCAATATCATCATAAGAAATTATATAGAGAGAACATCAACATTAAAAATGTAGCAGAACAATAAGGAACATTAGAATAAAATCATACAAAATAGAGACACTAGGATTTTAGTTAGTGACTAGGGAAAAACCCCAGAAGGGGGAAACCCAAAATCAATTCTTTTTCTTCTTATATATTCATCAAATGTTCAATCGAGATACAATGTACAATTATAATGATACAAAAGCATTTTAACATCAATCAAATTAGGCCTCCTAGGGCTAACGCTGGATCATACTAGATCCTCATAAGATGGCATTAGAAATATTTGTCAAGGAGGCATTCACAAGACCTCCACAATACCTATGATAGGTCTCCTATCGATCAACAGATGAAACCACAAGTGTTACCTCCATATCACCGTCATATCACTTCCATATATCACTGTCATATCACTACTATACATCACTATCATATCATTATCATATCACTGCCATACATCATAGAAGATAACCTATGCAACTCAATGAAATAGGGAACTAATGACAACCCTCTTACCTTCAATATTTCATTCTCGAGATTAGTGATCTAGAGCCCAAACCATTTGCCCTGTTATCCTTCACAAGAGACTATATTAAGGGATTATTCAAGAATCTTCTAACAACCCATTACTCCCGTACATAAGCTGCTATGAAAACTGTCCAAACTGGACCTCAACACTTAGAAAATTCATCAACATAAAATATAATCACATACCTCTAAAGGACACCATGATTTTTCCCTTAATTATACTTTGGTCCATGCACATATCCCTGAAGCTTCGACCCTAGTTAGGGATTTTTGTACCTGCTATGGCAACCCTACAATTTAGCCTCCTGTTGTACCTCTGAGTTGATAATGGTCAGCTATCAAGCCAAAGCATCTAAGATAATTGTTTTGGGGTTTTGTTTTAATTTGGAGGACCAATGAATGAAACATATATAACACTGTAATGCCTAACCTTTTGAATAATATTAATCCCAAAGCAGAGGGCTGTTATAAAATTTCACACAGTGATAAAGCTTGAATAGTGGTGAGCAGAAACAAAAAATAATATGATTATTACAGTTTTCAGACAGAAAATTAAACAATCATAAGTATGAAAACCTCTGACCGATGTTCAGAAGGTTCAAGAGAATATGCTTATGCTTACAACAAGATGCTGATGATTTATTGATTTAGAGGGAATTAATTAAAGAGACGGTCCATTAATCCATTCTCTTTATATATTATCACTTCAGAAAGCTTATAGGAATAGATTGAAACACAATTTTTCCTACCTAGTTATTTTTATAAGACATAAGAATATGAAGAAAAACATAATGTGTAACACTGGAAAAACTTACAGGAAACACAAACTGTGTAAAACTGAATTCAGAATCCTTTGCTTTGTATTAAGGGCCCAGAAAAGCTAAGTACATCAAATGTTTACAAATGCTTCATCAAGGTGCAACCTTTCTTCAAGAGTGCAACCCTTCTTTAGTGGTCAACCTGGTTCAATGGCGAACAATGAACCCATAATAACTCGTAGAGAGAGTTATTTATACAACAATAGAACTAAGAAAATATCCTAAACTATTTTTACAAAAATAGATTATTATGAAATCAAAATAAAGAGTGCTAGCTGATCTGTCACTATTTTGATGCTGTTTTGTTGGTGACTATTCCTTTTATTTAGCTTCTGCTGTCCTTTAGACTTTGATTTTTTTCCCTTTAAGCTACTTGGTTGTTTGGTCTTCACATTGGATGTTGTTTTTTACTTATGACCTTTCATCTGATACTCTTTAACCTTGTTGACCTGTCAATATCCTTTACTGTGCTTTTATACTTTTACTGTAAATTTCAAGTTTTTACTGTGTATTTCAATAGTAAATCATTTAGTTTTTACATGTCTCAGTATCAGGTAGTTGGATATTGACCATCTTTCTGTATATTTCATTTGTTTGTCTTTTAACTGTATGTCTTTATTAGTCTTCTATGTTTTAACATTTACTGTGTAAATTACTTCTTTCTGTTTTGTAATAAATGTCTTTTCTTCTTAATAAAGGCTTTAGAATGGATTTCCTTGTGAATCTGGAACAAATAGATTTTATATGATTCCTGCAAAAATAAACCAATAGTTAATGAAAACACAGGTTTGCAGGAAGGAGATAATGGTTTGAGGGAATAGGGAAGTGTATGGATGGAGTCCTGGCAGTGTTTGTACAATAATCAGAGGTCGAATTGGGTTGTAGAGGTTCATGGTGTCGCAGGAAGGTTTAGGAGGGTTTTACTGTGTAAATGGGCGAAAAGAGCTAAAGTGAGGGTTTTGGCGTTTAAACAGGAAACGATTTTTTTTTTTTTTTTTTTAAGTTTGATGCAAAGTGAACAGTGGATGGTTTTACCGTACGCGGGGAGTGGTTTCGGAGGCTCATCGCACCGCTTTTGGCCGTGGGGTGGTTTTCCTCCGAGGGCACGCGAGTTAACGTGGAGCTGCCACGTAACCGCAAGGGGCCTGAGCAAAACCACGAATCTCGCGTGCTCTCGGGTGGGTAAAGCTAGGAGATCGGGAGCACGCGATATTGCTGTGGATCATTGGATCTGGGAGTGGATGATCTAACGGCTATCGCGCAGTAAAGCTGCATGGAGGGCAATCAACGGAAATTAGCAGGGCTCGGGGATTAATTACAAGTGATTTATAATTAGTTTATGAATAAAGTGCGATTAAACATATTGTGATGGGTTTAATGGAGTGGGACCAGGGTTAACTACGGCGGGGTTTATTTTATAACACGAAGAGGGGAATAAAAGTTAGAATAAGGGGCATTTGTGGGTTTTTAGGGAAATTACAAGGGGAAAATGATTTTCTCAAAGGGGAATGGGTTTCACACTAGGAAAAAGGGGTTTTGGGTAGGGAAATGACTTTAAAGGGTAATTTTCTAGGAAAATGTGTGAAACCAAGGGGTAAAGCTGAAAATGAAGGGAAAAGGGTATTTTCATAGGAAATGATGGGATAATGAGGAAATTAGTAAGCATGTAGTGGGAATGAAATGAAATGAGGGGAAGTTAACCAAATAAACTTGTGAACATCTTTTCACTTTCATAACTGCTCCTGCACACTGAAACATTGGGTTAAGCATGATAAATATGCTTATGCCTCCATCAACTTTGTACTTCTGCAACCTTTCTTCTACTTACCCTAACATGTTTTCTTCACTTAATTGGGTGCATTTAGGCTAGTAGACCCTTTCTTTCATTTTTTTTTTGAAAAGCAAACTATCTAATTTTAACTTTATAACATCTAAGGGCTCAGATTAAACTAATGAGCTCCTTGTTATTCTCTACCTAACTACTGATCTGCCAAGATTAAACAATTTGGCTAGATCTTTATTCTCTAACTATAAACATGAAATTTAAAGCATGAACTAGTCAAGATTAAACTATTTGACTATCATGGGTTATGGCATTTATGACAAGCTGCACACAACCATTATTTTGCATAATAAAGTAAAAAGTAGTGGCACTTGGACTTGCACACTTTCAAAGTTTATTGCTCTTTTCTTTTCTCTCTAACCTAACATTTTATTTTTGCTTTCATTTTTTAGGGCATCTATTCTAACATTTTCTTTGATATGGAAATATTTATCAAAATATTTCCTAACATTTTTATTCAGTATGCTTTTTGTCCATATCCTAGCTTAACATTTTTTTGAAAAATATTTTCATTTTTTGGACTAATTTATTCTAACTTATCAAAACCAAAAAATGCTACAACACCTCCAAACACTTCAATCCCTGAACTAGGCCTTCCCTAACCATCCATTCCTCCTGCATTGTATTTCAAGGGAACTTGACCACCCATTTACTGCTCTATCTATGGTTAAAGGAGAACTGTCCAACAACAACACAAGAGATCGACCCTACCTAAAATTACATAGAACCATATGCAACCTATTAACAAAGATTAGAACCATAAAAATTTACATAGAAATATGCCTTGAGGTCTTCTCCAAACTCGGCCAACTAAATCCTAATTACATCAAACCAAAACATAGAAAATATATGAAACTTCATTATTTTTACTCTTGGAATGTATCCTCTAGGTATATGACTACCGTAGGTTTCTTTTCTCCAAAAATGTGTTGCACTTGTGGTGGCTCATGAATGAGCTCCATGTGCTTCTTATTTATATTAATCAATGGAGGAGTTGAGGGGTGCCTTTGTGAGAACAAGACTCTTCATTTAGAGAGTCCGACATGATAAGGACCCTTATAATTTTCTCATAAGTGCCTTGGTATTGGATCCAACATAGATGCTTGCCCAAATAAATTTATGCCACATTGAATAATAGGGAGAGGAGTGCCAAACTGATTTAAACTCATCAATAATAATAATTTTCCTTTAACCAATTTTAATTTCTCTTTGGGGAAAGATGGTTTCTCTTGGGGGAAGTTAGGATTCTCTTCAGGGTAATTGGATTTATCTTGCGGAAATTCATCCTGAAGCTACCCAAATTTCAACACTATTTCAGTGACATTCCAACTCTAATTGTGTAAAAACAATGCAGAAAAGGGGAAAAACCCTAGAAGCTAAAAATACTAAAAAGAAAATGCCTTAAAATTGAACCCTAGATAAATGGATCTGAATCTGATGGCTGGAACATCTTGGTAAAAAAGCACCAGACAACTCGATTCACCACTAATCAACAAATGAAGCCACATTTTCCAACTACCCCTATGTGAGTTCAACATACCAGAGGGATGAAAATACTTAGTTTCTATAGCATACTTGTGCAACACTCCCTTCTCACCCCTTTCCCTCAGAAAATTGGAGTTGAAACCATTTCAATTTGGGTCCCTGAGAAAAGGATATAAAACTATCTACTCCATGTAAATTTTCCTTTGATGCATGACTAGAACACATAAAAAAATAACACATTTGAATAGTATGTAAATAGTATTTATAAACATAATACTTGTCTTATTATACATTTCAAGCATATGTTTGTTAACACATGACTATTTGTTTAATCAAAATTGGACATAATATTAGATTCTACATGTCTTGAATTAGAATCCAGATGGAATCAAAAGAGAAATTGAGTTATGTGCTACATGCATATTTCAATTTGGAAATATATTTTTCTCATGAGTCCAAACATTTTTTCATGATCCTTAACACTTTAAATTTGGCTTTGCAACTTGAAAATCAGGTTTAGTTGTACTCCCAACTATCCTAGAGCTTGGTAGCATGAACCTTCCTACAAAATTCTTATGGCTCATCAATATTTTAGCCGTGGATTTCTTCTATCTCTTTTGTGTCCTACCAATTGTTCGACCATAGGTCTCATGTACCTTTCTTATGGCCTCTTAATAGTGTAGTTGTGCGTTTCTTGTTACTTGCATACACCATAAAAACATGACATCTTGTTACCAATTATAAGTATGTGATCCATCCTATTTATCATCCAAGAGTTAATATAATTTGAAAAATATAAGTTAATGAATACTTACTTCCAAAATTTCATTATGAACATAAATAGGTCAAAAAGTGCCGGAGAGGGTAAGTACAAAGCATGTGGGGAATACAAAAACTTTGTAAATAGAATGATAATGTTAAGGTCCATCATCTCCACTAACCAAATTCATTCCATATCCTCATGTAATCATGGTTTTTCCTCCTAGTGTAATTGTAGAATTTAACAGAAATTTTCTACTACTGATGAAATCGAACTGAAATCAAGAGATTAAATTTCCTCTACTATTCCGCATAATGGAAATCACAAGTTAGAAACACATGAAATGACATGAAACCATTAAAACTACAAGAACACAATGATTTTATAGGGAAACAATAGAAATTCCTCATAGATTCAAATTGCAGATTGTAATATGCTAAAACAATTGACTTGAATCTACTCTAATCATTAGCAGAAACAATAAACGATCGATGAAATCACAAAGCATAAAATATAAAGAATTCAATCACACATAACACAATAATTTTATGGGGAAAGCCACAGATAAAAACCCATGCTATCTGTATATTGCATTAATAAGAAAATATGAGAAGATTACAATGCTTTGCTCAAGCCTGAGAAACCTTTGCACTATCTCAATCTATCTCACTTCTTAACAAACAAGCTCCAACCAATACTTAGCCAAAGCTGCTACCTTCCAAGCTCCTATTTCCTTGTGCAGTTTCCTAGGGAATTAGCCCATATTTAATTGGGAAATTCCTTATCCATAACTACGTAATACATCATAGGCATTCATTTGATTGCATGCACCACCTGTACAAATCAAATGATTATACAAATGATAATACATTGTCCCTGAACTCCAATCTCAACTGTGTATTTATTTGATCTAACATGCATGAGTTGATTATGAGTGAATCTTCAATTTACTAGTTGAGCAGTGTTGGTTACACCCCACTACTGGATCTCCCACTAATTCCTCCATCAGTTGGAACTAGTTTAAGTGAATTTAACTCAGTTAAACTGAATTAAATAATTACAACACAAAATAAATCAACCTGGTCCCCTCAAATTTAGGAACCAATCTACATGACTCTAGATAGATTCCCAACTCGAATTAACTTAGCCAAATAAGTCAAATTAACTTAGTTAACTATTAAAAATTGCTATGAGAATTAGAATTACAATTTTTAACATTTCTTGTTACTATTTTCAACACTCCCTCTCAACAAGAAAGGAATTCAATTCTATCCCGATTCGGTATCTTTGGAATTTTCTGCATGCAACTCTTGTCACTATTGTTGTTGCTACTACAACATCTACAACTAAAAAATAAATAAAAATAAATAAACTGAATCAACTGCGTCTGCAACTGTCTACTGGGAAAACTATGTTGCTGCTGGCTCTGCTACTAAGTCTCCTACTCTGATATCAACGCTTATTTGCACTCCTCAGTATCTGACTAACACTGATCCTCCTCCTACTGAACACTGAGGGCCCTTGTTGGGGTGTTTTCTTCTCGAAGGTGTATGAAAAGAAACAACTTTAGCCTGTGGGTGACAAACAACCTCAACAATAAAAGTGGTTGTTAAACAATGTGGATTTGCAACAAATGATAGAAACAAAACCTACCAAAGCCATGATCTATGCAACAAAAATAGTTAAACAATGAAATGGAATAAGAAAATAAGCACAAGTAACTCCAATAATCCAATGGAAACCAGATATATAAATAACATATTTTATTAGATGACACCTGTAAAGGGAACAAATAATGTTACCAGTCCCCCTATATGGGATGGGTTCTTGGCTATCCTAATGTCTTCAAATTTTTGTAGATTCTCTCTCCTCTATAATGTGTAAAACCCAACAAACAAAATGTTTGAGCTCAATGAGAACTCAAATGGAAAAGAAAATGGTGTGCGACAGTGATAGTAATCAAAATTACAACAGCGAGTGCAACAATGAAAATGATCAAAAGTGAAGAATGAATGTAAAAACCTTCTATTTATAACAAAATATTAGGTTATTCTCGAATAATAAGCAATAATAAAATATTATTAACCCCATTCTAGAATTAACCATTTGGAATATTTTATTATATTTGGTTTGGAGGGAAAAAGTATTTAAACTTTTATTTAGAAATAATAAATAAATAAATGATTTATTTATCATCTCAAGAAATATGGTTAAGGAATAATAAACAAATAATGATTTATTTAATTATTCCTAAGGGATTTAGTGAAACTTGACAAGGAATAATAACTAATTAGTGATTGATTAATTATTCCTAGAAACAAATAAGATAATTAATGATTTATCTATTTATTTCTCATAACTGGGTCAAATGTGAAAGGAATATTAATTAAACAATGGTTTAATTAATTATTCCTAGAAGATAATTAAATAAATAATGATTTATTTAATTATTCTTCATGGGTTTAATTATAAATGACTTAACAAATGTGGTTTACTAAGTAATTTCTCACAGTGAAAGGAATTTTACTATGGTAAAATTGGCCCTACATGGTGTACTTCAATCCATCTAGTAAATTATGGCTAGATGATCACCTTTTTGTGATAACAAATTTCCCCCGCAAACATATGAGTGTCAGGAGAAAAACGTATGACCGAAGTATGTTGTAAGGACACAATCACTAAACAACGAAGTGGAGTCAGAGAGAGAGAGAGAGACCAATGGAGCTGAAGCGAAAGAGGATATTGATAGAGGGGGCTATACCAATGAAAGTCTCCTTTTATGTTGTGGTACCAGATCTCAGTGAAGTAGGGGAGGCATACCTATACCTACCAAGATAAATTAGTACAAAAATAATGATGTGCCCAAAAACATGAAACTGAGCAATAAAATACATGTTGAATG
Organism: Pinus tabuliformis; assembly: GCA_031772625.1. Lineage (NCBI taxonomy): Eukaryota > Viridiplantae > Streptophyta > Pinopsida > Pinales > Pinaceae > Pinus > Pinus tabuliformis. The sequence continues at coordinate 472,909,278 of CM062817.1, forward strand.
GTACATGAAATGCTGACATAAATGAGCCAGAAAATAATACAATGTGTCCCATATACATAATGCGTCTGGATAAAACATGAGCCAAGACTGAATACAATAACATCTAAGTACATGAGATATAATGGCCCTTCCCTCAAAAATGGGTGGGAGGGAGGGTAGAACAACCAAAGAATCCCTGCTGAACAGGAAAGGGCCATGTAAACTGAATGGATCATCTGAAGGAGACATGCATGTCATGGGTGATGCAAGTGGAAGGAACCAAACCGATCAAATTTGTGGAACGACATCTGAGGCTGTAGCATAATGGGAAGCCATCTGGTCATGTGGAGGGCTACTTGAAGGGCCACCCCCTCATGAGGTCTGAAACATCTCACATACACCCGGAAATCACTGGTACAATCTGTTGCATCATTAGACCATCAAGTGTATGAATCATGAACATGAAACGATCAAGTCAAAGGGAAATGATGATTCCCTTTGCTTGATCTGAGGCATTGAACAAGAGTGGAAGTTGGAACCAAGATACACCGCCCTCTAGGCCATTCTTCTGGAATAGATGTGATGATGTCGACAAAATAGGACCCACCATAGGTGAGGTAATGAGGATCCTCAACTAAGGCACGAGGAAAAATAGTAATGTGACTGATGGACTGACACCAGGGAAAATGGGGAAAATGGGACTAAGGGACAAACAAATGACTTCCCTTGTCAGAGCATAAAGTGCATGGTTGACCTGGCAGCGACTAACTCGACTTTGGAGGGGATGGTGGACAGTATGACTGAAGGCCAAAATGGGCAACACGGGATGAATGTTATGCAAATATGGATGGAATACTATGATATGATACAATGGGATGCAAAACAGACTCCATGGATGCAAAGGTGACTCATCGCAAATGCTCTGAACAAGGGTGACTCAATGACGCTACCACACAAAATAGGCTCAGTGGGGACCATGAAGACATGAGAAAATAATGGTTACTCATGACGAAAATCGACACATGAGATGAAAAACACTAAGGGGAGGTGGTCTCCTAGGTGCAAGCGTCGCATATGAAGAAATTTGATTTTAAGAGGTGATGAAGTGACCCTTCTTGGAAAAATGGTTTCCAGGTGAAGTGTCAAACCATCAAAAACTAAGAAAGACCCATTATAGTACTCGAGGATAGATTTCCAATGATGCTAATGGTTTTTCAAACTGAACTACGGTTTGGTTCCAATGGGCGACATAAAAACTGTGGGTTTTTCTATAAAAGGGTGTTTTCCCTCCAATTTGAGAGGAGAAGAAGGCCATAAATCTTGTGGAGATCGTAGCGGACAAAATGACCATCGGAATCGGGATCTGTGACTTTCAGGCAAGTGACCTTACTTGTCTAAAGATGGCCTTAATGATTCTTGGAACGATGGTTCCTGGTGAAGAATTAAGGGAACAGGAAAACGAGAATGAACTACTAGAGGAGGTCTAGAATCATCCTCGCCCACTAAGTAAAACATGGGGACTATATGGAAAAGGTTGTATGACATAAAGTAGAATATTTGAAGATATGGTATCAAACGTCCACAATATGCGATGTGAATATGGCTTGCCAGGGAGGCCGGTAGGACAAACTATCCAAGGAATGGGTGGATAATAAACCATACCTATATTCGGTGGGATCTAAGATGATACTTATGTTAATCAATTGAGAAGATGGCCAAAGGAAAACCGTCATGCCCCAAAGCATGGGATACTGCCCGTAAGCATATGTGATGGAGGGGACTAATCTGGTATACAAGGCAGGAATGATGCCCCCTAGCAGGAGGAGTTTATGGATACGCAAGATGGTGCATATCATCCCAAGGGTAATGAGGGGTATTCATGTCTTCCATGATGTCCTCATAGGAATGGAAGATGGGTGGATGGGAGGAATATTGACTACATGATGTGGTGTCAGTACCTGGTGGATCATCCTAAGAAAGAAGGCTCACATACGCATCATATGGAATGGTAGATGACGAGCTAGGATGGAAAACCTACCGATGTTGAGAGCCAGGTTTCTGACAAAGGAGGTTTGATAGAAGTGTGTGCAGAAACCTTAGGAAGGTTTTTCTGTGAGGAACTGAAGGATGATGACAGGTAAAGGATATGGACCATGGAGTCCGTCATCTCGACATCGAGGGGAGGGATCACAATGGTGGGGCCATAGTCCCCCTGTTCTGGTGTACTAGTGGTACAAAAATCCATAAGTAGAGGAGTAGGAGATCCACTACGAGTGGCCTTATACTTGCAAAGTGCTCGAAGGCAATCACAAAATTCATCAAGATGAGGGAAATAATGGGAATAGTGATCATAATGATCACACAAGGCACAAGGGTGATTTGTGCGCAACGTTTTTAGTTTCTTGGCTGGTCCCAGTAAGGTAACTTGGGCCTTAGGGAACGTTTCATGAACCAAAGGTTTGAGACGAGGAAGCTCAGGACAGTTTTGGTGGCATGCCCAACAACCTCACACAGAGCGCGTGGAGGTGTTGACTTTGGAGCTTTGGGGGTGAAAGGTGCTTGGGGAGCCTTGTCCTTAGGTTCCTTCTTCTTGTCTTTCCCCCCTGTCCATATGCTTTCGCAACAGGAGTGGGTTCCTGTTGAGGTTGCAGTTGAACTGGAGTAGTGACAGAGGTCATAGGGATGGCTTGAACCGGGGTCAAAGCATGATATGGTCTGAGATGACCACGCGAAGTGTTCATTGGGGGATCAATGTACCACATTAGGATCCATAAAGTCATATTAAGGAGAATCAATGAAGCCATGGCAGGGACATAAAATATTCCAGGAGGAGGAAACAAGAAAGGTATCTATCCTACAGGGTAATGTCTCGGTGGAACAACTCCTGGATGGTTGAGACCTGGAGGAATAGTTCCTGGTGGGAACAAAGGAGAGGCACCCACAAAAGGAGGAGGTCCTGGGGGGGTGGATATGGATGGCCCAGTTGAGATGGTAATAGCAGGGTGCTAAGGAGCTAGCTATTGATTAGATGTACCAGACTGCTTTTGAACAGCCCGTGACACTTGTAACATGCAAACACTTAAAGAGCTAGGCTCAGAGATAGGAGGGGGAGGACCAGAGAAAGCACCCAACAATGAGGAATCTTTGTATACTCTAGGTGAAACATCGGTGAGAGGGGTAGAAGGCCACTTGTCAGACATCGATGTGATAATGGACTTAGGGGAGTTCAAGGATGATGACTCCTAGTATGTCAACTGATCGATTGTCACGATCTTACCTTCATAGGGGAAACACATCTTGTGGAAAACCGCAGAAGCAATGACTAACATGGAATAAGTGTAACTACAACCCAAGAGAATGTTGTAATCTAGAGGGGCATCAATAACCTCGATGTCTACATGAACAATCCTGCCTGCAAGAGTCACTGGACAATTGCAATACATGTCGAGAGGCTGGGAGGAGTGACCGCCCAAGCACGCAAAGTGATGGTGGATGGGGATATTTTAGGTGACTTGAGTTGCTTCCAAATGAAAGCGGACATCACGCAGGTGGATGCGCCTTCATCAATAATGCATTGGGAGATGATGGCATTACGGAATTAGACTGGTATCTGGAAAGCAATGGATGGAGGTAATGAAGGATGTTTTGACGTATCAACAGGAAAGACAATCAAAATATCGTCTGAAGGATCTACTTTGACCAAAACAGTTAGTAGAGATTTCTTTTGAGATGGGCATGACTGGAGAACCTCCAATGTCAACATGGAAGCAGGTGATTACACCAAGTCGACTACTATACTTTATCTATGGGAAGCTTGGTTAGAAGCCACATTACGACGTAATGGTCCCTTGGGGATCTTAGGAATTGGCTCAACTTTAGGTTGAGGGATCTATAGTGGACCATTTGGTGTCGTAAGAGGCTCAGTAGATGCTTTGGTTTTGGACTTAGTGGAAGACGAAGTCGATGGATTGTCATATTGACGCGACCAAGTTTGCAAGTTGATATCAGAGGTATTGATCTTGTCAAAATTCATCATGAGGATCTGGTAGTCACCAAGACCAGAAGGTTGGGGAGGGTGGGCTACTTGACCTTGCTGAGGTTGAGTACCAAAAAATCCTTTATGAGGGAAAGGATTTGTGAGCACGACTGGTTGAGATGGCGCAGGATCCTAAGGCAATTGCTGCATAGGTGGTTGACCTCTAGATGCTGCTTGGGCTTCCCACATTTGGCGCATCTAGGGTAAGAGGGGACACTCATGAGTATAATGGACATGTACACCACAACATGCACAAGGCTTGTTCGTACGAATAACTTGTTTTTATTGGGCTGGTCGCCCTGTTGCTGGTTGTTGGTGTTAGGCTTGTTCCCCTAGGGTTCATTAGGTTGATTACCTTGATTACCCTGGTTACCCTTGTCACCTTTCCCCTTATTCTTTTCCTTCAAATTTTGGGGATTGGTCGCACTTTGTTGTGAAAACACTTGACCTCAAGGGGGTGGTGGCTGTTGGGGTTGAGGATTCATGGGAGGCTGTGATGCTAATGCTTGAGCGGCTAGAGAACTTGACAGTGCATAGGTATAAGATGGTTAAGGGGAAACGTTCTGGTAGACAAGTTGAGCACTAGCTGGACCTAACATCTACTGATGTGGTTGGGTAAATGCATAAGAGGTACTTTGTCCTAAATATATGTTGCTGGTAGGAGGGGCATAAGTGTTGTAGGAAGTGGTGTCCCCCTGTAGATAACCATAACTCTGCTGAGTATATGGTGAAGGATGTGAAATAGCTCCAATGATACCGTCGACAGTGTGATATTCCTCCGGTGCATTGGCACCACCAGGATGGGGGAGGTATGGTACAATGGTATAGGCATAACCAGATTGAGCATAAATCAAGTCATATCTCAGAGTGGTTTGGAGAGCCTCTTCCTTGTCTGATGAAAGTGAGATGTGACATCTTTGGCAATGGGCACTAAAAGAGTCATAAGAAACAAATCGAGGTAGACATGGTCTTCGAAGGGTGCAACACGACACATGCTCCTCCTTCTACGCCATTCCCGGACATGATCAGAAAGACGGGTGGCAGAGGATTGACGAAATGTGGTTAAGAGCTCTGTATCAGTGTCTTATACAAGAGGTAATTGAAAATATGAAAGGAACACTTTAACAAGCGTCGCAAAAGTGGAATGAGAGGCGATGGGCTGATCGACATACCACTTCGCAGCATCTCTAGTGAGCGTACGTTGGAACAACTGAAGACGAATGGAATCATCAATAATGGAATTATATGGACACCACATATGGAAGGAGTAGACGTGATTGGTAGGATCCTCTCCAGAATTACACTCAAACTTGGGAATGTCGGAGGTAAGCTTAATCAACATAGCTGGACAACCAACGTTGTGGTGTATAGGGCCATTAATCAACTGGATAAAATCCAGGAGGCTTAAACCAACCATGAAAGGTAGCATTGTATCTATTAGAACGGTTCTTGTAATGGTTCTACTAGATGTGACTACTAGGGTAGAACCAGAGCCAACACCAGGTTGGTTTCTTGCACCTATAGGGGGTCCTAACTTGATGATGGTATGCGGTGAAGAAGGCTCGGAATCGGATGAACTAGAAGAAGAGTCGGTATGGGGACTCAGGGGACTATGAAATCGAACCCCACGGGGAGGAGTAATATGCCCAAGAAGAAACTGGGGATGAAGGCCTAAGAGTCTCCACAAAAAACGCCTTGGTGGCACAATGGTTGCAAGAAACAAGTGACATGGAAATGGTGAAGGGAGATAAACAAAATGTCTCTGTCTCTGTGTGGGGAGATAAATTAATCAAGTCAAGTCTTGGCTTGGCAGTGTAAACCAAGCACCCTTCGTTTAAGGTGTGCAAGTGTGTTCATTAATTAAGCCCAGATCGTGTTTGAAAAAAAAAATATTGTTGAAATACTGTAAATGAATTGAAAGTAAATAAACTATCTAAACCCCACTCAAACTGGGTTTGCAAACACTGTGTTGGTTGGTTGAAAAATCAACTGAAAAAACATGAAAAATGCCAAGAGATCTAAGCATCGGTGTGACTAGGATCAAATGACACTATGCTGCTGGAAAGTGGTGCAACAACAACAAAAAACTAGTGAGGAAATCATTGCAAAAGATAGGGTGATGGGTGTGAAACCTAGGGCAAACAGTGGCAACCTAAGGGAAATAACCAAACAAGGTACAAGAGGGAACTTTGGATGGAAACAACTTATATTTGAAGATTTGAAGAAGGAAGGTACATATCTAGAAAATATGGCTGAAATCTCTCCAAAAACTCAAACTTCTTACTTAGCTAAACTCCTCCTATAGAGGTGGAAGCGTACTAGAAGCCCTAAGGGGCTAAATTCCAATGCGACGAGCGAAATAGAGTAGATCAAGCACTAAGCTGGCTAAGACAGTGGTCAACCAACCGAGCAGACAACTCTTAGAAAAACCCAGAAAAAGATCAGAAAGATTACCAGAAAACCCTAAAATCGTAGGTACTAACCTGATTATGGGGATATCGCACTTTTTGGGCCAGAAAGTGTGTTATAGGCCTCTAGATCGCAAGTTTGGGGTAGAAAAGTGTGATTTCTTCTCCTCAGTTCTCGGGCGGCAAGTCTCGGAAAAATTGTTGTCTCTGTTGCGGCTGGTTCCTGTGACCTACGGAAATAACCAAAAACTTGTGCAAGTTAGAAATTTGACTGATCTAGGGTTAGAATGCTAGTAAACAACATTAAGGGACTGAAAAAGAAAAACCTTAAGACAAAAATTGAAGGTCACCCAGGCTTTTGAATTAGAATTAAAAACGCATTGGAGTCATCATCTATTAGGGTGTTTTATTTTCAAAGGTGTATGAAAAGAAACCAATTTAGATTGTGGGTGACAAACAACCTCAAAAGTGAAAATGGTTGTTAAACAGTGTGGATGATCTACAACAAATGATAGAAACAAAACCTGCCAAAGCCCTGATCTATGCAATATAAATAGTTAAACAACAAAATGGAATAAGAAAATAAGCTCAAGTTAATCCAATAATCCAATGGAAACCAGATATATAAAGAATATATTTTATTAGATGACACTTGTGAAGCGAAGAAATAATGCTACCAGTCCCCCTATATGGGATGGGTTCTTAGCTATCCTCAATGTCTTCAGTTTTTTGTAGAGTCCCTCTCCTCTATAATGTGTAAAACCCAACAAACAAGATGTTTGAGCTCAATGAGAACTCAAATGAAAAAGAAAATGGCGTGCGACAGTGATAATAGTCAAAGTTACAACAGTGAGTGCAACAATGAAAATGATCAAAAGTGAAGAATGAATGTAAACCCTTCTATTTATAACAAAATATTAGGTTATTCTTGAATAATGAGCAATAATAAAATAGTATTAACCCCATTCTAGAATTAACCATTTGGTCTATTTTATTATATTTCGTTTGGAGGGAAAAAGTATTTAAACTTTTATTTAGAAATAATAAATAAATAAATGATTTATTTATCATCTCAAGAAATATGGTTAAGGAATAATAAATAAATAATGATTTATTTAATTATTCCTAAGGGATTTAGTGAAACTTGACAAGGAATAATAACTAATTAGTGATTAATTAATTATTCCTATAGAAAAATAAGATAATTAATGATTTATCTATTTATTTCTCATCACTGGGTCAAATGTGACAAGGAATATTAATTAAACAATGGTTTAATTAATTATTCCTAGAAGATAATTAAATAAATAGTGATTTATTTAATTATTCTTCATGGGTTTAATTATAAATGACTTAACAAATGTGGTTTACTAAGTAATTTCTCACAGTGAAAGCAATTTTGCTATGGTACAATTGGCCCTACATGGTGTACTTCTATCCATCTAGTAAATTATGGCTAGATGATCAACTTTTTGTGATAACAACCCTTGTAGCAAGGTAATAATCCATGAGACAAAAAAAATCTTAATGGATCCTACCCAATTTCTAAAACTCTTGGACTAAGGTTTCATATCGCCCCACCTCACACCTGGAGGCATGGCTGCATGTGCTTCTTTTGCCCACTTGGCTCAAAATTTCCCCCTACTGGAGGTCTCTGCTTTAGTGGATGTCTCAACTCGATCTCCTCTCTGCTTCTCTAATTGTGGCTTCTCCATAACTTACTGAGACTACTTCTGAGGCTACATGTTGAGAGGTAATTCATGGTCCCTCTCAACCACCAAGTATCTAATCTTTGCCTTGCTCTTCAAGGCTTTGCATGCATCTTTTACCTCAAGTGCATATAGGTTCTTGACCTGCACACCAATATGTTTAACATGTCCCATGGAGATGTGCCTAAGGAAAACATTTCCTTTGCTAAAAATCACATCGTAGCCACGGTCTTCTAGTACCACGATGGAAACAAGATTCTTCTTTAGTCTTGGAACATACATCACATCTGTGAGTTTGAGAGGGGAGACAAGATCCCTCTTAAAAGTAACTGTACCGATGCCAATCGTGCTATACCTCCCATCATCTCCAAACTCTAATAATGTTCTACTTGAGGTCTTTCTCCTCCATGTCACTGAAGAGATCTCTATCCCTGTCATATGGAACAAGGCCCCGCTGTTGAGATACCACATGCTTCCCATTACAGTGCTTGCCATGCAGGAAATGAGAGTGAAATCAAGTTTGAATTGTGAAGCTTAAGCTTCACCTGCTGCTGCTACTGCATTCTCCTTCTTGCTTTATTTATTCTGTGGGCATTTCGTGGAATAGTGCCCAAACTCGTGTTAGTGAAAACACTTGATGTTCGAAAATTCCTTCTTCTTTCTTCCCTCCTTTCCTTAGGAATTATTTCCCTTGGATAATTTTTCTTTGCTAACTAATGCAAAGTCCTCTTCCACTTATTTGGATGAGGTCCCATCAATGGTGTTTTGCTGAATCTCTTCTTGTACCAAGTCGGATCACAACCTTTCCCACTCTGGTAGCTTCTCCCTCCCATTAACTGAGTATTGGCAACTGTGCCAAATCTTGACTATAACACCGACACTTCCAAGCTCACCCTGACATTGGGTGAACTTTGGTCAAGTACTTCAGTATTATGTCGCCCTTCTCCATCTTGATATTTCTGAGCTTGTCCTTCAATGCTAGCTTTCCATGGTCACTGCTATTTTGAAACAGGTTCGTCAAGGCCTTCCACATTGCAAATGGAGTTTCCTTACCATGGAGGTTTGAGATAATATGATATTGAACTCCTTTTGGGACAATCCTACTTTCCTTTGCCACACACTTTCTCCACTCTACCAGATCCTGAGCATCCATTGGATTAGGAATATCTTTTTATATGAAATATAGGAATATCTTTCTCTGATATGAGTTAATTACGAGTGAATAGTTAGTTTACTGGTTGAGCAGTGCTGGTTACACCCCACTACTAGATCTCCCACTAATTCCTCCATCAGTTGGAACTGGTTTAATTGAATTTAACTCCGTTAAACTGAATTAAATAATTACAACTCAAAAGAACTCAAATTGGGCCCATAAAATTTAGGAACCACTCTATGTGACTCTAGATAGACTCCCAACTCGAATTAACTAAGCCAAATAAGTCAAATGAACTTAGTTAACTATTACAAGTTGCTATGATTATTAGAATTGCAATTTAATTCCTAATTTAATTCAAGGACAAATTAAATTAGGATTTTAACATTTCTTGTTGTTATTTTCAACAGGAACCCAACTGGGGAAAAACCCCTTCATTTCTTTTCATTAATCAGATGAGAATGAGAAACTATTACAATTTCCTTCTTCGAATATGAAGCACACCCTACACTGTAAACCTGTTCTCCTGCTGACTATCCTTCTCTGGCCAACACTTAGCCAATTCAAGGCCCCAACTTCTTCCTATTTCCTTGCGCAATCCTTGAGGATATTAGCTCCTAAAAGATAGGAATTTCCCCTTTTTTCTTATGAAATTCCCAAGGAATGATTTACCTGCTCAATAACCAATCCTATACATTCAACTAGTATACAATTGTTAATTACAATGTGCCTTTCCCTCCATTACAACTAGGAAATTTAAATTCCATGCATTTCTGGGCTATTTTTAGCTAATTGACTTGTTTAATTGAGAGATCACTGAGTTAACAACAATTCTACTACTCAACTGAACTTCAACTGACTCAACTATGTACTTGAGCTTAGTTAACAGAGTTCAACTAAAAATAAATGAACTAGATTGCTAAATTTTAGCAATCATTACATGCACAACTCTACTCCAAGCCTATAACTCGAATTTACTAAGTTAACTAGTAGACAAGGCCATGTCACTCTAGCTAACTGCCATCCAAGTCATCATGCTGATGTGGAAAATTGAATTACTAAATTTGACTAAGGCACAAGTCAAATTTAGCCTTTCTTGCTACAATTTCTAACACTCCCTCTTAGCAAGAAAGGGATTTTTCACCACCCCTATCCTGCACCTATGGAATTTAAATTTTCCTCTTGACAATTCCTTTGTCAAGATATCTGCATCTTGCTCCTCAGTTGGAATGTACTGTAGCATCATAGATATCCTATGCACACAATCCCACAAGTGATCATATCTGACATCGATGTGCTTGGACCTGTCATGAAATAATGAATTCTCAGAGAGTTTGATACAACTCTGATTAGCACAATAAATTGCTGTCAGATCCATTGCCTGACTGAACAGACCCACAAGTATTTTCATCATCCATATGGCCTCAAATATTGCTTGACTTGCAGTCATGTATTCAACCTTTGTTGAGATGAGCACCACATAACTCTCTTTCCTGCTATACGAGGAAATAGCTACAGACCCAACATTGAAGATAGCACCTGAAGAACTTTTCATGTCTAATGGACTCCCTTCCTAATATGCATCTGTGACGCCTTGGAGCTTCAGTCCCTCTATCCTCATGTACCATAACCCATACTTGGTTGTGCCTCTGAGGTATCTGTTGTAGCGGCTACAACCACCCTCCAAAATTTTTCCTTAGCCCATTTTGGTGCCTCCCTACCAACCTTTCACAACACCTTGTCTTTCTTCGTCAAGTACACAAGATTCAATGTTTTTCATGCACAAAGGCAGCCTATCGATCACAGCTTGATCCACTTCCCTCACAGGCTGTTCACCCAGACTTGGTCCAAATGTAGGCTGAGCAACTTCCCCAAGAAAATTACGCATTTCTGGAGGGAAACCAACCTTCCCTCCAGAAATTGCACAATTTTGTCTGGCAGCCTGCTGGGCTCCAAAATTGCGCAGTTTTTCCAGCCAACACTCCCAGCAGAAATTGCACAAATTTCCTCAGCAGGGCTGCTCATCCCAAAATTTGTGTAAATCTAGGCAGCAGTCAGCTGCTCTGCCCAAAAATTACACAAACCTCCTGGGTAGTTAGCCCAACTCTAGGCAGGAACGCGCATTTTTCTCAAGCAGTTAAGCAGCTGCATGCATGAGCAGTCCGGTTGACCAGTTCCACCAAGGACCAAGGAAACTTGACTTGCATGCATGCATGACTTGCTCTTCCTAGAGCAGCAAAAGGCAACATGCAAAGGAATCCCATGATTCAGGGAGCTATTTTTAGCAGCCGGAGGTTACATGCAAAGTTGTTTTAGAAGTTTCCCTCCAAGTGTCGCTTTTTCCTAGATTTGTGGCATGCGTGTCATGAGCCCAAAATTATTTATTCAACACATCAGAGCTCATTCTTTTACATCGATCTTGGAGCTCTGACATCCCACAGCACATCCAGGACTGTTCGACACATTCGGCTGAGTTATTCATTGGTAAGTGGCCTTAACTTGTCTTTTTAAGCATTTATGTCGCTTTTTGTGTGTTCTCTTGTGTGAGTGTTGTTTTCTTGACTTCTTTGAACGCTTGCTGTCGTTTACATGTATACTAGCTTGTCATAACTCTATTTTAGTTTTAGTTGCTATCTCACTGCTTTCACATGCATGAAATTGTTTTGCACGAACGTTCGCTAAACCGGCGAATCGCTTCACCCACATGCATGTCGATCTGTTCACTGAATCTTTCATTCATGTTTTGCATGCACTGCCAATCACTTCTACTATCACTTAGTGTCACCTGCATTCACTGTCTTATTTGCATTCACTTCCCTGTCGACGAGTCGAGCCAACCTTAGCCCGGAATTTGCCTCAATGAGACTGCATTGCGCAATCTGGGGAAGGAAGGCTCTACCTTGCTCTCTAGAAATGCACATTTTTTTCCCAACACTGGCCTCCAGGACAGTTTTGCGCATTTCTGGAGGACAGTGATTGCTGGCCTAGGAAATTGCGCAATTAAGTCCCTGGGCTTGCATTCCTTCCGAGCTGGAATTGCGTATTGCACAATCCCAACAGCTAGTCTGGATTGTGCATTGCACAGATCCAGTAGCCAGTCCTACCTCCCAGACAACCTAGATTTCCTTTTGTGCAGTTCTAGCAGCCAGTCACCCAACCTCCCAGAAGAAATTGCGCAATCTTGCTCATCAGTTTCCCAGGTATGTGCTGTGTCATTTCCCAGAATTTTCTTTGTTTTCACTGACAGATTTCTTGCCATGCATGTTGCTTGTATCCATACCTTTCAGGTGTTCATCTATCTCAATGGCTTCCAAGAGAATAGGATCTCAGGAAAATGATGGAAATGCAGCTGGAGCAGCAGCTGAGAAAGTGTCCTTTAGTCTGTCGATGTTATGAAACCAGCTCAAGAAAAGATAGAAAAGATAGATCAACGCCTTAGAATTCAGCCTCTTCGAGGGGGCAACCTCCTTTACATTACATAAATGAACAATTCTTGGATGATACAAATGAAAATACCTCCTTTCTATATATAGGAGTCTAAGTGGTCCCAATACAATCAAAGCCTACATAACAATAATATTGTAGGCACAACAGTAACAATAGTGGGCTTCTATGTGGTACAATAGTAACAATATGGGCACTACAAGGGTACATCAATATAATAAGTGGGTTGTACTAATAACAATAAGGGGTTACACTAGTATTATAGGGGCCTAACATGCCCCTCTCCTTCAAAAAGTGTTGTCCTCAACGCTTGAGCAGTTCTGGATACTTCTGCATAAAATTCTCATCCTCCCATGTGGAATCTTCAGTGGATAAGTTCTTCCACTTGATAAGATACTTTGAAATTGATCGATTTCGTAGCTGTCGAGTTCTTGTTTCTGTGACTGCTTCCGGTTCCAATATAATTTTTCCTTCCTCGTCAAGTTCTGGCAATATTGTTTGAACTGGGAGCTTGTCGCCTATAACCTTCTTTAAACATGAAACATGGAAAACTGGGTGCAATCGAGAAGCTGCAGGAAGCTCCAATTTGTATGCCATAGTACCAATCTTTTCCAACACCTTGTACGGACCATAATACTTTGGTGATAATTTATTATCCTTCTTAGCTTGCTTTAGGGACATTTGCTTATATGGTTGTAGCCGTAGGAATACCCAATCACCTACATCAAAACTTCTTTCACTGCGATGTTGATCTGCCTGTTGTTTCATTCTATTTTGTGCCAACACGAGGTTATCCTTTAAGAGTTGGAGGACTTGTTGTTGATGTTCGATGTGATGTTCCACTGCCTGAACCTTAGAATTTTCTCTTAAATATGATGTGATTGATGGTGGTTGATACCCATAAAGTGCCATAAATGGGGTCATTTTTGTTGCTGTATGGAAGGAAGTGTTATACCACCATTCAGCCAGAGGCAACCATTTGACCCATTGTGTCTGTTTATCAGATACAAAGCAACGAAGATATCCTTCCAAACATTTGTTTACTATCTCAGTTTTCCCATCAGATTGAGGATGATAAGATGAGCTATGAGCTAACTGAGTACCAAGACAAGAAAATAATTCTGTCCAAAAATTTCCAGTGAAAATGGGATCTCTGTCACTTACAATAATCTTTGGGTTTCCATGTAGCTTTTGAACTGTTTCCATAAATGCAGTAGAAACTGTACTGGCTTTAAATGGATGTGATAATGCACAAAAGTGTGCATACTTGGTAAGTCTGTCAACTACCACCATGATGACACTCTTTCCCTCAGACTTGGGTAAACCTGTGATAAAATCCATTGAAACCTCCTCCCAACGTTGGCTTGGAATGGATAAAGGTTGTAATAGACCCGGTGTCTTAATTGTTTCAACTTTATTTTGTTGGCAAACCAAACATTCCGCCACAAACTTTTGAATATCTGATTTAAGGCCATCCCAAAAAAATTCCTTCTTAACCCTGTGGTAAGTTTTTAAAAATCCTGAGTGCCCTCCTAAGGGAGAAGTGTGCAATTCCATAAGAATCTTTTGTTTTAGCTGGGAATTCTTACAGAGGTATAAGCGATCTTTGTACCATAACGAATCATTTTTCCAGCTAAATGTATCAGAAGTACTGGAATCTTGTTGTAGCTTTCGAATAAGTGCCCACACTTCTTCGTCATTCTTCCATTCCTCCTTTGCTTCGTTTATCCAATCTGGTTGGATAATAGAAATGGCACACAACAATGCTTCCACATCCTCATCCTTTCTTGAGAGTGCATCTGCCACCACATTTTGCTTCCCTTTTTTGTAGATGATTTCAAAGTCATAACCCAACATCTTTGTGACCCACTTTTGTTGCTCTTCAGAGGATAATCTTTGTTCTAAAAAGTATTTAAGGCTATCATGATCCGTTTTTACCTTGAAGTGTCTTCCCATTAGGTAGGGTCGCCATTTCTTAAGTGCATGGAGTATTGCCAACATTTCCTTCTCATAAATAGCTTTGCTTAAAAACTTTCCCTTGATTGGACGACTTTCAAAAGCAATGGGTCTTTCATCTTGCATTAGAACAACACCAATTCCATTTCCTGAAGCATCACATTCCACAATAAAGGTTTTTGTGAAGTCCGGTGTAGCTAAGACCGGTGCTTGGCACATTGCCTCTTTAAGATGTTCAAAGGCCTTTGTTGCTTCCGGAGTCCATGAAAATGAATCTTTCTTCAATAATGTTGTTAGAGGTGCTGCTATTCTCCCATAATTCTTAACAAACTTGCGATAATACCCTGTCAACCCAAGAAATCCTCGCAGATGCTTTATGGATGTGGGGATTTTCCATTCCTTAATGGCTTTAATTTTGCTAGGGTCTACCTTAACTCCTTCATGAGATACAATATGACCCAAATATTCCACCTCCTGGACTCCAAAGAAACATTTGGATCTTTTTGCATATAATTGTTTCTCCTCCAATAGTTGTAGCACCTTGTCAACATGTTCAACATGATCCTTCCAAGACTTGCTGTAGATTAGTATATCATCAAAAAATACTAACACAAATTTTCTAAGGAATGGTTTGAAAATTGAATTCATCAAACCTTGAAATGTTGAAGGTGCATTGGTAAGGCCAAAAGGCATGACCAAAAATTCATAATGACCCTCATGAGTTCTAAATGCTGTTTTCGGAATGTCTTCAATCTTCATTCTGATTTGATGATATCCCGAACGAAGATCCAACTTGGTGAAGTAAATTGATCCATGCAATTCATCCAGTAATTCATCAATGACAGGAATGGGGAACTTATCTTTAATAGTGAGCTTGTTGAGCTCCCTATAATCTGGACACATGCGCCATGATCCATCCTTCTTGTGCACCAATACTACTGGAGCTGAGAAAGAACTTTGACTCGGTTGAATTATACCAGCCTCTAGCATTTCTGCAACCATACGTTCAATTTCACTTTTTTGGACATATGGATATCTGTACGGCCTGATGTTTGGAGGAACACTTCCTGGAATCAGATGAATAGCATGATCATGATCACGCATAGGTGGGAGACCTTTGGGAGTCTCAAATACCTTGGAATGATTGTCCAGGACTTTTTGGAGATCTGGAGAAATAGATGATTCCAATGTGGAAACATCTAGCGAACATAATTGTGCAATTACACCTCTTTGCTCCTTTTTTAGAAGCTTTGTCATGCCATTAGAGCTGATTATCTTTCCTGGTTTCCCTGCAATACCCCTTAATTCAACTTCCTTTCCTTCCACAGAAAATTTCATGAAAAGTTCTTGAAAATTAAAAGCTATTGTACCCAAGGATTGTAGCCATTGGACTCCTAGTACAACATCAGCACCTCCCATTGGAATGGAAAGCATTGGGCTAGTCAATACATATTCTCCCATGGATAGCTTGATATTATGGCACTTTCCAGAACAATTTATTGTTCCTCCATTTGCAATCATCACTTGACACTCTGGTGCTGGATATAGGAAGCAATTCAATTCTTTTGCTACCCTACAATGAATAAAATTGTGGGTGCTTCCTGAATCAATCAACACTATTACCTTTTTCTTCTTGATTTGTCCTTCTATCTTGATGGTTTGAGGAGTGGTAATTCCCGCCAATGCATTACAAGATATGGTCGGATTTATTTGTTCTTCATCTAGGCTTTGTTCCTGGAATATATCCTCTTCTTTTGACCTTTCTTGCTCCTTTTCTTCTTCCTCTTCACAATCTATGTAGAATAATTTCTTCTCAGCACACTTATGACCCTTTGTGTATTTGCTATCACAATTGTAACAAAGCCCTTTTGCTCTTTTTTCTTCCAATTGTTGTGGTGTCAACCTTGTAGGTTGTGGAAGACTATGGGCAACAACACTTCCGTCTTTATAGTTGTGAATGGTATGCTTCCTAGTTGCCATAATTTTGCTTTCCATTTTTCTTGCTAACCTGAATGCCTTCTCTAATGAATCAGGTTCCCAAAGGCGCACATCATGTTGGATATTATCCTTTAAAGACCCTATGAACACATCAATCCTATGCTCCTCTGGAATATCTTTTACCCTTATGTTCAATTTTTGGAACTCCTCAATGTGCTCCATTATTGAACCCTTTTGTTTGAGACTTATCAATTGGCTAAAAAAAGTGTTGCTTTTTGTATCCTCATAATGTGCTATCAATTCTTCCGTAAAAATTGCCCAAGTGATAAATTGTTTACGAGAACAAAGCCATTGATACCATACAAACTGATTTGGTTCCAAATATAAAGTTGCCATACGTACCTTTTGTGTGTTTTGCACATTATTGAGATCGAAGAATTGCTCCATCTGTAATATCCATGTGGCGGGATCCTTGCCATCAAACTTCCTCATATCGATTTTTGGAACATGGTGAGTCTTCGATCCAACATTAGAGTCTATGGAATCATGATTAACATTTCTTTTGTTCTCATCATGAGTTTCCTTTACTACCTTTTCACCATTAGTGACCCTTTCTTGTAGCAACTTCTTCAATTATTCCATCGAATCCTCCATCTTAGCTTCCATGCCCTTTATCTTAGATTCCACGCCATTTATCTTAGATTCCACGCCACTTATCTTAGCTTCTGTTAGCTTTTGTGAGCGTGACATTTGTTGCACTTGTTCTTGTAATTTTGATATATCATGTAGCATTTCTTCCTCTTCTTCATGAGTCATGCTAGAGCTTTCAGGTTCCTTACTAGGTGTTTGCATTTTCTTTCCTCGGGGCATCAGTTACCGATAATAATGCTTTACTATGCCCTTTGAATTCCTTCAAACCAAGCTTATGCAAAAATTAAAAAAAACTACACACCTTTTTTTTTTACTTTGTAGAAGCCTGATATTGAATCTGATGTATCTCTGTAATTTCGAATCATACACTTCTGAAATTGTGACTTGTAGTAGCCTTCTATGTCCTCTTTCCAATGCCACTAGTCTGATCCAAATTGGATTCTCCAAGAAAGAGTTATGCACAATCTCCCGCAGTGACCTGATTATAGACTAGTTCAGTAGAGCGAACTTGTATGAAGTTCCACATGTCACTGTTTCAACCTTTGACTCTAAAAAATATATAAAAGAAAACTACAGTCCGTCCTCTTTCTGCACCTTCTTACGAAATTTCAATCCGATTCTCAGAAAGAAAGTTATGACGATTTTCCCCAGGTCACCTGTTTTGCGTGTAATTCAGGAGTCTGCAAAAAGACCAACTTCCTCAGATCATATCTCCGAAAATATCGCGCGAAAAACTCTGAAATTCGGACGCAAGGTTCAGCGTAATTTCATCTAAAATGGGTTTTTTTTGTGACTTCTGAAACATCACAGAAAAAAGTTATAGCGAAAATGCCACGATGACCTGTTTGGAGCAGCGAAACCCTAGAATCCAAAGCTCCGATACCAAATGTTATGAAACCAGCTCAAGAAAAGATAGAAAAGATAGATCAACGCCTTAGAATTCAGCCTCTTCGAGGGGGCGACCTCCTTTACATTACATAAATGAACAATTCTTGGATGATACAAATGAAAATACCTCCTTTCTATATATAGGAGTCTAAGTGGTCCCAATACAATCAAAGCCTACATAACAATAATATTGTAGGGCACAACAGTAACAATAGTGGGCTTCTATGTGGTACAATAGTAACAATATGGGCACTACATGGGTACATCAATATAATAAGTGGGTTGTACTAATAACAATAAGGGGTTACACTAGTAGTATAGGGGCCTAACAGTCGATCTATGAAGATACAATGTTGTATCTAGACAAGGACATCAAAATGAAGTGGAAAGAGGTCAATGAAACATTTACAGGCACTTTTGGGGAACACCTCAAAGACCGTCAGGTGTACGTGAATATTCATAAGTCTGGCTTGTACCGGATTGCATGCAGATATCCCGTGTTCCCACGTGCGGACATGATACACTGGATCGTCTCTCACACTGATCCCAAGATGATGACCTTGAGTAGTGTCAGTGGGACGAATCTTGCGACCTTCTGGGAACAGGATATGATGAGATTTATCAGATGTCAAAGCTCATGACTGTCATGGAGACTCCGTTAGCTTACCCAATAGCAATGCTAACTCCAGAGACATTCTGAAGGATTGGGTAAAGGAGCTAGCTTATTTCAGGATGACACCCAACCAGGTCTACAAGACAAAGATACTGAAGAAGGCGTACCAATACTTGATCATATTTTCTTGTCAACTGTATGGCCAAGCAAGCACAAAAACCTTCCCACAGAGTTGGGTCATTGCACTGGACCAAGTGGCTAGAGAAGGAAAACCATGTAACTGGTTTGGCATACAGGCTCATCAGCTGAAGGAGCAAGTCACGAAGGCTTGATAGTCACCCAGAAGTATGCATGCAAATATTTACATGTCCGCCTACATCCTGGATGCAATCTGTGCCTGACATGAGTTCTTGGGCTTGGAGTGGGCATGGTCACCGACGAAGACTGTTGTGAAAACATATTTCAAGTTGTTGTCTGAATTCAGCTTCAAAGGAGTAATCACACGACAGTCCAACCATTTTTTCATCCCTTTGTACATGATGATATTCAAACAATATCCACCCTGCATGTCAAAGGAAGAAATGGAGGCATTGATAGGCATTGTAGATTGGTATGCCTCACCATCTGGCACTTTCATTCAAATTTTCAGTGTGGATAAGCCTTCGCATGTTCTGCCAAAGTTTGCCTTGGACGTACTTGTCATGGAGGAATTAGCATATCACATTTCGGCAGGATTGACAACTAGACTGCAGTGGAAGAAGAAAGCACCTTGGCCCACTCTTCCATTGTGGATTGGGTTATATGAGATCCGTAGTATCAAGCAAGTAGATGTCGAAGCAGAACTAATGAAGAAGTATCCATTTGACCTCCGAAGCTACAATTTGTATGATCCACATTGGATTGTGAAGGATCACTGCATGAGAGTTCAGTTCAACTAGATCTACGAGGCATTTCATTGGGCTGAGGAGGACCCATGGAGATATTGTTATAGTTTCTCTAGACCCAATGGACTGGTCAGATTCATTGTGAAGTGGTTAGCGAAGTAGCATTAGCAGCAGAGCCAAGCATACCAGTGCACGACAAAGGGAAGAGGAATATTTTCAATTGCATGGAGGAGGAGCAAAGCTGCAAGTTTCGAGTAGATCCACTTGTAGAGAAAGCAGCTATGGCTATAGAGGAAAAGAGGCAGCAGCGCGACAAGCGAATCGCGTGAAGACAGAAGGATAAGAAGAGAATGGAAGACATAGAGAAGGAGTTGCATGAGCTGAGGGAGCAACTTCGAAAGGAACAAGAGATACGCAAATAGGAGAGGGAAGCGCAACAACAATAGATACAATAGGGGGTGCAACATGTGAAAACATATGAAGTAGCACCTGTACAAGTAATTGATTCATCTGAACAACTGGCATTAGGTGAAAAGGCTAAACCATCATAGGGGTAAGACTTTTCTCATGAGATAGAACATGCACTTCAACGGTTGGATGCAGACATGGAGCAGAAGGAGTTGGAACAGGACACCGACCTCATGCCTCACCACAAAGAGGTCAACTCACCCGCTTCAATGCATCCAGAAGAGGAGCAAGTCTTGGATGACCAAGGAGGCACTGATATCCTTGGTGATTAGTTGGAAGAAGAGATGCACAACATCTCGTTTGATGAATCCCAACATAGAGTTGTGAAGTCTCGCAGAGTGTCAACTCTAGAGGATCAAAAATATCCTGCGCAAGTTGAAGAATGAGTGATCATGACTGATGTACGCAAGCATCCAACTGCCTTGGCCGATGCAACCAGAGTGTATGCCAAAGCCACTAGCTAAAGTGTTCGCTTCCTAATAGCTGAGAATGAGCAAATGGAAAAGGAACTACAAATGACCAAGGAAGGAGGATACTTGGTGACAATTTCCGCCCGAGTTGAACTAAATAAGGCAATACTAGATGAAGTATTGTCCCTTGACACAGTTATGCGAGCATTGTACTCCAAGTTTGGTACCGTTCATAAGGTAGTCGTCCACCTCAATGTATAGCATCAATGATGTGCTAGGAGAGCACGAATCTTGACGAAGATACATGCTGCTATTGATGACATGCAAACATGGACGATGAAGTACAAGGGAGCCCCACTTCACTTGCCAAAGATGATGAGGCCAAATGTGGTTGAGCTTAAAGCACGTATCCGGACTCAGATCCAGAACTATGAGGACCTCCCACAACTCATCACTAGCATACAGGATTCCCATGCACAAGTATTCAAGAGCATGGATGTTGTGGTGCGTACACATGCGATCCCATCACTTGGGACTCTCACCCAGGCGAAGACCAAGAAGCAGGTCTGACTAGATCTTGACTCGTACTTCAACGAGTTGATGCACATGGCCACCAACCTAGACATGCCTATCAGTGCAGGTACCATGCACAAATATATTGTTGGTCCGGCCACATTGAAGATAATGATGCGCATGCTTTCAGACGAGTTGGACAGAGGAGCCCGAGCAGTGTACTCGGATGCTATGGAGGCAAAGGTCAGGTTTCAGACGGATGTCACCGCGGAACACACAGACACTATCAGAGACTACAGAGCTTGGCATCAATATGTTACTGTTGATCAGCATGAGGATGTTGAGCAGTTGGACTTCTATAGTTGTCTAAGTCAGAGTGATGTCTAGTTTGGCTTGCTCAAGCCATTGTGTTCACATGGGTACATGTGCATTGTAATGTTGAGTCATGTCAAGTGTAAGTCAAGTGTCAATAGTGAATGTAACAGTCATAGAGTAGGTGAAGAGTCATGAGGGTAGTTGAACAGTCACAAAGGGGAATGTCAAGGGCCACCCCACCCTTTTCTATAAATAGTCCCTCATAACTCATTGTATAGGCTTTTGGTTAGCCAAGCTTCTGATAAGACTATCTTGGAGAAAGCTTGGACAATATTGTAATGCGCCTTGGCTTCTCCACTGCACGGAGCTAGTTCATATCTTTGGAGGAGTAGGCAATGTGGCTGTAATGTTCCACTGTTGGGGCTAGCAGGTTTACATGGATGTATTGTATGATTGGGACTTACACTTGTTTATATAATAAGAGCCAACATGTTTTCATGCATATGTTGTTATTGCAGTTGGACTGCTCCGATTGCTTAGAAATATATGTTGTTTAACTTACGTAGTTGTGTATGAACTGCTTCATATGCGATTATATGAATTTTGTTGCAGATGTGATGTTGGTTTAACCATCACTTTGGATTGTTGACTGATCTACTTTCCAACTTGTGATGCATCTTTGCTTGTGTGTTCCCTTCTCAGCTGAGTACTGCTACAGGTTTCCAAGGGGTGCACTCATCTCACCCCCGTGTGTTAGAACCTCTCATTCACCTTCCTTGACTCACTGCAGTGTTCACACCCTTTCTACTGATAGAGTTATCTCACTTGCCTCTGTGCGACATCGCGGTCAAGGAATTACCTTAGGACCCACTGCTAGGACTCCTACACCAAATGGTCTAAGGTCTAATTGGAACTTCTTACCGGGGAGATCCCCTTGACATGTTGGCGGGTCCAGCACTGTCAAAATTATCTTAACACATGATTTTATGCCTTCCAATACAACTTGGTAGGCTTCACCATGGCTTAACTTAGCTGATCAATTTCATATAATATGTTCGGCCTTGTGTTCACCATATACATAAAGGATCCCACAAGCCATTTGTATATGGGGGAATCTACTTCCTCTCCTGAATAAGCACTCTCCTTCCTCCAGTTTGTATCTAGAGGTGTGTCCATAGGCTTGCAATTCTCCATGTGAGATCTCTGAAGTATTTCATAGGAATACTTCCCACGACTCACAAACAACTCGCCATCACCCCGCCATACTTCCAACCCAAGGAAGTAATGCATCAAGCCCATGTCCTTCATCTCAAATTTTCTTGCAAGGTCCTCTTTGAAAAAGGATCAATTATTCATCCCCTGTAAGTATCATGTCATCAACATATAATACCAATATAAGAAAATTTCCATCTACCACAATGTGATACAAATTTGCATCTTCTTCACTTTTAGTGAAGCCCAATCCACTGAGATATGTGTCAATCCAAGTGTACCATGCTCAGGGTGTCTTCTTGAGACCATACAGGGCTATCTTGAATCTACACACATGTCTCCCTATCATATGTCTCAAATCTGTCTAGTCACTCTACATAAATTTCTTCCTCAACAACACCATTGAAGAAGGTGATCTTCACATCCATATAATGGATATTCCACCCCATATGTGCAGCTAATGCTAGAATGGTTATGATTGAGGAATATATTTCTAATGGGGAAAATGTTTCGTCATAGTCCACTCCCTCTACCTGAGAGAAGTCTTTGGCCACAAATCTGGCCTTTTATCTTAATTCTCCCATCATCTGCATGATTCACTTTATAGATCCATATCGAACCAACCACTGACTTGTTCTCTGGTCTCGACGCCACCTCCCATACACTGTTCTTCATGATGGAGCCATAATCCTCCACCATGGCATCAACCCATACTGGTTGAGAAATAGCTTTCTCAAATGAAGAAGAATTTGACTTAATGAGTTTTGTCATGAGAGCGATATACCCAGAGTACCTGTTTGGTGACTTCCTATGCTTGCATTGAGATGTAGGAGCTCCCACATGCTCCTGTGCATCCTGCACGACTTTGTCAGCTTATCTGGTTCTCTTCCTCCCTACTCTCGAAGATTATGGTTGAGTGGGTGCCTCCACTTGGCCTCCTGTATGTTCCTCCACTCGTGGTTGCTTCAAAGCTCCTCCTCTGTTGGGATACTCAACTCTTGCTCTAGAGAGCATGTCATAGCCTCCTCCTCATAATATTTGACATCTCCTCCTCATTACTGTCACCCCAAGTGAGGGAAAATACACCCGGTAATTATGTGGTGTCTATGTGTATTCTACAAAGACTCCCATCTCAACTGTAGGCTCAAGTTTGTTCCTGCTATCCTTGGAGACATTACAATACAAAATAGCTCCAAAAATTCAAAAATGAGATACATCTAGCTTTCTCCCACAGAAATATTCTTTGGGTGTTGTTGTCACTGCGATCAACACCCTCCAAAATGTTTCTTACACTTTAATTTTGGAGCCTAGTAAGGATTTTACAATCTTTCGCTCTATGGTTACTCCATGGTCGTTGATGTTTTGGAATGTGTCCAAGTCTTCTTCCTAGTTTCAAATTGTCAAGTCACTTACACTCACATGCACAATTTTTTATGATTTCATGAAAATGTCTCCTTTATCCAAGATGGAACATGCATAGCACCATCCATCAAGATAGTTCTTGTGCGATGTTCAACTCCTGTCGACAGTCAGTGCTCACTTTTGTTGACATTCCCCCTCACTTTGTTGCATTTTTATTTCTATTTTTCTGAGTTTTCTCAATTGTCATCTTTTGCGCATCTTCGCTCTCACAAGTGTCCTTTTCACATTTGCGGCTGTCATTTTGACTTCCTTTTACTTTAATAAGTGTCATTTTCATGTTATATTTTCTATAGCATGTGTAGCTTTTAAGGTCGTTCAAATTTTGCAAGTGTCATTTTATGTTTTCCTCATGTTGCAGGTGTCGCTTTCGTGGTTTTCACTCCTGCATTTGTCACACCTTATCATATCACTGAAGTTAGTTCCGGTGAACTTTTCTACATTATATGGTCTTGTTAGTTTCAATCTTTGCAGTCTTCCACCAGTGATCAAATATTCTCTTATAAAGTGTTCTTGGGGTGTCAAAGTCATATTTTTGTCATTTCAGTGAGTCTTCAAGTAAAAAATTGGTCACTGGGTATTAGGTCTAGGATTGTTTTCACTCCTTCCAAAGTTTTCCAAGTATTGGTCCATGTCACCATTCTGCTAAGTGTACCATCATTCAAATAGTTGTCATCATTATTTCAGGTTCCAATGGGTCATTTTATACCTTGTTTGTGCTTCAGTGGTGCTTAGGTAAGGCTCATTTCCCTCTCCTAGGGTTTTGAAGGTAATTTTTCTTGGATGGTCAAATCATCAACAAAACTTGTATCCTGAAGCTCATACACCTTCCCCTATCCTTAATATTCCTTCTTAAACACTTCCCATCACTTATATCCCTCAAATTCATCATTTTCCCACAAACCCTAGCATATTGCTACAATTTGACACTTTCTAGGTTAGGCCTGTGTTTTTCACTTTTGGACCCCTTCCACTCACTAAATCCTTGAAATTTCACTTTCCCCTGCTTCCTAACATTCCTCCCTACTTCCCAAAATTTTCTCAAGAATTTATAAGCCCTTCATCCCCTTCATTTCCCTTTATTTCTACAAATCCCCTGTTCCACACATCGGGATAGGTTTTATTCAAATGATATTTCTGAGCACGAAAATATGAATTTGAAAAAAGTGAGAGAGGTTTTTGTCCATCATAGACTCAAGAAGAAAACGCTCCTTCCATTTTTACAAAGGTATCATGGTTTGGGAGAAATGTCCAAACAATCATTCGCCATAGGAGAGTTGCTGCCCTTCTGGAGTGACCTTGGTAAAATCAATTTTTCTCCTAGATGGAATGTCCAAAATACTTTCTTGATGAGTCAAATGATAACTAGACATAGAGATATTTTCAATGAGATATCATTAGCTCAATTTGGAGTTGAGGAAGACATCCAAAAGTTGATTGAATCAGCACTTTGCATTTTGGCAGCCTCATTTCTCACATTTTGACCAGTCTTGGGAGATTGAGCTTTTGATAGGGAAAATGAGCTCCAAATTGAAAAATTCAAGATGTTCTGGAAAGTAGACTCGACAAGATTTCCGACGAGCTATCCCACGCCTAATTTGGACACCGGGAAGGTAGTCAAAAGTTGTCTTGAAGTGGCATTTCACGTTCAAAAAGTGGCACTGCACGTTCAGGAGTTGGCGTTGCGTGTCTGTGGGTTGGCGCTGCGCGTAGAGAAAGAGGCATAGAAAGGCCTCAAATTTCATAAAAACTTCAAGATTTCCCTCTCTTCCCTTCATAAAAGTAAGTTTTCCTCCCATACTACATTGTTGGTGTGCATTCGAACTTTTAAACATAATTCCCCATGGCAAATTTCAAACCCTAAATTCTCCCTTGGTTATGCCTAAACCCTAAAACCCCAATTATTCCTCCTATCACCTATCACCTATCACTAAAACTATAAACTATTTCCCTACATCATTCCATAACATCCACATCCCTTTATCCCTCTTCCAAAACAACAATATATCAAACAAACCAAGCCCTCCCTCTCACTTTCATAATTCATATCCTTCACTTCCTTTTCTAGTCTACCAAACACCTCATACAGTGATCTCCCATCCCCTCACTCCCAAATCACTCTTGCTCATTCCCTTTATCCCTTTTCTTGGAGTGTACATCCTCAAGCCTTGCAAACATGGACATATGAGAAGGCTAAAGAGACTAGAGCTACTGAGGTGCCCAGGACTTACATGACATATTAGAGGGGCACAAGGAGATTGTTTGCAGTTGATAGGCAAGTGTTTGCTCCATAGGATGTGGAAGGGACCTTGCCTTCTTCATCAACTCATAGGCAAATTCTAGTTCCACAGGATGTGGAAGGGGCTTTGCCTTCTTCATCAAAACATCAGGTACAAGTGCACCAGCTGCACAAAGGGAAGGAAAGATGCCGGAGGAGAGTTTTGATGATTAGGAGAAGGAGAGGGACTTTGATTTGATAGAGCATGATGAGGCGGAGCAGCGTTATACTCAACATGGCGTGGAAATAATTGACTTAGAGGCTCAGGATGAAGACACAATAAAGGACATCATCATACATGAAAAGGAGGCTCAAGTCCAAGCTTTGATGGACAATTTGGAGAGGGCCAAGTATTTCATCACATATTTGGAACAAGAGAACAAGTAGTTGAGTGATAAGCAGGTCCTCATGGAGCTGGAACTTCTCAAGGTAAAACAACAAAGTGACAAAGAGGCACAGGTCACTTTGACTCCTATTGAGAAGGAAATTGAAGATGATAGAGATACTTGGCTTGAGAGAGTCAATTTTCACCGAGAGAAACTGTTACAGAAGGCTAATAGAGACAACCAGATGATCAGGCACATGGCCTACCATTACAGGACTCGAAACAAAATTTGCAGCATGAGGGTCAAGAAGATGAAAGCTAGGCTAAGGCGGGCTCTAAAAGGAAAAAAGGAGGAGGATAGGCTTAGTTTTCTTACTGAAGCTTCCTTGGCTCATCAGGATACTTGATGATGGTGCTTCTCACCAATTTTGGTCAGGTTTGGAAGAGTTTTTTGTCATTTGCAAATTTTGAAATTTTAAACACAGAAAATCAGGCTCTACGCACAACGCACCGGCGCTGCGCTTTTCCTAGGGGAACCCAATGCACAAATGGTTTGAGTTTTTGGATTCAGAGAGATGAGGACATGCACCCTATGGATTTTCTAAGTTTTTTGGGTAGAACTGGTCCACCAAAAGGTCAAAAAACACCCTAAAAATGACCGTTCTGCCACTTTTTGGACACACAAAAGCAGTATTGGGAGAATCAACTTTTGAGGGGTCAAATGAGCTTAAACTGAAGACATTCTAGGTGTTTTGGAAATTAAAATTGAAGACCTTTCCAATGAGCTATCATGAGCTAAATTTTGGATGGCGGGAAGGCCTCCAAAAGGGACCTGAAAGTGGCGCCGCGTGTTGGGCTAGTGGCGTTGCGCGTTGGGCAAATTTTGCATAGGGTGGCTAGTTTTCCATTTTTTTAACTGTGTTCATGGATTTTATCTCATGGAGGATGTTTTAACATTGTAAATCATGACTTGGCTTGTAAATATGATGGATAATTAGTAGTAGAGGGTAGATTCATTAGATTGAAAGTCAATTTGAGCTCAAATGAATCAATTTTTCACTTTTAGAGGCAAGTTGTTAAGATGCCTATATTCCTGTTTCTTGTTCAGTATTGGTTAGATTAGCTCCTCATCTTAGGGATTTGACCCCTAAGGATGGGAGGAGGTTGAAACAATGCCTATATCTTCTTCTTCTTTCTCATTGTAAAGGGTTGGACTCAGCTGGATGCTCAGACCTTGATTGTACATCATTTTGTAGCACTTTAGCAGGAGATTATTAAGAATTGCAACTATTTTTATGGGATCCGTGTAGTATGGAGTTTTAGTTCAGTTTCTTCTCTTGTGATCACATGTTAATATGTTTTGTGTACTTCATTATTCATCTCATTGCTTCTAAGTGAATGTTTTCAAGTCGATAAGCAGAATCAATAAAATCACTGCTCTACTTTGGGGAAATATTCACCATTATATGTTTTCTATAGTTTAGGAAGGATCCATGGTAATCACATGCTCTTCCTAGCTTCTCATCAGTCTTAAAACACCTCAACCATCAAGCTCTAGAGTGCTAAACCTTATGCCTACCTTGCCCCATTGAACACCCTGCAATTTTGACCTAATTCCCTAGCCCTAACTATCCAGCTCCTCCTGATACATCAAAACCCCTTCAAAATCAAATCAAACCTTGTGCTACTATACCTAGCCTAATATCCTTTTCCCGATCCAGTCATCTTAGCTGAGATCCTTATGGAGAGAGCCCTCTCCTGGCCTAGTAGGGCTAGCTACTTGGATAAGTGTGGTTTGTGGTTACCCTGACATTGCCTTCCATCAGCCTGAGGTTCAATCCAGGTGATAACATAGTGGCGACCACACTGGGGAATGTAGTTTTATGTTCCTCAGCAAAATGTATCAAGTTCAAATCTGATTGTTGATGGTGGACAACGATCAGACACTGAAAGGATGAAATCATTCATCTAGCGACTCTAAATCAGTTTCCAGATTAGATCCAAGGTCTCCACTGGAGAATGAACCCGACCAGCAAAAACATGAAAGGAAAATATGGAAATATCAGGTATTCCAGTTGGAATTTCATCCAAGACATTATGTTCTTTGTTATAAATCATTTCTTCTCTTTTCCTGAGAATGTCAAGAAGGCTTTACAAAGTATATTTTATTTGAGAAAATATCCTAGACCTGCATGTGATTCCTTCCCTTTGAAGATTGCGAATACAAAATATTTGCATGCCTTTGATCTTGATCAAGACCCTTCTTCCGAATCTTATGATGATCGTCTTCAAACTGATGAGCCTCAAGAGATCAAGAATAATTCTATAGCTTCTGTATATATTCCTATACCTTGTAAAATTCTAGATAGATACAAGCCTCTGATTTTACCTCCTATATCCCATGCTTTCCCTAAAAATCATTACCTATATCTACCAAGATTTGATGGTGAATGTGACAACATCACTGCTGAGAGACATGTACTAAATTTTGAGTCTTTTCTTGACCTTTTTGAAGTTGATGAAGAGGATGTCAGTATTAGGCTTTTTTCTCTTTCTTTGTAAGGCAAAGTAAAGAGTTGGTTCAAAACCCTACCTGATATGAGCATCTCAGATTTCCAGCAGTTCGTCAAAATATTCCTCGACAAGTGGGTGGTCAAAAAAAACCCTTTCTTGATTCTTGAAGAGTATAACCAGCTGAAAACACTGCCAAGGGAGACAGTACAACAGTTTTCTACCAAGTTTAACCAAGTCTATTTTTCGATGCCTGCTAATATAAGGTCTCCTCCTGGATCCACTCTCTTACACTACCCAGAAGCCTTTGATCCGAAAATTGAGTTTTAGCTGAGGGAAAGGAACCTTGCAACACTTGAAGAGATGAAAAATAGTGTAGTAGAAGTAAAGGCTAATTTGCTGATCAGAAGGGAAAAGTTGAAGGAAGAAGAGAGGAAGAACATAGATCCAGAGGAATCGACATCTTTAAAGGTAAAGCTCGACATTTTGGTAAGTGCAGTGGAAGAGATGACGCAAAAGATCATCACAAGGAATGAGTATGATGTTCAAGACCATGGCTCACTGATTGAAGAAGAACAAGTGGCTGATCCAAAACATTTTGTTTCTTATCCCAATTTTCATAGATCTGATAATGATTTTTTATAGATCATCTTGGAGAAGAGAGATCTGTTGATCTGACATGTATGCTTGATGATGTGTTTTATATTGATGATTTGCCTAAGTTTGATCAGTATGATGATGATTATGTTCTCCAAAAAAAAGCTAATCTTGCAGACAAATCAGCATCTGGTTTGTGGAAGGAGGAAGTTCACTTTTAGCAGCTCAAATATAGTGATCAGCCATTGCATATCAGCTATGGAATTGAGGAGGAAAGTGCAGAAAATTTTGAAGTAAGTGAAGGATCTTTTCCTTTTTGTTTTACTTCATTTCAGTTCATCAGAGACAACTTTCATGCAATCAAAAATCAACCGTCGATAAGTTTTGATCTTGACCATCTAGAGGGCAATGAAATCCTTGTTCAAGACTTCCCATATCTAGATTTGCAGCCCCCGAATGCCATTGAATGCCAGGTTGCAGATGAAGAATTGGAAGCTGGAAAATATGATCAAATGATGCAAGATGATTCTGTACCATTATGTTTTGAATCATTTCAGTTTTTGAAGGGAATTTTGCATAGTATATCTTCAATAAAGGATGAGTAGCCCGTCGAAAATCATGCAATCTCATTGGAACCAATAGAAAATGGGTTGCAACAGCCTTTTCAAGTTTTTCACGATCCAATCACTGATGTGTTGGATGATATCTACAGTCAAAGTCCTTCTCCATTAGCTAACTTTGAGCTTGAAAAGTATTGATACAAACCTGATCCAACAGTCGATTTCTTTGTCATTTTTAGCAGGAGTCTCATCACAAAGCTCAGATGAAATTTTGCATTCATGGTATGAGGAGAAGCAAAGTAATCCATTGAATGGGCTAAGTCCTAGTGCACATGAATTTCAAGATCCTCATGCAGTATTTTTGGGGTCTGATAGAGAATCCATATTATTCAATCTGAGAAAATTTGGATCTGTTTACAAGTTTTCATGGGAGTTGCATTTCAGTAGTTCTTTCTTCTTTCTCATAAAAAAACACTTGTGGAGAATTCAAACAACAGCCAGAATGCTTACTTGGTTGGATTGGTTGTTTCATTTCACTTGATCAGGTGATGAATGGAACAATTAGAGTAGGTTTTATTAAATAAGCTCCATTTTGAGCATATTTTCCAGTTTGTCAGTTGTGTTTTAGTATCGAGTCAGTTTTTAGTTGAGTAAAAGTCAGTTTGTGTCTTTGAGTCATCAGTATTCAGTCATGTATTTCAGATTGAGTTTTTTTTTACTCCATGCCCAATGGATAAGGCTACTTGGTCTACAGTGTTCTTGGCACCTCCAAGGAGCTACCATCCCCAATGGAGCCAATGTTAGTGTCAGTCTTTGCAGCCTTCCACCAGTGATCAAATATGCTCTTATAAAGTGTTCTTGGGGTGTCAAAGTCAAATTTTTGTCATTTTAGTGAGTCTTCAAGTATAAAATTGGTCGCTGGGTATTAGGTCTAGGATTGTTTTCACTCCTTCCAAAGTTTTCCAAGTATTGGTCCATGTCACCATTTGGCTGAGTGTACCATCATTCAAAGAGTTTTCATCATTATTTCAAGTTCCAATGGGTCATTTTACACCTTGTTTGTGCTTCAGTTGTTCTTAGGTAAGACTCATTTCCCTCTCCTAGGGTTTGGAAGGTAATTTTTCTTGGATGGTCAAATCATCAACAAAACTTATATCCGATGTTCATACACCTTCCCATATCCTTAATATTCCTTCTTAAACACTCCCCATCACTTATATCCCTCAAATTCATCATTTTCCCACAAACCCTAACATATTGCTACAATTTGACACTTTTCTAGGTTAGGCCTGTATTTTGACCTTTTGGACCCCTTCCACTCACTCAATCCTTGAAATTCCACTTTCCCATGCTTCCTAACATTCCTCCCTACTTCCCAAAATTTTCTCAAGAATTTATAAGCCCCTTATCCCCTTCATTTCCCTTTATTTGTACAAATCCCCTGTTCCACACATCGAGATAGGTTTTATTCAAATGATGTTTCTGAGCAAGAAAAGATGAATTTGAAAAAGTTGAGAGAGGATTTTGTCCATCATAGACTCAAGAAGAAAAACCTCCTTTAGTTTTTACACAAGTCTCATGGTTTGGGATAAATGTCAAAACAATCATTTGCCACAGGAGAGTTGCTACCCTTCTGGAGTGAGCTTGGTAAAATCAATTTTTCTCCTAGATGGAATGTCCAAAAGACTTTCTTGATGAGTCAAATAATAGATAGACACAAAGATATTTTCAATGAGCCATCATGAGCTCAATTTGGAGTTGAGGAAGACCTCCAAAAGTTGACTGAAACAACACTCTACATTTTGGCAGCCTCATTTTTCACATTTTGACCAGTCTTGGGAGATTGAGCTTTTGACAGGGAAAATGAGCTCCAAATTGAAAAATTCAAGATTTTCTGGAAAGTAGACTCGACAATATTTCCAAAGAGCTATCCCACACCTAATTTGGACACCAGGAAGGTAGTCAAAAGTTGTCTTGAAGTGGCATTGTGCGTTTAGGAAGTGGCGCTGCGTGTTCAAGAGGTGGTGTTGCGCGTCTGTGGGTTGGCGCTGCGCATTGAGCAGAAGGGCCAGAAAGGCCTCAAACTTCATAAAAACTTCAAGATTTCCCTCTCTTCCCTTCATACAAGTAATTTTTCCTCCCATACTACATTTTTGGTGTGCATTCAAACTTTTAAACATAATTCCCCGTGGCAAATGTCAAACCCTAAATTCTCCCTTGGTTATGCCTAAACTCTAAAACCCCAATTATTCCTCCTATCACCTATCATTAAAACTCTAAAATCTTTCCCTACATCATTCCATAACATCCACGTCCCTTTATCCCTCTTCCCAAACAATAATATCTCAAACAAACCAAGCCCTCCCTCTCACTTTCATAATTCATATCCTTCCCTTCCTTTTCTAGTCTACCAAACACCTCATAAGGTCATCTCCCATCCCTTCACTCCCAAATCACTCTTGCTCATTCCATTTATCCCTTTTCTTGGAGTGTACAGCCTCAAGCCTTGCAAACATGGACAGATGAGAAGGCCAAAGATACTAGAGCTACTGAGGTGCCTGAGACTTACATGACATATCAGAGGGGCACAAGGAGATTGTTTGCAGCTGATAGGCAAGTGTTTGCTCCACAAGATGTGGAAACGACCTTTCCTTCATCAACTCATAGGAAAATTCTAGCTCCACAGGATGTGGAAGGGACTTTGCCTTCTTCATCAACACAACAGGTACAGGTGCACCAGCTACACAAAGGGAAGGAACAGATGTCGGAGAAGAGCTTTGATGATGAGAAAAGGAGAGGGACTTTGATTTGACAGAGCATTATGAGCTGGAGCAGCATTATACTCATCATGGCGTGGAAATAATTGACTTAGAGGCTCAGGATGAAGACACAATAAAGGACATCATCATACAGGAAAAGGAGGATCAAGTCCAAGTTTTGATGGACAATTTGGAGAGGGCCAAGTATGTCATCACATTTTTGGAGCAAGAGAACAAGCAGTTGAGTGACAAGCAGGTCCTCATGGAGCTGGAACTTCTCAAGGTAAAACGACAAAGTGACAAAGAGGCACAGGTCACTTTGACTCCTATTGAGAAGGAAATTGAAGATGATAGAGAGACTTGGCTTGAGAGAGTCAATTTTCACCAAGAGAAGCTATTGCAGAAGGCTAATAGATACAACCAGATGATCAGGCGCATGGCCTACCATTACAGGACTCGAAACAAAATTTGCAGCATGAGGGTCAAGAAGATGAAAGCTAGGTTAAGGCGGATATAAAAGGCAAAAAGGAGGAGGATAGGCTTAGGTTGCTTGATGAATCTTCCTTGGCTCATCAGGATACTTGATGATGGTGCTTCTCATCAATTTTGGTCAAGTTTGGAAGAGTTTTTTGTCATTTGCAAATTTTGAAATTTTAAACATAGAAAATCAGGCTCAACGCATAGCGCCACCGGCGCTGCGCTTTTCCTAGGGGAACCCAATACACAAATGGTTTGCATTTTTGGATTCAGAGCTATGAGGACATGCACCGTATGGATTTTCTAAGTTTTTGGGGCAGAAATGGTCCACCAAAAGGTCAAAAAACACCCTACAAATAACATTTCTGCCACTTTTTGGAAACACAGAATTAGTCTTGGGAGAATCAACTTTTGAGGGGTCAAATTAGCTTCAAATGAAGAAATGATAGGTGTTTTGGAAAGTAGACTTAAATACCTTTCCAATGAACTATCATGAGCTTAATTTGGATGCCGGGAAGGCCTCCAAAAGGGACCTGAAAGTGGCATTGCGCGTAGGGAAAATTTTGCACATGGTGGCTAGTTTTCCATTTTTTTTTACTATGTTCATGGATTTTCTGTCATGGAGGATGTTTTACCATTGTAAATCATGACTTGGCTTGTAAATATGATGGATAATTAGTAGTAGAGGGTAGATTCATTAGATTGAAAGTCAATTTGAGCTCAAATGAATTAGTTTTTCACTTTTAGTGGCAAGTTGTTAAGATGCTTATATTCTTTTTTATTGTTCAGTATTAGTTAGATTAGCTCCTCATCTTAGGGATTCGACCCCTAAGGATGGGAGGAGGTTGAAACAATGCCTATATCTTCTTCTTATTTCTCATTGTAAGGGGTTGGACTCAACTAGATGCTTAAACCTTGATTGTACATCATTTTGTAGCAGTTTAGCAGGAGATTAATGAGAATTGCAACTATTTTTATGGGATCCATGT
The DNA here is from genome assembly GCA_031772625.1 of Pinus tabuliformis. Taxonomy (NCBI): domain Eukaryota; kingdom Viridiplantae; phylum Streptophyta; class Pinopsida; order Pinales; family Pinaceae; genus Pinus; species Pinus tabuliformis. The sequence continues at coordinate 472,943,770 of CM062817.1, forward strand.
GGTCTGGAGTTTTAGTTCAGATTTTTCTCTTGTGATCATATGTTAATATGTTTTATTTACTTCATTATTTATCGCATTGCTTCTAAGTGAATGTTTTCAAGTTGATAGGCAAAATCCATAACATCACTGCTCTGCTTTGGGGAAATATTCACCATTATATGTTTTCTATAGTTTAGGAAGGATCCATGGTAACCAAATGCTCTTCCTAGCTTCTCATTAGTCTTAGAAAACCTCACCCATCAAGCCCTAGAGTGCTAAACCTTATGCCTACCTTGCCCCATTGAACACCCTGCAATTTTGACCTAATTCACTAGCCCTAACTGTTTAGCTCCTCCTGATCCAGCAAAACCCCTTCAAAATCAAATAAAACCTTGTGCTACTATACCTAACCTAATATCATTTTCTTGATCCAGTCATCTTGGCTAAGATCCTTATGGAGAGAGCCCTCTCTTGACCTAGTAGGGCTAGCTACTTGGCTAAGTGTGGTTTGTGGTTACCTTGGCATTGCCTTCTTTAGCCTGAGGTTCAATCCAGGTGATAACAAGTCTTACAGATCATTAGAATATGTTATAGACACATTCCTACAACTTAGCGAATTGTTTGGTCACAACCGTTATAGTCGTCATCACTTGTGTTCTAAGTATCATAATGTGTTGTTTCAATTGTCGCACTTGGACATAAGTGTTGCTTTTCTGTCATTTAGAGTATGAATGTCATTCATGAGTCCTATGTATTATTATAGCTTGTATTGATGGTTTTATGTGTGCGATCCAATATTGAGTCATGTTTGGATGCATTTTGCTCTTTTACTCTGCTGATCCCACACATAGCCACTTCAGAGCCCTTCTTGGTTCTTTATCCCAGTGCAAGTTGTGAATCCTTTAGCCCTCTTATCAAGTGTGAATATCAACCTATCCATAGGCCTCAATTCTGAAATCCTACTTCCAAAGGTTGGTGCAATAAGACCCTCTCAAGATTACCCCAAATCCGTTTCACATTATGATCATACCAAGAGTAGTCACTTGATCCTTCTTGCTCATAACGACTCACTTCACTGAGTTTTGGTCACCTCTATACCTTACATGAAACATAGAACATTCCTAGATAACAATATATACCTATTTAACCCGTTTGCAGAGGCAAGGCATGTAATGCAAAGATCCTCCTATCCTCCCAGTGCAGTGAAAACCCTCCCAATTTAAGTGGCTTCATCCCTATGGCCTCCCTTATTGAAAAGCACACTCCAAATGGTTAAGCACCCACTTTTATTTTAAACTAAACTAGCCTAAAATTAAAAGTGCATTAAAAGGAAACAATGACCACATGTTGATGAAAATTGTGCCTTCTCTCCAACCTCCTCTTACTTTGAATGCATGGCGCACTCCTGAAGGCTAAAGCTTCACCCTTCCCCCTTTCCCAATGCGCTCTGTGCCCAAGCTTGGGTTAGTCTCTTCCTCTAGAGTGCATAGCATAGTAGGGAAGGTTGAAGGAAGACTCCTCTCCAACTTTGACTAGTCAAACTGTGCCCTCTTTGAAGCCTCCTTTCACTTTGAGCGCATAACGCAATATTGAAGGCTAAACCTTTCATATTCCATCCTTCCCAATGCACTCATGCACCCTAAGACTTCTTTTTATCCTTCCTTTGAGTGCATGGCATAGTAGGGAATGTTGAAGGATGCCTCCCCTCACCCATTACTGGTTAAACTGCGCTTTTAGACTTTCCTCTCTTTTCTTAAGAGCGCTTGGTGCAACCTTGAAGCATGAAGCTTTCAACCTTGTCCCTTCGGTTTCCCCCACCACGCTGGACCAAGGAGAGCTCTTCCTCATAGTGAATGGCATAGTAAAAATGAATAGCAAATCCTTCCTAATCCATTGATGAGTTTGACTACGCCCTCTTAATCAAACCTTCTTCTTCTAACCCTCTCATAGGCCTATCATAAGAAGATCATTCCATGAGCTAGGTAGTGACAGAATAGATGATTTTAAGACTGATCTTGCCCTATCATGAATGATTTTCATTGGAAGGAGTACCTTTCAAGCATGACAAGGCGATACTCAAGAGAAAATAGTAAGGAGAAAGCATGAATAAACACCTGCATAAAAGAAGCACTAAGAGAGATATCATGAAGACATCAAATAGATCATGGATCGAGGTAGAAATAAGACATTGCATGATGACTTATAGGATTATAATATGATAAAAGACCATTTGGAGGGTGAAGATGAGCAATAAAGAAAAATTTTCATGAAGATGAAGCACATATTAGATCTAACATCAAGAATTCAAAATGATGTAGTAAGGAAGACAACTTGGCATTGCCACCTCATCATGAAGTCCATGTCATCATCGTCAAATTGTACTTGTACAAATGTCACCATAATGGTTAATATGTGTCCATGTGTTATGCCACGAAATCATTTGGAATGTAATGATGTATATTCAAGGAAAAGGACAAAATGTATGTGTGGAAGTCCAAGAGTCATATGTGGAATATGAAAAGTCACTTAGTCATATATGGACAAAATGTCTTTAGGGGAAGTCCAAAAGTCATTAGAAGTTCAAGAATTTTTTAGAAGTCCAAAGGACACATTAGAATTCTAGGAGTCATGAGGGTTGTTAGTGTCCAATAGTCACAATGATCAAATGTACTCTTTCCATTAAGTTGATAGAGTCTTAGGTCAAATTATTATACTTTCAAATAAAATTTTGCATCTCTCCTAGTTGTTAAAAGGTCCCAAGTCATTGTCTAGGTACCATTTCTACTCCCTCCACTTGTTTAAAATCAACATCACCCAACATGGTCATGTCATCATTCCCTGTCCTAGGTCATCAAAAGAGTTAGTGGGTCACCATATAGGTCATGGTCTAGGATATAAATTTGATGGTCATGATTATATCAATCATCAATATCAAACAAGGGATTCATGTCATCCATCTTGGTCATCATCATGGGAGTTAAAAATTAGGGAATAAAGTGAACCAAAGTAACATTTCCTATTGAAGAAATAATGTTGCAATCAAATCACATCACTAGTCATTTTATCAAAAAATACACATGATGTCATTCCATCATCAAGCCAAAAATTGAGTTTCTAAGTTCTTAAGGAGAATCAAAGAATTTTAAAACTTCATTCTATCCTTCTAAAAGCTCCAAGAGCTCCTCTTTGCCATTATGATACTTGTCATAGCCATCAAATTTCGAAATTCACCACCAACTGCTTGTTTCATTTGCTCGTTGCGCTTATGGAGGAGGTTGTTGCATGTTTTATTTGGAGACCAAAAGGAGAAAAGAAAAGGTTTAGTCTTAATTTAATTGTTTCAAAGTATCTTTAAACAAGTGTTATGATTTGGGAGATATGCCAAAATACAGTTGCTACAGGAGAGTTGTTGCGCTTTTGACTTTATTTTTGTCATCATTTTCAAAAGAGGTTTCTGACCAAATGAAGATAAATTTTGGAAAACCAAAGGAGGTTGTTTAAGGACAAACCCAATCACAATAACCTCCTTCCATTTCTACACAGGTTTCATATATTGAGATATATTCAAACTTTCTTGGAGGCCTATTTCAGAAAATCAAATTCTCCAATTTAATTGCCTATTTTAGCCATTCTTTTTTGGCACGGATTACAAGAATATGGGAATGAATTTCACAAAAATGAGAGAGGTTTTTCCTCTGAAAAACCTTATCAACAAAACATATCCCAGTTTTGTAAAAAGTGTTATGGTTAAAAATATATAAGTTAATATTTGACCCCTATTTTTTCACTGCGCTTCTGGAGAACTTGCTGCATTGTTGGAGAACCTTTTTTCAAATCAGTTTTAAGGGGCCTTGAGGATGGATTTTGGATGAATTAAAGGTTCTAAGGTTTAGTAGACATCTAAAATATCTTCAAAAGCCTTCAGAAACATTCATCACCTCTTCTAAGTCATAAAAATATCAAGCCAAAGTTGTTGTGCTTCTACTAAGGACATTTGCTGCGTTTCTGGGTTATTTGCTACGTTTCTGGGCCTTAAACTTTTTCATTGCATTGTATATGGTAAATGCCAATTAGGTTAATGTGAATAGTTATATCTTTAGTTTATCTAATGTAAATGGGTTGGTTAATGATCATTTTTTAAAGAATCTTGTAATAAATGCCTTGAGGGATAAGCTCATCTAGTTAGCTAAAAAGGGGAAAAGTTGTTTTTTATTCCCCTAGGATTTGGTAGTGGTTAGATAGGTTCATGAATTGGTTCCTATGAAGCAGGATTCGACCCCTTAGAGGGGAAATTTTGTTTCTAATTTATATGTAGTCACAATTAAGTCAAAGAGAGAGTTGGATAGTTGGATATTGGAAGCTCATGCTTTGGAACTAGTGTGCTTGATATTGGCATAAATAATATACAATTCCAGCTATTTTTATGGGATTCTTGTGTTGTGGTTAGTGGCTCTATTTTTCTTGTGTTTTATTTTATATTAGATTATTAGAACTATCTAGCAACCATATACATTTCATATTATGCTTTATCTCATGAGTTTTAAACAGAAATCATCATCTGAATGCTCTGTTTTGTTTGGGATTAGCATTTCAATGTTTTCCTTCTAGATAAGTGAATTCATGCTTTTTCTCACTTAACTCCTACTATATTATCCTCACTACACTACAATGAAAAATAATTTTGAGTCACTGATTGCATCTACCTTGCCCCATCTTATGATTGCAACTGACCTTTAGGAATACTTGACCTAGTTCTTAGACCTAGTGCTCTTTATCCAGCAAACCCTAATCAAAACCCTATTGAGCAGATAACTAGCCTAAAACCCTAGTATTCTCCAGTCACTTCCATTGGATATGAGGATTGACTTAGAGAGATCCCTCTCTGATTTGGTAGGGTTAGCTTCCAAGTCCAAAGTTGGTATGAGGTTACCTCTTTGGTTTCCTTTCTCAGCCTTGGGAAAACTAAGGAGTTCTAACAAGGGTAATTCAAGAGTCACAGGGATATGAAAGGTCACCCCCTTGCTATAAAAGCAACCTCATAACTCAAGCAAAAGGTTTTGGAGGCTTAAGCTTTGAGAGCTAGTCTTGGCTTCTCTACTTGGCATATGAGAGAAAACTATATTTGGAGAAGAAAGAAGTGACTTAATGTTCTACTATTGGAACGAGTGTCTCATCATTGTTACTATGTACTTGGATCTTTCACCTTATAATTGAAGCTCGATGAGCCAACTCATTTTCATGCATGTATTTTGAATTCCTTTGGGATATTCTTTGGATGTTTTCTATATATGTTTTATTCACATGTACTAAGGAAATTGAAATATTTCGATGACCTCGGTACTTATCTTGTTGAAGGTGTGTTATATGTGGTTTAATGATCATTGTCTCTAAGTGAAATATTTCACTAGATAACTAATGAATATTTCTTTCCTCATGTGTATCTCCTAGGTTGGGACTATTAATTCCTTCTTGAGGCTAACTTTTGTCTCCCCCCTCATGAAGGTATCCTTTTACATATTATAATCAATGTTTCACAATGTCAACTTACTTGCTTGTTAAAGGGTTATGTATATAATCCTTTATGTTATTCATTGAAACCAAGGCAAACCTTACGGTTATGGTGGCCAGGCCGATACTTTGGATGGGGCTCCTACTCCAAATGGTGTGAGGTCTAGTTGGGACTTCACATCGGGGAGACCCCTTATATGTTGGTGGTATCCAACACCATCAACATTTTTGGCACTAGAAGGAGGTCCAAATGACAAGCTGTGCCCATTGAGTTTGTTTTGAATCTCGTGTCTTAAATGGCGCTTTCCCAAGTCATAATCCCAGACTGTTTTTCTAACCTATCTCCTCTTAAAATTTCAATCTCTGCGGAACTCATTCATGCCTTGTCTCAATTCAATTTTGATGGTGAGGGTGGTACATTTTTATCCAAACACATAAATGATTTTCTTGGGTTTTGTAAATTTCTTGAGGTCGATGACGAAAATGTTATTTTTATTCTATTCACCCTCACTCTTGAAGGTTGTGTTAATCAACGGTGTCATATATTACCATCTACTTCCATTCATTCTTTTCGTTAATTCCTTAAGGAGCTTATCAGGCTTTTGACAGGTATGATTACCGAGATGTTTATAAAAGAAATAATTGAACTAGAATGGATCCCAATGAATCAGTTGATGATTTTTCTGACATATTCCTTCACTTATGTTGTGATTTTTCTGAAGAAGATATGGATTGGGATTTCTTTAAGAAAAAGTTTGAACATTTGGTTCAGATTTCTTTGAATTAGTGTGAATCTAAGCCCCTAGATGTTCTTGTCCTCCCAACTTTTAGAAATTGTGAGACATCCCAAATCTTAGAAGAGGATCCTATTGTTTCTGTTGTTCCTTTTCCTCCTCCTTTCCCAGTACCAATTTGGGTGCCTCCTTGTGACAATGCTGAAGTTGGGAAATATGCAAATTGAATACCTAATTCATCTTCTCAACTATCATCCATTTCCCAAGATCCTGATCCGACTGAGGATAATTTTGAATGGTTCATGAAGCCTAAAGTGAATATTAATCCCTTCATTCCATCAGATGGTATTAACACTCATAATTGCAGTATCAAATATGATTTTGATTCTTGTCCTCCTCTATCATCTATTTATCATGATTCCTTGCCACTTCATTCACTTCATCAATATCTTCCAAATCCATGTATCGATATGATCAGGTGCTCAGTATTTAGCTCAAAAATCAAAGTTCTCATAATAGCTCGAAACCTGAACGATCGTGTCCGTCTCGGCAAAACGATCCCAACTCAACTCATTTCATTGAAAACTGAGTTCATATGAGGAAGATAATGAGTTTTGTCTGCTTTGCCAAATACAAGAAATTTTGCAAAAAAAATGTGTACAATCACTGCACAATCAACAATCCATATTTCTGACGTAGCAGGTGATTGGTTAGAGTCAACATCGGTCAACAGTCAATTAGGTTACGCCATGTGTCGGGAGGAGGTTAGTTTGTAGGTGGGTGACGTGACATGTTTTCATTGGTTAATGGAGGACCAATGAGGAGGGGAGAAGTGGCAAGCCCGAAGACCGTCACATGTCCCTCCCCAAAGGTCGGCTATGGCATACACCAAAAATTTATGGTAGGTTGGGGGGTCGAACCAAGACTTTCTCCCAACAAACTTTGTGACTTACCATTGAGACGAGCTAGTGGTTCTTAACTATTATGTCTCTCCACATATATTTGTTGTTGAAAACGTTTGGAGTTGGGGGTTAGGAGGGCTAGCCCTCCCATGTGAACACCATAACAGTTACAGTTAACCAACCAGTGGACCAACATTAACAGTTAGCTTAATGTGACATTCAATGTCTCATGTGAAAACTCCTCCGATGGTAACGAATATGGTTACGGTGAGCAGAAATGGCCAGCGCAAAGGCCATAACTTCTAGCCTAACCACCCAATAAACCACCCATGTGACTCCTCCGCTATAACCACATGCTAACGGTTTACATTAACTACGTGAAATTTTTGCTAATCTCGTATTAATGATAATTAATCCAAAGTTAGCTTAATTAACTCCAGTTTAACTTGGCAGAGATTTCGACGGACCTCCAAAATTGGTGCTAACTCTAGTTTAGTGGAGTTAACTAGAGATTCCTCCAGTTTTAGAGGAGGTTTTTTAGGAGAAAGTAGTTTTGGTCATAACTGGAGAAAAACTCGACCAAATTGAGCTCAAGAAAAGGTGTTCCTAGCTAATTTGAGCATTCTGAACACATTGAAGCAGGTTTTAGGAGCAATAGAGTATTGTAAACAACATTTTTTCCATATTGAGCTAATACAGAGGCCCAAGCCATGGAAGCTGAACCAAGGAGATGTAGCCCAGGAGGGGTGAACTCCTTCATCAAAACACTGTGTTAAGTGTTAAAATTGATGGTTTGCTGTACATTTTGATTGCTGTTGTTCAACACTTGTTTTTCATGTTATTTTCTCATGAACTTAACATAAAACTTGATGAATTTACTTGTTTACATTCACAAACACCCTAAGGAAACCTATGCACATGAAGCAATTGACAAGCATTTGTTTTTAAATTTGAAGTTGAAATTAGCACAACAAAACTAACATTCAATAACAGATTAAGTTAAGGAGCAAGGTAATCACATTTATCAAGTAGAGGAGCAACAAGGTGAGGATTATTTCAATCTTCCTTCTCTTTTTCAGAGTCTTCCATGTCAATATAATGATCTTCAATCCTTGGCTGATTTTGAATCTAGCAGTCTCAGTGATGTATTAAATGAAATTGATTTTTCTAATCAATCTGAATCCCTAGACAACCCTCATTTTGTTGATTCTAACTGTGTTATTGCATATAATGATGGTTGCCTTAGTGAAACTTTTGATTTTTCAGTCTCTCAAGAAGAATTTGATTTGAAAGATTAAGATCTTGAATCTAATTCAGTTAAAGAAGATGTTCTTATCAAAACTTCCTATTCACCTCACTATCCCTTGTGTTCCACCTTTTTTAAGGAATTAACTTGTGATGGAGATACTCCATCTAATGAGTTGGATTTTGAATTGACACATGGTAGTGAAATAATTCATAATGAAGAGGAAAGTAAAGAAACCACATAGTATCCTTTCCATCCCTTGTCACTTCCGATTTTACATGAAGAAAATTCCTCTATTTAGGTTACTCATGAAAGTAATTCATTATTCATCCTTATATTTGTAGTCAGAAGAACCTTATGACCTTGATAATCTATTTCTTGAAGGTGAAAATTTTGAGAAAATTAGTGATATAGTTGGCTACCACTTGGATAATAGTAATTTAGTTGAATTTATTGATGGTAGATCTCCATACATCATGCGTAATTTGATTCAATCCTCAAAATGCAATTCTACAATTCTTGGAAGTATTAGGACTCACCAGGAAGTCAAGGCACTTCAACTCCCATTGATCATTATGCCAGGTTCTTGCGACTTGGGTAAGGCCCCCGAACCAAACCAGATTTGGATATTCTCGTGAAATTCTTTCCTTTTCATGATTTAATTGGATGTATATGCCTTCTTGAAATATGTTTGGTATTTTGGACATAGTTTTTATAACTTTCAAGATTTGGTCTCCCATCAGATTGAAGGTCTTATTTCAGTTGATTTATCTTCATGCAAGTCTCTTATATCAAACTCAAGTTTGGAATGCATACCTTTCATGAATGAACAAAGCTATGAAGTTGATCATTCTAAAAGTTATCCTTGGCTGAAGGATTCATACCTATCACATTCTTTTGAAAGTAACCAACTCCTAATCCTTCTTGTTAATATTATGATACTCATTATTTTCTTCATGGCACCGTACATCCTCATTAGGGGATTTTTGAGGTCTAAAATTGGCCTCCTAAGGAAATTATAAAATAATAGTGGAAATAATAAAATAAGATTAGATTGCATCATCAAATTTTAGAGGAAAAAAATAAAAAATTAATTTTCAACTCGTATTTTCAACTTATCTCCCTATGGGTTTACTCAAATTTTGAGCGGAAACACTCGTTGGATGTAGAATTTGATTCCTCATCCAAGTAGTACCCATATTGCATTCTTTCGATGGACCCTGCTACACGAAAAATGGGAAATACATGAAAAACGTGATTACAATCACGTTTTTCCATGTATTTCTCATTTTTCATGTAGTAGGGTCCATCGAAAGTATGCAACATGGGTACTCCTTGGATTAGGAATAAAATTTTGCATCCAACAAGTACTCCTGCTCGAAATTTGAGTAAAACCTTAGGGAGATAAGTTGAAAATACTAGTTGAAAAAGTAGTTTTATTATTTTATTATTGTTTAACCTTTTTACTTTTTTACTCCAAAAATGGTGAATCATCCCCCATGGTTGACATCATCGGCTTGAATCCTATTGGTTCTTATAAAGTTTATTTTGGTTGTACATTTATCTTAGGAGGCCTATTTAGACCTCAAAATTCCCCTAATGCTTCAGTGTTAATAAATGTTGGTGCTATTTTCTAAATCAATTTCAAATTGATTTATGTTCATCCTTTATTGATCGATAATCTTATTCGTTAATCAACCCATATGATCATGGTTCTTTTTCTAACAACTGTCATTCAATTGATCATTTTCCCACTAGTGTACCTAATGATGGTTGATCTACTCCAATTGATTTTTATGGTCTATATTCTCAATATTTAGACACTTGTCAACTAGTTGAGGCACTTCAGCCTTCGCTGATGGTTATGTCAAGTCCTCACTATCTTGACAAGCCTTTTGAATTTGATCAGATTTATTTTCCCTCGCAAGATTATCATCTTGATTCCACACCATTAATTGAAAATTATTTCTCTCAAGGATTTTAGGATCATCAAGAGGATTATTTTGAATTTCATGATCCAATCTATCATTAGTTAGAAGCGTCTTACTTAATAATCCCATTTACTAAAAGAAAGCTCCGATCTCTCTTGATGTTTTCTAAGAAAAAATATAAGTGAAGGTATGTTGACAAAAATCCATCAAGGTTTGTTTACTTATGATTTTCATCGAAAAGGCGAGGTTGCAGGTTAGGTAAAGCCATGTGATATGACACATCCTTCTTCCTTTAAGAAAGACATTCTATCATGTGTGAAATATTTTCAAGTTCTTATCTTCTCTTTGACACATTATTTTATATCGTTTGTAATTGCTCTTATCTTTATGTTTGTAGGTTAGGAAAAAAATAGTGGCTTCATTGGAAATATCATTACACTTAGCCCTGACCTTCTAGTTGGTTAGGTTATGAGTAGACTTAGTTTCATTTAGTTTCCCTAGCATTGCATCCACCCACTATCATGCTCTCCATTGAGTATCTTCATTTGCTTGTTCTCTTGTTATATACTTTGCATGTTGTTTTATGTTCTTCCTTCATTTGTTTGGTTCTTTTGCTTTTGTTTTGTTGTTTTTTCATGTATTTTTTTTTTTTTTTTCAATAAGACTTTGCATGCAACATATTCCTTTTGGCTCAAAATACATTGTGGCAAAACTTGAAAAGGGAAAGTGTGATGACTAACAATGCTTGGCTAATCTGTTACCTCCTTTATATCTTGTGTTTAGGAATCTTTAAATTCAATGACATATGAATGGAAAATGCAATCCATTTGAATGGAAAGAATTTGGTCGAACTATAAATCCCGTATTTATTCTAGGATGCTCGTTCCTCAACTCTATATTGTAAGTAAATAATGTTTTTCTTGTTGGTCTAATCAAGTAGAGAAGGGATTAGGGGAAAATCTAAAGCAAGAAAACCAATAGCAGAGGTTATATAAATACTTATCTGAAGGGGAAACCCTCGCCGCTCTTAATAAGTTAGGATCCCTATTCTGTCCATTGAAAATAATAAGTGTCGAAGCACAATCCTATTAAATAAAAAATAAAGGGGTGAAAGAAGAGAAAGGCTTCCTCTGTAGGGAGGTGAAGAAAGTGACTCCGTCGGGGTACTATCCAGGCTTGGTGGCAGTGATGCAATGCTTGTTCTCTTGTAGTGACTCTGTCAGAGTACTGACTAGGCTTGCTGGTAGTGGATCAACACTAGAGATGAAACTCCTACTATGAATATCTTAAAATCGCCACACATATTACACTTTCCTCTATCGAAAAAATTGCGATTTGGCAAACCTTGATATGTTTTTAACCGAATAAGGGAATTAAGGGGACTATATCTCTAACCTGGTTAAATAGGGAAGCTAAGGTAATCCACAATATGAATCAATACTTCCTTAAATACTGAGACCTTGCACTTAAAGGATTAATCCTAAACAGAGAAGATGGAATTCTACCAGTGTGTAGCCAAGTGTTGTTGTTGTGATCAACACCCTCCAAATTTTTTCTCACACTTGAATTTTGGAGCTTACTGAGGATTTTACAATCTATCACTCTATGGTTACTCCATGGTCATTGATGTTTTGCAATGTGTCCAAGTCTTCTTCCTAGTTTCAAATTATCAAATCACTTGCACTCACATGCACAATTGTTGATGATTTCATGAGAACATATCCTATATGCAAGATGGAACATGCATAGCATTATACATAGAGATAGTTCCTATGTGACATTAAACTCATGTCGACAGTCAGTGCACACTTTTATTGATAGTCCCCATCACTCTGTTGCGTTTATACTTCTATTTTTGTGAGTTTTCTCAACTATCGTCTTTTACGCATTTTCACTCTCACAAGTGTCCCTTTCACATTCACGGTTGTCTTTTTGACTTTATTTTACTTTAATAAGTGTAATTTTCATGTTATCTTCACTTTTTCATGTGTCACTTTTAAGGCGATTCACATTTTTCAAGTGTCGTCTTATGTTTTACTCACGTTGCAGGTGTCACTTTCGTGGTTTTCACTCCTGCATGTGTCACACCTTAGCACATCACCGAAATCAGTTATAACACACATTTATGCATTAGATGGTCTTAAATATCATTAGAATATGTGCTAGACATATTCCTACAACTTAGCACACGATTTGGTCACAATCGTTATAGTTGTCATAACTTGTGTTCCAAGTGTCATAATGTGGCGTTTCAACTATCACACTTGGACATAAGTGTCACTTTGGTATCATTTCGAGGTGTGATTTTCGTTCATGAGTCCTATGTATTCTTTTATATTTTATTTATGGTTTTATGTGTGTGATCCAAGATTGAGTCATGTTTGAATGCATTTTCCTCTTTTACTCTGCCGATCCCACATATAACCATTTCAGAGCCCTTCTTGGTCCTTTAGCCCAGTGCAAGTTGTGAAGCCTTTAGCCCTCTTATCAAGTGTGAATATCAACCTATCCATAGGCCTCAATTATGAAATCCTACTTCCAAAGGTTGGTACAATAATACCCTCTCAAGATTACCCCAAATATGTTGCACATTATGATCATCCAAAGGCCATTCACTTGATCCTTATTGCTCATACTGATTCACTTCACTGAGTTTTGTCACATTTACCTTAAAAGAAACATAGAGCATTCCTAGCTAACAAAATGGACCTCTTTCACCCTTTTGTAAAGGCAAGGCATGCAATGCAAAGATCCTCCTATCCTCCTAGTGCAATGAAAACCCTCCCATTTTAAGAGGCTTCATCCCTATGGCCTCCCTCAGTGAAAATCACATTCCAAATGGTCAAGCACCCAATATTTGGTCAAGATGCACTATCCTAGGATGAAAAGTGCACTAAAAGGAAATAATTACCCCTTGTTGATGAAAATTGTTCCTTCTCTCAAGCCTCCTCTTCCTTTGAGCACATGGTGCACTCCCGAAGGCTAAAGCTTCACCCTTCCCCCTTCCCCAATGCACTCTTTGCCCAAGATTGGATTTGCCTCTTCCTCTAGAGTGCATGGTGCAATAGGGAAGGATGAATAAAGCCTCCTATCCACCTTTGACCAGTCAATTTTTTCCCTCTTTGAAGCCTCCTTTCCCTTTGAGTGCATACTGCAGTACTTAAGGATGAACCTTTCACCTTCCCTCCTTCTCAATGCACTCATGTGCCCTAAGCCTTCCTTTGACCCTTCCTTTGAGCACATGGAATAGTAGGGAAGTTTGAAGGATGCCTCTCCTAACCCTTGACTAGTAAAACTGCACTTTTAGGATTTTCCCTCTTTTCTTTAGAGTGTGTGGCGCAACCTTGAAGCATGAACCTTTCAAACTTGTCCCTTTGTCTTACCCCACTGTGCTAGACCAAGGAGAGATCTCCCTCGTAGTGCATGGTGCAATAAAAATGAACAATGGAGCCTTCCTAAGCCACCAATGAGTTTGATTGTGCCCTCTTAATCAAGCCTTCTTCTTCTAACCCTCTTGCCGGCCTATCATAAGAAGATCATTCCATGAGCTGGGTAGTGACATAGTAGATGATTTTAAGATAAATCTTTCCTCGTCATGAATGATTTGCAATGGCAGGAGTTCCTTGCAAGCATGACAAGGTGATACTCAAGAGAAGATAGCAATGAAAAAGCATGAAGAAAGACCTGCATAGAAGAAGCACTAAGAGAGCTATCATGAAGACATGAAGAAGATCGTGGATCGAGACAGAAAGAAGGCATTGCATGATGGCTTAGAGGATTCTGATATGATAAAATACCCTTTGAAGGGTGAACATGGGAAATAAAGAAGATCCTTCATGAAGATGAAGCACATATTCGATCTAACATCAAGAATGCAAAATGAAGCAGCAAGGAAGACAACTTGGCATTGCCACCTCACCATGAAGTCCATGTCATCATTGTTAAGTTCTACTTGTACAAATGTTATCATAATGGTAAATATGTCTCCATGTGTTATGCCACATCATCATGTGGAATGTAATGATGTATATACAAGTAAAATGACAAAATGTAATGTGTGAAAGTCCAAGAGTCATATGTGGAATATGAAAATTCACTTAGTCATATATGGAAAAAATGTCTTTAGGGGAATTCTAGAAGTCTTTAGAAGTTCAAGAGTCATTTAGAAGTCTAAAGGGCACATTAGAATTCCAAGGGTCATGAGGGTAATTTAGGAGTCATGAGGATATGAAAGGCCACCACTCTTGCCATAAAAGAAACCTCATAACTCAAGCAAAAGGTTTTTGGAGGATTAAGCTTTAGAGAGATAGTCTTGGCTTCTATACTTGGCATAGGAGAGAAAATTATTCTTGGAGTAGCAAGAAGTGACTTAATGTTCCACTATTGGAACTAGTGTCTCATCATTGTAACTATGTACTTGGATATTTCACCTTATAATTGAAGCTCGATGAGCCAACACATTTTCATGCATGTATTGTGAATTTCTTAGGAGCCTTCTTTGGATGTTTGTTATATATGTTTCGTTCACATGTACTAAGGAAGTTGAAATATTTCGGTGGCCTCAATACTTATCTTGTTGAAGGTGTGTTTTATGTGTTTTAATGATCATTGTGTCTAAGTGAACTATTTCACTAGATAATAAATGAATATTTCTTTCCTCGCATGTTTCTCTTAGGTTATTACTATTACTTCCTTCTAGAGGCTCAAATTTGTCTCCCCCCTCATGAAGGTCTCCTTTGACATTTACAATCAGTGTTTCACAATGTCAACTTACTTGCTTGTTCAAGGGTTATGTAGATAATCTCTTATGTTATTCATTGAAACCAAGGTGAACCTCACAGTTATGGTGGCAGGGCCAATACTCTAGATGGGGCTCCTACTCCAAATGGTGTGATGTCTAGTTGGGACTTCACATTGGGGAGACCCCTTGTATGTTGGCAATATCCAACACCATCAACATGTGTGATCATGCCAAGTATTATGTGAGGGCTCCTGTTCTGTAAATAAAATACGATGTTGCATTCTTCTTCCCATAGATGTAATGGAAGCTCTTGATCATGAAACATGGCTCTTGCTACTCCCACTATGTGTTAGTGTTGGTATCTTCATCCTTCCATCAGTGATCAAAATTCTCTTGTTGCATTGAATTTTAGGTGTCTCATTCGATCAGCTGCATTCCATTAGGGTCATTGATCATCTGATGGCAGTGGCATATTATAAATTTTCCCTCATGGTCTTTACCTGCTGGCCCATTTTCATACAATCAGGTCCTTTACAATTATTTTTTGTCTTTATATCTGCATAAGCTATTTTTAGGGTTTTAGGTCTCATTAGGTCTAGGGTTTTGTCAATAAAGTCTTGTAAAAGCTTAATAATGGTCAGCAGGCACATGAGGAGGTCAGATAAAGTCTCAGCAATGAAAATTTCAATAATCACATGCTCAGTGATTTATTTTTCCTCAAAACCCTGTTTTGAGGAAAAACAGAGTTTTTTATGTTTTATGTACAAAATTTCATGTAATTTCATTTTTCCTATTTGTAATAATTCTGAGATGCAGCCCTGGTCACCTTGCCAAGCTCCTGCACTCCAACTCCTGCAAAAGAGTCAAAATTTCAAAGCATTTAGTCCATCAAAGGAAAAAAGCAAGACAAACTGCAAAAAACAGAGTTTTAAAAGCAAGTGAAATCCAAACATTAGAAAAGTTGGCTTTTATAAATAAAAAATTAAAATCCTTTGTATATAAAGTCTTTTTCATGTCAAAGAGCTCATTTGTGTGCCAAAGAAGAAAAAACAAGTGCTAAATCGTGTTTGAGGCCGAAGGAGTGAATTTGTAGCAAATTGTGAAAATTCTCGAGGCACAACACACTTGGGTTGAGGCGCGGCGCACCTGGTCAATGCGGCGCACAGGAGCTCAAAAATTACACTGAACCTTCAACGGGCGCGGTGCACCTGTCTCAGGGCACGACGCACCTGCCTCCAAAGCCCAAACTCATCCAAATCACCTCCTCCAAGCTCCAAATTTTCACACTTCCTCCTTCCAAGTAAGTCAAGCATCTCATATTTCCATTGTAAGGGTTTTCATCAGTTTTTATGGTGTTTCAATAAGTAAAAAACAAAACCCTAGTTCCTTGCACAGTCACACTAAAAACCCTCCTTCCCTCTTTTACTTACACTTACCTATCCCCCTATCCCCAAAACTGAAAACCCTAATCCCTAATCCCACTACTCCCAAACCCTAATTAACATCTCTAAACCCTAATCCTTGTTCCCCAAACCCTGCCATTCCCAAAGACCCTATAGTCAGCACAAACTTCCACATTCACAGTCCCCATCATCAAATCCCTGTCATTTAACAACAAATACCTATTGTTCCTATAAAATCTCTTCATACTCATCAAAGAAAATCAAACAATGGCAAACATGGAGACAGATTCATCTTATGACAGAAATGAGGAAACAATAAGTGATTCCTCCCAAGAAATTCATGCACTAGTGAGACCTCACAAGGGAGGAAAACACATCTCGGAGGAGCCCACTACACTTACTGAGCTATTGGCTTGCCCTCTTGCTGTAGCATGCTTCAAACATCAATATTGCTACCAATTTTGTGAGATGGTGGAAAGAGTCAAATACCACCATGATCTTGCCAGACTTTTTGTGCTCCATCTTCACAATGGCCAGGTCAATTTGGCAGGTGTGACATTCACTTTGATACCTGAGACTATAGCTGAAGCAACAGGCATTCCGAATGTGGGTGAGCAATGGAACAAGGGACAGCTGGTGGATAGAGATCTTTATGAGCCTTATATCAAGGCTGGATTTCAGAGGCATATCAGTAGGGTTTTCCCTTTCAGATACCTACAGGACACATATCCTCCCCTTATGAAACTCATAATAAAATATTTCAACTGTGAAGGCAGATTTTCTCACCTATACACCTATCATGTCAGATTATTGATGCATTTTACTAGAGTAAGGATGATGAACAACCCCTATTTCATATGCCGTAATATTGAGAAAATGACCACATTGGTGCAAAGGAAACCTCCTCATCAGCAGTATAACAACATCTATCACTTTGCATTGATCAAGATTGTGGTTTTGCATCAGCTTAGTTTACTGAATGTTTCATGGGATGATTTCATTTCACATGAGGTCTTCACAAGCCCTCAAGTTCCCCCACCAGTTTTTCATGAGGCAGGAGAGCCTTCACATCAGCAAGAGGTGCATGAGACTCAAACCACCAGTGTGCCAATGTTTGTCACTTACCAAAAGGGCACAAGGAGGTTGTTTGTAGGAGCAAAACGAGTACTATCTCCACTCGGGGTGGAAAGGGTCTCGTTTCCTTCAATAGAAAAGCAGGTACATGATAAGGGTAAACAACCATTACATGATGAGGGACCTTCTGAAGGTCAAGATAGGGAATTCACTCTCATTCAGGATGATGACATTGATTTGGGCTCCCAAAGCTCAAAGCTCAAGGAGATCATCCAAGAACAACAAGCTGACATTCATGACTTGTCTCTCAACCTGGAAAGAGCCAAGTGGATAATAAACTATCTTGAGCAAAGGAACAAACAGTTAGAGGATCAACAAACTATCATGGAGCTGCAAAATATAAGAGAAAACCAGCAAGTAGCCAAGAGGAGGAAAATCAAGTTAACACCACTAGAGCAAGAGATTGAAGCTGATCGTGAATCTTGGCTTGAAAGGGAAAACATGCACTTGGAGAAGATGCTGGAGAAGGCCAACAAAGAAAAAAAGATGTTAAGGAACATGGCCTATCACTATTTGGCAAGAAACAAAGTTTGCAAGGCAAGAATAAGGACTTTGAAGGCCAAATTGAGAAAAGCTTTGAGGAAGAGCAAAGAGCAAGACAAGCTCAAGATTTTGGCTGAGGCTTCCTTAGCCCAACATAGCACTTGATGCAGGTCACTCAGCCCAAATTTCAAGAAATTTGGCACACTTTTTGTCAATTTTGAATTTTTGGAGCAAAACACAGATTTTTCTGCCTGGTGCATAGTGCCACCTGGCACTCGCTTTTGCTAGGGACCTCCTCTGGAGGAAAAATCAACATTTTTGGATTCCTCATGCAAAAATATGAATTCCCAGAAATGGCCAAGAAATTTTGTCAAGTTTTGAGCTTCCAAAAGGGTCAAAAACACCTCAAAAATGCCCTTTTTGCCCCTTTTTGGCCACATAGGAAGCAGTGTTGGGAGAACTCACTTTTGGAGGGGCAAATGGACACCAAATTCAGAAATTCCACCTGTTCTAGAAAGTAGACAGATAGAAATTTCCAACAAGCCCACTTGGAGAAAATTTGGTGCACGGGAAGGCCTCCAAAATCAGCTGCAAAAAGGTGCTACACACAGGGACAGTGGCGCGGCGCACAGGATGGAAAATTGACTTTTTTGCCAAAAAACTTTGTTTTTCGCCTAGTTTTTTCTCAGTTTGACTTTTCTCTCTCTCATGGTCAAACTCATGTTGTAATTTGATGTAAATGGATGGAATTTGATGTAAAAATGTTAAAATTTCACTCATGGAGGTAGATACATCATGAAAAGGTAGTTTTGAACTGAATGAATTAGTTTCCTAGGTTTTAGAGGCAAGCTGTTCCACTGCCTACTTTTCAGTTCTTAGTTTAGATCTTGTTGAAACAGCTCCTAAACTCATGAATTCGACCCCTAAATCCTAGCATGAGTTGTTTGTTGCCTATATCTAGTAGTTTTTCAGTCATTTGTAAAGGTTGGACTCTTGTGAATGCTTTGAGCATTATTGTACATTCATCTCTGCAGTTTGGAAAAGGAATAGACCAAGGTTTGCAGCATTTTGTGGGATTCTTGTGGCAACTTGATTTGGTATTTTTTCCTTCTGTAATGCAAGTTTACATGTGTTTATGTATGCCATCATCTCTTTATGTTCAGCTTAACTAAATTAATCAAGGATAAAGGTAGAATTCATTGATGTTGCAGTGCTCTACCTAGGGTTTGTTTATTTTTCTATGTTTTCAGTAGTTTGAAGAGGATCTCTGAGACTTTCATGCCATATCTAACTCCTCACCAGTCTTAAGACTCTCCATCTCACTTATTTCAAAGTACTAAACCATTTTCCTACCTCGCCCCACAGAAACCTCTGCAAGACTGTGTCCATTCCCCAGACCCAAATCTGCCTTTCACATTTGAGAAAGCAAAGCAAAATTAAATTCAATCAAACTCCTCTAAGCATATACCTAACCTAAAATTAGTCTTTACATCAGTCATCTCAAACCTCATTGATCATATTTTCCTGAGATTGACAAGGAGAGAGCCCTCTCCCGACCTGGTAGGGCTAGCTACTAGGTTAAGCGTGGTTTGATGTTACCCTAGATCCTGCCTTTCTCAGCCTGAGGTAGATTTAAGCCATAACACTATGTTTTTGTTCTTCCTTTCAACCACCCCATTTTGCTATGGCTTATGGGGCACTATCAATTCTCTTCTAATCCCCTCTTTGGCACAAAATTCCTTGAAGGTGTTAGAAACAAATTATCCTCCATTTTCACTTCTCAGGGATTTCAATTTCTGATCAGTATCCTTTTCAACCAATGCTTTGAATTAAAAAAAATTGAGAAAACCTATCCTTCTTTCGCATGAAGAAGATCCAACATTTTCTAGAAAATTCATCAACTAAAATCACACGTTACCCGTGTTTTGTTATAAAGGCTGTAGAAAATGGTCCACATACATCAGAGTGGACTCACTCCAAGATTGATTCATCTATTTTATCTCAGCCATGGAAGGTGGATTTGACATATTTCCCCAATGTGCATCCCGTGTAGACATCATGTTAATCAAGGGTGCATTTCAGGAGACCGTTGGTAATGTGCTGCATGGTTTTTAAGACCCCATGGTGTAAGTGTCACATGTGCTTGTGCCTGATTTCTCCAACATCTCGAATCTACACCTTTTCTTCCTTGCTACTCAGTTCAACACAAGCCTCCACCTTAAGTTTTCACATATTTTTCACTCTAACTCCAATTGGTTTCACTTGCCCGGTAGAAACATGTCTCAGAAAGGCTTTCCCCTTACTGAAAACAACATCATAGCCTCTATCCTCCAATACAACTAGAAATATCAAGTTCTTCTTCAACCCAGGTACATACATAACATATTTCAGATGAAGATGGGAGCCTAAATCCATCTCAAAGGTTACAGTTCCAATTCCTTTGGTACTGTACTGCCCATCATCCCCAACTTCTATGTGCATCAGTAGGTCCTTCTCCTCTAAGCTATTGAATAATTCTTTGCATCCTGTCATATGAAACGAGGCACCTGAATCTAGATACCACACACTCCCCATTATTGTGCTAACCATGCATGGAATTAGGGTGAAGTCTAATTTGAATTGTGAGGAAAGTGTTTCACCTCCTGATCCAATTGAAGGCCTCTTGTTAGACTTCTTGTGCGACACTTTGTTGCATAGTTCCCATATTCATGGCAATGAAAACATTTTATCTTGCTTAGGCCCTTCTTTTTACCATTGTTTTGGATGGACTCTGTCTTGCTTTGGGCCTTCTTTTCCTTGGACTTATTTCCATTCCCAACCAAGGAAAAATTATATTCCTCCTCCACTTTGGATGTTACTTCATCTCTAGTGTTCCTGTAGATTTCTTCCTGCACCAAATCAGACCAAAGTCTCTCCCGATTTGGAATTTTGTTCCTCCCATTTACAAAGTCATGGTAATATATTGTGCCAAGATTTTTGAAGGCCTAGGAGAGCTAGGCTCACTAACTCCAAATATGGTATATTTTCTCCAACTCCTCCAAGCTCATCTCGACATTAAGTGAATCTAGAGAGGTAATGTGGAAGGTTTCATTTTTCTGCATGCGGATGTTTCTGAGCTTGTCCCTCAATGCCAATTTCCTGGAATTACCATTTTTGAATAGTTGTACAAGGATATTCCACATAGAAAAGGGAGACTCCTTTCCATGTGAATTTGAGACTATGTGGTCTCTCACACCCTCCAGGATGATCCTCTTGGATTTTGTGATATCCTTCTTCCACTGGTCTAACCGCTGTGCATTTGATACTGCTAGTTTTGGAATTCAGTTTTGGTGTATTGAAGAACTCCATTATCTTTGAGTATAAATTCCATCTCATCCTTCCAAGCTATGAAATTCAAGGTTCCCTCTAGGGCATGCTCCAATCTCAATCCACTGAAATAAGTTTTCCCGCATGTAAGAAAACCTGCTTCACTGAATTGGCAAATTGAAATCTATGAAGGAGAAGATATATTAACTAGTTTCTAGTATGATTTATCCTCTGATACCATGTAGAAATTATATAAATTTGTTACTATTGATGAAATTGAACTGAAATCAAGAGATTACAAATTTCCTCCACTATTCTGCGGAATGGAAATCACAATTTAGAAACACATGCAATGACATGCAACCATTAAAACCACAATAACATAATGATTTTACAGGGGAATCCAAATGGCAAAAACCCCTCCATTTCTTTTCATTAATCAGATGAGAATGCGAAACTATTACAATGTCTTGCTTCGAATCTGAAGCACACCCTACACTGTAAACATGTTCTCCTACTGACTTTCTTGATCTGGACAACACTCAGCCAATTCAAGGTCCCAACTTCTTCTTATTTCCTTGCACAATACTTGAGGAAATTATCTGCTAAAATATAGGAATTTCCTCCAATTTTCTTGTGCAATTCCCAAGGAATGAATCACCTACTCAATAGCCAAGCCTGTACACTCAATTAATATATAATTAATAATTACAATGTTCCTTTTCCTCCACTTTCGCTAGGAAATTCAAATTCACTACATGCACAACTCTACTCCAAGCCTATAACTCAAATTTACTAAGTTAACTAGTAGACAAGGCCATGTCACTCTAGCTAATTGCCATCCAAGTCATCCTACTGATTGGAAAATTGAATTACTAAATTTGACTAAGGCACAAGTCAAGTTTAGCATTTCTTGATACAATTTCTACCAATAATGATTCTAATTGTGGGGACTCCATACTAATTTGAAATGCCCAATCATTAAATTTAATGCCTGGTTCATAAAATTGTTTTTGTTTTTTGTTTTTTGTTTTTTTTTTGTTTTTTGTTTTTTGTTTTTTTTTTTTGTTTTTTTTTTTTTTTTTTTTTTTTTTAACAGAGTTGGTTACTTTTTTATATTGCAAAAAAGGGGGAAAGGAAGCTAGTTCCTTGTACAATCCGAGGAGGGCTAGATCAAAGTAGTGCTCAACAGGGAGCGCAGTCCCCACAACTATTTTAACAACCCTATTTCTTAAAAACTTCAAAAAATACAAAAGCTCGCACTTAACATTGAGACAACGGACTTAACCAAAGAACCCGCACTTAACTTTGGAAAAGGCGGGCAATAAAACAAACACACAAGACTATAGTTCCGCTTTTCCACAAACTTGGCGCAAATATCAAAACTGGCCTTTAATAAACTCAATCTCCACCGTAGATTTCCTCCGTCAAATCTGACGGACACCACCTAACGCCGATCAATTCAAACTGCATGACTCTTCACTGTCGTCGATCCCCACGCAGTAGATCCAATGGCGGGAAATGATATCGGGTGGGCCAACCGCGTGGAGAATACCCACCCGATAAAGTGGTATTCTCGCCCCACCAGCTTGCTATGTGTCCAACGGTGAGTGGAATAGGGGGGTTCCCTCCAGAAACCACTTATCGCTTAAACTCCTCCCGATAAACCACTCCTACGAACTCCCACCTTTTCGCTTTGACTAAGTCTTGCGCAAGTTAGATCCCAATGACCATTGATCTACCTTCATCGAGTTCCTCTCCCGATACCTCTGCTAGAACTCTGTTAAAATTGGCAACTGGGCAAAAATTCATGTGGGTCATCTTATTCATGGCTGATAATATTTTTATTAGATTCCTCTCGTCGAGAGGTGTAGGATTGATATAAAGATCATCTGATTCCGATAAGTATTCATGGAGATATGAATTTATTTTGATTATGGAATTATTATCAAGCCGACCTACAACTCATGTAGGCTCAGAAGCCCATCAGTCGCATCTATTCACCCACCAACGTTGTGTATAAATATAAGAGGACTTTTCCTCATTCTGACTCACTCATCTCATCACATCTCTCTCTCTCTCTACTACGCAGAAATGAGTCTCTTCTCTACTGCGCTGAAATGGGTCTCTCTCTCACACATGTGAAGCCGGAAGCTGTTGAATTTGAAGCTGCAACTGCAGAAGTAAAGATTGACTTGCGTGGCCTAGAACATATCCTCTTTGTAACTGCGCTATAGGTTCATCTGAACCTCCTCTGAAAGCCACAACTTTTGGTGGTGGAATGAAGTCAATCCGATGAACGGTTTGCAAGATATCGACTGCCCTAGTTTGAATCCGGAACCTGCTGAAACTGAAGCTGCAACTGCAGAAGTAAAGATTGACTTGCGTGGTATAGAATATCTCCTCTTTGGAACTACACTGTAGGTTCATCTGAACCTCCTCTGAAAGCCGCAACTTTTGGTGGTGGAATGAAGTAAATCCGACGAACGGTTTGCAAGATATCGTCTGCCCTAGTTTGATAATGAAGCCGCTAATGCTGATACTATTGATCTAGGGTTTGCTACTGCTGATATGAATCAGATTTATAGTACTATTTCTCTCTGCTGAATTATTGAAGATAAAAGAAGATTTGATCAAAGGGTTTCCCCACACATTGTGGGGTTTGTCCCTGGCTAGCCGCCAAATCTTGTGTCTCTTGTCTTGGCTTGTTTTCTGTCGATCGTTTAATGTTCTATCTGCACTTTACTTTATGTACGTGTGATTGCTAATCTTTGGAATATAATAAGGAAAAGAAGTAAATTGTTATAAGCATAGAACATACCATAACTTAACACACTCCTTATTCGTTGATCTCCGAATCCAACATTTCCTGTGCGGGGATTCTTCGTCTGTCCCCTCACGCTTTCTTTGCGGCAACTCTTCAATTTTTTTATGGTTTCTTGTCCTAACGTATTGGTCTCAGATGAGGGGAAACTTGCTATTGTTGAATGCATTGCTGTCTCGGGTCGCCTGGGAGCTTGCGCAGTCGACCATGGAGATCAAACTGTTACTGTCCAGGTGTTCGTGGGTGACACGACTAAAGCCAACCTTGCCCAGGAGAGGGGGACAATTGGAATCTTGTTTCATCATATAGTGTAGCAAATTGGGATCTTGAGAGTTGAGTGCTCTATGCAATGCTGATGACAGTTGAGAACCTATGCTGACTTATATTCTCTGCTTTCTTCATGTAATCTCCAACTTGAGTTGGTATTTTGATTCTTCTTTTATATTTTCCCCCCTTGTAAAATTGTTTGTGAGATTTTTCGGATCTGTATCCTCTTCCTTGATCCTCATACTAGTTGTGGGATCATGGTATACTTTCTTCATAAACTTCATTATTTTCTTTGACAATCCCAATTGGTCTGTCAATTGCTTTTTTGGCATGACTATCAACGTCCTTATTTTGATTTCTTAGGACATGCTTTATGGTTATTTTTCCCAGGGTTTCAAAGATTTTTATGATCCTTTGATAGATTTTGTTGATGGCTATGCTTTTAAAGTCCATTTTGGCATCCAAAGCTGCTATTATGATAGTAGAGTCCCCTATTATTATAGGGTCCTTGACTGCATTTTTGTTTAAAATCCTTCTGCCTAGGAGAAGGATATATGCTTCAACCCTGTTTTTTGTCATTTCTCCAAGGCTCCATTCATAGTTTATTATTTTTTTCCCATTTGGATCTAGAATGACTCCTCCTGCCCCTGCTTTACCTAGGTTATTTTTTGCAGCTCCATCAAAAAAGAGAATGTGTCTCTTCTACTCTTTTATCCATTCTGCAAATTCTTTATCATCCAGTCTTAATTTCCAATTCTAGTTTGTGTGAAATTTTTTATTTTTTGCTGTAACTAATGCTTTTGCTTTGTTTTCTAGCATTGATTTGTTGTACTAGTATTTCTCTTCTTGTTGTAAATCATTCTGGTCCATTTTTAAGATTCCATATGTACTTATTATCTCTACAACTTGGATCCAAGTTTTTGCTAGGATCTTGCCTAGATTTGGTTTTTGATCTTTGAAAATGCATTTGTTTCGGGCTAACCAAATTTGCCAACACAGGATTGAAGGGAGGCATTTCCATATCCTGTTTATTGTTGCCTTTTTTTCCTTTGTATATGGATAGCTTTTATCCCAATTTTTATGAAGAGTTGTCAACTGAGTTGTTGGATTTATGTTTATTTCCAAAGGACTTATTGTCTGTTTCCAGCACTCTCTTGCCACCATACAGTTAATGAAGAGGTGTTGGATTGATTCTCTCTCTTTTTGACACATGACACATTTTGAGGGACCTTGTATTCCTTTTTTTCTTAAATTTTCAGAGGTAAGAATTTTACCTTTGAGAAGTGTCCATGTGAAGACTTTAATTTTGGGCAAACTCTCTGAATTCCAAGCTGCCTTCCAAAGGCTCCAGTCATTTTGATTGTGAAGTTTTTGGAGGAGGTTGTATCCCGATTTCACTTTGTAATCCCCTCCATTTGGATCCCAAACAAAGTCATCCTATTGTTTTATGTTGATGGGGGCGGCCCCTGCCAGATGGGCTTTTAAAATTTCCCACTTACTTTTTAGTCTCGGTGGTGTTGCCAGCCTTTTCCATCTTACCCAGTTATTTTGATCCCAATCCAAGATAGAATAAAGAGTGTTAAAACTCTGCTCTTCCATACATCTCTGAAGTCCCCTTAACTTTTGTTGCTGATTAAAGGATTTTTCCCCATTATTCTATCCTCCCAGATAGAAATTGTTTTGTCATTCCCTGGATTTTTGGATATTTGGTCTCTAATGAAAGGGATTGTCCTTTTTACCAATTTCCAGATTTGGGTGCATGGCCTGTCTGGAACAATTTCAGTGAGCAGCTTTGTTCTATGACAATTTAAGTATTTCATTGTTAGTAGTTTTGACCACCAGTGGTCATTCCCATTTATCAATCTCCAGATAATTTTTGTCCCTAGATCAATGTTCATTAGTCCTGGCAAATGAATTGCTATACCTCCTTTTTCATAGGGAAGAGTGACTTGCTCCCATTTAACAAGGCTGAATTTTTTATTCTTGTTTTCCTCCTTGCAAGAGAAAGCTTCTAATTATCAGTTCCATTTGCTTGTGGGCGCTTGTCGGGGCCATAAATATTGCAAAATAATATATAGGCAAGGCTGAGAGAAGTGCTTTAATCAGTGTCACTCTTCTTGCCAGGTTGAGCCACATCACTCCCCAATTCTGAATTTTTCCCTTCATTTTCTCTACTTGCTTGTTCCAAACTTCTGATTTTACCACTTCCTTTGCTAAGGGTAGCCCAAGGTAAGTGAAGTGGCTCCAATTTATTTGTAAAGGTATTTCCAGGATTTGAGAGATACGCTGCATTGTTTTTGGTGGGGTGTTCCAGCAGTATATTTTGCATTTGGAGTTGTTTAAGATTCCTCCTGAAGCTAGAAGAAATTCATCCAAGAATTTTTTGAATCATTTTTCTATAATGCAGGATGCCCCACCTATGAGAAGGGTATCATCTGCAAAGAGATAATGGTTTATATCTTTGACTCCTCTCGATATTTGGATCCCTATTATTTTTTTCTCTTTTCTCTGGTTTTCCAGCATAGCACTCAGTGATTCAGCCATGATGATGTACAAGAATGGAGAAAGTGGAAAACCTTGCCTTAGCCCTCGTGTGCTTTGGAAAAATTTACTGGGCCGACCATTGATTAAAGGGGCTATCCAAGGATTTGAAATACATGCCTGGATAATCTCTATGAAGTTTGTTGAGAAGCCAAACCTTTTGAGGGCTGCTACAAGAAAGTTATGATTAACTCTATCAAAAGCATTAGCCATATCTAACTTAACAATCATTCCTCTCTCTTTTCTTTGGATACTACTATGGATAGCCTCCTGAACAATTATCACATTGTCTGTGATTTGCCTCTTGGGGACAAATCCTCCTTGGTTTTCTGAGATTATTTCTAAAAGTAATTTCTTCATTCTGTTTGCTAGAATTTTGGTAAGAATCTTATAAGACGAGTTGCACAGGGAGATTGGCCTATATCTGTTAAAAGTTGTAGGATTGGGTTCTTTGGGAATGAGGGCTAGGAAGGAGGATTTTGTATTTCCTCCAATCTTTTTTTTTTTGGAAAGCATTTTTGAGCATTCTCATTAGGTTTTTTTTAATAATTTCCCAATGTTGTCTGTAAAAGGCTATTGTAAACCCATCTGAACCTGGTGCCTTATCAAGGTGGAGATTCCAAACAGCTTCTCTGACTTCTTCCTCAGTAATTTCTTTGTCTAATTCCTTGTTTTGCTGGTCGTTTTTTTTTTATATGCTGCAAAATTTCTTCAATAGCTGCCTACTGGTCACTTGTTGAGAGGAGTTCTTTGAAGTGTTTATGTGCTACATTTTTTACTGCTTCTACTCCTTTTATTTCTTGACCATTTACTTGTATCTGTTCTATCTGATTTTTTGACCTCCTTATTTTCATTGTATTGTGGAAGAAGGCTGTATTTTTGTCTCCAGATTTTAGCCAAAGACATCTTGATTTCAGTCTACTTTCCTCTTCTTGTTTCCTATTTTGCTTATATATTTCCTTTTCTTGTATTTGGTCTTACTTACTTTCTTCCTTGTTCTCTTTTTCCTTACAAATGTTATCCATATTTTTTTGCAGTTCGACCTTCCTAGCTTTGTCTCGAAGATCATTTTCTCTTGCCCAGTTTTTTAAGTGCATCCTTAGGTTCTTTAGCTTAGTTTCCCAAACATACTAGGGAGATCCTGTGACACTTTTTTTCCAGCTGTCCTTTATTTGTTTGCCAAAATCTTCCTTGCTGTCCCAAATTGGATTATATCTGA
Organism: Pinus tabuliformis; assembly: GCA_031772625.1. NCBI lineage: Eukaryota > Viridiplantae > Streptophyta > Pinopsida > Pinales > Pinaceae > Pinus > Pinus tabuliformis. The sequence goes on from CM062817.1 coordinate 472,971,988, forward strand.
AGGGAAGGGGTCCTTGATTTTCCAACTTTCCCATTGTTAGCACCACCGGCTTGTGATCTGAAGCTGAATTGTGAACAATTTTACTTTTCACAAGAGTGTAAGCAGCTACTATGCTTTCATGAATATGTATTCTGTCCAACCTTTATTTTATGTTGTTTTTTTCAATTCTTTTGTTGTTCCAAGTGTATTTGCCATTACTTGGCGGAATGTCTATTAATTTTTAATCTTCTATTATTTCTTCAAGAGCTTCTCTTGACGGATCATTGTGGAAGGTTCCGCCAAATTTTTCTTCTGTGTTACTTATTAGATTTAAATCCCCTCCCAAGATTAAGTGCTCACTTTGTCTCTCTGTTATTTCTTCTTTAACTGATTTCCAGCATTGTTCTTTCTCTCTATAATGATTGGGAGAATACACATTTATAATGCTATACTGTTTTTTTGTATCGATATTCCTTAACTCTGTTCAAATCTAGTGTCTACTAGTTTTGTGGGTCATTAGTTCCCATTTTCTTTTGTCCCAGATGGTGCTGATTCCTCCTGATGCTCCTGTGGCTTCTAACACTACTTCTTCATAATTTTTAGTTTTTGAATCATTTTTTGACTTTCTTGCTTGTTTAGTTTGGTCTCTTGGATCATATATATATCTGGTTGTTCCTTGGCTAAAATCTCTCTAGCTGCATTGACTTTGAAGGAGGTGCCCAGGCTGCGACAATTCCAAGAGACCACTATCATTATTTATTGTTATGTTGGTGTTAAGTTATGGTATGTTCTATGCTTATAAAAGTTTACTTCTTTTCCTTATTATATTCCATAGATTAGCAATCACATGTACATAAAGTAAAGTGTAGATAGAACATTAAACGATCGACAGAAAATAAGCCTAGACAAGAGACACAAGATGTGGCGGCTAGCTAGGGACAAACCCCACAATGTGTGGGGAAACCCTTTGATAAAATCTTCTTTTATCTTCAATAATTCAGCAGAGAGAAATAGTACAATAAATCTAACTTATATCAGCAGTAGCAAACCCTATATCAGCAGCATCATCATTAGCGGCTTCATCATCAAACTAGGGCAGATGATATCTCACAAACCGACCGTCAGATCGGCTTGATTCCACCACCAAAAGTTGCGGCTTCCAGAGGAGGCTTAGATGAACCTACAATGTAGTTCAGATGAGGAGATCTTCTAGTCCACGCAGGTCAAACTTCACTTCTGCAGTTGCAGCTTCAGTTTCAGTAGCTTCCTTCAAACTAGGGCAGTCGATATCTTGCAAACCGTCCGTCGGATTGACTTGATTCCACCACCAAAAGTTGCGGCTTTCAGAGGAGGTTCAGATGAACCTATAGCGTAGTTCAGATGAGATCTTCTAGTCCACGCAGGTCAATCTTTACTTCTGCAGTTGCAACTTCAGTTTCAGTAGCTTCCGACTTCACATGTGTGAGGGAGAGACCCTTTTCTGCACAGTAGAGAAGAGACTCTTTTCTGCATAGTAGAGAGAGAGAGATGTGATGAGATGAGTGAGTCCAAATGAGGAAAATTCCTCCTGTATTTATACACAACGTTGGTGTTTGAATAGATGTGACTGTTGGGCTTCTGAGCCTACATGAGTTGTAGGTCGGCTTGATAATAATTCCATAATCAAAATAAATTCATATCTCCATGAATACTTATCGGAATCGGATGATCTTTATATCAATCCTACACCTCTCGACAAGAGGAATCTAATAAAAATATTATCAGCCATGAATAAGATGACCCACATGAAGTTTTTCCCTAGTTGCCAATTTTAACACTCCCTCTCAACTAGGGAGAACTTCATCTGCAATTTGTCTATCAGTCGTTACTATTCATCCATCAAATGCATTGCCCTATACAGCCTGACCCTTGCCCTACTCTACTCTATTCTGCCTGTTCTGCTTTGTCTTGTTCTGCCCTATACTGATCTGTACGACTCTGCTCTATTATGCGTTGCTCTACTTTGTTCTGTTCTGCTTTGCTTTTGTCTGAATTATGAAGAAGAAGAAATGATCGAGGATGTATCATACTGACTCAAAGTCGATCTTAAAGTATGTACCACTGGTCCCAGACCAGTCTCAACCAACCTGAAGTCAGCATCATAGTGAGTACAACTCCACTGGTCCCAAACCAGTATCATCCTCCACTGACTCAAATTCAGTCTCAGAGTGCGTACCACTGGTCCCAGACCAGTCTCAACCAACCCGAAGTCAACGTCATAGTGAGTACCACTCCTACCACCGGTCCCAGACCAGTATCGCAGTCTCAAAGAGTGTACCACTGGTCCTAGACCAATCTCAACAAACCCTAAGTCAGTGTCATAGTATGTACCACTCTCACTGGTCTCAGGCCAGTACTACACTGACACGAAGTCAGTCTCAGAGTATGTACCAATGGTCCCATACCAGTCTCAACTGACCCGAAGTCAGTGTCATAGTATGGTACAACTCCTACCACTGTTCCCAGACTAGTATTATTGATCCCAGATCAATGGAGGTCATCCTAGCGTACAGAGTATAGTAGATACAACGATGCGTCCATCGGTACTACTATGGTCCCTAACTTCATTTCCTTGCTCATTGATCAAATAAGAGGTACTTCCCATGAGTCTCAGACTGCATGGGTAGGATGCTTTGACAGGAGAACTAATCAATCCTGTCCTCACAAGAGAACACATCAATCCTACTACAATCGCCATGGAGAACACATCAATCCAGGCCGCCATGGAGAACACATCAATCCAGGCCTCACAGGAGAACACATCAATCCTACTACAATTGCCATGGAGAACACATCAATCCAGGCCTCACAGGAGAATGTAGAAATTTTGAATAATATGACACTTATTCACAGAGATTATCCCAATTATACACTATTGCGGAATACATGCATAATACATAACCTCCTCTACGTTGATCATCAATTTAGCAGCATTAAAAACAATGAAACATCAATCACATGTGCACATTAACACAGTATGTAACCCGGGGAAAGCATACAGCTGAAAACCCCACACTATCTATATATTATAATGATTGAGAACATGTAACAATACATAGTACAGTACTCCTCACAAGTACTCAGTACTATCTCCACCTGTTACACACAAAACTAGCTCAGATCTGAATCAATCACAGGTTCAAATCTCCTCCACTGCTTTGCCTGTTGAAATTTGGTACCGGAGGACAGGTGGTTCCCTTAGGCTTTGATCTTTGGCCTAGGGAAAAGTGTCCAAAAGAATTTAATTTTTCTCCTAAAGTGACTTTATAATTTTATAAAGTTAAATCTAATTTAAAAGTGACTTTAAGTGATAAAGTTACTAAGTCTAATTTTAAAGTGACTTTTATAAAGTCAATGAAAAATTAGAAAGGAAAAGTGACTTTGGAAATAAATGACTAAGTGGGTCTTTATTAAAGTGGGGTGAATTAAAAAATAAAAAGTGAGATTTAAATGAGCATTTAATCTCAGCCATTGATCTAAATCTATTTCAGCCATTGGATTTAGAGATCACCCAAAAGTCACTTGGGTCACCCAAAAGTCATTTGGAGTTATATTAAGGGAGGAAAAGGAGGAAAAGATCACATTCGATTCAATTCTTTCATGAGCAGATTGGGAGAAGGAGAGCAAGAGAGCAAGAGAGATTTCTGAGCAGGGAGGAGAAGGAGACAGCAGCGTGGCACACATTCCAAGGCAGCAGTTGAGCAGATTTGTACAACTGATTCAGCACACAGTGAAAGGCAGATTTTGGCACGATTTTCGAGGAGAGGTTTGCACAAAAATCGAGGAGCAGTTTGCTGGTTTTTCTTCACGCAAAATGAGGGCCATACAGCAGCATTTAATGCTGAAAGTGGGCACAAAAATCAAGGAGACCATACAACAATTATTGCTGTCCTGTTTGTTGTAATTTCCAGTTTGCTGTGAAGCATGGGAAAAGAGATAAGTTGTAAATTTGCTTGCTGATTTTTTGCTGAAAATTTCTCACTGTAAAAGGCAATTTTCAAAAATAAAGAAGAGCTTTCAAACTGGTTTTCCCCAAGAGTTGTAGGGGGTTTTTCCAGGGTCAAATTGACCAAAAATCTCAGTGTTTAAATGTGTTTTAATGGCTGTTTATTACTGCTGATTTTTATTTCTGCAATTTCCAGCATTCTGTAACATTTCCAGAATTTGTGTTTTCAGCAAATTTATTTTTTTCAGCTTGTTAAATGTATGGTTATGGGAAAGGGCATTTACTATATGGGAGAAATAAGGAGAAACTGAAAACCAGGGTAGGAAAACAGAAATTTCTACATTGCCTGCCTCCATTGCGCAATCCTGCATGAGAATAATGATGAATGGCTGAACCAAACTCGTATTTCCTTGGCTGAACCACGCAATCCTTATTGGCATTACTCAATCCATTGATTGTGCAAGATCTCATGCACAACTATAGTCACAACTGATAGCAATCTTGCCCTTTCACTCACCTCTAACACCTGTCTCCACTGAACTGTCCATGCACTGAGTTAACTGATGTATTCTTTAGTTGCTTTATGAGTTAATAATTAGTGAATTAATTAATAATTAATTCACATCACTCATCACTAGTGTATTCTGCAGTTAGACTAAATACAACTAGTTCAACCAAGTCAAACTGAACACAACTCCATCAACTCCTCAATCAACTCCACCAAAACTCAATCACTTGAGTTCTAACTGAAGTCTTGCATGCAATACCTCAACTGACCCACAATAAAAGCGTATTTCCTTCTGACAGCTGCATGTGCCACATCTGTAGCTCAAACTGAAGTGCTCCAAGAGGATAAGATAATGTTTATAGTCCAAATATTATTAAGAGCTAATAATATTCGACTGTTATATTTTTAGCCTGGCAGTCTAAAAATAGAAACCGCCCATATGTCTAAAAATAGAAGTCCATCTATTTTTACCAACATGACAAATCATTCACAAATAACATCCTGCAACTCATAGACCATGATCCATATGTCTAAAAATAGACTTTGCGCCAAAAATAGGCTACGGGCCCACTTAGTGAAGGCGACTTCTTTCCACTAAGCTCCATCATCTTGTTGCATTCTCAACACTCCCTCTCAAAAAGATATGGATTATCAGCAACCCCTATCCTGCCTCGGTGGTATTCGAATTTTCTCCTGGTGAGCGCCTTCGTCAAGATATCAGCATCCTGATCCTCCGTTGGAATGTATGAAAGTAACATGATTCTCCATTGCACACAATCTCTGATATGATGGTACCTGATGTCAATGTGATTAGATCTATCATGAAATACTGGATTAGCCGAGATTTTAATGCAACTCTGGTTATCACAGTAAATCACAGTAGGCTCCAAGTATGAATCGAACAACCCGACCAGGATCTTCCTCATCCATATAGCTTCGCATGCAGCCAAACTTGCTGCCATATACTTCGCCTCTGTTGAACTGAGTGCCACGGATCTCTGCTTCCTGCTGTACCAAGAAACTGTTATCGACCCGATACTGAAGACCCCTCCAGATGTGCTCTTTCTGTCCGTTGGGCTCCCTGCCCAATCTGCATCCGTGAAGCCACATAGCTTCACCTCATCCTCCTGTCTGTACCACAATCCATATCCCGATGTGCCTCTGAGATAACGCAATACATGCTTGCCTACCTTCCAGAAGAGCTTGGTTGGCTTAACCATAGCTTGTGAAAGCTGGTTAACAGCATAGCATATATCGGGTTGTGTATTGATCAGATACATAAGCGACCCCACCAACTATCGATAGACAGTGGCATCCACTATCTCCGCTGAAGTAGCATCCTCCTTCCTCCAACCTCCAGGAAGAGGAGTATCAACAGGCTTGCAGCCATGCATGTTGAACTTCTCCAGTATCTCCCGAGCATACTTACCCTGAGAAACAAATAGTCCATCACTGCGCTGCCAAATTTCCAATCCCAGGAAATAATGAAGGAGGCCAAGTCCTTCATCTCAAACTCCCTAGCAAGATCATCCTTGCATGAAAGTATCAACAGCTCATCACCCGTCAAAATCAAATGATCTACATACAGTAAAATGATAAGAAACTTACCCTCCACCACAATTTGGTATAGGTTAGGATCCGCCTCACTCTTGGAGAATCCAAGTCCGGTGAAATAACTGTCTATCCGTGTGTACCAAGCACGTGGTGCTTGTTTCAACCCATACAGCACTCTCTTGAGCCTGCACACATGCGACTCACTGCTGAAGATCTTGAAACCTTCGGGCTGCTCTATGTACACCTCCTCCTCAATGACTCCGTTGAGGAACACAGTCTTCACATCCATCTGATGAATGTGCCACCCCATCTACGCTGAGAGAGCAAGAATCGTCCCTATGGAAGAATACCTTACGACAGGTGCAAAGGTCTCATAATCGATCCCCTCTATCTGTGAAAATCCTCGGGCAACAAACCTTGCCTTGTACTTCTCCACACTCCCGTCAGCTGCCTGCTTCACTTTGTAGATCCATCTCGAACCCACCACTAATTTCCCTTCTGGTCTTGGGACAATCTCCCATGCACTGTTTTTGACAATCGAATCATACTCTTCCACCATGGCATCTACCCATGCGGGATCCTCTAGAGCTTCCTCGAAAGAGGATGGCTCAGTCACAACACATTTGCTCACAAGAGCCATGTATCCAGTGTACCGATTAGGTGACTGTCTCTGCCTGCGTTGAGCTGTAGGTGGTCCTACAACCTTCTCTGCATCTTGAGCCAGTCGCTCAACTTCTTTCATGCGCTTTCGCCCTTTGATGGTTGGCGCTACATGAGTGGTCTCTTCCACTCCATGAACTTTGTCCTGTGGCTGATCCACATCCTGAAGCTCATCCTTAGGAACTAATAGCTCCTCATCTGCATGCAAGTGTGGCTCCCTCTTAAGTGAACACTTCATGGCTTTCTCCTCCTGAAATTTTATATCCCGTCGCACAATAGTCTTGCCACTGTCTGGCAAATACACACGATAGTTTTGGGGCGTATCAGTGTACCCCACAAATATCCCAACCTCTGTGGTCGGCTCCAGCTTATTTCTGGCATCCTTCGTCACATGCATGTAAATGTTAGAACCAAAAATCCTCAAATGAGAAATATCAGGCCTCTTACCAGAATAAGCCTCCTCGGGTGTACTCATGCCAAGTATCCTATGAGGACAATGGTTCTGCACATATACTACAGTATTGCATGCTTCCGCCCACAAGTGAAGGGGTAGGCCCTGATCATGCAACATCGCCCGTGCAGCACCCACGATCGTTCTGTTCTCACTATAACAAATCCCTGTGATTAGCTTCCCTTTTTACTTCCTTTTTTGCGTCTAGAGACCATTTTTGGTGCTATTTGTGTCCATTTATCAAATATGGTGCAAAACTTGATGCAAAGTTTTCACCGAGTTTTGCACCAAGTCTTACATCAAGTTTAGCACCAGGTATTGTAATAGGTTTTGCACCAGATTTTACACCAAGTATTACGCCAGGTTTTATGCCAAGTTTTGTGCCATCCTTTGCACCTGTTTTGCATCAAGTTTAGCACCTAATTTTGTTTCACCATCTTTTGCATCCTCTATTGCATCCACTTTTTGCACCTACACTTGCATCAACTTTTGCATCATCTCTTGCATCCTCTTCTGCATCATTTTTAAATCATTTTTTGCATCCATTTTTGCATATTTTTTGCATCCCCTTTGTGCCAAGTTTTGCATCGAGGTTTGTGTCTAGTTTTGCATCTACTTTTGTTGCATTGACTTTTACATCTTGTTTTGCATGCATATTTACATCCTCTTTTTCATTTTTTATTGTGTCCACTATTGCATCCATTTTTCTTGTGCCATAATTTGCACCTAGTTTGACACCTCCCTTTGCACCCTTTTTTGTTTCTAAATTTGCATCCACGATTGCATCCTCATATACATCTAGGTTTCATCAACTTTTACATCTATTGTTAATCCCTTTTTATATCCACTTCTGCGTCAAGATTTGCATCAGGTTTTGTGTCCTGTATTGCATCTACTTTTGCATAGAATTTTGTTGCATCAACTTTTGCATCCTATTTTACATCCATTGTTGCATCCATGTTTACACCCACTTTTACATCCCTTTTTTCATCCTATTTTTCATCTTCATTTGCTTCTTTTTTTGCATCTATCATTACATCCACTTTTATTGTGACACAATTTGTGCCATGTTTTGTACTTGCTGTTGTACCCACTTTTGCTTCCAATTTTGCATCCATCTTCGCATCCTCTTTTGCATAAAATATTGCATCTATTTTTGCATCCACTTTTGTGTTGGGTATTGCGTCTCATTTTGTATCTTCTTTTGCATGTACTTCCATTGCATCCATATTTTGCATCCAGTTTTGTTTCTCATGTTGCACCCGTGTTTGCATCCACTTTTACATTCCTTATAACATCTTGTCTTGCATCGAAGTTTGAATCTTTTTTTGTGTCTATTATTACATCCACTTTTTTTGTGCTATGATTTGTGCCACATCTTATGCCTATCATTGCAACCCACATTTTCTTCCGCTATTGCATCCACATTTGCATCCTCTTTTGTGTCCAAGTTTGCATCAAATATTGTTTATGGTTTTTGCATCCCATTTCGAATCTACTTTTACATCCACTTTTGATTCGTCTAATTTTGCAACTAATTTTGTGTCCACTATTGAACCCATTTCTGGTCCATGTTTACATCCCTTTTTTCATCCAATTTTTCCTCCTTTTTGCATTCAAGTTTGTGTCTTTTTTTTTTAATTCATTGTAGTATCCACATTTGTTTCACCACAATTCATGCTACGTTTTATGCCTACTATTGTGCCCATGTTTTCTTCCACTTTTTCATCCATGTTTGAATCCTATTTTGTGTTCAAGTTTGCATCAACTATTGCATCTACCTTTTCATCCACTTTTGTGTCAATTTTTCTGTCTTGTTCTGCACCTACTTATGTTGTGTCCTCTCTTCATCAAAATTTACGTCTATTTTTACCCCCATTTTTTTTGTTCACTTTTGCATCCCTTTTCTAACACACAATCATATTTTTTTCATTGATGATATTTCTTATGACATTGAAAATTATGAACAAATTATGACAATGTCAATAATTATAATGATGATGATAATGAAGATGACGACGATTACATGAATTGCGATTGTTATGATAATGACAATGATGATAAAGACAATGGGAGATACAATGATAATGATGATGATGATGCTAATGACATTGGCCATTCTTCCCAATTTTTAAATGTTGTCATGGTCATAATCATAATAATTATCTTTGGCGTCATCTTCCAAGTCATCATCATCTGATCATCATTATCATTATTTTCATCTTGGTCATCATCAAGAACAATAATGGCATGAATGATGATTATGATGTTCATGATGAAGATGACAACAATTATGATAAAAAATATATTAGTTATGATGATGGGGATGACAATAATTATAATGACAATGATAATGGTAGTGATGATGATGATCATCGATCATCTCTAAAAAATAAAGTTGTTATTTTTCTTTCATATATCATGTGTCCTAACAACCCTTTTCGAGCACTCGTAACATTTTTTAGGTTGATGATATTTCTTATGATACCTATAACTATAAACAATTGACGACAATGTCCATAATCATGATGATGATGATGATGAGACATGAATGGTGATTACGGCGATAATGAAATGATGACAATAATGATGACGGTAAGGGTGGTGATGATGGCGATAATGAAGATGATGACCCTCCCTCTAAACTAGGGAGGTACTCATAATGAGACAAAAAAGTACTCTCAAGTTGAAATATTCATATAAGAAGGGATCTGGATTGATAAGCATCAATGATGATTTACATCATCATAGCCAACATTGTCAAAATAGTAAGGCCTTGACTAACAAGTTTATCTCTCCATTAGATCAGAGCACAATGTTGGGAGGCATAAATTTGGACACCACTGCCTCTCTAGGCACTTACCCCACCAGGATGTTCACAAGGTATGTCCTCACATGATCATTTCCTAATCCACTATCATAATATTTGACACCAGGAAATGTCAATCCTCATGACTATTGTTACCTTGGATTAATGTACTTGACTTATGGTGATTAGTCCTAGTCAAAGTCCAAATTCTCAAAGAATATTGGTCCGAGATGTTTATCCAATCCACCATTATCCCTACTAGTGTCTTTACTAGACTTACGATTGTTAGTCCTGGCCATAGTACATCACACATGGATAATATGGTGTCTACCCTCACTCCCTCTCAACCAGAGAGGAGACATCCACAAGCATAAGATTTTCTCAAGAATACCCATCATTTTCATAGAGAATAACATCATTAATTTGTTTTCATCACATGACACCATTATGATTAAGCATTCATAGATTTGTGGAAAAATATTTCCCCTTTTGTCATTTGTGATGAAATAAAATCAAAAAGTGAAAGACAAAATCATTAAAGATACACTATATTGATTTATCTAAGTCTAAACTCTAAGGTTGAAGTGAAACTTCATGTAAATATTATATCTATGAGTTGTGCCAAACTTATGAAAACCTTATTCCATAAGTCCTTTATATAAGAAAATGAAAAAGAAAGAAAAATAAGGCCCAATGAATGGTAACTCATGTCTTCACTCCCTCTTTGGAAAATATATAAATGTATACACTCCTAGTCACACTTGATCACATGTTTGTGATGGTTAAATCATGAATTGCTCTTTTCTCCTTGCATTTTCACTTCATTGTTTAAGCACCTAATTGAGGATCTATGGAATGTTTGTTGCCTAAGGCTTTCATGTCTACTCTTGGTTTACTTATGTCACACTACTGTCAATTTATGTGATAGAGTGAAATACATAAGTTTGTGGAGTTATTAGAGCAGTGTATTAAGTTAGTCACCACACACACATGTATTACATCTCATTGATCCACATGTGTGGGTTGGAGACTTATTGCTTGACAACTTTAATGGAGACTACTTTATGGCTTTAATGGTATAGCTTACAAAATATCTTATTAAACATTGTGATTCATCCTTTCTTTTCCTCGTGACACTTGATAATATTGAAGTCACTCCCAATAATCCATGGAGATGGGGAGTATAAATTACTTGTGCTAGAAATAGAGGTTTTCCATTTGAGATATTGGAGTCATAGACATTGGATACATGGTAGTAGTCCTCGATGTCAATAACTAAAATTGTATTGTCATAATGCGAAAAGAGGTAAACATATTGGTAACCTTGATGTCTTGATCATTTCAAATAATAACCATTCCACCCAAGTATCTCTAAGCATCAACCACTACTACTTGGAAATTCCTCCGCCATTTTCTAATTATATGAGGTAGAACCTCACTTAATATTTTTGCTTCTTATATCAACATTATTGATGGGTGCTTTGCGTACTATTTTTCTTTTAGAGTCTTTGTTTTCCTTTACTATTGAGGCCCCTCATGTTCCATGTGACTATTTTCATCGAGAATTTACATAGAAAGGAAGTATAATGTGACTAAAAAAAAACATGTCTCAATATTTAAGTGCTTGGACAATTCCACTTCATGACTCCTATATTTACTTAACCTGGGACTACATGGTGAACTTGATGGCCTTAAGGGAAACTGACCAATGAAAATCTAAAAAATAGGTGACTTTTTACTTTATCACATACAATTTAATGTACTAAAAAAAATATCCAAAACAATTTCATCAAGCAATGAATCATTGCATTATAAAATACAATCTATAAACATTTTGGGAACGTTTTTCTAAACCATGCTAAAAAACCAACATATTTAATATTAATATTTAACAATAATATGGACAATAACACATTTTGATAAATTAAATAACATATTATCAAGCCTAAAAAATGTCACTAACAGAAAACTATAAAGCATGCACCTAATGGAAGTGACCACTCAAGGCCACCATAAGACAATTAATCTATTAAGACCAAGATTAATGGGGACAAAGATCTACAAAGGACAAAGGCAAACTTATTTTAACTTTATTGTTTTATTAGCCTGGTTCAAGATGAACATTTCAAGATATCATGAAGAACATAATTAGTTTTATCGCATTAAGAAAACCCAAGCACAATCTATAACTTAGCAAGGAAGAGATGTATAACACCCATCTCAACGACACAACACATGGCATTAAGTTACTTTTTTATATATAATTTAAACTCCTATCATAAAATCACAAATTTAGCATGAATGGAATGTTTAAAATCCATTTTTATAAAAACAAAATATAATTTTTCTTATAGAAAAAGAATACCAAAAACTAAATATATTTTTTTAGAAAATCAAAAAATACTAAAACTAAATATATATTAAAAAAAAACTAAAACATAAGCAAACTAGAATTTGAATTTGACACTCTTGTTCACTTTCGGAAACTCATATGGTAGAATGTGATCTCTTTATCCTCATTTTTAGCTTTTTCCTAAAAAAATAAAAGCATACAAAAGCGAGAAAGAGCCATAAAGCATGGGGAAGCTTTTTCCTAAGCACAAAAGCATCTAAAAAGTGGAAAAGGCCATTTTTATATGAGGAAACATTATTCACCCAAAATATTTTTCCCAAATTGAACTAATGATGAATTTGGGAAATCTTCATAGCCTTCACTTTCCTATATATTGGAGGCTTGGCCATTGAAAAAATGATGGGAATTCTTGTATTGTCACGCTGCTGAGATTTATCTTGAGAGGGAGAGTTTTGGAGCTACGATTTGGGGGAGGTGATGTTGCAACTACATCTGATTGTTGTAACTTTCCTCCAACTCCTTTATTAATATAGATTAGTTGTTCTTCCTTCCATATGTTTCTATTCATTCTTTACTTCTTCTATTTAACTAATGGATGTATGGGATTTTGGTTTTTATTTATTTATTCAATAATATTTATATGTTTATGATAGTTTTGGTTATCAAGATATTATGCTGTTAAGGTTGCTTTATTCTCTCTCTTATGTGTAGGACCAAGCTTTGGAGCTAGCTATGAGCATTTCCTAGCTATACTAAAAATTCCAAGAAGACCTGCATGCGAGGACTCACAAGAATTCCTTCTCTTTTTCTTAATCTATACTCTACATCTTGATCTACTAAGAATCCTAAGCCTTAGAACAACCTTTCTCTTAATTGGTTTGTCCTAGGTTTTCGGGATAAATTGAGAGGGTTTTATTTTCATCTAACCGTGCATTCAATCCTACAGCAAAATGATATTTAGAAACTTTAATATATTTGACTATGTAAATGAACATAATAAAATGAACCCATAGAGGGGGTCATAAACGGAAATAAAAGTAAAACTCTAAACAAGAAGCCAAAAGTGGATTTAATCATGGATGCAAAATTGGGAGTAGAATTGGATGTTAAATTAGCCATCAAAACAAGATGCAAACAATGACACAAAAAGGGTTTTAAAGTAAAATTAAAAAAGGGTGCAACACTAGACACAAAGAAGGGAACAAAATAGGGCATATGAAAGGATACTGAATTGGGCACAAACAAGGATGCAAAAATGGACACCAAAATGAGGATGCAAAGAATGGTGTCAAATTAGGATGCAAAAAAGATGTAAGAAAAGACACAAAACAAGATGCAAAATGGGACTAAAAAATGGTGAAACCAAGGATGTCAAAAATGATGCATAACTAGATGAAAATTCAAACTAAAATCTAGGTGCAAAATGAGATGCAAATGTGGACACAAAATGTGGCAGAAAAAAGGATGCAAATCTGGAAGCCAAATAGGATGCAAAATTAGATACCAAAAAGGATGCAAATTTGGACATAAAAAATGGTGCAAAATTGGACACAAAAGAAGAAAAAATGGTGCAAAAATGGGCATAAAAATGGTTCAAATTTGGATGCAAATTGAGATGCAACATTGGATGTAAAATGAGGTGCAACAAATCATTCAAAACTTGGTGCAAAAACAAATGCAAAAGTAGACGAAAAAAATGGCTCAAAATTGAACATAACAATAGACACAAAATGGGATGCAAAGGTGGATGCAACATATGGTTCAACATAGGATGCAAATTTAGATGCTCAAAAGGATGAAAAATTGGATACAAGAAATGGTGTTAAAAATGATGCTAAATTGGATGCAACAAATGATGCAAAATTAAATGCAAAATATGGTGCAAAATAGGATGCAAAAAAAGGAGACAAATAAAATGCAAAAGTGGATGCAAAAAATGGTGCAAAAATGAATGCAACATTTGGCACTAAATTAGATTCAACATATGGTGCAAAATTGGATGGAAAAAATGGTATAAAAAAAGGCAGAAAAACTGGCACAAAAATAGATGTAAAAATAAGTACAATATTAGAAGCAAAAAATGGCAATATGCAAAAATTGGCACAAACTGGATGTAAAAAAAGGCACTAAATCAGATGCCAAAGATGGTGTAAAACTCGATGCAAATTATGACACAAAACTAGAAGCAAAGAATGCCAAAAAAGACGAAGCAAAAAATGATGCAAAAATAGATGCAAAAAATGGCACAAAACTAGAAGCAAAACCTGTTGTAAAACCAAATGAAAATCTTGGTTCAAAATATGATACAAAAAATGATGGAAAATTTGGCATAAAAGAGACGCAAAATTTGGTGCAAAAAAGGACGCTTTGAAAATTGTACAATAGAGCCATATTTAGCGCCAAGCTGCTCATCCCAATTGAGAAAAAAATGCACTAAAATCTGGTGCTAAATCTGGCGCAAATTGCCTATTTTGTTGTAGTGTCTTCCGCTCAGCAACCTCGTTCTACTGTGGGTTATGGGGAGCTATGAGCTCTCTTCGAATCCCTTCTACGCTGCAGAAGTCCTTGAACTCGCCAGAGATGAATTCACCACCATTGTCGCTCCTAAGAGCCTTCAACTTCTTCCCCGATTCCTTCTCGACCAGTGCTTTGAACTCACAAAACTTTGAGTATGTCTCACTCTTCTTATGCATGAAGAAGATCCAACACTTTCGAGAGAAATCATCAACAAATATCACATAGTACCTGTGCTTTGTTGTCGAAGCTACTGAGAAAAGTCCACACACGTCTGTGTGAATTCTCTCAAGAATCGTCGTGGTGCGACTATCCTTCTCGTGAAAGGTGGCTTTCACAAACTTTCCCAAAGTACACCCCTTGCACTGATCTGACTGCGCAAGAGTGCCTTTAGGAAGCCCAGTAGTGATCTGCTACAGTATCTTCAAGGCTCCATGGTGAAGGTGGCCCGATTTCCTGTACCACAGCTTGCCATCATCCTGGCTCACCAATCCTTCTGCCTTGCATGCCACTGCTACACAGCCATCTACATGCAACTGATAAAGGTTCCTGACTCGAACCCTTATCTTCCGGGTTTCTCCAGTTGTCTTACTGCGCAGGGAAGCCTTTCCCTCGCTGAAAACAACATCATATCCCTTGCCTTCTAACATCACCATAGAGATAAGATTCTTCTTCAATCCTAGAACATGCATCACTTCCTTCAATACGAAGGGTTTACCAGACTCCCTCTCAAAGGAAATGGTATCGATACTGGTCGCACTGTATCTACCATCATCGCCCATCTTGATGTGCACTCCAAGATCTTTCTCCTCCAAATCAGAAAACAAATCTTGATCTCCTGTCATGTGAAAAGACGCACCACTATCCAAGAACCATACCGATCCCATCACACTTGATACCAAGCATGCGATCAATGAAAAATCAAGCTCAAACTGTGAGGCAAAGGCCTCTCCCACTGCAGATCCAGCAACTTGCTTATTTTTCTTCTTCTGCAGACAATTTGTGGCATAGTGTCTATGCTGGTGACAGTGAAAGCACTTCACCTTGGACATGTCCTGCTTCTTGCCTTTCGCACCAGAATGAGAAGCTTTCTTGTTCTTCCCCTTCTTTGCTTTGGCATCCAAAGCGCAATTTTCTTCATCAATTCCCTTTGATGAAGATCTGTCCCTGGTATTCCGCCTGATCTCCTCCTACACAAGATCTGACCAAAGTCTCTCCCATCCTGGCAATTTCTCCCGACCATTGATAGAGTCCTCATAGGAATGCCAACTCTTCGGAAGACCAAGGAGAGCCAATCTCACCAAGTCCTCATCATCGATAGTCACCCCCACACTTCCCAGCTCATCCCGACACTGAGTGAACTTCGTGAGATACTTGGGCATATTGTCTCCCTTCTCACACTTGATGTTTCTAAGTTTATCCTTGAGCGCCAACTTCCTCTGGTCGCTCTTTCTTTGGAATAGATCTGTCAACGCTTTCCACATCAAGTATGGAGAAGCCTTTCCATGCAGGGTGGACACAATGTGATCCTTCACGCCCTCCAACAGAATCCTTCGACACTTTGTTGTCTTCTTTTTCCAAGCATCAACGTGAGCAACATCAGTGGGATTTGGGACATCATTATCTATGAACTCCTTCAACCCATTGTCATCTAACACCGCCTCCATCTTGTCTTTCCATGCAATATAGTTCGAGTTGCCTTCAAGAGCATACTCCAATCGTAATCCGTTGAAAGACATTGCAACGTTGACACCAAGAAAACACTGCTACAAATTCGAATTCCACCAGCTCAAAACTCAACCGCTTCTGATCTAAAATTCGTGAGAACAAAATATTTCTTATACAGAGACTGACTGTATGGGCATTCACCGGATATCTCACCTTCCAAAAGAAGGATGAATCTAGAGGCTACCTGGCCCGATTACAGACTCTGCCTGAAGAAATAAAATGTAAACACTTTTTGAATAATAGATCTGATGATCAACTCTACTATAATACCATGCAGAAATTTTGAATAATATGACACTTATTCATAGAGATTATCCTGATTATACACTATTGCGGAATACATGCATAATACATAACCTCCTCTACGTTGATCATCAATTTAGCAGCATTAAAAACAACGAAACATCAATCGCATGCGCACATTAACACAGCATGTAACCTGGGGAAAGCATACAGCTGAAAACCCCACACTATCTGTATATTATAATGATTGAGAACATGTAACAATACATAGATACTCCTCACAAGTACTCAGTACAATCTCCACCTATTACACACAAAACTAGCTCAGATCTGAATCAATCATAGGTTCAAATCTCCTCCACTGATTTGCCTGCCTCCACTGCGCAATCCTGCATGAGAATAATGATGAATGGCTGAACTAAACTCGTATTTCCTTGGCTGAAACACAAAATCCTCATTGGCATTACTCAATCCATTGATTGTGCAAGATCTCATGCACAACTATAGTCACAACTGATAGCCATCTTGCCCTTTCACTCACCTCTAACACCTGTCTCCACTGAACTGTCCATGCACTGAGTTAACTGATGTATTCTTTAGTTGATTTATGAGTTAATAATTAGTGAATTAATTAATAATTAATTCACATCACTCATCACTAGTGTATTCTGTAGTTAGACTAAATACAACTAGTTCAACCAAGTCAAACTGAACACAACTCCATCAACTCCTTAATCAACTCCACCAAAACTCAATCACTTGAGTTCTAACTGAAGTCCTGCATGCAATAGCTCAACTGACCCACAAGAAAAGCATATTTCCTTCTGACAGCTGCATGTGCCACATCTGTAGCTCAAACTGAAGTGCTCCAAGAGGATAAGATAATATTTATAGTCCAAATATTATTAAGAGCTAATAATATTTGATTGTTCTATTTTTATCCTGGCAGTCTAAAAATAGAAACCGCCCATATGTCTAAAAATAGAAGTCCATCTATTTTTACCAACATTACCAATCATCCACAAATAGCATCCTGCAACTCATAGACCATGATCCATATGTCTAAAAATAGACTTTGCGCCAAAAATAGCCTGCGGGCCCACTTAGTGAAGGCGACTTCTTTCCACTAAGCTCCATCATCTTGTTGCATTCTCAACACTCCCTCTCAACAAGATATGGATTATCAACAACCCATATCCTACCTTGGTGGTATTCGAATTTGCTCCTGGTGAGCGCCTTCGTCAAGATATCAACATCCTGATCCTCCGTTGGAATGTATGAAAGTAACATGATTCTCTGCTGCACACAATCTCTGATATGATGGTACCTGATGTCAATGTTCTTAGATCTATCATGAAATACTGGATTAGCCGAGAGTTTAATGCAACTCTGGTTATCACAGTAAATCACAGTAGGCTCCAAGTATGAACCGAACAACCTGACCAGGATCTTCCGCATCCATATAGCTTTGCATGCAGCCAAACTTGCTGCCATATACTCGGCCTCTGCTGAACTGAGTGCCATGGATCTCTGCTTCTTGTTGTACCAAGAAACTATTGTCGACCCGATACTGAAGACCCCTCCAGATGTGCTCTTTCTGTCCGTTAGGCTCCCTGCCCAATCTGCATCCGTGAAGCCACATAGCTTCACCTCATCCTCCTGTCTGTACCACAATCCATATCCCGATGTGCCTATGAGATAATGAAATACATGCTTTCCTGCCTTCCAGAAGAGCTTGGTTGGCTTAACCATAGCTTGTGAAAGCTGGTTAACAGCATAACATATATCGGGTCGTGTATTGACCAGATACATAAGCGACCCCACAAACTGTCGATAGACAGTGGCATCCACTACCTCCGCTAAAGTAGCATCCTCCTTCCTCCAACCTCCAAGAAGAGGAGTATCAACAGGCTTGCAGCCATGCATGTTGAACTTCTCCAATATCTCCCGAGCATACTTACCCTGAGAAACAAATAGTCCATCACTGCGCTGCCAAATTTCCAATCCCAGGAAATAATGAAGGAGGCCCAAGTCCTTCATCTCAAACTCCCTAGCAAGATCATCCTTGCATGAAAGTATCAACAACTCATCACCTGTCAAAATCAAATCATCTACATACAGTACAATGATAAGAAACTTACCCTCCACCACAATTTGGTATAGGTTAGGATCCGCCTCACTCTTGGAGAATCCAAGTCCGGTGAAATAACTGTCTATCCGTGTGTACCAGTCACTTGGTGCTTGTTTCAACCCATACAACGCTCTCTTGAGCCTGCACACATGCGACTCACTGCTGAAGATCTCGAAACCTTCAGGCTGCTCTATGTACACCTCCTCCTCAATGACTCCATTGAGGAACGCAGTATTCACATCCATCTGATGAATGTGCCACCCCATCTGCACTGAGAGAGAAAGAATCGTCCTATATAAATTTTGAATAATATGACACATATTCACAGAGGTTATCTTTATTATACACTTATAAGCGGAACATGCATAATACATAACCTCCTCTACGTTGATTATCAATTTATAGAAGCAGAAACATTCACAGGCGTACATAGAAGCATCAATCCCACATATCAACACAGTATTTTCCTGGGGAAAGCATCTCGCTAAAAACCCCAACTATTTGTATATTATAGTGATTGAATCATGTAACAATACATAGTACAATACTCCTCACAAGAACTCAGTACTATCCACATGCTACACACAATACAGCTCAGATCTGATCTCCAAATCTCCCCCGTTGTTTTCCTGCCTCCACAGCTCAATACCTGCTCAAGAATGAATGAGAATGGTTTACCAAACTCGTATTTAACCTCCAAAGAATCACTCACAATGGGAAAGACGTGAGCAGAGGCTATAATACTTGGTATTGGCCAATTCATTGGCATACTCAATCCCTTTGATTGTGCAAATCATCATCCACAACTATAGTCACAACTGATAGCAATTTGATCCTCTAACACTTGTCCATGCTGAACTGAACATGCACTGACATGCAACTGAGTTAACTGATGTATTCTATAGTTTCATTATGAGTTAATAATTAGTTTAACAACTCATCATTAGTCTATTTGTAGTTAGACTAATTACAACTAGTTTAACCAAGTCAAACTGAACACAACTTCATTAACTCTACAATCAAATCCACCAAACTCAACTGATTGAGTTCTAACTGAAGTCATGCATGCAACAACTCAACTGACCCACAAAGAAAGCATACTTCCTTCTGACAGCTGCATGTGCCACTTCTGTAGCTCAAACTGAAGTGATCCAAGAGAATAAGATCAAGTTTATAGTCCAAATATTATTATGAGACAATAATATTTTGACTTTTCTATTTTTGACAGCCAGTCTAAAAATAGACTTTGATCACTCTTGTTGTGATCACCCCTATTGGGATCCAAAAATAGAACTTGCGCCATAATTTTCCTATGGGCCCACTTAGTGAAGGCGACTCCTTTCCACTAAGCTCCATCATCTTGTTGCATTCTCAACAAGCATTTCTTGTTGCACACTTTTCAACACTCCCTCTCAATAAGAAAGGCTTCCTCTCAAACCCGATCCTGTAACTCTGCAATGTTCTCCATGCAACACATCTAGCCGGTCCACTTGCTCTGTCATCAAAGTCTCTGACTGTTATTGCCTCTGTCGACTGAAGACTCTGCATCTCTGTGCTCTTCAGTATCTGACTGCTCTAGCCTCTATCACTTTGATCTCTGACTGCATCCGTGTTGTTGCTGGTTCTATCTCCCAGCATTGCATCCACATTGCACCTCCCAACTAACCTCCCTGTTGGGCTAGAAACACCCTCTGATGTTGAATCTCTACCTGCTGCTGACAAGTGATCGCTCTCTGACATCTACGCTACTGCAACATCTCCATGCATCTCGCACCATTGCACACCTCTCTGTGCCAGCTAGCACTGTGCAAAACACTTGTGCCTCTCGCATTGCTGCAGCCTGCTAGCTATGCACTGTCCTGGGATTCCCTGCACTGTCGCTCTCTCTGCTGCTCCATCCGCATCTGTCTCTACCCAATCAGTCAGATCCTGCTACTACACATTGGGGCTCCCGTAGCAAGGTCTCATCCAAGAGGTTGGGTACCTCAAGGATCTTGCCCCTCCTCCTTGGGACGATCAATCCACATTGTTCTTCATTCATAGCAACAGCTTTAGATCTTCTGAGCTTTCCATTAAAATCTTTCTTGAGTGGCAGCTCTACTTCTTGCTTCTTTATATGCCAGAATGCATTCGGATCATCAGAGCAACATTCTCTGAATTTGGTTGTTATATCTGCAATTTCTTTGGCGTATTTTCCATTGTTAAGAAGTTCTTCTGCTTTTAGAACTTCTTTCTTCACCTCCATTTTAGCTAAGATATGTTCCATCCTTTCAATCCTAGATATTCTATTTGGAGAATTAGGATTAATAAAAGGAAATAAAATTTCTTTTTCATCCAAGCTAACAAAATAACCATACCTTCCTGATGCTCGATCTAGCTTGGCTCCATGCTTCTCAAAATTTTTGAAGAAGGAAGTCCCAAGGTACATGGCACAGTCTATTCCCGGGACTATTGGACAGACAAGATGAACTCCAGTGGCTTCTGTCAAAAAGATATTTACATCTGCTTCATGCTTTGTAGGAATAGTTCCACTGGCAGTTATCACCTTTGGACACTCAGTAGGCCTCCTTAGATGTGCTGGAACAACTATATCATTGACAATGTTTAGGCGAGATCCAGTGTCCATCAAAACTTTCCAAAACTCTGTGTGATTTCCAATTTGTACCTTTAGTTTGACACAATACATTACATCTTGGTTTACATAGTGACAACTCAAACCCGATCTTTCTGCTTCAGACTCATCATCTGAATCTTTCATTTCAGGACCTGGTTTAAAATATGAAGTAGAAGCTGTATTTGCATGAAGTAATTTGACAGAAAGATCTCTATGATTTTCTATGCATAGTCTTTTATTTTCTTTTACTGTTTTCCTCAGTTCTTTAATAGCCATATGCATAGCAGGCAATGTCTGTGGTAGATCTTCGCCAAATTCTTCATTCTTGAATTGTCTCGTTAGTGCTTCTACTGAAAATAATGATGCAGGGGGAACATAACCTCGATTTGAAGATGACTTTGAGGTTTTCTTTGAAAGATGATCAGTTAGCATAGATCTGTACATTTCTTTTAGCTGCTGATCACTAGCTGCCATCATCTGAGTGAAAAGATTTCTGCTAATCTCATCATCTTCACTTTTCATCATACTTATCATATTGCACTTGCAAACATCAGGGTCACTACAGTTACAATCATTGCAATTTGTGCAATAGGGGTCTCTGCAGTATTCTTCTTCTTCTGAGGAAGAGTCATCTGCAAAGTTCAATTCATTCTCTGATTCTGAATCAGAGGATATTAGCTCATCACAACTGCTGGGAAGGTCAAAGTAATTTACTTTACCCTTTTTGTTCTTATAAGCAATTTTCTTTTTAGAGAACTCTTTCTTCTTCTCAGGACATTTATTAGCAGTGTGTCCTTTCTTCTGACAGTTGTAACAAATTACTTCTTTGGAAAACATTTCTGTTTTTCTGTATGGCTTTGGTTTTCTGTGCTGAAGCGGGGAATTCTTCTTGGGGAATCTCTTTTTCTTTCTTCTCACCCCTTCAGAATTGCCAGCTTTGCCCAAATGCCATTGTTTACATAGCTGCTGATAGCCATGCGGCTTCTTAGGATTAGTGGCGGCGCGTGCAATCTTCATCTGGGAGCAAAGTTCAACAATGACTGCCTTAACTGCTTGACGAATAATGCCAAATTTGTAGTCTCCAATTTTGCCGGGGAGTTTAGCTACAATTGCTGAAGAAACCCAGTTAGGTAGAGAGGCAACAAAAATCTCTTTCCATTTTGGTTCAAGAATTAAATCAGGAGAAAGAGTATGGAGACGATGCAGATATTCATTGAAATATTCATCAAAGTGCTGCATGTTGTGCAGTTTCATTGCAAGCAGAGTAATGACAGTTATATCATTGGTGATCTGAGGAAATCCAATGAAATTAACTATGATGCCATAAATCAAACAACCTATCATATTATTTACAGGGAGAGTAGTGACGGGGTCCATGTATGTAGTGCCATTTGCATTTAGAATGACTGATTGTTCCCATTGTGAAAGCAGAGTAGGTAACTTTAAAGTCTCAGCTTTAAGCCAAGAGTCTAATGTACCTTCAAAACCAGCTATTATTCTTCTTGTAGCATTTATTGGACCAATTTCATCTGCAAGATAAGTACGATAACATACAAGCATAGAATGCAGAACAGACATTACTTCGGCTTCGGTACAGTTGTCAATGTTCCATGAATAAGTGGAACTTGCTGACCAATCCTTATGATATTCTGATTTCATTAAATCACGACGGTCAGGAGCAGGGTTCCAAGTAGAAGTCCAAGTAGATCTAGAGGTAGTAGCATGGACTTGCTGGTCAATGTCAGAAGTCTCCTTTTCTTCAGAAGGATCCAATTTTGAAATACCAAATTTTTCTTTATCCTGCTGAGAAAAATTATTTATGCAGCTTTCTAGTTCTTCAAGTTTAGGTGTATCATCTATCTTATTGATACTGGTAATTGCTGCATCTGATTTTTCTTCTTCTTCATCATGACTAGATGAAGCAAAGAACTCTGAAAAACTTCCTTTGAATTCTTTAGATTCTGCTTCTTCTTTCTTTGAACCAGGAGTGTCTTTAGGGACCGGCTTTGGAAGTGGTGTAAAGAAACTTGGATTAGCAAATAGAGAGTATGGATGAGAAGAAGTGGGAGGAGGAAAGTTTATAATGCTTGGAGTTTTGATTAAACTTTCCACAGAAGGAGAAATAGAATAAGGAACAGTAGTAACTGGATTGGAAAACAAAGTTGCAGATTTATAGCTTTCAGTATTTGGCTTCTTCTTTAAAGTAGCTAAATCTGAAGAAACAGTTTTCACATATCCTTTTATCAAATCTAGATTGTTATTGACTCTAACAATCTCTCGTCCATGAGTAATTGATACATCATGGATCTGCTTTTCTGTCTTTAAAGACAACTTATCAAGACTCTGTGCTATAGTCTGATCATTTTCAGCCAAGGTCTTTACATGCTCATTTAAGTACATAGTATTGTAATCTTGCTTTTGCAAAATTCTATCCAGAAGTGCTTTCATTTCACTATTTGCTTTTTCTAAATTATCAAATTTAGCTTTAGCAAATCTTTCCAAGCTAGATAGAGCAAGATTAGTCCAATTAGTAGCAGCTATCATATCTTTGGCTGAAGAATTTGGATCATCTGGATGGGAAGGCAAAAGTTTATACAATTTCCCATCTTGTCCTCTAATGACCAAATTTTTCCAAGGAGGAAAATCATTTTCTGTCTCAAAAATATTTCCATCAAGGAGCTCCCATTTATGCTTTGCAGGGGTTCCTGATCTTATCATGTTTATTCTAAGATTAGAACAAACTTCTCTTACTAGTTCTTCTCCCTTTTGTCTGATATAAACCAAATTTCTAGGGGTGTTTGGTTTACTTATCATTTTCTGAACTTTTGGATCAAACTCTGGAATCCTTAGAGGAGAAGGAATTATTACAACATTTTCAGCCATTTTTTCATCAACAAAATTTTCTGGATCACTTAATCTTTTTTGCTTTGCTTGATTTCTGAAAGATTTCATCAAGGCATCTTCTACTTGATTAATTGAAGGATAATACCATTCATAGAATGATATCCACTGATTATTAATAGTCATCCAGGCTTTCCATGACTCACTATTTTTCTCATTAAATTTCCTGCGATCCTTTTTCTCTTGCAGCAACATTTCTTGCATATAGAGATGCTCTTTTTCATGAGTAAAAATATCCCAATGGAACATTTTCTTTTTCCAAGGATCAGCTGGGTCATAAGGGCCAATTCCTTTAAAGATTTTCAGAAAAGAGAGGATTTCTTCATCGGAGGGAATCACTATAGACTTTGGAATCTTGTCTATAGGATGTCTTCTATATTCTGGAATTTGAGAAGAATGTACGAAGCCTAATCCTGAAGTAGAGGTTGGGCTGACTGACTGAACAAGCACTTCTTCACAAGGGTTGAAGAATGCAACTTTAGTATAATTCTTATCAGGACAAGCAGAGCCTTCAGCTGGTATAAACTTGATCATATTGATATGAAAGTCTTGAGATGACTTTCCATGAGGGTTAGGAGGATCATTTGAAAACTGACAATATGTCTTGGAACAGTGAGGATGATCGCAAACTGAAGATAAGGCATTCTGAGAAGAAGATGGATTGCTGAACAAATTTTTTAAAGCTTCAAAAACAGCAGGGTCAATGACAATCTGCTGAGGACTTTATATCATTAACAACAGGACCATTAACAACACAGATGCGGAAAGTAAATGAAGATAGCCAGAGGCTTTGATTTATATTATCAGAAATAGGATTCAGATATTACAGAAGGATTATTTCTTTACAGAGATCGACTGTCATCGCTTTTACCGGACTTCATACCGTTCGCTGGGAACAAGTATTACTGGAGGCTACCTGGCGATGGACAGACTCTGCCTCAGAAATCTTATGACAGACTTTCAGACTTTTCCTATGGTTCAGCCACTTTAGGTTCTCACCAGTGCCGAGCACACTGATGCGCAGGCTTCCAAACCAATACTATAAGACCAGAGTGAACTTTTCGTGATGCAAGCAGATCAGACACTATGGTCCGCAGATGCAGAGCAGGAAAATCACTCGACTCCAGACTCACAAGACTCTAAACTCTTCAGACCCGAATGCCCCTCCATCCTCAGGTCTCATCTATTTATAGGACTCAAGCATCTCATGAGTCATCAACAAGATTGACAGATAGCAAGATGCTTCTGCTGACAGTAGGATGTACAGACTGACAAAAGCAAGATGCTTTAAAAGGACCAAATCCGGGCATGAGCGGACTACTCATGTTATCTCATCCCTATTCCGATACGGAAAGCCAGAGGCATATGGGGACCGGATTTACTTTATGTTTACACAGAGGAGATTCGTACAAGAGAACCCTCGAAAGACTGAAAAGATGAGATTTGCATATCTCATTATTTACACAGTAGATATTCTTGATCGGGGAATCTACGCAAGACCCATCCAACTCCATTGTCGGTTGGAAAGACTTTACATCATGGTGTAGTAATCTACTTGAGGCCAGCTATAGTGTTGGAGATTCCACCGTTCAATCAAGTAATTTGAATAATACTAGACCCATATCTCTTTCTCTGTTTCCCAAATATTCGTGTCATGGGGATCTGGTAATTCCAAGTAGCTAAGATGAAGATAAGGATTGTGTTCTGGACTTATCTGCTGATGAAAATCTTCATAATTGGAATTATTGCTGGTGTAAAGTATTCTTTCTTTGTAGTGATTCATTACGAACCAGCGTATATGGCCACATCTTCGTACTCCTTGTAGAAAATCAAGATCACTCAGATTTACAAGATCATTGATTGTTTTTCTTAGGACATCTGTCAGGCATGGTGTCTGCGGAGTGAAGTTAGGAATCTTTAATAAGGTGAAGGAATGTGGTTTTAAGATTAATGGAGATAATCCATAAATCTTCCACCAATCTAAGAACCATTCTGGAAGTGGATCTTCTTCTTCCATATCTTCGACTGGCATGTGCTCATACCAAAAGGAGAACTGCACAGAGTAAAATAAATTAGTTACAAAATTTTGTAATCCCATACCTGTGTAGAATGCCTGTTCTTGTCGTTCTTCATCAAAGTTGTCTCGATCCAGAAAGTTGCAGAATCTTCTTAGAGTAATGTGGCAACTAGTGATCCGTGTACTATCTTCTTCATCTCTTTCTAGCCTATAGGCTATGCTTCCAATATGTCTGAGATAATCAAGAGCCTCTAAAGCTTCTTCATTCATTTCATCTTGAAGTGGATCTGTCCATTTGTATGGTATACCAATTCTCTGTCTGACTTCTTTGATTGGGATCCAGTTATCCTCATGGTCAAACAGACTCTTCTGTAAATTGAAAGAAACCCATCCAGTGGATGTTTCAATCTCTACTTCTTCTTGATTTCTTCGGATAAAATTTAGGGATAAGGCATGCATTGAATGTTCTTCAAGAAATTCTCTACTGAGCATGTCAGCAAAGCTATTTTTATCTCCTTTGACAAACTCGATATCAAAAGAATATTGGCTGAGTTGCATTACCCAGCGCACCATGGCTGCGTCTTCAAACTCACACTTCTGAATAGCAAACTTTAGGGCTTGACAGTCTGTTCTTACTGTAAAGTGTGTGTAAATGACAAAGTCTTTAAACTTGGAAATGCCAAGGCATACTGCTCGCAATGCCTTTTTAAGGCTATACCAGTTCAACTGGTTCTTAGCCCAAAGACCAGAGGAGTATTGACAAACTTCTAGTGCCTTTTTATCTGTGGGGTTTTCCTGACATAAGACTGCACCCCAGCCGACATGGCTTGCATCTGTCATTATGATCTTTTTCCATTCTTCTCTTATAGGTGAAAGGGGCTGTATATTTCTCACTCTTTCTTTAATTCTTCGGACTGCTTCAGTGCAATCTTTATTCCAGGGAATAGGATCTTTCTGTAGACGTTTATTTAGCAACTTTCTTTCCTGAGCACAATGTTTCAGGAACTTTGAGATATAATTTAAACTGCCTAGGAATCTCTGTAACTGATTTTTATCAGTTATCTCATCAGGAAAATGATCAACAAAATTGAGACTCCTTTGTATCACACTGTAGGAACCATACTGAATATTGTATCCAAGAAAATCTATCATGGTTTTGAAAAGCTTCATCTTGGATGCAGAGAGGACTATTCCCATTTCTTTCACTCTTTTATAGAAGATCTTTAGATGCTTGATATGTTCAGGAATGTTATCAGAATGAATCAAAAGATCATCTATATACTTCTTTAGAAATTCATCCATACCTTCAAAGTTTTCATCCATAATTCTTTGGAAGGCAGATGGGGCATTGATCAGGCCGAATGGCATAATGTTCCATTCAAAATGTCCTTCAGGAACAGAGAAAGTTGTCTTCCATTTGTCTTCTTCTTTGATCCCAACCTGCCAGAATCCAGACTTCAAATCGAATTTAGAAAAGATTTTTGATTTGGAAATTTGTGCCAGAATGCTTGATGGTTTGGGCAATGGATAAGCATCATAATCCAAAATAGAATTCAGGGGCTTATAATTAACAACTAGTCTTGGTTTACCCCGGGCCTGTTCAGCATGATTATTTACATAAAATGCAAAGCAAGCTATAGGGCTCTTGCTTTTCCTAATTAACCCCTTTTTTAAGAGATCTTTGATTTCTGCTTTGCATGTCTTTAGTTGTTCTTCATTCATAGCAACAGCTTTAGATCTTCTGAGCTTGCCATTAAAATCTTTCTTGAGTGGCAGCTCTACTTCTTGCTTCTTTATATGCCAGAATGCATTCGGATCATCAGAGCAACATTCTCTGAATTTGGCTGTTATATCTGCAATTTCTTTGGTGTATTTTCCATTGTTAAGAAGTTCTTCTGCTTTTAGAACTTCTTTCTTCACCTCCATTTTAGCTAAGAGATGTTCCATCCTTTCAATCCTAGATATTCTATTTGGAGAATTAGGATTAATAAAAGGAAAGAAAATTTCTTTTTCATCCAAGCTAACAAAATAACCATACCTTCCTGATGCTCGATCTAGCTTGGCTCCATGCTTCTCAAAATTTTTGAAGAAGGGAGTCCCAAGGTACATGGCACAGTCTATTCCCGGGACTATTGGACAGACAAGATGAACTCCAGTGGCTTCTGTCAAAAAGATATTTACATCTGCTTCATGCTTTGTAGGAATAGTTCCACTGGCAGTTATCACCTTTGGACACTCAGTAGGCCTCCTTAGATGTGCTGGAACAACTGTATCACTGACAATGTTTAGGCGAGATCCAGTGTCCATCAAAACTTTCCAAAACTCTGTGTGATTTCCAATTTGTACCTTTAGTTTGACACAGTACATTACATCTTGGTTTACATAGTGACAACTCAAACCCGATCTTTCTGCTTCAGACTCATCATCTGAATCTTTCATTTCAGGACCTGGTTTAAAATATGAAGTAGAAGTTGTATTTGCATGAAGTAATTTGACAGAAACATCTCTATGATTTTCTATGCATAGTATTTTATTTTCTTTTACTCTTTTCCTCAGTTCTTTAATAGCCATATGCATAGCAGGCAATGTTTGTGGTAGATCTTCGCCAAATTCTTCATTCTTGAATTGTCTCGTTAGTGCTTCTACTGAAAATAATATTGCAGGGGGAACATAACCTTGATTTGAAGATGACTTTGAGGTTTTCTTTGAAAGATGATCAGTTAACATAGATCTGTACATTTCTTTTAGCTGCTGATCACTAGCTTCCATCATCTGAGTGAAAAGATTTCTGCTAATCTCATCATCTTCACTTTTCATCATACTTATCATATTGCACTTGCAAACATCAGGGTCACTACAGTTACAATCATTGCAATTTGTGCAATAGGGGTCTCTGCAGTATTCTTCTTCTTCTGAGGAAGAGTCATCTGCAAAGTTCAATTCATTCTCTGATTCTGAATCAGAGGAGATTAGCTCATCACAACTGCTGGGAAGGTCAAAGTAATTTACTTTACCCTTTTTGTTCTTATAAGCAATTTTCTTTTTAGAGAACTCTTTCTTCTTCTCAGGACATTTATTAGCAGTGTGTCCTTTCTTCTGACAGTTGTAACAAATTACTTCTTTGGAAAACATTTCTGTTTTTCTGTATGGCTTTGGTTTTCTGTGCTGATCGTCTTTTTTGTGGTGAAGCGGGGAATTCTTCTTGGGGAATCTCTTTTTCTTTCTTCTCACCCCTTCAGAATTGCCAACTTTGCCCAAATTCCATTGTTTACATAGCTGCTGATAGCCATGCCGCTTCTTAGGGTTAGTGGCGACGCGTGCAATCTTCATCTGGGAGCAAAGTTCAACAATGACTGCCTTAACTGCTTGACGAATAATGCCAAATTTGTAGTCTCCAATTTTGTCGGGGAGTTTAGCTACAATTGCTGAAGAAACCCAGTTAGGTAGAGAGGCAACAAAAATATCTTTCCATTTTGGTTCAAGAATTAAATCAAGAGAAAGAGTATGGAGACGATGCAGATATTCATTGAAATATTCATCAAAGTGTTGCATGTTGTGCAGTTTCATTGCAAGCAGGGTAATGACAGTTATATCATTGGTGATTTGAGGAAATCCAATGAAATTAACTGTGATGCCATAAATCAAACATCCTATCAGATTATTTACAGGGAGAGTAGTGGCGGGGTCCATGACTCCATGTATGTAGTGCCATCTGCATTTAGAATGACTGATTGTTCCCATTGTGAAAGCAGAGTAGGTAACTTTAAAGTCTCAGCTTTAAGCCAAGAGTCTAATGTACCTTCAAAACCAGCTATTATTCTTCTTGTAGCATTTATTGGACCAATTTCATCTGCAAGATAAGTACGATAACATACAAGCATACAATGCAAAACAAACATTACTTCGGCTTCGGTACAGTTGTCAATGTTCCATGAATAAGTGGAACTTGCTGACCAATCCTTATGATATTCTGATTTCATTAAATCACGACGGTCAGGAGCAGGGTTCCAAGTAGAAGTCCAAGTAGATCTAGAGGTAGTAGCATGGACTTGCTGGTCAATGTCAGAAGTCTCCTTTTCTTCAGAAGGATCCAATTTTGAAATACCAAATTTTTCTTTATCCTACTGAGAAAAATTATTTATGCAGCTTTCTAGTTTTTCAAGTTTATGTGTATCATCTATCTTATTGATACTGGTAATTGCTGCATCTAATTTTTCTTCTTCTTCATCATGACTAGATGAAGCAAAGAACTCTGAAAAACTTCCTTTGAATTCTTTAGATTCTGCTTCTTCTTTCTTTGAACCAGGAGTGTCTTTAGGGACCAGCTTTGGAAGTGGTGTAAAGAAACTTGGATTAGCAAATAGAGAGTATGGATGAGAAGAAGTGGGAGGAGTAAAGTTTATAATGCTTGGAGTTTTGATTAAACTTTCCACAGAAGGAGAAATAGAATAAGGAACAGTAGTAACTGGATTGGAAAACAAAGTTGCAGATTTATAGCTTTCAGTATTTGGCTTCTTCTTTAAAGTAGCTAAATCTGAAGAAACAGTTTTCACATATCCTTTTATCAAATCTAGATTGTTATTGACTCTAACAATCTCTCGTCCATGAGTAATTGATACATCATGGATCTGCTTTTCTGTCTTTAAAGACAGCTTATCAAGACTCTGTGCTATAGTCTGATCATTTTCAGCCAAGGTCTTTACATGCTCATTTAAGTACATAGTATTGTAATCTTGCTTTTGCAAAATTCTATCCAGAAGTGCTTTCGTTTCACTATTTGCTTTTTCTAAATTATCAAATTTAGCTTTAGCAAATCTTTCCAAGCTAGATAGAGCAAGATTAGTCTAATTGGTAGCAGTTATCATATCTTTGGCTGAAGAATTTGGATCATCTGGATGGGAAGGCAAAAGTTTATACAATTTCCCATCTTGTCCTCTAATGACCAAATTTTTCCAAGGAGGAAAATCATTTTCTATCTAAAAAATATTTCCATCAAGGAGCTCCCATTTATGCTTTGTAGGGGTTCCTGATCTTATCATGTTTATTCTAAGATTAACAAACTTCTCTTACTAGTTCTTATCCCTTTTGTCTGATATAAACCAAATTTCTAGGGGTGTTTGGTTTACTTATCATTTTCTGAACTTTTGGATCAAACTCTGGAATCCTTAGAGGAGAAGGAATTATTACAACATTTTCAGCCATTTTTTCATCAACAAAATTTTCTGGATTACTTAATCTTTCAGATACTTGGAGGTATGGTTGCATGCGATCCCTCAGCCCACCTGGTTCAAAGTTTCCCCCTACTGGAGGTCTCTGCATGAGTAGTTGTCTCTATTCTATCTCCTCTCAGCTTCCCTTGTTGTGGCTGCTCCACAACCTCCTGAAGTTGCTGCACCAATCGTGGCTCCTCCACAATCATTTGAGACTTCTTCTGGCTCTGCATGTTGAGAGGTAATATACCCTCCCTCTCAACCACCAAGTATCCATCAATTGCCTCGCTGCTCAAGGCTTTGCATGCATCTTGAACCTCAAGATCATACAAGTTCTTGACCCGTGAACCAATCTGCTTCACTTGTCTAGTGATGATGTGTCTAAGGAAAACCTTTCCCATACTGAAGACAACATCATATCCTCTATCTTCCAGCATCGCGATCGACACCAAGTTTCTCTTCAGTCCTGGTACATACTTGACATCGGTCAAGGTAAGGCGAGCTCCATGCTCCCTCTGGAAAATAACCGTGCCTACACCTGAGACACTATACTTCTCATCATTACCCATCGCTATGAGTATCTGGAGATCTTTCTCCTCCAAAGTACTGAACAAACTTTTGTCACCGGTCATGTGGAAAGAAGCTCCACTGTCAAGAAACCAACCACTTCCCATCATGGATGAAACCATGCATGCGAAGAGTGTGAAATCCAACTCAAACTGTGAAGCAAGTGCCTCACCTTCAGATCCTTCCCCGGATCCCTTCTTAGACTTCTTCTTTGGGAAATTAGTAGCATAATGGCCCAACTCATGACAACGAAAGCATCTCACCTTCGACTTGTCAACCTTCTTCCCATCATTGGAAGAACTAGATTCGGAAAGAGAAACCTTCCCCTTCCCCTTCTTCGCCTTACTCACTAAGGCACAGTTCTCCTCATCATGCATAGATGAAGAACTGTCTCTGGTGCGCCATCTAATCTCCTCTTACACAAGATCCAACCAAAGTCTCTCCCATCCTGGCAATTTCTCCCTTCCATTCACCAAGTCCTCGTAGCTATGCCAACTCTTAGGAAGGCCAAGGAGTGCTAGACTCACCATATCCTCATCCTCAACAGTTACCCCCACACTTCCCAGCTCATCCCAACACTGGGTGAACTTCGTGAGATACTGGGGCATACTGTCTCCATTCTCACACTTAATGTTTCCGAGTTTTATCCTTGAGTGCCATTCCACAGCTCAAAAACTAAACCGCTTCTGATCTAAAATTCGTGAGAACAAAGTATTTCTTGTACAGAGATCGACTGTATGGGCATTCACCGGATATCTCACCTTCCAAAAGAAGGATGAATCCAGAGGCTACCTGGCCCGATTACAGACTCTGCCTGAAGAAATAGAATGTAAACACTTCCTGAATAGTAGATCTGATGATCAACAGCTCCAATACCATGTAGAACTTCTTCTACAAATCAGCTCGCTCCGATACCATGTAGAAATTTTGAATAATATGACACATATTCACAGAGATTATCCTGATTATACACTTATAAGTGGAACATGCATAATACATAACCTCCTCTACGTTGATCATCAATTTACAGAAGCAGAAACATTCACAGGCGTACATAGAAGCATCAATCCCACATATAAACACAGTATTTTTCCGGGGAAAGCATCTCGCTAAAAACCCCAACTATCTATATATTATAGTGATTGAATCATGTAACAATACATAGTACAATACTCCTCACAAGTACTCAGTACTATCCACATGCTACTCACAATACAACTCAGATCTGATCTCCAAATCTCCCCTGCTGCTTGCCTGCCTCCACAACTCAATACCTGCTCAAGAATGAATGAGAATGGTTTACCAAACTCGTATTTAACCTCCAAAGAATCACTCACACTGGGAAAGACGTGAGCAGAGGCTATAATACTTGGTATTGGCCAATTCATTGGCATACTCAATCCCTTTTATTGTGCAAATCATCATGCACAACTATAGTCACAACTAATAGCAATCTGATCCTCTAACACCTGTCCATGCTGAACTGGACATGCACTGACATGCAACTAAGTTAACTGATGTATTCTATAGTTTCATTATGAGTTAATAATTAGTTTAACAACTCATCATTATTCTATTTGTAGTTAGACTAATTACAACTAGTTTAACCAAGTCAAACTGAACACAACTTCATTAACTCTACAATCAACTCCACCAAACTCAACTGATTGAGTTCTAACTGAAGTCATGCATGCAACAACTCAACTGACCCACAAAGAAAGCGTACTTCCTTCTGACAGCTGCATGTGCCACATCTGTATCTCAAACTGAAGTGCTCCAAGAGAATAAGATCAAGTTTATAGTCCAAATATTATTATGAGACAATAATATTTGACTTTTCTATTTTTGACAGCCAGTCTAAAAATAGACTTTGATCACTCCTGCTGTGATCACCCCTGCTGGGATCCAAAAATAGAACTTGCGCCATAATTTGCCTGCGGGGCCACTTAGTGAAGGCGACTCCTTTCCACTAAGCTCCATCATATTGTTGCAATCTCAACAAGAATTTCTTGTTACACACTTTTCAACTATGGAAGAATACCTTGCGACAGGTGCAAAGGTCTCCTCATAATCGATCCCATTTATCTGTGAAAAGCCTCGGGAAACAAACCTTGCCTTGTAATTCTCCACACTCCCGTCAGCTGCCTGCTTCTCTTTGTAGATCCATCTCGAACCCACCACTAATTTCCCTTCCGGTCTTGGGACAATCTCCCATGCATTGTTTCTGACAATCGAATCATACTCTTCCACCATGGCATCTACCCATGCGGGATCCTCCACAGCTTCCTCGAAAGAGGATGGCTCAGTCACAACACATTTGCTCACAAGAGCCATGTATCCAGTGTACCGATCAGGTGACTGTCTCTGCCTGCGTTGAGTTATAGGTGGTCCTACAACCTTCTCTGCATCTTGAGACAATCGCTCAGCTTCTTTCATGCTCTTTTTCCCTCTTATGGTTGGCGCTGCATGAGTGGTCTCTTCCACTCCATGAACTTCGTCCTGTGGCTGATCCACAACCTGAAGCTCATCCTTAGGAACTAATAGCTCCTCATCTGCATGCAAGTGTGGCTCCCTCTCAAGTGAACACTTCATGGCTTTCTCCTTCTGAAATTTTATATCCCGTTGTACAACAGTCTTGCCACTGTCTGGCAAATACACACGATAGTTGTGGGTCGTATTAGTGTACCCCACAAATATCCCAACCTCTGTGGTTAGCTCCAGCGTCTTCCTGGCATCCTTCGTCACATGCATGTAAATGTTAGAACCAAAAATCCTCAAATGAGAAATATGAGGCCTCTTACCAGAATAAGCCTCCTCGGATGTACTCATGCCAAGTATCCTGTGAGGACAACGGTTCTGCACATATACTGTAGTATTGCATGCTTCCGCCCACAAGTGAAGGGGTAGGCCCTGATCATGCAACATCGCCCGTGCAGCACCCATGATCGTTCTGTTCTTCCGCTCAGCAACCCCGTTCTGCTGTGGGTTATGGGGAGCTATGAGCTCTCTTCGAATCCCTTCTACGCTGCAGAAGTCCTTGAACTCGCCAGAGATGAATTCACCACCATTGTCGCTCCTAAGAGCCTTCACCTTCTTCCCCGATTCCTTCTTGACTAGTGCTTTGAACTCACAGAACTTTGAGTATGTCTCGCTCTTCTTCTGCATGAAGAAGATCCAACACTTTCGAGAGAAATCATCAACAAAGATCACATAGTACCTGTGCTTCGTTGTCGAAGCTACTGAGAAAAGTCCACACACGTCTGTGTGAATTCTCTCAAGGACCGTTGTGGCGTGACTATCCTTCTCGTGAAAGGTGGCTTTCACAAACTTTCCCAAAGTACACCCCTTGCACTGATCTGACTGCGCAAGAGTGCCTTTAGGAAGCCCAGTAGTGATCTGCTGCAGTATTTTCAAGGCTCCATGGTGAAGGTGGCCCAATCTCCTATGCCACAGCTCGCCATCATCTCGGCTCACCAAGCCTTCTCCCTTGCATGCCATTGCTGCGTAGCCATCTACATGCAACTGATAAAGGTTCCTGACTCAAACCCCTTGTCATGCGGAAAGAGTCGTTAGTGCGGACACAACCGACCTCCCTAGAAGCCTAAGACTTTCTAGTGACAAACAAGACAAATAAGAGCAATCCTCCTCTAAATATGCATTTACAATATGAGAAATCAAGTGTTTAGATCCTACCTGTAACCCAACGCTGTTGTAGTAGTCCAACTTCGTTGATCCGGATGAGCTCCTCCTTCTCTTCGAAACCTGCATTCACTAACAATCAAACGATCAAATAGCACCTGAATATCACATAAAATAAAACATATTTAACATATAGACCAAGGAGTATATGAAACAACTCATAAATAACAAATTGTTGAGAAGAATGGACTTATTTGTATTAAAAGGTAACAAAAGGAACCATTACAACCTGAGCCTTGGTGTTGTGCAAGTCCCTCCCAGGGTCCACAAGAGTTCTCCTTTACTCTGATCAGCTCACCCACTTCCAAATGAAACAAGCAAAGATGGTAATCTCTCCTCACAAGCTTCTACAAGGAAGGCCTAATTCCAGCAGCATCTACCCTTAGGAATGTTCAACTTTTAACCTCCCCTCCCTTTGGCCCAATGCCTGTATTTATAGTGCTCTAGAGGAAGTTATTTAGGTCCACCATCAATGGGATAAGCCCCTCTTTGGATGGGATAGCTCCCCTCTTGATGGGATAAGTTCCTCTTTGGTAGGGATACATGAACCATCTGGAGGCGCTTCATACACGTCAAACAAGCTTCTAGAAGACTCTAGAAATGACCACAAGTAACTTTTTTAAGATGAAACTCGCGCCTTTTGACCTTTACAAGGGTACGCACCCACCCCTTTACATACAGAGCATACAAGTACGCAGGTATTGTGAACTTGAGTTGCGTACACGCAGGTAAGGCTAAGAGAAACTGCATACCAGAGATAATTGACTTTAAATGACTTTTCTCTCTTTCTTGAAGTTTGACATGAAGAGCAGAGGCATGAGACTTGCCAAGGAGGATAGTATGACAGTGGATGGAGCCATACTAACTGCAAATAGTCATGGTGACATTTTTTAGTGTAACAGATTGCCCCCTAAAGTGCGAAGTCTGTAGTAGATTAGGGTTTTATATGATCTAGGAAGGGTGAAGTACTTTATCATTTCAAGGAGTATCTTGCGGAGAGCCCGGTCAGAACCTGCAAATATTCAACACAAAATACATATATAAGATGATATCATCGTTGAGGTAGGCATTCCCATACTCAGATTGAAAACTTTAACTAACAATCTAACTACTGGTCTGGTACAAGAATGATTTTGCAGTACATCACAATCATAGACTTTTGTAGACACAGTATGGACGCAGCCATCTGTTTATGGTTAGTCTACTATATAATGAATACAAAACTCCTCGCAGCCTGGATGGTGGAAACTAGATCCAAGGTCTTCATCTCTACTTCCTGAATTGGTACGATTCTATCCATGCGAATAAATGAGTTGATGTCGAACATGGTAGAAACCACTTGATTACCAGTCGATGATGTAAACTGTTAACAAGTGTGAGAGAGACCACCAGTGATGTTAATGGTTCTCAAAGTACCCAGTACAATCCATGAAATGTGAATGAATGGGTTGATGTCGAACACGTCACGGAATCCTTTGATCGAAAGTCAATGATGTAAACTGTCGTCAAAGGCGAGAAACCTGCCATTGATGCATGCAGACTTCAAGGTACTGATGATTTCTAAGTCATCTTTCTAGATAATGTGCTGATGTCGATAGAAAGCGACCCGTTGCAGACAAGCCCACAACACGAAATCATTGTTCAAGTTGAAGAAATGTTGCTGTAAGGACTGACTCAGGGATGGTCAAAATGGATGACAAGTATTTTGCATATGAATGGTTTATTTGCAGAGATCTTTTGAACACATAACGACACGACAGATGGCTTGGCGACGATTGACCCAAAGTTAATACCCAGAAACGGTTGAAGACTTTCAAAGTGGTTTTATCAGCTTTAAGGCAAAGGATTTCCCAACCCAGGTGAATGAAAAGTGTCGTGTTTAAAAGCGGCGATAAGGTTCTTCTGTAACAAAGGATAACAAATAGGTTCATTCTTCTCTCTTTTCCCCCACCATTTCTGGCAAGTACCTCTTTATTTTTTACAAGCTTAAGGAGGATAACATATGCTTGATTATAAGCTCATCCTTCGGATGAGTCCAAATTAGTTTAGATTCGGACCCTAAGAAGGAGTGGTCCATTCCTGTTTGTAATCGAACAGGTCCTTTACTGTGAAATTTTAACGAGTCCAGTATAGGAGAAACTCGACGTTTTTCACTTTTAGAGAGTCTGAAAAAACTAAAGAAGACTCCAAGATGAACTTTTTCGTAAATTTGTGTCTCCCAAGCCCGAAAAAGTATAAAATAATACCTGAGAGAACCGCTTGATCTTTCGACCAAGGAGTACTTTCATGATTAATGCCTTTGACCTGAAAAGTAAAAAGCGATTAGAGGCATGTCGTTTTATTTCCAGTATCGAATTTGAAACGACAAAAATCCGGCAATCTTTTCGTGTTTTTACAGTCAGAAAAGGGCTGTAAGAGGACCATCTTTTAATTCCATTTTAACGAGTGTAAAAGAAACGCTCGGCAATCTTTTCATGTTTTAGGAGTCAAAAAATGGCTTAAAAGATGACTCTGATGTTTTGGTTCGTGAAAAATTGATGATTTTACCCTAAAGTCCTTTTGTCCTGCACAAAAACAACACATTACTCATACCTGTTTAAGATGGGCAAAAATACATTGAAAAATATCCTTTCATGGTAAAAAATAAACAAACTTAGCATTCATTTATCCAAAAAACCTATAAAAAGACTTTTTACCATGTCATTTTTACCATTTTACTGTTGAGGGTGAGAAAAGGGCTTTTGACAAGAAACTTCCCGTGGACTTTGCGGAGAATCCGACCATCGGAATCGAGCGTCGTCTCTTTCAGGTATTTCACAACATCCTCCTCTTCAATTTCATCCGTTTAGAATTCCATTTTAAGTTTTAGTTTGATTTTTTGGAGGGTTTGGGGTTTTAGGGTCCGCTTTTCGGGGTACGCAGGGGCCCCATGGGTGACCTGCGTACCCCGACATTTTCGTATATGGAAAAATGGTCGGAGTACGCAGCCCACCTTCAGAACAGCTGCGTACCCATGCTCTGTTTTTTGAACGCGGGGTGCGTACTCCGCACAAAGCGGATTTTCAAAACCCAAACTCAAAACTTAACCATCAAAATTTGATTTAATGAATTCTAATCAATGTTTTTTGGTGTGTAGATTACCCACCATGCTAGATTGGCGCGAAAGAGAACACGAAGATGTCGATTTGGCCGCAATAGGTCATCAACCTTCCATTGATGCTTTAAAGGCATGCGGTCTCTACAAGTACTGGGCCATACCTGGCATGAGGGCCCAGGTGCCATTCTTAGAGTGGCTGGTTGAAAGGTGGAACATTCAGGATCAATGTTTCTACATCGGAGAACACCAGCTCGAGATAGAGCCCTCCGACATATATTTTCTCACTGGCTTGCCTAACAGGGGCGAGCAACTATCTCTATTCGGGACTAGGCCGGGTGGCCAATCCCTTGCTAGTCTCCGGCTAGAGTGGTGCAACAATCAAAACCAGGAGAAGGGGATAGAAATCAAATACATATCCCGACCTGAACTTATGGTAATTGCCTTTACAGTTACCAGACTTTGCGGTGCTTCCGCTTTGCACATAGCCACTGGTTCCCAAATGCGGATGGCTATAGATTGCTTCCAAGGCACCATTTTCAACTGGTGCGATGCTGTGCTGGCCAATATGAAAGGCCAACTGACTAGGGCAAAGAACGGACAATTGAAGACCTTTGTATATGGGCCTTTAGTTGTGAGCTTTGCCCTAGAGAGAGTTCCAATGCTGATCCCCCAGCATCTTACTGTTCCAGTTGGGCCTCCTTGGGAGCCTAAGTTGACGCGGTGGGTTTCGGTAATGGCCCGGCATCCTGATGAGGGAGCAGGAGTTGTCCGATTTCCTGCGGGTTACTTTCACTAGTTGGAGAGCCAGGTCTTTGCGATTCAGGATTTTCCTTATGCCGGAATGGATTTTCGCAATGATCCGGACATGGTTCTTCCACAGGGAGAACAATGGGACGACAGAGGTACTTCATTTTTCACAAGTTTTTAAATTATCTATTTTTTTTTTGTTTTTTATATATCGTCTCAAAACTGACAGCAAAAATTTTCAAAATGCAGAT
Source organism: Pinus tabuliformis (assembly GCA_031772625.1). Classification (NCBI taxonomy): domain Eukaryota; kingdom Viridiplantae; phylum Streptophyta; class Pinopsida; order Pinales; family Pinaceae; genus Pinus; species Pinus tabuliformis. Next base: position 473,012,006 of record CM062817.1, read on the forward strand.
GTAGGCCCACGGCGTCCGGCCAATCTCCGGGCTTTTGAGAGGAGACAACCAGCTGCACCGGCACCGGCCCCACAGGACGCGGCTGCAGAGACACTAGCTGAGTTGGAGCAGGATCTAGAGCGTCTGACGGCGGGTATACCAGAGACTGCTATAGATGATATTCCTATCAGACTTCAGCGCTACGTAGTCGCAGTCCCAGGACCTTTTAGGAGGTTTTTGTGTAGAGTAGCCCGTGCAGTGGTGTCGTATAGAGAGCATCACCAGTGATTGGATGGTCATTTGTAGACACATGTGACATTTTGGTTTTTGTACTTATCATTTTTGCTGATCATAAGGTGTTTTTCAACCTATGATCGAAGACGATGTATATTTTTTGACACACTCCTATCTATATATATCATTATTACCGGCTTATTTTGTTAAACATGTGTGATAAAATGTTTATAAATTCACATTTATGATTGTTACAAATGTCTATTTAACATTCGAGACGCCATTGCATCTGCTAATGTATTTAAAGACCTTGGAATATGCTGATATTCAATGTAATCAAATTCACGTATTAAGAGACGCACCCTCAAAAACAATCTTAATAACACTGGATTTCTAATGGCATAGACTCTATTAAGCTGTAATACAACGAGTTCAGAATCTAACCTCACTATCAAACTCCGAATCCCAAATGAAATAGATTCAGATAATAATTCAATCACTGCATTGTATTCTGCAATGTTGTTTGTTGTTTGACCGAGGCTCACCCCATGCATAGAAACTAACTAGTCAGAGGGCGAATAGATAACCCAAGCTGCGGAAGAGATATTCCGTGTACTACGACAAGCACCATCAGCAAATCCAATGTACGTTTGGAGAGGCGTCGACATCTGCAATATCAAGAGTAAAACCAAGATAAGCCAGAATAACGACGAAAAACACACTCTCTAAACTAAGCACACTTGTCTAAACCAAGCACATTGTCTAAACTAAGCAAACATACTAGCTAGAAAGAAAAATTAACCTACCTAACCTAACTGAATCTCCATACCCACCATTTAAGCATAATACCTCTTTAGGTAAAGTCCATTTCTGGGCTTACCCAAAGAGTCCCCATCAAAATCTACCAGCTCATAGGCCCCTTTTGCTAGCTTTCGCTTGACAATGTAGGGCCCATGCCACATAGGAACGAATTTTCCAGCACCTAATTTATCGTTAGCTTGATCATATAATAGCACTAGGTCTCCTTCCGAAAAATTACGAGGGGTCACGTTGCAATCATACTGAGCTTTCATCCTTTTCGCGTGAGTCTCGATTGCCAAAGCAGCGTCACGTCGAGTCTCATCTAATTTAGCTAAGTATAACAGACGCTTCTCCTCTTCAGAAGTAGCTGGAAGTAATTCGATAGCCATTTGAAGTGATGGGATTTCGCATTCAATGGGCAACATTGCTTCCAAACCATAAACTAGTTGGAAAGGAGTGAACCCTGTTGATGTTTTCACTGAGGTTCGGTACGCCCAAAGTGCTGAAAATAACATGTTATGCCAATTCGACCGATGAATACCAATGATTCGTCGGATCATGATAACTAGAACTTTGTTGATGGATTCAACCAAACCGTTTGCTTGAGGATAATAAGGAGTAGAACTATCATGGCGTAAACCAAGCTGGCTTGTAAGTTTTGTCATCATAATGTTTCGAACCCTGTTGATGTTTTCACTGAGGTTCGGTACGCCCAAAGCACTGAAAATAACATGTTATGCCAATTCGATCGATGAATACCAATGATTCGTCGAATCATGATAACTAGAACTTTGTTGATGGATTCAACCAAACCGTTTGCTTGAGGATAATAAGGAGTAGAACTATCATGGCATAAACCAAGCTGGCTTGTAAGTTCTGTCATCATAATGTTTCGAAAACGGCATCCATGGTCAGTGATTATCACTTGTGGGACACCAAACCTAGCAATAATATGATTGAATACGAAAATCGCAGCTGTCTTGCCATCTGCCTCGAATGTAGGCATCGCCTCGGCCCACTTAGTAAAATAATCAACCGCAAGGATGATATACGCATGCCCCTCAGCCGAGTGAGGGTTACATGTAATAAAATCGATACCCCATTTAGCAAAAGGACTAACGGCAATTATAGGGTGGAGAGGAGCAGGTGGTGCGCACATCTTGCGATCAAACACTTGATAGTTGTGGCATTTTCGGACCGCAATGATACAATCTTTAAACATGGACGGCCAGAAATAGCCAGCACGCAACACCTTCTGAGCTGTGGCATACCCAGACATATGACCGCCACATGCTCCAGAATGGCAGTCATTCATAACCCTTTCTGCCTCTTCATGAGTTAAGCAACGACGAAAAACCAAGTCCGCCCCTCGACGATAAAGAGTATCTCCAATAATTTTGTACTGTTGGGACTGGAATCGAATTTTCCGACGTTCCGACTTTGAAGCTTCGGGCCGAAAGGATTGGGTTTGGAGATAAACGATTATATCCCCATACCACGGATCTAAAGTGCTGATAAGAAACAAAGATTCGTCCACAATGGGCTCTTCTGCCACTGTTTCTGTGTCAGCGCGCGGGAAATCACACGTTAACTCGGCAAAAACTAAGGATTTCTTAGACCTGGACTTCTCGAACTCCAAATCAAACTCCTGCAGGATAACAATCCATTTGGAGTACTTTCCCCCTAGCAATTGTTTAGTCAGAATATGGATCATAGGGTTGCAATCCGAAATCACTGTAGTTTTACGGAGAAGAATGTAGTGGCGAAAACGCTGGACAGCTTGAACAGCTGCCAGGGCCAATTTCTCCACATGTGAATATTTTAGCTTAGTGGGATTTAAGGTCTGACTAAGATAATATATCACATGTTCCGTTCCGAATTCATCTTCCTGAACTAAGACCATTCCAATGGTGGAGTGGGAGGCGGCGAGATACAAAAAGTAGTCCTGGTTGTAGTTGGGAGGATGCAGCAACGGTGCATGGGTCAACGCGTGCTTCAGTGCATCAAAAGACTTCTGAGCTATCTCATCCCAAGAGAATTGTGCATTTTGTTTCAACAACCGGGTGAAACCCTTTGTAACCTCGGTGTAGTTAGGAATGAATCGACATAAAAAGTTTGCTTTCCCCTGCAAACCTTGGAGTTGGCGCAAACTCGAAGGAGGAGGCAATTTGATGATAGCTTCGACCTTCGAGGGATCGACGCGGATACCAGCTTTTGAAACGACAAATCCTAGCAATCGTCCCACTTCTATGCAGAAGACACATTTGTGTGGGTTCAACCGAATTCGATAATGCCGACACCTCATAAAAATAGCGCGTAAGTGGACAAGGTGATCAGCTCGATGTAAAGAATGAGCAGGCAAATCATCGAGATACGGTTGCACAATGTGTTTGATGTCGTGAAACGCGTAAGACATTGCCCGTTGGAAAGTGGCTCCAGCATTCTTAAGTCCAAAAGGTAATTTGCAGTAAGCAAATGTCCCCCAGGGACAAATGAAAGCTGTTTTTGGTTGAGCGGCAGGTAGAATATTGATTTGGTTGTAACCGGAAAAACCGTCCATAAAGGAAAATATTTCACTGCCGGCACAATCATCAATTATTTGATCGATATAGGGCGTGGGATAGTTGTCTTTTGGACAAGCACGATTTATATCCCTATAGTCGATGCATATTCTTATTGTTCCTTGTTTCTTGTTAACCGGAACAATATTCGATACGCAATCCGTTAACAGGATCGGATAAATGAAACCTGCTTTCAACAACTTTTCGACTTCTGCTTTAATCGCAGCCGCTTTCCTAGGGTGTATCTGACGCAGACAATGCCGAACGGGTTTAGCGTCCGGGTAAGTCTTGATCTCATGAACAACAATGGAGGGATCAATTCCTGGCATTTCCTCATAGGACCAGGCAAACACGTCGCGGAATTCTTGAAATAGGACCTTGTATGTTTGAATTTCGTCATCTGTACACGAGGCACCTATATGAATGTTCTCAATAATTTTGGCTTTCACTGAAATGTCAATGGCAATAGTTTGGGAAATGTTTCCCAAATTCAACTCTGAATCAGGATGTTTCATGGGATTCTGAGCGTCCTTGACATATTCAGCTGTAAAAATTGATGAAAAATCATTTTCAAAGTCATCACCCTCAGGTAAAAACGAAGATCTATGATGAAGATCTTCCCATGGTAGATCGTCTACACTTAGGATTTCGTGAAGTTGTTCGTCAGATGACACAACTTCGGGAAACGTTATCCGTTCTGAGGTCGATGTGAAAAGTGATTCCTCACGGGCCACATTCATTTGGTCGATTTGGGTTGAACGCGAGTCGGTAAAAGACTGCACGGCTTCATAAGCAATTTCATATGGACTCAAAGGCATAGCATCACCGAATGAGTCTATCTTAGATTCAGATGGGACAATCCAAGGATCATCGTAAATAATAGTGTCTGAAGTAATCATATGAATGAAATAAAATGAAGGGTCTGCGTTGATTGGAGGGAAAGGAAAAGTTCCCAGTAAACCGGAATCTTTAACTAATCCTACACCAACATCCTTGTAAGGGATAGTCGTTTTACCGACATGCTGGATACTTTCTGAAGAGGCTGGGTCGGATGAAAAGTAAGCCAGCTGGTCTATCGTCACGATCTTACCATTGTGTGGAAACTTTATAACTCTGAAGACCGATGACACGACCGCTGTCATAGCGTAAGACCAACTGCGACCCAAAAGAAGGTTGTAGTCTAGAGGGGCATCAACCACCTCCACATCCAGACTAACGGTTTTTCCTTCAACCCCTATAGGCAAATCCTGTAGAATGCCAAACGGATGGAACCCACGACCATCAAAGGCCTTAAGAATCGTCGGGGATTGATTCAATAAAGGAGAACCAAGCGATCTCCAACACTGAATCGACATAATACACGTAGAAGCTCCTTCATCAATTACAGTCCGATGAATAGGCATGTTTTTGACTATCACTGGAATCTGGAAAGCCATCTGATGAGGGAGACGCGGTGTACTATTTTCTAGATCAAAGATTATCAGGTTCGGGTCCTGAATATCAACAGCTCCTATAGCCGACAAAATTAATTTTCGTTGTGCTGGACATGATTGCAACACTTCCAAAGCCGACATTGCTGAGGGTGAAACAGCTAAATCCTCAACAATGTTATAATTCTGAGCTGCTCTCGCATGTGGATTAAAAGCAGACTTTCGAAGTATACCCTTGGCGGGCGGTTTGATTACCAAGTCCGGGTTAGGTTTCTCGATCTATAGTGGATCGGAACCGGGAGCTGAGGTTGATGGATTAGAATGAGAAGATTATGTTTCTTTGCCATCAACAGGACTCTTACTACCATAATCTTGTGATCGAGTCGCAATCCGTACATGAGACATCATCAATATGGGTTCTTCACTGGCACTCGAGGAAGAACCTATCATTTTACTCTCCTGCTTTGGAAATGGATCTTTCCAAACAGCAGGAGTTGGGGAACCTTTAACGATTTTCACAACCTCTGCCCTATGAGGGCAATCTCTTGTGAAATGATCTTCTTCACAAATTAAACAAGGATAGCGAGGTTTGCGCTTTTCGTCATTAGATTCTGACTTCTCTTTTTTCTCTTTTGGAGCCTTGTCTGCTTTATCCTTCTTCTTGCCTATCTTCTTACCACCGTTTTTTTATTTAGCCGTAGATGACTCTACAGCGTGAATGTCGGCGGTAATTTCAGGAGAATACTCTCCTGTCGGGGAGTCTGGTAAGGTTATTATTGGAGAAGAATTCTTTGAGGATTTCTTCTTACTTTTAGTATTCACCGTACCAATCATGCCATCAGCAGCATGAGACCCCGAAGGAGCAGTAGTGATTTGATTCGACTTAGGAAGATCTGGGATCTTCTCGTGCAACGTACCCGACTGAGTGTAAACTAAGTCAAGGTATTGGGCTTGAGCAATGACTTGCTCCTCAGTAACTACTCCGGCCTTAGCTAAGTCTTCAGTAATCTTCGGTAATAATGATTTAACAAACCATTTAGCTAAGATTTGGTCCGGGATAAAAACTTTCACTAAACGTCTTCGACGTCTCCATTCATGGATATGATCGGAAATATAAGTGGACGTCGATTGTTTTAATGAAGTTAATAACTCAGTACCATTATCGTATCTGACCGGCAACTGAAAATGAGTTAGGAACGAGGTAGCTAACTGGCTGAAATTATAAAAAGAGGACCGTGGTAACTCAATGTACCACTTGGCCGCGAGACCAATGAGCGTACGCTGGAAAAGACGTAAGCGGATCGAATCATCCGAGATGGAATTTGAGGCACACCAGAGGTGGTAAGTCATCACATGATTTGACGGATCCTCTCTAGACTTACCTTCGAACTTGGGTATATCACTGGGCAACTTATTAGGCATTGGCGACCAAAACGGAAGATAATTGATTGGATCGTTCGTTAGGCACGTCAAGTCGGGTAAATCCAAAGTTGCGATAAACGGTAATTGTCGGTTAGGATCTCTAAAACTCTGGGTCACAATACCAGTTCCAGGAGGAGGATATCCAGGATAACTAGGAATAGGAATCGCGTTCGGGATATTATATCCTCCTGGAAAACCAGGATTAACCGGACCGTACTGGGGTTGTTGAGGTTGCTGATAAGTGTACCCAGGATACGGTTGATACTGGTAAACTGGTTGTTGGACAGCAGGACCGAATTGGTACTGTCCCTGGTACTGTTGATAGGTAAATTGAGGTTGACTTGTTACAACAGTACTTAAACCAGGCTGCCCTACAGGCATCTGAACCATGGTTTGAATCATAGATCTAGACAACGGTAAAGATGTCTGAGGAGTGGTTGCAGAGACAGTAGAAACCGGAGCTGTCGATACTCCAGAAGTAAGTGCGGTAGACGTTGCGGTAGTTGCAGCAGTCGTTTGAGATGGAGTACTAGGTGCAATTGGCGGCTGAGTAACTACCGAAGTTACAGAAGTTTGAATATTTAACTGGACAGGTTGCGGTTGCTGGGGTGAACCAGAAACTACGGGTTGTCCAGTTTGAGGTAACAACTGTATACTTCGCTGCAACACCTGTTGACCTTGTGATGGATCCCACACTATCATTCCGGGGTATTGACCCGTAACAGGTTGAGGATACTGAGATCTGTAACCAGGTTGAGGGTAAGATTGATAATTGACAGGTACATTTCCCATACTTTGAGCATAAGCTTGACCTTAAGGTGGTAGATAACCTTGAGTCGAGTATTGACCTTGAGGTTGATAACCTTGAGGTAAATACTGATACTGGGGTTGACCTTGACCTTGAGGTTGATACCCTTGAGGTAAATACTGATACTGAGGTTGACCTTGGGGTACATATTGAGGCTAGGGTTGACCTTGAGGAATGTATTGTACTATGGGTACATACTGTCCTTGAGGTTGCCCCCCAGACACAATTTGTGTACCTTGAGGTTGCCCCCCAGGCGTTAATTGAGGCTGCCCCCCAGGCGGTAATTGGCCACCTTGAGGTTGAGAACTAGGAGTTGAACCTGACATCATATAAATGTCCCCTACGTTCAACGGTTTATTACCATTGTTTCCAGCTAATAACCCATGTTCAATGGGTTGAGGAGATGCTCCCGCAAAAGTACCAGAAAGTGACTGATACTGGAAGGAACAGAAGGACCGTTGTACAAGAAAGATTCAGGAGATTGAGTGAACATGGACGACTGACCAGACATATTTACAGGAGTATAAATACCTCCAGGTGGAAAAGGAGTACGAGGTGGAGAAAAACTTATCCCTGAGTTGTCTAAATAATTGGTTAACGAAAGGTACCAAGTAGTACTTCTAGGAGGACTGTAAAAGATAGATTCACCCTCCCTTAGATCAATAGTAGGTTGATCTTCAAGGATAGATACGCCTAATTCTTCCTCTGGAGCAAGTTCTTCAATAGCTATCAAACCAGCAGGAAGATTTTCGGTGATGACTCTTTCTACCCTAGGTGAATCAGGTGCACTAGAAGTTGGAGTAACAGGTTCAGATACTTCAGGTTCTTCGCCTATATCACTAGTAGATGAAAAACTACCAGCAAGCTCGGAAACTGCAACTGCTTCAGGATTATAACCTGTTTCTAGACCTTGGTAATCTGGATGGACTACCAACGACGATTCTCCTTCTTCAGGTGAACCTACTTTACTGCCACTAGGAGTAACAAGGACCTTTAAACCTTCGTAATGACTCGGGACGTCTTGAGGAGGTTCACCCCGAAGTCTACGGGATTTCCTCAACAATTCGGCCACGGAAACAACCTCAGGAGACTTGCCCTGAAGTCGACGGGACTGTCTCGGTAATTCCGCCACAGTTAAAAACTTTTAACTACTGCACACGCAAACAAAATAAAATCTCAAAACAAACCACCTAAAGTCTCTAAAGAACCAAACAAAGTTGAATCACACGCCTAAAGAATCTAGGGCGTCAAACCATGCACAAAGAGTAGCCTTCCGGATCAAAAACACTAGTTGGAGATGAAACCCAACATCGTTGAATTCAGTACAGAAGTGGTGGGTGGAACAGTTACCCCGGCAACCTGCTTAATGAATAGACCGGCACAAGTTCCTCCACTTTAACCGTCTCGAGTGAAGTGAACCCCCCGGAAAATCCAAGTGAGTCTAGCCGACGTCTGCTCCAGGTACAGTGGGATCTTCCCTCCACCGTCACCTCGGTAGAATCCTAAAGATAATGGTCACTAAGGTTACCAACAGCAAAAAATGCACCTGGGGGAACAGTCTACACTCCGACAGCACGCAAGGGCAGAGTATCAAGCTCAATCCCCTTGTCGGCTCCTTGACAATAATCCAAGGTTTACCGACAAGTGACCCCTGGCTCCTCGACAATGGTTAATCCGAGGTTTACCGTTTGTAATACGTGCGTGTCTGGCGTCGTTCCCAACGAGGGAGGATTGATCCCCTCACTGGTTCGGACACGAGCTCGTGCTTCTCCTTTAAGAGGAGCTTTCCCAGAGTACAAATGAAACAATTGGATTTATCCTACCACAAGATGAGCTACTTGTTTGGTTTTGGTGTCTTGGAGAGTTAATTACTCTCCTACTCCAAGACACTAGCCTGATCTATATTGGTGTTTCAGAGCCCTAGTAAATAAAAGTTACTAAGTTGATTTTACTTTAAGCGTTAATTTTATGGTTTTTCTTAAAGACAAAAAGGTAGTGGAGATGAAACTGGTGGTGTGTAGACTCGACTCGCAACCACTACAAAGATGAACCTAAGATGATTTACACTACTTTTCTTTTTCAATGAATCTCCTAGCTAAGAGAGTTGGAAAATGCAAATTTTATAGAAAACAACTTTCTTGGCAAAGACAATCAAAGAAACAATTTCTTTATCTTTTCAAAACATATAACTCATGACCACTAATTACTTCACGAAATTTTCTTTTCTCTCCCAAAAGACTACAAATGCTACCAAAGCAAACTTTGTTCCAAAAGAATTTTTGTGTTTTTTCTATATTAATAAAGCATGTAAAACTATTTTATCAAATCAAATTTAACAAATCTAAGACAATCAAATCAAACTCACTCAAAAGAAAATTAAAAGGAAATTTACCTAAAAGCAAAAAAATAATGAGGATAAAAGCCTACAAGGATAATTCCCGGATGTTTTACTCAGTCAAAATGCAACTAAGGATCAGTTCATGCAGAATCATAAACTAATCAAAAAACAAAATCGAAATCTTTTTGTTCTTTTTTCTCAAGAATGAAATTCAAAGCTTAAATAACAAACTTTCCGAGATTCGCAAAGAGAAGACACAAAGGCAGGCTTCTCACAGGGGTGAATTCTATGACAGGCCCGACTCCTAAGAGGGTTGAACAAAACCAGGGAGATCCAAAGTTTGACAACCTCTAACGCCAAAGTCACTATAGGACCAGTTAAAAATCAAACCCGAAGGCAAAATCTCTATGAATTCCACCAAAACCCTCGACACTAACGGGACAAGTTCAGGTGAAGATCTCTGACAGTAAACCAATGGATCTGGGCAGTAAAACAAATTAAAAACAAAATCTAAAGAGCAAAAAGAGGAAAAATGAAATTTTCTCAAATTTGACAGGAGTACGCAGGTGATCAGTTTACACATGTGCGGGTACGCCTTGTGCACAAAGACGCAGTGCGTACAAGTACGCATTGTGCCTAAATCTGAGGCTACGTACTGCTGGCAAAGCTAAGAAAAATAAAAATCTAATTTAACTCTAAGCTAACCCACCCAAATACACAGTCAGACAGCCAAAAACCAGAAAATAAGCGAATTTTCTCAGACCAAAATATCAAATCAAAAAGAACTCAAACACATTCATGGAATCCCCAGCGGAGTCGCCATTTTGTCATGCGGAAAGAGTCGTTAGTGCAGACACAACCGACCTCCCTAGAAGCCTAAGACTTTCTAGTGACAAACAAGACAAATAAGAGAAATCCTCCTCTAAATATGCATTTACAATATGAGAAATCAAGTGTTTAGATCCTACCTGTAACCCAACGCTGTTGTAGTAGTCCAACTTCGTTGATCCGGATGAGCTCCTCCTTCTCTTCGAAACCTGCATTCACTAACAATCAAACGATTAAATAGCACCTGAATATCACATAAAATAAAACATATTTAACATATAGACCAAGGAGTATATGAAACAACTCATAAATAACAAATTGTTGAGAAGAATGGACTTATTTGTATTAAAAGGTAACAAAAGGAACCATTACAACCTGAGCCTTGGTGTTGTGCAAGTCCCTCCCAGGGTCCACAAGAGTTCTCCTTTACTCTGATCAGCTCACCCACCTCCAAATGAAACAAGCAAAGATGGTAATCTCTCCTCACAAGCTTCTACAAGGAAGTCTTAATTCCAGCAGCATCTACCCTTAGGAATGTTCATCTTTTAACCTCCCCTCCCTTTGGCCCAATGCCTGTATTTATAGTGCTCTAGAGGAAGTTATTCAGGTCCACCATCAATGGGATAAGCCCCTCTTTGGATGGGATAGCTCCCCTGTTGATGGGATAAGTTCCTCTTTGGTAGGGATACATGAACCATCTGGAGGCGCTTCATACACGTCAAACAAGCTTCTAGAAGACTCTAGAAATGACCACAAGTAACTTTTTTAAGATGAAACTCGCGCCTTTTGACCTTTACAGGGGTACGCACCCACCCCTTTACATACAGAGCGTACAAGTACGCAGGTATTGTGAACTTGGGTTGCGTACACGCAGGTAAGGCTAAGAGAAACTGCGTACCAGAGATAATTGACTTTAAATGACTTTTCTCTCTTTCTTGAAGTTTGACATGAAGAGCAGAGGCATGAGACTTGCCAAGGAGGATAGTATGACAGTGGATGGAGCCATACTAACTGCAAATAGTCATGGTGACATTTTTTAGTGTAACACCCCTATCTTCCGGGTTTCTCCAATTGTCTTACTGCACAGGAAAGCCTTTCCCTTGCTGAAAACAACATCATATCCCTTGTCTTCTAACATCGCCACAGAGATAAGATTCTTCTTCAATCCTGGAACATGCATCAGTTCCTTCAATAAGAAGGGTTTACCAGACTCCCTCTCAAAGAAAATGGTACCAATACCCGTCGCACTGTATCTACCATCATCACCCATCTCGATGTGCACTCCAAGATCTTTCTCCTCCAGATCAGAAAACAAATCTTGAACTCCTGTCATGTGAAAAGATGCACCACTGTCCAAGAACCATACCGATCCCATCACACTTGATACCAAGCACGCGATCAATGAAAAACCAAGCTCAAACTGCGAGGCAAAGGCCTATCCCACTGCAGATCCAGCAGCTTGCTTATTTTTCTTCTTTTGCGGACAATTTGTGGCATAGTGTCCGCGTTGGTGACAACGAAAGAACTTCACCTTGGACATGTCCTGCTTCTTGCCTTTCACACCGGAATGAGAAGCTTTCTTGTTCTTCCCCTTCTTTGCTTTGGCAGCCAAAGCACAATTTTCTTCATCAGTTCCCTTTAATGAAGATCTGTCCCTGGTATTCCGCCTGATCTCATCCTGCACAAGATCTGACCAAAGTCTCTCCCATCCTGGCAATTTATCTCGACCATTGACAGAGTCCTGATAGGAATTCCAACTCTTCGGAACACCAAGGAGAGCCAAGCTCACCAAGTCCTCATCATCGATAGTCACCCCCAAACTTCCCAGCTCATCCCGGCACTGAGTGAACTTCGTGAGATACTTGGGCATATTTTCTCCCTTCTCACTCTTGATGTTTCTGAGTTTATCTGAGTCCTCCGGTCACTCTTGCTTTGGAATAGATCTGTCAATGGTTTCCACATCAAGTATGGAGAAGCCTTTCCATGCAGACTGGACACAATGTGATCCTTCACGCCCTCCAACAAAATCCTTCGACACTTTGTTGTCTTCTTTTGCCAAGCATCAACGTGAGCAGCATCAGTGGGCTTTGGGACATCATTATCTATGAACTCCTTCAACCCATTGTCATCTAACACCACCTCCATCTTGTCTTTCCATGCAATATAGTTCGAGCTGCCTTCAAGAGCATACTCCAATCGCAGTCCGTTGAAAGAGATTGCAACGTTGACACCAAGAAAACACTGCTGCAAATTCGAATTTCACCAGCTCAAAACTCAACCGCTTCTGATCTAAAATTTGTGAGAACAAATTATTTCTCATACAGAGATTCATTGTATGGGCATTCACTGGATATCTCACCTTCGAAAAGAAGGATGAATCCAGAGGCTACCTGGCCCGATTACAGACTCTGCCTGAAGAAATAAAATGTAAACACTTTTTGAATAATAGATCTGATGATCAACTCTGCTCTGATACCATGTAGAAATTTTGAATAATATGACACTTATTCACAGAGATTATCCCGATTATACACTATTGCGGAATACATGCATAATACATAACCTCCTCTACGTTGATCATCAATTTAGCAGCATTAAAAACAACGAAACATCAATCGCATGCGCACATTAACACAGTATGTAACCTGGGGAAAGCATACAGCTGAAAACCCCACACTATATGTATATTATAATGATTGAGAACATGTAACAATACATAGTACAATACTCCTCACAAGTACTCAGTACTATCTCCACCTGTTACACACAAAACTAGCTCAGATCTGAATCCTCCACTGCTTTGCCTGCCTCCACTGCGCAATCCTGCATGAGAATAATGATGAATGGCTGAACCAAACTCATATTTCCTTGGCTGAACCATGCAATCATCATTGGAATTACTCAATCCATTGATTGTGCAAGATCTCATGCACAACTATAGTCACAACTGATAGCAATCTTGCCCTTTCACTCACCTCTAACACTTGTCTCCACTGAACTGTCCATGCACTGAGTTAACTGATGTATTATTTAGTTGCTTTATGAGTTAATAATTAGTGAATTAATTAATAATTAATTCACTTCACTCATCACTAGTGTATTCTGCAGTTAGACTAAATACAACTAGTTCAACCAAGTCAAACTGAACACAACTCCATCAACTCCTCAATCAACTCCACCAAATCTCAATCACTTGAGTTCTAACTGAAGTCCTGCATGCAATAGCTCAACTAACCCACAAGAAAAGCGTATTTCCTTCTGACAGCTGCATGTGCCACATCTGTAGCTCAAACTGAAGTGCTCCAAGAGGATAAGATAATGTTTATAGTCCAAATATTATTAAGAGCTAATAATATTTGACTGTTCTATTTTTAGCCTGGAAGTCTAAAAATAGAAACCGCCCATATGTCTAAAAATAGAAGTCCATCTATTTTTACCAACATGACCAATCATCCACAAATAGCATCTTGCAACTCATAGACCATTATCCATATGTCTAAAAATAGACATAGTCTAAAAATAGACTTTGCGCCAAAAATAGCCTGCGGGACCACTTAGTGAAGGCGACTTCTTTCCACTAAGCTCCATCATCTTGTTGCATTCTCAACAGAGAACACATCAATCCTACTACAATCGCCATGGAGAACAATCAATCTAGGCCTCATAGGAGAACACATCAATCCTGCTACAATCGCCATGGAGAACACATCAATCCAAGCCTCACAGGAGAACACATCAATCCTACTACAATCGCCATGGAGAACACATCAATCCAGGCCTCACAGGAGAACTAATCATCCTGCTACACAGGAGAGCAAATCATCATGTTCCACAAGAGAGCGAATCATCTTGTCCCACAAGAGAGCGAATCATCTAGTTCCAGTGCGCACCACCAGGGGAAGGTGAGTCACCCTGTGGTCGTATGTTGCTCCAGTAAGAACCGCAAGCCCTTAGAGCTCCCAGAGCTCAATGTATGCAACATCCAGGACCCTTGTACAAGGGTTTCTTAATGACTCCAAGTCGTTTGGGAAAATCACAAATTAGATCTTTCCTCAGGGCTTTGACAAGGTGTATCAACCTGTAAATCATCTTAATGCGATGGAGCCTCCTTGCTCATCGACTTACCATATCCTAGATGATGTCTATCTAATGGAGTGATCATGAAATACGGGATTCTCTGACAAACGAATCCCACTCTGGTTGTCACAAAGGATCACGGTGGTATCCAATGTAAATCCAAACAGCTCATTGAAGAGCTTTTGCAATCAAACTTCCTCACAGGAGGCCATGCTGGCAGCAATATACTTTGCTTCGGCGGTGCTCAAGGCCACTGACTTCTGCTTCCTACTCATCCATTATATCGAAGCAGAATCCAAAGAGAAGCAGCACTAAAATTGCTCCAGTGATCCTCCACACTACCTACCTAATCAGCATTCAAATAATCATGCAGTTTCATATTTCCAGCAGTGTATCTCAATCCATGAGAGCTTGTGTCCTGAAGACATCTCAGAAGATTCTTGGCACCAATCTAGTGAGGCTCAACCAAATATGAGCTCACAATGCTAACTGCAAAACATATGTTCGGACGGAGGTTCACCAAGAACATCAATGTGAATGAGTTTTTGAAACTCAGAGGCATTTCCCAAATCTGATCCGACATCACTACCATATAACTTCTGAAAGTTAAGATCCTCGAGGTAGTCATAGGCTTGCAGTCCACCATACCAAATCTTTTCAGAATCTTCACCACATATTTTCCTTGAGATAGGAAAATTTCCCTTGGCTTCTGCCACACTTCAAGTCCTTGGTTCTTCATTTCAAATTTAGAAGCCAACTCCCTCTTACATTTGTGAATGAGAGGGCGTGCACCTGTTAGAAAGAGTTCATCCACATACAACACCAGTATGAGAGGCTTGTCATCTTCAACCTTAAAGTAAAGGTCAGGATCGGCTTCACTCCTAGTGAATCCCAACTTCATCAAGTAGCTATCGATCCTCTCATACCATGCTCGGGGTGCTTGCTTCAACCCATAGAGAGCCTTCTTCAACCTACATACATGAGATTTTCAATCATAAATCTCAAATCCTTCGGGTTGCTCCACATAGACCTCTTCTTTCATCAAACCATGCAATAACGCGGTCTTGACATCCATCTGATGTAGGTTCCATCCTTTAGAAGCCACAAGGGCTATGATCGAGCAGATGGTCGTATATCTAGTAATAGGTGCAAATATCTCATCATAGTCTATACCTTCCTTTTGGGAGAAACCACGAGCAACAAAACGAGCCTTATATTTTTCCATACTTCCATCTGCTGCATGCTTTATCCTGTAAAGCCATTTTTATGTGACAACTGTCTTGTCCTAGGGTCTGGGAACTACTTCCCAGACATCATTTTTCATAATAGACTCATATTCTTCAGTCATAGCATCCTTCCATACTTGATGCTTGACGGCATTTGAGAATGATGAGGGCTCATTTTGTATGATTGTGCTCATACTGGTCAGGTATCCCTGATACCTGTTGGGTTTCTTACTTTCACGGAAGGTTCCTCGGGGTGCAGCATGTCCTTTAGAATCATCAAGTATCCCCCTAAGCCATGAAGGCCTCTTCCTAGAAGAGGAAGGCTCAGGAGGATAAATAGGATCCATGGGTTCCTCCACATCAGGCATTGTTACATCATCTACCCATAGAGACAGCTTCCACAATCATACGGTTCTTCCTTTCTGCCACACCATTCTGCTCAGGAGTATGTGGTGTAGTAGTCTCCCTCTTAATGCCAGCCTCAGATATGCCTGAGTGAACCAACTGTAATATATCGGAGGTCTTGCTTTGGCTTGAGGGGAATGGTCCCCTTTTGAGCTTTCCTTCGGCACATCTTGGACATACACCTTCTTTCTCTACTCGGAATTCAGGCATCCCTGTCACCATTTGTCTTACACTGAGTAGAGCTTTATAAAGAAGGGGGGGAAACCTTTGATGCCAAAGTTTGGACTAAAGAAATGTGTCATAAGACATGACACCTAGCGGACTTCCATCGACCTGATATAATGAATCAACACGAAACCCAAGAGTAAAGGCATCTTTAACATTATTTTTCCATATATGTACCTTGCCATTGCTGAAGGGTACCTTGTAGCCTTTGTCTTCCATTGCCGAGATGGACACCAGGTTCTTTCAGAGGTCAAGTGCATTTAATACATCCTGGAATTTCTAGCCTTCTTGAATGGTTGTCCTCTTCCTTGATTCCCAGCTCTCCTCTTACCTTTGCTATTGGATTTTCCATCCCTTCGATTACCATGAGAGGGATTTTGATCATCGTCACGGTGTGAGTCCTTTCTATCAGGGCACTCCCTAGCATAGTGACCTGCTTTATCGCAGATGTAACATCGTCCTTTTCTTCCACCCTTAGGTCCAGCATTTCCTTTTGATTTAGTCCCGGAATTATTTCTTTTCTTAGCATGAGAAGAAAAGGCAACAAGAGGACCTTTAGGCATGGGCATTTCTTGCTCTTCTATCCTTGTTTCTTCTTGAATGCATCTAGCCATTAATTCCTTGAAACCAAGAATTACATTATTGTTCGGAAGAGTAGTCCTAAACACGTACCACTCGGATGGTAATCCTCCAAGAGTCGTGAGTGCCATTTCCCTATCAGTGATAGTCTCCCCAATAGATAGGAGACCATTCTTGATCTCGGTGATTCTTAAGAAGTATGCTTGCATACTCTCATCTTTACCCTTCTTGATTTCCCTGAGCTTATTTCTGAGAAACAAAACTTTATTTGCATCATTAATTTTAAATAAACTCACCAGTCTATCGTAGATTTCCTTGGAGGCATTTAGGTCAGAGATGTAGGCCACCAAGTGCTTGTCGATAGAGTCCCGGATGATCTTCTTTGCTTTGACTTCTCCGTTTTTCCATTTGTTCCAGGCAACAGCAGATGCATTTGATGGAGGCTCAACAATATTGCCTCTTACATGGTCCAACACTCCTTGATCTTCTAGGGTTATATCGATAGACATCTTCCATCCGTGATAGTCAGCTTTCTCATGGAGCTTGTCTTCGGCAGGAAAGAGTGTTGAGGACCCCATAGTTCTTTTAGGATAGCCTTGCCAATCTTCTCTTCAGTGATTGCTCTTGCTCTTGCTTGGGCTTTGTCTTCACCTCAGCTTTGATACCATGTTAAGTTATGGTATGTTCTATGCTTATAACAATTTACTTCTTTTCCTTATTATATTCCATAGATTAGCAATCACATGTACATAAAGTAAAGTGTAGATAGAACATTAAACGATTGACAGAAAACAAGCCAAGACAAGAGACACAAGATGTGGTGGCTAGCCGAGGACAATCCCCACAATGTGTGGGGAAACCCTTTGATCAAATCTTCTTTTATCTTCAATAATTCAGCAGAGAGAAATAGTACAAAAATCTAATTTATATCAGTAGTAGCAAACCCTAGATCAGCAGCATCAGCATTAGCAGCTTCATCATCAAACTAGGGTAGATGATATCTCACAAACCGATCGTCGGATCGGCTTGATTCCACCACCAAAAGTTGCGACTTCTAGAGGAGGTTTAGATGAACCTACAATGCAGTTCAGATGAGGAGATATTCTAGTCCACGCAGGTCAAACTTCACTTCTGCAGTTGCAGCTTCAGTTTCAGCAGCTTCCTTCAAACTAGCGTAGTGGATATCTTGCAAATCGTCTGTCGGATTGACTTGATTCCACCACCAAAATTTGCAGCTTTCAGAGGAGGTTCAAATGAACCTACTGCACAGTTCATATGAGGAGATCTTCTAGTCCACGTAGTTCAATCTTTACTTCTACAGTTTCAGCAGCTTCAGGCTTCACATGTGTGAGGGAGAGACCCTTTTCTGCACAGTAGAGAAGAGACTCTTTTCTGCGCAGTAGAAAGAGAGAGATGTGATGAGATGAGTGAGTCCAGTTAGGAAAATTCCTCCTATATTTATACACAAGGTTGGTGTTTGAATAGATGTGACTGTTGGGCTTCTGAGCCTACATGAGTTGTAGGTCGGCTTGATAATAATTCCATAATCAAAATAAATTCATATCTCCATGAATACTTATCGGAATCGGATGATCTTTATATCAATACTACACCTCTAGACGAGAGGAATCTAATAAAAATATTATCAGCCATGAATAAGATGACCCACATGAAGTTTTTCCCTAGTTGCCAATTTTAACAAGTGATCCTCCCTTTCCTCTGTGTTGTGTTTTTTCATGATTTCCTATTTGTTTCCCAAGGAATGAATCCATTGGTTGTTGCATTCCTAGAGCCATTTCTTTCGTTGCTGCCTCATCTCTAATTTCTTTATTAGATTTCCTTCTCACTTTTTTTTGCTAATCCCAGGCTTGGGGAATTTCTTTGGCTTTGTTTCTAGTTAGAATGCAATCCACTGAGAGAGGAGGAGGAGAAGATATTGGGTTGGGGGTGAATATGAAAGGGTTTGAGGGTGGGAATCTGGGAGAGTGTGGGGATCTGGGAGAGTGTGGGGATATGGGAGAGGGTGGATCAGAGGAGTCTTCTGATGGCTCAAAAGGATTCGGAGTTGTGTGATCAGGAGGAGTAACCTCCACTGGAGGTTGGGATGTTGTTTCATTTGCTTCATGGGACTGATAAATACTTGGCGCAGTCTGCTTATTAGTAGGCTTTTTCCTTTTCACTTGTTCCCATGTAGGTTATTTCTCTTCTACATTTTCATTCTCTATATTTTTAGGACACCTATTTGCAAAATGACCATACTCGTGACATACCTTGCATTTAAATGGTATTTGCTCGTAGTCCAGCTACTGAATGTGTGTCCACTGGTCGAACTTGATCTTTATTGCTTCTGGGAGGCCTTTTCCGAGATCTACTTCCACACATATTCTTGCGCACGCGTGCATATTGTCTTTTGGATCACATCTATCAATATATTTTCCCATTGCATTTCTTATAGCCTTTACAGATTTGTCTCCCCAGCAGTGAAGAGGAAGATGCAGGAGCCTGACCCACACAAGCACTACGCTTGGGACATCCATCTCCGGATCAAAATCTGGCGTCCACCTATTCAGGTATAAACCTTTGGAGTCCATGAAGTGAGGTCCATTTCTAAATATCATATCTCTGTCCTCCTTTGTTTCAAAGAGAAAGGTGTAGTAACCCCTTCCACATAATCGTATTGCTATCTTCCCCTGTGTGGTTGCTTTCCAGTTTCTTTCCACCCATTTTTGCACTGATTTGGGTGAGGGCCATAGCCCGGTGAACTGCCCAACAAGTTCGTGTTCTACCAAAGAGATTGTTGCTCTTCTTGGAAGTGTTGGAGGGAGGGAAATATCTGGGATACTTTCAATTTTCTTGACAAACTTATTGACGGATGGCCTGTTCCTTGGAGCTCCGTTCTCTGTGATTAAAGATGCGAAATCTTTTTAATTTTCTTCATTCCCTATCTGCGTGGAAGAGTGATGATCTCCCTCCTCAGAGGGCTACATGGTCTAGTTGGCCTCAGTAGTAGGAGGCTGCCGATCTGCAAGGGCAGTGACGACTAGGTCAGCTCAGGCTCGGGTGGGCCTGTTGCGCGCGCGATTCGTAGTTCATAAAATTGTTAAGTATGTTTGCATGAGATAATTTCACCAATTAAAGCCATAGGAAAAATGTGAAATTTCTTGTGGAGAATATTTTCATAAACAAACAGATAAGAACAACAATATCATAAACACGAGACAAAAAAATTGATAAAATAGTTTGTCTTATCTCAAAACACCTACATCTCCGAGCCCTTAGACTTCAGTGGGAGGCCTTTTTCAATTAATTCTTCAACATTGTCAAAGTACATCAAAATTACATAAAATAAATCTCTAACTAGTATTGTTGTGTTTTTCTCGACCTCAGAAATCCAACACAACTGACGACACTGAAAAAGGTTGAGCATTGCCTCTAGAACTTATCCACAAAATTTTGTTAATTCATTGTCTCTTTTTGCATAAACACATTGTCTCCACATTACAAATTAAATTTTTGACTCTTGTGGCATGTTGGAAACCTTTTCGATAATGTGGGGGAGGTCGGGGGTCAAACCTACCTCCCCATACTCTTCTAGTTCATTTAATATGAAAAAATATTGTGTTTTGATTAGGTAACAACCATATCCCACCAAATGAACACGAATCGCCCATATTACATATTATATGCCACTATATTAATCCACCATACTTTAAATAATTTTTTTACATCATAATATATGGGGAAAAACTATATCCTTATCCTTTACATTTATTAACCTTCCCACATTATTTAACCACTCCAAAAAATATATTACAATATATATGCCATAAATCATGATAGGTTTAGTTGTTGATAATGGAGGGCGCTAGTTATGGTGGAGCCGCCAGATATGATGGGCTCCACCCCACCTTTTTTTTGTTTTATCAAACCTTATCACAATAATAAGAAGTCAATGCCATTGTATACCAAGAATGAATGCGATGGTGTAATGGTAAGTCAGAGGATTTGTTCGCTGGTGGTGTAGGGTCTGAATCTCAATGGAGTCTCATTCATTATTTTTATCCAGTTGCTCAAGGCCACTGAGACGTTTTGGACCTCTAAAAGGCTATTTACCCTATTTTAAGGTGAAGACAATGTTCCTCCACCTATCATGCATCTTTGGTCCAACCTATTCTGAACCTGTACATCAAAATCATCTAGACAATAATCAGTACAATACAAAAACTAGAAAGCACATTGTTCCATTTTCCATTCACATCTACATCCATGTTTGCTGCTATCAACCACACAGTGCTGAAAAAAAAAACAAGTTGAATAAAAACGTTGAATATATTGACATAAACGAAACTATATCCTTCTTATCCTTCATAGTTGGCGACGAGCCTCATAATTGGGTAACTATATGGACCTTAATACACCTCCAAGCTTACTAAAATCAACTCTTCTCATAATTATTTACATGTTTTAATTATATTTTGCTTAATGAGATGAGTAAAAGTAAGATGTTATGTCTAGTGGTCTAATGTGCATTGATTACAGGTTTTTGGGAGAAAATCATGGCAATTTTGGCTAATTAAGGTACAGGAACTCGAATGAGACAAGAAGGAGAGATTATAGGAGATAGATCTTCCTCATTAAATCCTCACTCATTTGAATATCCCTCAATCAAATCACACTAGCTCAGAGTTGCAAGCAGCCGAGTCATGGAGATCATGGACAGTTGAGTGAGTGACAGTTAAGAAACTTTTCATCTTGAGTTTGGGAGCCAAGCCTCCCTATATTTAAGGAAGTTGTTGGAGACTTCAGTTGTGTAAATAAGGAGGCCTAGAGCCTCATTAGGATTCATATCTGCTATGTAAGAGCACTAAGCATTTTCGAGTTAAAGGATTGTGGCAAAACATTGTTATGTAATTTTTGATATGATAATGAGAATAAGCATTTCCTTGATCTAGCACTGAGTTGACTTAGAGGGTTGAAGCTCTTGGGTTAGGGCCCAACCCTAGCAACAGAGTTTCCTCTTATTGTAATTGTATGCTTAGGTTATTTCATATATTAATTGTTGAATTGATTTTGGCATTGTTTTATTGCAAGTAGTGGTGAATTTGATTAATTTACTTCCATTTTTACATAGCTTTAGCAGTAGCTTTATAGAGATAAAGGAATATTGAAAAGACTGATAGCAAGTGGATTTGGCCTCACTTCTCCCTTTAGGGACCATGGTTTAAGGAAAAACTCCTATTCAGCCCCAAAAAGACAGAATTCCGATTTCTTATGGAATTTAGGGTTTTCTGCTAATTAGACCAACATCTTTTCAGTTTTCAAGAATAGGTTTCAGTTGTTATTTCTGATATCTCCAACTTTGTATTAGATCTCATGGTATTTCACAATATTCTGCAAGTATTTCCATGCATGAACTAGGCAACTAAATAATGGAATTTTATTTTGTTATGTTGATTGGAAGTCTTTCTTGTTTGACATGATCCATGGGTAAATGCCAGTGATGTATGTATTGCAGGAGTTTCAATAGTGCAGGAAGATATCATGTCACCATCCCCAACCTAACCTCACTCATCCATGATCACTAATAGCCACTAATTCCATCAACCAATTTATCATTCCATAAGAACAACTTTCCAGGTTTGTTGAGCAAATCCATCCATCTCACAAACATTGGTTTGAGCTTTGAGGAAGTCCTAACCACTCCCTTGCCTTATTTCTTCTATCATTCACCTTCCCTAAGCCTTATACCACCTTCCAAACCCCTCCTTCTACTTTCAGTCGGATCCTGTAGGAATACAGGGGATCCTGTAGGAGCATTAGGACATCCTGTAGGTGCATTAGGACATCCTATAGGATGACCTGTAGTGGCCTGTTTTGAGGCTGATTTGAGGAAAATCCATCTAGAAAGTTAGGAGAAGACCCATGTTTGCCTCCTAAGCCATCTGACCCTTCACAAACATCTCTAACCCACCTGCCATACCACCAAGAATATTTAGCATTCATATTTTCACAAAAAAAGGACAAAAAGGAAAAAAGAGTTATTGTGTTCATTCATATGCACAGCAGTAAAGTGTTTGATTATCTCAGATTGCATGCCTAGGATAGTTAGGATTACACACATGTTAGCTTAGAATTCTTCTAAAGCAAGATCTCTTAACAAATAGTTAGATGAGTGGTGTGTTTAAAGAATTTATTTCAGTCTTTCATTAATGCAATAGACAATATTTCAATTCTCTCAATTAGGGTAAAATTCCCCTTTCTTCATTGGTAATCAAACTTCTTCTAAATCAATAGAAGGTTGGTTTGAGAAACCATAGTGGTCTATCGCTAGCTCAGCAGTGACAAAGAGTGGACCCATTGTATCTTCTTGTGTATACAGCACTGTCACCTCCAAGTTTATACGAACCCCGGGTTGCTAAAGTAAAGTTGGTAGCCCCAGGATTTGTAGCATTCTTGTTGCAATACTGGTGTTCATCACTTTTTGGCACCGTTTCTGGGGAGGTGTCTGAGTAGATGTGATTTCTTATTTCTTTCTCCCATTTCTTATCTCTTATGTTCTGATATTAGCTTCATTTTTTTTTCAAAAGTAATTGTAAGTTGGTTTTCTTTCCTTTCCATTTTGCAAGTAAGATTTCATTCAGTGGTTAGTTCCATTCATTTTTTTATTTCAATTCTGCAATTGGTCTTAAAGCTTGAAAAATAAAACAAAATAAAAACACTTCGATCATGCCTCGTTGTAGGTTTTAACTCCATACAGAAATTACCTGCATACGAATTCTAAAACACAGAAAATAAATAATGCGAGAGCAGAACACATAAAACACATATACATAGAGATTTTCCCCTAGATCCCAAAACCGGGACTACCAGCTTGATTTTTCATTATGTTCCTTTCAATGTTATAATACATATTTATACATGCCGAAGCATCCAATACCATGGACTGAAAACCATCACGTCCAATACCATGGACCGAAAACCATCGCGTCCAAAAAACATGTGCGAAAATCATGCACAAAACCATAGGTGGGTCCGCCCAACCTAACATAGGGTCCAAAACCAAAATTTTCCGGGGCACTGCCCCGGACCCCATAAAGTGGGGTTATGGGTATACCTCAAACCCCCTATGACCCCCCCTCACTACACAATCAGCGCAACGAAAAGGGGGCTCCGCCCCCTCTCTAACCCCCCGGTTAACTACGTGGGCTAGTCGTGGAAAGAATATAACACAACCCAACATTTTCCCACTTGTTGTTTTCTTTCCATAAGCGGCCACAAGAGAGCTTAGTCATTTTTCCAGCCCTGAAATGCCCATTGTCTCTCTACACCAAGATAACTTGTCAGAGCTCACAAATTTTGTCAATGCATCTGCAGTATTCTTCAAAGTGTCCACCTTTACCAGCAACACATTTTTGTCTTCTATCATATCCCTCACAAAGTGATACTGAACATCAATGTGCTTTGTCTTTGAATGATATGCGGGGTTCTTTGCCAAGAAAATTGCACTTTAGTTGTCATAGTTTATCCTTATAGCTTCCTGTACTAACCCCATACTTGAACACAATCTTTGCAACCAAACTGCTTCCTTGCTTGCATGAGTGGCTGCCATGTATTCTGCCTCTGTAGTTGATAGTGCTACTACAGATTGTTTCTTACTCATCCAACTGACTGCACCTCCAAATAGGTTAAACACATACCCACTTGTAGATATTCTCTGATCTAGATCTCCAGCCCAGTCTGCATCAACAAAGCCACGAATATCCAACCCTCTATCCAATCCTAGTCTTCCTTGGTAGCACAAACCATAACCACTAGTGCCACGCAAATACTTGAAAACCCGCTTCACTGCTGTCCAATGCTCCTTCCCTGGTTTTGACATAAACCTGCTCAATACTCCCACTGCATGTGCAATGTCTGGTCTAGTATAGACCATTGCATACATCAGGCTATCGACTGCACTTGCATATGGAACATGGGACATGTCCTCTTCCTCTTCTTGTGTCTTGGGACACTGTTCAGCAGATAACCTCACACCTACAGGAATAGGAGCCTTCACCGGTTTACTATCCTGCATATTAAACCTCTGCAGTATTGTCTCAACATACTTCCTCTGGTTTAACCAGAGCTTCCTCTTTTCCCTATCTCTTTTAATTTCCATGCCCAAAATATAGTTTGCAGCACCAAGATCTTTCATGTCGAATTTGGAGGACAATTCGGTCTTCAAATCGTGGATAAGTTCTTTGTCATTTCCAACCAACAACATATCATCCACATACAAGACTAGATAAATAACACGGTCACCAATTAATTTAAAATATACACAGTGATCTACTTTGCTTTTGGCGAAGCCAAGTCCCCGTATAAATATATCAAATTTCTGAAACCACGTCCTTGGTGACTGTTTTAACCCATACAGAGACTTCTTTAACTTTCATACCAGTTCTTTCTTACCCTTCACCGCAAAGGCTTCAGGTTGCTTCATGTAGATTTCCTCTTCCAGATCCCCGTGAAGAAATGTTGTCTTCACATCCATCTATTCTACCTCAAAATCAAAAGCAACAACAACAGATAAAAGTAATATAGTAGAAGTTACCTTGGCAACAGGAGAAAAAATATCACCAAAATCAATTCCCGGCACCTGGGAATAACCTTTTGCTACCAACCGAGCTTTGTATTTCTCCACTTTTCCTTCTACATTTGTCTTCTTTTTGAACACCCATTTGCTACCAATGGGTTTCCTTCCAACTGACAACTCCACCAAGTCCCAAGCCTCATTTTTGTGCAAAGATGCCATTTCATCAACCATGGACTCTTTCTAGAGTTTTCCATCCTCTGAATCCACTGCTTCCTTCACAGTTCTAGGATCATCATCAGTAGCAGACAAAGAAAAATTTGAACAGAAAGCAAATGGACTATACCTTTCTAGCTGCCTTCTTTCTCGAACTAATCTTCTCACAATCGGATTTTGTGGCTCTTCATCTTCTGATTCCTCCTCTACTGTAGAGTATGATTCTTCCTCCTTAAGCTCAAACTCCATCTTCTTAGGTTCCTTTGGTTGGACTTCATGTTTAATAACATCTTTTACCTCTCTGAACACCACATCTCGGCTGTACACAACCTTCCGTGTGACTGGGTTCCAAAGCTTATAACCCTTTAAACCATCCTTATACCCAATAAAGATGCACTTTTCAGATTTACTATCCAACTTGGTTCGTTTCTCCTTTGGAACATGTACATATGCATCACATCCAAATACCCTCAGATGTGAAAGAGAGGGTTTCTTACCAGTCCATACCTCTTGTGGAGTCTTATCCTCCAACGCTGATGAAGGTGACATGTTGACCAGATAACATGCAGTATCCACCGCCTCTGCCCAGAATTCCTGTCCTAACCTGGCACCACTGAGCATGCTTCTTGCCCTTTCCATCAACGTCTTATTCATTCTTTCTGCAACTCCATTTTGCTGAGGTGTATATGGAGTAGTCTTCTGCCGTGATATACCACACTTCTTACAAAATTCTTCAAATTCCTTGCTGTAAAACTCTCCACCATTATCTGTCCTCAACACCTTTATCTTCTTCTCTGTCTAATTTTCCATGAGAGCATTAAATTCTTTAAACCTGTCAAAGACTTCAGATTTCTTCTTAAGGAAACATATCCATGTATTCCTTGAGAAGTCATCTATAAATGATACATAGTACACATACTTACCTAGTGATGGAACCTTCATAGGTCCAAACACATCATTGTGCACAAGCTCTAATATCTGTTTCGCCCTCTTACTACCATAGGGGAAACTCACCCGATTCTGCTTCCCATATACACAATTTCCACAGAAATCAAAATCCAGAGAGCTATTACTCATACCTTCTGTTGTGGGGAAAAATGCCTATGCAGGACGATCCTATCCACCTAAGGTTTGACAGTGCCTTAGCAACAAACAGAAACAGCTATTCTAGTATTCTTCCTTTATGAATTAAGAATGAAGAGAGATGGATGGACTAACCGGTGTCTTCCATTTGTCCCTCGATCTGATTTCTCTTCTCTTTGAGAGTTCCCAGCTACTTGCCTTCTCGCTCGCCCAGTTTCAACAGGTTTCTGCAAGATCACAAGAAGAGAACACTACACAAAGACATAGATACATATTCATAACTAGTTCAGGATTAGAAATAAACTAAACATACTAATGCAATCATACATCAAAGATACATCAGTATATAGGAGAAACCAAGATAGCTTTATTGATGAATAACAAGGTTCAGGAAGAGATACAACCCAGAGGACTCCAATCCAGCATCTCCTTCCCAGCAAATGAAATTCCTATCTTCACCTTCCTTCAAAGCATTAAGCACCCAATGATTCCAGTCTCAAACCAATAGCAATTCTTTGCAATAACAAAATTCCAGCCTCTAGATCTCATGGAGGAGAGATCCATATATAGATGTTTGGAGAGAGGATGAGTCAGCTTGAGATCTGACTAGTGTCCTCTCCCTCTGTCAGTTCTTGCTTCCACTTGGAGACTAAGAGCCTCTTACTCATCACTAGTCGAATTCCTTGAGGCAAGTGTCATTGGAGAAGATTCTGGAAGCTTCCAGGGTCTTTCCACCTCGTTGAATGAACTTGCCATTTGTCACTTCCCGCTCAGCGCACCCTGGTAGTGCTTCTACCTACGTTGCAGTGCACCTAGCCAGTTTACTCTCTGCATTTCAGCGCAGACAGCTAGTGGAGCCTTTGAATTGATCCTGAATTGACTTGTTTTTGAGTAGTTTCTGGTGGAGAACTTCTGTGAATTGTTGTGGTTTGTTAGCCTTGTTCCTCTAGGGGTAGGAACAACATGTTTAGGGACTTTGGATCCCTTGGATTATGGACATTTCATGCTCAATGCTGTAAGGCACAAAAATGTCTATAACAGTTGCCCCCTAAAGTATGAGGCCGTTTATCGAGTGAAATGCTTTATCAGGAGGATCCGAAGTTCATTCATTGCTGGGAGGAGACCTGTAATACAATACAATACAATACATTATTTTTCATACTGCTTTCATGATCTAGCTGAGGCGGGCATTCCCATGCTCAGCTTTATAAATTCATTTTTCTGTACATAGAACAGACAATCGTCTGATGGTAGACTGATAATTTTGATGAAATTATCATCCTTTGTGTAGGATGATTATCTGCTGCAATGATGTACATGTCAATGTCTTTATCTTTCCTGAATATATATCGCAGCCCGGATGGATGAAACTAGATCCGGGGTCTTCAAACTCGTCCGATCTTCACTCTAAGTACAAGTCGATCCATGTGAGAAATGTTCTGAAGTCGAACATGGAAAGACATCGCTTGATTACCGGTCAATGAGGTAAACCGTTAACAAGCGCGAGAGGAATCACCGATAATGATAATGACCCTCAAGGTACTGCAGTACAATTCACGTGGTGTGAATAAAGGACTTGGCGTCGAACACCACGCAAAATCTTTCGGTCGAAGGTCATTGATGTATACCTGTCGCTGGAAGTGAGAAACTTGCCATTGAGGCATGCAAGCTTCAAAGTACTGAAGGGGTTGTTCCTAGATCGACTTCTTGGATAATGAGCTGATGTCGACAAGAAGCGATCCGTCAAAGGAGGGCCTTAATGAATCCCACATCAGTGACACGGAACGGAGCAAATGATTTTGATGGAGGTGAAAACGATCTGATGACATATGATTCAGGGTGGCGGTCATGAAAGGATGAAGGATAATGTATGGCAGTGGATGGGACACGGTTGACTTCTCTGAACGACTTCTCTT
This sequence comes from Pinus tabuliformis, assembly GCA_031772625.1. Lineage (NCBI taxonomy): Eukaryota > Viridiplantae > Streptophyta > Pinopsida > Pinales > Pinaceae > Pinus > Pinus tabuliformis. Next base: position 473,040,706 of record CM062817.1, read on the forward strand.
GAACATATGGCGACACTTATGCGATGGATCGGTAGCATTACCCCAAATATGGATGGTATGGCGAGACCATGGTGATGTGACCGGTGAATGAGACAACCCAACCCGACTGTGGTGCGGAGGAAAAGTGTCATGTTCAAGAGTGACTTGCTACCATCAAAGTTTTCTTGAGTTTCTCCCAATTTTTCCCCAGTCATTGCTGACCAGTACCTCTTTATTTTTGTCAAGCTTGAGGAGGATAACATATGCTTGTTCTATAACTTGCCCTTCGGGCAAGCCCATCGCTATGTTTTAACGAGCCTAGCGATAGTGAAACTCGTTCTCGTCTAAAGACAAGTTTGTCGCTATTTAATGCATTTAACGAGTCTAACGACAAGGATAACTCGGTCCTTTTCATTTTTAGAGAGTCTGAAAAGGTACGTAAAGTCAACTCCGAAAGTCCTTTTTCGTCATCTAATCCCTTAAGTCCGAAAAAGTATAAAACAATACAGAAGGGATGAGTTTTCGATAGTTTTAACGAGCCGAACAAAACAAGCGCTCGATCTTTTTGTGCAATAATCCCTCAGGTCCAAAAAGATTAAAATCTAGAGGAGGGATAGCACTTTCGGTCGCTTTAACGAGCTGGAAGGCCAAAACTCGGCAATCTTTTCATATTTTACGAGTCAGATGAAAAGAGCTTAAAGAAGACTCGTCTTTTGAGGAACGAGTGATAAAACGGGTTAGCAGCTGATTCCAGGTACGGGTTGGAATTTTCCAATCACGGCAGTGTCACAAGGATGGCTAGTGAAATCACTCTTCGCAGCTGTTCCTCAAAATGGGTAAACAATCATATGGAGGTGAACGATCGGCCAATGGAAAAGTGGAGGTGACAGTGCAAACACGACCAAGGCTTTAATGGCTGATGATATTACATTCACGGTGGTTATTTACTGGAATAGTTCATTTTTTAACGAGCTTAAACGCGGAAAAACACTGCTCAATCTTATGTTTATTTTTTAACGAGCATGAACTATGCGCTAAAACTGCTCGGATCTTTGCGTTTATTTTTTAACGAGCATGAACTGTGTGCTAAAACTTCTCGAATCTTTGCGTTTATTTTTTAACGAGCATGAACTGTGTGCTAAAACTGCTCGATTAACCCAGTCATATGATAAGAATGTCTCATGTAAGATGCCATTTTTTATGGAGCTTGCGCCTTACCAAAGCTATGCCCCGCATCCTTTCGTTATGCAAGTTCGGAAACGACCAATCCTACGAGTTTAAAGGGTTAGACCTACAGGTTTAAAGGGAGGACCTAAAAATTTAAAAAATAAATAGCCGCCCTTTGCTTGCACTCCAAAAGGTTTGCATGCCCCCAGGCATAAAGTACGATTTCAAGGTTACCCCTTCTTAGTCCAATAAAACATTTGTTTTACCGGGAGAGGCCTACCTCTTTCAGGTTACCCAAAGATTGTCTCGTTAATCTTTCAAAAAAACACTTCTTCGGCGATATCTACCGAAATAGACAAAGGTGAGAGACTCCGTCTGTCAACTCACATAACTTTAACAAAAGAATCTTATTCTAGAATAACCCTCTTCCAGCATGGGCGGGGTACAGACTAGTCATATTCTCTCGCGGAAACCTACCCTATACCCAAAGTTTTCCTGCCGAAGCAGACCAGGACGCATGCCCCCTGGGTTCCAGTCATATCCTTCCGAATCACTCGCGCTCATCGGGAGGACGGACCGTGGGTTGAGACATTTCTTGCATGAAGAGACCATTTAGGGATGGTATATGACTATTTGCGATGCGTGATCCGGGAAATGAAAGCTGGTCCACGAGCTTGACCATTCTTCCTTCGTGCGGAAAACACATTACTCTAAAGAGTGAGGAGACGATGGCTCCCATGCAATATATATAGTCTTGTCCAAGGAGTAGGTTATAATCCAAGGGTCCTTGAACGACCATCACGTTCATTTGAACGGTCTTCCCTTTCAATGTGATAGGCACATTGGGGAGGATCCCTAAAGGTCGACTGGTTCCTTTATCAAAGCCTGTCAGATTTCTCATTTCAGGCAAAAGCGCTGGCGAACCAAGCGCTTTCCAAGCAATAGAGGAAAGGATACTCACAGATGCCCCCTCATCAATGATGGTGCCAGCCATTACCATTCTGTATATTTGAACGATAATCCTGAATGGTATGCTTGCTGGCAAACGGGGTCTGCCTAGTTGGTTCCAGTCGAACGAGACAACTAGGTTGCTTGGTGGTGGGACCGAATAGACGGCCGGGTATGACTCTGACGAAGTTCCTTCCTGCGATAAAGGAATGGGCGAATTGCCCCCTTGTTCGTCGGAGTCTGTGTTGATGAAGAGAATTTGGACGGTGTCGTCTTTATTCTCCTCTGTGATGGTATCATTCGAAGATAGAGCCTCTGAAGGCAAAACTGGGTCAACTGCCACCTCAACCTTTTGACTTTCGTCAGGTATGGATTCAGACGGTTCATCCTCAATGATAGGTGCTTCGGCTGACCACCTGAGCGGGCCAACCGGGTTCTCAACTGGTGAAGGACTTGGCAGGAGTTTTTGATATCCAGGAGGAAGTTGCACTAGTAAAACCGGGCGATCTTCCAAAACTCTTTTAGCCTCATCTAAGAAGGGACAATGGTGGATGGCATGGTCGCCTTCACACAGTTTGCAGGGAAATCTAGCTTTCCCCCTCTGTCCTGTGGCTTCACTTTCACTAGTTGACGGTGTGCTGTCAACATGGCTATCAGAGGTTGACGCCACCGAATTGTGCAAACGGGGAGACCAGTCCCTTAGTATCCGAGGGATGCAGGGACAATCTCTGTGGAAGTGGTCTCCCTTGCATATGACACATGGCGATTTAGGCCTAGTCAGTGTTGTGTGTGGATTTTTGTCAGACGACACTTGTTTGCCCCCAGTCGCTTTTGGCTCCTTCTTCTTCTTCTCTTTCTTCTTCTTTTCCTTCTTCTCCTTAGGAACTTGGTTTTTTGTTTTACCAGTTCCGTCAAGCGAAGAGGAAGGAGGAGAAGAAGAATTAGATGAAGTAGAAGGCTGGTGGGTAACTCTGGTCTGGTCTAACTGTTGATTCGACTGTTCAGGAATAGTGGTGTTCTGAACGACATTGGTTGAGAAGAGCCAGACCGGCAAGCCAATTGTCAGTCCTGGAAGCGACAATGTGGCCATATGGGGCGCACCAACATCTCCCCAAGAGGAGAAGGGACTAGGATTTCCACCAAGGGGAATTCCTTGGTTGGTGTGCTCCATTTTCTCAACCTAAAGATCAACGCAGGAAGAAGGGGTGATTGTTCCATTTAAAATAAATTTTAACGACGCTATAGACACAACTTGCTTTTTCAATTTTAAAGAGTCGAGAAAAAGCTAAAGATGACTCTAGTCTCCTTCGATGTTTTAACGAGCCCGAAGTGACAAATGCTCGGATGGAATTTTTCCGTTATAGAGTCTGAAAAAGGCCAAAAGGAACTGCTCTGGAGTTCTAGGTAGAGGGTGTGCCAAACTTTTCGCAAAACCGCAGAATACTTTTTAAGGTACGGGCGGTCAATCTTCCTGAATGCTGTGTTCAGTGCATTGCGATCAGTAGGGCGGCCGACACGGCTTCCTAAGGATAAAGGTTTTATGCCTATAGGGGTCTCCCAATATATACTCGACGGTACGTGGGAGCACAATCCGTACTGGCGCTATCGTCCCTCAGGAGGAATCACCCACCATCAGCGAGATCGACAGTCACCAGGCTTTACGACGCCAGAACACGTCTCTAGCCTAGACCTCTATGTTGTGCATTGAGTTACAAAGCGTTGTTAAGTTCATTCAATTTATTTTAGGTTGATCTTTTTAGAAGTTTGCCTTTTGAGGTTCACCACGAGATGTATGATACAATTCCTAAATGCAGTCTAAAGATGATAAGAAAGCTTTTTATATCTTTTCAACCATGAAAATCTTAGCTACAAAGGGAAAAGAAAGACACCATCTTTTCTCAAAGAGCAATCAGCACACTCTAATGCACTTTTCCTAAATCAAACATGCAAACTATCAAGATGCAAATGCACAATGCAGGTGTTTGTTTTCCGCTTTCTTAATATTGATGCCTAAAAAGAAAGCTTTTTGTACAACTTTGAATTTGCTTTTAAATGAAAAATACAAACAAGTTTACTTTTTCGAAATCAGAAAGGGTAGAAGAGAATACAACACTTTACGACTTTCGAAATGAACACTTGTTTCGACACTTGAAAGAGACAAACTCAAACCAAAAGCAAAATTAAATGTATAATCAACTGTAAACAGCCAATGAACTCTCTCCTAAGATCACAATCAACAGATCTGAATCAAGGGCTACAGGATGACTATTTCACTCTTGCAAAGGAAAACTGTAAATGACGTCACAAACACATAAAAACACTCACAGTATTTTTGTACAAAAGGAGGCGGAATTTAAGCAGAGAAAAGGAGTTATCAGACAGGTACTTATGTTGGTTACAGGCTGCAAAAAATAGAGATCAAAACAAGGCAAAACAGAGCAGAGAACCCCAGCTGCACAAGGCCTAACTGGATCAACGCACCCCTAACACAGAGGTTTTGACATTCAGCACAGGTAGCCTTCACGGGACCTGCGTTGAAATGCAGAACCTCTTCACAGGGTCTGCGCTGAAGGAGAAACGAAAGTTTCTCACTGGGTTCTGGGTCACAGTTTGCTGATTAATCTACAGTTTCAGGCCAAATCAAAGCAACAAGCAAGGTACAATCAAAGGGATGCTTTGAGGGAGGGCTAAGATCTATCACAAAGGATCATCAAATCATTTGTGAGTCCATTGTTCAGATCATAGACAAATCCAGTGATTGGATCAAAGCAACAACTGTCTACTTTGCATCTGAGAATAGCAGATGCAGTTCGATTGTTGCTGTTGAGTCTATGAAACAAAAAATGATAGAAACACAAATAAAATGACTAAACAGATCTCCCCAGCAGAGTCGCCAATTTGTTGTGGGGAAAAATGCCTATGCAGGACGATCCTATCCACCTAAGGTGTGACAGTGCCTTAGCAACAAACAGAAACAGCTATTCTAGTATTCTTCCTTTATGAATTAAGAATGAAGAGAGATGGATGGACTAACCGGTGTCTTCCGTTTGTCCCTCGATCCGATTTCTCTTCTCTTTGAGAGTTCCCAGCTACTTGCCTTCTCGCTCGCCCAGTTTCAACAAGTTTCTGCAAGATCACAAGAAGAGAACACTACACAAAGACATAGATTCATATTCATAACTAGTTCAGGATTAGAAATAAACTAAACATACTAATGCAATCATACATCAAAGATACATCAGTATATAGGAGAAACCAAGATAGCTTTATTGATGAATAACAAGGTTCAGGAAGAGATACAACCCAGAGGGCTCCAATCCAGCATCTCCTTCCCAGCAAATGAAATTCCTATCTTCACCTTCCTTCAAAGCATTAAGCACCCAATGATTCCAGTCTCAAACCAACAGCAATTCTTTGCAATAACAAAATTCCAGCCTCTAGATCTCATGGAGGAGAGATCCATATATAGATGTTTGGAGAGAGGATGAGTCATCTTGAGATCTGACTAGTGTCCTCTCCCTCTGTCAGTTCTTGCTTCCACTTGGAGACTAAGAGCCTCTTACTCATCACTAGTCGAATTCCTTGAGGCAAGTGTCATTGGAGAAGATTCTGGAAGCTTCCAGGGTCTTTCCACCTCGTTGAATGAACTTGCCATTTGTCACTTCCCGCTCAGCGCACCCTGGTAGTGCTTCTACCTGCATTGCAGTGCACCTAGCCAGTGTACTCTCTGCATTTCAGCGCAGACAGCTAGTGGAGCCTTTGAATTGATCCTGAATTGACTTGTTTTTGAGCAGTTTCTGGTGGAGAACTTCTGTGAATTGCTGTGGTTTGTTAGCCTTGTTCCTCTAGGGGTAGGAACAACATGTTTAGGGACTTTGGATCCCTTGGATTATGGACATTTCATGCTCAATGCTGTAAGGCACAAAAATGTCTATAACACCTTCTACCATACCTTTACCATGAAGTATTCGAAGGCCCTTCTCTCCAATATGTCCAAGCCTTTGATGCCACAACATGGTCTTCTCTCCAGAGGCCACTAGATTTTCTGCTCCACTTTCAGGAACCACAAAACTATTGCACCCATCAATAACAGTGCTACCTTGCAGCTTGTACAGAGTTCCAATTTGAACTCCCCTCATCAATACCAGTGCTCCCCAAACCATTTTGCAGGTATTCTTCTCGAACACTGTTTTTACACGTGCATCATCCAACTTATTAACAAAAATCATATTTCTGGCTAATGCGGGAATATGTAGAACACCCGGAAGTGTTCTAACCCTTCCACCTTGCAACTTCAACTTTACTTTTCCGTGACCAATGATTCTAGCCTTCCTGTCATCCCCCAAGAATACATCACCGCCATCATATTTCTCATACTCGCAGAACCACTCCCTATGGGGAGTGAAGTGAAAGGATGCACCTGAGTCAATCAACCATGCCTCACAATCTACATGTCTACTTGAAGAAGCCAAGTACACATCCCCACCTTCATTTGAGGTGGTTTTCGCCTCATCAGATCCATTTCCTTTGTCAGGAACTTCAGATTTACAGTCCCTTTTAAAGTGGCCTTCCTTTCCACATTTCCAGCACACCACCTTTATAGGTTTTCCTGGAGATTTAGATCTCCCTCTACATTTAGATCTCCCACTCGATGAATTATTTTTGTTTCTGTTCTGGGACCGTCCTCGTACAGACAAGGCATCACCATTTTGGCTCTCCATATTTTTCTGTCTCATCTCCTCCGTCAGCAAAGATGAGACTATTTCATCAAACTGCAAGGCAGTTGCATTGCTACCTATTGCAATAACCAGACTATCCCACGAATCTGGTAGAGAACACAACAAACTGATGCACTTATCTTCATCTGAAATTTTAATATCAACAGATGCTAACTGACTTACCACAGTATTAAATGCATTCAGATGCTCTGTCACTGAGTCTCCATCTTTCATCCTTAGGTTATACAGCTTTTTTCGCAGGAACAGTTTATTCACCAGAGACTTAGATTGGTACAAAGTCCCTAACTTTTCCCACAAGGCCTTCGCCGTAGCTTCCCCTGATACATTCAGCAATACTGAATCTGAGACACATAATTGTATTGTGTTCTTTGCCTTCCAATCCAACTTCTTCCATTCTTCATCGGACACTCTCGTTGGTTTAGCACCCGGATCTACCGCGATCCACTGATCTTTATCCACCAACAGATCCTCCATCTTGAGTTTCCACAACTCAAAACTCTGACCATTAAATTTCTCGATATTTATCTTTCCACTGCTCTCCATCTTCTTTCACCACCAGAATCGATCTCGCAGATCTCCCACTGAATAGGGTCTGCCATAGGCCCAAGAGAAACCCCTCAGCAACAAAGGTGTCCCCTTGAAGCCAAACTTGGCTCTGATACCAAATGTAGCTTTTAACCCTGTATAGAAATTACCTGCATACGAATTCTAAAACACAGAAAATAAATAATGCGAGAGCAGAACACATAAAACACATATACACAGAGATTTTCCCCTGGATCCCAAAACCGGGACTACCAGCTTGATTTTTCATTATGTTCCTTTCAATGTTATAATACATATTTATACATGCCAAGCATCCAATACCATGGAACAAAAACCATCGCGTCCAAAAACATGTGCGAAAATCATGCACAAAACCATAGGTGGGTCCGCCCAACCTAACATGGTGTCCAAAACAAAAATTTTCCAGGGCACTGCCCTGGACCCCATAAAGTGGGGTTATGGGTATACCTCAAACCCCCTGTGACCCCCCCTCGCTACACAATCAGCGCAACGAAAAGGGGGCTCCACCCCCTCTCTAACCCCCTGGTTAACTACGTGGGCTAGTCGTGGAAAGAATATAACACAACCCAACACTCGTAGGAATAGGGATAACTTACGAAAATTTCTACCAAATACCCCCACCACTTCAAACAGCCAACCTTCCCTCTTCTTCGGTGGCTGTGAATTGGAGGACCCCTTAGGCGAGCAACTTTTTTGAAGAGCCTACAAGGAGACAAGAAGAAGGAGAACCCATTCCAAATGACCTAATGGCTGAAAATAGAAATGACAGAGGAGATAGATAAAGAATTGAGGGTTCTTTTCCCATCAGAGAAACCAATGGGGATGAGCCCCTCTGCTCTTTCTCACTTCCATGGCCTGACCTCGGAAGATCCAGATACTTTCTTGTTTGAATTCACTATCATATGTAGAACTTATGATTGCACCACTGATGATCAGAAGTTGAAATTATTCCCATCCACTCTCAAGGATTCATCTCTACGTTGGTTCATGGGTTTACCTGGGGATAGCATCACCACCTCGGCTCAGATGCAGCAAGCCTTCAAGAACAAGTATTGGGACTGCTGTAGGTCCAAAGACACTAAAGAGGAAATTTCTAGAATGACATTAGGGCATGATGAGTCCTTAGAATATTATGAGGAAAGATTCCAGCTTAGTTACAAAAGAGTCAGGTGCACACTTGATCCTGAGTCACTGAAGCTAGTCCTACTCAGGAGAGTCAGGGAAAATCTTCTAGATACTTTAAACTTGCTAAAAGGAGGGGACATCTACTAGATACCCTATGAAGATATCAAGACTGTCTTTAAGAACTATTCTAGGGCAGCTAGGAAGAAGGGTAGGGGTAGTCAACCAATGGCCAGCTCCTCCTCTTCCAACACATCCATAAAAGGTGAAATTGGAAACGTATTGGAAGATTTCAAGAGTGAAATGTTGCAAACCATTTCCCTACATATGGTAACTATGCACATCAAGAGAAAGAAGGAGGAAGCATAGAGAGAATTATCCATCTTCTGCCCCAGATGCAAAGGAGGCACCCTAGGAATGAATGTCCATTAAACCTTATAGAAATCTTCCCAGTCTGTGAAGAAAACCACTCCATAGACAAGTGCCCTTCTCTACCTGGACTAAAAGTTGTGTATCGGGGAACTAAAGGGGTGATTGAAAATCTCTGCTACATAAACCAAAGGAGGCCTCATGGGCCTCGACCATACCAACAGGGCATGCAAGGGTCATCTTATGCATATTACAACCCTAACCAAAACACATCCATTACCTATTTGGGGTCCCCTGCTCATCCCTCCTGGTCTACACCTTCTCCTTGGTCTTTTGCACCTCAGTACCATTCCCAGCCAACCAACCAGCCATTTCATCCATATACTCCTCCACAACCTTAGTGGAATGCACCACCCCAGGGGTGGAGGCCCCCATACAACAATGCTCCAGCTTTATTTCCTTCACCTCCTACTCAACCATAGCTTTTACACCCTACTCCACCTAAACAACCTCAGATGCCTGCCCAGCCAAATCCAAACCCGAACAACAAACATGAACAACAAGTATACAGTGGAGAGACATCTTACCCTGCTTATGCTATGGAAATTCAAGAAATCAACCTGAGGTCTGGGAGAGTAATTTTGGACATACAACCTCCATCTCCACCAAGGGAGAGTGAGGAGGAAAGGGAGGAAAGTATACCTAGAGAGAATCCACCACCCTTTCCTGAAAGATTAACTCATCCAGTCCAGCCTACCCTAGAAGAGAATGAACTTCTGGGTGAACTGAAAAATCTATGCGTCAAAATTCCACTTCTCCAAGCCATTAAGGATGTACCTATTACAACAAACTTATTAAAGAGAAGTGTTTCAAACATCTAGGGACGCGGAAAAGAGACACCCCTACCATTAATGTCATTGGACAACGGTCCAACTTAATGTTGGGGCAGGTAATTTTCCCAAAGTATTTAGACCCTGGAAGCCTTGTAGTAGATGTGCACATCAATGGAACCATAGTCCCACACACCCTGATTGATCTTGGGGCTGCCATTAATGTAATGACTAAGGACACCATGCTCAAGCTAAATTTCCATGGTTCATTACGAAAGACCACAACAGTCTTGCAGCTTGCAGGTCGTTCCACAATGGCCCCTGAGGGGATTGTTGAGGATGTGATGGTCTCCATTGACTCCTAGGAGTACCTTGCTGACTTCCTATTTCTTCAGCCTAAGGCCAAGCTTAATGGTTATCCTCTCATACTTGGGAGGCCTTGGTTAGCCACTGTTGATGCTTACATTAGCTGCAGGGCTGGAAACATGACTATCAAAAATGGGAATCTATCCAAGCAGTTGATCTTGTACCCTCCCGCTCAACCATATTTAGAACATGATTTACCTTTATGGCTGGATGAGGAGGAAGAAGATGAAGTTTACTCAACCCAACTCTATACCCTAGAAACTGCCATGGCAGGAGGACAGCCTCATGAAGATGATTTGATTGAACACATCCTCCAAAATCCAACTCCCAAAACCTTGTCCTTAGAGGAAGTTGTAAAGGAATCCAAGAGAAACCATCAAAATGATCTATGCTTAGATGATTCAAACCCTGCTCATGTTAGGACAATAGAATTCGGCTCTCAAAGAACTTTGAAAATCAACCCCTCTCTTTTAGTACACCAAGAAGAGGAGCTTTGCAACATGCTAAGGGAACATTTGGATGCTTTTTCTTGGAGTTACAAAGAAATGAAGGGAGTGCACCCCTCAGTGTGTACTCACCACATTTATATCAAAGAAGGTTGCAAACCAGTCTGACAACCCCAAAGGAGAATGAATCCAGCTCTCAAGGATATAGTGAAAGAAGAATTGCAAAAGCTGCTAGATGCAGGATTCATTTACCCTATCTCGAATAGTGAGTGGGTTTCTCCTTTGGTGTTGGTTCCAAATAAAAATGGGAAGTGGAGGATTTGTGTTGATTACAAAGAATTAAACAAAGCAACAAAGAAGGACCATTTCCCTCTACCTTTCATTGACCAAGTGTTAGATGGCCTGGCAGGGAAAAAGTTCTTCTCTTTCTTAGATGGGTTCAGCGGATACAATCAAATCCATATTAGCCCAAAGGACCAGGATAAAACCACCTTCACCTGTCCTTGGGGTACTTTCGCTTATAGGGTCCTTCCTTTTGGCCTATGTAATGCCCCTGCCATTTTCCAGAGGGCGGTCCTGAGTATCTTTGTTGAGCTAGTCCATGATGCAGTGGAAATTTATATGGATGACTTTACACCCTATGGGTGTGATTTCCAGGAGGCTCTCTCCAACTTGGGTAAGGTGTTGAACAAATGCATTGAAATGAACCTATCCCTTAGTCCCGAAAAATGTGATTTCTTGATGACTGCAGGGACAGTTCTAGGTCACTCAATATCCCAGAAAGGATTGTAGGTAGACCCAAATAAGATAGCCATCATCCAAAGTGTCCCAACTCAGCAAAAACAAAGAGATGTCAGAAGTTTTCTAGGTTTAGCCAGATATTATAGGAGATTTATAAAATACTTCAGTAAGTCAACTTCTCCCTTATTTGGGTTATTTGCCAAGGAATCTAAGTTTGTATGGTCAGAAAGCTGTCGAGAAGCCTTGGACACCCTAAAGGACAAGTAGACTACTGCACCTATTCTCCGAGGCCCCAATTGGGCTCTTCCTTTCCATATACATGTCGATGCCTCTCACAAAGCCATAGGAGCAGCTCTAGGCCAATTAGATGACAAGCTACCTTATGCCATTTACTTCATCAGTAAGAATTTGTCAAAAGCTGAGCTAAACTACACAATGACTGAAAAACAACTCCTAGTTGTTGTGCATACAATGAAGAAATTTAGATATTACATTACTGGTTACCAGACATTTCTACATACTAACCATGATGCAATCAAATACTTGATGAATAAACCTGATGTAAATGATCGGATTATTAGATGGTTACTTTTATTGCAACAATTTGATTTAACTATTATTGATAAGCCTAACAAGGAGAATGTTGTTGCAGATTTTTTATCCAAATTGACTTTGCCTGTAAGGGAGGAAGGAATGGTTGATGTTCAGCTACCAGATGAACACTTATTCTCCATTTCAGTTCTCTCTCCATGATTTGTTGACATAGAAAATTACTTGGTGTCTACACAGTTTCCACAAAATTTGTCCTCCAAGGAAAACAGCGAGATTGTAAGGAAGAGTGCCCCATTCACTTGGATTGGGGGAAACCTCTTCAAACTAGGCCCGATCAAATTATGAGAAGATGTGTCAAGGAGGAGGAAGTCTTTGACATCCTTCTGACATGTCATGATGGGCCTTGTGGAGGTCACTTTGTAGCTAAAAGAACAACATTCAAGGTACTACAAGTTGGTTATTACTGGCCCACTCTTCACCAAGATGTGAGGAGGTATACTAATCAGTGTGATCGGTGCTAAAGGATGGGGAAACCTACCCCAAGGGATGAAATTCCTTTGCAACCTCAAGTGATTTTTGAGCCATTTGACAAGTGGGGCATGGATTTCATTGGACCCATTGACCCTCCATCCAGGAAAACATAGTACATCATTGTGTGCACTGACTATTTAACCAAGTGGACTAAAGCCAAGGTCATCAAAGCAGCAACAAAAGAAAAATTAGTTGAATTCTTAAGGGAAAATGTATTTTATAAGTTTGGGTACCCTAGAGAATTGATCACTGATCAAGGTAGTCAATTTACATCTCACATGATTGAAAAATTGTTAAGCCAACACAAGATCAAGCATAGAACATCCACTCCTTACCACCAACATCCTAATGGGCAAGTGGAGTTAACCAACAGAGCGTTGGAAGGCATTCTTACCAAGGTGATTAGCAGCAGCAAAAAGGATTGGGTAGATAGATTAGTTGAGGTCACTTGGGCCTAAAATACCACCTAGAAGACCACCACTAGATTCACTCCTTATGAGCTGGTCTATGGGAAGAAAGCCCTACTATCCATTAAATTTGAATACAACACCTTAAGAATGGCAACACAACTGGATCTAGATCTCACCAGGGCACAATAAGAAAGATTGCTCTAGCTGAATGGGTTAGATGAATTTCGAATGTAGGCCCTCCTGCACATAGAGGTGACTCAAGTTCAAAGGAAAATTTGGCATGACAAGAATATAAAGGAAAAAAACAGTTTCAAGAAGGTGATTGGGCTTTGTTGTATGATTCCAGGTACAAGGATTTTAAAGGCAAGTTAAGGATTAGATGGTTAGGGCCTTATGTCATAGAAAAATGTCATGATAATGGTTCAGTACAGATAAGAACCATTGATGCAGAGGCTATCCCTTTACTTGTCAATGGGTACAGATTGAAGGTCTATAAGAAGCCCTTGTAAAAGAAAGAATTCATCAATGGTATCAACAAGACAGTGATGGTGGTGGAGCAAGTCTCAACTTCCACTCGATCAAGTCCCTAAAAAAAAACAAAAACAAAAACAAAAACAAAAAACCAAAAAACAAAAACAAAAACAAAACAATAACCACAAAAAAACAAAAAAACAAAAAAACAAAAAAAAACAAAAAACAAAACAAAACGAAAAGAAAAAAAATAAAGAGACTCAGGTGAAAACCTCCATGAGGCACTTGAGTCCCACTGTTGGGTTGAAAACCTCTTGAGGCGGCCCAATGGTGTTGAAAAAAGAGAAAAATATAAATATCTTTAGGTGAAAACCTCTTTTGAGGCACCCAGGGTAGGCAACTAGGATGAAAACCTCCTTGGAGGCAGACTAGTTGTTTTCTAAAAAAGAGAAAAGAGAAAAAAATGAAAAAAGAGAGAAAAGGTAAAAAAAAATTGGAAATGTTGTTTGCAGGTCAGAAAAAGGAGAATAAGCTCAGCTTGAGAGGAACAGAAGGACCTACAAAATCCATATTTCAATCCCTCCATCTCATATTCTTCATTATTTCATCCATTCTTCCATTTATGAACTCCTCCAGCTCAGTTTACACAGGCTTTGTGTTTTCTATAGGATTCCCTGTAATCCTACAGGATTCCCTGTAAACCTACAGGAGTTTCCTGTAGGAATTACAGTGGCCTTGAAATCCCAAGAAAAGTGATCTTAGAGCAAGGGGATGACAAGCCTGTGTCTGAAAAATAAAAAATAAATAAATAAAAAATTCACTCCACCACATCATCGCCATGCCTTCCATCACCATGTTACCCCTGCATCCATCCAATAATTCAATTCAACAAAAGAAATATATATAAAGTTTCAAAAAAAAATAGACGAGGGAGAGGAGGATAGAGGGAAAATACATGAAGACCACAACTCTCACCTACCATTCACTACAACCCTTCTCTACTCATGTCAACAACCCTCATGCTCCAGAAGTGAGAAAAAAGTATGAAAGTTTAGGGGAAAGGCAGCTACAGGACATCCTGTAGGTTTCCTGTAGGAAATCCTGTAGCAGCCTATCCCACAAAGGAAACTTCCCAGGTTTGCATCCATCTTCAGCACAAAGATTCCAAGGTTGAGGAAGCTACTCCAAAGCTCAGCAGCAGCAACAAGATCACCAGCATCTCTCGCCAGCACTTTCACATCAAATGAAACAAGCATCAAAAGAGGCCAATAAAAAGAAGGATATGCAACAAATACACAGCACAGAGACATCATTCTCTAGCATGCATCATCATCAAAGCATCTTACCCATAGCTATGTCATCTTACTCATGCTCTCTCATTAGTATGATATGATCAGAACTATAGTATTATGTAAGAGTTGGTTTTATAGGAAAAGGTGGCTAGTTAACTTGGCCACCTTCGGCCAGTCAACGAGGAGAAAACAATTAGACCACTCCACATGTGGCAACAGTCAAATCAGAAGAAAAAGGAGATAAGGCCAAAAATGGTTAAGTTACGGAGGAACAAAGTGGGAGATGATTACGAGGTAAGGTGGAATGATGGACTGATAGTGGAACCAATGGTCCAAAAGGAGGTGCTCGTACTTAGACAACCAACACACCATCCCACACAATCATCCATATAAGGAAATAAAACACTGATTCCCATGCAAATAGAGCATTAGCAATCTCGATAATTCATCGAAAAGAGGTTGCTCTCGACCTTCTTGAAGCAGCACCTATAGGAGATAGTTAACATTTTGCAGTGCAGGAGACCTACAGGATCCTACAGGAAAACCTACAGGATATAGAGCAGTCAATCTACAAGATTATCAGTGGGTACTAAAGGGAGGATAAATCAAAGGTTGTCCTCAACAGAATGTAACAAGTAAGGTAGGAGCTATACCTTCCATGTTTTCCAGTTAAAAAGAAGAAAAATCCTCATTTGATTAAGGAAATTGCAGTCTAGGAGAATTGTATTGCAAAGTTAACACTCCAACCTCTCTCACCCACCAGAATTCTTGAATTATATCCATCCAAGCCTCCACAATTACCAGGGAAAGATGACAAGAGGTTTTAACAAGAGAGAACCCACAAACACAGTAAGGATCCACCAGCATCCTCCTGTAGTAGAAATTTTCACAAGGCACCAATGGATGGGGTTCTTTGAGAGGATGAGAGGATATGATGATGAGGTGGCCAAAGACTTTTCTCTCTCACTCATACCCCTCACTAGGACCCATGCCACTACTGTGGTGAAAGGCCTATCAGTAGAAATCACCCCTGAAGTTATAAGTAGAATCACTACACTCCCTTTAGGGTTACCTTGGAGAAAAGAAGATAAGGGTAACAACACCCTTGCAAAGAAGAAATTCTTTTTGGAAGGGGAGGAGCCAATGGAAGACAAAAATGGGGTTAGAAGAGGAAGCATTCCATACCCTTGGAATGAAGTTAGTTACCACCTCATTAAATACATATCATGTGAAGGGAGATACAGTGTGGTGTATGGATACCACTTCAGACTCCTCCAAGAACTGAGATTTGGAGCAGACACACCTCCTCAAAATAGATTAAGTATACCCTACTTTCTTCTTCAATCAATGATAGACATGAGCATCAAAGTGCAGGAATGGAAACATCAACAACTAGCCCATCATGGGTTTATCAAACTCATCCTAGAAGATGATCTACAAAACCTAAGACTCCCTATTACATGGACAATGTTCAGAGACATGCAAGCAGGAGGGGCAATTCAAGCTCTTGAATATGACAAAATCCCCACTACTAGTGAGAGGGAAGAAGAAACATAAGAAGAAACAGAAGAAGAAAATAAAGAGGAAACAGAAGAGGAAAAAGAGGAAGAAAAGGAGGAGGAGAATGAAGAAGAGTCAGAAGAAGAAACAAAATAAGAGACAGATGAGTAGAGTGAGGAATTAGAGGAAGAAGAGAAAGATAAAGATAAGAATGAGAAGGGGAATGGAAAAGAGGAAACATAACAGAAGGAAGAACATAGGCCTACATTTCAAGGCAAAGAAGGGGAAGAATCACCAAGGGTATCTCCAAAACCCACTGAGAAAGAGGCAGTAACTGCTCTTACTTCCCTAAGTACACCTATCAAGTCAAAAGGGAAGAGGAAAAGACAAACCCCACTGTACTTTAGAATAAGAAAGAGCACAAGTATTAGGAAAGGAAGACCTCAAACCCCCACCAAAACTCCTATTGTCATTGAAGACTCACCAAAGCAGCAAGAAAAGGCAGCTCCTCTAGAGAAAAATCAAGGAGAAGGATCATCAGGACAAGCCTCTCCCAAATCTCCCATCACTTATGTTAGGAGGCCTATCACAAGGTCAACCTCATCAAAGGGAAAATGTCTCCTACAGGAGACACAAGTAGACCTACAGGAAGTAGAGGCCATCCTACAGGAAACCCTGTCAAACCTACAAGATGTACAGAAAAGGGACCAAGAAGGTATCACTCCACAAGAAACAAAGGAAGAAGACCAAGAACTGAGGGAACCTAGTCCACAGCCCAACCTCAGCTCCTACTACAGATTCATTGAAGGAGGTAGGGTAATCCCACAAAATTTTTCCATTCCCTTATTCTTTGAGCTTGAAAGAGAGAGGGAAAGGACACACAGGTGGATGCAAATTGCCAAATCAAAAGGAGTGGAGGATGTAGGCCACATGGAGGAAAAATTGAAAGAGATGGGCAGAGAGCTGAGCAACATAAGGGATAGAGAGGCAATGATGAAATCTCAGTTAGAAGTAGAGAATGCATGGCTAAGAGGACAACTACAAGAAAGGGAAAGCCAGTTGGCAACTATGGCCAGTTTATCCTTGGAGGAAATCCAGTGTAGGATGCCAGCAAAGTCTTATGCCTTGTATCCCAAGGAACAATGGTTACAATTCCAAATCAAGACTTTAGCACAGAGAGGAACTATGCCCTTCCAGGACTATAGACAGTGCATTGATCTCTGTGATCAAAGCACCTTGGAAGATAGAGAAAAAATGTCTGACTTTTACCTACACAACTTGGCCTTGACAAATTTGAATGTGTTGGACCCAAATTCAAAACTAGGAGACTTGCAATTGATGGCCTTAGAATCTTGGATGAATCATCAGGAGGCAAGAGCTACATAAATGAAAAAGGTAATGGCAAGAGAAGATACAGAACCCCTCATGATCAGAGCTAAACAATCTAATCCAATGGCTGTCATCGACACCCACAACCTCATTTCAACTGATCCTAAGCTTTCACCTAGGTACATTGCTGCACAAGAACAAGAAGTCACATACTTTGAAGACATGTTCAGATTGCTACGGGATGACAAAATGCAAGCTTGCCAAAGGAGGTGGAACACCTTTCCTTATAACCTAAAAATCAGAGAATACCATTCTCCCCAGAGAATGAGAGAGGTAGTAAATAGAAATCCCATGTATAAGCAGGCTCTATAAAGATTCAAAGTCAATTGGATTGGCTTGAGACTCAGTCCACCACTGCTTTTAGGAATATTGGAAGGGAGGAGAGAAGAAGAAGAAAGAAAGCAGTGGGAAGAGATAGAGAGGAAGGTAGGATTTTATTCACATGAAGACGAAACTACAGTAGAAGCATGGGATGTCAGGGATGCCACCAGAGCAATGAAGGACATGGACATAGATTATGTTGCTCAGAGGATGAGCAACACTTTTAGTAGGGGGTGATGATGAGCCTCATCATTGGGTAACTATATGGACCTTAAAACACCTCTAAGCTTACTAAAATCAACTCTTCTCATAAGTCCTTACATGTTTTAATTATATTTTGCTAATGAGATGAGTAAAAGTAAGATGTTATGTCTAGTGGTCTAATGTGCATTGATTACAAGTTTTTGGGAGAAAATCATGGCAATTTTGGCTAATTAAGGTGCAGGAACTTGAATGAGACAAGGAGATATTATAGGAGATGGATATTCCTCATTAAATCCTCACTCATTCGAATATCCCTCAATCAAATCACACTAGCTCGGAGTTGCAAGTAACCGAGTCATGGAGATCATGGGTAGTCGAGCTAGTGACAGTTAAGAACCAGTTCATCTTGAGTTTGGGAGCCAAGCCTCCCTAGATTTAAGGAAGTTGTTGGAGACTTCAGTTGTATAAATAAGGAGGCCTAGAGCCTCATTAGGATTCATATTTTTTATGTAAGAGCACTAAGCATTTTCGAGTTAAAGGATTGTGGCAAAACACTATTATGTAATTTTTGATATGATAATGAGAATGAGCATTTCCTTGATCCAACACTGAGTTGACTCAAAGGGCTGAAGCTCTTGGGTTAGGGCCCAACCCTAGCAGCAGAGGTTCCTCTTATTGTACTTGTATGCTTAGGTTATTTCATAGATTAATTGTTGAATTGATTTTGGCATTGTTTCATTGCAAGTAGTGGTGAATTTGATTAGTTTGCTTCCATTTGTGCATAGCTTTAGCAATAGCTTTAGAGAGATAAAGGAATACAAAAAAGGCTGATAGCAGGTGGATTTGGCCTCACTCCTCCCTTCAGGGACCATGGTTTGAGGAAAAACTCCTATTCAACCCCAAAAAGACAGAATTCTGATTTCTTATGAAATTTAGGGTTTTTTGCTAATTAGACCAGCATCTTTTCAGTTTTCAAGAATAGGTTTCAGTTTTTATTTATAATATCTCCAACTTTGTATTAGATCTCATGGTGTTTCACAATATTATGTAAGTATTTCCATGCATGAACTAGGCAACTAAATAATGGAATTTTGTTTTCTTATGTTGATTGGAAATATTTCTTGTTTGACATGATCCATGGGTAAATGGCAGTGATGTATGTATTGCATAAGTTTCAATAGTGCAGGAAGTTCTCATGTTAGCAGCCCTAGCCTAACCTCATTCATCCATGATCACCAACAACCACTAAGTCTATCAACCAATTCATCATTCCATAAGAACAACTTTACAGGTTTGTTGAGCAAATCCAACCATCTCACAAACTTTGGTTTGAGTTCTGAGGAAGTCCTAACCACTCCCTTGCCTTATTTCTTCCATCATTCACCTTCCCTAAGCCTTATACCACCTTCCAAACCCCTCCTTCTGCTTTCGGTTGGATCCTATAGGATCATTAGGAGATCCTGTAGGTGCATTAGGACATCCTATAAGACGACCTGTAGTGGTCTGTTTTGAGGCTGATTTGAGGAAAATGCATCTATAAAGTTAGGAGAAGACCCTTGTTTTCCTCCTAAGCCATCTGAACCTTCACCAACATCTCTAACCCACCTGCCATACCACCAAGAAGATTTAGCATTTATATTTTCACAAAAAAAGGACAAAAAGGAAAAAAGAGTTATTGTGTTAATCCATATGCACAGCAGTAAAGTGTTTGATTATCTCAGATTGCATGCCTAGGATAGTTAGGATTACACACATGTTAGCTTAGAATTATTCTGAAGCAATATCTCTTAACAAATAGTTAGATGAGTGGTGTGTTTAAAGCATTTATTTCAGTCTTTCATTACTGCAGTAGACAATATTTCAATTCTCTCAATTAGGGTAAAATTCTCCTTTCTTCATTGGTAATCAAACTTCTTCTAAATCAATAGAAGGCTGGTTTGAGAAACCATAGTGGTCTATCGCCAGCTCAGCATTGACAAAGAGTGGACCCATTGCATCTACTTATGTATACAGCACTGTCACCTCCAAGTTTGCACAAATCCTAGGTTGATAAATCAAAGTTGGTAGCCCCAGGAGTTGCAACATTCTTGCTGCAATACTGGTGCTCATCAACTGGAACAAAATTCAACTTATCATGCATCGAAACTTGTTATTGTACAATTTCTGATTCCTTAAGCACATCTTTCTGGTTATGATTTATTTTAATTGTCACAAGTTTAAGTGCTTTAGATTGTACAAACATAGGTGTGGAATTCTTTCTTGCATAAGTTTCCTTCTTTAACTATTCAATTATTGGAAGAGATCTATTTTCCTTAATAGGATGAGAGTGCACAATATATTCAACTATTTTTTTAAACAAGTGATGTTGATTTTGTTCCTCGTGGAAGATTGATTTCTGATCATACAAATAAGGGCTACCCAATACCATCCCACATGCATTTAGCAGCACTACATCACATGTTACCTTATCCACAAATTGAGATGTGATTGAAAATTGTAAGATACATTGCTTAGTTACTCACAATTTATGATTTTTTCTCATCCAATTTAATGTGTAAGGTTTATGATGCATTTTAGTTTTCAATCCCAACTACTTAAACACTTCCTCGGAAATTAGATTAGCTTGAGACCCATTATCTAGCCAAGAGTTGATCTTAGTATGCTTTATAATGACCCTTATGTGAAAGAACTTACATCTATTCCGATCTTCATGTAAGTCATTAGAATCAAGATCTCTACCATCACTAGATTTACCTACCAAGCCCAATATTGTGGTTTTAGCCTTATCACCTGAATCTGACCCCAAATACAATGGCTATGTTATTGTTGTAACTTTTTGCTTCCTCTTCTTTCCTTTAAACCACTTTGGCTGCATCTTAGGGTGAAATTGCCAGCAATGCTCATCATCATGCCCTTCCTTCTTGCAGTGCTTGCAAGAGAGCTTCTCTTCCTCTTTCACAACTAAGTTTGCTTTCTTTTCCTTTCCCTTACTCTTTCCTTCTTTTCTTGATGCTAATTATCCTGATACACCAACTAAAGTTTTTCCTGCTTCAATGTAATTTTCTTGAACAACCACCTCATCTAGGTTAGTAGGACTAAACATGAATACAATATTGTGAATATATTCAGGTAATCCTCCTATATATTTCATCAAAGTTTCTTATGTATGCAATGGGATATATAGCATTAAAGCCTTATCTTGAAACTCGTATGTATATTCCTGCAATGATTGTCCTTTCTTTACTCTAAGACTTTTCCATTCTATTAAGGTCTTCTCCTTATACCCCAATGGGTAGAATTGATTTCTAAGTGCAACAATAAAATCATGCCATGATGGAAAGATCTTACCAATTTTCTGAGTTCCATGTTGCAACTTACTCTACCACCAAATGAGTGTTGTGCCCTCAAGATGAAGTGATGCTAATATGATCTTGACCACATCATTAGTGATCTATTGCACATTTCAATATACCTCCATATGTATGACCCAATTATCAATCTTTCCAACATTGATATCACCATTATACATGGGTAACTCGAATTTCACATCCAATTTCAACAAAGGTTTCGAAGAGGAAGTTTCAAGTTGATTAAAAAGAGAGGGAAAAGAATCTTTCTTATCGCCATCGGTTTCTTCCTTCTTACCCAAATTTGATGGTCCTTCATCTTTAGGCTTTTCTGTCTCTACTTCCTCATTTTTGGGTTTATCTTCTTCCTTGACTTCTTTAACTCGCAGTACATTCCTTCAACCATAGATCAAAAAGTCATGAAAGCATCCACAAAAATTGCATCCATTCCAAGAGGATGTTCATCACCACCATCTATAGGCATCTCTTCACTTTGAGCTATTCTTCTTCTCGAGCTGATTTCAAGATCTCCTTCTACATGCTCTCCTTCAGCACACCTTAAATTTTCTCTCGTAATCATGCATACTCAAACCAAAGTCATCAAATACCGCTCTGATGCCACTTGATCTGAAATGCCCGATTGTTAAATTTGATGCTTGGTTCATAAAATTGTTAAGTATGTTTGCATGATATAATTTCATCAATTGAAGCCTTAATAAAAATGTGAAATTTCTTGTGGATAAAATTTGCATAAACAAAAAGATAAGAACAACAAGATCATAAACATGAGACAACATAATTGATAACAAATTTCAAATTATCTCAAAAGCCTACATCTCTAGGTCCTTAGTCTTTAGTGGAGAGGTCTTTTCTAATTAATTCGAGAGGGTCTTTTCTAATTAATTCTTCAATGCTCTCGAAGTACATCAAAAGTACATAAATAGATCTCTCATTGGTCCTATTGTGTTCTTATAGACCTTAGAAATCTAATGCAATTGATGGCACTAAAAAAGGTTGAGTATTGCCTTGGAATTCGCCTCCAAAATTTTGTTAAGTTTCTGGCTCTTTTTACATAAAAACGCAATCTCTACATTAAAAAATAAAAATCGGACTCCTCAATGGTGTGTTGGTAACATTTTAAAATAATGTGGGGGAGGTTGGGGGTAAAACCCACCTCCCCATACTCTGCTTTTTAATTTAATTTTTTTGAAAAAAAAAAATTGATATGGTAACAACTGTATCCCGCTATATGAGCACGAATACCCCATATTACATATTATATGCCACTATATTAATCCACCATACTTCAAATAAATGTTTCACACCATAATATATGGTGAAATACTATATCCTTATCCTTTACATTTATTAACCTTACCACATTATTAAACCACCCCAACGAATATATTACAATATATATGCCACGAATCATGATAGGTTCAGGTATTGATAATGGAGGGCGCTATTTATGGCAGAGATGCTAGATATGGTGGGCTCCACCCCACCTTTTTCTCATTTTATCAAAACTTATCGTAATAATAAGAAGTTGACACCATTGTATACCAAGACTGAATGTGATAGTGTAATGGCAAGTTGGAGGATTTGTTGGATGGTGGTGTGAGGTTTGAATCTCAATGGAGTTTCATTCATAACTTTTAGACAACTGCTCAAGACCCCATGACACTTTTTCATAGGGCATGTGGCACTCAACTATTGGCCCACATGCCAACTCGTGATTGGGACACTTGGCTCTTGTCTGTGATTCTATTTTTAGATTTCCCATTGGACCACATGGGAACCTGCCACGTCGCAAGTGTTGAATTTGACTTTTGACTTTTTGACCAGTTTTGACTAGAACATCAAACTGCAATAACTTTCACATACAAACTTGGTTTTATCCCATGTAAGTTGCACCTGAATATATTTTTCAAAATCTACACAATGATTATAGTATTTCTCGAATCTGAGGACTTTGAAATTTTGGCCATTTACAAATCCTTTCAGATCACATACAAACAATGCTCCAATTATAAGAAGGGTGGCCCTCTTCTTCTACTTTATAATATCCCAAAAGATGACTAACAACGGTCCAAAAATATTCTTCGTCCTTACCTTCTTGCAAAGTACTCCAAAATAGGAAAATGAAACCTTAATCTATCCCAATGAATGTCATTCTCCTTCATGCAGTCAATATGCTTAGAAAACCAATCCAATTCTACATCAAACTTGATAATTGTGAAGGGATTATTTGCCTACATTCAATATGTTAAACATCCATTTCTGTTATTAAGTCGTGGGATAATTTCTAATCTATTTAGGATCACCCATTACATACAATATCAAATATATAGACTTTGTTCCTTCTAGATGGAAGTGACACATAATTGATCTTACTTCATTCCTGGCTTCTCATTGAACAAATTAGTTAGGTTTCAGATTCCTCTTACCCATAGTTTTTTTTTTCTCAATGTACTTCATGAAAGAGAGTGTATCACTCCATTTGATTTCATTTCTCATAAAGGAAACAAAATATCTAAGCTATACATACATGAGAAAACAAATTTCTATCCAATCATTAAAACCAATCATTATCAAATTATGCTAGTTTTACTCACACAATAATCCCCAATATTCTACACAAACACTACTAAAACTCCTTTAGAAGCCTAGTACAGTCTATATTTCCTAGAATTACAGTTGTAATATGAAAGGAAATGAGTTTCAAATTTCTATACTTCTATGTTGTTGGTTTTCATTCATTGTCATCCCATGAAATGGGTTGTCATTTTAGGTAGACCAAGTAGGAATATGAGCAAAAATGATCCCCTCATATTATGTGCCATGAAACAAAAACACTTCTTATCAATATTATCTATTGGATCTTAATAGTTAACATTTGGATCACCAAATATACCTCCTACACTTTAAGTTTTTTAGCTTCCCCTACACATGCATCATCTTTCTTCTCCTTAGCTAGAGAGTCTAATTTTTCCTCCAAGCATTCTTCTTTTGATTTCTACCTAGCTATCACTAGCTTGAACATATCAATATTAAATAGGTTTCATAACTTACATTTTCAGGTTTCCACCATACACATTAAATGAAATGCATATATTTGTATCTATGAGATTCATAATTCCATATTGAAGCAACGATGAATTTTTTCATGATGTATTTTTTATGAACTGAATCATATGTGATAATATTTGTATTTTAGTCTTGATAACAATTGTAGTCACTAAATGTACATATATTGATTTCAGACCCTGGATTTTCCTATGGAACTGTTTCAGAGTCCGTATCTACTGTCTTAAAATCACTTGAACATTTGAAATAGTTGCAAAAATAATAGATCTTTTGCCAAACAAGGTAACCTTTACCATTCAAGATAACAAGGATGTAAAATTTTGGACTAAAGAACATGTTAACTAAATAGGGTGTAAATAAATTTAGGGGAATTTGTGTGGGCTATCAATTGAGGGGGGATGGAGACAATGTGTTTCAATTCAAGTCTGTATTCTTTGTCATGCACTTATGTACTATTCTTCATCTTAGAGTTATATAACTTGCTTAGATATCCCAATGGGATTCCCACAAAGTCTATAAAATAATTAATTATTTCTCTTTTTTCTATTTCTTTAAATTCCTTGGGGTTCATCAGAATATGAATTTTGAATAGCACAAAGCTTTAGGAAACTCCAAAAACAGACCTGAGTAGCCACAAGATTCCCTGTAGACTATTGCAGGATCCTTGATCATCAAAATCAATAACATCCGATCAATTGTGGCACTTGTACTTTGATAACCTAAATCAAGGGAGTTCCATAAGCAATGAACACTACAAAAAAATCAAATCCAATGAAATAATTACTGAAGTTTATAAATTGCACCTCAAAGACAATTTCAACAGCCATATCAATGCTTCAACAACCTCATGCAAGCTCTGACTAGTCAAATTTCCAGCTACAACACCACCTACAAGAGCACAACGAGGTAGGGCACAACAATGCAGCTATCTAACCCCATCCTTTGAACCTATTCTATCTTGAGAAAAAATTAAAAATGTGAGAAGGGAATTTTTCTATAGCCAAACTTAGTAGTACAGTAGCCTCGAGGAAGTGGTTTTTTATAATTTAATCATTTAATCATGATAGAGGACACCCACATGTATGGGAGATGAATGAGACAAAAGTGAAAGAGACTCGAGGAAGCGAGTTTTTATCATTTAATCAAGATAGAGGACAAAGAGTGCGAAGGGGTAGGTGGGGACCAGCTTAGTTAACTCAAAGAACTTTGAGTTTTTGCATGCAATATTATTTATATAAAAAAATTAAAGAAGAAGAAGATGATGAAAAATAAAAAAAATAAAAAATAAAATGGTGGACATACCACCTCTTGGCATGCAAACTGGCTACTACAAGAACCTACAGGTAATGCTACAGGGTACATACAGGCTACTACATGATCCTACATGTTTTTATAGGAGACAAGCAGGCTGCTACAAGTTCCTACAGGTTGCTACAATAATTTCACAGAGCGCTATAAGAGGCTCATTTCTTACTAGAATGACCATCAAATATCGAGGAGTAAAGGAAAATCATCAGAAAGGGTGTAAGTGGAATTTCTTCTCACTAATATTTGATATAAGGACTTAAAAAACTATCTCAATTCTCAGGAAAAACATACTGTAATTTTCATAGTTTTGAATTTTAGTAAGGAAAACATTGAATTGGTTGAGAATTTACTTCATGTGTTGAAAGGATAGGGTGTGTTGCACAAAGAGGAGGTACATGTGATTTTTCTTTCCGTCAACCTTGTAAAAAAAATTGCCAAATTTTCCTATATTACAACATCTTCTAATGCACATGAAACCCTAGGATCATGTAGCAACAAGAGAAAAATATCGTGTTCACTCTGATTAGAAATATATTAAGCCATGGGAGGAGTATTTAGCAGAAGAATAAGTTGAGATTGAAGAGGAGGAATCAAAGAAAGAATTAGAAGAAAAATAGGGGGAAAAAATCATAAATGCAGGTTGAGCAAAAGACAGAGAAGAAATAGCAGAGACAAGATTACAGGCTCAAGATGTTCTTGCATCTTAGGAAAAACCTTGAGAGCTTATTAAAACACTAAGAGAACTAACAAAGGACTAAAAAGAAATATAAGAACATGTAGGCTTCCATCTAGCAAAGGAAACTACATCCACACCAACATGGATGTTAGAAAATTCATCAGAAGCACACATGAAGAAAAACATGGCAGGGAAGATGAGTGGGTTGCTCAGAGGGTGAGCAACATTTTTAGTAGGGGGTATGATGGACCTCTCAATTAGGTGCAAAATAAGGCCCATATAACCATTCCTAGGCATACAAAGACTATATTAAATATCTCCTTATACACTTAATAATATTTTCTTGGCTTTACTAAGTTCTTAGGAAGGTTTAGAGATAATTACTTATTATGTGCCTAATATTATTTAATTTGTAGAGTATTGAGTAAATTCAGAAGATCTGCAGAATGAGAGAATTTAGGGACTCACTTCCTGCCACAGGATGCTATAGGATGGACCAATTAATGAATAGGATATTATAAAATTATTAAACATATTCTGGAGCTCCATTGATTGAGAAAATATAGCGATGTGTTATGTGCTATAGGAGAAGCCAAAACTTAGTATTTAATGAAAATCCCTACCGTTGGGAACCAGATCCAATTTTTCAGGGATTTTGGAGGGGAAATCTATCTCCTTTCAAGGAGGATGCTTCCCCATCAATTTGCATACGTACCAATTCGAATTAGCCTATGGGGGCATGGAATTTTTAGTCTTCTTGTGAAGAAAACTTGTTATTTAATAGTTCTACTTTCATTTCCAGCATAGATGTACTTGAATTTATTCTAATAATGAAGCTTGGTTTCATTTTCATCTTGTAAAGCTTGGTTTCCTTCATAGGACTCTGAGTATCCTTGGGCTTGGCCATTCCAGGAGCCTAAGAGCCCTGATGTTGTTATGTAACCAGATCACAAAACATAAGAAGAGATAGATCAATGAATTGAAAATAAGTCTCTTCGAGGGGGAAACCTCCTTTTACATCACATAAATGAATAATTCTTAGATAATTAGGGCCTTAAAAACGATGTGATGGATGATATCCATAAATTGTCATAAATGGGGTCATTTTTGCTACAGTATGGAAGGAAGTGTTATACCACCATTCTACCAAAGGTAACCACATGACCCATTGTGTTTGTTTCTCAAATACAAAGAAACAAAGATATCCTTCCAAGCATTTGTTCACTATCTTAGTTTGTTTGTTAGATTGAGGATGGCATTAGAGAAATTTTGACGTAAAAAATGGGCTTCAAAACAAAAATGTTCAAATAAAATCAAGAACCAATAGGATTCAATATGATAATCTCAACCACGGGGGATGATTCACCATTTTTTAAGTAAAAAGGTAAAAATATTAAAAAAAAAACTACTTTTTCAACTCGTATTTTCAACTTATCTCTCCATAGTTTTTCTCAAATTTTGAAGGGGTGCACTCATTGGATGCAGAATTTAATTCCTCATCAAAGGAGTACCCATATTGCATAATTTTGATGGGCTCTGCTACAAAAAAAATGAGAAATACATGAAAAAATGTGATTGTAATAACATTTTTTCATGTATTTCTGATTATTTTGTAGCAAGGTCCATCGAAAGTATGCAACATGGGTACTCCTTCAATGAGAAATTAAATTTCACATCCAAGGAGCGCTCCTGTTCAAAATTTGAGGAAAACTATGGGGAGATAAGTTGAAAGTACGAGTTGAAAAAGTAGTTTTTTTTTCCCTCCAAAATTTGATGAGGTAATACAATCTCATTTTATTATTCTACTATTATTTTATAATATTACTTAGGAGGCCTATTTTAGACCTCAAAATTTCTCTAATGTAAGATGAGCTATGAGCTAATTGAGTACCAAAACAAGAAAATAATTTTTCCAAGAAATTCCATTGAAAATGGGATCTCTATCACTTACAATGATCTTTGGGTTTTCATGTAGCTTTTGAATTGTGTCCATAAATGAAATAGTGATTGTACCGGCTTTGAAAGGATGAGATAGTGCACAAAAGTGTGCATACTTGGTAAGTATATTAACTACCACCATGGTGACATTCTTTCCTTCTGACTTGGGTAAACCTATGATAAAATCCATTGAGACCTCCTCTCACAAATAACTTGGAATGGATAAAGGTTGTAATAGACCTGAGGTTTTAATTTATCAACTTTATTTTGTTGGCAAACCAATCATTCTTCCACAAACTTATGAATATCAGATTTAAGGCCATCCCAAAAAAAACCCTTCTTGACCATGTGGTAAGTTTTTAAAAATTTTGAGTGCCCTCCTACAGGAGAGGTGTGCAAT
The DNA here is from genome assembly GCA_031772625.1 of Pinus tabuliformis. Taxonomy (NCBI): domain Eukaryota; kingdom Viridiplantae; phylum Streptophyta; class Pinopsida; order Pinales; family Pinaceae; genus Pinus; species Pinus tabuliformis. The sequence goes on from CM062817.1 coordinate 473,069,406, forward strand.
TACAAAATATTTTTTTGTTTTAGTTTGGAGTTCTTACATAGATATAAGCAATCTTTGTACCATAATGAATATTTTTTTAGATAAATGGATCATATGTATTGAGATCTTGTTGTAACTTTTGAATGAGTGTCTAAACATCTTTTTCATTCTTCCATGCTTCGCCTGCTTCACTTATCTAATCAAATTGGATAATATAAATGACACAAAGCAATGCTTCCACATCCTCATCCCTTCTTGATAGTGCATTTGAAACAATATTTTTCTTCCCTTTTTTGTAGATGATTTCAAGTCATAACCCAAAATTTTTGCTACCCATTTTTGTTGCTCTTCTAAAGGTAATCTTTGTTCCAAAAAGTATTTAAGACCATCATGATCTATTTTTACCTTGAAGTTTCTTCCAATTAGGTAAGGGCGTCATTGCTTCGAGGCATGTAGTATTGGCAACATTTCCTTCTCATAAATAGGTTTGTGTAAATACTTTCCCTTGATCTTACGACTTTCAAAAGCAATGATTCTTCCTTCTTGCATTAAAACAACACCAATTCCATTACCTAAGGCATTACATTCTACAATAAAGGTTTTTGTGAAGTCTAGTGTAGCTAAAACTAGAGCTTGGCACAATGCGTCTTTAAGATGTTCAAAGGCCTTAGTTTCTTCTGGAGTCCAAAAAAATGCATCTTTCTTCAGTAATGTTGTTAGAAGTGTTGTTATTTTTCCACAATTCTTAGCAAACTTGCGATAATACCATGCCAACCCGAGAAATCATCGATGATACTATAGGGTTGGGGAGATTTTCCATTCCTTGATGGATTTAATTTTATTAGGGTCTACCCTAACACCCTCATGAGATACAATATGTCCCAAATATTCAACCTCCTGTACCCAAAGAAAAATATGAATCGTTTTGCATACAATTGTTTCTCCTCCAAAAGTTTAAGCACCATGTTAACATGTTGAAGTTGATCTTTTCAAGACTTGTTGTAGATTAGTATATCATTAAAAAAATACTAACACCATTTTTCTAAGAAAGGGATTGAAAGTGGAATTCGTCAAACCTTGAAATGTGGAAGGTGCATTAGTAAGGCAAAATTGCATGACCAAACATTCATAATGACCTTAATGATTTATGAATTCTTCTTTTGGAATGTCTTTCGTCTTCATTCTAATTTGATGAAATCCAGAATGAAGATCCAACTTGGTAAAATAAATTGTTCCATGTAATTCATCCAACAATTCATTGATGACAGGAATGAAAAATTTATCTTTAATAGTGATCTTATTAAGCTCTCTATAATCTGGACACATACATCATGATCCATCCTTCTTGTGCACCAATACTACTGGAGAAGAGAAAAAACCTTGGCTAGGTTTAATTATACTTGTCTCAAGCATTTCTGCAACCATACGTTCAATTTTGACCTTTTGGGCATATGGATATTTGTAAGGTCTGATGTTTGGAAAAACACTTCCTGGAATCAAGTGAATAACATGATCATGATCACGAATAGGTGGGATACCTTTGGGAGTCTCAAACACCTTTGAATTCTTGTCTAGGAATCTTTGGAGATCTAGAGAAATGGGTGATTTTGATGTTTGAATATCGAGTGAACATAATTGTGAAATTACGCCTTGTTGTCCTTTCTTCAAAAGATTTATCATGACATTAGAGCTAATTATGTTCCTTGGTTTCCATGTGATATCCCTTAATTCAATTCCTTCCCTTCCTAGAAAAATTTCAAGAAAAGTTCTTGAAAATTAAAAGCTATCATCCCCAAATATTGTAACCATTGGACTACTAATACAACATCAATACCACCCATTGGAATGGAAGACATTGAACTATTCAATATATATTCCCCCATGGTTAGCTTGATATTATGGCACTTCCCTAAGCAATTTATAGTTCCTCCATTTGCAACCATCACTTGACAATTTGGTGTTGGATATATAAGCAATTCAATTCCTTGGATATCTTACAATGAATAAAATTATGGGTACTAACTAAACCAATTATCATTGTTACATTTTTCTTCTTGATATATCATTCTATCTTGAGAGTTTAAGGAATGGTAATTCCCACCAATATATTACAAGATATTGTCAGATTCATTTATTCTTTCTCTGGGGTTGGTTCTTGGTGCATATCCTCTTCTTTTAATGTTTCTTGTTCCTTTTCTTCCTTCTCTTCACAATCTATGTAAAATAATTTCTTCTCAGCACACTTATGACCTTTAGTGTATTTTCAATCACAACTATAACAAAGCACTTTTTCTATTTTTTCCTCCAATTGTTGTGTTGCCAATCTTGTAGGTTGTGGGAGGCTAGGAGCAGCAACAGTTCTATCTTTATAGTTGAGTGGTAGACCTCCTTGTTGCCATAATTTTTCTTTCAACTTTTCTTGCCACCCTGAATGCATTTTCCAATGAATAAGGTTCCCAAAGGAAAATATCATGTTGGATGTTATCCTTTAAATTCCCTATAAAGACACCAATCATATGCTCCTCTAGAATAGCAGTTACCTTGATATTCAATCTTTGGAATTGCTTAATGTGCTCTGCCATTGAACCCTTATGTTTGAGATTTATCAATTGGCTAAAGAAGGTACTACTCTTTTTATTCTCATAATTTTCTATCAATTATTTCATAAAAAGTGTCCAAGTGAAAATTTATTTATGAGAACAAAACCATCGATGCCACACAAATGGATTGGGTTCTAAATATAAAGATGAAATACATGCCTTTTGTGTGTGTGGCACATCATGTAGATCAAATAATTGCTCCATTTTTTGTATCCATGTTACTTTATCCTTTCCATCAAACTTCCTCATATCGATCTTTGGAATATGCTTGATATTTAATCGAGTTAGAATTTCTTAAACCATGATTCACATTCTTTTTGTTCTCATCATGAATTTCATGGACTACCTTGTCACCATTAGGAAGCCTTTCTTGTAGCAACTCCATCAAACCTTCCTTCATTCATCATTGCTTCCATTTTTTATTTTAAATCAATCATGTCACCCTTTATTTATGCTTTTAAACCATCCAATTTGTTTTTGGTTGCTCTTTGTTAGGGTGAAATTTGTTGCACTTGGTCATATAATCATGATATATCATGTTGCATTTCTTCTTCTTCTTCATGCATCATAATAGAGCTTTCTGTTGACTTAATGGGTGTATCCATTATTTTATTTTGAGGCATTTTAGAACCAAATAATGATATATATGTTTCAACATGCCCTTTGAATCACATCAAACTGATTTTTCAAACAAAAGTTATGCAACTTAAAAAAAATATACACAGCTTTTTCTTGCTTTTTGGAGCTCGATCTTGAAATTGTTGTATCTTTGTAATTTCAGCCTCCCAAGTTCTGAAATTTCATCCTATGGTACCCCTCTATGTCCTCTTTCCAACAACACCAGTTAGACCAAGATTGTATTCTTCAAGATAAAGTTAGGCCAAATCTCCCAAGATGACCTGCTTATGGATTGTTTCAGTAGAGCAAACTTGTAAGGAATTCCATGTGTCACCATTTCAACCTTCAGCCATGAAAATAGTACCCAAGAAACTACAATATGTTAAATTTGAAACTCTTTTTACAACATTCAATTTGGATTCCCGAAGTGAAAGTTATGACAATTTTTCCTGAGACACCTATTTGAGACATAACTTGGAGCGTACAAAAACCATAACTTCCTTGAAATTTCATATCTCCTAGAATATATTGAAAAAAGAACTGAGATTTTTATAAAATTTTCACCAATATTTTAGCTCAATGCAGTCAAAATTTCAGTTTCTAAAGCCCCACAAAAACAAAGTTATAGCGAAAATTCCAAGATGACCTATTTGAAAGAGCGAAACCTTAGGATCCAAAGCTCTGATACCAAATGCTATTTAACTAGATCATAAAATAGAAGAAGAGATAGATCAATGACTTGAAAATAAGCCTCTTAGAGGGGGTAATCTCCTTTTACATTGCATAAATGAACAATTCTTTAATGATACAAATGACAAGACCTCGTTGGTATATATAGGAGTCTAAAGGGTCACCACATATCAGGGCCTATATAACAATAACAATGTACAATAAAAATAGTGGGATTTTATGGGGCACAACAAGAAAAATATGGGGGTTGAATGAGGCACAAAAATAACAATATGGGGGCTACATTAGTATTATAGGGACCTAACAATTGTACAATTTCTTATTCATTTGCATCTCTTATTCTTGCATTTCTTATTTATGCATTTAGTATTCATCCTTCATTTGTTGTATGTTAGATTGGTTAAATGATTGAAGTAAGTTATTTTGCAGGTAATTTATATATGTACAAGCATGATACATCCTTAGAACAACTTTTCAAATCCACATTCATCATTGAGTTACTTAGATTGGTTTACTAGTTGGTAATTCTAGAATTTCTGGTTTTAGTAATAAATTTCTGCTAAATTTTAGCACGTGTTAATGAACTTCTTTCGAGTCGATTCTGCTTGGATTGAAGCATAAAAAAATTTAAATTAATAACAAAATTTTCCCCACAACATTTTCATTTTATTTGCTTTGGCATTTAGTAGGTTAACTCAAGAAACAAGCATCCCGTAGCAATCCTATAGCAATACACATAATTCTTCAGCACGCATCCATAATTGCCTATAAAACTTGCTTTTTGATTCTTATCACTCCATAACACCCTCTAAGCCTTGAAGATAAAATTGAGAATACTAGAGACCTTATATATGCTTCACTTTCATCGTTGTATCCTTTCAATCTTGCAACTAGAGTATATTGTTTTGTTATGTCTTAAACAGAATGAAAGCAATTTTACTTTAGCATGCTTGAGCATTTAATTGTTTTTGCAAGTAGAACAGAGTTTACCTTGTTGACAATAACATAGATTTGTTTCCTACAAGAACAAATGAAAGTTGTTTTTTGGAATTTACTTTCATGCAAATAGATTAGGATTACTTTTCTACCTTTTACTTTCTACAAGATAGATTAGGATCTCTTTTCTGGAATTTTCTTTCATATAGATAGAATAGGGTTTCATTCATGCAGTAGAACAAGTTATGTTTAAGTCATATCTCTTCTTGCAAAGATAGGCTAAGTAGTTTTCCTTTTATGGGAATTTAAAAGGTGGTCTTTGTACATCTTCATTCACTTCATTACAACAGATCATTGAATGAAGGACTCATTGCATGCTGCACACATAATGTTGACACCTCTTAAGTTTGTACAAACTCTGGATTGATAATTAAAATTTGTAGTCTTAGAAGTTGCAACATTCTTGTTGCAATACTGAGGCTTATCACCTTTCCTCCAGTACACACTGACTTTTGTCTCAACGAGAGGATATATCACATTGGTCCATCATCGTTACATAGTTTGGGGCTATTTTCCATGGATTGCATAAAGATTTGTTACGATGGATTGAATGAATTGATGGAGCATGTCAGACCTTGTTACAATTACAATGATTTTATGTGGCTAGTCCAATATACGCAAGGTATGCAGAGATACAGAGTGGATGCAAATTATATACAACTAAGAGATAATGATAAAAATAAAAGAGTATTTATTTATATTAATGAAAGGCCAAAAGAATCGAGGAATATTGCAGGTTTATAAACAATACATAACTCAAGACAACAAATAAGCAACACAATTGCATATTTGAGGGATGTGAAGGGAATATTGTATTCATATGCACACTAAAATCAATAGCTCCAGGATAAGAGTTTTCGATCAATTACAACTTGAATTGAATAAATACAATTGACATTGTTATGATGGGGGTGGTACGTAACCTCTCATTAATGATTCTTATATTTTATGTTTATCATTTAGAAGAACTAGTTCCATGAAAGAACTTATGAAAAAACTAGTTCCATGGTCTAACTTTGAATTACATATTTATATTCTAGAATTGATGGCAATGATTTTCACCTTTTGGAGATTAAAAAAAAAAAATGAATTTGACGTAGAAGTTTAGGGGATGTATGGATGTGATTTTTAAATACCTGTTATCAAAATTTCATGGCCAATGAACATCATATGATTGACTTTGATCTATTGTCAATTTTCATTTTTGTGGGGTAAATAAATGAATCTATGGATAGATTTTTTATAAGGATGTGTATATATGATCCAAATAACTAGAGTCCAGATTAAGTCTTCATCTGATTTATTATGTATTTGTTAAGCCAAAAGATATATTATAGTGTGGCATACTTATTGTGGAAAATCGCTAGCAGAGTCAGAACAGGTAAACAATTAACAATTTCGATTTACATTGAATGTGAAATTGATTATTTGTTTAAATACACAAAACTTTTCTTTTGTTGAAATATGTAGTTCGTGGAACATGACCACGATGATCATGATTGGTTTGATGAAGAGGAGTTGTTTAATTCTCCAAACCCAATCATAACAATCAATAAGCTTGTGGTTAATGAAAACAAGTAATGTGTTCACCTGATTCACATTAAGGATAAAACTCCTGAGATTAAACATAGTATGGACATCTTGAACAAATATCTTCAGAGATATTAAGTAACAACCATATTTTAAAGTGAATTTTTTTATGTCACAAGCTGAATTATGAAAGTTTGTTTTTTAACTTTTACAATATCTAATCAAAAAAGGTATTTATTTCTTATATAGTATTTTTTGGCAGAGACACCACAACATTTGGCCACCACAAGCCAACATATACCCGTTAGGTTATTCACTTCTCCACCTTCAAGTGGTCATAGTCCCAGTAGTCAAATCGAGTTCACACCTTTGGTTAGGACCCATGAGCACATGCCCCCAGAGGAAAACACACAACCAACTTCTAGAGGTGGTGACAAAGGTGACCCTATTGATGACATTATGGGTTCATTTCCTGGATCGTCATGTGTTATTAGCATGGGGAAAATTCCATGCACATTTTTGGTGAATGAGGAAGGAATTCCAATAAAAACACCAAAAATCCTAAGTAATTTTTAATGTTTTAACTGTTTCATGTTGTCTATCTCAAACATAAATCATCTAGATTATTATTTTCAAACTAATGATCATATATTTTTTCATGTAGGAAACAACTTGTTTTATAAACACATGAATGAAAAATCGTTGGTGATTTTTGGGTCCACCATATGCACAAGGTGGAATTCGCAAAATTCCAACTTGAAGAAAGAGCTTATGGACTACCTTGAAGGTCTATTTTGGGTAGATACCTTCAATAAAAGTGTGGTCACCTTTGCAATCGAAAACTATTTAAAATATATACGAGACATGTATAGGGGTCACTTGGAAAATAACTCTAGGTATGAGCATCTGCCCATGATTCTTGTGAGAGAATGGAAGGCCCTCATCATTGACACAAATTAGAAGAAAATGAGAAAAGAAGGAAAATCACCACTTGGCGCACCAAGGAAAATTACATTTTCAATTCAATACTTTTATTTTTCTTTAGTTTTAAATAAAATTGCAATATATAACATACTTGAAACTTTTCATAGGCTCTTTGACACTTCGAAAGCCACCAAGGAAAGACTTGAGAAACATGGGCAACACAAACTAGGCCAGTGCAACTATTCAAAGTTACATGCACAAGTTGTAAGTACCCAAACATCTTAACAATATTATTTGTTATATTTCCTTCCAACTGTCTGGTAATTGTGCTAGCCAATAACAAAAATCAATACTCTTATGCATTGCAGGGTGATAAGTTTGGAACCAAAGCCATAGAGGAAGGCTTTCGGCTTGGCTTCAAGTTTGACTTTCAAGTTGTTGTTGATCATAGAATAAGAATGAGACAAACTCCAAGATCCATTTTGAAGGACATGGTAAATAAAAATCAATCCACATTAACCTTTCATTACTTATAAAATATAATCATGTTTTATATCGTCCATAAATTTAATGTGTTGTTTTGTTTTAACCAAGGGAGCAACAATATCAACCAGAAATGCTTTGATAGTGGAGTGTAGCTAGAACATGGCACTCCTGTTGTTAAAATTGGAAACTAGGGCCAAACTCCATGTGGGTCATCTTATTCATGTCTAATAATATTTTTATTAGATTCCTCTCGTCGAGAGGTGTAGGATTGATCTAAAGATCATCCGATTCCGATAAGTATTTATGAAGATATGAATTTATTTTGATTATGGAATAATTATCAAGCCGACCTACAACTCATGTAGGCTCAGAAGCCCAACAGTCACATCTATTCAAACATCAATAGTTGTGTATAAATACAAGAGGCCTTTTCCTCATTTGAACCAACTCATCTCGTCACATCTCTCTCTCTCCAGCGCAGAAAAGAGGCTCTTCTCTACTGTGTATAAAAGAGACTCTCTCTCACACATGTGGAAGGAAGGACACAATTTTAGGTCTGCAACTGCAGAACCAAAGTTTGACCAACGTTGACCAGAAGACTCCTCCTCAAAATTGCACTATAGGTCCATCTGGATCTCCTCTGAAGGCCACATTTTTTGGTGGTGGAATCAAGCCGATCTGACGGTCGGTTTGCAAGATATTGTTTTCCCTAGTTTGGGATTGATCTAGGGTTTGCTGCTACTGATGTAAATCAGATTTATGTACTATTTCTCTCTACCGGATTATTGAAGATAAAGGAAGATTTGATCAAATGGTTTCCCCACATTGGGGTTTGTCCCTGGCTATCCACCACATATTGTGTCTCTACTCTTGGCTTGTTTTTTGTCAATTGTTTAATGTTCTATCTGCACTTTACTTTATGTACATGTGATTGCTAATCTGAGGATAATAATAAGAAAGATAAGTAAACTGTTATAAGCATAGAACATTCCATAAATTAACATGGTATCGGAGTTGAGGTGAAGACAAAGCCCGAGCAAGAGCAAGAGAAATCACCGAAGAGAAGATTGGAAAGGCTATCCTAAAAGAACTATGGGGTCCTCATCACTCTTTCCTGCCGAGGACAAGCTCCTTGAGAAAGCTGACTATCATGGATGGAAGATGTATATCGATCTAACCCTAGAAGATCAAGGAGTGTTGGACCATGTGAGAGGCAATATTGTTGAGCCTCCATCAAATGCATCCGCTGCTGCCAGGAACAAATGGAAAACCAGAGAAGTCAAAGCAAAGAAGATCATCCGAGACTCTATTGACAAGTGCTTGGTGGCCTACATCTTCAACCTAAACACCTCCAAGGAAATCTACGATAGACTGGTGATTTTATTTAAAGTTAATGATGCAAATCAAGTTTTGTTTCTTAGAAATAAGTTGAAGGAAATTAAGAAGGGTAAAGATGAGAGTATGCAAGCATACTTCTTAAGGATCACCGAAATCAGGAACGATCTCCTATCTATTGGGGAGACTATTACTGATAGGGAAATGGCACTCACGACTCTTGGAGGATTACCATCCGAATGGTACGTGTTCAGGACTACTCTTCTGAACAATAATGTAATTCCTGGTTTCAAGGAATTAATGGCTAGATGCATTCAAGAAGAAACAAGGGTAGAAGAGCAAGAAATGCCCATGCTTAAAGGTCCTCCTAATGCCTTTTCTTCTCATGCTAAGAAATGAAATAATTTCGAGACTAAATCAAAAGGAAATGTTGGACCTAAGGGTGGAAGAAAAGGACGATGTTACATTTGCGATAAAGCAGGTCACTATGCAAGGGAGTGCCCTGAGAGAAAGGAATCACACCGGGACGATGATCAAAATCCCTCTCATGACAATCAAAGGAATGGCAAATTCAATAGCGAAGGTAAAAGGAGTGCTGGAAATCAAGAAAGAGGACAACCATTCAAGAAGGCTAGAAATTCCAGGTATGAATCCAACATTGTTGAAAATAAGCAGGATGAATATTATCTACTAGCTACTCTATCTACCTCTGCTCCTTCAGACTCAATGGGAATTTGGCTCATTGATAGTGGTGCCTCAAGGCACTTCACTGGTTACAAAGAATTTCTCCATAATCTGATAGAGAAAGAAACTAACCTGGAAATTTTCCTTGGAGATAATATGAAATATCCTGTGAAAGGTGTAAGCAATGTCTCTCTTAAATTGAATCAAGGTAATACGATCCACTTACAGGATATATTATATGTACCTGACCTCAAAAAGAACCCGGTGTCCATCTCAGCAATGGAAGACAAAGGCTACAAGGTAACCTTCAGCGATGGCAAGGTACGTATATGGAAAAATAATGTTAAAGATGCCTTCACTCTTGGGTTTCAAGTTGATTCATTATATCAGGTCGGTGGAAGTCTGCTAGGTATCATGTCTTGTGACACATCTCTTCAGTTTGAACATTGGCATCAGAGGTTTGCCCACCTTCATTATAAATCTCTACCCTATGTAAGACAAATGGTGACATGGATGCCCGAATTCCGAGTAGAGAAAGAAGGTGTATGTCTGGGATGTGTCGAAGGAAAGCTCAAAAGAGGACCATTCCCCTCTAGCCCAAGCAAGACCTCCAATATATTACAGTTGGTTCACTCAGACATATCTGAGGCTGGAATTAAGAGGGAGACTACTACACCATATACTCTTGAGCAGAATGGTGTGGCAGAAAGGAAGAACCGTACGATTGTGGAAGCTGTTTGTGCCATGCTCCATGATCAAATATTTCCGTAGCTTCTATGGGCAGATGATGTAACAATGCTCGATGTGGAGGAACCCATGGATCCTATTGATCCACCTAAGCCTTCCTCTTCTAGGAAGAGGCCCTCTTGGCTTAGGGGGCTACTCGATGATGCTGAAAGACACACTGCACCCCGAGGAACCTTCCGTGAAAGGAAGAAACCCAACAGGTATCAGGGATACCTGACCATCATGAGCAAAATCATTCAAAATGAGCCTTCACCATTCTCAGATGCCGTCAAGCATCAAGTATGGAAGGATGCTATGACCGAAGAATATGAGTCTATTATGAACAATGATGTCTGGGAAGTTGTTCTCATACCCCTGGACAAGACAATTGACACTTCTAAATGGATTTACAAGATAAAGCATGCAGCAGATGGAAGTACGGAAAAGTATAAGGCTCGTTTTGTTTCCCGTGGTTTCTCCTAGAAGGAAGGTATAGACGATGATGAGATATTTGCACCTATTGGCAGATACACGACCATCCACTCAATCATATCCCTTGCGGATTCACAAGGATGGAACCTACATCAGATGGATGTCAAGGCCGCGTTCTTGCATGGTTCGATCAAAGAAGAGGTCCACGTGGAGCAACCCGAAGGATTTGAGATTTATGATCAAAAATCTCATGTATGCAGGTTGAAGAAAGCTCTCTATGGGCTGAAGGAAGCACCTCGAGCATGGTATGAGAGGATCGATAGCTACTTGATGAAGCTGGGATTCACTAGGAGTGAAGCCGATCCTAACCTTTACTTTAAGGTTGAAGATGACAAGCCTCTCATATTGGTGTTGTATGTGGATGACCTCTTTCTAATAGGTGCAAACCCTCTCATTCACGAATGTAAGAGGGAGTTAGCTTCTGAATTTGAAATGAAGGATCTAAGACTGATGCACTATTTCTTAGGACTTGAAGTATGGTAGAAGCCAGGGGAAATTTTCCTATCTCAAGGAAAATATGTGGTGAAGATACTAGAAAGATTCGGTATGGTGGACTGCAAGCCCGTAACTACCCCGATGGAGCTTGACTTCCAAAAGTTAAGCGGTAGTGCTGTTGGACCTATTTTGCGAAATGCCACCGAGTATCGTCAACTCGTCAAAGCATTAATGTTCTTAGTGAACTCTCGTCTAGACATATGCTTTGCAGTCAACATATGGTTGAACCTCACCACATACATTGGATTGGTGCCAAGAATTTTTTGAGATATCTTCGTGGCACAATCACTTATGGGTTAAGATACATTGCCGAAGATGTGAGACTACTTGGATATATTGATACTGATTGGGTAGGCAGTGTGGTGGACCGAAGAGCACTTCTGGTTGCTATTTCACCTTGGGATCTGCTTCGATATCCTAGATTAGTAGGAAGCAGAAGTCGGTGGCTTTGAGCACCACCGAAGCAGAGTATATTGCTGCTAGCATGGCCTCCTGTGAGGCAGTCTGGTTGCAAAAGCTCTTCAATGAGCTGTTTGGATTTACATTGGATACCACCGTGATACTATGTGACAACTAGAGTGGGATTTGTTTGTCAGAGAATCCCGTATTTCATGATCACTCCAATCATATCGATATCAGGTAGCACTATATTCAAGATATGGTGCAGCAAGGAGCAATAAGGCTCCAACATATCGGTACAGATGAACAGGTCACTGACATTCTGACAAAGCCCCTAGGGAAAGTCAAATTCCTGAGTTTTCGAGAACAACTTGGTGTTGTTCAAAGACCATCTAATGAGGGTCCTGTATGATGCATTGAGCTCTGGGAGCTCTGCGGGGGTGCGGGGTACTTCTTGGAGCGACATATGACCACAGGGTGATTCACCATCCCCTGGTGGTATACATGTACACCCCATGGTGACTATGTAGCAGGATGATTGGTTCTCCTGTGAGGTCTAGATGATGTGTCCTCCAAGATGACTATGTAGCAAGATGATTGGTTCTCCTGTGAGGTCTGGATGATGTGTTCCCCATGACGACTATGTAGCAGGATGATTGGTTCTCCTATGAGGTCTGGATGATGTGTTCTCCATGATGACTATGTAGCAGGATGACTGGTTCTCCTGTGAGGTCTGGATGATGTGTTCTCCATGACGACTATGTAGCAAGATGATTAGTTGTCCTGTGAGGCCTGGATGATGTGTTCTCCATGGCGTTTATGTATCAGGATGATTAGTTCTCCTGTGAGGACAGGATTGATTAAGTTCTCCTGTCAAGGTATCCTACCCATGTAGTCTAGGACTCACGGGAAGTACCTCTCATCTGATCAATGAGAAGGGAAATGAGGATAGGGACCATAGTAGTACCGATGGACGCATCATTGTATCTACTGTACTCCCTATGCTAGGATGACCTTCATTGATCTGGGATCAATGATACTGGTCTGGGACCAGTGGTAGGAGTTGTACCCACTATGACGTTGACTCTGGGTCAGTTGAGGCTGGTCTGGGACCAATGGTACATACTTTGAGAATGACTTCAGGTCAGTGAAGGACTGGTCTGGGACCAGTGGTAGGAGTGGTACATACTATGATGTTGACTTCAGGTCGGTTGAGACTGGTCTGGGACCAGTGGTACGCACTCTGAGACTGACTTTGAGTCAGTGGAGGATGATATTGGTCTGGGACCAGTGGTAGGAGTTGTACCCCCTATGACGCTGACTTCGGGTCAGTTGAGACTGGTCTGGAACCAGTGGTACATACTTTGAGACTGACTGTGAGTTAGTATGATACATCCGAGACTCTATTGACAAGTGCTTGGTGGCCTACATCTTCAACCTAAACACCTCCAAGGAAATCTACGATAGACTGGTGATTTTATTTAAAGTTAATGATGCAAATCAAGTTTTGTTTCTTAGAAATAAGTTGAAGGAAATTAAGAAGGGTAAAGATGAGAGTATGCAAGCATACTTCTTAAGGATCACCGACATCAGGAACGATCTCCTATCTATTGGGGAGACCATTACTGATAGGGAAATGGCACTCACGACTCTTGGAGGATTACCATCCGAATGGTACGTGTTCAGGACTACTCTTCTGAACAATAATGTAATTCCTGGTTTCAAGGAATTAATGGCTACATGCATTCAAGAAGAAACAAGGGTAGAAGAGCAAGAAATGCCCATGCTTAAAGGTCCTCCTAATGCCTTTTCTTCTCATGCTAAGAAATGAAATAATTTCGAGACTAAATCAAAAGGAAAGGTTGGACCTAAGGGTGGAAGAAAAGGACGATGTTACATTTGCGATAAAGCAGGTCACTATGAAAGGGAGTGCCCTGAGAGAAAGGAATCACACCGGGACGATGATCAAAATCCCTCTCATGACAATCAAAGGAATGGAAAATTCAATAGCAAAGGTAAAAGGAGTGCTGGAAATCAAGAAAGAGGACAACCATTCAAGAAGGCTAGAAATTCCAGGTATGAATCCAACATTGTTGAAAATAAGCAGGATGAATATTATCTACTAGCTACTCTATCTACCTCTGCTCCTTCAGACTCAATGGGAATTTGGCTCATTGATAGTGGTGCCTCAAGGCACTTCACTGGTTACAAAGAAGTTCTCCATAATCTGATAGAGAAAGAAACTAACCTGGAAATTGTCCTTGGAGATAATATGAAATATCTTGTGAAAGGTGTAGGCAATGTCTCTCTTAAATTGAATCAAGGTAAACGATCCACTTACAGGATATATTATATGTACCTGACCTCAAAAAGAACCTGGTGTCCTTCTCAGCAATGGAAGACAAAGGCTACAAGGTAACCTTCAGCGATGGCAAGGTACGTATATGGAAAAATAATGTTAAAGATGCCTTCACTCTTGGGTTTCAAGTTGATTCATTATATCAGGTCGGTGGAAGTCTACTAGGTATCATGTCTTGTGACACATCTCTTCAGTTTGAACTTTGGCATCAGAGGTTTGCCCACCTTCATTATAAATCTCTACCCTATGTAAGACAAATGGTGACATGGATGCCCGAATTCCGAGTAGAGAAAGAAGGTGTATGTCTGGGATGTGTCGAAGGAAAGCTCAAAAGAGGACCATTCCCCTCTAGCCCAAGCAAGACCTCCAATATATTACAGTTCGTTCACTCAGACATATCTGAGGCTGGAATTAAGAGGGAGACTACTACACCATATACTCTTGAGCAGAATGGTGTGGCAGAAAGGAAGAACCGTACGATTGTGGAAGATGTTTGTGCCATGCTCCATGATCAAATATTTCCGTAGCTTCTATGGGCAGATGATGTAACAATGCTCGATGTGGAGGAACCCATGGATCCTATTGATCCACCTAAGCCTTCCTCTTCTAGGAAGAGGCCCTCTTGGCTTAGGGGGCTACTCGATGATGCTGAAAGACACACTGCACCCGGAGGAACCTTCCCTGAAAGGAAGAAACCCAATAGGTATCAGGGATACCTGACCATCATGAGCACAATCATTCAAAATGAGCCTTCACCATTCTCAGATGCCGTCAAGCATCAAGTATGGAAGGATGCTATGACCGAAGAATATGAGTCTATTATGAAGAATGATGTCTGGGAAGTTGTTCCCATACCCCTGGACAAGACAATTGACACTTCTAAATGGATTTACAAGATAAAGCATGCAGCAGATGGAAGTACGGAAAAGTATAAGGCTCATTTTGTTTCCCGTGGTTTCTCCTAGAAGGAAGGTATAGACGATGATGAGATATTTGCACCTATTGGCAGATACACGACCATCCACTCAATCATATCCCTTGCGGATTCACAAGGATGGAACCTACATCAGATGGATGTCAAGGCCGCGTTCTTGCATGGTTCGATCAAAGAAGAGGTCCACGTGGAGCAACCCGAAGGATTTGAGATTTATGATCAAAAATCTCATGTATGCAGGTTGAAGAAAGCTCTCTATGGGCTGAAGGAAGCACCTCGAGCATGGTATGAGAGGATCGATAGCTACTTGATGAAGCTGGGATTCACTAGGAGTGAAGCCGATCCTAACCTTTACTTTAAGGTTGAAGATGACAAGCCTCTCATATTGGTGTTGTATGTGGATGACCTCTTTCTAATAGGTGCAAACCCTCTCATTCACGAATGTAAGAGGGAGTTAGCTTCTGAATTTGAAATGAAGGATCTAAGACTGATGCACTATTTCTTAGGACTTGAAGTATGGTAGAAGCCAGGGGAAATTTTCCTATCTCAAGGAAAATATGTGGTGAAGATACTAGAAAGATTCGGTATGGTGGACTGCAAGCCCGTAACTACCCCGATGGAGCTTGACTTCCAAAAGTTAAGCGGTAGTGCTGTTGGACCTATTTTGCGAAATGCCACCGAGTATCGTCAACTCGTCAAAGCATTAATGTTCTTAGTGAACTCTCGTCCAGACATATGCTTTGCAGTCAACATATGGTTGAACCTCACCACATACATTGGATTGGTGCCAAGAATTTTTTGAGATATCTTCGTGGCACAATCACTTATGGGTTAAGATACATTGCCGAAGATGTGAGACTACTTGGATATATTGATACTGATTGGGTAGGCAGTGTGGTGGACCGAAGAGCACTTCTGGTTGCTGTTTCACCTTGGGATCTGCTTCGATATCCTAGATGAGCAGGAAGCAGAAGTCGGTGGCTTTGAGCACCACCGAAGCAGAGTATATTGCTGCTAGCATGGCCTCCTGTGAGGCAGTCTGGTTGCAAAAGCTCTTCAATGAGCTGTTTGGATTTACATTGGATACCACCGTGATACTATGTGACAACTAGAGTGGGATTTGTTTGTCAGAGAATCCCGTATTTCATGATCACTCCAAGCATATCGATATCAGGTAGCACTATATTCAAGATATGGTGCAGCAAGGAGCAATAAGGCTCCAACATATCGGTAGAGATGAACAGGTCGCTGACATTCTGACAAAGCCCCTAGGGAAAGTACAATTCCTGAGTTTTCGAGAACAACTTGGTGTTGTTCAAAGACCATCTGATGAGGGTCCTGTATGATGCATTGAGCTCTGGGAGCTCTGCGGGGGTGCGGGGTACTTCTTGGAGCGACATATGACCACAGGGTGATTCACCATCCCCTGGTGGTATACATGTACACCCCATGGTGACTATGTAGCAGGATGATTGGTTCTCCTGTGAGGTCTAGATGATGTGTCCTCCAAGACGACTATGTAGCAAGATGATTGGTTCTCCTGTGAGGTCTGGATGATGTGTTCCCCATGACGACTATGTAGCAGGCTGATTGGTTCTCCTATGAGGTCTGGATGATGTGTTCTCCATGATGACTATGTAGCAGGATGACTGGTTCTCCTGTGAGGTCTGGATGATGTGTTCTCCATGACGACTATGTAGCAAGATGATTAGTTGTCCTGTGAGGCCTGGATGATGTGTTCTCCATGGCGTTTATGTATCAGGATGATTAGTTCTCCTGTGAGGACAGGATTGATTAAGTTCTCCTGTCAAGGTATCCTACCCATGTAGTCTAGGACTCACGGGAAGTACCTCTCATCTGATCAATGAGAAGGGAAATGAGGATAGGGACCATAGTAGTACCGATGGATGCATCGTTGTATCTACTGTACTCCCTATGCTAGGATGACCTTCATTGATCTGGGATCAATGATACTGGTCTGGGACCAGTGGTAGGAGTTGTACCCACTATGACGTTGACTCCGGGTAAGTTGAGGTTGGTCTGGGACCAATGGTACATACTTTGAGAATGACTTCAGGTCAGTGAAGGACTGGTCTGGGACCAGTGGTAGGAGTGGTACATACTATGATGTTGACTTCAGGTCGGTTGAGATTGGTCTGGGACCAGTGGTACGCACTCTGAGACTGACTTTGAGTCAGTGGAGGATGATATTGGTCTGGGACCAGTGGTAGGAGTTGTACCCCCTATGACGCTGACTTCGGGTCAGTTGAGACTGGTCTGGAACCAGTGGTACATACTCTGAGACTGACTGTGAGTCAGTATGATACATCCGAGACTCTATTGACAAGTGCTTGGTGGCCTACATCTTCAACCTAAGCACCTCCAAGGAAATCTACGATAGACTGGTGATTTTATTTAAAGTTAATGATGCAAATCAAGTTTTGTTTCTTAGAAATAAGCTGAAGGAAATTAAGAAGGGTAAAGATGAGAGTATGCAAGCATACTTCTTAAGGATCACCGACATCAGGAACGATCTCCTATCTATTGGGGAGACCATTACTGATAGGGAAATGGCACTCACGACTCTTGGAGGATTACCATCCGAATGGTACGTGTTCAGGACTACTCTTCTGAACAATAATGTAATTCCTGGTTTCAAGGAATTAATGGCTACATGCATTCAAGAAGAAACAAGGGTAGAAGAGCAAGAAATGCCCATGCTTAAAGGTCCTCCTAATGCCTTTTCTTCTCATGCTAAGAAATGAAATAATTTCGAGACTAAATCAAAAGGAAAGGTTGGACCTAAGGGTGGAAGAAAAGGACGATGTTACATTTGCGATAAAGCAGGTCACTATGCAAGGGAGTGCCCTGATAGAAAGGAATCACACCGGGACGATGATCAAAATCCCTCTCATGACAATCAAAGGAATGGAAAATTCAATAGCAAAGGTAAAAGGAGTGCTGGAAATCAAGAAAGAGGAAAACCATTCAAGAAGGCTAGAAATTCCAGGTATGAATCCAACATTGTTGAAAATAAGCAAAATGAATATTATCTACTAGCTACTCTATCTACCTCTGCTCCTTCAGACTCAATGGGAATTTGGCTCATTGATAGTGGTGCCTCAAGGCACTTCAATGGTTACAAAGAAGTTCTCCATAATCTGATAGAGAAAGAAACTAACCTGGAAATTGTCCTTGGAGATAATATGAAATATCCTGTGAAAGGTGTAGGCAATGTCTCTCTTAAATTGAATCAAGGTAATAAGATCCACTTACAGGATATATTATATGTACCTGACCTCAAAAAGAACCCGGTGTCCATTTCAGCAATGGAAGACAAAGGCTACAAGGTAACCTTCAGCGATGGCAAGGTACGTATATGGAAAAATAATGTTAAAGATGCCTTCACTCTTGGGTTTCAAGTTGATTCATTATATCAGGTCGGTGGAAGTCTGCTAGGTATCATGTCTTGTGACACATCTCTTCAGTTTGAACTTTGGCATCAGAGGTTTTCCCACCTTCATTATAAATCTCTACCCTATGTAAGACAAATGGTGACATGGATGCCCGAATTCCGAGTAGAGAAAGAAGGTGTATGTCTGGGATGTGTCGAAGGAAAGCTCAAAAGAGGACCATTCCCCTCTAGCCCAAGCAAGACCTCCAATATATTACAGTTGGTTCACTCAGACATATCTGAGGCTGGAATTAAGAGGGAGACTACTACACCATATACTCTTGAGCAGAATGGTGTGGCAGAAAGGAAGAACCGTACGATTGTGGAAGCTGTTTGTGCCATGCTCCATGATCAAATATTTCCGTAGCTTCTATGGGCAGATGATGTAACAATGCTCGATGTGGAGGAACCCATGGATCCTATTGATCCACCTAAGCCTTCCTCTTCTAGGAAGAGGCCCTCTTGGCTTAGGGGGCTACTCGATGATGCTGAAAGACACACTGCACCCCGAGGAACCTTCCCTGAAAGGAAGAAACCCAACAGGTATCAGGGATACCTGACCATCATGAGCACAATCATTCAAAATGAGCCTTCACCATTCTCAGATGCCGTCAAGCATCAAGTATGGAAGGATGCTATGACCGAAGAATATGAGTCTATTATGAAGAATGATGTCTGGGAAGTTGTTCCCATACCCCTGGACAAGACAATTGACACTTCTAAATGGATTTACAAGATAAAGCATGCAGCAGATGGAAGTACGGAAAAGTATAAGGCTCGTTTTGTTTCCCGTGGTTTCTCCTAGAAGGAAGGTATAGACGATGATGAGATATTTGCACCTATTGGCAGATACACGACCATCCACTCAATCATATCCCTTGCGGATTCACAAGGTTGGAACCTACATCAGATGGATGTCAAGGTCGCGTTCTTGCATGGTTCGATCAAAGAAGAGGTCCACGTGGAGCAACCCGAAGGATTTGAGATTTATGATCAAAAATCTCATGTATGTAGGTTGAACAAAGCTCTCTATGGGCTGAAGGAAGCACCTCGAGCATGGTATGAGAGGATCGATAGCTACTTGATGAAGCTGGGATTCACTAGGAGTGAAGCCGATCCTAACCTTTACTTTAAGGTTGAAGATGACAAGCCTCTCATATTGGTGTTGTATGTGGATGACCACTTTCTAATAGGTGCAAACCCTCTCATTCACGAATGTAAGAGGGAGTTAGCTTCTGAATTTGAAATGAAGGATCTAAGACTGATGCATTATTTCTTAGGACTTGAAGTATGGTAGAAGCCAGGGGAAATTTTCCTATCTCAAGGAAAATATGTGGTGAAGATACTAGAAAGATTCGGTATGGTGGACTGCAAGCCCGTAACTACCCCGATGGAGCTTGACTTCCATAAGTTAAGCGGTGGTGCTGTTGGACCTATTTTGCGAAATGCCACCGAGTATCGTCAACTCGTCAAAGCATTAATGTTCTTAGTGAACTCTCGTCCAGACATATGCTTTGCAGTCAACACATTGAGTCAACATATGGTTGAACCTCACCACATACATTGGATTGGTGCCAAGAATTTTTTGAGATATCTTCGTGGCACAATCACTTATGGGTTAAGATACATTGCCGAAGATGTGAGACTACTTGGATATATTGATATTGATTGGGTAGGCAGTGTGGTGGACCGAAGAGCACTTCTGGTTGTTGTTTCACCTTGGGATCTGCTTCGATATCCTAGATGAGCAGGAAGCAGAAGTCGGTGGCTTTGAGCACCACCGAAGCAGAGTATATTGCTGCTAGCATGGCCTCCTGTGAGGCAGTCTGGTTGCAAAAGCTCTTCAATGAGCTGTTTGGATTTACATTGGATACCACCGTGATACTATGTGACAACTAGAGTGGGATTTGTTTGTCAGAGAATCCCGTATTTCATGATCACTCCAAGCATATCGATATCAGGTAGCACTATATTCAAGATATGGTGCAGCAAGGAGCAATAAGGCTCCAACATATCGGTACAGATGAACAGGTCGCTGACATTCTGACAAAGCCCCTAGGGAAAGTCAAATTCCTGAGTTTTCGAGAACAACTTGGTCTTGTTCAAAGACCATCTGATGAGGGTCTTGTATGATGCATTGAGCTTTGGGAGCTCTGGGGGGGTGCGGGGTACTTCTTGGAGCGACATATGACCACAGGGTGATTCACCATCCCCTGGTGGTATACATGTACACCCCATGGTGACTATGTAGCAGGATGATTGGTTCTCCTGTGAGGTCTAGATGATGTGTCCTCCAAGACGACTATGTAGCAAGATGATTGGTTCTCCTGTGAGGTCTGGATGATGTGTTCCCCATGACGACTATGTAGCAGGATGATTGGTTCTCCTATGAGGTCTGGATGATGTGTTCTCCATGATGACTATGTAGCAGGATGACTGGTTCTCCTGTGAGGTCTGGATGATGTGTTCTCCATGACGACTATGTAGCAAGATGATTAGTTGTCCTGTGAGGCCTGGATGATGTGTTCTCCATGGCGTTTATGTATCAGGATGATTAGTTCTCCTGTGAGGACAGGATTGATTAAGTTCTCCTGTCAAGGTATCCTACCCATGTAGTCTAGGACTCACAGGAAGTACCTCTCATCTGATCAATGAGAAGGGAAATGAGGATAGGGACCATAGTAGTACCGATGGACGCATCGTTGTATCTACCGTACTCCCTATGCTAGGATGACCTTCATTGATCTGGGATCAATGATACTGGTCTGGGACCAGTGGTAGGAGTTGTACCCACTATGACATTGACTCCGGGTCAGTTGAGGTTGGTCTAGGACCAATGGTACATACTTTGAGAATGACTTCAGCTCAGTGAAGGACTGGTCTGGGACCAGTGGTAGGAGTGGTACATACTATGATGTTGACTTCAGGTCGGTTGAGACTGGTCTGGGACCAGTGGTACTCACTCTGAGACTGACTTTGAGTCAGTGGAGGATGATATTGGTCTGGGACCAGTGGTAGGATTTGTACCCCCTATGACGCTGACTTCGGGTCAGTTGAGACTGGTCTGGAACCAATGGTACATACTCTGAGACTGACTGTGAGTCAGTATGATACATCCTCGATTATTTCTTCCTCTTCATAATTTGGAAAAATCATAGCAAAGCAGAATAGAACAGAGCATATCAGAACAGGGAAGAACAGAACAAAGCAGTGCAAGCAGGATAGAGCAGAGCAGAGCATGGGTCAAGCTGTACAGGGCATGCATTTGATGGATGAATAGTAGCGACCGACAGACATATTGCAGATGGAGTTCTCCCTAGTTGAGAGGGAGTGTTAAAATTGGAAACTAGGGCTAAACTCCATGTGGATCATCTTATTCATAGTTGATAATATTTTTATTAGATTCCTCTCGTTGAGAGGTGTAGGATTGATCTAAAGATCATCCGATTCCGATAAGTATTTATGGAGATATGAATTTATTTTGATTATGGAATAATTATCAAGCTGACCTACAACTCATGTAGGCTCAGAAACCCAACAGTCGCATCTATTCAAACATCAACAGTTGTGTATAAATACAGGAGGTCTTTTCCTCATTTGAACCAACTCATCTCATCACATCTCTCTCTCTCTCCTGTGCAGAAAAGAGGCTCTTCTCTACTGCGCATAAAAGAGACTCTCTCTCACACATGTGGAAGGAAGGACACAGTTTTAGGGCTGCAACTACAGAACCAAAATTTGACCAGCATTGACCAAAAGACTCCCTCCTCAAAACTGCATTGTAGGTCCATCTAGATCTCCTCTGAAGGCCGCATTTTTTGGTGGTGGAATCAAGCCGATCCGACGGTCGGTTTGCAAGATATTGTTTGCCCTAGTTTGGGACTGATCTAGGGTTTGCTGTTCTGATGTAAATCAGATTTATGTACTATTTCTCTCTGCTGGATTATTGAAGATAAAGGAATATTTGATCCCCACATTGGGGTTTATCCCTAGCTAGCCGCCACATATTGTGTCTCTTGTCTTGGCTTGTTTTTTTTCAATTGTTTAATGTTCTATCTGCACTTTACTTTATGTACATGTGATTGCTAATCTGTGGATAATAATAAGAAAGATAAGTAAATTGTTATAACCATAGAACATACCATAAATTAACACCTCTGTATCCCTATGATAGTGGGGTGAAACTACATGATATTGCTTCAGATGAGGCCCCTGATTATAATTTTACAATTCTTCTTATAAATTTTATGATGATAATTTATGATTGTGTACTTATAAATTTTGTGATTTGAATGGTAGAGCATGTTGTACATGAGGATCCTATACCACAAGAGGATCTCAAGGAAACCATTCTAATGGTGCCGACTAGTGCACCAAGTAAATAATTACATTGCAAAGGTATTTTTTAGTATTAATGAACTACTTCAATGATGTTTCCTTTGAATGAGTTCTTTAAATCGTTGGGTAGCCTCACCTTTTCTTCATTTAGAAAGAGGATTACAATTAAAAATATTTAATTGTGAATGGTGTATTAGTTATAACCTTTCCTATTTTAACTCTAGAGCATGTAAAGGATGAGGCTAGACAAGAAGAGGAACATATGGCCACAATTGAAAATGCTCCATCTACCTCCACTACTAAAGCAGGTAAAAAACACTCTAATGCTTTTTTAATTAATGAAATACTTGTAATAATAATAATAATAAATATCAATTTGACATTTTGTCAAGAAGATTTCTAGAGGCCATAACATCTGAAGAGGAAGAAGGAAATGATGTCCTCCTTTATCAACACATTTCAAAAATAAATAAAAAATGAAAAAATAAATTATTGTATGAGTTGTCCTTGTCCATTGCACCGAGAGGTTAACAATGAGCGCATAAATCATTCTATTCAACCATCATTTGGATGTGTTTCCATGTTTTGAAGTTACACACATCGTAATTGATGCAAAATACATTGCATAATTGTGGGAAGATGAGGAGTCAATGGACCTACTCTCTTTGTTTTGTCATTTTCCCTTCTTGATTGGATTTTGTCCTCTACTGAGGTTGCTTAGGGGTTTGACACATTGAATTGGAATGAGGTCGCTACATCAAAATGGAAATTTGTTTGAAGACAATCACTTACCATTGGTGAGGTTATTTCCAAATCACCCACACTTGTTGCAAGGTAAAAAAAATTCACTTATCATCCATGCTTAAAGGTTTGAATTTGAAACGCATGCAACCACTCAAACATATATAACATCTAAGAATAACCATTGTGAGAAGGTTAAATGATAGTAATATCCTACACTATGTAATATAAGAAGGTCCTAAATATATTTTGTTTTGTCATCAAAACTTCACCTTATATAATGTTTGGGGTATTTTCCCACATCTGTATCTGAGAATATTGTTTATAAGTAGACCTTTCTCATTGATACTTATGCCCAAAATTACTATTTGTGGTGAAGTTGGTTAACAATTAAAATCATTAAAAATGTGAATTTTATGTGAATGTATTTTGTGTTAGATATATTTTTTTTATTATAAAAGTCATCCTAATACAATTTAATAGATATTGGTTTTAACTTCAAAGTTGATATAAATTGATAGGACGAAGCACATATGGTGGAGAGCACTCTGATTTTAGTTAGTGTTAGAAATCTTGAAAGTACATGAATGCAAGTCTTTGCTTGGTTTTAAAAGGATAAATATGCAAAGGCTTACTCAAATATATCAACATTGGAAGGAAATTTATCTTACCTTTATTTAATGAATGAAGATATGAGCTTGTATGTTTTGTTGACTCTATAATGCATGTAGTTAATATATCTATCACAAATTGATGTTTATGTTGATAGTGCTTTCCACTCAACTAGTCACAACATTATAAGAGAGACCTATTACATGCATGACTAAATCTATGTCTAGGAGGCATTGCACATAAAAAAGTTCATTTAAAGGATTTTTTTAATTATGGAAGCAAATTCTAGTGAAATTCTTGATGAATTTAGTAAGTGTGATGCTTGTGCCAAGTGTTTACAAGACTAGGTGTAAATCAATAAAGCAGAATTCCAGGGAAAAATACACAACTTGAAGTAGGACATGTTTGATGTTGAAGTTGTTGGAAACTAGATCACTACTAGGGGGGGGTGTTGTGAATCAGTAGTGAAGGCACTTATAATGTTTTACTATTTTCTCCAAATTATTATTCTTTAAATCATGCATAAAATGAAACACATAAGCAAGGATTAGAGCATCAAACATAAACATGAAACCATGAAATTAATCAACACAATGGACACAAATATTTCTGGTGAAAAACCCTCTCCAGGGCAAAAAACACCCACTGCTACTGCGTTGCTTAAATATTCATTATGCTAAGCAAATTATTTACATAAAGTTACAACTGGCTATTATCAAGTGGAGATTTCATTCTCATGTGGATCTACGTACTACCATCCATTGGAAGCCACCATGACCAACAATCCTTGCCCAATTACTCTTGAACTATCAATCGACTCTACAGACTCCTATCTATTGGAAGCCTCTATGACCAACTAGCCTCGCCCAGTTTCTTTTGAACTATCCAAATACTATTGGATTGAGAAAAACTACTCACTTATATTGAATTCACTGGAGTCCTCTAACTCCACTCCTCTATGTGGCTCTCATTTCATACATTTTCATACTAGAACCAAGAACTACTCAACATGAACACCACAGCAAAATATCTTCAAAGCACACAATTAAAACACAAAACTACATCACAAACTGCATCACAATCTCACCACACACTGAATAAAATAATTTGATCAATACATCAGCTAAAACCCTCACTGCAATAGAAAAATGCTACAACTGAATGTTGCACTCAAACAATAAACTGGAAAACATGTTAGGAGAAAACATTCTCCCAATACACTTGAAAAACACTCTATTTCACCTCCTTGCTTGCTACATAATATGTTGGTTCAAACATACTTCAGCTAATTGTTGCAATACCTGCAAACTACTTCAGAAATTGTGTATCTCTCAACTCTCACAACTTGCACACAATCCTCCAATCTCTCTCTCACTCAACACATCAAGAGAATCAACCAAATTTCGTTTATCTTTCTCCAATATATACATGAACTAAGGTGCTCAACTCAATAATTGCAAGGAACTACTGAACTCCACAAAATTTTTTCATATGCTTGATTTGATCTAGATTCATCTTTGTAACATTCTCCTCACACATCTATCCAAGCAATCAGCCAGCCAGGGTAAAAATGTGACGAGATGCCACTATGATATGATTCGACCTCTTAAGTCACGTTAAGGAAGTGGAACTGATGGAAACACACCATACAGACATTCAACATCAACATTAGGACCTCACGAACCAATCCAACCTTTCTGCCAACTGGCCCCTGGGTCCCACTGAGCTTTTGGAAAGTGTGACCTCTGGACGCTCTCATGCTATGGGCATGCCAGCGTTTAGGGACCTCTGGATGCTCTCATGCTATGGGCATGCTAGCGTCTAGGGACCTCTGGATGCTCTCACAGGCTTGCAAGCCAATGTCCAGGGACTCTTTTTTTCAGTGTTGTGCCAGTGTCCCTGAGATTTGAGCCACTTTTTGAGTCCCAGAACCGAGGTCACTGCCCAGAATTGAATCATGTCTTCAAAACAATAAAATAACAAGGAAATGATAGTGTAAATTCAATCACTTGAATGACACCTTGACTGGACCCCTACTAGCCATGACAGGGATTTCGTCGAACATATCACGAATATGTAATCTACAGTTGTAAATAACAGATCTGAGCATATGGGTCGTATACTTAGCTAAGAATCGCTAAGTAGCATTGATGCCTCAACACATCAACTTCCATTTCATCCATTAGGTCATAGATACATTCATCATTCATTTACAAGTAGAAACATGATGAGAGCCATACATAGCTACTGTCATAAAACACACACATATATATAATCAACATAATAGCAACATAAATACCAATGAAATCATAGCCATATAAACCACATATAATAGAGTATAATACTCATAGAAATACAAGGAGAAATAACCTCGTATTGATGATGCAAAATCCAAACTCGGGATGGGACTTCCACGTTCCGCCCGACCATAGAATGGTTGAGCCAAATCTCTCTTCATTCATTCATCCCTATGCCATATTCCAAGCATGAATGTGAGATTTCATAAAACACATCAATCTAAAACCATCTATGGCTTCCAAATTCCATCCACCTCGACCCATCAAACAGTGATTCCACCTCATAGTCGAACATCACAAAACCATCATAAGATTGGTCTCTATCCCAGTCATCTAGGGCTCCAAAGTGTTTGTTCCAATCAAGGCTCCAGGACTAGTAACTCAACCCACAGTTGCCGCCGAGCTCTAGAGTGTTTGTCTAACCAAGACTCCATGACTAGTAACTTAACCCACCAAGGGCTCCAGAGCGTTTTTCTAACCAAGGTTACGGGACTAGTAACTCAAACAAAGTTGTTACAGGGATCTAGATCGTTTGTCCAACCAAGGCTCCAGGAACTAGTAACTCAACCCAAGCTAAGGAAACATGAGAACCAACCAAAAAAAACAAGGAAATAAACCCACAATATCCATGGCTATGCAGGAAATGGCAAGGCTAGGAAATCCACTATCAATCCAGGCAATCCTCCATACCAGTGACAGATCATGACCAAAAATTCACATGCATATGCCATGCATGCCAAAACTAGTGAGGAAAACATACATGCAACTCGATACCTACAAGAAAATCTCGTTGTAGCTATTGATCCCGATGTCCTCTTGTGTTTTCCTACTCTTCCTTTGCCTTCTTGATCCAAAATCCAAGTATGCCACACCCTCCAAGAATGCTCCAAGAAAACTCTAAGTATCCAAGAGTATGAGAGAGAGAGAATAATGAGAGAGCTCTAAAACTGAACTAACAAATGATTACCAACTAATCTTCAGAAGCTTTTTTTATGAACGAGGCCTCTATTTTCTTCATTTCCATTATTTTCCTTCATTTTCCTCCTCACATGCAACCTTTCACCTTTCACCTCCCTTTTCTCCTAATTTCCATTATTTTCATAAATAAATGTGGAAAAAATGTCACTTTTCCTTTCCAAATCCTTAGTAATTGCCTTTGCCAATTTCCTTAGACATTAAACAATCACAAGTGATCCACATCACTAGGATTTTGCCCAACATTCAGCTTGGAATAAGTGTTCCATCAACCATGGTTATTATTTTTCCTTTATTAAATTTTATTACATGAAATTTTCACTAGGGTTGTTATAATCTCATTGACTTGATCAAGCCACTAAATCCACTTCATGAAGGATATTGTCAATGTTAATCACATTCTATAAGCACATTAACCTTTTTCCAACCTTTACATGATGAGTCTAGAACAAGACAAGCAGGAAAACAAATAAATACCTGATGTGCGTGAGGAATGTGGAGAAAAACTCACTTTAGGCCACATTCATTGGAACAACACTAGCTAATATTGATTGGAGCCCTTCAATCACATGCATAGGCCTGCTTCAAAGCGATTGGAGCCTCTCAATCACTTGCACAAGCCTGCATCCCTGCAACTGTGGCAGGGGATAAGAAAACTCAAACCAATTCAGGTCATATCTTTGCGAAACTTCTTGGACCCCATCAACTCCAAAGCACACCTCCAAACCTCTATGACAAGTCTACAATTGATGACATAGGCTAAGAACTTCTACAACAAGTCAATGACATGCAAGCCATAGTCTGCCAAACACCTCATCAAGGCCAACACCTACATCTCCTCAAGCAACAATAACAACCTGTCCAAACACCTCCAACACCTGTAACAACATCTCTAACACTTGTAGAAGCATCTCTAACACCTGTAGCATCATCTCCAACACCTACAACAAAAACATCAATTCATCCAACTGCCTCCAATCATCTAATTGCCTCCAACACCGATGGAGGTACCTCCAACACATGTAACAACATATCCAATGCTTCCAACACATGTAGAAGCATATGAAACACCTGTAGCAGCAATCCAACCACCTACAACAACAACATTTCAACGAACACAACATGTCCTGAATCCATATGTACTCAGCGTCCAAATCTCCTCCACTAGTCATGCCATAAACAAGTTGACATCAATGCCAACCAACATAACCAACCAACTGAACACTAAAACAACCAAACATTCATCACTCATCATTATCGAATTGTCATAAGCATATGACATGTATCACCATGACCCTATTGACATCAATGCCAACACTACAATGCCAACAGAAGTGCATTATATTAATGTGGGTGGACAATTTAGCTCACACTTTTATAGGAAATATCAACCATCATAATAGAGCTTTGGATCTTATTTCTCTATCTCTTTGCCTTCAAGTAATGATCACATCAACCATACAACTAGAAGATAAGGTCTTGTCTTTTAAACCAAACCAAGTAAGGGCTTGGTCATATGTGATGAGCCACTCACAATAAGACATGCCACATGACCCAATGATAACAAACCCCCTTGATGTGAGTAGATGATGTGGAGGAGGCATATAATCTCATATAATTTCATTTGGAATCCATTGCTTTCAAGGAACCATTCTTCTTTGGAGGGGGGAAGGCATGAACAATAAAATTGGGGAATTGATGAATGAAATTGGGTGGGCATAGCCACTGAATTACTATATTGTATGATACGAAGAAACACTAAGTGAAATACTTTGTATTCCATTAACATGTATTATTAATTATAAAACTTCTCCAATTGAAATTGGGTTTCTACTGTAGGGGTTAATATAGAGTAGTGGATAGATCATTGTTGGTATTAACATTTTTTCCTTCATATTACCATTGTACAAAATTATTTTTGTAATAAAAATATACAGTTGATATTTATCCAATTGATTTTGGAAAATTATGTATGTTGGATGAATTTGTTTCTATTATTTTCTATTACTTTATTAAATTGTGTTGCATAAGCAATTCATTATGTAGGATAAAGGTAAATTGTTGATTTTTTTGGATGCACTGATGTACAAGGTTCATTATCCTAGATAAAACTAGTATCTCAACATTCATTTCACATGTTATCATTAATATGCTACACAATGTATGGTCAATACTCTCTCTAAGACAAAGAAACCAATGGAAAAAATGTACAGCCACATTAAACTTCTTGATGTTAACCTTGAAGGTGCAATTTAAGCAAGGAGCCATTATTCATAAAGGAATATTGCCATCAAATATGGGGTACATTTGTATAGTGGAAACCAAAGAGAAGATTTCACCATAAGATAGTAAGAAGGATGCTTTGTGACTCGATGATTGGTTGAGGAAGATTATTTCCTTTTATGAAATAAAACAATTCACAAATGAAGACAATAAAGCTATGCATGCATAAATCAACATCACTATGGTGAGACAATTTATGTGTGTAGACAAAATCTTGGTACCACACAATTCTTGAAGTATGGCAAATTCAAAATATTTATAAGGATAAATTCTATGATCTTAATTATCATAAGGAACAAAAACATTGAAAATACCTATGAAAAGAGTCTATTCATACAATATAGGCCTACATCCATGTTCAATCACTACACGATTTAGTTTAGAGTGATGTATGAAGAAACCATAAGGTGGAAACCCATAAGGTTGAATTGAAGGTGCTCTGAGGGAACAATAAATTCGGACCCTTTCCTTCTCTAATATAATATAGATGTTGTGGTATTTTAGTAGGAGTATTTTCTATTTTGTGACTCAATACAATGATCGAGTATTTTACATTCTATGTTTTTTCCCTTTCCAAACCTATTTTCCAGTGAGTTTTCCCTAAAATACGATCATATTTTTTTGGAATGGTATATTTGAGTTGTTCAATATGTACATATTGATTGCTTAGAGTTTTTTATAATTATGGATCCATTTATACATTCAAAAATGAATTTCAAGCAATGACACATAGTGATCTTAGACTTCAATATAGAAGACCAACACATAGAACAACCAGACTTCAACTTTTAAGAATATATGTTTGATTTGTCCTGTCATCTGTTGTATGGTTTTGGTCCTTTCTTACGTGAATTTTTAATGCATGCATTATGTTTGTGAATTTCCTGTAATATGTGTCATTGTCCTTTATCACAACGTGTCCCATAATCTACATCGTGGCATAATTTTTGGTGCTTATCCTTGCAGAATTCTCGTAATAGTTTGTACTCTTTTCTTCGTTTGGTTTAGACCACATATCGTCTATTCACAATTTTTTGGTTTCCCCTCTTTTTTCAGATACATCGTGTTTTTTGTAAACCTTTAATTTTGATGGCTCCAACGAATCTTCTTTATTTTCAGGTCTGTAAGTCAAATCTTTCTGAATTTGATGATGTACAAGGCCATCCCGAATTTGACAAATAGGGAACTTAAGTCAAATGTGCCATTAAGGATCAGAACGATCACTCTGATCGGGAGGGAATTTAGCGTCTAATACTTTTCTCTAGAAAAGTAGTAATTGTGAACACTCTTATTTGAATTTTAATGGTTTATGTTGTTTGCATGTCGCATTTTTTGGGAAGTTTGGAAGCAAAGGTTCAAATTTTATATTGTCTTTAGAATTACAAACAACAAAAATTATTTTTTCAGAATGGTTAAATTAATTTCTTTGTACAATAACCCATAAACGTTTCATATTGTGTTCTTGGGAACATCCTTTATAGGCTCGTTTCTTATCAAGATTCTGGCATAATTATTGGCATTTAGTTCATGCAATTTTGTACAACAAGCATATTATGACCTTGTTGAAGAAAGAGAAAGAGG
Organism: Pinus tabuliformis; assembly: GCA_031772625.1. NCBI lineage: Eukaryota > Viridiplantae > Streptophyta > Pinopsida > Pinales > Pinaceae > Pinus > Pinus tabuliformis. The sequence continues at coordinate 473,100,934 of CM062817.1, forward strand.
AATGGAAAGGGTGTTGCTATCTATCGTGTGGAACAACTCCACTCCCATGCGAGCTAGTCCAAAGAGACATAAAGTGATATCCATGTAAGTTTTTTAAATCGTGCACATTTAGAAGAAATGTATGTGAATGCTAGATAATTTGCTGAATCATTTGCTTACTTTCACATAGAATGTAAAGGTGCAAGTCTCTAAATCTCAGTTGGACTTTGTTTTTAACACTGAATCATCTATCTATGGGGATGACTCTACATATGTAGAAATTCTATGGTGTCAGGAGGAGGCCATGAATATGTGAGCATATCATTACATCACTCCCGTCTTCTTATTGTAATGAGGGAAATAAATCGGGGAACATATCATGATATAAAGTATGTAGGTCAAGCTCCATTTATCGCATCAATAACTGGGTTCTCTCAAGTACATGTACAAGAATTAGGGAATTGGTGTAGAAGGCACTATAGTAAATCCCATATAATCCTAGCATATTGAAGTGTGCATTACAACTATTTGAGTTTTGAAAGAGTCGTGCTATGGCTACATTTGGAGAGTTATTGACAAAAAAATTCATGTTTGCTTAGTAAAAATTTGGTTTGTATCTAAGATATAGATTTTGTATAATCCTTCAATTCTATAATTATTTTGACATATAAACGATAGCATGGAAATCAATAGTTTAGTCTTGTTGTGATGTCATTTAATTTGATAGCTTTGATACTTTAAATCTCAAAGTGTCATTCTTCTCTTCATGGAGCGACCCACAACATATAGAGTCTAAGTTTTTGTTATGAAACCAACTCACAAAAAGATAGAAAAGAGAGATCAACGCCTTCAAAATAAGCCTCTTTGAGGGGGCAACCTCCTTTGCATTACACAAATGAACAATTCTTGGATGATACAAATGACAAAACCTCCTTTCTATATATAGGAGTCTAAGGGGTCACAATATAATCAAAGTCGACATGACAATAATAATGTAAGGGCACAATAATAACAATATGAGTACTACATGGGCACAACAATATAATAAGGGGGTTGCATTAATAATAATAAGGGGTTACAGTAGTAGTATAGGGACCTAACATGCCCCTCTCCTTCAAAAAGTGTTGTCCTCAACACTTGAGTAGTTTTGGATGCTTTTGTATAAAATTATCATTCTTCCATGTGGAATCTTTAGCAGGTAAGTTCTTCCACTTGATGAGATACTCTGAAATTGATCGATTTCGTAACCGTCAACTTCTCAGTTCTGTGAATGCTTCAGGTTCCAATATGATTTTTCCTTCCTTGTCAAGTTTTGGCAATATTGTTGGAACTGGGATCTTCGACAACTTTTGAATGAGTTCCCACCCTGCTTCGCCATTCTTCCATTCATCCCTTTCTTTGTTTATCAAATTTGGTTGGATAATTATACCAACCTCTACCATTTCTGCAACCATATGTTCAATTTCACTCCTTTGGGAATATGGATATCTATAAGGCCTAATGTTTGGAGGAACACTTCTTGGAATCAAATGAATAGCATGATCATGATCACAAATACGTGGGAGACCTTTGGGAGTCTCAAATACCTTGGAATGATTGTCCAAGACTTTTTGGAGATCTGGAGAAATAGATGATTTCGATGTGGGAACCATTAGCGAACATAATTGTGCAATTACGCCTCGTTGTTCTTTCTTTAGAAGCTTTGTCATTCCGTTAGAGCTGATTATCTTTCCTAGTTTCCCTGTGATACCCCTTAATTCAACTTCCTTTCCTTCCGAAGAAAATTTCATGAAAAGTTCTTGAAAATTAAAAGCTATTGTACCCAAGGATTGTAGCCATTGGACTCCTAGTACAACATCAGCACCACCCATTGGAATGAAAAGAAGTGGGCTATTCAATACATATTCTCCCATGGATAGCTTGATATTATGGCACTTTCCAAAGCAATTTATGGTTCCTCCACTTACAACCGTCACTTGACACTCTGGTGTTGGATATAGGAAGCAATTCAATTCCTTGGCTATCTTACAATGAATAAAATTATGGGTACTACCCGAATCAATCAACATTATTACCTTTTTCTTCTTGATATGTCCTTCTATCTTTATAGTTTGAGGAGTGGTAATTCCGACCAATGCATTACAAGATATGGTCGGATTCATTTCTTCTTTCTCTAGGGTTGGTTCCTGGTGAGTATCCTTTTCTTTTGATGTTTCTTGATACTTTTCTTCCTGATATTTCACTGCTTGAACCTTCTTCTTCTTGATATGTCCTTCTATCTTGAGAGTTTGAGGAGTGGTAATTCCTGCCATTGCAATACAAGATATGGTCGGATTCATTTGTTCTTTCTCTAGGGTTGGTTCCCGGTGTATATCCTCTTCTTTTGACGTTTCTTGATCCTTTTCGTCATTAGGAGGCCTTTCTTGTAGCATCTTTGTCCCACCTTCCTTCAAACCTTCCATGTCTTTCTTCAAAGCTTCCATGCCTTTCTTCCAATATGCTTTCATACCATACTTCCATGGCATAGATAAAACTATTTATCTTTTGCTTCTCTAGAATATCATTTACCCTTATATTCAATTTTTGAAAGTCCTCAATGTGCTCTGCCATTGAACCCTTTTGTTTGAGATTTATCAATTGGCTAAAGAAGGTGTTTCTCTTTGTATCCTCATAATGTGCTATCATTTCCTCCATGAAAATGGACCACGTGACAAGTGGTTTACGAGAACAAAGCCTTTTATACCATAAAAATTTATTCGGTTCTAAATAATTAGATGCAATACGTATCTTTTGTAACAGTGGTACACCATGTAGATCAAAATATTTATCCATCTGTAGTATCCAATTTACCGGATCCTTGCCATCAAACTTCCTCATCTCGCTTTTTCTTGATTTTAAGAGCTCGATCTTGAAATGACTGTAACTCTATAATTTCGGATCTTTATGTTCTGAAATTTTGGCATATAATATCCCTTTGGGTCCTCTTTCTAACTCCGCAAGTCTGATCGCAATTGGATTCCCGAAGAAAGATTTATCCCCAATCTTCCGCGATGACCCAATTATAGACAAGTTCAGTAGAGTGAACTTGTACGACATGCCGCGTGTCACTGTTTCAACCTTAGGTTATGAAAATTATACCCAAACAAAATAAACTTCGTCCTCTTTCTGTAACTTCTTACGAAATTTCAATCTGATACTCAAAGAGAAAGTTATGACGATTTTCCCAAGGTCACCTATTTAGGATGTAATTCGGGAGTCTGCAAAAACAATAATTTCTGCAGATCATATATCCGAAAATATAGCGAGACACGATCTGAAATTCGAACCCAAGGTTCAAACCGATTTCTTCTAAAATGGGTTTTGTTTTGAGCTTCTGAAACTTTGTAGCGAAATAGTTATAGCGAAAATTCCACGATGGCCTATTTTAGATGAAATTCTGGAGCTTGCAAAAACCCTAACTTCCTTGGATCATATCTCCAAAAATATAGCGAGAAAAGATCTGAAATTCAGACCCGGGGTTCAGCGATATTTCTTCTCAATTGGGTTTTTGTTTTAGCTTCTGAAACGTCGCAGAAAAAAAAAAAAAAAAAAAAGTTATAGTGAAAATTCCACGATGACCTGTTTGGAGCAGCGAAACCCTAGAATCCAAAGCTCTGATACCAAATGTTATGAAACCAGCTCACAAAAAGATAGAAAAGAGAGATCAACGCCTTCAAAATAAGCCTCTTCAAGGGGGAAACCTCTTTTGCATTACACAAATGAACAATTCTTGGATGATACAAATGACAAGACCTCCTTTCTATATATAGGAGTCTAAAGGGTCATAATATAATCAGAGTTGACATAACAATAATAATGTAAGGACACAACAATAACAATAGTGGGCTTCTATGGAGCACAATAATAACAATATGGGTACTACATGGGCACAAAAATATAATAAGGGGGTTTCACTAATAATAATAAGGGGTTACACTAGTAATATAAGGACCTAACAGTTTTCTAGATTTGAATTAATAGTATGTGCATGAATATGGTACATGCAAAAGTATAAGCTTGATAGATTGGGAGGGTAAAAGGCAGTATTTTTCAAAAATGCCTTCTAAATTAAGTTTAGGTAGCTCCAATCCTCCAATTTTATCAAATTTTATTTTTCGATATGATGAAATTCTTAGTTTCATTTTATTGATTTCATAATTATACTAATGAAATAACAACCATATAAACCACGTATAATCTAGTATACTAGTCATAGAAATACAAGGAGAAATAACCTCATATTGATGATGCAAAATCCAAAACCTAGGATGGGACTTCCACGTTCCACCCGACCGTAGAATCACTAAACCAAATCTCTCTTCATCCATTCACCCCTATGCCATATTCCAAGCCTGAATGTGGGATTTCATAAAACACATCAATCCAAAACCATCCAGGGCTTCTAGAGGCCATCCACCTCAACCCATCAAAGAGTGATTCCACCTCACGATCGAACATCACAAAACCATCATCAGATTGGTCTTTATCCCAACCATTCAGGTCTCTACAGTGTTTGTTCCAACCAAGGCTCTAGGAATAGTAACTCAACCCATAATTGCCACCGAGCTCCAGAGAGTTTGTCCAACCAAGGCTCCAGGATGTTGAAAAAGTGTAACTTAGTTCGGTCTTCATAATGACATGTAATTATTATTTTATGTAAAGAGATGTAAATAAGAAAATAAAATTATTATATTGACTTTCTTCATGGGCTTCATGAGCAAGGAATTTTATTTTTGAGTCAAGACCCCATTAAGAGTCTTTAGGTTTATTCATCTAGTCATAAAAGAGTCATTGTCATGTAAATGAAGTCATGTTACACTTGACAAAAGGTAAATATTGTCTATGTAAAGTATCCTCCAAGAAATTTTCACCAAACCCCTTCAAGTCGGACTACAAACTATGAGGAAGATGCAAGATGAAGACGGTCCAAACTCCAATTGTCAAGTTGTCCTAAAGGGGAACGAAGAAGGGTATATATATCCCTACTCGAACTCATTTTGAGACACACAATTCGAACAATATTTCATTGGAAAAGTACGAAGAAGAAGGCAGAAGAAAGAGGGTTAGAAGAAGGACGAAGAAGGAGCAACAAAAGGGAAGGACGAAGATTCTTCTGGGACATCATCTACTAGGGAAAACGAAGATTCTTCTGGGAAGTTCGAAGTCTAGGCAGCAGATTCTTCTGGAAGTGCGAAGTTTGGGCAACAAAATATTCTAGGCAGTGTGAATTTTGGGCAGAAGATTCTTCTAGGGCAGCAAGAGAGGTCGAGGTTCTCTCTAGCAGAACTAGAGACCGAGATTCTCTAGGGAAGCTATGGAGGTGCAGTACAACGAGATAGCGACTAAGTTTCTCTAGGAGAAAATACTAAGAAGGGAGGTGTAGATCAAGGTGGGTGAAAATTGTCTTGGAAGGACATTATAGTCGAGGGTTCAGTGTCATGGTCTTGGTACTTATCAATTGAATATCTAGAAGAAGAATTTTATCGGGTTTTCCTCTCTAGAGGCGAGAGGTTTTGGCCCTAGGTAGAGAAGCCTATATTTTGTGTCACTTGTCTTTATTTTGATAATTTTCTTGATGAAAAAGAAAACTCTAATAAGCTAACAAAGTGAAAGATCATAAGTCAAAGAAGAACAAGCATATCACAAGCAATTATCAAGTAGATAAATTGTTAACATTGAATGCCCTAGATTTCTCAACATGGTATCAGAGCTAAGGTGTTCAAGACAAGAACGGGCAGACAAAACAAGATGCCACACAAGAATCAATCTTCAAAGGAGTAATCAAAGTAATTCAAAGGATATCAAGAAGGAAATCTAGATTCTCATCAAATCAAAACCCTAGATCGAAAGAGAGAATCCTGAAATCATCTTCAAGAAGGAAGAAAAACCCCTAGAAGCATCTCCAATATCATCACATCATCAAAGGAAGTGAAGGCTCTAAGAAAGATTGAATTAAACGTCAATCCTCTCTCTCTTGAAGCAAAGATATCATAGAAGGCAGTCCTCCCTCTCCAAAATACTTGAAGCAAGAATCAACAAGTTCGTCATCAAAGTTGAAGATTTGATCTTTTCAAGTAAGTACCTCTTATTATAATACAATCTAGGAAAATGACTTCATGTTTTAAGGAAGATCAAAAGCTGGTTGGGGCATCAAATTTCCTTTCTTGCAAAAATAGGATAGACATTGTCCTTAAAGTAAATGAAGTCATTAATCATGTTCATGGGAAAGTCTCCAAGCCATCTGAAGAACAAGCATTATCGAAATACATGAAAAATGATCGTAAGGCTCAAAAGATAATCAAGGAATCCATCAAAGAATCACTTATTTCCTATGTAGCAAAGCTAGAAACATCTAAAGAAATATGTGATAACTTGGAAGAACTTTTCTCTAGAAGCACGGTAGAAAAGATCTTAACTCTTAGATCTTAACTTCATAAGTTGAACATAGATGAAGGGATATCATCATGCCTCTCTAAGGCATCACAAATAAAAGAAAAAATGAATGATTTAGGAGACAGAGTATCAGATAATGAAATAATCTCAGGTATTCTAATTGCATTAACTGATAAACAAGGTAACCTCATTTCCTCTAGAGAAGAGGAATCTATCCCATACATCATGTTATGGTATCTCGTCAAGGCAAAAGGAGACAAAATGGAGAATAAAAGTAAAGAAAGACCAGAAAGAAGGAAACATTTTTTCAAGAATCTAGGGTACTTTCGTTATAGTGAGATTCTTCTAACGATAACTCTTTGTGAAGCACCTTTTACTTTTTCTTATTAACACAATATTCACTTATTATTAATATTGTGTGATCTCTTTCTTCATCAAATGGTTACCAAAAACAAAAGAGACAAGAACACAAGATGTTGGCTCTCACCCAGGGAAAAACCTTGTCTCCTAGAGAGGAAAACCCTTCTACAAATTTCTCTTACTGAAGCTTTAATTGAAAAATGCCAAACTCTAGACCCCTAACCGATAGATCCTCCAAGCACAAGACATAGTCTCTCTTTTGCAACTTCCTTTTTGTCCTTCAATCAATGCCTTCTTCTAGATTGCACCTTGGTCTCTTCCTTCACACTTCTTCTGGCAACTGATAGCACTTTCCTTCGCTCTTTTTCTGGCAACTGCAAAAACCCTAGGTCTCCTTAGAGACCTCTTCTTAGGTGTCTTCCTTTCCTTCTCTACCTCGCTTGGTAATCTTCCTTCTTCTTGATACTTGTGTTAGAGAATGAGGTTCTTCTTGAGGTATATTCCTAAGTTAGAGGCTGATCCTCTAACCCTACTACAGATCTGATTTTTCCTCTCATGTGTGGCTGATTATGGCACAAGATTACCCTTCTAGCTTGCTCCCTTCCTTCGCTTGAGTGGGAACCAATTCACTTGATATGGAGGTATATTTGAGACCTATTTTTAGTCCAATCGAAACTTCTTGGAGGGCTGCAATTTCTAACTTGTTGCAACATCAGAATGTCCTCCTTTTCCTTCACACGTGTGACAAAGAGGAGCCCTAAGACTGTCCCAAAACTTTGGATTTCTTTCTTATCTTCTTTGTTGACCTAGAAGCAACCTTTTTCTCTTCTTCGCACCTCTTTCTTGACCCTCTTCTTCGTTGACTTCATATATAGCTTGCTTGTCCCTTTGACGAGGTCAAATGGCCCTATATATAGGAGTTTGTCCCTCCTATTGGGCCAACTTGAGCCAGTGAGGCCGATTTGACCTTAAGTGCACCAAAAATACATTTCTTTGAGCTAACTTGAAGAGGAGACTTGTCTTTGCTTTGCAGGATCTCCTTTGACACATTTCTTTGACTCTAATACATAGATTTACATAATGTAACATACCCATAAGGGTCTTCAATAATTACATTGACTCTTTGACTTTCCTAGAAGCACTTCAACAAGTGCTTGACCTATCAAATGGACAAGAAATCCATTCTTGATAATGACACAAATAATATTTCTTTTCTTTTACAAGTACAAATATCAAAATTACATTTATGAAGACCAAACCTAGTTACACTTTCTTCAACACTCCCTCTTAACTAGGGAGGTATTCATAAATCACTTTAGAAGGTGTTTGACCATTTTCAATTTGAAGAATTCACATAAGATAAATCAGATTGGCAATCCATATGTTCTAGCATCATAGTAACCAACATTGTTTCCATAGCAAGGCCTTGACTGAAAACTCTATCTCTCATCAGATCAAAGCACAATGTTGGCAAGACCAATGACTATAGACACCTTCATCATTGTCTCTCAAGGTACATACCCACCCAGTTGTTCACTGAGTATGACCTTCTAGGACTATCCAGCGCTCAAAGAATATTGGTCCTCTTGCCTACTTCTCTCTTGGATGACCTACACATCCTCAAAGAGCATCGGATGCCATATGATTACCCAATCCTCCATTCTTCCTTCCAAAGTGAAGACAAGAATGTTGTGTCTATCTCCCCCTCTCAACTAGGGAAGATATGCCCATTCCTGTAAAGGAATGTACCCAAGCTCCCTCTGACCAAGGACTTGCCCAAGCTCCCTCTTAATCAGGGACTTGTTAGAGCTCCCTCTCAACCAGGGACTCTCTTTTTCATCAACAACTTCTTCTTATGGGTCCTTTAGCTGCTTGATCAATTACTTTCCTTGATGTCATGAAATTTAGTCGAGTTTCTTCTTTGTAGGGCATCAACCATCGATCATTTTCCTTCTTGGTTCATCATGCCAGTCATTTCTTCATGGAAAGTGACCTTCTTGATACATATTTGGAACCTTTGCCATATGGCTAATTCTTCCTCATCATGTTTCTTTCGGGAATTTCCATTCATCACATGAATGTTAGTTGTACTTGAACTTACAACCCTTGTTCCATTAGCCCTGCATGAACCGATCCAGATATTATTCAAGAAATCAAAGCATAAAATTAAATCAAATAGTACCTTACGAGATGGATTTCCATCATGACATATTTGTTGGCTTTGAATCATCAGCATCCTGCATGTTCCACATCTCCAGGGCCTTTTCAAGTGTCAAGGGTCCTTTGATATTTTCATTCCTTTGTCAGAATTCTCGTGCCTTCTTTCTGGAGATTCCTTCAACAAGTCTGTCAGATGTTGGTTCCTAGTGTCCATGGTGTCCCTTCATCCCAGATCTCTTTCTCTTATATGCTTCTTTATAGGTTTCCTAGTTAACCACCTCATACTCTATATGAGGTCATTTCTCATGTTGACTTTTATCAATGAGTGAACCATGCCTTCGTGCATTTTCTTCAATGAAAGAGATCTAACCTGTCCTTGACCATGCTACCAAAGAAATTCTCCATCCTCATTGATACAAATGATGACATGACTCTTAACTGAAAACATAGATGCATACATACCTCTTAGTTCTTTCATTGATCATCTCAACTTCCTTTGATAGCTTCCTAGATTGGTATTACCTCAATCCCCTTTGCTTTGTTATATTTCCTTGCTTACATATCATCCTTTATTGAATCCCCATAAGTGGAATTCCTATCGAGACATCTTCTTTTCCTGAAAGTCATGAACCTTCTATTGAAGATTCCACAGGAGGATCCTTATAGTCCTCATTCTGCAAATGCTCCTTTTTGTTGATGATAGTGGCCTTCTCAGATGATTCTTCTTGATCATGATCATTCCTTTATGCATTGATGAGGTCATCTAATGGCTTCATCCTTTCTACATGAATATCCTTATCTGAGTTATCTCTACATAATGTTCCTATATTCCTGAAGATGGCAATCTCATAAATCATGCATTCTATCCAACTGTTATATGTTCCTATGATACCCAAAACTTTTTAAAGAACACTTACGTGAAGAAGTTGATCTCAATCATGGTAGAGATCTGGAGGGTCCTCCTTCTTCTACTTCTTTTCTTCTTCTTTCACTTCTTGGGTAATGTGGGCTTCTTCTCATTTCCTCTTATTGTTGTCCTTCTTGAACTTAGGAAAATCCCTCTTATAGTTTCCATACTCTTGGAAGCCAAAGCATTGGACTTTGGACATATCTCTTTTACCCTTTCTTTGTGGACCAAACTTGCCAAATTTCCATTTTCTCCTGGCCATAGCAGCAAATGACTACTCCTTCGATCCCACATCATATTTGTCTTTAAGTCTAGTCTCCTCAATTTTGCATAAAGACCAAAGTTCGTTCAGCGAGGTAGCTTCCTTCTTGGCATATATACTTGATGTGAATTTTCCCCATTCCTCAGGTAATGCATTAAGCACCACAATTGTCATCTCTCTGTTTGACATAACTTCTCCTAGTTCTTGTAGCTGGTCTCTCATCTCAGAGACCTTCATGAAGTAGGGAGTTATTCCTTCTTCCTTGGATATCTCCATTTTATATAGTTCATTACGCAACGATGTCACTTCTCCAGTTGTACTCACTGAGAATAGACTCACGAGCTTGTCATAGATTTCTTTAGATGTTCCAAGTTTGGAAACATAAGGAATGAGAGGGTCCTTGATGGTTTCTATCATAATCATTTGAGACCTTGTTTCATCTTTATTATACTTTTCTAGGTCTTGAGTTTGCTCCTTTGTAGGAACAATGACATCCCCTTTGATGTAGTCTAGAAGTTCATTTTCTTTGAGAAGTAAATCAGTCCTCTTTTTCCATGCAAGGAAATTAGCAGCCCCAACCAATTTGTTTTTTTCCTTGCAAAAAGATATTTTGATATGATCAAAAGAAGACATAAAAATACTTACTTGAGAGAGTTTTTATGAAGAGATCTTGTAGCATCCTTAAAGATTTGATGACTTGACTTCTTTGGAGTTCTTCAAGATGCTTCCTTCAAGGTGCCTTATGAGAGACTTGCTTAGTAATGAGCACTTCTCACTGTGTAGATATGGAGATCTTTAATGATGGTCCTGGATCTAAGTACCTTTTCTTTGAAGACAATGAATCTTTGATGTAAACCCTCTTGGATGAACCTTCTTATAGATTCTTTTAGATGGAAGGCTCTCTTCTTTCTTCGTTCCCAGGATGGTAGTCCTTCTTGATGGATCTAGGAGAGGAGATAGTAATCCTCCTTGTCTTTGATGGATCTAGAACCCTTGCTTCTTGATCTTGATGCTTCGATCTTCTACATGTTCTTGAGATGCCTTTCCTTGATGTGTCGCCTTAGCTCTAATATCATATTGAAGAATCTAGGGCATTTGGGTTATAGTGAGATTCTTCTGACGGTAATAACTATTTGTGAAGCACTTTTTACTTTTCTTATTAACACAATCTTCGCTTATTATTATTAGTGTGCGATCTCTTTCTTCATAAAAAAAGTTACCAAAACAAAAGAGACAATAACACAAGATGTTGGCCCTCAGCTAGGGCAAAACCTCTCTCTCCTAGAGAGGAAAACCCTTCTGCAAATTTCTCTTATTGAAGCTTCAATTGACAAATGCCAAACCCTAGACCCTTAACCGATATATCCTCCAAGCACAAGACACAGTCTCTCTTTTACAACTTCCTTTTTGTCCTTCAATCAATTCCTTCTTCTAGATTGCACCTTGGTCTCTTCCGTCACACTTCTTTTGGCAATTGATAGCACTTTCCTTCGCTCTTTTTTTAGAAACTACAGAAACCCTAGGTCTCCTTAGAGACCTCTTCTTAGGTATCTTCCTTTCCTTCTCTACCTCACTTGGTAATCTAAATTCTTATTGATACTTGTCCTAGAGAATGAGGTTCTTCTTGAGGTATGTTCCTGATTTAGAGGCGAATCCTCTAACCCTACTGCAGATCTGATTTTTCCTCGCACGTGTGGCTGATTATGGCACAATATTTCCCTTCTAGCTTGCTCCCTTTCTTTGCTTGAGGTGGGACCCACTTCACTTGATATGGAAGCCTATTTGAGACCTCTTTTTAGTCCAATCAAAACTTCTTGGAGGGCTGCAATTTATGACTTGTTGCAGTAGCAAAATGTCCTCCTTTTCCTTCGCAAGTGTGACAGAGAGGAGCCCTAAAACAATCCCAAAACTTTGGATTTCTTTCTTCTCTTTTTCGCTGGCCTAGAAGAAACATTTTTCTCTTCTTCGCACCTTTTTCTGGATCCTCTTCTTCGCTGACTTCAGAGATAGCTTTCTTGTCCCTTTGATGAGATCGAATGGCCCTGTAGGCCGACTTGACCTTAAGTGCACCAAAAATACATTTCTTTGAGCCAGCTTGAAGAGGAGTTTTTTCTTTGCTTTGGAGGATATCTTTTGACATATTTCTTTGACTCTAATACATAGATTTACATAGTATAACATGCCCACAAAGGTCTTCAATAATTACATTGAATCTTTGACTTTCCTAGAAGCACTTCAACATGTGCTTGAACTATCAAATGGACAAGAAATCCATTCTTGATAATGACAAAAATAATAATTCTTTTCTTTTACAATTACAAAGATGAAAATGACATTTATGAAGACCGAACCTAGTTACACTTTCTTCAACAAAAAATTAGTGTCAAAACGAAAACAAAGATTTGAAAGGTTTGGGAAGAAAAGGAAGAACATGGCTAAAGTTAGATGCTATGGTTGTCACAACTTTGGACACTACAGAAAAGACTTTCCTAATTGCAAGAGGGGCAAGGAAGAAAACTACTCTATTAAGGAAGTAAAAGAACCTGAGACAAAGAAGTGTAAGAAGGAAGAAGCTAAAATATGACTAAGGTAATCTTCTTCATTAAAAGGTTTCTTTCACTTGTAAGTTATAGGTAGGAAGTAATGTAAAGTAGATAAGATGCATCGTGATAAAATCATTAGAAGTAAGAGCTCGTGACATGGGAAGAAAGTATGTCTGGTCCAAATCCTACTAATTAGGAAGCTCTTAGGAAACCTCATGAATATTTATAAGAAGAAAAATATAATCGTCGACTAGGATTATCATAGAAGAAAACATCTGTTGGATGAAGACATAAAATATCCTTAAGATTCTCTGAAGGAATCACCAATAGAGAAAGGAAGCAAAAGTTTTTCATTAAGGAATTCAAACGTGTGGGATTCAAGGAATAATATGATGACACAACAAGGAAAGTAGGTCCGAATGATAAAGTCCTTTCGAATAAAGCTACAACAGGAAGTCTGGATGACCAAAAGAAAAATGAGGTATGTTCACATGGATTATTATGAAAATAATATGGTTACAATATGATCTAGATAAGAAAGGATCTCCTCCTCCTAGGTATTGCAGAAGAGCATAAGTCACACTAGATGAAATCAACATAATATATGCAACATAAGGAATATAACTATAATCAAGATTGGAGGCTTCTAGGATTGAATTTTGTGAAAAGGAAGGAAGAGATCGTGATAATATACAGTGATGATAGAAGGCACTCAAAGTCCAAGAAGATTTGAATAGAATATCTCCCGGAAGAAGTTAGAAAAAGATAGAGACCCCTAACACTGAATATCTATGGAAGATGTGTCAATCTGTATACAGGATGCCGATACTTACAGGAAGACGTCATGGTGAAATATCATCACAAAGGTAATTCTAATTTGAAATACACATTGATTATTTTTAAACTAACATCTGGTTGGGCTTATGCAGAACTGTAAAAAGGGAAGATATGTAAATAACTTCCAATCAGACCATATGGAAGGACGTAATGTTCTTCCATAAATATGACATGAAAGAAGAATGACATAAAGTAAAGCCAAATGGAAAATCTGATGGATCACTTTCTGATGAGTTAGGAACATGACTAACTCATGGAAAAAAATGATGGATGATCTGTGCCCTATATATAGAATTTCCCAAAAGTTGATGACTCGTTATAAGAAATTCATGACATCGAAGAAAGAAGCTCTTCATGCAGCAAAGTGTTCTATAGGTCCCTAGTTAAGAGGGAGCATGAGAAGAAGTTTCTTACTTGGAAGAGACTCAGAAATTTCTAAGCCGTAAGCTTAGGTACATTCCTCTGTGATAGGAATGGGTACATCAAAGGAATAAAATCTCCTGGTATAAGAAGGAGCGATAAACATGTTATTTTGTGCTTCCCCTGAGAAGACAAAATGAAGGATTGTGTAATCATTTGGCATCCGATGCTCTGGTGGTATGAATTAGGGAATCCCATGGAAGAGTAGTCATGGAGGACTAATATTCTTTTTGGGACTGGGGATTCCAAGCAAGGAATAGTACCCATGGAGCATATCCTGAGAGAACCCGGGTGGGGTATGTTCTGAGAGTGACAATGATGAGGATGTCTATAAATCATTTGTCTCACTAGCATTTTTCCCTATGGATAGAGTTGTTAGTCAAGGCCTTGCTATAAATGCTAGTTGGTATGATGTTATACCAATGAGTTACAAATTTGAATTCTTCTTAAGAGAAATTCTTTTGATTGAGAAAGTCCAAGGTACCATTATGAATACCTCCCTAGTTAAGAGCGAGTGTTGAAAAAGTGTAACTAGGTTTGGTATTCATAATGACATGTAATTATGATTTTAAGTAAAGAGATGTAAATAAGAAAAATAAAATTATTATATTGACTTGCTTCATAGGTTTCATGAAAAAGGAATTTTGTTTTTGAGTCAAGACTCCCATTGAGAGTATTTAGGGTTTATTCATCTAGTCATAAAAGAGTCATTGTCATGTAAATGAAGCCATGTTACACTTGGCAAAAGGTCAATATTGTCTATGTAAATTATCCTCCAAGAACTTGTCACCAAACCCCTTCAACTCAGCCTACAAACTATGAGGAAGCTGCAAGATGAAATCGGCCTAAACTCCAGCTGTCAAGTCGGCCTAAAGGGCAGCGAAGAAGGGTATATATAGCCCTACTCAGCGTCATTTGGAGACGCACAATTCAAACAAGATTTCACTGGAAAAAGGCAGAAGAAAGAGGGCTAGAAGAAGGACGGAGAAGGAGCAACAAAAGGGAAGGACGAAAATTCTTCTGGGACATCATCTACTGGGGACAACGAATAATCTTCTGGGAAGTGTGAAGTCTGGATAGCAAATTCTTCTGGAAGTGTGAAGTTTGGGCAACGGAATGTTCTGGGCAGACTAATGAGAGAGCTCCAAAAATGAGCTGACAAAAGGTTACCAACTGATCCTCAAAAGCCTTTTTATGAATGAGGCCTCTATTTTCTTCATTTCCATTATTTTCTTTCATTTTCCTCCTCACATGCAACCTGTGACCTTTCACCTCCCTTTTCTCTTAATTTCCATAATTTTCATAAATAAATGTGCCAAAAGTGCCATTTTTCCTTTCCAAAGCCTTAGCCATTGCCTTTGTCAATTTCCTTAGCCATTAAACAATCACAAGTGATCCCCATCACTAGGATTTTTCCCAACATTCATCTTGGAATAAGTGTCCCATCAACTGTGGTTATTATTTTTCCTTTATTAATGTTTATTACATGAAATTTTCACCAAGGTTGTTACAAAACCCTCCCCCTTGGGGGAACACAGTCCTTGGTGTTCAAAAACACCTATAACCACAAAATCGTTTTAAGAAAAGTATATTGTCGATGGAGCTTTATAACTTAGCTCATTGCAATATTTACAATGATCAACCTGCTGAGAAGCAAACCAACATGAAACCATAACAACATAACATCATAATGACATAACACCCATACCACTTATTGGAGCTTTATAACATAGCTCTTGGTGGTATTTACATCCATATACATATGTACATATATAAACACCACCAAAACATATACCAAGAAATATACCAAAACTGCTTTGTCGCAACTAGAAAACAAGGAAGGATACATAACCTGCATCTGATCTTCCATCTCCCATGTAGCTTCATCGGGTCCAAAGTGCTTCCATTGCACCATAACTTGCTCAATTGCTTGGTTCCGGAGAATTAACACCTTTTTATGCAATATATATTGAGGCTCCCGCTAGAATTCTCCATCTAATTCCACCTGCAATACAAACCAGTCAATCACATGATCAACATCTCTTACATACTTCTTAAGCAATGACACATGGAAAACATCATGGACATTCACTGTCAGAGGCAGTGCAAGTCGATATTCTACTCGCCAAATCCTCTCAATGATACTGAAGGGTCCACAAAACCGTGGCGTCAGCTTGGCACATGATCTAATTTGTAAGGAGCACTTCTTCGATTTGACGCGCAAGTACACATGTTCCCCAACCTAGAACTCCTTAAACAACCTATTCCGATCTGCATAGAGCTTCTGCCTAGCCTGTGCTTCCTTTAGATTCTTCCTTATAACCTGCATCTCCTGCTCCATGTCCCCCAGCATGTCTAGTCCAATCAACACCATGTTAACTGAACCACTCCAACTGATAGGGGTATTGCAACTCCGCCCATACAATGCCTCAAATAGACTCATCTTCAAAGATTCTTGATACCCATTGTTATAAGCGAACTCTACCAATGGAAGATACTCTTCCCACTTTCTCTACTAATCCATACATCCTCAACATGTCTTCCAATATCCTATTGACCCTCTCTGTCTGTCCATCTGTCCGCGGATGATAAGTTGTACTGAAGGCCAACTCTATGCCCAAACCTGCAAATAACTCCTTCCAAAACTTGGAAGTGAACTTCGCATCCCTATCTGACACAATCTTCTTCGGAACTCCATGCAATATGACCACATCTCTGATGAACACCTATGCTACATCGCTAGATGAGAATGTAGACTTCACCGAATGAAGTGTGCAACCTTTGTCAACCTGTCCACAATAACCATGATGGAATCATGATGTCTCACTGTCCTCGACAAACCTATGATGAATTCCATGGAAATGACCTCCCATTTCCATTCTGGAATTGCAATCAGTTGTAGCAGTCCACCTAGATGTTTACATTTTTCCTTCACACGCTGACAATCAAAACACCTAGCCACAAACTTTGCTACATCTCTCTTTAGGTTTGGCCAATAGTAAAATCTCTTCACTGCAGTCAATGTATTATGATACCCTGGGTGACTTGAATATGGTTTCGCATGAAACTCCCTCAAGATCACCTTCTTGATCTCATTGCTATCTGGCACATATATCCCATCTCTGAACCTAACCAATCCATCTGCTATAAGGCAATAGTCCACATCCTATGCACCTGCACCTATACTATGCTGCAACCTGTGCATAATCTCCAAATACCTGACATCCTGTGGACTTTCCTGCAAGATCCTATTCTGTAAGTCCGTCCAACAGACTTTGTAATGTGAAAATTCTCCTTTCCATATTCAAATGTCCAAAAACCATAGAGTCTCAATGCTTCAACAAACAATTAAGGATATTCCATCTTGATATTAGACTAAGCAGACGTGTCAAGATCAGGGATCTTCCAATGAGATGTCTTCATCACAACATACTTGGCTACTACTTCAGCATTACTAGCAATGATATTCTAGCAATCATGTTTTCTTAGCTAGACACTGATTCCAAGCTTATACTTCATCATAAGGACACATCAAGCTCTGCAAATCACTCATCTTTCTTGAGAAGACCTTTGGTCTCAAATTTGAAAAAGGACTCGGCCTATTGTAAGATTGTCGTATCCAATGAACTTCCTCCATCAAGGTGTGCTTTCTTCATATCGGGGATCTTTTCCTTATTGCCCTGATGTGCGGGATATTTACAACCTAGGTCATACCTTAGCATCACCATATGCAATGCATCTTCTAGGACTTTAACAATGCAAGGTGTCCAAACTTTGTAACAATGCCCTGCTTCTAAATCATATTCAGAAATATGATGCAATATTTTCAAAGAAAACACAGGACCCCAAAACTTTAATATATGTCCCTTCAGATTGTCAAATATCCTAGCAAGGTTGATTCCTTATATTAGTAAAATAACTGTGTAGTTACCCAAGATACATTTTGATAGAAGGCTTCCTTCAAAACTTATCAAGCTACAATTCCATAATCATCTAGCATTGCACCATATCTCATTCAATACAATTGTACTTACAATAGTGCAATGCAAGACATATCACTTTAGTATATGGCATTACAGGCTTTGCACCTTCTAGGAATCTCTTTATTAAACTCACACGGGTTGTTGAATTCAACCCATATCATACTTGAATACACCAAAATGGCTTACACATCAATAGATGTATCTCACATTTTTCTTGTAGTTGTACAAGTATTGTTGATTGTGAATCTCATCACTGAAATTGTTTTGTACAAGTAGGTGAAGGAATTGTTGATTGTGAATCTCATCACTGAAATTGTTTTGTACAAGTAGGTGAAGGAATTCTTTATACATAATTGCCCTTGATGGTTTCTTCAAGGATCCTTTAATAACTTCATATAATGCAACAATTTCATAACATTGACAAAATCCTCTGATTAGGGAGCAATTTATAATGAATTTTCATCCTTCAAGGCATATTGAGATCAACTTTACTTCATTGAACTAGAGATCAAGGAAGCTTTGATACAAGTCTTACTACAGACATTTAACTAGACCTATGCTTGGTCCTTATTGACAGATATGTTGATAGGCATAGTCTTCAAGATTGTTAGTAAATTGAGTGATGATACATACCTTTTAGTCCAAGTATTAACCGCAAACTTATAGCTTCCTTGGTCTCTTCGTAGATTTGTATTTTCAGGGTTCATACTTGTCATCTTATCACTGTGATGTGCTTATGCATCTATGCTTTGTTGATGTCAGTCCTTTCAATCTAAGGATTCCAATGCAAACAAACTTGAGTTAATAACACCTTCTCTGATTTTGCCATTGACTGAGGCTCTTGATTCAGATTCTACTAGGCCTATGGCCTATTCCTGAAGCTTCTCGGCCTTCCTAATGTTTCTCGGCTTACTTGTGATAGGACTGAGACATTTCCGGCCTTTGTATCTTTTATATGAGGAATTTTGGCTACTTGCAATAGTCAAGAGGCCTTCTTAGCCCCCTACAACGAGATTCTGAGACCTTTTCAGCCTTCCTAAAATTTGCACTGAGGCCTTTTAGCCTTCTGAGAATTTTGGTTCTTAGGGTTTTCAGTGAAGGGATAAACTCATATTTAAAGTGGCTTGGATACTTCTAGGGCAGACTTCTTACAGAGGTTATTTTTCCTTCAAAGCAAGCTTGACTTAGTTAGGATCTTCTTTCACTCATGCTCTGAAACCATGTTGATTTTTCATAGGATCGTCTAACTGATAATTACTTCTTATAATTTCTTACGTTAATCTTTTCTTGCATTCAAATTCATCATAACACAACACCGAAGATCCTCAACAGTAGAACAAAATTGACAATATGATCATAAAGAGAGCCAAACAAGAAACACAAGTATTTACTGTGGCAAAACCCACTTGGGGGAAAAACCCAACAACCTTTTCCTTGGAGAAATTATTCAAGTCAATAGAGATACATCTAAGTCAAACATAAAGTCAAATTGATAGCCCTGGTCACACCTGATCAAACTGTCCACTAGACAAGTCACCCTGCTGCCCAACAAATTCAGCCTAGTCTGTTCTGGTAGGGCCGAATTTCAGCCTTCTTCTTCACCCAAGAAAACTTGATTTTGCTGCCCAGATAAGCCCAGAAACTCTGCCACAGATTCGTTCATTCTCTGCCTCAGCTTTGTCCTTTCTCTCTACCTTAGATTCGTCCTTTTTCTCTGCCTCAGATGGTCTAAACTCTACCTCAGAGATGATTTGAATTCTTGTCTTGTGGAGGAGGACAAATGGCCTATTTATAGGCATTTCAAGAGTCCAAATGGGCATGTCCCTTCACTGGGGCCGACTTCATCTATTGGAAGGCCAACTTGTCATTTGGAGCCAAAAATTCAACCTTTTAGAAATTCAAAATTTTCTCTTTTGTAACCAACATGAAGAACACATCTTAATATTTTTTTTGACAGTGACATGAAGAACATGTCTTACATTTTTCATTATGTACATTTCAAAGGCTAAAATATAAATTATGAAGACTGACCATAGCTACAAAAATTCAACAAAAAGACCACTTTTGTCTTTTTCTAGTGCAATTTAGCTGAGTACTCTCTTCTTTAGTGCAACTCCTTGATGATTTCGTGGTTAAGAAAGATATATTATGTTTGAGTAATAGTCAAATAATAAAATGTGGTTTACTCTTTGCAATTAAGCTCCTCATCTAGCTCAGATCAAATATAAAGGCCTCTTTAAAGAGTGGATCACAGGCTAACTGTTCTCCAAGTTGACAAGACTGAGTTTGAACTCTAATGCAAAATGCATAGACAATTGTAAGAATAGTTAAACGCCTGGTGATTTGATACTAAAGGCTGTACCTTAATAAAATTATGCTGTTAATTGCTAAGGAGAAAACCTATCATTAAACATTGCTTTACAAAAAGGACAGTTTTCTATGATTCTGAGATGGAGATGAATTATGGGACCGTCCTTGAAGCTCTGTAGAATCCATCATTGATTTCTACATTTTCTTCTAATCTTCTGGAATCTTAAAACCACTCACACTTAAATGATATCTGAGCTATCTCGTTAATCCTGATTTCCATTTTTTAAATATAGGGGCAATTATTGAAGGTACTGTCAGAAGCATACACTTGGAAAAGTTCATTCCAACTCCCTATCCTGGTTTCACAAAAATGGGCTCCAAACCTTAGGAGATATTCACAAGACCTTATAATTTTATCTTTTATGCAGTCTAAGCTGCGCAAGCTAAATCTGTGTTGTCCACCCACAATGATATGATCCTTGCAGCTGCCTGGTTGTTATTTCCATAAAATGAACTGAAACAAAAAGATGTTAATGTAATCTCATATTTCAAAAGAGAGGAGATTCAAAAGGTGAGGTGAGGAACTAGTCTGGACTCCCGAAGTTGTTTTGTATTTTCTCTTGAGCTTGACACTTATCCTGGTCACATGTACAATGTCTGAAGTCTCTAGTTCATCCATCTTTCCATTTTTTGATTGCTAAAGTTCAAGGTTAAACATAGAAAGCACTCCCACGTATATACAACTTGAAACATTCCTTCCAAATTCCTCATCCCATGGAATTCTCACAGCAAGACAAGTTTAATCAAAAGGACACACATAACAGTTCAAAGTCACATGCCTATGGGGAATTTCCATCATGTTTAGGCCTCTGCACTAAATCTCTGAGCAGTGAGGGCCATCATCTTTCAAGCAAGCAAGCTAGGTATCAGACGCAAGATTAGGCAGAAAACTTTGCTGTCCTGGCAGTGTCCTTTTTTATGCTAGTGTACACTTCCAACACTAGGAGGAAAACCAAGCACCAAACTATTCAAGTTAATAACCTTCAATGTTCAAAAATGGTAGTTGACAAAGACGAGCATTAGTAAAAAAATAGGCTGCATCCATCATGCACTACAACCCCTGTTACACATGCATGGACAGTACAAAATATTGTTTCAATAATTGGAAACACTGCCAGTCATTAAAACTGCAGCCTAATATGGGAAACATTTATGTATTATATAAGTTGTGATACCACACCCAAGTTAAAATCCATCAAATGCATTATGCAAGCCGTCAATCCAATAGCTCGAGATTCTATTCAATCTTTGAAGCGATCACTTTATACAATTTATATGATTACCACAAATAAATCAATTAGAATTGCATTTGCAATACTGGCTCTGCACCATTAGATAACAAGACTTCTGATTCGTCTAAACCCAGTCGCTCTGTTAAGTTCTCTACTGGAATTTTTTCCACATCCCTGCGGACACCAATATCAGCTACAACCCTACTAATACAATACAATCCACCTGCAACCGCAGTCACACCAGGTATACTGGTGGTCAGGAATCGAAGAGGTGAAGAACATATTGCAACAAGCACACTAAGGATTGATGCTGCTTGACCACTTCGACCAACATTAATTCCCTCAATCACAAGCAAGCCAGTCTTACAGTAGATAGCAAAATCTTCACAGTTGTTCTTAAAGACATTGTACAACCCAAATCCTTTCTGAAGTAAGTATGTCGCTCTATGCACCACAGTCTCAGCTGGGTCTTCATCAGCGAGTGTGCAAGTTCCACCTCGAACTTTTGCAAGAAAGAAGGCAGGATTGACAGAATATTCAAAACGGTACAGCGCTCCTCCATCAAGGAAACAATCAAGGCAAGAACAGATTACTCCATTTTTGTCTTGTTGATAGCCGCATATCTCACATGCACGAGTACTGTTAGAACGCACCGTGCTTGATGAACCTAAACCCAGGAAAGTGCCAGTTTCCATATTTTCATCGCTTCCTCGAGTAAAGTGAGTGACCTTACTGTTTTCAACATAGATGCCTGCAAGGTATTGAAAATTTTGAAGTATGAAGAAAAAAACATCTTAAATTTTTCACATGAAAAAGGCTGACTAAACAAACTAATTAAAGCTTGTTATGGAAACATAATTCCAGGACATGAAGCCATTGACCCAAAAATAGAATTATGCACTCTTTAATCATATAATGGAAATAAATGATGAAACAAAATAACGAGTGACAACAATGATATTTTATTCAATTGCGCCTCATACACAACAAACTCATATGTCACAGAAAATTAACATGTAGAAGCATCAAATTACCTAATAATCAACAACAGCCCAGTCTACTGAACAGAGTTAACAAAATAATAGAAAATAGAAAATAGTCAAATATCTCTTTTGCAAAATTTCATTTCTTTTCTAACCTGCATCTTATACATAAGGTGGAAAAAGCCTCCAAAACCTCCCCAATTTTTCTCAAGAATGGCATCCACCATTTGATTTGAAATTTGAACAACCAGATGCCCTAATTTTTCATTACTTAAGAGGATGCAGGTAAGAATCTTTATGACATCCTTGAATCAGCCTTTCTATGTTAAAAAACAAAAGATGATGGTGAGTTGTTATATCCAGAAACTTCTTTTAACATTCCTTAGATTTTTACATGACATTTGATATTGTGGTTTATGTAACCTATGGCATGCCACTATTTTTGAAAGATTTTTTCTTTACATCATTCTTCTCACCATAAAAAGAGATTAACAAGTATTTTTGTCTGGAGTGGAAGGTCAGATTGCAAAGGACAACTTGCCTGTAAAAATAACTTGGTATTCATCCACAAAGAAGAGTGAATTGCCCTCACATTAGTTCAGCTGTTTGTCTCCTCCACACAGTGAATACACATGAAATAAGAAAATTTCATGCACGTATTGTTATTAGACCTTAGGCATCTAAACAAAACATGGGTTGTAAACCCAAAAATTTATTGGTGCAACATAATAATTCCACATGAGCTTCCATGTCCAGGTCAGTTAAGAGAAGAAACTGAATGAACATTATATTATATGATGCATAAACTTTATGTTTGTCCATAGACTTTAATAATGGTGAATGGCTATAAATTTGAAAAGAGGATAAACAAAACCTAAACAAAACCTCATTGAATGTGTTGACACCTAATCCAAAAGGATTAGGATTATTGTAAATATTGTAAATAGCTTCAGTTATGCATTAGAGAAAACCAAGAGATCTTGGAATTGGAATCCCAAGAGTCTCTCCACTCATGTATATATTCATGATCTTAGTAATGCAATAAACAAGTTAATTCGTGGAGTTACCCTCCTGGCCTGACATGGTATCAGAACACAAGTGCCATTTTAGACTTGTAACCCCTGTTTTAGAGCTAATTTTCCTGCTCTTCTCTGACATATTCTTTGTCTCCTATCTGAACACTTGCTCTATCTCTTCATTGTTCTTGTTCTCTGTGTTGAGGACTATTGATAGTCGCAAAAGCAATCCGAGAAAGGCATCGAGCCCGTGTGTCATGTCCCCATTTTTATTCTTCTTCATAGTACAACCATGGTGGATTTCCAAAGCAAGGAATGGCTAGGTCAATGGAGCAGGTTTATGTCATCAAGGGTCTCGATAGAGTTTTGAGGAGTTTTTATGGGATTTGATGGCATTCACTTGGCATATTCCATCATCCGCACAGTTTGCCTTTCATTTCGTTGCATTCCGACAACTTTCACAAATCAACGTTATTATTGGGCATAACTTAATTAATTATGCTCGAAGTGGCATTCCGGGGAGATTAATTGATGGAACACCTCAGTATATGATCCAAATTTAAACAAGAACGCAACAAATTACAGATATAACCATAAATACAGAGATGCAGCAGAAATAACACTTCTTTTCATTAATATCAAATCATGAAATATGCTTACAAACCGAATGGAAATGAGACTAGCTCGGGCGATGGTAGCTTATCTCTGAGAAGAGATGTGGCGGCTACATACCTCTGAACTAAGTTAAAATGAGGCTCAAGGGCCTTTTTATTATTGAATAATAAGAGAAAACCCTAAACAACCAAAACCCTAACCCGAGGAGATGTAACACCAAGAGTTTATGGGCCCCGTTGGGGTTAGTTGGGCAACCAACTTCTTGGGGTCATAACTTGGTCATATTATCTTCATTTGACGTGCATGATACCTCGTTGGAAAGATCTCTCCGAGGACTACAACTGAAAACGTGATTTCAATGAAATCGCCTAGACAAAATATTGCCAAAAAAACGTTGTGTAGGGCCTCAAAACGGCTCCGAAGTTCAAGACCCGAAAAACTGCCAAAAATAGTAAATTGTGCTATAATTAAGGAAATTGAAAAACTGAAAGAAACAATGGTGGGGGTCCAAGTGGAATAGGCAGGTGGCCACCAATATCCACCTGGATCATTCCTCCCCCCTTATGAAGCAATGGTCTCCAATGCGTTGAGTTCCTCCATGAGATGAGGAAACTTATGCTAAACTTGGTCCCTAGTGAGCCATTTTCCTTGGTGCAGGAGTTGGCCAACTTTGACCACTCGATATAGTTGGATCTTCTTTTGGCGAGTGTTCTTGATCTGCATGTCCATGATCCGATCAGTTGCACTTTGTTCCATGCAGTTTGGATTTAACTCTGTTGGTGTGATTTGTTATGCAATGTCGGATGTGTCTAATAATGGTGGAAAGTATGGCCGAAGGCGATCCACATTGAACACTGGGTGCAGGCCAAGGAATGGGGGAATGTTGAGCTCAAAAGCATTATCTCCCACAGCCTTGGTGATGGTGTATGGCCCATATTGAAGCGGGCGAATCTTGCAGTGGGGCCCAGCGAGGCGCTCCTTCTGCAAATGTAGCCAAACTTTGTCGCCCACCTGGAACTTGTGTGGCACCTGATGCTGATCATGTCACTGCTTGTACTTAGCATTGGCTTTGTCCAATATGTCATGGACCTGTTGGTGGATGTGTTGAATGTGCTCAATGAAGCTATTTGCCTTGTCGGCTTCGGACTGGACATGAGCCGAATCTACCTGAGTCGCTGCAAATGGTATGGCCACATCAATGGGACATAGTGGTTGGAATCCCAAGCCCACCTGAAAAGGGTTGTGGCCAGTCGAGTTGTGGAGAGCCTAGTTGTAGTTGTGTTGGACATAGGGGAGGCTCTCATCCCATGTGCGTGGATGCTTTGAGTTGTACATGCGCAAAATGTGTATGATCATCATGTTGACGACCTATGTCTGGCCATCAGTTTGGGGATGGAAAGCTGTGGACTTAGTAAGCTTGGTGTCCAACATCGACCAGAGACTCGACCGATCTGAGATAATAGACTTTGGGATCCCAAAGTGTACCCACACTCGTTCAAAGAAGAGTTTAGCAGTGGCTTTTGTTGTGATACTCTTCTTGCAGGTCGCCATAATGGCCATCTTCGAGAATCTGTCGACGACCACAAAACACAGTCATTGCCATGCTTAGTAGAAGGAAGGCCTGACATGTAATCCATGGAGATGGATTCCCAAGGTCGACTAGGGGTAGGCAGCGGAGTATAGAGACCTTGCTTCTTGATGGTCAGTTTGGCAATGGCGCAGGCAGTGCAGGATCTGATGTACTTCCCGACATCCTGTCGAAGATTCGGCCAATAGAAATACTTCTGCAATATTGTCACCATTTTCTTGACCCCGAAATGCCCAACAACCCGACTGTAGTGCGCTTCCCAAATCATCTTCGCATGCTCGCTTGAAGGAACACAAAGGTATCCCAGGTGGCATAACAGAGCATCTTGGAGGTGAAAATCTGGAACTTGTTGACCCTCCAAGAGCGTATGGTATGTGTGGCTGAATTCTAGGTCACTTTTGTAGAGAAGTGGCCAATCAGAAGTCTCGTGCCCACAAGAGTTGAGCACGGTGGTTAACGCCATGATCGGTGGTCGGCTAAGGCAGTCTGCAACATTATTTGTGCTGCCCTTCTTGTACTTGATATTCAAATGGAACTGTTGCAGGTATGTGGACCACTTCTAATGGTGATCATTCTGTGACTTCCCTTGCGTCTGTATGAACTGTAGTGCGCTTCCCTAAAATGTAATGATTCCATTATCGGCAGGCCTGCACAATGGAATACATCTCTTTGTCATAAGTGGGATACTTTTGGACTGTGTCTAAAAGTGTTTCACTGTGATATGCCACTGGATGCCCCCGTTGAGTAAGGACTGCCCCAATAGCATAGTCAGAGGCATCTGTCTCGATCTCAAATGGTTGTTGCAAGTCTAGTAATGTGAGCACTGGTGCAGAGCAGAGGCGATGTTTCAACTCTGTGAATGCCTTCTGTTGAGATTCAGACCAAAAGAATTTTGCTTTCACTCCTCCATTGGTGACCTGACTCAAGGGCCAAGTGATACGAGAGAACCCCGACACGAACCTGCGATAGAAATTGGCAAGACCCAGAAAGCTGCGGAGCTTTGTCAAAGTAGTTGGGGCTGGCCAATCCCAAATGACTTGGATCTTGGCTGGATCCACATGCACCCCCCGTTCATCAATAATGTATCCCAGATACTGAACCTGGGTCATGCCAAAAGTGCATTTCTCCAAATTGGCACACAACTTGTGTTGCCGCAGTGTTTGGAGAACCTGTCGGATGTGGTGGAGGTGCTCTTCCCAACTCTGGCTGAAGATCAAGATGTCATCCAAGTATACCACTACAAATGAGTTGGTGAATGGCCGCAAGATATCATCCATCAACCTCATGAAGGTTGCAGGAGCATTCGTCAACCCAAAGGCATAACCAACCATTCGAAAAGGCCCTCCTTGGCTTTGAAGGCAATCTTCCACACATCGGAGGGTTTGATTGGTACCTGGTGATATCCGGACTTCAAGTCAATCTTGTTGAAATATTTTGCCCCCTTGAGTTGGTCCAGAAGGTCATCAATCCGTGGGATCGGGTACCTATTCCGGACAATGATCTTGTTCAACGCCCAATAGTCAATACAAAGTCTCCAAGTCCCATCCTTCTTCTGTATCAACACGATCGTGCTCCCATAGGGTGATGAACTCGGCCGAATGTGACCGTTCTGCAGCAGCTCATGAATTTGCCTCTTGATTTCATCCTTCTACAGAACTGCGCGCTAATAGATTGGTCCATTGGGTAACGGCGCGCCTGGGATCAGATCGATGGAGTGCTTGACCTGACAATGCAGAGGTACCCCTGCGGGGGAGGTGAAAATGTCCTCGTACTCCTCCACGACCTTGTCTATCTGTTGTTGTCGTGCAGAGGGGCCCTATCTGGAGGTCGTGGCCACCGTCTTCTTCTTTCCTTGATGGCGTATCATCAGAAAAAACAAATTTCCCAGTTTTTGAAATGAGCTTATTGCATTGTTTTGCAGTAACCAGAGAGATGGCGGTAGGCGGTGCTACCTCCGGTATCCTGTACAACTTATTTCCCAATGTAACAATAACAGCGTGAGGCCTTGACTCATACACAGCATGTCGCTTCCACAAGTATGGTTGGCCTAATAATACATCACAAACATCAAGGGGAGAAACGTCACATAATACCTCATCCGTGAAGGGTTTGATGTTGTATGGAAGGCAACATTGTTGGCTCACGCACAGATCTCGTCCTTGGTGAAGCCACCCGATGGTGTACGGTTGTGGGTGTGTTGTGGTCGGTAAGCCCAACCACTTCACGACCTCTGCTGCAATGAGGTTCTTTTGGCTCCTGCTATCGACAATGAACTGTAGCGGGGAACCCTTTACCCACATATGGGAGTGGAAGAGACGCTCCTCCTCCTCTAGATCTTCGGGTTCCTCCTTCTGGATCTTTGTGGTGGCGACGGTGGCGTTGGGCTCTACATCAATAATATGCTTCCCTTTGTCATTCCCCTTGTTGGGTTTTGACTCAGAGTCGGAACATGCATTTGATTCTTAAGCCTTCAGCTCGGCCACTATTGACTGCTTGGCCCAACACTCACTTGTGTTGTGGGTGGAGCTCTTATGGAACTCACACCACTTTCCCGTGTCCTTCTTCGGCTTCGCAATGTTGTCCTTTGCTTATGGCCTTGGCAAGTTGTCCTGGGTCGTCCCGCCTTGGCTTTGTCCTTTGTTCTACGGTTTGGGGGCACCTTTCCCTTGCTTCGAATTCGCAGATCCAAAGCCTCGCTTGTTCTGTTTAAACTTCTGCTCAATCTTGACGGCGTGTCGAGCGAGGAGATGTCCAAGAACTCCATCTCATCCTGGATGTATCTATGTAGGAAGTCGCAGTACTTGAGTACCAAATGTTTCTCAAAATCCTTGATACCCAACTTCGTGCGAAGGGTATGAAAAACATTGGTAAACTCTAACACATCTTGGTCCCTTCCCTGCCACAGCGTGGTCCACTTTATGTATTTGTCCTCGTAGCTCCCGATAGGGTAGTACTGCTCCTTGATGGCGTCCCGGAATGAATTCCAAGTGGGAGTGGCTGAAAACAGTGAGGTCATACTTTCATCCTTCTGCTCACAATAGGTTTCCCACCAATCCTTGATGTGGGGGGCAGCTTTGAGAAGAGCAAAAGTAATCTTTTCTCGATTGGAAAAATCATGAACAAAAAAATATCCTTCTAGCAGATTCAACCATTTATCTACGACGTATGCATCTATTTGGCCCTCAAATATGGGAATGTCAAAGTTTACTTGTACCTTAAAAGGTGTGGAGCCTCCAGAGTGGTTGTTGGATGTGGATGCGCCGCCGATGGGCAACCGTTGAAGGATCTGGGCAAAGTTATCCATCATCGCGTTCCTTTGTTTCTCGAGGGCCTCCTTGAGCAATATTTTGATAGGATCTCCTGCTCCCACATCTTTCTTTTCTTCCCCCATAGGAGGCCGTCGGGATTTACGAGGCTGGTCTAGCAAAGGTTCGACCAATTCGAGTCCTAACTCCTTATAACCCGACCTCGTTGGGGACATGCAAAGAAAAACAGAGAAAGAGCAGACTGCTCAGATACCACTGATTTGAATTTAAACAGGAACGCATCAAATTACAGATATAACCATAAATACAAAGATGCAGCAAAAATAACACTTCCTTTCATTAATATCAAATAATGAAATATGCTTACAAACCGAATGGAAATGAGACTAGCTCGGGCGATGGTAGCTTATCTCTGAGAAGAGATGTGCGGCTACATGCCTCTGAACTGAACTATAATGAGGCTCAAGGGCCTTTTTATTATTGAACAATAAGAGGAAAACCCTAAACAACCAAAACCCTAACCCGAGGAGATGTAACACCAAGAGTTTATGGGCCCCGTTGGGGTTAGTTGGGCAGCCAACTTTCCAAGGTCGTAACTTGGTCATATTATCTCTGTTTGATGTGCATGATACCTCGTTGGAAAGATCTCTCCAAGGACTACAACTAAAAATGCGATTTCAATGAAATCGCCCAAAAGAATATTGCCAAAAAACGTCGTTTAGGGCCTCAAAACAACTCCGGAAGTTCAAGACCCGAAAAACTGCCAAAAATATTAAAATGCGCTACAAATAAGAAAACTGAAAAACTGAAAGAAATAATGGTGGGGGGTCCAAGTGGAATAGGCGGGTGGCCACCAATATCCACCTGGATCGGTGTAATAGCTCGTTGGAACCAGGACGAGAAGATCTACAGGATGGGATGCTGAGAAGAGACTTCCAATGGTTGAAGAGAGTATGGTGGGCGATTTTCCATTTTCCTTAGTTAAAAATGACTTTAATTAGCCATTTAATTAAGGAAAAATAATTAATTGGAGAAAAAGGGCCAAAAGTGACTTAAGTGAAATAAAATAAAATTAAAAAGTCAATTGATTAAGTCAATTGAGGAGCTTCTAGAATAATAATTAAATAAGATGCTTCTAGAGGCTTGGAGATCTATCCATGAGATCTATAAAAGAGGAGGAGAAGATCATTTGGAAACATCTTGGATTGTGTATTGTTTTTGTATGAGAGGTTGAGAACCCAGTTCTCTACTCCAACAGTAGCCCCAGGACGGAAACCCTCAGATGATTCAGTGACACTGGGCGAGCACCCATCTCTTCCCTTGGTGAATCCATTCAGGGTTCACAGGTTGCAATGTATTGTTTTTAGTTTGTTTTGGAGGCCGATTTGCAGCATTGTTGTAGATCTGTTTGAGGCCAGATTATCTCAGTTGTATGGGTTGTCTATGCATGTAAAACCTCAGTTATCTAATATAGTAAAGCTGAGAGTTTTCTTATTCATTGTATTGTGAGATTATAGTGCTCTATTTGTTTATTTTTACATGGCAATCTTCTGTTTGTGAATCAAAATTTTTATGTGAAGTGCTTGTTCCAAATTTTCTTCATTTGGGACATTACAGTGGTATCAGAGTTGTGCATTCTTCCAGCCTGAGGGTTTATTGCAGAAAAACCTCAAATAAAATCAAGGGTTTTTATTGCATATTGTTTTGAGCCAAATTGCTTGCTATTTCTAGAAGGCCAAATTATTTTAATCATCTCAGGGTTCTCATCACCTTCCAAATTACTGAAGTTCGAGGTTATCTCGCTAAGAAAGTTGTGATCAAAATTTATGCATTGGGCCAAGAGCTATTCCTTGTAGAGGTTGAATGAAATTTAGTCGAGCTATCAAATCTCTAGTACCGGATTATATCGAAAGCAAACCGTGAATGGCCACAAAGCCAAGTCGCTGATGGCGTGCTTCTTTTTTGGGAATTTCTACGCAGATTGTCATGCTGCCTGACTTTACATCAATTGCTGAGAGCACGTGGAATCTATTTAGCCAGTTTAACGAAGTCTTATTGGCACGACCAATGGGGAGGGTCGTATCGTAGTTGAAACCGGAGCTTGGAGGAATTTTGTTGGGCCGAGATATCTTTTGGTGGATCAATTTGATCATTGAAAGGTGACGCAAAATGAGTGGATCATAATGCCTTGAAAGCGTGTGCAGGCCCGTGTGAAGTTCCCATTTTCTCATATGGCTTTGCCTATAGAAGTGATGGTCCAAGTGTAGTTGTTTTAATGTTGCATACATGGATGTTTTTGAAGACCGTTGCAACGAAGACCATGGCAGTCTGAGGAAATCATGGCAGTCCCCAGTTTGAGGAGTCTCAATGTCCATTTCTTCTCAGCAAAGGGGCAGCTTTGAAAGAGTAGAATATGGGTTCGTCGTTTGACTGTAGTGAAGGTGGGGCATTAGAGTGGTCACGCTTTTGAATAAGTCGAGATCACCTGACCAATGTGTAGTAAGGGACAATTTTTTTTTAAATTTTATGAAACCGTGGCAATTTTAAGTGGGGTCGTGGAAACATGTAAAAGGCGGACTTCTTATGACCAAAGATTGTCCATCAAATTATCGAAGGGTGTCGAATGTATCTGATGAAAAGTTATTGGACGCATCATCAAATAAACTTCTAAAGGAATTAATCGAAGGCCGAGAATTAATCAAGCTCACCGACATTATCAGGTTGTTGGACATAAATCAAATAGTTGTAGCGAGGGATACGTGCCGTGCAAGCAGAGGGAGATCTGCGTGCACCCAGAAGTTACCAAGCCTCCATTTTCGATTCTTAGCAGAGTTGAGAAGCATACGTAGGGATCCACGGGGCAGAGTGATAAATCCATTGGGAATCTGTGCAGATTTGGGGTGTCTGCAAGTCGAATTGGATGAGAATATATTCTACGAGTGAAAGGTTGATTAGTGAGCCGACTATCTTCTTTATGTAGCCGTCAAATTATTTCATGGTGACGTCGAATTCCTTCTAGGTGCCAAGAACGAAACCATTGTTGGAGACGTTAAAGTTTTTTTTCCAAAAGCGTATTTGCTAGACAAGCTGCTATATTGAAGGCGTCTCTCTGAGGTCGTTGGAATTTGGCCATCTTCATCGCTTGAGCATGTACATTTTTTTTAGAGACCGAAGCACAGAAGCCAAAATTTATATTTCGGGTGGGGTTCTTGCTGAGCTCATCTGAGTTCTAGCGATTAATTAGGTAGCCGCCTTCATCTCAAGGGCAGAGAACCAAGTAGATTGAGTTGTTATAGTAGCAGATCTGAGCTAAGTCCATACGACAGGAGGAGGAGCAATGTTTGTGGCGTCAAGAGGCATAGATATTTCGCGGCGGATGGGAAAGGATTCGATGGAAGAAATGGTGTCGCTTCCATGACAAACGGACCTATCATTGTGTAAGAATTGAATTACGTGTAACCTGCAACGGCTGAGTAATTTATGTGCATGTGCACATAGGCAATACGTGGGCTTATGTACAGTTTGGTACGTACAAAGATGGGCTTCTGATCATGGTTGTTCAAGTATTACTAGCAAATAGCAAAGACAAAGTATCATCCTCAAAATTTGAAGGCTGACATAAACTCCAAGTTTCTAACTTATCATTTTTCCTCTCAAGAAAACACTCATTATTCTCTTTGCCCTCATTTTTGTTAACATAGTTCATTGTATGACGGAGTCTTTAGAGATCTGGTATGTTAGTCTGTTGTACTGTCCATTTATGTGTAAGAGAAATTTCCAGCCATTATATCATTATATTACTGCCTGAGGCTGGGAGTAAGGTTTTGAGTCGTTGTGAGCTCGACATTGTTGTATGAGGGTGTAGATAATATTGATGTCTTGAGAATCATTGTATGCTATTGTTGAGTTTCCATGTTGGTTAGAATGCATGTATGGGGTTTGGCTACCGAATGTATGAAGAAGAGGTAGTAGGTTAAGAGTATGTGATAATCTGCTGAGCAGAGAACTTGTATCCATAATCATTGCATTGTTGTCTTACATGTCAGAGTCTGGTGAGTACTAGGCTGACTTAGTGGAGATTAGAGTCTGAATGCTAGCAGTTGTGTTGTGAGTTGGAAAATTATGTCAGTCAATTCATGTTTAAAGCAACCTAATGTATTTGCCATCATTAAAGAAAAACATGGACGAGACTCTTATAAACTCCCTTAATAAACCAGTAGCAACAAACAACAAACCCTTCTCAAAGGGGGTCTATGCCATTCTTCAGAGAGAACAACCAAAGGATGTGTAGAAGGGGCAGGAAATAGGACACAAGATTTATGCTCTTGGGGCAAATTTGAAGCACATGAGGGTCACATGGAAGGTTCTCTTCAAAATTGATGAACTAGATTCCCTAGTTTCCAAGGTGAGCCAGTTAGAGGGGAAAAAACTAATTTGGGCTCTAAAACCAACTATGCTTGCTCTCATTCAACATAAGTTCTTGGAGGAACATTGTGAAGGAGTCAAACTTCCAGTTGCATCATGTCACAATAATATTATGAGGTTGACCGCACCTATAGCTCCCTACAATGATGATGTTACGAGGAGAGCCTTCAAGTTGATGGCAGACACCTTACAAGACTTAGATAAATCCATGGGTCCTACATTTGGGAAGAAGCTTCAGGTTCTAAAAATTATGGCCATGACTAGGACATATGAAATCATGTTAGATCTAGAGTGTGATGGTTTGATCATGCAGATGTTCCAATTCTTCTTCAGCATTAGGAAACATCATCCTAACACAGTCATAACACACATGCAGTCCATCTTGTCATCATGTATGAGAGGTTGTGATGCCATTTGCCGGGAGTTACAGTCTTGATTGATGTCCGTTTGGAGGAGAGAACAGTTGGTCTCACCTGTTGCTTATGAATTAGCGAAGAGGTTGGTTGAGCAGAACATTGGGTTGTTTAGGAGACAGTTAACCAGGGAGGAGTTGCTCAGGTTTGGTGGATCATGCAGCAAGAATGAGCTGAGGAGGAAGGGACCTTGGGGACCTGACCACTCATGTTTGGGTGACACTGAGGAGGTGACAGAGGTAGAGCAGGAGAAGATTCCTTCTGACTTTCAGGGTGAGGATTCTTCCTTGGACGAGTCCATGGGTTCATACGATGATACCTTTGAGGAGCATGAGCAGTCATGTGAAGTTGATGACCATAGCCCAGATGTGCACCCATGTGTGGTAGAGTATGGTGAGCAGTTGATTGTTCCCATGAGGGAAGGAGATCCAGGAGTAGATGAGAAATTGATGATTCAACATAGAGAGCACATAGAGGAGCATGAGACAGACAACATACACAGTGTGCAGGATCGGTCAGCATTGGAGAGTCATCTAGTGGCTCATGTTGAGCCTATGATGGAGGATGAGCAGACACCCTTGGAGCCAACCATTGGAGTGGAGCAGACAGATGTGCAAGCAGCCTCTAGGGAAGTAGTACTTGCAGACAATTGTCCTTAGGAGATGTTGGAGATTGACAGGGTAGTCTTGCAGGAGGTTAGTAGACGGTAAGAGTTGTTGGAGATGGCGGTGCAACCATCTTTGGGCCGACCCATTGGTTAGGTGCGGGTAGATGCACAGGTAGCTGGTAGAGCTGCAAGACTTTTAGGGAGCAGCCCTCTCCAGGAGTACATAGATAGGGCATGCAGCACAGTTTGGCCACTTGAACCCATTATAGGGAGAGAGGCAGGGCTTTCTCGATGGATACTGTTGACTGACTAGACAAGGTTGCATGAGTGGGGCGCGGTGCAGCATATGGGACTTATCACCTATACAAATGCCTATGCATCCGATCCTTCCCACGGGTTGGATTGACGAGAGAACGTGAGTTGGTATCCTATTAAGGGTGTGATATCCTTAGTCAGGGGCGTAGTAGAGTGGAGACCTCCATACATGTCAGAGGCTACATGCTCTAGTTGGTAGTGGGATACAGGTCGACAGTTCTTCAGCATTCCTTCCCGACATCAGAAGAGCAGGATTAGCATTAGATTGAGTCATGGGTTGGACTGGAGGGAGGTGATGAGTTGGTACGCAGTGGATGGAGCAACATTCCTAGTTGGAGTTATAGTAGAGCAGGAGACATGGAGCCTTGATATTTGTTCTTGGTGGCATTGGGGTCCAGGAGGATTTGTTGACAACATGTTTAGTCAAAGATTGGTCTGGGATCCGAGTATTGAGGGGTCCGTTCAAGATGGGTTGACACAGGAACAGAGCATCACCTAGTGGTTTGTATGGGATCCGGGCATTGGGTCTCAGTTGCGTTGGGCCACTAGAATGGTCCACAGATTTGGATTGCTTGAGGGCAAGCAATCTTGGGGCGGGAGGATTTCATGTCCCCATTTTTATTCTTCTTCATAGTACAGGCAGCGTGGATTTCCAAGGAAGGGGATAGCCAAGTCAGTGGAGCGAGTTTATGTCATCAAGGGTCCCGATGGAGTTTTGAGGGTCTTTTATGGGGCATATTCCATCATTCACATAGTTTGCCTTTCGTTTCGTCGCATTCCGACAACTTTCACAAATCAACGTTATTATTGAGCATAACTTAATTAATTATGCTCGAAGTGGCATTCCGAGGAGATTATTTGATGGAACACCTCAGTGTAATAGCTCGTTGGAATCGGAACGAGAAGATCTACAGGATGGAATGCTGAGAAGAGACTTCCAATGGCCGAAGAGAGTATGGTGGGCGATTTTCCATTTTCCTTAGTTAAAAATGACTTTAATTAGTTATTTAATTAAGGAAAAATAATTAATTGGAGAAAAAGTGCCAAAAGTGACTTAAGTGAAATAAAATAAAATTAAAGGGTCACTTGATAAAGTCAATTGAGGAGCTTCTAGAATAATAATAAAATAAGATGCTTCTAAAGGCTTGGAGATCTATCCATCAGATCTATAAAAGATCAAGAGAAGATCATTTGGAAGCATCTTGGATTTGTGTATCGTTTTTGTATGAGAGGTTGAGAACCCGGTTCTCTACTCCAGCAGTAGCCCCAGGACGGAAACCCTCAAGTGATTCAGTGAGAGTGGGTGAGCTCCTATCTCTTGCCTTGGTGAATCCATTCAGGGTTCATAGGTTGCGATGTATTGTTTTTCAATTTGTTTTGGAGGCCTATTTGTGGCATTGTTGTAGATATGTTTGAGGCCAGATTATCTCAACTATATGGGTTGTCTGTGCATGTAAAAACCTAGTTATCTAATATAATAAAGCTGAGAGTTTTCTTATTCATTGTGTTGTGAGATTGTTGGGTCCCTATAATATTAGTGATTACCCCATTAATATTGTAGTTGCATCCCTTATTAATATTGTTGTGCCCCTATTATCCCCATATTGTTATTACTGTGCCCCATAGAATCCCTCTATTGTTATTTTTGTGGCTTTATATTATTATTGTTAGGTCGGCTGGGTTATATTGTGACTCCTTAGACAAAGGAGGTTTTGTCATTTGAATCATCGAAGAATTGTTCATTTATGTAATGTAAAGGAGGTTGCCCCCTCGAATAGGCTGAATTCTAAGGCGTGGATCTATCTTTTCTATCTTTTTCTTGAGCTGGTTTCATAACATTTGGTTTCAGAGCTTTGGATTCTAGGGTTTCGCTGCTCCAAACAGGTCATCGTGCCATTTTCGCTATAACTTTTTTCTGCGACGTTTCAGAAGCTAAAAAAAAACCCATTTGAGAAGAAATCGCACTGAATCTCAAGTCTGAATTTCAGATCTTTTCGCGCTATATTTGCGGAGATATGATCTGAGGAAGTTGGTCTTCATGCAGACTCCTGAATTACATTCCAAACAGGTGACCTGGGGAAAATCGTCATAACTTTCTCTCTAAGCATCGGATTGAAATTTCGTAAGAAGGTACAGAAAGAGGACGGACTGTAGTTGCTTGTATGTATTTTTTTAGAGCCAAAGGTTGAAACAGTGACTCGTGGCACATCGTACAAGTTCGCTCTACTGAACTAGTCTATAAGCAGGTCACTGTGGGAGACTTTGCATAACTCTTCCTTGGAGAATCCAATTTGGATCAGACTGATCGCATTGGAAAGAGGACACAGAGGGCTACTACAGGTTGCAATTTTAGAACTAGATGATCCGAAAGTACAAAGATACATCAGAGGCAATATCGAGCTCCTACAAAGTGAAAAAAGGTGTGTAGATTCTTTTAAACTTTTGCTTAAGATTGGTTTGAAAATTTATTTTGAAGGAATTCAAAGGGCATAGTTGAGAATTATTATCGGTAACTGATGCCCCGAGGAAAGAAAATGCAAACACCTAGTAAGGAACCTGAAAGATCTAGCATGACTCATGAAGAAGAGGAAGAAATGCTACATGATATATCAAAATTACAAGAACAAGTGCAACAAATGTCACGCTCACAAAAGCTAACCGAAGCTAAGATAAATGGCGTGGAATCTAAGATAAAGGGCATGGAAGCTAAGATGGATGATTTGAAGATAGATTTGAAGACAGATTTGAAGAGAGACATGGCAGAATTGAAGACAGATTTGAAGACAAACATGGCAGATTTGAAGACGGATTTGAGAAATTTTCTACAAGAAATACTTACTAATGGTGAAAAGGTTGTAAAGGAAACTCATGATGCGAACAAAAGAAATGTCAATCATGATTTCATAGACTCTAATGTGGGATCGAAGACCCACCATATTCCAAAAATCGATATGAGGAAGTTTGATGGCAAGGATCCCGCAACATGGATATTACAGATGCAGCAATTTTTCGATCTCAATAATGTGCAAAACACACAAAAGGTACGTATTGCAACTTTATATTTGGAACCAAATCAGTTTGTATGGTATCAATGGCTTAGCTCTCGTAAAAAATTATCACTTGGGCAATTTTTACGGAAGAATTGACAGCACATCATGAGGATACAAAAAGCAACACTTTTTTTAGCCAATTGATAAGTCTCAAACAAAAGGGTTCAATAATGGAGCACATTGAGGAGTTCCAAAAATTGAACATAAGGGTAAAAAATATTCCAGAGGAGCATAGAATTGATGTGTTCATAGGGTCTTTAAAGGATAATATCCAACATGATGTTCGGCTTTGGGAACCTAATTCATTAGAGAAGGCATTCAGGTTAGCAAGAAAAATGGAAAGCAAAATTATGGCAACCAGGAAGCACACCACTCACAACTATAAAGATGGAAGTGTTGTTGCCCCTAGTCTTCCACAACCTATAAGGTTGACACCACAACAATTGGAAGAAAAAATAGCGAAAGGGCTTTGTTACAGTTGTGATAGCAAATACACTAAAGGTCATAAGTGTGCTGAGAAGAAATTATTCTACATAGATTGCGAAGAGGAAGAAGAAAAGGAGCAAGAAGAGGATATACTCCAGGAACAAAGTCTAGATAAAGAAGAAATGAATCCGACCATATCTTGTAATGCATTGGCTGGAATTACCACTCCTCAAACCATCAAGATAGAAGGACAAATCAAGAAGAAAAAGGTAATAGTGTTGATTGATTCAGGAAGTACCCACAATTTTATTGATTGTAAGGTAGCAAAAGAATTGAATTGCTTCTTATATCCAGCACCAGAGTGTCAAGTGATGGTTGCAAATGGAGGAACAATAAATTGCTTTGGAAAGTGCCATAATATCAAGCTATCGATGGAAGAATATGTATTGACTAGCCCAATGCTCTCCATTCCAATGGGAGGTGCTGATGTTGTACTAGGAGTCCAATGGCTACAATCCTTGGGTACAATAGCTTTTAATTTTCAAGAACTTTTCATGAAATTTTCTGTGGAAGGAAAGGAAGTTGAATTAAGGGGTATTGTAGGGAAAACAGGAAAGATAATCAGCTCTAACGGTATGACAAAGCTTCTAAAAAAGGAACCAAAGGGGTGTAATTGCACAATTATGTTCGCTAGATGTTTCCACATTGGAATCATCTATTTCTACAGATCTCCAAGAAGTCTTGAACAATCATTCCAAGGTATTTGAGACTCCCAAAGGTCTCCCACCTATTCGTGATCATGATCATGCTATTCAACTGATTCCAGGAAGTGTTCCTCCAAACATCAGGTCGTATAGATATCCCTATGCCCAAAAGAGTGAAATTGAACGTATGGTTGCAGAAATGCTAGAGGCTGATATAATTCAACCGAGTCAAAGTTCTTTCTCTGCCCCAGTAGTATTAGTGCACAAGAAGGATGGATCATGGCGCATGTGTCCGGATTATAGGGAGCTCAACAAGCTCACTATTAAAGATAAGTTTCCCATTCCTGTCATTTATGAATTACTGGATGAATTGCATGGATAAATTTACTTCACCAAGTTGGATCTTCGTTCAGGATATCATCAAATCAGAATGAAGATTGAAGACATTCCGAAAACAGCATTTAGAACTCATGAGGGTCATTATGAATTTTTGGTCATGCCTTTTGGCCTTACCAATGCACCTTCAACATTTCAAGGTTTGATGAATTCCATTTTCAAACCATTCCTTAGAAAATTTGTGTTAGTATTTTTTGATGATATACTAATCTACAGCAAGTCTTGGAAGGATCATGTTGAACATGTTGACAGGGTGCTACAACTATTGGAGGAGAAACAATTATATGCAAAAAGATCCAAATGTTTCTTTGGAGTACAAGAGGTGGAATATCTGGGTCATATTGTATCTCATGAAGGAGTTAAGGTAGACCCTAGCAAAATTAAAGCCATTAAGGAATGGAAAATCCCCACATCCATAAAGCATCTGTGAGGATTTCTCGAGTTGACAGGGTATTATCGCAAGTTTGTTAAGAATTATGGGAGAATAGCAGCACCTCTAACAACATTATTGAAGAAAGATGCATTTTCATGGACTCCAGAAGCAACAAAGGCCTTCGAACATCTTAAAGAGGCAATGTGCCAAGCACCGGTCTTAGCTACACCAGACTTCACAAAAACCTTTATTGTGGAATGCGATGCTTCAGGAAATGGAATTGGTGTTGTTTTAATGCAAGATGAAAGACCCATTTCTTTTGAAAGTCGTCCAATCAAGGGAAAGTTTTTACACAAAGCTATTTATGAGAAGGAAATGTTGGCAATACTCCATGCACTTAAGAAATGGCGACCCTACCTAATGGGAAGACACTTCAAGGTAAAAACAGATCATGATAGCCTTAAATACTTTTTAGAACAAAGATTATCCTCTGAAGAGCAACAAAAGTGGGTCACAAAGATGTTGGGTTATGACTTTGAAATCATCTACAAAAAAGGGAAGCAAAATGTGGTGGCAGATGCACTCTCAAGAAAGGATGAGGACGTGGAAGCATTGTTGTGCGCCATTTCTATTATCCAACCAGATTGGATAAACGAAGCAAGGGAGGAATGGAAGAATGACGAAGAAGTGTGGGCACTTATTCGAAAGTTACAACAAGATTCCAGTACATCTGATACATTTAGCTGGCAAAATGATTCTTTATGGTACAAAGATCGCTTATACCTCTGTAAGAATTCCCAACTAAAACAAAAGATTCTTATGGAATTGCACACTTCTCCCTTAGGAGGGCACTCAGGATTTTTAAAAACTTACCACAAGGTTAAAAAGGAATTTTTTTGGGATAGCCTGAAATCACATATTCAAAAGTTTGTGGCGGAATGTTTGGTTTGCCAACAAAATAAAGTTGAAACAATTAAGACCCCGGGTCTATTACAACCTTTATCCATTCCAAGCCAACGTCGGGAGGAGGTTTCAATGGATTTTATCACAGGTTTACCCAAGTCTGAGGGAAAGAGTGTCATCATGGTGGTAGTTGACAGACTTACCAAGTATGCACACTTTTGTGCATTATCACATCCATTTAAAGCCAGTACAGTATCTACTGCATTTATGGAAACAATTCAAAAGCTACATGGAAACCCAAAGATTATTGTAAGTGACAGAGATCCCATTTTCACTGGAAATTTTTGGACAGAATTATTTTCTTGTATTGGTACTCAGTTAGCTCATAGCTCATCTTATCATCCTCAATCTGATGGGCAAACTGAGATAGTAAACAAATGTTTGGAAGGATATCTTCGTTGCGTTGGGACATTACACCGTGGTCCTTTATGCTACAGTCTTTTTATGCACCATAAATGTTGATCGTGGCCCTCTTTCAGATGATACACACTGTGCTAAGTGACTATGTGTTGAATCACTAATTGAAGCCACATTCATTCTCTGCGTTGTATGTTGAAAGCCACTCTATTCTCTACGATGAAGGTCAGTCCCGTGAATGATTATTGTTGAAGGTCAATCCTTTGGTGAATTTAATTCTCCGTTGGTGAATATAATTCTCAGATTTTTGCAAGGCTCTTGTCAAAGAATTGTGAACCGCTGCATTAAAAGGGCTACTCTTTGAATTCTTGTTGATGAAGGACTCTGCGTCCCAAAACCTAGCCTAATCTGAGTAGTATGTTATGATTGGAAAATTGATTGATGTGTTGATATTTTGTGAAGACGGATTGGTGTTTATTTTAAATGGTGAAATGATTAAAAGGGTCGTATGGTGTTAAATGATATAATGAGTATTTTTATGAGGGTCGTATGGTATATAAAAGTTTTTTATGGAATATAAAAGTTTTTAAAAGAGATTGGTGTTTTAATGAAGAATATGGCATATATTGTATATATAATATATTAACCATACATCATATTCACGTGCCCCTTTACTTTATGAAGACTATATGTGATATGTAGTAGGGTATGTGAGCATTATGGAATGAAGGTCTATTGAGAGCCTATATTTTAGTTGAATACTTTTGAAGACAGTCAATTATTATTACTACAAAGCCCTGCAAGTATTATAATTATATTGAGCCCAAATCAAATCATATGATGCATTCACTCATATCCATAGTGGGAGTAGTTCTCATTGGCAAAGAGAACTACCATGAGTGGTCTAGGAAGATAAAACACACCCTCATTTTCAATGAGCTTTGGAAAGGAATTTGTGAAGGAGAAGGAGACAATGCACCTGAAAATCCCACTTTAGATAAGGAGCTTGTTACTTGGGAAAACAAGAACAGCAAGGCATATACCTTGATTGCAACGTCAGTAAATGAAGAGGTGAGTCGTCATATTTTTCCATTTTCAAATGCCTTTGAAGCTTTAGAGAAGTTGAAGGAATTGTATGATTCACAATCTGAACTTGAAGTAGTTCAATTGATGATAAAGTTGTTCAATCTTGAGTTGAAAAATGATGACCCTCTTGCCTTAGCATCAGAAGTAAGATCCATTATGCATGACATAAAAGCCACTGGTGTTGAAATAGATATTCCTCTCATAGCTTATGTCAAGGCACTATATCCCACTTATTCACATTATCTTGAGTCATTGCAAGCAAGTGGAAACCTTAAGGAGATTACCTTTGACTCCCTTGAGAAAAAGTTTGTTGAAAGAGAGAAGGATTTTGGGAAGAATACAACTCCTCAGTCTTCTAAAAAGGTTGTGTGTCTTGCACAAAAAGAGAAGAATCATGCACAAGATTCTTCTAGAGGAAGAGGTGGCCGAAGAGGAAGAGGAAGGAAGAATTTTAGAGGCAGGGGGGGCAGACATTTCCAAGGAG
The DNA here is from genome assembly GCA_031772625.1 of Pinus tabuliformis. Lineage (NCBI taxonomy): Eukaryota > Viridiplantae > Streptophyta > Pinopsida > Pinales > Pinaceae > Pinus > Pinus tabuliformis. Next base: position 473,143,486 of record CM062817.1, read on the forward strand.
AAAGGTTTGATCTTCATTGCATACAATGCAATAAAGATGGACATGATGCTTCCACATGTAAGTTGCCTTGGGACAGAATTGAGCAAGAAAGAAATGAAGGAAAAGGTAAAACACCTAAAAAAGGGAAGGAAAAACAACTGAGTCCGCTCATTATGTTGTGACACATTGCAACATTGAAGTAACTGAAGACTTATTCAATGCTTCAATTGCTTCATGGAAAGATGCTTGGTTGCTTGATTTAGGAGCAACTTGCCACATGACTTTCAGGAGAGATTTCTTTGAAGAATTCACTAATAATGTTGATGGAGCAATATACTTTGCAGACAAGTCAAAACTCAAGCCATCAGGGCTTGGCACCATCAGGCTCAAACTGCCTGGTCTTCCAGACTTTCTTCTACATGATGTTCTATACCTCCCAGAGTTGAGGAGAAACTTGTTGTCTTTGGTTCACATCCGCCAGCAAGGACACTCCATTCACATATTTGATGGCAAGGTTGAGGTCAAAAAAGCATCAGATCACTCACTTGTCATGACAAGGATAGAAGAAGAAAGACTTTTGAAGCTACAAGGAACCTCTGCTCGTGCACAGAACTTTTCATACAGTTCTCGCTATGATGAAGGTATATTTCCATCAAGTCTTTTATGGCATGCTAGATTTGGACACTTGAACTATGTCAACCTCTGTTTGTTGAAGAAAAATAGTGTTACTAGTTTGCCTACTATTCCTAGGCAACTTAAGCAATGTGATTTTTGTATCTTAGGAAAGCATAGGAAACAGTTTTTTCATGATTCTCATTCCAAGGCACATAGAAAACTTTAACTCATTCAATCTGATTCGTGTGGCCCAATTCCTGTTCCTTTTGCAAATGGTAATGAATATATGATGACATTTATTAACGACTATACCAGAATGTGTTGGGTTTATTTATTGAATTACAAATCCGAAGCTTTTGAAACATTCAAGAACTTTCATGCATGGATTGAAAATTATGCACAATCTCATATTGGATCTATTTGTATTGATAATGGAAAAGAATATACATCAAATGAATTTGAAAACTATCTTCGCCATTATGGGATCAAACATCAAACAACTGTGCCTTATAATTCCCAACAGAACGGAGTGGCTAAAAGAATGAACCGGACAATCTTAAATATGGTACGTTCCATGATGGTTTTCAAGAATGTTAAATTGATGTTTTGGGTTGATGCAGTTCTGTGTTGTGTATATAAAGAATAGGTGTCCATCTAATGCTATCAAAAACAAGACTTCCTATGGAATGTGCTATGGCCACATTCCTTCAGTGAGGCATCTCAAGGTTTCTAGTTCCACCTGCTATGCCTTGATACCCAAGGAACAGAGAAACAAACTCGGTGCAAAGAGTTGCAAATGTATCTTCTTGGGGTACTCAAATGCCTCCAAAGCATATCGGCTCTATGATGAAGTGAACAAGAAGTTTATAATATCTAGAGATGTGATCTTTCTTGAATCTTCCAAGACTGACAGTGTTGTTGAGCGGAAACTTGATCGCTTGTATAGATTCGGACATGCAAAGTTTTGTCAAGAATTTGATAATGAGATTCCACATCTTGAAGGGGGTATTCCTACTGGATCAATCTATGGAATCTTGTTTTGAAGCACTCCCTCCCCTGCATGAAGCTCCAGCCATTGATGACACTTTGAGTGATGTGATTGACAGAATTGGGAGACTAAATCTTGATTCAGCCCCAGCTCAGTCAACTGAGCAGACTGGGCCATCTCAGAAAGGTTCTCCAAAATGGCTGACAAAGACACTTGAAAGTGTACGTCCTTGTGAGGTTGGAAAGACGGGAGCAACAAGCTCAACCAGACAGAATGGAGGTGATGTAGAAGATTCTGATTCACCTGTTCATATGAATGTTTCTTATGATTGTGAACTAAATTTGTCTACAGATTTCGAACCAACTTCCTTCAAAGAAGTCGCTTCCCATGATGAATGGAAAAAAGCGATGTAGAAAGAATATGATCCCTTGATAAAGAATAGCAGACGCTGGATGATCCTCCATTGGGAACCAAACCAATTGGCTGCAAGTGGGTCTTCAAAAACAAGTAGAAAGAAGATGGCTCACTTGACAAGCACAAAATCAAGCTTGTGGCAGAAGGTTTTGCACAAAAGGAAGGGGTCGACTATGAGGAGACTGTTGCCCCCACGGCATAATGGGCTACCATCCGGACACACTTTGCCTTGGCAGCTCAGAACGGCTGGAAGGTCCATCAAATGGATGTAAAAATTGTTTTTCTAAATGGAGATCTGAAAGAGAATGTTTTTATGTTCCAACCAAAAGGATTCATTGTGAAGGGTCATGAACATAAAGTATGCAAGCTTGTAAAATCCTTGTATGGCCTGAAGCAAGAACCGCGAGCCTGGTACGAGAAGTTAACTGAGCATCTTCTGAAACTCAATTTCAAACATTATGATCTTGATGATGCAACTTTGTTTGTCAAGAAAGTTGGCAAAACAGTTGTATATCTTGTGGTATATGTAGATGATATTTTGATGAGAGAGAATAATGAGAGCTACATTGCATCCATAAAGAAAGAACTGAGGAAAGGTTTTGAAATGACAGATTTGGGCTATGTTCACTACTATCTTGGTATTGAAGTAACTCAACATCTGAAGTTTATATTCCTCTCTCAGAAGTACATTGGAAATCTGTTGAACAGGTTTGGCATGGTTGAGTGCAATCCTTTGAATACTCCAATGGAACAGAACTTAAAGCTCACATCCACTGAAGGAAAAGAATTTGAGGATGCAACAAAGTATAGAAAACTCGTAGGAAGTCTCAACTACCTGACTACTACTAGACCAGACATTTCATTTGTTGTTGGAATCCTCTCCAGGTTTATGCAAAAGCCTTGTGAGGGTCATTGGTCAACTACAAAGAGTTCTAAAGTACTTGAAGGGAACTCAAGACTTTGACTCAAGTATACACAGGTAGGTGACTTCAGCTTGATTGGATACTCTGATTCAGATTTCGATGGAGATAAAGAAACTAGAGTATCTACTTCAAGTTATGTTATGAGTCTTGGATCAAGAGCTGTCTCCTGGAGGTCACGCAAACAATCAATTCCAACAGATTCCACAACTAAGGCAGAATATGTGGCAGCAGCTGAAGCAACGAAGGAAATTGTGTGGCTCAGGAAAATTCTAGAGGATTTGTAGGAGAAACAAGTGCATTCAACTCCTCTTTTGATTGATAACACTTCTGCAATAAAGTTGGCCAAGAACCCAAAGTTCCATGATCGAACCAAGCACATAAATACAAAATATCATCTGATTTGACATCATGTTGAGGCCAAGACAATCCACCTACGACATTGTTCCACAAATGAGCAGATTGCAGACATCTTCACCAAAGCACTTGGAAGGGAAAAGTTTGAAAGATTCATAATGATGCTTGGACTCACCAACATCCCTTCAGATTAAGGGGGGGAATGTTGACACCTAATCCGAAAGGATTGGGATTATTGTAAATATTGTAAATAGTTCTAGTTATGCATTAGAGAAAACCAAGAGACCTTGGAATTGGAATCCCAAGAGTCTCTCCACTCATGTATATATTCATGAACTGAGTAATGCAATAAACAAGTTAATTTGTGGAGTTACCCTCCTGGCCTAACAAAATGGTATTGTTACCGCTCAAACTAGCAGGGGTCCTAGGAGGGGATCCTATAGAGCAACTACTAGGTCAAGAGGCAACCACTGAGCGATAGCCCACTGTCACCTCAGCGAAAGCTCCTTGCTCTTTATAGACTTTCACCAATGGGAGGAGACCCGGTATAAGGGAATCACAAAAACGAATATGTTAATGAAAGGATGAAGGGTGATTCCCAAGGCCTAATCATAAGAGAGACTCAATTATATGGATTTATTGCTTGAAAAGCAAGGTGATAGGCTCTCTAGGAAAGGCTAAGAGGATTCTTGAGGCTAGGGTTTGGGAATATATCTTGCCAAGGGGGTTCCTATAATCAAAAAACCTTATGGAGAATTGGCCTTTATGTGATCTTTGTGAAATTAGAGTTGTAAAGTTGCGGGACTACACAACCAAGTGGACCCAAAATTAGGTCAAGCATATGGAGTTGATCAACCAAGGAGAGGCTTGACCTAATTAGGGAAGAGAAAAGGATCAAAGGACAAATTTTCTTTTGAGGATTGAATACAATGATCCAAATGAGGACACTAGCCAAGGGAAACCTAGGGCAAGAAACAGTCTCTGAGATATGGCTTGTTATATCTCAGGATCCCACTGTCGGAATTGCTTCAAATTTGGAGGGCCCCTAGAGATAACCCTAGCGCAGTAGTGGACCAAAAATTGAAGTGTTTGGATGGCTCAATAAAATTTGTTGGATGCCCTAGGTGACCTGTTAGGTCTAGGCCTAGAAAGAGAAGGTGAGAAAGATATTCTTTTAAGTGATCACCAATGGTTGGATCAGTGCCTTGCCTTTGGGAGAGATGAAGTCAAGGTGAATTTGTGATTTGGAGAGACTATACTCAATCAAGGAGACCTCTACACAACTTTGCATGGCAATTAGGACATGACAGTAGCTACCAAAAGATTTTATACTTTGATATACGAAAATTGATGACTTCTCAAGGTGTTTTCAACAAAGATAACCTCTAGGAACATTCACCCATTCATACATGACACATGCAATGTATGCAACACTTCAAAGACCAAAATTTCCAGCATTTCGCATAAAGTAGCAGTAAATTTCATACCTAATAGCGAAAATCCCAGCAACATTCATGTGGCAAAGTAAATAACAGGAATAAACATGAAAAAGATCACTTACATGTACAATGAGTATATCCAATCATAAAATTATGCCAATAATGAAGCTCCAAGACCAAGAAGACAGAATCCAAACATCAAAATTCATCCATGAAACCGAACTTGTCCTCCAAAAGGGAATGTCAAATTCTCAAGTAGCTACTAATTCCAAATCCAAGTGGTTATGAGAGAAATGAATCACCTCTCATCAATTTATACCATCTCTAATGAGTTCGATTTGCCTATTTGGCCTAATTAAGCCCTAAATAATAAAATAATGTGCAATAACAACATCCCTTGGTGACAAGCCCACCAAGATAGCCACTAACATAAAAATAAGCCTCTCAAGAGGGCAGAGTAATCAACATAATGAATCGTTGGGCCATTGAGAAGGCCTAATGAAGTCCAAAATGTGCCATGGTGAGAGAATGGACTCCACACATAGTGGACAAGGGTTTGGCCCCTTGTTTTCCAAGCAAGTCACTGTGGTGCTCCCAACTGGGTGTGGGGACACAAGGATATCCTCATGGGTCTCCAAGTGGACCGATAATTCCTGTAAACCATCTATAAGGGCCATGATGATGACATAAGCCCTCCCCTTGTCTCCTGTAGTGAGACACATCCTCATCTGGACCCTAGAACATCTGCCAAGTGTATGGTGTAAGTGTGGAGCCTGTTAGGCACAGTGAACGAGGTGCATCATCCTCATCCAAAAGGTGGAATACGAGCAATCAATGAGCGGTGTTGGGGATCCATGAAGTACTCTCTGATATGGTGGAGGCCCAGGGCTCTCAATGCTCACCCTACAAGTGTCCATGTGGCGCTCTGGAGGGCTTGGGCCCTGTATAGCGAGAGACCAAGCCCCAAATAGAGACCCACTTGCAATCCTGCATAAAATCAAATGCATCCCCTTGCCATCCAATACAACAAATCATCAGAATAATCAAGTAAAAGAGCTTACAAGTCATGGAACCAATGGGACACTTCATGGTGGCATGTCGTTCCATAGTGGGCTTTGGCATGTACAAGTGTCTCCAAGCTCAGTAAGGGGGTTAATCAAGGACCCTATTAGGTGGTCTCAACCTTTAAAGGGGGTGACATGTCCATGGTACATCCATCAGGTCGTAGGTGGAAAATGATATAGTGATAGAATGACCCTATTAGGTGGTCTCAACCTTTAAAGGGGGTGACATGTCCATGGTACATCCATCAGGTGGTAGGTAGAAAATGATATAGTGACGGAATGGAGTGGGGGTCAGGGGAATGCTCCAAGCCACATCCCATGGTACAAGGGTAGCTATAATAAGAGAAGCCCACACCTATGTATATGAGTGTAGGAGGGAGCAAATTGTGGTACATGAGTTACCTCGGCCGTTGTTTTTCCACCCTTCTTCATATGCCTTTTTCCTTTGATTGATTTTTTTCATAACTGCTTGGGGCTCCAAGGGATGAAAGCATGATGTGTAGGATGAAGAAGTAGGTACCCCTTTTGAGGTGTGGCATTTCATTGCCCACCAAGGGTTGGGACAATCATGGGTTCCTTAATGATGGAGGGGGCTCATCTAGGGCCCACAGGAACCAGTGCGATGGTCATGGATAAGGGGTAGAGCTCATGTTTGGCTTTTGCCCACATGCTAAATTTGTATGTCTCAGCCATCTTTTGCGTTCTGTGATACATTTCCTGTTGAGAGTGGCCAAATTGTGCTTTTTTCTTTTCCTTTTAGCTGCATCAACATGTGGGGCGTCATTCCAGACCTGACCCAGGATGTGGACAAGGAGAGGGGAAGGCTAACCCTATGTGGACCCAGTGGACACATGTGGACCCAGATGGGAAAAATGATGAATGGGGTTAGAATGAACAGGAGGGAGTGATGTATAGGTCGTGGGGAATCAGGACCCAACCCTAAAGCTAATGGCCAGAAAAGGAGATCCCATGGGACTAGGATCTAAGGGTAACCACACAATCAAGCGGAGGAGACAAGAGTATAGACCTAGCCCACTCTTTCCGCCAAATGCCCCTACCAATCCATGCCCAAATTTTTCCGTGATAAATAAGGATAATTACTCAACTATACCAATGAACAACCATACCTTCAAAGTCAAGAGGCCCACCTTCAAACATACGATTATAACAGATGGGCGAGGGACCACATGGCTGGCTCAGGTGGCGAGATAATGGCACATCGAGCTATTTGGTGGATGAAAGGGGCTACTGGATGTCGGCTGAGGACCATCTAGGAGAGAAAATTTCTCCTATGTATACTACCCACAGGGAGTGGTTAACATCTTGCTCCAACTAGGACATGAGCTCCCCGAAAGGTGTGCAAAGCTACTCGAACGTGAGGTCACAAGAACACCAGCAATCTCTTGGTACTGCAAACCAGTCACCTGCACATATCACAAATCAAACACACGGGGCAGCGTGCTTTCACGGTGTCTCATGGTCGCACATGCTTATATTAGGCCACTAAAAATCAACTAGTAAATAAAATTTAAACAAAATTTCAAATGCAATCTTAATCTAAATGCAGCTAATCTAGCATATTAATATCATATGATGTTTGCTCTAATGAGAAAATCAACATGCAATGTGTCCTACCCTAACATGCATGTTACATCACCCAAATACTAAGTGTAATCATAGACCCAGTGCAACCAACATATCATCCAGTCAATATGAAAGCAATTGCCCTTCTGCTTACCATGCAACAGATCCAAAGGCAAGGGTAGAAATGACAACATGGAAGGTCACAAGGGCGGGAGGCGGGAAAATGAAATGACCACACATGGAGTACTACGAGGGAAGAGGGAGTCAAGGGATACAATCTATTCCACAGAATCCTTTCTTCCAACCAAAGGTAGAGATATCAACAATTAAGCTCATAAATCTTCGATGGATAGTAACCTCAAGAACATCATCCCCATTATGGTTCCCATCATGCCTAATGACCACCATAGGGTCATGACTAGGAGGAAAGGGAGACCGATGACAAGGGGAGATACAACCAGCAGGTTGCTCATGGCACTCATATTCACAATCCTCAGGGTATGAGGGGGAAGGAGGGATGCATCTAATGGATAGTTCTTGCCTAGCATCATACCCAGGAGAGGAAAAGGAATCATCAATAATTGTTATAATGCGAGAATGGCCAAGGCGAGGGCTTATGGATAATGTAGTTATGCTATTGGGACCCTGTAGAAGGTATGGGAAAGCAAGGCCTTTGTTAGTGTCATCATTGATGTCATAAATGGGGCCTGCTATTTCCAAAAAACCTTCTTCATGCATGGGAAAACAATGATCCTCCTTTTCAATGGTGTGAGTAGTCATATCATTATGAGTGATATCTTGGAGAAAAGGAGAGTCAATTTCAACCTCATTTTCCGTGTCAGTATCATAAATAGGGTCACTGTCAAAATGATGGTTGCCCATATCCCATTTTCCCTCATTAATGCATAAGAAATCATAAATGTCATCTTCACAAGGAGCTACAATATCCATATCCTCAAGCACCCTTTCTTGAATGAAAGTCCCCACTTCATCGTGTTGATCCTCATGGACTTCAATGGGATTCTCACTCATGCCATGCACATTCTCAATCCTTAAATTTGCATCCTGAAGGCGCTCTACGGTATTATGGTGATCACGATCTTCTTTAGATGGATTCATTCTTCCATATATTCCTCACTTTCATGATCGTCTTCCACATTTGAATTCTCTTCAAGGTCAACCTGATCATCCAACTGATTACATTCTATGGGGCTTTATGATTGATTATAATATTTTTCATTGATAAGATCAGTCAAAATGTTAAAAGCAAAGGTTCGTCTAGCAAATTCAAAGAGACGACTAGGATCCTTCTCATAGGCACACATTATTATGTAGAGTTGTTTTTGTGTAGTCCCATGAAACCTGAACATGCATTCTTTATCCATGTTCTCCAAAAAATCTTCATAAAGCTCAGCATATTGGTCCACATATCTTGAAGGTCTCTATCATTGAGTTTTGCAAATGTAGAACCAAAGGTATTTTCTTCTTGGCAATGTTCCATGTATGATTTTTCATATTAGGATTAAAATGGAGTCGCCAGGGTGAATTGAAATGCCTTGATAGATGCTTTCTTCACCCTACAAGCATTAACTTTGAAGTTCAATGAAGAACTAGGGCTTCGTTCTTCTAATGGAGTTGCCAAGAATGATATGTCAATGATATCGTAAGGGAAACAAGGCGCACGTCTTGTGTCCCCGGCAACGGCGCCAAAATGTTACTGCTCAAACTAGCAGGGGTCCTAGGAGGGGATCCTATAGAGCAACTACAAGGTCTGTTGAGAAATCTAGGACATTAGGATTAGGAGATTTCTCTTTGATGATAACTGCTTGTGAATGCTTTTTACTTCTTTAGATTAGGATCTTCTCTTTGGTTAGATTATTATAGTGTTCTTCTTCATCAAACAACTACCAAAGCATAAACAATAAAGAGACAAGAGACACAGAATATAGGCGATCAACCAAGGCCAAAACCTCTCCAACTTCAGAGGAATACCCAAAAGAATTTTTTTTCTTATAGAGACTTCAATTGACAAATACCAAGACCAAGACCCTTGACCTATTTAACCTCTCTAAGACCAAGTCACAAGGCTTCTTAGTTTGAACTCTTCTTCCTTGAGTCAATGATGGTCAAACTGCTTGCTTCTCCCTCCTCAACTATCCTTCAAATTTTGACTTTTTGCAACCCTCGGCCTCTTCAGAAACCCTAGTCGCAGCACGTGTGAGAGATGGATGGTGATTTGATCCCTTAAACTCCATCACTTGGACAGTATGACTTTCTCCTTTAACTCAGCTTGATGAAAGACTTATTATTCTTCCTTGATTCGATCCTTTAGGACAGTTGTAATAATTCGGCTTCCTTGAACAGTAGACAGAACTTCTCTTCTTCGCACGTGTGGGAGGAATCAACCAAACCAAGCCCAAAAACAAATCAATATACTTCGGCTCCTTGACTTTCTTCTCCTCGCTTGATGTGAGGCTCCTTCTCCTAGGTTTCTTGCACCTTCTCTTCTTCTATTCTCAAATGGAGGATGAGCTATCCTATATATAGTGTTTTTCCCATCAAAATAAGCCGACTTGAACTAGTGCCTAGGTCAACATGTCCTACTAAAATCCTCCTTAGGCCGACTTTAAGGAGAGGTTGTGATATGGTCTTGGAGGGTTAACAAAATTTCTTTTACACTGAATTACATGCCCAAATGGGTCTTCAATCCTTGATATTCGCTTTACTAGACTTTATGACTTGATGACCAAACCTAATAGCTCACAATGGGAGATTCTAAAAATAAAATTCCTTAATCATGAAACCCATGATTCAAGCATTACAAAAATAATTTTATTTTTCTTCTTTACATCAATTACATAAAATCAAGATTACACTTGTCATTATGAAGAATAAACCTAGTTACACTTTTCAACAAGGTCAAGGGGCAACAACAGAGTGATAGCCCACTGTCACCTCAGCTAAAGCTCCCTGCTCTTTACGGACTTTCACCGATGGGAGAAGACCCGGTATAAGGGAATCACAAGAATCAATATGTTAATGAAAGGATGAAGGGTGATTCCCAAGGCCTTTTCATAAGAGAGACTCAATTATATGGTTTTCTAGCTTGAAAAGCAAGGTGATAGGCTCTCTAGGAAGGGCTAAGAGGATTCTTGAGGCTAGGGTTTGGGAATATATCTTGCCAAGGGGATTCCTATATCCGAAAAATCCTTATGGAGAATTGTCCTTTAGGCTTTATGTGATCTTTTTGAAATTAGAGTTGTAAAGTTGTGGGACCACACATGACCAAGTGGACCCAAAATTAGGTCAAGGGTATGGAGTTGATCAACCAAAGAGGGGCTTGACCTAATTAGGGAAGAGAAGAGGATCAAAGGACAAATTTTCTTTTGAGAATTGAAAATAATAATCCAAATGAAGACACTAGCCAAGGGAAACCTAGGGCACGAAACGGTCTCTGAAGTAGGGCTTTCTATATCTTGGTATCCCACCGTCGAAATTGCTTCAAATTGTTAGTTTTTGTAGCATCGAATGTCTTCTAGTCATGAAACTTGGTGGAGAGGCTAGAATACATGAGATCTCCATAACCCAGAAATTGTTTCTAGAAATTCCACTTAAAGATGACTTAATTAGATTATTAACCTATTTTTTAATGTTTCCTAAGTCTAAACTTAGGAAAACTGGTTAATTAATCAAAATTAATTAAGTCAAGGTGAGAATTATCTAGAAACTCACACAGATCAACTCCGATATGATCTTAGCCCTTGATTAAGTTTTAAACTTGGCCATTGGAGCCCCAACAAAGGATTATAAGAATAAGTCGATGGTTAGATGCAGAATACACTTGAGACACTTGAGAAGTTCGTTTTCTTAGCAATTCGATTTCTAGAAAGAAGCAGCAGTTGTCGGAGAGCCAGAGATCGAAGAAGAGATAGTGAGGGGCAAGGACAGTGAGGTTGGAGGAAGTTTTCCAAATCCAGCAAGTGCATTTGCAGAGAGATCGAAGTTTCTCCAGGAGGCTGCACAGTCCTAGCGCAGAAGCCTCAAAAGGCAGTTCGATTTACTGAGATGGGAAGACGTCTTCAGTTCCAAAGGTTGGGAAGGAGTACCGGAGAAGAATTTTCCCAACTAGCAGCAGGCAAGACGGCTTGATTAGCAAACAATTCGGGCAACAGTTGCAGCAGGCACCTTCAAGTTGACGTAGGGCCTCCACAGACCGAGTTGGACGATTTGCTTTTCAGAGGCAGTTCAGTACCAGAATTGCCCGGAGTGGGTAATTTTCCTCAAGATATTTTTTCTAGTATTTTCTCTGCAAGATTGCTAGTTTTTAGCATCCAAATTGTACTAATAATTTCTCACTGTTGCATAATAATAAAACCCTCAGTTGCCGCACCAGTTTTCCCAAATTGAGTTTTTCCAAGGACATTTGTCCAAAAATAACTGTGTAAATTTTATGTGTGTGCATGTGCTAGATTTTCTCAGTTTCCAGCACTATTTTCTTCCACAGTTTATTTGTGAACGTTGCAGTGTGAATTATTTGGTAATTTTCGTAGTAGATAAATTGTTAAATTAATTAACAAATAGAAAAATTATTTCGAGTTGCTGCAATAGGATTTCAGATTTGAAATTTTCACATGGTATCAGAGTATGAGTGATTAACCAGGAAGCTTAGAAGCACAGAAGGGAATTTCGCTGTTTAGAGGGAGCAACAGGCCAAAATTCTCAAAGGTTGCGCAATACCTAGACAGGAAGTACGAATTGTTGGGGCAGGAGGCCGATTTTTCAGTATAGGTTGGCAGAAAAATTCAATTTTCCCAAGACGGTGATTCCAGTAATTAGAGGGAGCAACTGCAGCTCAGATTTTCGCTGAGCAAATTTCGCAGAGGGTTTTGCAGCAGCAAAATCAGTGTCAAGTGGAAGAGAAAAGAACACACAAAGGAAACTTCTCTCAAAGCATTTCCAATTTTAGTATTGAAGGAAATCTAAAACCTCCAGTTGTAGAGGTGGAACTAGTAGGTAGGACTGCGAATTCTAGAAAGGAGTGAGAATTACAGAGCAGGTAGTCGAGCAGGAGAAGAAGGAGATTCCTATTTAATTCCCAATTTTTGAGTTTCGCAGATTGTGCAGCTTTCCAAAGATAGATGTATGAGATTGCCAGAGCAGTCCGTGCGAGTTAGCCAGAATATAGATCTAGGTAGCAAATCAACTTCTAGTGGTCGGAGATAGGTGTCATGGGAAGTATGAGTTATCCAATGCAAGTTGCAAAGTGAAGGCTCCCAACTAGGGACTAGGCTTAAATGAAGATAGTTAGGCACCAAATCCAAGAGGAGTATGAGACTCCAATGTGTCAAATGGGACAGGGTCCAATGCAGAAGCAACAAGGAGATCAGTTAGATTAGTTCCAATTGTTGAAGCAGGTTCATCACCTTTGATACAAGAGCCCACAGTATCATAATAGCAGGTTCAATGTCAGCAGACGCAATTTGTCATTAGACAGTTACAAAGCTAGTTGCAGTCAATACTTGGGAGAAAGTTGCAGAACTAGTTGCAGTGACACAGGTAGTGTGAATTGCCCAGTTACAGTACATAGGTGCAGTTCCAGCCAGGAGATTCACAGCGCAGAGCTCTGCAGTCTAGTTTCTAGTGTAGGAGGACAATGAGAATTGTCGGGAGGGAGCAGAGAGATTTCCCATTGGGAGATCGAGACTCAAAGGGAGTCTAGCTTCAGAGAGAGCAGCCCTATGGAAGTTGGTGCTTCAGGATCTGGGGAGATCATACTCATTATTACAGTTGTTGTAGCGGCAATGCATAAGCATCTGTGGAGCAGTAGCAACAGTAGTATGAGTAGATCAGATTTTGCTATGTTTGCAACTATACCTCCAAGAGAGACGTGGGGCGATATGGAGTTATAGTCCTAGAGTTGCAGAGATAGGGCAGGGTCCACTGAGGAGTCCACCTTGTTGACCACTACATGTCAATGACCCATAGCAGTACACCCCCTTTTTCACAAAAGGAATAGCTCATGATAGATGTGTTTGTGTCGTACAATTATCATCATCAACTTGACTTCAAATACGTTATGTAAACCCATTCTGCATATGTATAATGTAAATAATCCCCGCAGACCCGTGTCATGTATGTAACGACCTAGGTAAACCTACCTTTCTAGTCATTCTAGGAGGTTTTTCGTCTCACCGATTCATTTTCGAATAATCAGCAAAGTTTTTCCCTCCAGTTTTACCCCAAAATTGGAATGGATTTTGTCGCTAGGATCCTAGGCGAATCCTAGTGTTCTAGATCGAGTCTATGTAAAAGTGATTTGGGAATAATCCTAACTATTAGGTTAGATTATTTTATTACAAACTGTTGCGCCTGCTGGATTATATTTGTGTCGCAGAAATGGGTAGTCTGTGAGGGTCTATTACAAATGGGTTTTCCCCCTTATGATGTAAAAAATATGAAAATCATGATGTAAAGTGTCTTGAAGGTTGGAAAAATAATTTATCCCCTCATAGGTTAATTAGTTAAATTTTCTGGCCAAAAATTAATTTAAATCCTAAGCTATAAATTTAATTAATTCTAGGTCCTAGGTGAATTTAAATTCTCTAAAGGCAAAATTCGTCAGTCCTTAAAAATTAAATTTTAAAAGGTCTCAGGACTAAGATAAATTAATTATTTTGATAAATTTTAAACCTTTGATCCCTGAGGGTTAAGTCAAAGTCAAAATTTTGGGGAAATTAACTCAAAAATTTAATTTTTGAGTTAATTAAAATGCATTTAATTGAAAAATTCGAATTTCCTCGAGAATTAAATATTTCGACGGATGAGATTAAAAGAAATTTTAATTTTCATCAACGGTCGAGATTGCTTTGACAAGGATCATTCGAACTAGCCGTTGGAGGATTTATCTTTAAATAGGAAGTCATTTGTTAGTTGATGGATTCGACCTTTGAGTCGTGTGCTTAACAAGAAGCTCTGGTGTAATCTTTTTTTCTGGATAATAAAGAAAGACTTTGGAATTAAATTCTGTTAGTGTTACTCTTCATGGGAATATTGTAAGATGTGTTATTTTCATGCATAATTTTTTCTAAAGCCATTAATGATAGCTTCTGAAGAGTGATTTGAGTACAGGTATCTTGCTCAGTCACTAGGGTTTGAATAATTATTTAAATTTTGAACATAATAGCAGGTATCTCTATTTGTCTAAATTTTATTATTATTTTCTTGCTCTATCTTTGATGGCTAGATTGAGTTTTGCAGGGAATCTTGATTTTAGATCCTCGGGCGTTAGGGGAAGTTTTCAGTTGCACCAGCCAACTCCCGCTCCGTGTTTTCTGAAGAGCCCAGCTAAATTAGCTCCGGGCTTATCATAAGATTTTATTGGTGATACACGAAAGGTTTCGAGTTAGCACCTCCTTTAAAATTTAAAAAAACATTTAATTTTTGTGTGGCATAATGGTAGAACTGGCTGATTAGAGCTTGCCGTTTGTAAATTTTGTAATTATTTTTCTAACATGGGTTTTTTTGGGTTTTCGTTTTTATCATTGTATCTATCGTTTGGGTGTTTTCTTATTGCCGTGCAGCTGCAGATTTGAAAGAGAAATTTACTTTGGGGCCAGATCTAGGCCCTGGAGGGTAAGATCTGGCCTCAAAATTATTTTGCATTGACATTATTCAAAGTTTTTCACAGTGTGAGGGTTTTAAAATTTTAGATATGGGGATTTCATGAGTTTTTTCATGAAAGGAAATCTGAAGCAGAAGTATATTGGTTTAACATAAATTTCTAAATTTTTTTTTAAGGGTTTCTTGGGCTACCATATTTTTTCTGTCTATTGCCTTGTCGAGCCCTCTTTTCTATTGCATTTTTCTACCCTCTCACTGCAAATTTCGAAAAATTTTCCCTTGCCACCCTCAGCTCCTACATTTTCTGCTCTTCGTATTTCTCCCTCTATCGGCTGCCCGTTTTTTCTGTCTTCCCAGCTCCCTGCAGCATCCCTGTCTACCCTAACTTGCAGATTTGGCTCCCTGAGCTGTCCCTTCTTGCCCGCCACTCCATTGTTGCTTGTCTGCGTCTCCTTTAGCTGCACCACATTCTTCTCCGCGGTTTCCTTCATGCAAACGCCATCAAACTCCATTGCATAACCTTCCTCTTTTGCTCATAGTCCTGCCTTTCCCTACAAACTTGTTGCGTCTTCCTTTCTCTCTGCTCAGTCCTGCGTCCTTACCTCAAACTCTTCCCTTTCATCGCTACCCTCATTTCCTTCCCACGGACCTGCAAAAATGTGTCATTTCCTCCCTCGTCCCTCTATCACAGCTCTTTATCCGCAGCCTTCCTCCTCGCTCGAGCTTGAGCTCTATCCACCGCCGCTCTATACACCGCCGTCAAAACTTGAATACACAAACCCAAACATTTCAATTTTTTCTTTTCATTACTTCATTTGTATGTGTTAGGTTTAGGTTTCACTTTTTTTTTATGTTAGGTTAGTTTAGTTAGATATATCAATTAGTTTCTTTTCGATTTTGTTTTAAATTGATTTTTTTTTTTAACTTTGTTTAGCTTCTAGATTCACTTTTTAATTTAAAATTCGATTTTTTTCGTTTCGTTTCTGGTTTCTCCTTTTCCTTTTTATTTTGTTTTGATTTTTTTTTAATGTTTTGATTTTTTTATTTTTTTTTTTTAAATAAAAATCTAAAAAATTTAAAAACATTAAAAAATCTTAAAAAATAAAAAATTTGAAAAAACATTAAAAATCTAAAAAATTTAAAAAACATTAAAAAATCTAAAAATGTTAATGATTTTTTTTTTAAATTAAAAATCTAAAAAATAACATTAAAAAATCTAAAAATTTTAAATTTTGGTGACTATGATTGCTAATGAAATAAATCAAAAGCAGAACTTGAGCTTTCATATTTGAAAATTTTTAATTCTTTTATGTGGCCGTAGATTTCAAATTTGATTAAGGTCTTTTGATTTGATTTTGTAGTCACATTAAAAAAATTATTTGCCACATTAAACCTTGTTTCATAAGCTTAGCATTACCTAAGGAATAATTAAATTCAAATTTAGAGTTTCTTGGTGTCTTTGGTGTTACGTGTAAAATTTTAATGGTAGTGATTTCTCTATTGTCAAATGTGATTAATGTTTTAAAAATCATATTGACTATAGGAGAAAGATAAATTCTTCTATGATCTGGGATTTAATTGCTAGAAACTCTTGCATGATAAAGTTTTGGGCGTTGACATTTAATTGTTCATGATCGTCGCTTTGCCACATTTATAAATTGCTCGGGATAACTTGTTTCTGTTTAGTCTATGATTAATTGAATACAAAGGCACTGATCTAAAATCATTTTTTTCTTGTGATTGTGTCTTATTTGTATTAATTTTTTAATCTATCCATCTCAGTTGACCAAGACTTGTTCTAAATTAATCGAGTTGTCCATCTTTAAGTCTCCTAGAGCTTATGTTTTACAGACTATTCTCATTCATTCACCTTAGGGACTACCCCACTTGACTTGTCTAGGAGAGAGTCTAAACGGCGTGAGTAAGGATTAGAGTGACAGCCCTTACTCTGAGCGTTGCCACAGTGCCTAGACACTTTGTGCGACAACATTTTTTGGCATCGTTGTTGGGGATATTTTATTCTCAACGTTTCAACGACATTTCCTCATCATTCTTCTCATTTCTCATCTCTCATTCGAGCCGACAAAGCCAACACTTCTTGGCATTGCCACCAAGGACCAATTTATTGGACCTTGGCTTTATGGCATTTCATCTCATTTTTCTAGCGTCATTTCGTCTCTTCATTTCTCACCATCCTAACTCTCGTCATCTCTCTCATCTAATCCTTTCATCTTCACTTTCTGCACCTGGACATTCCGGTTGGTTTCTTGTTTGGGTGGCGACTCCACTTATTCATTCATTTAATCCCAGACAAGGAGCCCTCCCTGAATATCCATCTGCCTCCATCCACTAACTTTTCGGTTTCGCCTTTGGAAACTTTGTGAGAGATTCATGCTCAAGTGGCGACTCCACTTCTTCCATTTCTTACAAGAATTTCTGCTAGAAGCTCGCTTCTTGTAGATGTTTTGATTTTCTTGAGCAGGGATCTCTCTCTCTCTGATATCCATTTGGCCCATCTTTTTCCGTTAAGCAGATCATCATGGATTTTGACTTGTTTGCTCATTGTGATTTTACTTACATTCAGGGAGCTTCGCATGGTTATTCTTATGTTTTGGGTGAAACCATCGATGAATTTCCTCCTTTTCAAGGCAACAATGTTTTTACTGCCGAAACTCACCTTCAGAATGTCGGCCTCTGTATAAGCAAGTGTCGCCCATATTCTAAATATGAAGATGTGAAGATGAAGATTTTCGTTCTCACCTTATCTAGAGATGCTTTAGATTGGTTTGTTAAGTTCCCTGATAACACTTTTGATTCTCTACAATCAATCATTGATGCATTTGAAGATAGATATGGAGATAAAGAAAAAGTCAAAGTGAGCGTTGAAGTAAAAGAAACTATAGAAGTTGAAAATAATTTCAAGGAGTTAATTCAAATGGTTAAAGACATACAGTTAAATCAGGCTCAAGTAATCAAGAATGCAGAAGTTAATCAAGCTCAACTTATTAAAGATATGGAACTTAATCAAGCAAGATTAACAGCTGATCATGCCAAGGAAATTAATTCTATGCAAAGCAAGCTATTAGCCCTAGAGGAAAAGATGGTGATCATGGAATTCAATCATTCAAATCAAGTGGCTGCCATGGAAGCAAGTTATCAAGAAGAAATAAGTTCGATTCAGAACAGATTGTCAACTATGGACGAAGAAATTACCATCATGAGATTCAATTATAATAATCAGCTAGCTACCATGCAAGCAAATCATAAGAAAGAGATAAACTATATGCAAAGCTTCTTCATGGGCATGAAAGCAAAGAATGATAAAATTATAAAGGGTATGGAAGTTGGTCAGATATGTCTTTAGAATAGGTTATTGACCATGGAGGAAAACCATGCCAAGGAAGTCAGTGCTATGAAGGTTGAACACTCTAACCAAATGGATGTCATAACAATGAAAAAGATTCAGGTACAGAATTTTCAGCATCGGCCAAAGGATGAAAGAAACAAGGAAACATCAACAGATCATAAGCCTCT
This sequence comes from Pinus tabuliformis, assembly GCA_031772625.1. Lineage (NCBI taxonomy): Eukaryota > Viridiplantae > Streptophyta > Pinopsida > Pinales > Pinaceae > Pinus > Pinus tabuliformis. The sequence continues at coordinate 473,162,000 of CM062817.1, forward strand.
CTGTCTGCTGCAGTAAGCTCCATCTTATTATGAGGAGGTCATTTGTTCCATTGAAAAGTGGCTAATTGAAGGTGACCCAGATAAAATGGAAATTGATAAGAATCAGGTTGATGCTTACATGGCTGATCCACCAATCATAACAGATCAGGTTCATAAAAAAGTGCAGGTCACAGAAGTCTTGAACATTCCAAATTTTCCATATGACCGTTTTTTGGAGCAAGAAGGAAGTTGTGCGCTGACCACATCATCATCAAAATCACATCTGGCACAAAGAAAAAACGTAAGAGAAAGAGAATGAGAAAGCGGTTTGATCCATTTGATGGCCGCAAGCAACTTGACTTTTGGATAGGAAAAAGTCCTACCGTATGCAGGATTGGACATGGCACATTTGAGAAACAGCCAACAAATTTGCCTGAAAGCAGGCAAATGCTCAACATGCACTACATTGAATGCATCTGATGCCATGGGGCATCCTTTGTATTGTATTCCTAACCTACACCCTTTTATTTCAGTATTTTATTTTTGTAGGTAGATGTTTTTCATGTTATTAGGATAGTTAATAAATGAAGAGCTTATATCTTTCTTGTGCTTAACGTTATATGATGATTTTTGGATGGATGCTACTTATGTTATCTTGTGTGTTGCGTGGATGCAGATTCTGGATTCTCACATTCCTCCAGTGCAGCAACGTCTCGCCAAGTACAGCTAGGTGTTAACCACTACGCGTTAATGGCCCATAGCAGTACACCCCCCTTTTTCGCGAAAGGGATAGCACCTGATCGATGTGTTTGTGTCGTACAACTATCATCATCAGCCTGACTTCCAATATGTTATGTAAACCCATTCTACATGTGTATAATGTAAATAATCCCAGCAGACCCGTGTCATGTATGTAACGAACTGGGTAAACCTACCTTTCTAGTGACGATCTCCATTCTAGGAGGTTTTTTGTCTCACCAATTCATTTTCGAATAATCAACAAAGTTTTTCTCTCCAGTCTTACCCCAAAGCTAGAATAGATTTTGTCACTAGGATCTTAGGCGAGTCCTAGTGTTCTAAATCGAGTCTATGTAAAAGTGATTTGGGAATAATCCTAACTATTTGGTTAGTTTATTTTATTACAAATTGCTTGATCTGTTGGATTATATTTGTGTCGCAGAAATGGGTAGTCTATGAGGGTCTATTACAAATGGGTTTTCCCCCTTATGATGTAAAAAATATGAAAATCATGATATAAAGTGTCTTGAGAGTTGGAAAAGTAATTTATCCCCTCATAGATTAATTAGTTAAATTTTCTGGCCAAAAATTAATTTAAATCCTAAGCCAGAAATTTAATTAATTCTAGGTCCTAGGTGAATTTAAATTCTCCAAAGGCAAAATTCGTCGGTCCTCAAAAATTAAATTTTAAAAAGTCCCGGGACTAAGGTAAATTAATTATTTTGATAAATTTTAAACCTTTGATCCCTGGGGGTTAAGTCAAAGTCAAAATTTTGGGGAAATTGACTCAAAATTTTTCTTTTTGAATTAATTAAAATGCATTTAATTGAAAAATCCGAATTTCCTCAAGAATTAAATATTTCAACGGATGAGATTAAAAAGAATTTTAATTTTCATCAACGGTCAATATTGCTTTGACAAGGATCACTCGAACTAGCCGTTGGAGGATTTTTCCTTAAATAGGAAATCATCTGTCAGTTGATGGATCCAACCTTTGAGTCGTGTGCTTAACAAGAAGCTCTGGTGTAATCTTTTTTTCTAGATAATAAAGAAAGACTTTGGGGTTAAATTCTGCTGGTGTTACTCTTCATGGGAATATTGTAAGATGTGTTATTTTCATGCATAATTTTTTCTAAAGCCATTAATGATAGCTTCTTAAGAGTGATTTGAGTACAGGTATCTTACTTAGTCACAGGGGTTTGAATAATAATTTAAATTTTGAACGTAATAGCAGGTATCTCTATTTGTCTGAATCTTATTATTATTTTCTCGCTCTATTTTTTATGGCTGGGTTGAGTTTTGCATGGAAATCTTGATTTTAGATCCTCGAGCATTAGGGGAAGTTTTCAGTTGGACCAGCCAACTCTCGATCCGTGTTTTATGAAGAGCCCAGCTAAATTAGCTCCGGGCTTATCATAAGATTTTATTGGTGATACACGAATGGTTTCGAGTTAGCACCTACTTTAAAATTTAAAAAATCCTTTAATTTATGTGGCATAATGGTAGATCTAGCTTATTAGAGCTTGTAGTTTGTAAATTTTGTAATTATTTTTCTAACGTGGGTTTATATGGATTTTAGTTTTTATCATTGTATATATCGTTTGGGTGTTTCTTTGTTGCCGTGCAGCTGCAAATCTGAAAGAGAAGTTTAATTTGGAGCCAAATCTAGGCCCTAGAGGGTAAGATCTGGCCTCAAAATTATTTTGCAGGGACATTACTCAAAGTTATTCACATTCTGAGGGTTTAAAAAATTTAGATCTGGTGATTTCATGAGTTTTTTCCTGAAAGGAAATCTGAAGCAGAAGTATATTGGTTTAACATAAATTTCTGAATTTTTTTTTAAGGGTTTCTTGGGCTACCATATTTTTTCTATCTGTTGCCTTGTCGAGCCCTCTTTTCTGTTGTGTTTTTACTACCCTCTCACTGCAAATTTTGAAAAATTTTCCCTTGCCACCCTCAGCTCCTGCATTTCTGCTCTTCGTATTTCTCCCTCTGTCGGCTACCCGTTTTTTCTGTCTTCCCAGCTCCCTGCAGCGTCCCCGTCTACCCTAACGTGCATATTTGGCTCCGTGTGTTGTCCCTTCTTGCCTGCCACCCCATCACTGCTTGTTCGCGTCTCCTTTAGCTACAGTCACATTCTTCTCCGCGGTTTCCTTCTTGCAAACGCCGTCAAACTCCGCTGCATAACCTTCCTCCTCTACTCGCAGTCCTGCCTTTTCCTGCAAACATGTTGCGTCTTCCTTTCTCTCTACTCAGTCCTGCATCCTTACCTCAAGCTTTTCCCTTCCGCTTCCCTCCCTTCCGTTGTTGCCCTCATCTCCTTCCCGCAGACCCGCAAAAACGCGTCATTTCCTCCCTCGTCCCTCTATCACAGCTCTTTATCCGCAGCGTTCCTCCTCACTCGAGCTCGAGCTCTATCCGCCGCCGTCAAAACCTGATACACAAACCCAAACATTTCGATTTTTTCTTTTCATTACTTCATTTGTATGCGTTAGGTTTAGGTTTCACTTTTTTTATTTTTTATTTACGTTAGATTAGTTTAGTTAGATATATCGATTAGTTTCTTTTCGGTTTTGTTTTAATTTGATTTTTTTTTATTTTTTAACTTTGGTCAGCTTCTAGATTCACTTTTTTATTTTAAATTCGATTTTTTTCGTTTTGTTTCTGGTTTCTCCTTTTCCTTTTTATTTTTTTTTTATTTTTTTTATGACTTTGGTTTTTTATGTTTTGACTTTTTTTTTAATTAAAAGTCTAAAAAAAAAAATTAAAAACATTAAAAAATCTCAAAATTTTAATGATTTATTTTTATAAATTAAAAATCTAAAAAATTTAAAAAACATTAAAAAATCTAAAAATTTTAAATTTTGGTGACTTTGATTACTAATGAAATAAATCAAAAGAAGAACTTAAGCTTTCATATTTGAAAATTTTTAATTTTTTTATATGGCCTACGACCCATAATTTTTTTTTAATTTGATTAAGGTCTTTTGATTTGATTTTTTGGTCACATTAAAAAATTCATTTGCCACATTAAACCTTGCTTCATAAGCTTAGCATTACCTAAGGGATAATTAAATTCAAATTTAAAGTTCCTTGGTGTCTTTGGTGTTAAGTGTAAAATTTTAATGGTAGTGATTTCTCTATTGTCAAATGCGATTAATGTTTTAAAAATCATATTGACTATAGGAGAAAGATAAATTCTTCTAAGATCTGGGATTTAATTGCTATAAACTCTTGCATGATAAAGTTTTGGGTATTGACATTTAATTGTTCATAATCATCGCTTTGCCACATTTATAAATTGCTCGGAATAACTTGTTTCTGTTTAGTTTATGGTTAATTGAATACAAAGGCACTGGTCTAAAATCATTTCTTTCTTGTGATTGTGTCTTATTCGTATTAATTGTTTAATCTATCCATCTCAGTTGACCAAGACTTGTTCTAAATTAATCGAGTTGTCCATCTTTAAGTCTCATAGAGCCTGTGTTTTACAGGCTATTCTCATTCATTCACCTTAGGGACTACCCCCCTTGACTTGTTTAGGAGAGAGTCTAAACGGAGTGAGTAAGGATTAGAGTGACAACCCTTACTCTGAGCATTGCCGCAGTGCCTAGACACTTTGTGCGACAACACACCTCATGGATCATCACCTAGCTAAGAGGGCCCATAGTATTCAATAGTAGAATGGATCAGTGTCAAAGATTCAATCAGATTCCAGAGTGACAGTTGTTGAATAGTTGTAGTCAGGTACTGGGGAGTGCAGTGCAGAGTTGGCAGCAGCGCAGAGTGGCACAATGTAGAGTCAGAAGCAGTGCAGATTCCTTGGCAGACAGTGCAATGGCTTGTAGCAATGAGATGCTCAGGAGATAGATGCATCATACTGAACATAGTTGATTCAGTGTTTTGGATGCTTCTCAGTTGCAAGGGTTGCAGTTGCAGTAGCGACAGATGAGAGGGAGTTGCAGTGCAAATGCAGAGTTGGCAGTAATATAGCAGTGTCAGCAGCAGCACAAATGCAGCATCAGAGTTGCAAAGTGGTTGATGGACAGTGATTGAAGAAACAGTGCAGTGACTAAGGGAACAGCATAGCGATTGAGGGAACAATGCAATGACTGAGGAAGCAGTACTGTGACTATTGGAGTAGCACTGTGACTGAGGGAGCAGTGCATTGATTTCCAGCAGAGTTTCCTATCAGGCATCAGGAGCGTAACAGAAAGATGGTAGAGAGACAGGGTGTTGTGGCAAGGCGTGCAGCACTAGAACACAGTCCTCACTAAGAGGGATTGCTAGTTTTGTAGCATCGAATGTGTTCTAATCATGAAACTTGGTGGAGAGGCTAGAAAACATGAGATCACCATAACCCAGAAATAGTTTCTGGAAATTCCACTTAGAGATGACTTAATTAGATTATTAACCTATTTTTTTATGTTTCCTAAGTCTAAACTTAGGAAAACTCGTTAATTAATTAAAATTAATTAAGTCAAGCTGAGATTTCTCTAGAAACTCACACAGATCGACTTCGATATGATCATAGCCCTAGATTAAGTTCTAATCTTGGTCATTGGAGCACCAACAGAGAATTATAAGGGGTCGATGGGTAGATGGAGAATACACTTGAGACACTTGAGAAGTTTGATTTCCTTGGCAGTTCGATTTCCAAAGAGCAGCAACAGTTGTCGAAGAGTCAAAGATCGAAGCAGAGACAATAAGAGGCAAGGACAGTGAGGCTGAAGGAAGTTTTCAAGATCTAGCAAGTGCATTTGCAGAGAGGTCGAAGTTTCTCCATAAGGTTGCGCGTTCCTAGCGTAGAAGCCTCAAAAGGCAGTTCAATTTGCTGAGAGGGGAAGGCGTCTTCATTTCCATAGGCCGGAAAGGAGTCCTAGAGTACCGAAGAAGAATTTTCCCAGCCAGCAGCAGGAAAGGCGGTTTGATTAGCAGACGATTCAAGCAACAGTTGCAGTAGGCAACTTCAAGTTGACGCAAGGCCTGCGCCGACGCAGTTGGACAACTTGCTTTTCAGAGGTCGTTTAGTTCCGAATTGCTCTAAGTGAGGATAATTTCCCTCAAGATATTTTTTCCAGTATTTTCTCTGCAAGATTGCCAGTTTTCGGCATCCAGATTGTACTCAGAATTTCACTGCTCATAATAATAAAACCCTCAAATGCTGCACCGGTTTCCCAAATTTGGATTTTCCCAAGACATTTGTCCAAAAATAACTGTGTAAATTTTGTGTGTGCGCTAAATTTTCTCAGTTTCCAACGCTATTTTCTTCCGTAGTTTATTTGTAAAGGTTGCAGTGTGAATTATTTGGTATTTTCCATAGCAAATAAATTGTTAAATTAATTAACAATTAGAAAAGTAATGTCTAGTTGTTGCAATAGGATTTCAGATTTGAAATTTTCATACAAATTTGGAAAGCCTCTATAGATAACCCCAGCGCAGTAGTGGACCAAAAATTGAGGTGTTTGGATGGCTACAATAAAATTCGTTGGATGCCCTAGGTGACCTATTAGGGCTAGGCCTAGAAAGAGAAGGAGAAGGCGAGAAAGATATTCTTTTAAGTGACCACCAATGGTTGGATCAGTGCCTTAACTTTGGAAGAGATGGAGTCAAGGAGAATTCGTGAATTGGAGAGACTATACCCAATCATGGAGACCACTAGACAACTTCGCATGGCAATTAGGGCATGACAGTCGCTGCCAGAAGATTTTATACTTCGATATACAAAAATTGATGACTTCTCAAGGTGTTTTCAACAAAGATAACCTCTAGGAACATTCACCCATTCATACATGACACATGCAATGTATGCAATGCTTCAAAAACCAAAATTTCCACAATTTCGCATAAAGTAGCAGTAAATTTCAGACCTATATAGCGAAAATCCCAACAACATTAATGTGACAAAATAAATTAACAAGAAAAAACATGAAAAATATCACTTACATATACAATTAGTATATACAATCATCACATTTTGCTAATAATGAAGCTCCAAGACCAAGAAGATAGAATTTAAACATCAAAATTCATCTATGAAACCAAACTCGTCCTCCAAAAAGGAATGTGAAATTCTCAAGTAGCTACTAATTCCAAATCAAAGTGGTTATGAGAGAAAGGAATCACCTCTCATTAACTTATAACATCTCTAATGATTTCAATTTGACTATTTGGCCTAATTGAGCCCTAAATAATAAAATAATGTGCAATAGCAACGTCCCTTGATGACAAGCCCACCAAGATAGCCACTAACATAAAAATAAGCCTCTCAAGAGGGCAGACTCCAGAGTAATCAGCATAATGAGTCATTGGGCCATTGAGAAGGCCTAATGAAGTCCAAAGTGTGCCATGGTGAGAGAATGGACTCCAAACATAGTGGGCAAGGTTTGGCCCCTTGTTTACCAAGCAAGTCGTTATGATGCTCCCAAGTGGGTGTGGGAGCACAAAGACATCCTCATGGGTCTCCAAGTGGATCGATAATGCCTATAAACCATCTGTAAGGACCAGGATGATGACATAAGCCCTCCCATTGTCTCTTGTAGTGAGACACATCCTCATCTGGACCCCAGAACATTTGCCAAGTGTATGCTGCAAGTGTGGAGTCAGTTGGGCACGGTAAACCAGGTGCATCATCCTCATCCAAAAGGTGGAACACGAGTAATCAATGAACGGTGTTGGGGATCCATGAAGTACTCTCTGACATGGTGGAGGCTCATGGCTCTCAACGCTCACCCTACAAGTGCCAATGTGGCCCTCTGGAGGGCTTTGATCCTGTATAGGGAGACCAAGCCCCAAATGGAGACCCACCTGCAATCCTACATAAGATCCAATGCATGTGAAAATTCCTATACCCAAAGGAAACCTTACTGCAGCAAATCTGAATCTACTTCACCTACTTGATTTTTAATATACATTAACCAAGTTATTCTTCTGAATACTGAAGCAAATTACTTTTGCAGCCTACACTAATTAAATATTTGATCTCATGAAACAGAAAATATAGCAAAGAACAAGATACATAGGACACTTATTTTTTGACACAATAGTCCCCTGAAAAACTCAATGCGAGAAAATCGGTGCCGTAGTTCTGAGGGTTTATTATTATGCAGGGGAAATATCTGAATACAACTCTAGGATGCTCATCTAGCAATCCTTTACAAAGAAAATACTGGCGGAAAATCTGAGTGAGTTTTACCTCACTTCACCCAGCAGAATTCCGCCTGATCCGGCACAAGACTGGCTAACCCCGGCTACTTTTGTGTTGGCTCTGCGTCAACCCTACATCACTTTATCTACCCTCTGCGTCAGCTCTCCCAGTTGTTCCGGTAGTTCCGGCAGTTCTGGATTCTGCATTCTGCGTTGGCTCTGCATCAACCCTGCGTCACCTTCTCTGCCCTCTGCGTCAGCTCCCCCGACTGTTCTAGCAATTCCCAGCAATTCCGACAGTTCCTGGCAGTTCCAGTTGTTATGGTTGTTCCAACAGTTTTGGATTTTGCGTGATAGGCAGCTTTTCTGCTCTGCGCTGGCCCTTTTGCCTTTACGTCAAGACTGCGTGGGCTTAGACTCGCCAAGCGTCAGCTCTCCTGGCTACTGCACTGCCTTTCTGCAAGCTCTCTCCGCCTCTCTATTAGTATTCTCCAGAAAGTCCTTCTCCCGGATTCTCTCTACCCCTCTGCTGCAAGATCTCCCCAATTGATTTTCCTCCTGAGAACTTCTCACCTCAGAAAATCGATTTCCTCAACCTCTCTGTGTGTGTTTCCAAATGAACCCCAAGCCTCCATTTTATACTTTTCCTGTTGCATCTTCAACGGTCGAGATTAAGTCTCTAATCAACGACTAAGATTAAAACATGGCTTGATCTGCCTTCTAGATCATTCTCACCCATATTTTGATTAATACCCATTAATATTTTAATTTCCCTAAGTTTAGACTTAGGAACTCCATTAAAAATATTAATTATTTTTATAAAATATAATCCAGGTGGAATTTCTTTCACCAAACGGTTTTTGGGTTCTTTAGAACTCATGTGCCTTAGCCTCTCCACCAATTTTCAAGGGTAAAGCACTTTCGATGCTACCAAAAACTAACACTCCCTCTTAGCGAGGAAAGTGCTCTAGCAACAATGTCCACCTGCATGTTGCTCTGTTTCTGAAGCACCTCCTTTATGCACTGTTGCTGCCACCAACATTGTGTTGTTGTTGCCACTGTATTGTTGCCCATGACACTGCCACTACCACTGTTGCATCTGTACTACAACTCCCTCTCAAATGCTGCATCTGCATCCGTACTGCAACTCAGTTGCTAAGAGAAGCAACTGAAAAACATCCAAAATTAGTTGAACTTAACTGTGTTCAACATAATACAATGAATGTTGGGATCTAACTACTGCTAATTCTGACCCTCTGAATCTTTTGCCCTGCTGCTGACTCCTGCACTGTGTTAACTGCACTGCGGCCAACCTTTGCTCTGCGCTGATCAGTCTTTGGTCCCCAGCTACTGCATCTGTCCTCCAAACACTCCAATGCATTATCTAAAACTAAGTCCATCTCGCTACTGTTGAATCTTGGGCTCTCGTAGCAAGGAATCAATCCAAGAGTTGGACTCTTCAGGGATCCTGCCCACATGTAGTCCTCTCGACTACAACTCAATATTGCCCCATCTCCCACCTGGAGATGCATGGACACTCATGGCAAACTCATCCTCGTCAATCTTTGCTGAAGCAGCCTTAGGATCATGTTTCTCATCCTTGTCCTTTTTTTTCAAAGGACACTAGGATGCATAGTGGCCCATCTCACTGGAACTGAAACATTTCACCTTTGAAATGTCCTTCTTTCGCTTCGGCTTTTGTTGTCCCTTCGATGTTAGAGCTACGTTCTCCTCCTCCTCCTTCGTCTTTGTGCCACTCCCACTGCTACCACTGAGGTTGACCTTCACTAGGTCCCTCCTTAACTCCTCTTGTTGAAGAGTCGCTCACATCTCCTCCCATGAAGGTAGTTTTTCTTTGCCCAATATGCTTTGGACGAAAACTTGCCATTCATCCGAGACTCCATTCAGGGTTATCCTCACCATCACGGTTGGCCGAGGAGTGGACCCACTGCAGCAAGCTGGTCTCTAGTGTCCTGAAGATGCTGAAGATAGAGGTTCACCCCTTCTCCTTTCTGCATCAAAGTCCACTACAACTTCTGCGCCAAATACATCTTTTGTTGTTTGGAAGAGCCTTCATATAGAGAAGACAAGTCTTCCCACATCTCTTGGGCTGTATCCTTGCCATGCAAGTGTGAGACCACATGATCTCAAACTCCATTGAGAATGAGCCTCTTTGCCTTCCCTTGCTCGGCCTTGTACTTCTTTTGATCGTTGTCAGCAGGAACAACGACAACTATTGACATAGGCCTCAAGATCATATTCCTCCAGAACAGCTAAGATTCTGGTCTTCCATATGACATAGTTGGAGACTCCTTCCAACCTGTCCTGATCTCTAAGCCCATGTGATGCCATCTCACCCATGTGATGTCACTGCTTAGCACTGCTCAGCTGCTCAGCAAGTGAGAAATTCGAACTTTTTGGCGAAAAGTTCTCTGAGGAGAAAATTCCCCTTCTACGTGTCTTCATTCTTTTCCAACGTATTTCTACCTTGGCAGAAACTATGCCCTTCAAGCACTACGCTGAGTCTCTGCGTCACTCCCTCTGCCTCTGCAAACTCACAAACTGGAAATCATATTGCAGTAAACCATGCCATCCCTAAGCCTGTACCCGCCAACTTGTGCACCGACCATACGACGTACGTTCAACTGGAAAGTCTCTCTCCTTTCCATAATGCTCTGTGTCGCATCCAACTATCTCAGGTGGGCCTCTCACGTCCTGCTGCTTATGATGAGAGCATCAAGGGACAACAACCAAATCCTTTGTGATGGAAGAGAGATAGGTGTGTGATTCCCTGAGGGTAAGATAAAGAGATGCTCATCCGTCCCCTCGTCGATCTTGAGTGAGCAAAACCCAAGATCTTTCTATGAAGTACCATACATCATTTCATGCAACAATGTGTCCCCATACTCCTTTGCAAACCTCTGCACACTATTTCATATTCTTGTATACAACTGTGTATCACCGCTTGCTGTTGTACCACCCTATATCGACTGGTATCCTATATGTGCCAATGTACTCGTCATTCCACTAGTGAATCTACTATGATGTGGATCACTCCTAATCTTCCACAGTAAATCTGAGTGGCATAGCTCCTCACATGCCAGTGAAAATGTCATTGTTGTACTGATCCTCAGCGCAATACATCAATGGGAGAACATTGTCTCCATACAATACTTTGTCTAGTAGCATACCAACCCATCTGAATAACCCCTGGCAAGGCATGCTGACCACCCTGCCACCCCATGCATGAACGATGTGCCAAGTCATCTCCTGAAATCTACACACTCCTCTATCAACCCAACTTGCCACTAGTGTTGGCCAGAACTCTAAAGGAAGTGTGAAGGAATGTGAGTGCTTGGTCACTGGGTCAATCATCATATCAACGCCATAGTCATCTGCACACCTAGTAAATGATGGAAAGCCCCACTTGGATCCCAATGCCAACATGGGCATCCAATATCCTCGATGTTTGAAGGTTCACGTTAGGTTGTACCTCGAACTACAACCATCTCCATAAGTCTAGTCCACTCCACTAGGCACCAGATCTCTCGCCATCCAATCCCTAAAGATGATCAAATGCACAGACACTTGTACATGGGACAAGCCTTCTCTATTGATGTTGCGTATTACTCAGCTCATGTCGCTTTGTCTCGCTGACCTGGTCATCCCGTAAGATATGTCTCTCTATCCCATGCATAGAGGTGGGTTAATAATGTTGTAAGCCCCATTGATGTGCCTCTGAAGTGAACTATGTTGAAGTCCCAACATATGTTCTCCTTTGCGCTTCGTTAAGGACTTTAATCATTCCTCAATGCTAGATATCTTGGCTGTTGACTCAACCCATAATGCTCTGAGGCCTTCTAGTTCATTGATTGCTACAAAACAGTTCCTCGAAGTGCTTAGGTCTTCTTCTTCAATGCTTGAAGATCTTCCATTAAGTGCTCAAATCTCCTCTGGTGGCTCTCATCCGAAAGCCCTAGACGCACACTAGATGTTTCAGCACCTACTTGCACTTCATCAATTGCTAGTCCCAAGGATGAATGCTCACCCATCTTAACGACCTTTATCTCTTAAGCCTTCAAAGGGCTCTCCAAAGGTGGAAGCTTGTAATTCTCATGGTGTAGTTCCAAGCTATGATTCTCCTCATGATCATGCAAGTTAGTGTGCGCCTTGTTGACCACCGGAGTGGCATTTGATGATTATATGAAGACTCCATGCCCAAGGATGTACCAAAGGACACTTGTACCATCAGATATCATCAATCAACAGAGTTTTTAAACTCTGCTTCTATTTCTCATCATCTTTCTTGTACCCAAATTCCACACCCTGCGAGGAATTTTATTAAGTGATACTAGTAACGATGAGTTTTGAGTCTATAACAAGCCTAGGATTTCGAGACTCGATCAGCAAACGAGTACACCTTGGAGTGCTTTTTTTATCTGGTTAATTATCCCTTCTTTTTTAGAGGCGGATAATTTTCTAGGTTATTTCACTCACTTTTAACCCCAAAGTCAGCGTGACGATTTGAAGGTTGAGCCCCTAACACATCTTAGTGTCTAGAGTCGATGTATGTTACCATACTAGGTCACACAAAAAATTTCGTGGAATTTGGCTAGGTCTAAGTAGGATTTTTTAATAAGTAAAAATTTCCCGCAAAACAAGATTTTTTAATTATTTTCTATGTAATGGTGTAAATAAGTGGCCTTGGAAAATGTCTGGGGCGTGTGACTACTCGAAATTCATCCTCAGAGACTTAGCATTATCCTAGGACCCACTTTGAGGGTCAAAAAATTACTTCTAGTCCCTCAAAAGCCGATTTTTCTAATGTCAATAGCATAAATGAGAAAAAAAATTCAAAAAATTCAATAATTGGAAAAAATTATAAATTTTTCCACAGCCAAAGAAAGTCAAACAAGTGACATGGAAATTAAAGTGAAGGTCAAAGGTGATGTGGAAATCATGTGGGCCCCACCAAACAAGACTCAAGTCAAATTCGAAGTTCCAAGTGGCAAGTCAAAGGGTGGTCAAAAAACAGGTCAAAGGCAGTGAAATTGTTCCACGTTGAAGTTCATGGGACATACGTATGAGAAAAGTTCAAGTTTTGATTTAATCAAATGTTATGATGAATTTAAAGTATAAAGTAAGGTGAGTGGGGAATGGACCCCACCTCAGCTCCCCACAGTCTACGTACAACAACCACTTGAGCATAAAACGCACATGCTAAAAAGGAATTCAACGCAAAAGCAAAAGATCAACACAGATTTGGAAGGTTCGATCCAAGGTTTAGTTAGGCAGAAGATTTCATGGAATTTGCTTATTCAACTCGACTCTATGTGGATTAGATCCAAGGTTTAGTTAGGCAGAAGATTTCATGGAATTTGTTTATTCAACTCGACTCATCAAGTTCCACATAGCTAGTTATCACCTACGCACTGTTGATTTGGAGTAGCATCGAATGTGCTCTAAGCCTCAAATTTTGCAGGGAGGCTTGGGCACATGCATTCCAAAGAACCCAGAAAGAGCTTTGGGAAATTCCACCCATAAGTGATCTTATTAAAATAATTAATATTTTTAATGGGGTTCCTAAGTCTAAACTTAGGAAAATTAAAATATTAATGGGTATTAATCTAATCAGGGGTGAAACTTCTAAAAAAAAGACACAGATCAAGCCAAAACGGTCTAAGCCTTTGATTATGATTTGATCTAGGTTGTTGGTTGTCCAATAGAAAGATATAAGAAGAGGCTTGAGGGTCATTTGGAAAACACAGAGAGAGACTGAGGAAATCGATTTCTGAAGTGAGAAGTTCTTAGGAGGAAAATCAATTGAGGAGATTTCTTACAGCAGAGGGGCATGGATAGCAGCTTCCGGAGAGAGAGATTTTAGTCAGAGAATCATCAGCAGAGAGAGGCAGCAAGAGATTAAGTAGCCTTGACGCAGAGGCTGACGCGGGGCCAGAAGGGCCACGCAGAAGCAGCGCAAAGGGAGAGAGAGAAAGTCGAAAGTCAGAGCAGAGGGTCAGTTTCAACAGCCGCAAGCCGAGGTGTGAGACTGGGACGCTGAGAGCAATGACTTTGGGCTACTGGTTGATTCCCCAATTGGGTGATGTTGTGCCTGAGAGGGTTGATGTTGGGACAGCGTAGAGGCAACGCAGTGAGAGCGTAGAGTCTGCTAGGGGCACCTCATCCAGGAACCGGAACAGTGGGGACTTTTCTCAGTGATTGTGTGAGGTAAACTCACAAAGCTTTTGCCACTATTTCTCTCTGTAATTGAATAACCCTATGAGGTATTCAGCGATGTATTCAGAATTTGCTACTGCTTAATAATAATAAACACTCAGAGCTGCTGCACCGGTTTTCTCGCATTGGGTTTGTCTAGGGACTATTGTCCAAAAATAACTGTCTTATGTGTTTCTATTTTCCTTGCTCAGTTTCTATGTTTCAGAATCATATTTAATTTGGTGTAGGCTTCTTCATTTATTTACTTCAATGTTTCAAGAAGAAATCTGAAATAAGCTTGTAATGTAATTTACAATCTAGGTGAAGTAGATTCAGTTGGTTGCAGTAGGATTCCTGAGATTGTTAGATCTAGGAATTTTCACATGCATATGCCCAAATTGCACACAGCAGTCAAATGTTTCAACGCAGCTCCATGCAAGATAGAGAATAATCCAAGCAACACCCTGAGGATATACAACAGATTTCATGGAGGATATACAATAGATTTCATGGAGTTAACTCCAATCATTCACTAACTTTCCTTCACCATTGGCACACAGTTGTCGAGATTCTAAGAATGTTGCCAGCCACACGCAGTTTACAGAGTAGTCATGAGAAATCGACACAGCCAATTAAGAGCAATCAACCACAGTCCATGTAGGCCTCATTTGGAGGATACGCAGAGGATGGTTTACTCATTAGTGTGTTGGCATGTTGACTGGGAATTTACATAAGTTATTTAAGAGACTCGTCCCCCTTTGTTTGTAGTTATTTCTACACATGGCCAGCAAGAGGATACGTTGATTCTCAATCAAGAAATATGCTGCTGCCACTTCACAACATGCTACATAAGTTCCTTTCCCACTTGAAACTTGACTTGGTCTTTGGGATTGTCATCAAGCTACACTTATCACTGGTTTCTCCATTGGGATTGGCTCCCATTTGCCTATTTAAATGAGCTTTGGCTCTCATATTGTATTATGTAATACGAGCTATTGTGCTTGAGGAGACGCTGCGGAATTGTATTCACTACTTGCAATATAATACAATAGTCTTTGGGGTAAATCATGATGGTGTTCTTCTCCTTGCATATGTGATAAATTCTTGACTTGTTGTTATGCTTCTACTTATTTTCTCATATCATTGTTTCTTTCAAGCTTGTTTCAAGTTATGTTAGTATACAACTATCTCATATTAGCATAAGAATTACTTATTTACTTTAGGAAAATATATCTTCTAGTGGATGGTAGATGTATCTCTAAGAACTCTTTCCACTACACTTATTTAATTTCATGTGGATTTTAATGATTTGTGGTAAAGTTTTGTAAAGGAATCGTTCTTTGGTCAAGCTTTTTCAAGCATGAGGGGAAATTCTCAGAGGAATCAACCCATTCTTGAAAAATATTCAAGGAGAACCCGCATGTGTTGAACTTCAAAGTCTCATCTATATCTTATTTTTGTCTTGCATGGATTCTTTTAAATTTCTTAAAGCTCTTATTTCTTGCATCAAAATATCAAACTTAAAATAATTTTATTTTTACATATTGCACTTCATTTATCAATATCTGTCTATTTCAAAGAACTAAGTCATGGCTAGTCAAAGAGGAGAGCTTGCTCATACTCTTTGGTCTTGCCTCTTGTAGATTATTTTTGTAACATATTTTATAGTTTTTCTAAGCTAATATTTTTTGTGTTGTTGTAACCATTTCTAACTTGTTCTTTTGCAGCTACTTGCGGGATTCATCATAAAAAAAAAAAACTACTTACAAGTTTGCATGTAGGACCTTGGAGCTCGAATTTAGCGACTACTTCCACCTTTAAGCCAAGTTATTCTTGGACAAGGCTGAGTTCTTCTTGGACAAGGCCGTTTTCTTTTGGCCATCTCTTTCTCTCTCTTGGTAGTGGCCATAGAGGAGGCTTATCCTCTCTTCTCCTTCTTCAAAAATCTACATTTTGTTGAGCCTTTGTGAGCCTCAAACTGCAGAAATTTTCAACTTGGAAAGATCTAGGGTTTGAAGCCAAATTGTTAAGAGTTTCCTTGGATTTTAGAGAAGACTTCATTGTCTTTTCCTTTTTGTAATAACTAATAAAATTTCTAATTATGGGAGCGTGGGTTTTACCCATTGGTATCCATATCTCTCCACCTTTTGGAGAGGCCTAGCAGCTTGATCTTTGATTTATTTCATTTGCATACATCTCATTTAATTGGGGAATTAACACAATCATGCATCACACTCATTTTGCATGCACTTTAATTTAATTTACTACATGTTTTAAGTCCATAACAAATTCAGATTTTTTTCATGCAAATGTTTTATACTTGATTTTATTTGGCTTGAACATAGTTCCAACTTTACTTATGCTTCACCATTAAACACATCTTACATGCATCATGTATTTGGGCAAATTTTCTCCATAAAGTAACATTCTATTTCATGTCAAGCAAGTACATTTCAAGTTGGACTTAATTTTCATTGTTTGGTTAATTTACTTACATGCCTCAAGCATCACTAAAACTTACCTCCACTTAAGTTGGTTGAATAAACTTTTAGGGACCCTCTATCTCTATTGACTCATTGTGAGATCAAAATCTTTGGGCGAGGATGAGGTCTAAGGACTAGAATTCAATTGTAACTTTCTTTTAGCGCTAGTTAATAAAATAAACCAAGAGCATCATTTCATCACATTTACTTTACCTGCAAAGTTCTTAAATTTCTTGCTATCTTGATGGTTAAACGTCTCACATGCAAATCTTATGTCAAGAAGCATTTTGGATGCAAGCATTGTAATCTCTTAATTCTGCAACAAGTTTAGTTTAACTTTCTTGTGCTTGGAAATTGGTTTACCCTTGAAGCTTAATTACATATTGTCATTTTGATGGTCATTGATCTCACTTTCAAGTACTCTTATTTTGTTGCAAACTTAATTGCATGTTGTCATCTTGGTCTAACATTTGAGTTCTTTTTATCATCTCATTCTCACAAGTAGATTTCTAATTGTATCATTTTTTAGCAAGATAGTTTCGATGCTTTGATTTGTAAACTTGTTCATCTTAAAAGCATTTATAATATCTTGTGCTAACAGTTTATTGTTTCACTTTTCAGGATTACTTTGGCTTTCCATTTGAAAGCATTTCACTTCATTTTAAGCAAATACAATTTCATTTCTTTAGAGCAATTTATTTAAAGGCACTGGTTGAATGCTCATGTATTGATGGTTGTCATAATTATTTGATGTCATATTGCTCATATCACATTTGTTTATAAATCTCTAAGAGTAATCCATAACACTATAACACTCTCCTAGAAACTCACATCTTTAACTTAGTTTTCCTTTAAGGACCACCCCCTTAGCTAACCTAGGAGATAGCTTAAATGGAGAGAGTCGGGATTAGTGTGACAGTCCCTTCTCTGAGTTCCTTGCCACCAACCATACCTTATGAGATTGAAGGCTTTTCTCACTAACCTATAGGTAGGTGTAGGCGGCCGGAGTAACACGCCTCATGTGTCTCCTTGCGAACCATGGCCCCTTCAACTACTTTTTCACCTTCTGCTTTGATCCACTTCATCATCCCTGCATAATTCCACTGAATTCCCACCAATTTGTGCCTGTCTCTTAGTTGACAGAACTCCCAAAAAGAGAGGGATGCCTAAATATCACGTCTCAATGATTGGTATACCTTCCAATTTGCTGCCAATAACTCCACCTCAGTTGTAATCACACCTTGCCATTTTGATGCATCGTCCATAATTTTGGGCATTGGTGGGTTTGTCATATCATTGAGAATGGTCCTGATTCCCAATTGTGGCATGAATCAGTTGCTCCATCACATCAATCATCATTTGTTGCATCTTGATCACCTCATTCATGGTGATTGTCATGTTGTTTGATTTTAACCTTTCTTCGAGTCCCATGATTTCTTAAGCTTCTTATTTTGGTCCTAGAATTCTTCTTCTCATTGTCACTTGGCTTTAAGCCCACCGCTGGGTTTGTCGTACGACTGAGAATGGTCCTGATTCCCAATTATGGCATGAATCAGGTACTCCATCACATCAATCATCATTTGTTGCACCCTGATTACCTCATTCATGGTGACTTCCATGTTGTTTGATATTAACCTTTCTCCAGCGCCCATGATTTCTTAAGCTTCTTATTCTGGAACTGGAATTCTTCTTCTCGTCATCACTTGGCTTTAGGTCCACAGTTGGCCAAGATCATGCTTTTATACCACTGTAATGTACCAAGGCTAAAATAACCAACAAAATTATTCTTTGATGACTTTCAACAAACAATTCACAAACAAACTCCTTCAACTTTTGTCAAACACAACAACAATTATCAATGATACACACACAATCAAAGATGAAGAGGTCAATTCTTAATTCTATTAATTCATGGGGAGAATTCACATCAATTGGAACCGGGGTCCAAGCTAGCTCAGGCCACTGGAGACAACAGGACATCCCTCAAAGAAAGCTCGGCCTCTACTACAACTATGATCAGCTACTAGAAATGGAATTAATCTGAACCTTGTGTTATCAAGAATCCTCTGTATAATCTTAAGAAATATCTCAGCCTCAAGGAAGACTCGACCTGGTGGATATTGGCCACAATTCTCAGTGATAAATTGTTTGCTCGCTCCTTCTAAACAGTAGCTAATCTTGCACAGAGTTTAGCTAATTCATTTCCCCCAAATTTGCAAAGAATCCCAAGCCTATAGTCATTGCAACTTGGCCTTTGTAGCTCAGTTCACAACAATAATTTGGCCACAAGAAAACAAGGAAATTTGCCCCCCTTCAAAACAAGACTTCCATCTACCAATTTAAATGAGAAATTCGGCCTCCAATTGCAAGCTAACGCGATCCAAGGAAATTCTGGAACTCTGGCCTCATAACAATAAAATTCAGCCTCTACTTACAATACCTTCGGTCTCAATACAAGGTGGTCTCGATTTATAATGGTTTATAAAGGTGGGGCTCTCAGTGTGCAATGAAAGAGGCTCTCGTCCCTCACAAATAAATTAATCTTGGCCTACCAAGGAAGAAGAAAATGGCCTCAGGAGCCTTTGATTTCTAAAGCAAACTCGACACTTGAATGGTTGAAGATGATAGATTTGGCCTATTAATTTCAATTTGCAAGAAGAAATGAAATTGGCCTCTCCCACAATGATAAAATCCTCCTAAAGGTTCAAAACAAATTCAGCTTTATTGACTGATAATTCGGCCCTCTTTGATGATGACAGATCACAGCAACCCAACCAAATAGAATTCGGCCTTTAACTCGGCCTCCTAAAGATATGTTGCCTCAGCCTTTAATAGATGCAATTCAACCCTTAGATTTGACAAGAAATTTGGCCTGTGGAAATGGTGAGTCTAAAGCAACATGACCTCTATATTAAACAAACTCTCTTCCTCTAAGAAATGGTGCTCTCGACCCCTCTTGATTAATATCTCTCAGCCCCAAATCAATTTGAAATTTGGCCTCCTTGTTGTCAGAAGAACTCGGCCTCCAGTTATTTTAGCCTGCAAGTAGCCTCCAAACTCAGTCACCAAACAAGAATTCGAACTTCTAAAGATGATGACACTAATCTCCAAGATGAGATTGTATTCAGCCCTTTGTTCTGGCCTGCAAGGGTAAGTGGCACTCAACCGACTGTTAGGAAATCGGCCTCCAAGGATAGATAGATCTTGGCCCTAATAGAAGAAATTTGGTCTTAATACTCTCTTGAACTTTGCCCTATTTGTCTAAAGAATTGTCTTCAGAAAATCCTTGTGTCGGTACCTACAATATGCACAACTAGAAGATCTGAAGTGATCTTCCCAATGGCCAACTAGGGTGGTTGTGGAGGACCACCGAAATTGACTATGAACCATCTAGGGTGGCAATGTTGTCCACTGAAACCAATGTCAGGATCTCGCCTGAAACACTCGAACTTGACTCCCTTGAGCCAAAATCCAAACACAAGAATGATTACCTAGATTAGAATGAATGATGAATGGCCATCGATCTTCTTTTATAAGGCTTCATTGAATCTTCTTCAAGCTTCTAGAACTCCCCTTTTTAATTTTAAATGATGAAGTCACTTTTATCCCCCCTTTTAATAATAATGATTTTGCCCAGTTTGGCAAAACTTCCTAGTCTCCTTAGAAATTTTTCCCTCTTGTTATCCTAAAAGAGATAGTTAGGCAAGCGAGAGTAATACCTCTATGCTCATATGACTAGGGACATTACACACTCCTCTTCCATATCTACAAGTTGTGTCCCTACTACTAGTCCATGTTCAAACTTAGGAGCCTCTTGCTCCTAATCCTCTACCCCCGCTAGTTCCATATCATGAGACCTCTTAAAGGTCCTTCCCTCCTCAAATTTGACATCCTAACTAATGATAACTCTCCTCTATCTTTAAATGTAGACTCGGTAGGCCTTTGAGACCTCGTTGTAACCAACAAATATGCCCCTTTCTATCAAGGGCTCTAGCTTAATCCTTTTCTTCGTAGGAGCATGAACATAAACTACACTACAAAAAATATGCAGATGAATTACTTTTGGCTTCACTCATGTGAACATCTCCTCAGGACTCATATCCTCCAACACTCACTGAGGACTCCTAGTCTATAGATAGTAGATACACAGTTGTATTGCAAGCCTCCACCCACAAAAACATAGGAAATTCTTGCTCAAAAATCATCGCCCTCTTTGCCTCCATTATGGCCTTATTTTTCCTCTCGGCAACTCCATTCTACTGAGGGTTGTAAGGTACCGTTGCTGCATAAACTAATAGGCCTAGTATATAGGCTAAAGTTGGAGGACACAACACCTTGGGACAGAGGCCCACTGTCACCACAGTGTAAGTCCCCTTCTCTTCTCGGATTTTTACTGATGGGAGGAGTCCCAGTATGGAGGAAATCACTTAGGATGATAGGATCAATGACGAAATATAAATTGATTTCCAAGGTCCATTCAAGGAAAGGCTCAATTAATGGTTCAAATGCTTCAAAGGAAGTTGAATCGCTCCCCAAGAAAGACCTATGAAGGATGACTACACCTCGGGCCCAGGAATGTTCAATAATGATGACTACCTAAGATCAAGACGTCCAATATTCCTCACTTGTGATTAATATGTCTATACCAAGGTCCAAAGCAAGCCAAGGATGGCTCTTTGAATGGAAAGATTCAATCAAAGTGCGAGCTTTGGGAAAAGCGAGGATGACTTTCCACGAAAAACCCCTTGAGAAAAATACTGTAAGAGACCTAGGGTTGAGAGATATATCGAGGTAAAGTCTCATCCAATGGTCAACTATAGTTAAGAGAAAAGGTTTTGAATGATGAACTACAAAGTGCAAACCTTCAAGAAATCCCCAAGTCAAAAGCAGCTTCAAGGGTTCCCACTTGGTGTGATAGTTAGGGCATCAATTTATTTGAAATTCCACAGTAGGAATTTGTTCAAAACTCTAGAGGATGCCTAGAGGAGACATAAATGAAGAAATTTCTCCAGATGGAATCCCAAAATTCCTCCTCCCGAAAATTTCAGACCAAGCCCTAGAAAATCTCATTATCCTTAGAGAGATGAAGAAAAGAGGTGAAAGAATGATATTTCTTTGAGTAATGTGATCACCAAGGATCTAGGACTAGTGCCTAGCAATTGGGAGGATTGGATTCAAAATGATCTCGATTTGGCAAACTTCGCTCTTCAAGGAGGCCTAAAGAAGCAACTTCACTATCTATGGATGCAACTACACGACAACTTTAGACTTTTACACTTCGATGGCAATTATTATGGAGTTTCAAGGATGAAAATGCAAATTATCCCCTAGGAACATTCATTCATTCTTTGTCCAATGAGTAACACATGCAAAATCTCCAATAGTTTCAATGATTCCACTAATTTGCATTAATTAGGGCACATTATTTCACCATAAGAAAATAATTCCATGCATTAGACATCCATTAAAACATAAATATAGCATTATATTGCACTTACAAGACAAAGAAGAATATATCCATCCACAATCTTGCCAACAAGAAGCTCCAAGAGAGCGAAAATTTTCCATACATCAAAATGCATTTAATCATCCAAATCACTCCACAAAGTGCAGGCCGAAATTCTCTAATAGAGAGGTCGAAAATCCCAAGTGTGATGATCCAATACAAATGAGACTCTCTTTAAGTTATATGAGCCTTTAGAAGTTTGAATTAGCCTAATTGGACAAATTAAGCTAATAATATTCTAATGTGCAAAATAACAATAACTTTGGTGACAAGCCCACCAAATAGCTCAAAAGTATAAAATAAACCTTACTAATGAGGCCAAAATGATAAATTAATGGTGCAAAGGGTCGTTGGAAGGCCAAGATAAGTCCTCCATATGCCATGATGAAGGGGAGGGATCCCAAAATGATGACCAAGGGGGTGGCCCCTTGGTTTCCAAGCAAAACATTTGTGGTGCACCCAAGTGGTTGAGGGGCACAATCAAGGGTCTCATGGGTCTCCAACTAGACTAAACATGTCAATGCTCCATCAAATTTCAATAGGGCTAAAATGATGACATAAGCCCTTCCAAGTCTCACCGGATGAAACAACACCTCAGTTGGGCCTTGGATCAACTGCCAAGTGTCAAGTGCAAGTATGTGTCATGTTACCACTCAATCTAGTAGGGATCCTAGGAGGGGTTCCTACAAAGCAACTACTAGTTCTAGTGGCAACAATGGAGCAATAGCCCACTGTCACCTCAGCTAAAGCTCCCTGCTCTTTACAGACTTTCATTGATGGGAGGAGTCTCGGTATTAGGGAAATCACTAAGAATAATGTATCAATGGTGTGGAGGCAGTGATTTCAAGAGCTTATTCAAAGGAGAGACTCTAATGATAGGGCTTGCTTACTTTAGAAGCAAGATGTGTGGCTCTCCAAGAAGGGCTAGAGGGAGACCTAGACCTAGGGTTGAGGAGTATTTCTTGATATGAAGTGCCCTAGGCCTAAGAATCCTAAGAGAATAAGGTTTTCTAAGTAATCCTTGTGAAATTAGAATGACAAGGCTGCGAGACCACAAAGAAACCCTAGTTGAGCCAAATGAGGTCAAGGATTTCAGGTGAAACTTCAAACAGAGGGTCCTGACCAAGTGAGGGAGAAGAAAAGGATCAAAGAAATTGGATTTGACTTGAGACTTTAATGCAATGACCCTTAATGAAGCCACTAACCAAAGGAAAACTAGGGAGAATGGTTCTTGAGCTAGGGCTTGGAAAAACTTGAGATTCCACCGTTGGAATGGCTTCAAAATTGGAGGACCTCTCAAGGACACACCAGCGCAATTCTAGACCAAATTTCACCAATTTTGGATGGCTACAATTGATTTCGTGTGATGCCCTAGGAGATACTAGGGTTAGGGCTTACAAAAAGAGAAGGAGGGAGGTGAAAAGATTTTCGTTTAGGTGATCACCAAGGATTAGACCAGTGCCTAGTCTATTGGGAGAATGGAGTCAATGAGATTTTGATGTTTAGAGCTTCTTTTACCCGATCAAGGAGTTCCCCAACAACTTCACATAAATTAGGTCACTAAGAAAATTTATACTTCTTTGATGTTGCAATTGATGACTTATTAAGGTAATTATGTGTTCAAAATGCAACAAGAAAATCATGATTTAATTTTCCCTTGAATTAAATTAGGAGAAAATTGTTATTCCACATCACAAGACAACAAGAATGAGTTAACTAAGTTAATTTCACTTAGTTGACTCAATTAATTCAAGTTGAGGGCCTAAGTTCAGTGATGTAGAGTGGTTCCTAAATTTTAGGAGCCTAAGTTGAGTTTAATTGAGTTGTAATAATTTAATTCAATTAAACTGAGTTAAAGTCAATTTAACTAGTTCCAATTGTTGGAAGAACTAGTAGGAGGTCTAGCAGTGAGGTGAAGCTTCATGTGTTCAACCAGTTAACTGATAAATCAGCCATAATTAACTCATGAATGCATGAAATTCGAGTTACCTAGTTGAGATTGTAGTTCAAGGGCAATGTACTATCAGTTGTAAACTAATTCAAGTTATACAGATCGTGCATGCAGTCAAAGAATTGACCTAAAGAAACTACATAATCCAATGGAGGAAAAATCCTATTTAATAGGGGCTAATTCCTTATTGAACAGGGCAAGGAAATAGGAGCTTGGCAGGCAACAAAATTGGCTAAGTATTGGCCAAAGTCAGCTTGTGAGGTAGTGAGATAGATTATACTTGCGTAGAGATTGTTCATGCTTGAACAAGCATTGTATTCTTCTCATATTTTCTGACTAATGCAATATATAAATAGTAGGGGATTTTAGTTGTGGCTTTCCCCAGGAAATCATTGTGAAATGTGTTGATTGAATTCTTTCTCTTGTATGCTTAATGATTTCACGATCATTAATTGTTTCCGCAGTTGGTAGAGTAGATTCAAGTCTATTGTTTTAGAAAATTACAATTAGCAGTTTGGATCTACAAGGAATTTCTACATGGTATCAAAGCTAGAATCACAATAGACAAGAGAATTCAAAGTTTGTGCAGGAGGTTCGAATTACAAGATTAGTGTTGCAGGTTTTTTTTATTTCTGGTAGCATCGGATGTGATCTAAGTCTCAAAATTTGCAGGGAGGCTTAGACACATGCATTCTCCAATACCCAGAGATCGTTTTGGGAAATTCCACTCGGAGACAATTTTATTAAAATAATTAATTATTTTTAACAGGATCCTAAGTCTAAACTTAGGAAATTAAAATAATTAATCGATATTTATCTAAACTATGCATGTCACTTCTAGAAGAAGACGAAGATCAAGCCAAAAGATCTAAGCCATTGATTAGAAGTTAATCTGGGTCGTTAGTTGTCCAACAGAAAGATATAAGAAGAGGCTTGAAGGGCACTTGGAGAACACACAGAGGGGAGATCAGAAGTTCGATTTTCTGAAGCAAAGCAGCTGTCAGAGAGATTTTCGATAGTGATCTTTTGCAAAGAGGGGCAGGGATAGTATCCGAAGGGAGATCTTTCCCAGTGGGAGAATACTCAGCAGAGAAAGTAGAGAGAGATCCAACAATGGCAGCGCAGAGCTAGAGAGGCTAACGCAGGGCCACACAGAGGCAGCGCAGAAGCCAAGAGGGAATCCGAAAATCAGCAGAAGGAATCGATTGCAGAAGCCAGAAGCCAAGGTGAGTCTGGGAGGTGAAAATCGAATTTCCTGAGCAACAGATTGATCAGTTGAAGGAGTGACGTTGGGTTGACTCAGAGGGTGTGACATTGGGCTGATGCAGTGACTGCGTAGAGGCAACCAGGGGCAATTCATTCAGTGGCTGGATCAGCCAGGATTTCGAGTGATAGCGTGAGGTAACCTCACTTATCTTTTTGTCAGTGATATTCTCTGTAACTAGATTATCGGGAAGGCATCCAGAGATTGTATTTAGAAATTACTACTACATAATAATAACCCTCAGAGTTGTTGCACCAGTTTTCCTGCATTGGTTTTTCTAGGGGCATTTGTCCAAAAATAACTGTGTAGATGTGTTGTATTTCTTTCTTGTTCAGTTTCTTGTTTCCACATATTATTTTAAATATTGAAGGCTACAATTGTACTTACTTCAATATTTACCATAGAACACAGTAAATAACTTGTATCGATTAACAAGTAGGAGAAGTAACATCAGTTTGTTGCAGTAGGGATTCCGGGTTTAGCAATTTTCACATGGTATCAGAGCTGCAAGTGGAACAAAAGAGCAGTGTTGGAAGAGCCCAGCGTTGAAGGAAGAAGGGAAGTCGAAGTGCTGCATACGTAACAAATTGAATCCCCAGAGGGACTGTGCAGTTCAGGCCAGGAGGGCTAGATTTTCATGGTAAATCTCTCTTTGAGAGAATCGACAGAGAGGTAGGATTTCCAAATCGAAATTTGTCAACGGCAGAGGGAGCAGCGCAGCAATAGCATCAGCGAAGAGGATTTCTTAGTGTGACACAATTTTCTGCAGGCAGTTGCTAGGCAGAAAGGCGTCAGAACGAAGAAGAGAGACACTTGAGGGAATTTCTTCCTCAGAGAATTCCTAGCCAGGGAATTTGAATTCTCATTTATTGAGCAGCAGCAGGAGAGAGGAGGTCATTCGACTTTTTCGATTGGCAGAGATGGCAACCAGTGGACTGAGAGATCAAGATAACTTGGATGGGGCATCCAACTATGTGATCTGAAAGGCAAGGATGTCATGCCTTCTGGATGAGCATTTTCTCAAAGTCTACGTCAATAGCATGGTAACTCTGCCCGCAGATCCAGATCCGCTCAAGAAGTACAAGGGAGAGATGGCGAAGACAAAGTGAATGATCCTGGATGGAGTAAAGGATCATATAGTCTGTCACATCGCTAGCAGAGACACTGCCAAGGAGATGTGGGATGCATTGTCGACATTGTATCAAGGATCTTTCGAGCAACGAAAGATGTACTTGGAGCAGAAGATGAGATCTATGCAAATGCAGAAGGGGGAACGCATTGATCCGTTCCTCTCTAAGCTTCACGAGACCCAAGATGAGCTGGCAACTGTGGGGTAGGCATCTCAAGGTTCCGAGATGGTAAGACTGGCCCTAAATTCAGTATCTGAGGAGTGGCAAGTCTTTGTCCAGAGCACCTTGGTCAGGGCGACTTTGCCTAACTAGGATGAAATGTGGGCAGCTCTTAAGCAAGAGGAGTTGAGGAGGGACTTGGTCAAGTGTAAACTTGACAGAAGCAGCAACAGTGGGTCACAACACAAGGAGCAGGAACAAAATGCAGCCCTCGCATCCAAGGGGCAGCAGGAGCAACGGAAGAAGAAGAAAGATGTTTCAAAGATCAAATGCTTTAGGTGTGGTGAATTCGGTCACTACACAACACGGTGTCCTCTCAGGAAGAAGGACAAAGATGAGAAGCATGATCTGAAGGTTGCAGCCATGAAGAACGAGGAGGAGAAGTTCGCCATGACAGCCCAGGCATCTCCAGGAGGGAGATGGGGCGATCTAGAGTTGTAGTTTGAAAGGACTACAAATGGGCAGGATCCTCGAGGAGTCCACCTCTCGGATCAATTCCTTGCTACGAGAGCCCAGATCGGAAGTAGCGGGATGGACCAGTGTTAGTTGGTGTAGAGGAGTGTCTGAGTGACAGTTGCAGTGGCTAGGAGCGCCAGAGACTGAGCAGCGCAAAGCAGAGTTGACAACAGTGCATCTGGCACAGAGCAAAGGCCAGCAGTAGCGCAAAGGCTTCAGAGGGTCAGCGTAGAGACTAGCGGCAGTCAAAACTCCAGCAACAAGATGCATCATACTGAACACCAGTTCAGTAATTTGGGATGTTTTTCCATTACTGATGCAATAGCAGCAGCAGTTGGAGAAAGTTGCAGTGCAGATGCAGTAATTGGCAGTGGTAGTGCTAGCAGCAGCACAGATGCAGAATTTCAGAGGAAGTTGCAGTAAGGATGCAGTGTTGATAGTGGCAAGGTCAGTAGTAGTACAGATGCAGCATTTGCACAGTAGTTGGTGGACAAGATGTCAAACATCAACAGCGCAGAGGGAGATGGTTCAAAATCAGAGTAATGCTTCAACAAGTTGCATTGCTAGAGCACATTCCTCGCTAAGAGGGAGTGTTGATTTCTGGTAGCATCTATGTGCTCTAAGTCTCAAAATTTGCAGGGAGGTTTAGACACATGCATTCTCCAATACCCAGAAACCGTTTTGGGAAATTCCACCTGGAGACAGTTTTAGCAAAATAATTAATTATTTTTAATGGGACCCTAAGTCTAAACCTAGGAAATAAAATAATTAATGGGTATTAATCTAAATTGTGGGTGTAACTTCTAGAAGAAGATGAGGATCAAGCCAAAATGATCTAAGCCATTGATTAGAAGTTAGTCTGGTTTGTTGGTTGTCCAACAAAAAGATATAAGAAGAGGCTTGAGGGGCACTTGGAGAAACACAGAGGGGAGATCAGAAGTTCGATTTTCTAAAGCAGAGTAGTTGCCGGAGACATTTTCGATAGCTTTTGCAGAGAGGGGCAGGGATAGTATCCAAAGAGAGATCTTTCCAGGTCGGAGAATACTCAGCAGAGAAGGCAGAGAAAGATCCAGCAGTGGCAGTGCAGAGCTTGAGAGGCTGGCACATGGCCACGCAGAGGCAACACAGAAGCCAAGAGGGAATCTGAAAATCAGCTGAAGGAATCGATTGCAGAAGCCAGAAGCCAAGGTGTAAGTCTGGGAGGTGAAAATCGAATTTCCTGAGCAACAGATTGATCAGCTGAAGGAGTGACGTTGGGCTGACGTAGTGACTTCACAGAGGCAACCAGGGGCAACTCATTCAGTGGCTGGATCAGCCAGGATTTCGAGTGATAGTGTGAGGTAACCTCACTTATCTTTTTGTCAATGATATTCTCTGTAACTGGATTACCAGGAAGGCATCCAGAGATTGTATTTAGAAATTACTACTACATAATAATAAAACCCTCATAGCCGTTGCATCGGTTTTCCCGAATTGGGTTTTTCCGGGGACATTTGTCCAAAAATAACTGTGTAGATGTGTTGTATTTCTTTCTTGTTCAGTTTCTTGTTTCCGCATATTATTTTAAATAGTGAAGGTTGCAGTTGTATTTACTTCAATATTTACCGTAGAACACAGTAAATAACTTGTATCGATTAACAAGTAAGAGAAGTAACATCAGTTTGCTACAGTAGGGATTCCAAGTTTAGGAGTTTTTATAGTTTTCTCCAGGACTGATAAGACGACTTCCACGGCCTCAAGCTTGAGTATGCTCTAGAAGGAACCACAAATTTTGTGGCATGGAAGATCCATATGGAGGCGGTGTTAGATCATAACGGGCTACTAGATTACATCAAGATAGATGTAGTAAAACCCCCAACAGTTGATGCCTAGGATCTTGCTCAGTGGAAGAAGGATGTAGCTAAAGCGAGGAGAATAATATTGGAGGGAGTTTGAGATCATATTGTCTCGAATCTCCATGGAAAGAAGCTCCATTCCCTATGTGGAAAACACTGACCGACTTGTTTGAGAACAACAGTAACCACGGGATGCTAGCACTGAAGAACAAACTTCGTGGCATCAAGATGCAAAAGAATGACACAATTCCGTAGTACATGAGCAAAGTTTACACAATGTCGTGATGAACTTGGCGGGGTCGGTGTGACTGTCCTTGAAGAAGATCTGGTAGCTCTAGCTTTGTTGGGTCTTCCCAAGAGCTAGCACAGTTATCAGGTTTCCATGAATGGTAGAGATAAACTACCGAGTTAGATGCAGTTATGGTCTTATCTAGTGCATGAAGAAATAAGGCGGGACAACCGAGATGAGACCTCATCCAAAGAATAGGACAGTGTTACTTGGGAGCAGGAGCGAAAGCGGGGAGCGGGAGCGACATTTTCAGAAGCTCCCGATTTGGGAGCGAATCCTGGAGCGTTTTTTATATAATATATATTTTATATATTTTGATACATATATGTCAACAAAAACGTGTAGAATAATGAATTAGATATAAAAAACATAAAAAAAACATAGATTGAACCATATAACAACAATCATATAGAAGTTATAATCTTCATCAACCACGTCCACAAGTTAGTAACATAGTAACATACAATATATTGAGTCTCATGATTCATCAATCTTAAAGTTTCAAGCTTCCAAAATTCAGTATATAACATTTATCATCATTGATCAACAAAGTTGTACTTGTAAGCTAAGTGTAACCATTACAACAAATAATATCTAACATGAAATGAAATGAAACAACTTTCAACTTTCATGAAGCATCATATTCATAATTCATTACTAATGAGTTATAATTGCCAACTTCAAACTTAAATTGTCATATATTGTTTAAAAAAATATCATAATAAATATGAAAGAGTCAATAGTTATAAAAACTACTAGAAACTAGAAAAGAGAGGTAAATCTATTATCTATTTCTTATGCTTGGGCCTCTTGCCACCACGAGAAATGTCTAATTTTTTAGTCCTGTTGGAAAATCAGGATCTTTGTCATTAATATCACCCTCTAAGCATTAATATCTAGAGGTATCTTTGTCATTACCTCTGTATCTATATAGGGATCTTTGTCATTAATATCACCCTCTAAGCATTAACATAAGATAGAAAAAGCATAGCATGTCAAGTCAAGATTTTATTTGAGTGATGCGTACGTTTTTAGGAGGGTCATGATAGAGGAGTTCGACAACCAATGTCACTAACATCAAGGTACATAGAGAGATTGGTGCTCTAGATTAAATACGAGTTCCATACCCTAATACATGACAAAATTCAATGGAAACATTGCAATCCCCCAATCCTGAAATCCTGAAAAACTGATAAGTCTCCTAGATTTTGAATGAAATCTAAAATTCTACTTTCTCCATATGAAATCCAATGAAGCCGGAACCACTCTCAAACATCCTGAGTCATTTCATGGTAATGTTAAAAATTTAAGTAAAAGGATGAAAATGAAGATTAAGGAGAATGTCACTTTTACTTTAAGAATTTAACATTACCATAAATAGCATATCAATACTAGGGCCATAGACTTGATCATTAAGCTGCCCCACTCAAAAATTATTTGTTTCTTTCAAAAAAAATTGCATTTCGAACATTACAACAACAAAAAAAATTGCAAAAAAGGCAAAATGCTCCCGAAAAGGCAGGGAGCGAAAAAAAATTTAGGGAGCGCACTCCTGAAATCGCTCCCTTTTTCGGGAGTGATTTCGGGATTGCGCTCCCGAGTCGCTCCCGCCCGGAGCGCGGATTGGGAGCGAGATCGAAGGGGGGGGGCTCCCCCACAACACTAGAATAGGAAGAGGACCTTGCATTAGTCAGCAAAGGAAAGAAAGCCAAGGGAAAGAAGTCCCAAGGCAAGGAGGGCAAGAAGAAAGACTTGTCCAACATCAAGTGCTTTCACTGTCATGAATTCGGGCACTATGCCACGAAATGTCCACAAAAGAAGGCAAGCAAGAAGGAGCCTGCAGTAGCAGCAGCAGGTGAAGCTCTAGCTTCACAATTTGAGCTTGATTTTACTCTCATTGCATGCATGGCAAGCACAGTAATGGGAAGCATGTGGTATCTCGATAGCGGTGCCTCGTTCCATATGACGGGGAATAGAGATCTCTTCAGTGACTTGGAGGAGAAAGACCTCAAGCAGAACATTGAGTTTGGAGATGACGGGAGGTATAGCGCGACCGGTATCAGTACAATTACTTTTCAAAGGGAGTCTGGCTCCCCTCTCAAACTCAAGGATGTGATGTTTGTTTCGGGTCTAAAGAAGAATCTTGTTTTCATCGCGGTATTGGAAGACCGTGGCTACGCTATGATATTTAGCAAAGGAAAGGTTTTCCTTAGACACATCGCCACGGGACAAGTGAAGCAAATCGGTGTGCGAGTCAAGAACCTGTATGCACTTGAGGTCAAAGATGCATGCAAAGCCTTGAGGAGCAAGGCAAAGGTTAGAGACTTGGTGGTTGAGAGGGAGCATAATTTACCTCTCAAAATGGAGCCTCAGAAGCAACCTCAGCAAGTTGTGGAGCAGCCACAATTGGAGAAGCAGAGAGGAGACAGAGTGGAAACATCCACTCAAGCAGAGACCTCTAGTAGGGGGGAATTTCAAGCTAAGTGGGCAAAGGGAGCACATGCAGCCATACCTCCAGGTGTGAGGTGGGGCGATGTGAAGCAATAGTCCCAAGAGTTGCATAAATTTGGGCAGGATCCATTGAGGTGTTTTTGTCTCATGGATCATTACCTTGCTATAGGGGCCCATAGTATTCAGTAGCAGGAGGATCAATGTTAGTTAGATACTGAGGAGTGCAGAGTAGTGTTGACAGCAGAGCAAGAGGCTCAGTAGCAGAGTCAGCAGGAGCACAGCTTTCCAAGTAGATAGTTGTAGATTGATTCAGTGATTATTTTTTTTTTATTTTTTTTATGCTTTTTAGTTGCAGATGTTGCAGTAGAACTAGCAACAATGAGAAGTGTTGCATGCAATACATTCCAAAGGTGCTGGATCGGGGTAGATGTGAATCGCTTTCTTGTTGAGAGGGAGTGATGAAAATGCAAGAAGAAAATCCTGATTTAATTTTCCCTCGAATTAATTAGGAGAAAATTGTAATTCCATATCACAAGACAACAAGAATGACTTAACTAAGTTAATTTCACTTAGTTGACTCAGTTAATTTGAGATGAGGGCCTAATTTCAGTCAACTAGAGTGGTTCCTAATTTTAGGAGCCTAGGTTAAGTTTAATTTGAGTTGTAATAATTTAATTCAGTTAAACTGAGTTAAAGTCAGTTAAACTAGTTCCAACTATTGGAGGAACTAGTAGGAGGTCTAGCAATGGGGTGCAGCTTCATGTGTTCAACCAGTTAATTGATAAATCAAACATAATGAACTCATGCATGCATGAAATTCAAGTTACCCAATTGAGATTGGAGTTCAAGGGCAGTGTACTATCAGTTGTAAACTAGTTCAAGTTGTACAGATGGTGCATGCAATCAGAGAATTGACCTAAAGAAACTACGCAATCCAATGGAGGAAAATTCCAATTTAATAGGGGCTAATTCCTTATTGAACAACGCAAGGGAATAGGTGCTTGGAAGGCAGCAGAATCGGCTAAGTATTGGCTAGAGTCAACTTGTGAGGTAGTGAGATAGATTATACTTGTGCAAAGATTGTTCATGCTTGAACAAGCACTGTATTTCTTCTCATATTTTTTTACTAATGCAATATACAGATAGCAAGGGATTTTGGTTGTGGTTTTCCCCAGGAAATCATAATGTAATGTGTTGGTTGAATTCTCTCTCTTGTATGCTTCGTGATTTCACGATCGTTAATTGCTTCCGCAGTTGGTAGAGTAGATTCAAGTCTATTGTTTTAGTAAATTACAATTAGCAGTTTGAATCTACAAGGAATTTCTACATTATGATGATCATATACCCCTAAGAACTTTCATTCACTATACCAAGCATAAAACATATGGAAAATCCTCACAAAGTCAAGATTCAACAAATTTGCATTTCGTTAGGGCAGCAACTCCAGCTTCATAAGTGAAAATTTTCA
Organism: Pinus tabuliformis; assembly: GCA_031772625.1. Lineage (NCBI taxonomy): Eukaryota > Viridiplantae > Streptophyta > Pinopsida > Pinales > Pinaceae > Pinus > Pinus tabuliformis. The sequence goes on from CM062817.1 coordinate 473,195,131, forward strand.
TACCTTATGCATGTGACATAAATAAAAGATAGATCGTGAAAAAGGCACTTACAAGCATAGAAAATATATCCAATCATCAAGAGAGACAAAAATCGAAGCTCCAAGACCAAGACAAGATTTCCAAACATCAAAATGCATCAAAGATCTCCAATTTGTCCTCCAATAGCTATAGCAAAAATCCCAAAAGAAACAATGATCCAAATCCAAGTGATGATCAAATGAAATGATCATCACATCAATATATATCCTCCTCTAAGGGGTTCGATTTGCCTAATTAGGCCTAATGATGCCCCAACTAATAAAATAATGTGCAAAAAAACATTACTTGGTGACAAGCCCACCAAGATAGCTCCATAATACAAAAATAAGCCTCTCAAGAGGGCAAAATGATAGATACAATAGGTCGAAGGGCCATTGAAGAGGCCTAGTGGAGTCCAATGTGTGCCAAAATGAATGGATGGGCTCCAAACATAGTGATAAAGGGGGTGGCCCCTTGATATCCAAGCAAATGACCTGTGGTGCCTCCAAGTGGCTATGGGGGCACAAAACATCCTCATGGGTCTCCAAATGGATCGAACAAGCCTATATCCCATCTGTAAGGGTTGGAAGAATGATGCAAGCCCTCCCTTTGTCTCCCATGGTGAGACACATCCTCATTTGGGCCCTGGATCAGCTGCCAAGTGTGTGGTGCAAGAGTGTAGCCGACTAGGCAAGGTGGTCCAGGTGCATCATCATCGTCAAATAAATGGAACACGAGCAAGCAATGAGTTTAACTGAAGGATCCGATGATGTGGAAATTTGTTCTCTGTTATGGTGGAGGCCCATGGCTCTCAACGCTCACCCTACAAATGCCAATATGACCCTCTAGAGGGCTTGGACCCCGTATAGGGAGACCAAACCCAAGATGAAGACCCACTTGCAATCCTGTATAAGATCCAATGCGTCCCCTCACCTTCCAGTACAATCAAACATCAATGCAATTGAGTAAATGAGCTTACAAATCATGGGGCCAAGTGGACACTTCATAGTGGCATGCCCTTCCATAGTGGGCTTTAGAACGTACAAGTGTCTCCAAGTTCAAGAAGAAGGTTAACCAAGGACCCTATTGGGTGGTTTCGGCATTTAAGGAGAGTGGCATGCCCATGGTACATCCATCAAATGGCAGATGACATGAGATATAATGATGGAACGGAGTGGGCATCAGGGGAAGGCTACAAGCCACATGCCACAATACAGGGGTAGCTATGATAGGGGAAGCCCACACTTGGGTATAAAAATGGAGGGATCAATCATGGTACATGAGTTACCCCAACCTTTATTTGTCCACCCTTCTTCATATGTCTTTTACATTTTATTGATTTTTCCTTCTATAACTGCTCAGGGCTCCAGGGGACAAGAGCATGATGTCTGAGATATAGCAGTGAATACCCGGTTAAGGTGGGGCAGTTCATTGCCCACCAGGGGTTGGGGCAATCATGGGTTCCTTAATGATGAAAGGGGTCGATATAAGGGTCCCTAGGAACCAGGGTGATGGCCATAATGATAGGGGTAGAGCTCATGTTGGTTTTTGCCCACATGCTAAATTTGTATGTCCCGACCATCTTTTGCATTTTATGGTACATTTCTTGTTGAGAGTGGCCAAAATATGCTTTTTCCTTTCTTCTTAGCTGCATCAACCTCTGGGGCATCGTTTCAGGCCCGACCCAAGGTGTGGACAAGGGGAGGGGGAGGCTAACTCCTTGTGGACCTAATGGACAAATGTGGACCTGAATGGGAAATATGGTGAATGGGGTTATAATGAGCAGAGGGGAGTGATGTATATGGTGTCAAGAAGCGGGACCATACAACCAAAATCAGGGTTTCCCATGTAGTGCCACCCCTAAAGCTAGTAGCCAATAAAGGAGATCCCACGGGACTAGGATACAAGGTTAACCATCAAATTGGACAGAGGAGACAAGAGTACAAACCAAGCCCACTCTTTCTGTTGAATCCCCCCACTAATCCATGCCCAAAAGTGTCCATGATAAGTAAACAAAAATACCCAACTACACAATGAAAAGTCATACCTTCAGGGTTGGAAGGCCCACCTTCAAACATATGATCATAACAGATGGGCGAGGGAGCATATGACTGGCTCGGGCAAGAGAGATAGTAGCACATCGATTTCTCTGATGGCTACAAGGGGTTGTTGGTTGCCGGTTGAGGACCATCTAGGAGAAAAAAATTTCCCCTATGGATATCACCCATAGGTGGTGGGTAACATGGTCAACTAGGCAACGTGGTCCAAGTGCATCATCATCCCTGTATAGATGGGGCACGAACAAGCAATATGTGGTGCTGAAGAAGCCCATGGCATGGAAATCAATGCTCTGTTGTGGTGGAGGCCCGTGGCTCCCAATGCTCACCCTACAAGTGCCATTATGACCCTCTGGAGGGCTTAGACCCTGTATAGGGAGACCAAGTCCATATGGAAACCCACCTGCAATCCTGTATAAGATCTAATGCATCTCCTCGCCTTCTAGTTACAAAAATCCATTAGTGAAATTGATTAAATAAGCTTGCTAACCATGGGAAAAGTGGACACTTCATAATGGCATGTTGTTCAAAATGGGCTTTACAGTATACAGGTGTCACCAAGCTCAACAAAAGAGGTTAATAAATGACCATATTAGGTGGTTTCAACCTCTAAGGGGTAACAGATACATGGTACCTCCATAAAATGGCAAGTATCATGTGAAATGATGGTGGAACGAAGTGGGGCAACAAGGAAGGCTCCAAGCCACATGTTGTGGTACAAGGGTAGCTATAAAGAGGGAAGCCTACACATTGGGTATATAAATGTAGGAGGAAGCAATCATGGTACATGAGTTACCCCGGCCTTTGTTTTTCCACCCTTCTTCATATGCCTTTTTGCCTTTTATTGTTTTTCTTTCTTTTAACTACTCGAGGCTCCAAGGGATGAGAGCATGATGTGTATGATAAAGATTACCCCCTTAAGGTAGGATAGCTCATTGCCCACTAGGGATTGGGACAATCATGGGTTCCTTAATATTGCAAGGGGCACTCATAGGAGCCCTAGGAACCAAGGTGATGGCCATAATAATAGGGGGTAGAGCTCATGTTTGGCTTTTTCCCATGCCCTAAATTTTCATGTCTCGGCCATCTTTTACATTTTGTGGTACATTTCCTGTTGTAAATGGCCAATTTATGCTTTTAACATTCTTTTTAGTTGCATCAACCTCCAGTGCATCGTTCCAGGCCCGACCCAAAGTGTGGGGGAGAGGTAGGCTAACTCCTTGTGGACCCAATGGACAAATGTGGACCTGGATGGAAAAAAAGTGAAAAGGGCTTATAATGAGCGGAGGGGGGTGAGATATATGGTGTTAGGAAGCGGGACCACGCAACCAAAATCAAGGTTTCCGATGTAGTGCCACTTCTAAAGCTAGTAGCCAACAGAGGTGATCCCACGGGACTAGGATACAAGATTAAACACCAAGTTGGGACAAGGGAACAAGAGTACAATCCAAGCCCATTCATTCCACTGAACCCCCCCACTAATCCATTTCCAAATGTGTCCAAGAAAAGCAAGCATAAACACCCAATTACATAATGAAAATCCATAATATTGGGGTTGGAAGGCCCATCTTCAAACATACGATCATAACAGATGGGCGAGGGCACATAATGTTGGAAATTGTAACTAGTTTCGATCTTCATAATTGTCATTTTTTTATGTCATTATGTATTGATCAAAAGAAGAAAGAATATTGTAAAAAGAAAAGTGTTTATGAAGCATGGGTTTCATGTTTGTGTTATTGATCAATAGGTCAGGGATCCATTGCATGCCTTTAGGATTGTCTTCAGTCAAAAAGGTCATTATTGTTATATAAAGACCCATTTGGGCACTTGTATAAAAAAATCAATTTGTATTTTTGGAAAAATGTTAACAGTGCTCCCAAGAACAAGTCAGCCAACTAGATGAAGTCAGCCTCACAATAGGTTTAAAGAGCCCTTGAAACACTATATAAAAGAAGGAACTTGTCCTCCATTTGGGTATGTGAAGCTCATGTATCAAAAAGATAAGTTTTTGGTTTAGAGAGCCATGCGAAGGTCTTTTGAAGGCTAGAGGAGCTATACAAAGGAGTTAGAAGAGCCATATGAAGGAGGGAGTCTATGGATGTCTGAATTATGCGAAGTATCCAAATGTTTCTCTGATCTGAGACTGCATGAAGCTAATAAAAGATTATCCTTGAAGATTGAGAAATGGAAGTTTGTCTAGCTGGTTGACCCATGTCTTGATGGAAGCAAAGAGTCTTGTAAAGGTCTTGGAAGTTTCCTCTGAAGTTGGTAAGAAGAAAAGTTCTTATGGGTTTTCCCCTGTTGGAGGGGTTTTTTCCCAGGCATGGAGCTTATATTTTGTGTTCATGTGATCTCTTTTGTTTGGCATTTATTTGATGATGAAGAACATAAACATAATAATAACAAGAAGGCAATAATAACAAGAAGTAAATGTCAAGGACAGAAAATACTAAATGAAAGATGTTGCCTTCGTCCACTTTCCAACATGGTATCTGAGCTAGGGCCTGGAAATGGAGGCCTGAAGATCACATTATTGTTGACATCATCATCTAAAGTCTACAAAATTTGTGGTATCAATTCTCTGTAGCACTTCGTCTATGGTTCATATCTATACTATGTGTTTATTATAGTGACATTAGACTCGCTACACAGAGGCAAGGTCTCGTTCATATAAAGTGGCGTAGAGGCAATCAAATGGATCTACAGAATCACAGAGGCTAATAATAATTCGCTAAAGTAGCATGCACATATTATTAATTGTAGCTCGATCTCTGTTCCAGTATCTTGGTGGCAAGCAATTCGTATGACGATTCACATGCTCTTTGTGGCACAACTGAGGTTTGATTATTTATTCACTATTATTATTCTATGATTCGTAATGCCCAGCTCGCTCACCCTACTTCATCGGTCTCAAAAAAATGGTCTGAGGACTTCCACACTCAGAACTAGAAAAACTACACTCGCACATGTTATAGGGTTTCCTACAGGAATTATGACCTTACATATAATTTCATTATAATCACTCTCGGTTTTGCATTGAAATCATTAGTATCACATTCCTATTTCATGGCATCACCTTCTGCTAATTTCAATAGTTTAATGGTATATGCATGGACTGGGCACTCGAGAGGAGGAGATCCTTTTCCTTTGATCATGTTTCTCAAGATAGAAGTAGTGATCCATGTTACTGCAATTATGTGACATGACATTATAATATTAAATACAAGCATACATACCTCATTTTACCTTTAGGTCATCTAGGCTTCTTCCAGCAGCTTCCTTGATTGAAAAGATCTTCAACCCCTTGATCTGCTTCATCTCTCATGTCATCATACCATCATCTCATGAATTCCATAAGTTGGAGTTCTTGATGAAACACTTGCTTCCTCTCTAGATTAGTGAACCCTCCGATGAAGATTCCATCAGAGAATTTTGAGGATCTTGCATATTCTCAACTGGCAGATGTTTCCTCTTTGACTTGATGTATGATGAGCCCTATCCTGGATGACTTCTTCCTTTCCTTAAATGTCCAATGAGGTTCTCAAGAGCTATATTCTTTCATGTTTGACTACCCTGGATTTTGTCCTTCATGATTCCCATGGTGATGTCACAAGCTCTTGTTTCTAATGCTTTCATGATGCCACGATGCATCTTATTATCATGGTCATATCAAACGATTGAGGAGTTTATGATAAGACCCTTTTGTGAGGGATACCATCTCAATCATAGTAGAGATCTGTTACTCCCTCTTTCCTTGGCCCTTTTCTTCAACTTCCTCCATCTTTCCGATGATATGAGCTTCTTTCCATAATCTTTCCATAGCATTGAATCTTAGCTATACTATTCTGTCTTGTTTGAGGACCAAACTTCCCTTTCCTTTCTACACATGTTTGAGTCCTTTAACCTTCAACACTTTTGCCCTCAACTTGTCTTTTTCTATCTAGCATAGAGACCACAAGTTGTCGAATGAGGTAACCTTCTTGTTCATGGACATTTGTTACCTTGCTTATCAGTTAGAACAATGATGATTATCTTCTTATCATCTCTCCCAGATCTCCCAATTGAGATCTTATGAAGATATCCCTTCATTATTTGATACCTTCAATCAAGGCTAAGTAATATGACCTTCTTCACTGCATTTCAAACAGTATATCTCCTAGCATTTCATTTATCTCTTTTATGTCTCCTTTCTTGCTACATAGGGATGAGAGGACCTTAAGAGTTCCCTCCCATGAATTCAAAGGAGACCTTTTTCCTTGATATGTTCACTGACTTCTCTTATCTGATGAGGATTATGACAATCCTCCTTATTCCATGCAAGGACCCTTGATGACGCATCCAACCTATAGATCTCCTTGCAATCATGAAGTCATTTTACCAAATTGATTAATGAAAATACTTACTTGTCATGTGAAGATAAAATATTCACCTTGATCATGTTGAAAGTGGTTGAAGCATATGCATTGATGCTTCCTCCAGGTGAGATCCTTGATGTAATGATAGGAAGCTTGCCTTCTTGCCTTCAAGTTACTTCAAGTTATACATCTAATCCTTATGATTAACAAACTGTTGATAAACTTAAGACGACATTGTTATTGCTATCACACAATTGAACCTTTGTAGCATTCTATTGAAGTTGCAGCATTATGTAGAACCATAGAGCATGGAGGTCACTTGCTATGATCATCTCCTTATAGTACCGAGAACTATCACTTAGTATTACTGTGACTGCATCAACGGACAGCTTCATTCCACATTGAGCACTATCCATACAAACTAGGACTGTGGTATAGCGAGACTTATTTCTGAGTATTATGTTGCAGATGATTCGTTGCCATTAGGTTAAGGGAATCTGAGTTGTCAAGACTGTAATTTTTATAGAAAGGATTTAATCCAAGGTTGAGATTAATGTGGTAGTTGTAGACTGTTGTTATAGACTAATTCTTGTAGATCTTGATCCTTTTCTCTTAATAACCTTCAACTTGCCTTGTTGCCCTTCTTGAAACTTGAGTGTCTCTTTTATGCCCTTCCTTTGACTTCAGCACCTCAGCTCTGATACCATGTTGAAGAATCTAGGGAAATTATGTTAATAAGATTATTCTCGTGATGATAACTACTTGTGAGGTACTTTTTACCTTTTCTTATTAGCACAATCTTCTCTTGTTATTATTAGAGTGTGTATACTTACTTCATCAAATAGTTACCAAAAACAAGAGACAAGAACACAAGATGTTGGCTCTTTACCAGCGCCAAAACCTCTCACTCTTTGAGAGGAAAACCCGCACAAATTCTTCTTATAGAGATTCCAATTGACGAATACCAAGACCAAGACCAAGACCCTTGACCTAGTAGCCACTCCAAGACCAAGACACCAATCCTCTTCTTCGTCATTGCTAAGATCATCATCATCATTGTTGCTTCACCGAGGTCATCATTACTGAACCTTCATTGAGATATTCATCATAACAACGAGATCATTACTGTTGCGCCATTGCCACATCTTCACTGAGATCTTCACCTATGTCTCCATCAGGAACATGACTATATATATACCGAGATCATAATTGAAACTATGTTGAGATCATGACTGCATCTAGAACTATGCCGAGACATAGTGTGTCACTCTGAGATCTTCTCATCACAAATATACCGACACCATGACTATGCTTTCTCCCTGCATTGAGATCTTCGTCATCATAGATATGCTGCAACTGTCTAGTATGCCGAGACAGAGTGTATTCTCTCCCTGCACCGAGATCCTCATCCTCATAGTACCCATCCGAAGAACAAAGATCTTCTGAGATTTGTGAGGTCTTTAGACTGTACTCACTGTAATCATCCGAAAATTATAGAGATGCTGGTCTGTACCCATCCGAAGAACTGTACCCCTGTACTCATCCGAAATTTTGTACTTCTTGTACCCATCCGAAAATCACAGATAATCCGAGTTTTGTTTTGTCCTTTTGCGCAGACCCTAGCTGGGTATTTATAGTGGTTTCGTCTCCATAATAAGCCGACTTGTGTTCATGAAGAGATGTGTCATTTCAAGTGAGCCGACATGAGTGTATTTAATTCGATTTGTTGGCCGACTTCTTCAAGAGGGATTGTGCTTGTCTTTGGAGGGCTTCTAGACTTTCCTATAGACTTGTATATCTTAAACATAGGCTCAAGAAGAGCTTCTTCATACATGACATTGACTCTTTGACTTATTAATAAATCCTAAGGCTCTCAATGGGAGCCACTACCAAATAAACCTCTTGCTCATGAAACCCATGCAGCAAGGCATATAAAAATAATTTTATTTCTTTCATTTCATCATTTACAAAGATCATGTCATTATGAAGACCGAACCTAGTTACATTTTCTTCAACATAACAATCCTTGTTGTTTGACTATAATGGACGATTAAAATCTCCGAAGGAAAAATTATAACTTGGTAATCAAGTTCAATCCTTGGGCACTTTGATACTTGAAGGAAGACTCATGTTGATGCTAACTTGAAGATTGAAGGAAGAAGATGGCTTCATGACATAATAATATACGTTGGAAAGAGGGAGCCTCTACTCTTTACAAAAGATAAGTATTTAATTCTCTATTTCTTTCATTACATTGTTAATGATTTCCTCTATGTATCTAGCTTCATTTTTGTACTTGATTATAACCCTTTCTTTCGAGTCTTCCCTTGAAGAAAGGATTGTGGCTAGATTCAGAGGGAGCCTCCAAAGGAAGTTTTGAGTCCTGAAAGAAGCTTTGTTAAGGGAGGTCTTCAAGGTTTGTAAAAGGAGCCACTCAAGGTATGTTTAAATTGTAAAATTTGTAGCAGTTCTCCATCAAGATATAAAGGTACGATCACTTTTTAAATTTCTTTATGTTAATGACTCTCTCATGTCTAGGGTTTTGCTATAGAATCATAAAGATTCTTATATTGTTAGGGTGTTTGATTTCTAGATTAAAATCAACCCTTATAGTATTATCTTTTACTACTTGTTCACTTTGGTAAAACCCTAGCTTTTTAGGGTTTGATGATAATATCTAGGGTTTATGACAAAACCCTAGTAAAGGTTGACGTAAGAGCTTAGGGCATGAAAGTGAAACCATAGGTATAAATGATTCTACTATGATTGAAACCCTAACAAGGTTTGGATTTTGGATATCTATGGTTTAATTCATTATTGAAGTGTTAATAACCCTAGATGCTCTCCTTGTGATGAAATGATATCCCTTGATTGATAAAAATGGCTTCATGGTCCTGTACATATATATTTGTGCTTGGTTGTACTTGTTGTTGAAGATTTATAGGTACATAGTCTTCAAGATTTTGAAGATGCTTACCTACCTCATATTTGATAATAACTTAATGATGATGATGAGCATGATGGAAAGAGGGAGTTGTAAGAATCTTGATGACATTGAAGTTTATATTATTGATTAATAGATGACCTTGTTGCCATGTAAAATTAAAAATAATGATGATCTGAAGGTTCAATTTCTTCGATGATATGATAATGCGAAATAAAGAGTCTATGTGGCTGAGTTGTCGTTAGATTTGTCCCCTAGTAGAGAAAAAGCTTGGATAAAGAAAGTGTATATCTCTCCAATTAAGAGGGAGGGCATATTGTGACAGCTATAGTAAAGACATTGAAGAAAGAATAAGATCGGAGAAAGGATAAAGCACTACAAATGGCTATTCGTGATTGATGAAGTCGTGAACTAGAATTGGATGTTTTGGAAAGTGCTGAGGTTGAGTTTGGTGCTGCTAGAGAAGTTGAAGAAGGAAGCTTCCATCAAGATGTGTTTGGATATTGTGATGACCTAAGCAGCATCAGAATAGTTGAAGAACCTCGAGTTTTGTGCTAGCTTATAAGAACATATATATTGAAAGTTCGATACTAGTTGGGATTGTGAAGCTCCTAAATGTTCTAATAAGTTGAACATGTCGTTGATGTGTGGATCTCTCCTTGAGAAGTTTTGAATATTTGACAAGCATGCTTGGATTGATGATTGAGAGGGAGAGATGAAGTACCATAAAACTGCCTATATGATGGTACTTGGGAGGACATCTTGGCCTGGTTGATATTGAGATCTCAGTTGTTGTTTGGTCTTGATGATATTGAGATCTCAGTTGTGGGAGGGTATCTTGGTCATGTGGAGCTTCGTTGTTGTGTTGACCTTGTTGAGATACATGGATCCTTGAGGGTTGGTGTCAAGGCATGGGGGCCTGGATGGTATCTATATTGATACCAAGGTTGTAGCCTGATGGTACCTATAGTGGCATGTTGCCTTGATGACACCTTAGTCCCTGACAGTTTCTTAAATCCTTGTATTAGTGTCTTTGAAATGACACTTGGATTCTTAATTTGATGGATCCTTGAAAAAGTGCCATTGACACTTGGATCTCTGATGTGTTGGATACGGATTCTTAATTTGATGGATCCTTGAAAAAGTGTCACTGACACTTGGATCTTTGTTGTGTTGGATACCTTGGCAGTGAGGGTATCCCTGCATTGCATATGTTTGCGTATGTTGTTGTATTCTTCTTAGAACTTTTCAAATGGAGCATTGTCCTTGTACCGGTTGGACAATTATGAATACTTCCCTAGTTAAGAGGGAGTGTTGGAAATTGTAACTTGTTTCGGTCTTCATAATCGTCATTTTGTTATGTCATTATGTATTGATCAAAATAAGAAAGAATATTGTAAAAAGAAGTGTGTTTATGAAGAATGGGTTTCATGCTTGTGTTATTGGTCAATAGGTCAAGGATCCATCACATGACTTTAGGATTGTCTTGAGTCAAAAAGGTCACTATTATTATATAAAGACCCATTTGGGCACATGTATAAAAAAAATGAATTTGTATTTTTGCAAAAATGTTAATAGTGCTACCAAGAACAAGTTAGTCAGCTAGATGAAGTCGGCCTCACAATAGGTTTAAAGAGCCCTTGAAAGACTATATAAAAGAAGGAACTCGTCCTCCATTTGGGTGTGTGAAGCTCGTGTATCAAAAAGATAGGTTTGTGGTTTAGAGAGCCATGCGAAGGTCTTTTGAAGGCTAGAGGAGCTATACAAAGGAGCTAGAAGAGCCATACGAAGGAGGGAATCTATAGAGGTCTGAACTATGAAAAGTATCCAAATGTTTCTCTGATCTGAGACTGCAAGAAGCTGATAAAAGATTATCCTTGAAGATTGAGAAATGGAAGTTTGTCTGGTTGGTTGACCTGTGCCTTGACAAAAGCAAAGAGTCTTGTATAGGTCTTGGAAGTCTCCTCTGAAGTTGATAAGAAGAGAAGTTATTGTGGCTTTTCCCCTATTGGAGGGGATTTTGCCCAAGCATGGAGCCTATATCTTGTGTTCATGTGATCTCTTTCGTTTGGCATTTATTTAATGATGAAGAACATAAACATAATAATAACAAGAAGATATTAATAATCACAATTAAATGTCAAGGAAGGAAAATGCTAAATGAAACATGTTGCCTTCATCCATTTTCCAACAAATAACGGTTGGCTCGGGTGGCGGAGAATGGTTGTACATCGAGCTATCTGGTGGCTGCAAGGGGAAGATGGTTATCGGTTGAAGACATATCTAGGATAAAATTTCTCCTATAGGGGTCACCCACTCGTGGTGGATAACATCTGGCTCCAACTGGGACATGAGCTATCAGTAGAGTGCATGAACCATGTACTCGAACGAGGAGGTCATGAGAACACTGGCAATCTCTTGAGATGTAGACCTATGAACTGCACATCAAAGACAAAGCAAACGGGGTAGCATGTTATTGATGGTGTCCTTTGATCGCCCATGCTATTGTTAGTTATCAAAAATCAACATGAAATCAAATATATTTAGAATGCAAATTTAATATAAATTCACCTAATCTAGCATGATAACATAATATGATTTTAATACAAAAATCAATATGTAATGCATCCTCCCCTAACATGCATATTACATCATGCAAGTACCAAGTGTAATCATAGACCCAATGCAACCAACATATCATCCAATCAATATGAGAACACCTGCTTGTCTGCTTACTCATGCAATAGATTCAAAGGCAAGGGCGGGAATCGCCATATGGAAGGTTACAAGGGAGGGAGGTGGGAAAATAAAACGACCACATATGGAGGATCATGGGTGAAGAGGGAATAAAGGGATGCAACCTACTCCATAGGATCCTCTCTTTCAACCAAAAGGTAGAGATACAACCAATTAAGCTCATAAATCTTCGATGAATGGCAACCTCAAGCATATCATTCTCATCATGGTCCATATCATTTACATCGTGCTTCATGGCCACTATAAGGTCATGATCGGAAGGAAAGGGAGACTGATGACATGGAGAGATACAAGGGGCAAGTTGCTCATGATGATCATACCTAGGAGAGAGATGTTATGAAACCAGCTCACAAAAAGATAGAAAAGATAGATCAACGACTTAGAAATCAGCCTCTTCAAGGGGGCAACCTTCTTTACATTACACAAATGAAACAATTCTTGGATGATACAAATAAAAAAACCTCATTTCTATATATAAGAGTCTAAGGGGTCACAATATAATCAAAGTCAACATAACAATAATAATACAAGGGCACAAAAATAACAATAGTGGGCTTCTATGGGGCACAATAATAACAATATGGAGACAATAGGGGCACAACAATAACAATAAGGGCTACAATGACAATAGTAATGGGGGAATCACTAGTATTATAGGGACCTAACATGCCCATGTCCTTCAAAAAAGTGTTGTCCTCAACGCTTGAGTAGTTTTGGATGCTTCTGTATAAAATTCTCATCCTCCCATGTGGAATCTTCAGTGGGTAAGTTCTTCCACTTGATGAGATACTCTGAAATTGCGCGATTTCATAGTTGTCGAGTTGTTGTTTCTGTGACTGCTTCAGGTTCCAATATGATTTTTCCTTCCTCGTCAAGTTCTGACAATATTGTTTGAATTGGGAGCTTGTCACCTAAAACCTTCTTTAAGCATAAAACATGGAAAACTGGGTGAGCTTCAATTTGTATGCCATAGTACCTATCTTTTGCAACACCTTGTACAAACCATAATACTTTGGTGATAATTTATAAATTATTATCCTTCTTAGCTTGCTTGAGGGACATTTGTTTATATGGTTGTAGCTGTAGGAATACCCAATCACCTACATCAAAACTTATTTCGCTGCGATGTTGATTTTCCTGTTGTTTCATTCTATTATGCGCCAAAAAGAGGTTATCTTTAAGAGTTGGAGAACTTGTTGTTGATGCTCGATGTGATCTTCCATTGCTTGAACCTTAGAATTTTCTCTTAAATATGATGTGATGGACGGTGGATGATATCCATAAAGTTCCATAAATGGGGTAATTTTTGCTGCAGTATGGAAGGAAGTGTTATACCACCATTCAGTCAAAGGCAACCATTTGACCCATTATGTTTGTTTATCAGATACAAAGCAATGAAGATATCCTTCCAAACATTTGTTTACTATCTCAGTTTGCCCATCAGATTGAGGATGATAAGATGAGCTGTGAGTTAACTAAGTACCAAGACAAGAAAATAATTTTGTCCAAAAATTTCCAGTGAAAATGGGATCTCTGTCGCTTACAATAATCTTTGGGTTTCCATGTAGCTTTTGATTTGTTTCCATAAATGCAGTCGAAACTATACTCGCTTTAAATGGATGAGATAATGCACAAAAGTGTGCATACTTGGTAAGTCTGTCAACTACCACCATGATAACACTCTTTCCTTCGGACTTGGGTAAACCTGTGATAAAATCCATTGAAACCTCCTCCCAACGTTGGCTTGGAATGGATAAAGTTTGTAATAGACCTGGGGTCTTAATTGTTTCAACTTTATTTTGTTGGCAAACCAAACATTCCACCACAAACTTTTGAATATCCGATTTAAAGCCATCCCAAAAAAATTCCTTCTTAACCCTATGGTAGAAATCCCAAGTGCCCTCCTAAAGGAGAGGTGTTCAATTCCATAAAAATCTTTTGTTTTAGTTGGGAATTCTTACATAGGTATAACCGATCTTTGTACCATAATGAATCATTTTTCCAGCTAAATGTATCAGATGTACTGAGATCTTGTTGTAACTTTTGAATGAGTGCCCACACTTCTTCGTCATTCTTCCATTCATCCCTTGCTTCATTTATCCAATCTAGTTGGATAATAGAAATGGCGCAAAGAAATGCTTCCACATCCTCATCCTTTCTTGAGAGTGCATCTACCACAACATTTTGCTTCCCTTTTTCGTAGATGATTTCAAAGTCATAACCCAACATCTTTGTGACCCATTTTTGTTGCTCTTCTGAAGATAATCTTTGTTCTAAAAAGTAATTAAGACTATCATGATCCGTTTTTACCTTGAAGTGTCTTCCCATTAGGTAGGGTCGCCATTTCTTAAGTGCATGTGGTATCGCCAACATTTCCTTCTCATAAATAGCTTTGTGTAAATACATTCCTTTGATTGGATGACTTTCGAAAGCAATGGGTCTTTCCTTTGCATTAAAACAGCACCAATTCCATTTCCTGAGGCATCACATTCCACAATAAAGGTTTTTGTGAAGTCCGGCGTAGCTAAGACTGGTGCTTTGCACATTGCCTCTTTAAGATGTTCAAAGGCCTTCGTTGCTTCTGGAGTCCATGAAAATGCATCTTTCTTCAATAATGTTGTTAAAGGTGCTGCTATTCTCCCATAACTCTTAACAAACTTGCGATAATACCCTGTCAACCCGAAAAATCATCGCAGAAATGTAGAAGGTGCATTGGTAAGGCCAAAAGGCATGACCAAAAATTCATAATGACCCTCATGAGTTTTAAATGTTGTTTTCGGAATCTCTTAAGTCTTCATTCTGATTTGATGATATCCTGAACGAAGATCCAACTTAGTGAAGTAAATTGATCCATGCAATTCATCCAATAATTCATCAATCACAGGAATGGGAAATCTATCTTTAATAGTGAGTTTGTTGAGCTCCCTATAATCTGGACACATGCGCCATGATCCATCCTTCTTGTGAACCAATACTACTTTAGCAGAGAAAGAACTTTGACTAGGTTGAATTATACCAGCCTCTAGCATTTCTGCAACCATACATTCAATTTCACTCTTTTGAGCATATGGATATCTGTAAGGCCTGATGTTTGGAGGAACACTTCCTAGAATCAAATGAATAGCATGATCATGATCAGGAATAGGTGGGAGGCCTTTGGGAGTCTCAAATACCTTGGAATGATTGTCCAAGACTTTTTGAAGATCTAGAGAAATAGATGATTCCGATGTGGGAACCTCTAGTGAACATAATTGTGCAATTACGCCTCGTTATTCTTTCTTTAGGAACTTTGTCATTCCGTTAGAGTTGATTATCTTTCCCGGTTTCCCTACGATACCCCTTAATTCAACTTCCTTTCCTTCTGAAGAAAAATTTCATGAAAAGTTCTTGAAAATTAAAAGCTATTGTACCCAAGGATTTTAGCCATTGGACTCCTCATACAACACCAGCACCACCCATTGGAATAGAAAGCATTGGGCTATTCAATACATATTCTCCCATGGATCACTTAATATTATGGAACTTTCTAGAGCAATTTATGGTTCCTTCACTTGCAACCATCACTTGACACTCTGGTGCTGGATATAGGAAGTAATTCAATTCCTTGGCTATCTTACAATGAATAAAATTATGGGCACTGCCCGAATCAATCAACATTATTACCTTTTTCTTCTTGATATGTCCTTCTATCTTGATAGTTTGAGGAGTGGTAATTCCAACCAATGCATTACAAGATATGGTCGGATTCATTTCTTCTTTCTCTAGGGTTTGTTCCTGGTGTATATCCTCTTCTTTTGACGTTTCTTGTTCCTTTTCTTCCTCCTCTTCACAATCTATGTAAAATAATTTCTTCACAACACACTTATGACCTTTAGTGTATTTGCTATCACAACTGTAACAAAGCCCTTTTGCTCAATTTTCTTCCAATTGTTATGGTGTCAACCTTGTAGGTTGTGGAAGGCTAGGGGCAACAACACTTGCATCTTTATAATTATGAGTGGTAGCTTCCTTGTTGCCATAATTTTGCCTTCCATTTTTCTTGCCAACCTGAATGCCTTCTCCAATGAATCAGGTTCCCAAAGGCGAACCTCATGTTGGATGTTATCATTTAAAGTCCCTATGAACACATCAATCCTATGCTCCTTTGGAATATCTTTTACCCTTCTATTCAATTTTTGGAAGTCCTCAATGTGCTCCATCATTGAACCCTTTTGTTTGAGATTTATCAATTGGCTAAAAAAAGTGTTTCTTTTTGCATCCTCATAATGTGCTATCATTTCATCCGTAAAAATTGCCCAAGTGACAATTTGCTTACGAGAGAAAAACCATCCATACCATACAAACTGATTTGGTTCCAAATATAACGTTGTAATGCGTACCTTTTGTGTGTTTCGCACATTATGGAGATCGAAATATTGCTCCATCTGTAGTATCCATGTTATGGGCTCCTTGCCATCAAACTTCCTCATATCAATCTTTGGAACATGGTGAGTCTTTGATCCAACGTTAGAGTCCATGAAATCATGATTAACATTTATTTTGTTCTCATCATGAGTTTCCTTTACTACCCTTTCACCATTAGTAAGCATTTCTTGTAGAAACTTTGTCAAATCTGTCTTCAAATCTTCTATCTTAGCTTCCACATCTTTCTTTAAACCATCCATCTTAGCTTCCATGCCATCCATCTTAGCTTCCATGTCATTCATCTTAACTTCCACGTCATTCATCTTAGCTTCTACACCTTTCTTTAAACCATCCATCTTAGCTTCCACGTCATTCATCTTAGTTTCTACGTCTTTCTTTAAACCATCCATCTTAGCTTCCATGCCCTTTTTTAAACCATCCATCTTAGCTTCCACGCCATCCATCTTAGTTTCTACGTCTTTCTTTAAACCATCCATCTTAGCTTCTGTTACTTTTTGTGAGAGTGAATTTTGTTGCACTTGGTCTCGTAATTTTGATATATCATGTTGCATTTATTCCTCTTCTTCATGAGTCATGCTAGAGCTTTCAAGTTGCTTACTAGGTGTTTCCATTTTCTTTCTTCGGGGCATCAATTAATGATAATTATGCTTCACTATGCCCTTTGAATTCCTTCAAACTAATTTTTCAAACCAAACTTATGCAAAATTTAAAAAAAAACTACACACCTTTTTTCACTTTGTAGGAGCTCGATATTGTATCTGATGTATCTCTGAAATTTCAGATCTCCAAGGTCTGAAATTACAAACTGTGGTAGCCCTCTGAGTCCTCTTTCCAACGCCACAAGTCTAATCGAAATTGGATTCTCCAAGAAAGCGTTATGCCCAATCTCCCAAGATGACCTGATTATACACTTTTTCAGTAGAGCGAACTTGTACGAAGTGCCACGTGTCACTGTTTCAACCTTCGAACCTGAAAACAATGCACAAAAACTACAATCTGTCCTCTTTCTGTAACTTCTTACGAAATTTCAATCTGATACTCAGAGAGAAAGTTATGACGATTTTCCCAAGGTCACCTGTTTGGGATGTAATTCGGGAGCCTACAAAAACCCTAACTTCCTTGGATCATATCTCTGAAAATATAGCGAGACAAGATCTGAAATTTGGACCCGAGGATCATCGAGATTTCGGCTCAAAGGATTTTTTTTTTAGCTTCTGAAATGTTGCAGAAAAAAGTTATAGCAAAAATGTCACAATGACCTATTTTGGAGCAGCGAAACCCTAGAATCCAAAGCTCTGATACCAAATGTTATGAAACCAGCTCACAAAAAGATAGAAAAGATAGATCAACGACTTAGAAATCAGCCTCTTCGAGGGGGAAACCTTTTTTACATTACACAAATGAACAATTCTTGGATGATACAAATGACAAAACCTCCTTTCTACATATAGGAGTCTAAGGGGTTACAATATAATCAAAGTCGACATAACAATAATAATATAAGGGCACAAAAATAACAATAGGGGGCTTTTATGGGGCACAATAATAACAATATGGAGACAATAGGGGCACAACAATAACAATAAGGGCTACAATGAAAATAGTAATGGGGGAATCACTAGTATTATAGGGACCTAACAAAAGAGAAGACTCCTCATTATTAGCGATAGTGTAAAAAGGGTTGAGAAAAGGGTCCACATGCAACTCAACTACATCCCTAGGATCGTGAGGAAAGACAAGGGTCCTATTGATATCATCATTATTGGTGTCTTAGATAGGGGTAGCGGGATCATTTTTTTTTAAGATTTTCTTGATGCTCAATGAAGGTTTCCTCTTGAATATTTGATGATTGGCATACTTGAAAATGTTTAAGAAAGCCATCAAAGAAAGCTTTAATAGATGAGATGCTCCTAGGCTTGCAAGTATGTAACCATGAATTGTGACCATGGAGGGATCTCGTGAATAGCATTATGAGGATATTGTGGTGAACTACTTCAGCGGTCTTTGATGCATGTATGGAAAATATTGCCACATGATCAATTGCAAAAAGTGGATCACCTTCAAACTTAGGCACCCCACGTATAGCATTCCAGGTGACATGATTAGGGTACCCAAGGATGCTAGCGATGCAGGAAATCATTGAAGAAAGACATCCTATTAGGATACACAAGTAAATTATGTAGGAGTCGCTAGGGTGAATTTAGAGATGCTTAGAGAGATGCATGCTTCACCCTAGAGGCATTGACCTTAAAGTTCAATGAAGAAATAGGGCTTCATTCTTCCAATGGAATCGCCAAAAGGATATATCAATGACCTTGTATGGGAACAAGACACACGTCTCATGTCCACGCCAACGGCGCCAAAAATGTTGTTGCACAAACTAGCAGGCCTAGTATATAGGCTAAAGCTAGAGGGCACAACAACACCTTGGGACAGAGGCCCATTGTCACCACAACCTGAGTCCCCTTCTCTTCTCGGATTTTCACCGACGAGAGGAGTGCCAATATGGAGAAAATCAATTAGAATGATAGGATCAATGACGAGATATGAAATGATTTCCAAGGTCCATTCAAGGAGAGGTTCAATTAATGGTTCAAATGCTTCAAAGGAAGTTGAATGACTCCCCAAGAAAGACCTATAAAGGATGACTAGACCTCAAGCCCAGGAATGTTCAATAATGATGAGTGCCTAAGATCAAGACGTCCAATATTCCTCACTTGTGATTAATATGCCTGTACGAGGGTCCAAAGTGATGCAAGGATGGCTCATTGAATGGAAAGATTCAATCAAAGTGCAAGCTTTAGTAAAATCTAGGATGACTTTCCACGAAAAACCCCTTAAGAGAAATACTATAAGAGACCTAGGGTTGAGAGATATACCGAGGTAAAGGCTCATCCAATGGTCAACTATAGTTAAGAGAAAAGGTTTTGAATGATGAACTACAAAGTGCAAACCTTCAAGAAATCCCCAAGTCAAAAGCAACTTCAAGGGTTCCCACTTGGTGTGATAGCTAGGGCATCAATTTATTTGAAATTCCACTGTCGAAATTTGTTCAAAACTAGAGGATGCCTAGAGGAGACATAAATGAAGAAATTTGTCTGGACGGAATCCCAAAATTCCTCCTCCCTAAAATTTTGCACCAAGCCCTAGAAAATCTCCTTATCCTTAGAGGGATGAAGAAAAGAGGAAGAATAGAGGTGAAAGAATGATATTTCATTGAGTTAATGTGATCACCAAGGATCTAGGACCAGTACCTAGCAATTGGGAGGATTTGAGTCAAAATGATCTCGACTTGGCAAACTTCGCTCTTCAAGGAGGCCTAAAGAAGTAGCTTCACTATCTATGGATGCAGCTACACGACAACTTTAGACTTTTACACTTCGATGGCAATTATTATGGAGTTTCAAGGATGCAAATGCAAATTATCCCTTAGAAAAATTCATTCATTCTTTGTCCAATGAGTATCACATGCAAAAATATCCAATAGTTTCAATGATTCCACTAATTCGCATTAATTAGGGCACATTATTTCACCATAAGAAAATAATTCCATGCATCAGACATCCATTAAAACATAAATATGGCATTATATTGCACTTACAAGACAAAGAAGAATATATCCATCCACAATCTTGCCAACAAGAAGCTCCAAGAGAGCGAAAAGTTACCATACATCAAAATACATTTAATCATCCAAATCACTCCACAAAGTGCAGGCCAAAATTCTCTAATAGATAGGTTGAAAATCCCAAGTGTGGTGATCCAATACAAATGAGGCTCTCTTTAATTTATATGAGCCTTTAGAAGTTCGAATTAGCCTAACTGGACTAATTAAGCCCCTAATAATAGTCTAATGTGCAAAATAACAATACCTTTGGTGACAAGCCCACCAAATAGCTCAAAAGTAAAAAATAAACCTTCTTAATGAGGCCGAAATGATAAAATAATGGTGCAAAGGGTCGTTGGAAGGCCAAGATAAGTCCTCCATGTACCATGATGAAGGGGAGGGCTCCTAAAATGATGACCAAGGGGGTGGCCCCTTGGTTTCCAAGCAAACATTTGTGGTTCACCCAAGTGGTTGTGGGGCACAATCAAGGGTCTCCAACAGGATCAAACATGTCAATGCTCCATCAATAAGGGCTAGAATGATGACATAAGCCCTCCCATGTCTCTCTGGACGAGACAACACCTCATCTAGGCCCTGGATCAGCTGTTAAGTGTCAAGTGCAAGTATGTGGCCGGCTGGGCAACATGGTCCAAATGCATCACCATCTTTGTATAGTTGGTGCACAAAGAAGCAATATGTGGTGTTGAAGAAGCCCATGGTGTGGCAATCAATGCTCTGTTGTGGTGGAGGCCCATG
Source organism: Pinus tabuliformis (assembly GCA_031772625.1). NCBI lineage: Eukaryota > Viridiplantae > Streptophyta > Pinopsida > Pinales > Pinaceae > Pinus > Pinus tabuliformis. The sequence continues at coordinate 473,216,054 of CM062817.1, forward strand.
GCTCTCAACGCTCACCCTACAAGTGCCATTATGACCCTCTGGAGGGCTTAGACCCCGAAGGAGACCAAGTCTAAATGGAAACCCACCTGCAATCCTGTATAAGATCCAATGCATCTCCTCACCTTCTAGTTATAACAATTCATTAGTGCAATTGATTAAATAAGCTTGCTAACCAAGGGAAAAAGTGGACACTTCATAGTGACATGCCGTTCAAAATGGGCTTTAGAGTGTATAGGTGCCACCAAGCTCAACAAGAGAGGTTAATAAATGACCCTATTAGGTGGTTTCAACCTCTAAGGGAGTAACAGGTCCATGGTACATCAGTCAAAATGGCAAGTGTCAGTGAAATGATGGTGGAACGGAGTGGGGCAACAAGGAAGGCTCGAAGCCACATGCCATGTTACAAGGGTAGCTATAATGAGGGAAGCCCACACATTGGGTATATAAATGTAGGAGGGAGCAATCGTGGTACATGAGTTACCCCGGCCTTTGTTTTTCCACCCTTCTTCATATGCCTTTTTGCATTTTATTGATTTTTCTTTCTTTTAACTGCTCAATGCTCCAGGGGTTGAGAACATGATGTAAATGATAACGCAGTGATTATCCCATTAAGGTAGGGTAGCTCATCACTCACCAGGGATTGGGACAATCATGGGTTCCTTAATGATGCAAGGGACACTCATAGGGGCCCTAGGAACCAGGGTGATGGCCATAATAATAGGGGGTGGAGCTCATGTTTAGCTTTTGCTGACACGTTAAATTTTCATGTCCCAGCGATCTTTTGTAATTTGTGGTACATTTCCAAATGTAAGTGGCCAAATTATGCTTTTAACTTTCTTTTTAGCTGCAATAACCTTTGGGGCATCATTCCAGGCCTGACCCAAAGTGTGGACAAGGGGATGGGGACCCTAACTCCTTGTGGACTCAATGGACAAATGCAGACCCGAAGGGAAAAGTGTGAAAAGGGGTTATAATGAGCGGAGGGGGTGAGATACATGATGTCGAGAAGTGGGACCATGCAACCAAAATCATGGTTTCCCATGTAGTGCCACTCCTAAAGCTAGTAGCCAATAGAGGAGATCCCATAGGAATAAGATACAAGATTAACCACCAAGTTGGGACAAGGGAACAAGAGTACAATCCAAGTCCATTCTTTCCACTAACCACACCCCACTAATCCATGTCCAAATGTAATCTCCTCAATGAATTGAGGAGAAAATAGGACTCTAGGGCAAAAAAGCAGAATTTGGGTTTTGAGTAAGATTTACTCAACCATTTATGAAGATGAAACCCCTCAAGGAAACCTATAAATAAAGGAGGATTGGATTCATTTTGGATCATCAAGTGAGGATCATTTCATTATATTTTTTAGCATTAGCTCTGAGGTTTTAAGACACATTTCTCCTTGTCAATTTCGATGGTGAGAGATTCCACCCTAGTTGACGTGTTTTCCTTTTTTCTTCTCTCGTTCTGGCACAAGAAAAATCCCTAGAAGGCAGAGAGTTCTATTATAACTAGTCTTTATTCTAGGAAACAAGTTTTGAAGTGACAATCTCCGCTATGTCTTGATATTTCGTTCTGGCACAGAGGCACCATCGGGAAGGCAGCTAAATTCTTTATATTTTTGGAGAGGAATGAAATTCTCTATTGGATTGCTCTCTTGTTCTAGGACAGGTTGAAATCCTTGTGATAGCAGACTCCTGAAGGCAATGTCTTTGGCTAAGATCAAACCCTTATTTTCCTATCAACGGGTTTGAATTGACGGTGTGATCAGTTTGGGCCCCAGTTTTCTAAAGCAGAGTGGTTTGAATTCTCAGCAAAGGGAGGGATTTAGTCGCAGTGGCAAATCAACTAAGTTCTGGGTAAGAAAAAGGTTTGGGAAGCATATTTGTAGCATTACGGTCTTTTGTGCATATCATAAAGACGGCCACAAACCCTGAATCGTGTCATCTGGAGCCGAAGATTCCACAAGTCCGGTAATTCGAGACGGAACATAAACTTGGGAAGCATCTATGGTCGAACAGTGTGTGAGTATCGTGTTGTGGTCCTAAGGAAACAACAAAGATCCTAAAGCGCAGTGGGCCCCGAAATTAGTGACGTGGTCAAGACAATTCATATAACCGTGCGTAGTGTTTCAAATAAAATATTTGTGGTATTATTGTTTAGGATATAAATCTAACGTATTAAGTACTTTCAAATCGAATTCCTGTGGTATTATTGTTACTTTTCTTGGATTTGTTAATTTTGTAGCTCAGTGACAAATTCCAACCATTGCATTGAATTCCTCTTTTCAAAAGGACCAAATTGACTTTTGAAGCACTCAATTCAGAGAAGGGAAAGTGGATTTTTGAGGTCAAGCCCACATTTGCACAATTTATCAAGGTCGGCTTAAGGTCAATTAGAACAAATAAGACCTCCATCTCATATAAATACAAGACAATTCCTCCTCATTTGGCACCTCATCATCTCATCACATATCATTCTCTCTCCTCATTTGGCACCTCGTCATCTCATCACATATCATTCTCTCTCCTCATTTGGTTGGTTCGTACAGCTCAAAATTACAGGGTCTTCTTCACACGTGCGGTTTGAAAGGAGGACAAATTTCAAGAGGCCGAAATCTACAATTTTTCTGCACTTTGACCAAGCATTGACCTGCGATTACTTTGACTTTCTAGGCAATTTTGAGTTCTCTTTTCTGGGAGAATTTTTGTTTGGGCAAGCCGAGTTTCTGGGCACACAAACCGTGGCAATTTGTTGACTTCGACTGCATTGACTTCAAACATGCAACTAGGGTTTTGCAGCAAATTTTGACTCACTTTAACCGAGATTGAGGAGGAATTTTGGGACTGTTTTCAAAGCACTTTGACCAGCTCATCAGGCTGCATCTTTTCTGTAATAACCATATGCAATAACCAGAACTGAAATACAGGAAGCGTAAAGAATTTAAATTTGTACTTACCTTAACTGCTACTGAACTGGTGTCGTTGATGATGTTGTGGCTATTTTGATCCAATTTCCGGGAGACCAATACCACCCAGCCAGACTGAGCAGAGCCTGGCTGCTCAATCCAGAAAGCTTCTCAACAGAAGCTCACTGTCCCCCGTGCCCAGAACCTCAGACTGCTTAAAGCTCTTCCAATGGTCAATTTTCTTCCTCCTGGTTTTCTCCTGCTGATTTTCTGCTTCTGGTTTTCTCCTGCTCCCTTCTTTTCCCCGCCCCGTTCTCAGCCCATTATCCGCGGTTTTATAGCTGGGTTTAGCGGTGGCCACCCTGTACACCAACGAATCCACCGCTTTCTCCCGCAGTGACAGCTTCCTCAAGGGCGTGAGTCATCCTTCCATTACCGGTGTTCGTATGAAGCATTCAGGTTTTATAATGTTTTACCCTCATAAAAGTGTTATGGTTATTTATAATATTATTACACCTCTATTAACCATATACGTATCTTTTTTTATGACTTTATAACATTGATATGTACTTTATCATGTTTGTCTTTTGACCTTTTGATATTCATGTATACTTTTATTTTATTTCTGTTTGTTTTTAATATAAACTTTATTTATGTTTGTTTTTAATATAAACTTTTAGAACTTTAGATTAATTAATTATTAATACTAATACTTAATCTTTATTCCATTTTATTAATATCTATATTTTTTTTGGAGCATATAATATGTGTATTTAGAGATGGGTCGTTACATTTTCACTATTGACCGAGCTCAATTGGAGGATAGTTGACCATTGACTATTGTTGCTGCTATTGTCTTTGACCAGATTTGACTATTGGATGATATTTTGATCTTTGGTTGGCATTCTTGAACATTGGATATTGGTTTTGGATATTGGCTAGTCAAAGTTTGACTTTGACTCTTGGATGTTGTACTCTCTCTATTGGACATTTGAAGACAATATAATAAAAGAAGAATTCCAAAGGGTTTTCCCCCTAGTGGGGTTTTCCCTTGTCATTGACCAAATATTGTGTCTCTTGTCTCTTGGTTGTCTTTCATTGTGCATTTGAATAATTGTTCTATCTATTATTGCTCTACTATCATTGGTTAATTGAAGAAGTGAAATTGTTGAATTGGATGTTATTGGATATTGTTGAAGTAACAGTTGCAGCATAGAACAATTGATAAAAAATTAACAGGATTAATATTAGTTATATTGGAGTTGATGAACATTGCTACACAGTTTATTTCATTTAGGACCAGTCTTGTCTATTGAAGATTGTATTATTGTAATTGAGTAGAATTGTGGTACAAAAAGAAAATTGTCGAAAACCCTGGTATTAAAAAAAAAATAGGGCAAAATTACCCGAGCACATTACAGTGGTATCAGAGCGCTGGAATCCTGCCAGCCTGTGAGTTTGATGCATGTTTTCGGGAGATACGAGTAACGTTACAGTCAGGAAGAATAAGGATAATCGCAAGGAAGCTATGGAGGGTAAGAAGGAACGAGGAGATCCAGACACCAAGGATCTCTTACATGTATTAATACATGGACAAACAGAAATCTCAAATTTAATATTAAAGGGGACGCAGCAAGGCCAACAGATAATGCACACTTTGGTCCAAGGTCAGCAACAACTTACTCAATTGATGACTCATCTCATAGGTAATGAAAATGTTGCCTGCAACAACAAAACTAACATGGTAGGGGGTGGAAATCATAACCCTAGTCCTCCTAACACCGAGGAAACCAACAAAAGGAGTAACCGACCGTTGCTTCCTCAATTCACGAATAATCAAGCTGCGACAAACCAATAAATCGTTGAACCAAATAGACTTCTGGATGGTTATTTTCAGGAATATGTAGCACTAGAAGAGAACACGGAAGCTGCTATGACCTTCAATGAATACAGTAATTTCAAATTCAGAAACAGGCCCAGGAACAGCGTAATTTCAATCTAATACGCAAGGTGAGTAAACTTTCCCTTTCCTCATTCGATGGATCATCTAAATGTATAGCAAGAGCTTGGGTGCAAAAATTGGACACCTACTTCAATCTCAACCCTATGCCAAAAGCAAACATGATCCAATTTGCCACATTGCATCTCGTAGGGGAAGCGCATGAATGGTGGTATCATGGTTTAGTAACATTGGGGCATGGCAACATTACTTCCTATGAAAATTTTATGCAAAGGCTAATAGAAATATTTGATCAAAAGAACTCAAACATCCACTTTAGAGAAATGGCACTTCTGAAGCAAACAAGCTTGCATGAAGAATTCATTTCAAAATTTGAATGCATCGCTATCATGGTAACAAATATATTTGAAGAACGATTAGTTATGCTTTTCACGAAAGCATTAGTAGAGCCCCTACAAGGATGGGTCAAAGTATTCAATCCCACCACTCTTCAAGAAGCCATCAAGAAGACTCGAGACATGGGAAATGCAGTTGCTAAAGCTAAGGCTCCATCCAAGCCTTTCATTCCTCCAAAAGATAAAGAGAAGATGTCTTTCCAACGTGATTGGCCCAAAAGAATAGACTAGATGAGGAAACTCGAAGCGAACTGAGGAGGAAAAAGCTATGTTTTACTTGCAGGGAACCATGGGAACCCAGTCATCGTTGTTTAGGAAAAGGGGAGATTCACTACATCGAATTGTTCTCTGACGACGAAGAAGAAGAATAGGCCACTCCAAATACCGATGAAAAGCCATCGCAAAAGGAAGCAAAGGAAGAAGAGAAGGCCAACAGCTCCAAGGAAGAACCACTACAAGAGAAAAGGTCCAACGGAGAAAAGAAGACACGACCACAGGTTAAGGTTGCAACCCTTTCAGGTACACCCAAATATTACACCTTCAAGGTTAGGGGAGTTGTCAAAGGACAACGCATCACAGCACTAATTGAGAGAGGAGCCACACATAATTTCATTGATGCAGCGCTGGTGGCCAAGAGAGGGCTTCCCACCGAAGAGTTTGAAGGCCTATGTAATGACCCATTTTGAATTAAAGGGAGCACAAGAATATTAGTATGCATACAAGGCATACATATGATAGCTACATATGTATGCATCGCATGCACTCCACTAATATGCGTACTCACTAATTATGAAAATGTCCAAGTATAGAGTAATGAATTAATTATTAAAGTGCTAAGTAAATACCTAACACACTAGAATCTAATGAATATATATTGTGGAGTACTTGTTATATAGACCACCATCCTAATATATAACTAGTACATTTAAAAATATATATAAATACAAAGGATTTTACTAACTAAAAGAAATTATATATTGTATATTAACTAATAAGAAAAAAGCAAAAAAAAAAAAAAATATATATATATATATAGATAATCAAATAAAAAGAAACTAACTATATAAATTTATAAGTTCTGAACTAAATTAATAAACTTTTAAAAAAAGTATAACTTAATAAATAGTATTAAATATCTCTTTAATAAAGAAAAAAAGGAAAATATTAAGTGATGACTGTCAACTCTTAACGCATAAAAAATGTGTGACCGCCTATTTAGACACTGTTAGATGCCACGTCACTAACAAAAGGCAAGAAACCATACCATAATGCTAAGACGGTGGAGGGTTGGTAGGCGATGGTGTTTTGGAATCTAAGGAGAACGCAGGAGGCATAAGGGGGAGAAAAAAAAATTATTCATTTTTGGTTTTCCGGAGAAGCAAAGACAGAGAGAGAATACTGACAAAGCTATGATTTAAGAGACTTGAGTAATTGTTCTTGGAACTTTGGGCACGGGGCCCAAAAGACCTCTAATTCAAAGTCTTCTGAATATGGGAACCAAACAGGTGGAACCCAGATAGGTTGGGAGGAATCAGTCGGTTTGGTAACAAATCGGCAGCAGTAACAGCCAGAGTTGACCCCAAACGGGATTTCCAAGTAAGTATCTGCATTTAAATTTTGGTATCAGTTAAATTTTCAGTTAATTGTAAAATTAGGCATTGAATTTGGTAAAATTAGGTTAAATATATATATAATTAATTGTAAAAAGTTTGGACACTAAATCTGGTATCAGGGCCTTGGTTTCAAACTTTGTCGGACCTTATAGGACCCTATCCAAAGTATCAAAGCAAAAATACGGTGTTCGTGGTAACTAAACCTGTAATTACAAAGTCTCCCAACCCACTGGACCATGTATGTATTACATGTGCCAAAATGACGACTAGTCAATATATGTTTATGATTTACTGATACACAAAATAACTACGGTCTATCTTAACTTCGTGTAAAATTTCACTTCCTGATATATAAATTTATATATTTTCCAGTGCATAATCCAATTTCTCAGGTCAAGATGTGGCAGTGTGATCCCTAGTAGGTTAGAGGCATGAGGATCAAACATGACCTTGTTTTCTCCATAAACAAACCCAGGAATATCTGTGAAGTGGTACACACAATTGAACCCAGTCCAAACCTTCCAATAGAAAATGGCCTTTCAAGTTTATTGTCTTTCCCAATGCATGAGATCTTGATTTGTAAAAACAAAATGGTTGCAACAGTATAAAGCAAGCCCTTGCCAATCTGCCATTTGTGGAGAAAGAAGGGATGAAGTCCCATACTAGGTTTTACCCAAGAGAAAACAAACTTTTGAAGCTCCAGCGTCATCTTCATTATGTACAAGTTCAAATAAAATTCCAGGACCATCAGCATGCATTCCAACTATATGCTTCAGCCTTGTTGTTAAGGCTTCGTGGTGACCAAAAGCATTTGTTGTCCCATGAAATCCAAATTTCACCGAGTCTGCATTTTCAGCAAGTAATAATCTATGAAAGGAGCAAACACCAAATCTCTTTGCAACATCATTTGAATGAATGAATGATATTTTAATGTCCACGAGACTAAAAATAGTCTATGGGACTACCAGTCTCCCTGTTTTTTGCCTTTTGCAATTCAATCCTTTTCTTACTCAAATTGATGATGAGCTGACCCAACCTTCTAACAATCCCCTCAAGGAAAAGACTACCAAGGAATTGATGCTAACATACTGCCATAACTGTCCCTGATGTCTCTAAAAGCATCACATTCCAAAATGAAATGCTTTTCCGATTCCACTGCCCCAAAAGTGCAAAAAGTACACACCCGTTCTTCCCAAGCTTCTTTAGGTCTCTTCCACCGTCCTGTTTCACACCGAAGTTGATGTGAGTTAGTTCTTAATTGAGCAATAAGAATCTTTTCTCTCCACAGAATGTTAGCTCCAATGTACTCTTTTTGTTGGAGATCACAAGTGGGGTTGAATTCCTGAACATAGTACTTCTTCTTTCTACCCAACTCTTTTCCCCATATACGCTTACAAAACTTCTCCATAACAAAATTCTTTAACTCCTTGCTATTTGTGGGACATGCATTGAGGTAAATATTCCATTTTTGCATCCATTTGTTGTTTTTTCTCATCCATGATTTCTTTCTTTCACTCATGCCTTCATTGAAGATAACTTTCGGCCATCTACCTACTCCCATTTGCTCAATTCTTTTTAGATACCTTATAAGACGCACCATAGCAATTGCTTCGATGGGAGTTGCTCCTGTTTCACTCAACATTATCTCATAAGGAACCGAACTTTTTATTTTGAACTTGCTCATGATCAAGCATTTTGGATTTTCTCAATTTGTTTCCATTTTGAAACAGGGATGCTGCTAGCCCACAATTCACACCCATATAATATCACTGGACAAACTAGGAGTCCAAAAAGCACTTTAATCGTTTTCCAATCCCATAACTCTGCCTCTCTACATCTGTTTTGAAGTGCATATAATGCTTTCCACCCTCCTAAAATTCTCTTCTTTCTGCAATCCTCCCAATTAAGCTTGTTGTTGAAATCAATCCCGAGGTACTTGTATTCATTTACTTCTTCAAGAATGTTGCCTTCAAAGAAGAACGTATGTTGGCTTTGCTTCCTTTTATTAGAGAAAATCATTATTTTGGTCTTACTAGTATTGACTTGCATCCCCACTGCTTTACAAAAATGCTCAAGGGCATATAGGTGCATCTGCAATCCATGGGTCGATTTAGCAATCAATACAAGATCATCAGCATATAAAAGAAGCTTTATCACAAACTCCCCCAACCGAACACCATCCCCACCTTGCAGATTTAGCCACTCTTCCAATTTGTCAATATATAAACCAAAAAGGGTAGGGGATAAAGGGCAGCCTTGCTTGACTCCGATGTCACTTCTAAAACTTTCTGAAATGCCTATTGAAGTTCTAATTTTGACTTTCACCTCTTCATAAAGCCTATGGACAGCAGCTCTATATTGCAAAGGAATTTCAAGTTCTTCCATTCTACACCACAACTTATCTCTAGGGACCGTGTCAAATTCCTTTTTGAAGTCAACAAAGCAGCAAAATACTTCTTATTTGTCCCCCCAAACCTTTTCAATAATGTGTCTCGGCATGATACCATGATCCATTGTAGAATGCTTTGGCCTAAAACCCGCTTGCCCATTTGCCCTCTTTTCTTTTACTTCTGCCCACTTACTAATTCTATTTTCTACCATGCCGCTGAAAATCTTTGCAAACAAAGGATTGATCATAATGGTTCTATAGTTGGAAGGATTATTAATGTCTCCACTTTTAAAAAGGGGTATTGCTAGACTAGTTGTCTAATCTCTTGGGAATCCTTGTCGAATGACGTTGTTGAATATTTCCATGATGTGTGGTGCCAGAATGTTCATTCCCCACTTTAGATATTCTGTTTTAAGTTCAACCAAGTCCTTTGCCTTCCCTGTTTTCAACTTTTTAATTCCCGCCTCCCCCTACTGTAACTCCACCTACTGTAATGTGAAAAGCTTTATAGTTGTGTTAATCATGGGAGGAGGCTCAACCTCTAATTCTTTTTCATAGAGTTGTCTTGCATAGTCAAACCACTGATTGGTTGTAATATTATTTTCAATTTGCTTCTTCCTTGGTTGAAGTTCCTGCCAAAAAAGCTTTGGGTTATTCTTGCCTAGATATATTAACTCTTCTCGCCTTGTTTGCATGAACTCATCTTTTTTCCTTTTTAAAATCTGCTTATATAACTTTACATTCATCTTCTCCTCGCCTGCCTTTTTCAAGGTTCTCCTTGCCATTTTGCATTCCTCATCGAACCAAGCATTCACAAGAAAACAATTTGATTCTGATTTCCTATTTTTTGCTCTTTTGCACTTCTCAAGTGCACCCTGAATTATATTTGTTAACTCATGATTGTTGAGGCTTTGGGGACCAGTTTTCTCCTTCTGAATTGATCTCTCCAGCATTGTTTTGAAGATAGTGCAATTTTCTTGTGTTAGAAGAATTTTGCCCCTTGATGCCGATTGTCGAGAACATTGGGTTTTCCTCCTATGTTGTCTTTCTTCTAACCAAGATAGCTTTATATAAATTGGGTTATGATCTGATTTTAAGTCCCAAATATGCTCTCCAATCTTAACTTCATCTATCCTTTCTATTAAGCTTTGTGAACAAATAACATAGTCAACGACACTTGCCCCATTGTATGTGTTGCAAGTGAAGTTCCTAGACTTTTTCCATCTATCTAGACCATTGCAGATAATTAAGTTGAAAGCACCACACAATGTAAGCAACTCCTCTCCAAAATGATTACTAACTTTGTCATCTTCTGAACATCTCAACCATTGAGGATTCTCCTCTTCAATGAGCCAGATAGGATTGTGATCCTCTTTGCAACAAAGAATACTAGCTTGTTGATTTGTTGTTCTAGCATTGAAATCTCCCACTAAAAGAACTTCTCCCTATTGAGAATATGCGGCAATATCTTGCTTTAAAGCTGCATACGGATCTTTGTTGTCCAACCCCTTATTTTTGTAAGTTTTTGATACTTGAGGCGCAAAATAGCATGCTGCAATTCTTATGTGGTTCTCATTCTCTGTTATTTTGAACCATAAATATTGTTTATTTGTATCTTCTTTCACTAACTAAATGTGACGACCTTCTTTTTCTTTCACTAAAACCAGTATTCCTCTGTACCCTTTGCCATTTTCTGTTGCCTCGTTCCAAACTGCTAACTTCAAATAACCATCAAACATAGGAGTTTTGCAACCATCATGTTCATGAGTTTCTGTGAGACAAATTATGTCTCTACCTTCTGCAATAGGCCCTATCCTAGGTCCCCTCCTCCAAGGGTAACCTCTACAATTCCAAAAAACTAGACTTAGGTAGACCTGGGTAGGATTTGATTGCCACGCGTTTGGCACACAAGACTCAAATTTGAGTCTTCACCCCTTTTCATCCATGTTGATCCTATTGTTTTCCTCCCTACTATAGAATTCCCTGTTTTTTCTTTACTGCCAGTGTGCTGCCATGTTTTTCCACAAGGCCCAAACACTGCAATAATCGCTTTACCATTGTACAACCATGCTCTTTTCCCTTCATTTCTTGCTGCTCTAATTTTCTCCACTTCTCTTCTCTTTTCTTGTTGTTTGTTAGTTAAATCTTCATCTAGGAAGAAGTGTGAGTCTTTCAAGAGTTTCTTTTTTGCTTAAGAGATGGTGTTTGTCTTGCACACTTGCCATGATGACTTTTATGGGTCAAGGCCTCTCTTCACATATCTTTCCCACCCTCCTTGCTTGGAAAATTTGCTCTCTCCATTGTAATTTCTCTTTTAAAAAGTCCTTTGTCAAATTGAAAGTGCTTTCATTCTTTCCATAGTCTCTTATTCCCCTAATAATAAAGTTTGTTTCCCTATCTTTTCTTTCTTTGTGTTCTCTTTCATGTGCTCTATGAGAACTTACATCTTCTTTTTCCTCTATCCTGTAACCATTAGTGTCCTCAGCTCTAGTTTTGATTTCTTTTGGAATGTATGTCCTCTTGTTCTTTTTTGCCTTCTTTTCGGAAAGGACTGTTTGCTGAACTATTTGTGTATCTACCTGAGTTGTTTTAGAGATTATCACATCCTTGTTTGCTGCCATTGATTCATTCCTGGTTTGCCATGTTGCCTTCATGTTTTCCCATTCTCGTTTTCCTGCCTCCAAAGCATCTTGTAACATTGTTACCTACTCTTTTAAAATTCTATTACCTTCCATTAAACATTGATTTGCAAGTGTGATCTCTGAAAATTTGTGGTCCCTTTCCTGTTCTTTGGCTTCCAAAATTTCCATCTTTGCCCTGCCCTTCATCAGTTCTTGGACATAGAGACCTGATGACCAAGTAAGAGGTGTATATGTGGGACTGTAAATGGTTGACTCTTCTTTATTTTTGCTGCTCTTATTTATTTTCTTTCTCTGGTACTGTTTTCTTTTTATTTGTTCCCATTTAAAGTGGGCAAGCATGTGCTTTAAAATGCCCCAATATTGATTTGCATTTACCCAAATCCACTTTCATGTTTTGTCAGCTGAAGCAATTTTGACTTGACCAGATGATTTGTTTCCACAAAATCTAAGATTTCCTTGCCATTTTTAACATTTACTATTGATTTGTTTTCCATTTTGGGATTTCAAAATCCACTGTTTAAAGTTGAATCCAAAAAGTAGCTTCAAAATTGGCCCACCGCCGATACACCAGTGGACAATTTTTCTCTGAAAATGTCAGAGTGAACCGGAGATTCCGCTTTTTTCTTTAATCTTTTTCTTCTCTTCTGGTGTGACTTTTACCTCTTTTGTGCGAGGTTGCATATAACAAAATAATGCCTGTCAATGGATTATATCAAGGACAATCTGAATCCCCTGGATTACCAGCAACTGTCGAGCACCGCCGCTAAACTCCTCTAACTGTCGCTCTCAAGCAAAACACTGCCCATCACCTTCTCTGTCTTCTGTGGAGGTCTTCACAATTGATTCGAGTCGCTATTAAGCACACTTGCCTCTTCTTGCGGGTTGATCAAACCCTTGCAACGCACAATATGCGGAAAATTCTTGTACTACAGCAGATCTGTATTGTGGAGCCCACTCGTCCTCTGCTCCAATACATTGGCATGTACAAATTTGGGAACCGTCTTGTTTGTTGTCAAATCTGATGAAATGAAATGATTGTCAAATGTTCCTTCACCTCTGCATATTCATTCACCGCCTTTATAAAAAAAAAATTAATAAATGTGTATAGTCATTTTGTAATTTAATATAATTGTGTATAGTCATATTTTTAATTTGATATAATAATCTAGAGTCATATAGCATTTAACAATATGATTTAAATATAACGTTTTAAATCATGTTTATTTTTTGTAACATATAACATTCAATAATATAATTTGGGATTAGTTTCTGTAATTCTTTAAAAATATATATATTTGGGGTTATAAATATATTGGTGTTATGCAGTACCGGTATATATCCAGGGTAGTAAACATAGGTATAAATTTAACATATTCATCATACTTCATATATTCCTTATATTCATAAAGAGTTAGGTATTTAATTAGCACCATCGATAATTAATTAAAAAAATTTCCTTTCAATATTATATAGTTAATATGATCTAAGTTATATATATATATATATATAGATATATCTCAAAACGTCACAGGTATTAAATCCATTAATTATTATTAACAAAGTTAACTTTATTAAATATATTAAAAAAGATGATTGTTATTATCCAAAATCTTTTTAAAATGATTAAAAAAAATTAAAAAAGGGTGATCATTAAAATATAATTAAATTTAAACATTAAAATCCGATCTAGTCCAATTAACTCAATGATTATAACCCCATGCATGAATTTTGTTTTATGATCTTGTGTTATGAAACCAGCTCAAGAAAAGATAGAAAAGATAGATCAACGCCTTAGAATTCAGCCTCTTCGAGGGGGCAACCTCCTTTACATTACATAAATGAATAATTCTTGGATGATACAAATGAAAAGACCTCCTTTCTATATATAGGAGTCTAAGGGGTCATAACATAACCAGAGCCGACATAACAATAATAATGTAAGGGCACAATAATAACAATAGTGGGCTTCTATGGGGCACATTAGTAACAATATGGGCACTACATGGGTACATCAATATAATAAGTGGGTTGTACTAATAACAATAATGGGTTACACTAGCAGTATAGGGGCCTAACATGCCCCTCTCCTTCAAAAAGCGTTGTCCTCAACGCTTGAGTAGTTCTTGATGCTTGTGTATAAAATTATTGTCCTCCCATGTGGAATCTTTAGTGGGTAAGTTCTTCCACTTGATGATATACTCTGAAATTGATCGATTTCGTAGCTGTCGGGTTCTTGTTTCTGTGACTGCTCTAGGTTCCAATATGATTTTTCCTTCCTTTTCAATATCTGGCAATATTGTTTGAATTGGGATCTTTTGCAAGTTTTGAATAAGTGGCCATACTTCTTTTTCCTTCTTCCATTCATCCCTTGCTTCATTTATCCAATCTGGTTGGATAATAGGAATAGCACAAAACAATGCTTCCACATCCTCATCCTGGAAGAGTCTTCCCATTCGGTAAGGTCGCCATTTTTTAAGTGCATGTAGTATTGCCAACGTTTCCTTTTCATAAATAGCTTGCTTTAGATGTAGCAGTAAAAATACCCAATCGCCTACATCAAAACATTTTTCACTATGATGTTGATCTACCTGTTGTTTCATTTGATTTTGCACCGAAGTGGCGCTATCCTTTAAAAGTTGGAGAACTTGTTGTTGATGCTCGGTGTGATCTTTCACAGCTTGAACCTTTTTCTTCTTGATATGTCCTTCTATCTTTAGATTTTGAGGAGTGGTAATTCCGACCAGTGAATTACAAGATATGGTTAGATTCATTTCTTCTTTCTTGATGATTTCAAAGTCATAACCCAACATCTTTGTGACCCACTTTTGTTGCTCTTCAGAGGATAATCTTTGTTCTAAAAAGTATTTAAGGCTATCATGATCCGTTTTTACCTTGAAGCTTTGTCATACCGTTAGAGCTTATTATCTTTCCCGGTTTCCCTGCAATACCCTTAATTCAACTTCCTTTCCTTCCACAGAAAATTTCATGAAAAGTTCTTGAAAATTAAAAGCTATTGTACCCAAGGATTGTAGCCATTGGACTCCTAGTACAACATCAGCACCTCCCATTGTAATGGAAAGCATTGGGCTAGTCAATACATATTCTCCCATGGATAGCTTGATATTATGGCACTTTCCCGAGCAATTTATTGTTCCTCCATTTGCAACCATCACTTGACACTCTGGTGCTGGATATAAGAAGCAGCTCAAGAAACCAGTTCAAGAAAAGATAGAAAAGATAGATCAACGCCTTAGAATTCAGCCTCTTCGAGGGGGCAACCTCCTTTACATTACATAAATGAACAATTCTTGGATGATACAAATGAAAAGACCTCCTTTCTATATATAGGAGTCTAAGGGGTCATAACATAACCAGAGCCGACATAACAATAATAATGTAAGGGCACAATAATAACAATAGTGGGCTTCTATGGGGCACATTAGTAACAATATGGGCACTACATGGGTACATCAATATAATAAGTGGGTTGTACTAATAACAATAAGGGGTTACACTAGCAGTATAGGGGCCTAACATCTTGTACTTATATCCACATATTGCATCCTTATGTCCATATATGGCACTGTCCTCCCCTACCATAATTGAATTGTAACCATGATATGATTAATTTTTATTTTATGTCATATCTCCAATAATATGATATTCTCATTTCAGTTGAAGAAATAAGTACATCATTGATAGACAAAATTAATAACTAAGGGAATACTAAAATGAAATAAGTTCAAATTTGGTAGGGCGAGAAAATGTTAGGCGAGTATTACGAAGTGATATTATGAACTATGAAGACCTATGTATGGTAATAAGTATTATTACGTATCAAAATAGATTATCCTATATTTAGGACAAGGAAGTATCAATACCACCCTCCTTGACCTCGATATTAGTAACACTTGCTTACAGGTAATAATAGCAAAAAAAACCCCTATACCCGCATGTGAGCTTGAATTTACAAAGTCGTAATTAATAATCTAAATTGTACCTCAGATACTTATAGCCATATTTTGCGACCAGGGAAAAGTTGCAATGGTAAAGACATATCGACGACGACGTCATCTAGCGGCGTCACCATCTCCATCGCCATCGCCACCACCAACGTTGTCATCAACACCAACCACTTCGACGCCTGAACTAACCATTATAATGCGCTCATTAGAAGCAATCTTGGAAACACTAAAAGGGTCACCGACAGCCAGTACCAAGGAAGAGCGACCTCACCTTGAGGGAGGAAATCCAGAGGGGTCCAAAAGTTTAGATTATAGACAATCGCGGGAGGATATTTCTAGGGAGCTACAAATGATTAAGCTTCCAAAATTTCCAGGAGGGCGAGCCGGAGAATGTTTTGAAGCATGGCTAGAAGGAACGACAAGGTGTTTCACGCTAAGAGAATATTCTTCTACCTCTACGACAAAGATCGTTATATTTAACTAAGGGAAAGTGCTTTGATTTGGTGGGGAAATCTAGAAAAGCAATTGCATCTCACATCGGACAACATTCCCTAGGAGTTGTTCAAGGAAAAATTTTGCGCAAAGTACTTGCCACCCTACTTTCAAGAGAAGCAAGTCGGAGCTTTTCACATGTTAGTCCAAGGTAACAAAATAGTGGAGGAATATGAGATGAGGTTTATGGAACTCGTAAAATACGTTCCCTATCTAGATACTGATGAACGTCAAGCTGAGTGTTTCGTGTATGGATTAAATCCTCGAATTAGGGCCATGGTTAGAATGTGGAGGCCATCATCAGTGGTAGAGGCAATTGAATGTGCTCGCTATGTGGAGAAGCATGTAGGAATCAAAAGGGATGTCAGGACGACAGGACCCCCACAGCCAGGATTTCCAGGGAAAACTCCCCAAAACTTCTTCAAGGGGAGTAATTCGAGACAACCTCCTTATATTTATAGATTTACTCTAAGAGGAGTAGGAGAAAGGACTCCCATAGCAACTAATGCTATATCTGCAGAATAATCAAGATCTAACATAAGTCAGTGAAACTGTCAAGGAACTAATAATAGAGGAAGAAACATGAGAGGAAGCAGCACAAGAGGACGAAGCTCCTTTTATAGAAACTCATAGTATGACTCAAGGGGATCATCCCAGGTTAATTGTTGGGGATGTGGAGGACCTCATTTCCAACGTGATTTCCCAGAGGCTTCATCAAGTGTAATGCAGCGAGAAGGAAAAGAGTCATCATTAAATACCAAAGGCAATCATAGAATCCATGCAGTAGTCAACAACAACCAGGCAGAACATCAGTCCACTGTAGTGGAGTCCTCAGGTACTATTAATGGCATAAGACTCAAAATCTTATTTGATATTGGTGCTACTGATAGTTTCATTTCTTCATATGCATTAGATAAATGTGGGTTGGCAGCATGCAAGCAAAACGATTTTAGACAGGTAGAAATGGCTTCGAGAGAACTTCAGTCCATAGAATCAAGTGTTGAGGAATGCATAGTTGATCTAGGGGTTTGTTCGACTAAGTTAAAAGTATATGTCACAACCCTAGGAACTTATGATCTCGTCATAGGGAAGGATTGGTTAGAAGCTCATCAAGATTGGGTTGATTGTTATGGAAAAAGAATTCTCTGTGTAAATGATGAAGGAGAGACGATCCAAATCTAGGGCATTAAGAGGAAGGTATCTTTATGCTTCACCTCAGCAATGCAAATGAAGCGTTGCCTAGAAAAGGTTGTCAGGTATATGCAGTAAAGGAAGTAAGAAAGTAAAAAAGGGCCATCCCTAGAGCAATATTTGGCGTTATCCAAATTTTCGGATGTTTTCCAAAAGAACTACTAGGATTACCTCCTGAAAGGGAGCTTGACCTCACAATATAATTAAGACCTGGTACAAAATCAATCTCGAAAACGCCCTACAGAATGACCGTTCCGGAACTTCAAGAGTTACAAATTCAGTTGAAGGAACTATTAGACATAGGACACATCCGACCCAGTATTTCACCTTGGGGTGCACCCGTAATTTTTATCAAGAAGAAGGATGGTTCCTTGCAGTTATGCATAGACTATCGAGACTTAAATCAAGCTACAATAAAGAATAGGTATCCAATGCCTCAAATTAATGACCTCTTCAACCAAATGAAAGGGGCTTCGGTCTTTTCAAAAATCGATCTATGATCGGGTTATCATCAATTGAAAATTAAGAACAGTGATATTTCTAAGACTGCATTCTGAACACGCTTCGGTCATTATGAGTTCACGGTTGTACCACTTGGATTGACCAATGCGCCAACAGTGTTCATGAGTCTTATGAATAGTGTTTTCCACAAGGACCTCAACCACTTTGTACAAGACTTCTTAGATGATATTCTCATCTACTCCAAAAATGAGAAGGAGCATGAAGAACATTTGCAGATAGAGTTATCTTACCTCAAGGAACACCAATTATATGGAAAGTTATACAAGTGTGCTTTCAAAAGAAGATTCATTACTTAGGTCATATTATATTTGGTGAAGGGATCTCAGTAGATCCTGAAAAGGTAAAAGCAATCATGGGTGACCAATACCAAAAAATGTGCACGAAGTATGCAGTTTTATGGGTTTAGCGGAAACTATCGAAGGTTTGTAGAAGGGTTCTCAAAAATTGCAAAACTATCACAACCCTCCAGCATAAACGGGTTAAATACGAGTGGACCAAGGAATGTCACATTGCATTCTCTGAACTTAAAAGATTATTGACCAATGCACCAATCTTGCGAGTACCAGACATGGACAACGAATTTACTGTATGAAAAAAAGTATTGATGCATCCAAGCAAGGATTAGGTGCAGTATTAATGCAAGATATAGGAGTAATAGCATATGCCTCCAGGAAGTTAAAGCCTCACGAATAATTCTACGCGACACATGATTTAGAGTTAGTCATTGTAGTGCTAGCTTTAAAAATATGGAGACACTACCTCATAGGGAGAAGCTTTGTGCTCAAAAGCGACCACCAAAGTTTGCAATATTTGTTTACCCAAAGGGACTTAAATGCTAGGCAAAGACGATGGAGTGAATTCTTAAGAGTGTGACTTTGGAATTTCATACATTAAAGGGAAAGAGAATGTAGTGGCAGATGCTCTAAGTAGAAGAGCAAGGATCTTTTCCCTTATACTCATGAAAATAGATTTGAGGGAGCAAGTGCTAGAACATCTCTTAGAAGATAGTTAGTATTTAAAAGTAAGAGCTAGGCTTGATAGTAAAGGTCCAAAAGAACCTCAGTTTGAGGGATATGAACCAGTGAAACAGGAATCGGCGATTAATCGGCAAAATCGCGATTCGGACTCGGCTCGGCCATGAAACGATCTGAATTGAATCTTTGCGAGTCGGCTCGGCCATGAAACCCTAGAAACCACAGAAACCTTAGCACCTGCTTCTCCATTTTTGTTTCCTTCCGGAATTTCGTCTGATCTGGGGATATTTAAAATGGGTATTTCGGGATTACTGTTCTCTGACCGCTTGGCCTTTCCTCTATAATTTTTCCGTTCGGGTTCCGGTTTTGGGGTTTTGATCTGTGGTTCTTCAAGGATTTCGCCGCAGCCGACTCTGATGTCGCCACCGGTGAGGGAAATCGGGGCGAACGGTCCAATGGTGAGTGACAAGCCGATCCATGTCAGTAAGATCTGCCAAATGCCGGGCAAAAGGCAACCGTAACTGAAGATTAAGATTCCTGTTGCTATGCAAAATGTTGCGTGTTTTATGTCGATTGAAGCAGATTGTTGGGTAGCGGGTATGGAGGATGCCTGCAACTGAAAACGTGGCCTTGGGTCTTCGGTGTAGTAATCCATATCTAAACCAAAATATTAGACGAGCATGTTAATATATCATTGATTGATCCGAGCAAATGCATTGGTTTTAAATCAGCGGGGAGTCGTTTTGGCAGATCAGAGACCTTAATGAGCGATAGTTTTAAATTCAACAGATTTTTTCAGAACTGCGTGGGTTCGCTTTGGCAGATCAACGCCCTCACTGAGTGATAGTTTTAAATTCAATAGATTTTGGCTGCGATAGTTCATTAATTTTTTCTTTGATTGACCATATTATAAATGATAAGCTACGACCATTTACATATTCTAATTAAGTTTTATTTTTATTTAAAGTGTAAAAAAGTGAGATTCAAAAAGTAAGTTCCATAAAGTAACTTTAATGGTCATTTAATTTAAATATAAAGTAATTTTAATGATTATTTAATTTAAATATAATAATGGTTAATGGTCATTTAATTTAAATATAAAGTAACTTTAATGGTCATTTATTTTAAATAAAATAATAGTAATTTATTTCAAATATAATAATAGTACTTAATGTTTGAATATTATGATACATTAATTTTAATATTATTAAATTAATAATTATTTTAAAAGTATCATATAAAAGTTCTATATTTTAAATTTTAAATATAATTTTTTATTTTATATAAATTTAATTAATATTTATCAATAATATATTAATTATGCTATTATTTATCTAACAAATATTTCTATAAATATTATATATAAAAACTATATATTTAAAAAGTAATATACGTTTTTATTTTATTTTTTATTTTCATATAAATTTAATTTTAAAAAATTATAAAATATTTTACATTGTTTGTATTTGCCGTATCCGGATCCTCGCTTTTCAAAAAACTGGTGAATCCGTATCCGAATCCGAATCCGTATCCATATCCGGATCTGAATCCTGGTAACTTAGGTAAACGTAATGAAAAACGTAACGAATCCTGGTGGACATGCCTTTACCCAATATTAATGAAAAACGGTTTTTTTAATTCAATATATGTGTATATTTTTATTTAATGAATTCAACGATTTTTTGCCGATTTTTTCCCGATCCGATTAAAACTCTTCACTCTTTTGCCTCGCCGATTTATTGTCGATTCCGAGTCTGGTAACATTGATATGAACTAGAGGATGATGGGTTCTTATGATTCCATGGAAGGATGTATATCCCTAATAGTGGGGATATCTGAAACACTATCCTTAAGGAAGCTCACCGAGCACTGTATTGTGCGCATCCTAGTGTAAAGAAAATTTATGCTGACACAAGGAAACTCTTGTTTTGGGCAGGCATGAAGCGCAATATTGTCCAATTCGTTGCAAAATGTTTTGAATGTCAACAAGTGAAAGTTGACCATCGACAACCAACGAGTCTCCTACAACCTCACGACATTCCTTTGACTTAATGGGAGGTGATATCTATGGACTTTATCGTCGAGATACCTCAAACTCCGCAAAGGCACAATGCCATTCTGGTAGTAGTGGATAAACTAACGAAAAGTGCTCACTTTATTCCCGTAAAAGACACTTATGAAGTGGTTGATGTAGCTTGGGTATTTATAAATGAAATTATCAAGTTTCATGGAGTACCTAAAAAGATCATATCAGATAGAGATTCACAATTTACTTCAAGATTCTAGACTTGTATGTAGTCAACCTTGGGAACTCAACTAAATTTAAGTACAACATATCATCCTGAGACTGATAGACAAACAGAAAGGGTGAACCAAGTAATAGAAGATATGTTGAGGATGTATGTTATGGATCAGCAGACACAATGGGAAAAGTACTTGCCCTTAGTTGAATTTGCATACAATAACAGCTACCACAGCTCAATTAGAATGCCTCCATTTGAAGCATTATACGGCAGACCTTGTAGAACACCATTAAGTTGGGACAGGTTAGAGGACCAAGTGATAGTGGGGCTAGAATTAATTCAAGAGATGGAAGAACAAGTAAAACAAATTAGACAACGGTTAAAGGAGGCACAAGATAGACAGAAAAGTTATGCTGATGCTCACAGGACAGATAGGAATTATGAAGTAGGGGATCAAGTTTTCATCTACATCAGACCAAACAAAAGCACCATCCAATTTGGAAAATGACCAAAGTTGTCACCCCGGTTTATTGGGCCATTCAAAGTTCTGGAAAAAGTTGGACCCGTCGCCTATTGACTTGCACTGCCACCCCACTTGCATAAAATTCATAATGTTTTTCATGTATTTGTACTAAGGCATTATATAGCTGACAAATTGCATAACCTTCAATGGAAAGAATTGCAGGGATCAGATGAGAGAAACATTTCGGTCGAACCATTACGTATACTGGAATGTAGGGTTCGACAACTCAGGAACCGCCTGGTAGGCCAAGTTAAGGTCCCGTGGGACAAGTATAGTGCTGGATCTGCTACCTGAGAAGACAAGGAGGCCATATGCTAGAAATACCCCAACTTGTTTTGATTTTGAAGCACTTAAAACCTTATTTTGTATATCTTTACTTTATTTTGGCTAGATACTTAAGACTATCATTTTGAATTGTTACATGTAAGAATGATTTTAAATTATTTGCTTAACATTGTTGGTACATGGATACCAATATGAAATATGTTATTTGCTTAACATTGTTAGTACATGGATACCAATATGAAGTATATTATTTGCTTAACATTGTTGGTACATGATACTAATATGAATTATGAATATAATATGGATGTGATATCTATAATTTTTATTTTACATATCAACATGAATGATGAGATGGAAATAAAAGAATGACTACATTTGACTACTTAATATGAAAGTTAACTTACAGATATATAGGTTGGACATAGCCAAATACGTTATATGAACTCAAAGATCAATATCGTAGATGGCAACATATTAGGAATGCACGAAAACCATTATCTGAATACAATTGGCTTTGAATATATTGATGCATATATTATAATGTGTGGACAAGTGTTTACAATGCCGATAATATCGTTACCAAACTGACCCACGTGATGACAAAGCTCCAAAAACAGTTAAGGCTCAATGAGACTCCATGATAGGGTGTTGACCCTGGTCCTACTAGGAGGGGTGGAGGTGTTGCCCACCATTTATCCCTCAAAACCTGGAGTCATGGGAGGATTGTGCGTGTCATGCTCCCCTAGATGTGTGATGATGACTATCAGATGTCTACTAGAAAAGTGGGTCAATGTAGTCGACGCAGTCACCCTTATGATTTACGAATGGTTAGGTCAGTACTAGGAGGGGTGGAGGTGTTGCCCACCATTTTTCCCTCAAAACCTGGAGTCATGGAAGGATTGTGCGCGTCATGCTCCCCTAGATGTGTGATGATGACTATCGGATGCCTACTAGAAAAGTGGGTCAATGTAGCCGACGCAGTCACCCTTATGATTTACGAATGGTTAGGTCAGTATAGTTGATGCCATGGCATATTCCAATAGATGATGGATAGGATGGGAGTGGAAGAGATTAACAAGGATAGGTTAATTCTAGAATAGCTTGGGAGCCTGGCTGGGGCAGGACATGACTATTAAAGTTATAAACCTATAAATATTCAAAACACAAATTTTAAAATGTCCTCACCATAAACGAAAATTCCGTCACAAGACACAATCCTTACGTAATTATACTAATCGCTAAAATAATAACTAATATACTATATAAACCCTAACTTTGGGACGAAGTTCCTTGAAGGAGGGGTGTGTGTAGTGACCCATTTTTAATTAAAGGGAGCATAGGAATATTAGCATGCATACGAGGCATACATATGATAGCTACATATGCATGCATCACATGCACTGCACTAATATGTGCACTAACTAATTATGGAAAATGTCCAAATATAGGGTAATGAATTAATTATTGAAGTGATAAGTAAATACCTAACACACCAGAATCTAATGAGTATATATTGTGGAGTACTTGTTATATAGACCGCCATCATAATATATAACTAGTACATTTAAAATATATATATAAATACAAAGGATTTTACTTACTAAAATATATATATATATTATATATTAACAAAAAAGAAAAAAAAATATAATATATATAATCAAATGAAAAGGAACTAACTATATAAATTTATAAGTTCTAAACTAAATTAATAAACTTTAAAAAAAAAGTATAATTTAATAAATAGTATTAAATATCTCTTTAATAAAGAAAAAAAGGGAAATGAATTACTTGATTAGTTGCCACTTGAACGAAATATTCAGTGATGACTTTCAACTCTTAACGCATAAAAAATGTGTGATTGCCTCTTTAGACACTGTGAGATGCCACGTGACTGACCAAAGGCAAGAAACCATACCATAATTCCAAGGCAGTGGAGGATTGGGAGAAGGTGGTGTTTTGGAATATAAGGAGAATGCAGAAGGCATGAGGGGGAGAAAAATTTTATTCATTTTTGGTTTTCAGGAGAAGCAAAGAGAAAGGGAATACTAACAGAACTATAATTTGAGAGACTCGAGTAATTGTTCTTAGAACTTTGGGCACGGGGGTCAGAAGACCTCTAATTCAAAGTCTTATGGATCTAGGCACCCGACAGGTGGAACCCAGATAGGCTGGGAGGAAACGGTCGGTCTGGTAGCAAAATGGGAGCAGTAACAGCCGAAGTTGACCCCAAACGGAATTTCCAAGTAAGTATCTGCATTTAAATTTTCGTATTAGTTAAATTTTCAATTAATTGTAAAATTAGGCATTGAATTTGATAAAATTAGGTTAAAAAAATTTATATGATTAATTGTAAAAAGTTTGGGCACTAAAGCTTGGATGTAAAAGTTGCAGATGGATACAACTTGGATTGCACCCGAATAATCTTAGGTTTGAGCGTAACTCTCGGTAACTATACTTTTGCTAGTGATTTCTATGTAATAGATTTTGCAGATCTCAATATGGTACTAGGGGTTCAATGGTTGTATTCGTTGGGCAAGCACATAATGGGCTACCAAGCACTGGAGATGGAATTTAAAGCACCAAATGGCAGTAGGGTAATTTTGAGAGGTATGGCAACTGATGGGCCACAGGTTGTTTTAGCCAAAAGAATGGAACTATCTTCAGGCATGGTGATGTCGCGTACGCTGCAAACTGCAAAATCATGAGCCAAAAGGTAGCCAGCAACAATAAACCGCAGTACAACACAAATATTCAACAAATAATTGACAAGCATGCTTCATTGTTTAGTGATATTCCTCCAAGATTGCCTCCTAAGAGAGGATTCGAGCACACTATAGAACTGGAAGAGGGAGCTAAGTCCACCCCTTACTAATACCCAAAGAAATTCAAGGATGAAATAGAAAAGACCATCCAAGAGCTGTTAGAAATGAGCCACATCAAACCTACCTCGAGTCCATTTGCCTCCTTTGTGGTCTTGGTAAAGAAGAAGGATGGCACGTGGAGAATGTGCATTGATTACCGAGCACTCAATAAAAAAATATCAAAAACAGGTACCCTGTACCCGGGATCGATGAATTACTGGACGAACTTCACGAGGCAACTTACTTTTCAAAAATTGATTTATGATCAAGGTACCATCAAATCCGAGTTCGAGAGAAGGGCGTGCCGAAAACGGCATTTCAATGTCATTATGGACATTTCAAATTTTTGGTCATGCTATTTGGGCTACCCAACGCCCCCGCTACTTTCCAATCCTGTATGAACAATATCTTCAGCAAGCAGCTAAGGAAGTTTTTATTAGTGTTCTTTGACGACCTTCTCATTTACAGCAAAACATGGGATGATCATCTGAAGCATTTGGATACAATTTTGAGCATTATGCAGTAGTCTCTCTATGCCAAAGTGTCAAAATGCGAGTTTGGGTTGACGAAGATTCTTTATTTAGGACACATAATCAGCACAAAGGGAGTACAGGTTCATCAAGAGAAAATTCAGGCAATATTGGACTAGCCCACACCCAAAACCCTAACAGAATTACATGGATTCCTTGGAATCTGCAATTACTACCAATAGTTCGTTAAGCGTTTTTCTCAGTTAAGTGCACCCTTGACAATATTAACCAAAAAGGGAGCATTCAGGTGGACAAAAGAATCTGACAAGACGTTTAACAAGTTCAAAGAAATAATGAGCTCATGTCTAGTCTTGGCTCTTCCCGACTTTGGTCAACCATTCATATTGGAATGTGATGCGTCGAGGGAAGGAATAGGGGTTGTCTTAATGCAAAAGGGTCACCCTATCGCATTTGAAAGTCAGAAGCTTCAGGACACAGAGAAGCTTTACTCCATATATGACAAGGAGATGTTGGCTATCATGCATGCTTTGGCAAAGTTCAGACAATATTTGGTTGGAAACAGGTTCATAGTCAGGACAGACCACAACAGCCTGCATCATTTCCTGGGGCAAAAGGACCTTAACAAGCGGCAACAAAAGTGGGTAAGCAAGATCGCAGCTTTGTTGAAATTTGGTACCGGAGGACAGGTGGTTCCCTTAGGCTTTGATCTTTGGCCTAGGGAAAAGTGTCCAAAAGAATTTAATTTTTCTCCTAAAGTGACTTTATAATTTTATAAAGTTAAATCTAATTTAAAAGTGACTTTAAGTGATAAAGTTACTAAGTCTAATTTTAAAGTAAATGAAAAATTAGAAAGGAAAAGTGACTTTGGAAATAAATGACTAAGTGGGTCTTTATTAAAGTGGGGTGAATTAAAAAATAGAAAGTGAGATTTAAATGAGCATTTAATCTCAACCATTGATCCAAATCTATTTCAGCCATTGGATTTAGAGATCACCCAAAAGTCACTTGGATCACCCAAAAGTCACTTGGAGTTATATTAAAGGAGGAAAAGGAGGAAAAGGTCATTCATTCTTTCATGAGCAGATTGGGAGAAGGAGAGCAAGAGAGATTTCTGAGCAGGGAGGAGAAGGAGACAGCAGCTTGGCACACATTCCAAGGCAGCAGTTGAGCAGATTTGTATAGCTGATTCAGCACATAGTGAAAGGCAGATTTTTGCACAAAAATCGAGGAGCAGTTTGCTGATTTTTCTGCACACGAAACGGAGGCCGTACAGCATTTATTGCTGTCCTGTTTGCTGTAATTTCCAGATTGCTATGAGGCACGGGAAAGGAGATAAGTTGTAAATTTGCTTGTTGATTTTTTGCTGAATAATTCTCACTGTAAAAAGGCAATTTTCATAAATAAAGAAGAGCTCTCAAACTGGTTTTCCCCAAGAGTTGTAGGGGGTTTTTCCAGGGTCAAATTGACCAAAAATATCAGTATTTTAATGGCTGTTTTGATTGCTGATTTTTAATTCTGCAATTTCCAGCATTCTGAAAAATTTCCAGAATTTGTGTTTTCAGCAATATTTATTTTTTCAGTCTGTTAAATGTATGGTTATGGGAATGGGCATTTAACTACATGGGAGAAATAAGGAGAAACTGAAAACCGGGGTGGGAAAACAGAAATTTCTACATGGTATCAGAGCTTGAGTGCTGAAGGGCAGTTTGGGACAGCAAAAGGAAAAATTACAGTTGCTGATTTTTCACTCAGAGAATTCCAGCAAGCTGATTTTTCATAAACAGCAGTTTTATCTTTACTACAGCAGTGCTATTTTTCAGTTTTAGGACAGCAGGATGTCATTGGGATTGAGGGTGGAGGATATGTTGGATGGGCATACAAATTACAGTGTTTGGAAGGAGAGAATGCAGAGTATCTTTGAGGAGGCAGAAGTCTGGGATATCATGGTGCATACCGCACAGAACCCTGTTGTTGTGCCCACTGATGTTACTCAGTTGGCTGAGTATAAAAAGAAGAACAATAAGGGTAAGAGGCTGATTCTAGACGAAATCAAAGACCATTGCATTCCTCATGTGAGAGGAAAGAGCAATGCCCATGAGATATGGACAGCATTTTCCAATCTCTACCAGAGTACCAATGAGAACCGGAAGATGGTCCTGAAGGAGAAGCTGAAGAACATTAAGATGGGGAATGATAGTGCAGCTGGATATCTCACAAAGATTACCAATGTGAGAGATGAGTTGGCAGCGATTGGAGAGGCCATTCCATCCACTGAGTTGATGCGTATTGTAGTGAATGGCCTCCCCCGTTCATGGTTGAACTTTGCTGATGGGGTTTGTGCACGTGAGACCCTTCCCACATGGGAGAGGTTTTGGGATGATTGTATTCAGACAGAGATCAGGAAAGGACAGCTTGGGGCAGCCAAGCCAGTTGAGCAGGATGAGGACGTAGCACTGGTGGCAGGAGGCAAGAAAGGCAAAGGGAAGAAGCAGACTTCCACAAGCAGTGGTGGGGGCAAAGGCAAAGGTAAAGGTAAACAGGGGAACACACAGAAGGACTATTCCAAGGTGAAGTGTTGGAATTGTCAAAAGATGGGACACTATGCAGTTGTGTGTCCGGAGAAGAAGAAGAAGAAGGGAAAGAACCAGGACGTGGCAGTTTCAGCAGAGATTGAGGACTTTGCTGGTCGTTTTGACCGAGAGTTTGCGTTCACTACGTGTGAGTCCTCTAGTGCAGGATCACCTGCTACACAGGTTCAGAGGGAGCATGCTTTTCCCTCGATTAGCGGAGCATCTACAAGTATCTGGTATGTGGACAGTGGGGCTTCACGTCACATGACAGGAGTCCAGGAGTACTTCTCAGAGCTTTCAGAGAGTGGCAATGATATTGAGGTAGTACTCGATGATGACAGAGTTGTTAGAGCAGTCGGGGTGGGTACACTAACATTTCAGAGGGAGTCCAGACCTCCCTTGAAAGTGTCAGATGTTCTTTATGTGCCAGGGATGAGGAAGAACCTCATATTCGTCTCAGCTTTGGAGGACAGAAGATATGAGGTACTGTTCAGAAGAGGACAGGTGTTGATGTATCCCAGGGGCACTCCAGCTGATTCAGCTAGAGTGATAGGTGTACGCCATGCAAAGGTGTACAAGTTTGCATTTCAGCCCCTTTTGGCATTGAGCAGTAGTACCGACAGCAGAGCTAGCAGTTCTGAGCTGTGTGAGATTTGGCACCGCAGGATGGGACATATGTATCATGGAGCCTTGAGGACATTGCGGGAGATCACTACAGGTGTGCCAGATTTCAGTACTGATCACTTTGATACTTGCAGAGGTTGTGCGATGGGCAAGTTTGCCAAATCCCCTTTTCCCAGCAGTGACAGCAGAGCGACGGGGATACTTGATTTGATTCATTCCGATGTGAGCGGTCGGATGTCTCATGTTTCCTTGAATGGATATGAGTACTATGTGTTATTCATTGATGATCACTCCAGGAGGACCTGGATTTATTTTTTGAAGACCAAGAGTGAGGTCTTCAAGCGGTTTCAGGAGTTCAGAGCTCTTGTGGAGACTCAGACAGGTCGAAAGATCAAGTCCTTGAGGTCGGACAATGGAGGAGAGTACACCCTTGGAGAGTTTGTTGACTATTGTGCGGAGGCAGACATTAGGAGGGAGTTCACTGTTCCTTACAACCCCCAGCAAAACGAAGTTGCAGAGAGGAAGAACAGATCCATCATAGGGGCTGCCAAAGCCATGTTACATGATCAGGGGTTGCCATTGTTCTTATGGGCAGAAGCCTGCAACACAGCTGTTTACTTGCAGAACAGGAGTCTGCATCGTGCCTTGGGGCACATGACTCCGGAGGATGCTTTCTCTGGGAAGAAGCCTGATATTGGTCATCTTCATATCTTTGGATGCATAACATACTCCTATATACCCAAGGAGAAGAGGACCAAACTAGAGCCCACCGCAGAGAAGGGTATCTTTGTGGGCTACAGTGAGACCTCAAAGGCCTTTCGGATTTACATTCCTGCACAGAGGAGAGTTGTTGTCAGACGGGATGTGAAGTTCGAGGAGGACAGGGCCTTTAGGAGGTCACGGGAGTTAGAGTATCTAGATCAGCCAGACCCTCAGCAGCAGTTGAGTCAGTCGCAGGGATCCAGTGGGCAGGGATCAGGAGGATCAGAAGGTACATCTATGAGGATGTCAGGTCCGTCAGTGAGCAGTGGCTCATCGAGCCAGAGGGGTGGTGCTCCGGGCAGCATGCAGAGCAGTTCACAGAGCAGTTCACTAGGGAGTCCACTGATGGACAGTTCACACGGTACCTCAGCTTCTACAGGTTCAGGTGCAGGCAGGAGGACAGCAGACAGACAGTCAGGAGTTCAGGCTACTGATGGTGATGAGGAGGAGGAGTTTCATTCTCCTATGGGAGAAGCATGCTCAGGGAAGAGGAAGCCCAAGTGGCTTCAGGACACCTTGAGAGATGCCACATCTGTTGCTGAGCCGAAGAGGCCGGTCAGAGAGAGTAGACCACCTGAGAGGTTTTGTAGTTATATGGCGATGGTTACCAGCATCCTTGACTCTGAGCCTTCTAGCTATGAGTAGGCAGCTAGCCAGCAGGTCTGGAGAGAGGCCATGCAGGAGGAGTATTCTTCTATCATGAAGAATGATGTTTGGGAGGTGGTGCCGAGGCCTGAGGGCAAATCCGTGGTTACTTCCACATGGCTTTACAAGGTAAAACATGCTGCAGATGGCAGCATTGAGAAATTCAAAGCGAGGTTTGTGGCTAGAGGGTTCTCCCAGGTAGAGGGAGTTGATTATGAGGAGACCTTCGCTCCCGTGGCTCGATATACTTCGATCCGCTCCATTATATCGATAGCAGCAGAGATGGGTTGGAAGATCCACCAGATGGATGTGAAGACCGCATTTCTCAATGGCTTCATACAGGAGGAGGTGTACATTGAGCAGCCACAGGGCTTTGAGGTGCATGGGAAGGAGTCCCATGTGTGCAGATTGAAGAAGGCCCTTTATGGCCTGAAGCAAGCTCCCAGAGCTTGGTACTCCAGGATAGATGCATACTTGCAGGGGATGGGTTTCACAAAGAGTGAGGCAGATCCGAAACTTTACCTTATTGTGATTGGTGAGGAGCCTCTCATTCTGGTGCTGTATGTGGATGACTTGATCATTACAGGTGCAGAGAGACTCATAGAGCACTGCAAGAGAGATCTTGCGGCGGAGTTTGAGATGAAGGACATCGGCTTGATGCATTACTTTTTGGGTTTGGAGGTGTGGCAGGAGGAGGGGCATTTCTTCCTGGGGCAGGGGAAGTATATTGTGGACATCCTTAGCAGATTCCACATGGAGGATTGTAGACCCATGTCGACACCGATGATCACCAATTGGAAGAAGCTTCATGCTTCGGATTCCGAGTTGGTGGATCCCACATTGTACAGGCAGCTGATTGGTTCCTTGATGTATTTGGTCAACACTAGACCAGATATTTGTTTTGCAGTCAACACGATGAGTCAGTTTATGTGTGAGCCTAGGAAGGTTCACTGGGTGGCTGCAAAACACATTTTGCGGTACTTGCAGGGGACAGTGGATTATGGTCTGGACTACAGGCAGGGAGATGGAGTGAGATTGGCAGGATACACTGATTCTGATTGGGCAGGTTGTGCTTCTGATAGGAAGAGCACTTCAGGGTGCTGTTTTGGGTTGGGTTCAGCAGTAGTGTCA
The DNA here is from genome assembly GCA_031772625.1 of Pinus tabuliformis. Classification (NCBI taxonomy): domain Eukaryota; kingdom Viridiplantae; phylum Streptophyta; class Pinopsida; order Pinales; family Pinaceae; genus Pinus; species Pinus tabuliformis. The sequence continues at coordinate 473,247,246 of CM062817.1, forward strand.
TGGTTCAGCCGGAAGCAGCAGTCAGTAGCACTGAGTTCAGCGGAAGCAGAGTATATGGCAGCCAGTCTAGCTAGTTGTGAGGCCATCTGGCTTCGCAAGATGTTGTTTGGCTTATTTGGTCAGCCGTTGAGACCTTCAGTGATTTACTGTGATAATCAGAGTTGCATTAAACTCACGGAGAATCCAGTATTTCATGACAGGTCAAAGCATATCGGGATCAGATATCATTTCATCAGAGACTATGTTCAGAAGGGAGTTGTGAAACTTGAGTATATTTCCACTGATGAGCAGGTTGCAGATATTCTTACCAAAGCCTTACCACGCGGCAAGCATGTCTACTTCAGAGACAAGATGGGTGTGGTGAGGAACACCTTCCTCGGTAAGAGGGAGTGTTGAAATTTGGTACCGGAGGACAGGTGGTTCCCTTAGGTTTTGATCTTTGGCCTAGGGAAAAGTGTCCAAAAGAATTTAATTTTTCTCCTAAAGTGACTTTATAATTTTATAAAGTTAAATCTAATTTAAAAGTGACTTTAAGTGATAAAGTTACTAAGTCTAATTTTAAAGTAAATGAAAAATTAGAAAGGAAAAGTGACTTTGGAAATAAATGACTAAGTGGGTCTTTATTAAAGTGGGGTGAATTAAAAAATAGAAAGTGAGATTTAAATGAGCATTTAATCTCAACCATTGATCTAAATCTATTTCAGCCATTGGATTTAGAGATCACCCAAAAGTCACTTGGATCACCAAAAGTCACTTGGAGTTATATTAAAGGAGGAAAAGGAGGAAAAGGTCATTCATTCTTTCATGAGCAGATTGGGAGAAGGAGAGCAAGAGAGCAAGAGAGATTTCTGAGCAGGGAGGAGAAGGAGACAGCAGCTTGGCACACATTCCAAGGCAGCAGTTGAGCAGATTTGTACCGCTGATTCAGCACATAGTGAAAGGCAGATTTTTGCACAAAAATCGAGGAGCAGTTTGCTGATTTTTCTGCACACAAAACGGAGGCCGTACAGCATTTATTGCTGTCCTGTTTGCTGTAATTTCCAGATTGCTGTGAGGCACGGGAAAGGAGATAAGTTGTAAATTTGTTTGCTGATTTTTTGCTGAATAATTCTCACTGTAAAAAGGCAATTTTCAGAAATAAAGAAGAGCTCTCAAACTGGTTTTCCCCAAAAAGTTGTAGGGGGTTTTTCCAGGGTCAAGTTGACCAAAAATATCAGTGTTTTAATGGCTGTTTTTGATTGCTGATTTTTAATTCTGCAATTTCCAGCATTCTGAAAAATTTCCAGAATTTGTGTTTTCAGCAATATTTATTTTTTCAGTCTGTTAAATGTATGGTTATGGGAATGGCCATTTAACTACATGGGAGAAATAAGGAGAAACTGAAAACCGGGGTGGGAAAACAGAGATTTCTACAAGCTTATGACTTTGATATTGAGTATGTAAAGGGAAAGAAGAATGTTGTGGCTAATGCACTTTCCAGAAAACCAACAACATGTGCCCTCATGGAACTGACAGAAGATTCGAAGGCACACCTCACAGCAGAATATGCCAAGAACCAGTTTGCATGCACACTAATCGACAAGACCATCCAAGATGACAAGTACAAAATAATTGATGGAGTCATTTATCATAAAGACAGGATATACTTGGTTCCCAAATATACACCCAGGGAAAAGATTTTGAAGGCAACACATGATATTCCCTCGACTGGGCATCAAGGATTTTTCAAGACATCGACAGATTCGAGAACAATTCTTATGGAAAGGGCTCAAGGAAGATGTGATGAAATATATCAGGGAATGCATGACATGCCAACAGAATAACGTTGAGCATACACACCCTGTAGGTCTTCTCCAACCCCTACCAATCCCAGAAAAAAAATATGGAGAGCATCTCGATGGATTTCATCACAAGGTTACCCAAAACACAAGGGAAGGACTGCATCTACACGGTGGTAGATAGGCTGACTAAATTCGCACACTTCTTTGCCATATCAGTTGATTATTTGGCCAAACAAGTGGCAGAATTGTTTTTCAAATAAGTCTTTAGACTACATGGGCTACCAAAGAATATAGTCAGCAATCGAGACAGTAGATTCATGGCCGCATTTTGGCAGGAGCTTTTCAGGCTAGTGGGAAATGAATTGAACCCTGGCACTAGCTATCACCCTCAAACTGATGGTCAGACAGAAATTGTGAATAAGTAGATTGGAAGGTACATAAGCAACTATGTGACCAGTCTACAGAAGGCATGGATTAAGTGGATGTACCTTGGGGAGCACTGCTACAACACCATCTACCACTTATCCATTGGGATGAGTCCCTTCAAAGCTCTATATGGATATGATGCACCATCCTTCATCAACAAAATTTTTGGAGACAGCAAAGCACCTGTAATTGGGTGTTGATGCTTGCTTTTCTTAGACACATTTGGTGTAATGCGCTAGTATAATTTTTCCCTAGTTTTTTTTATACTAGGGTTTTCAACAATTTTCTTTTTGTACCACAATTCAACTCAATTACAATAATACAACCTTCGATAGATAATACTGGTCCTCAATGAAATAAACCATGTAGCAAAGTTCCTCAACTCCAATATAACTAATATTAATCCCAGAAAAGTAACAATAATACCACAGTGATCTAATTTGCAAGTACTTAATATGTTAGATTTATATCCTAAACAACAATACCATAAATAATTTCTTTGAAACACTACACACAGTTATATGAACTGTTTTGACCACGTCACTAATTTTGGGGCCCATTGTGATTTAGGATCTTTGTTGTTTCCTCAGGACCACAACACAGTACTCGCACATTGCTCGGCCACGAGTGCTTCCCAAGTTTACGTTCTGTCTCGAATTACTAGACTTATGGAATCTTCGGCGCCAAATGTCACGATTCAGGGTTTGCGGTCGTCTTTACGATGTGCACAAAAGATCGTAATGTTATGAATATGCTTCTAGAACCTTTCGCTTACCCAAAACTTGGTTGATTTTCCATTGCAACTAAATCCCTCCCTTGCTGAGAATTCAAATGACTCTGCTTTCGAAAATTGGGGCCTGAACTGATCACGCCGTCAATTCAAACTCGTCGATTGGCAAATAAGGGTTTGATCTTAGCCAAAGACATTGCCTTCAGGAGTTCGCTATCACAAGGATTTCGACTTGTCTTAGAAAAAAAGAGTCATCCAATAGAGAATTCGTTCCTCTCCAAAAAAATAAAGAATTTAGCTGCCTCACCGATGGTGCCTCTGTGCCATAATGAAATATCAAGGCATTATAGAATTCACTATCCAAAGAAAACAGAGGCTGTCACTTCATAATTTGTTTCCTAGAATAGAGATTGGTTATCATAGAACTAGCTGCCTTCTAGGGATTTTTCCTGTGCCAGAACAAGAGAAGAAAAAAGGAAAATGTATCAACTAGGGTGGAATCTCTCACCACCGAAATTGATAAAGAGAAATGGCCCATGGGTCTTAAAACCTCAGAGCTAATGCTCAAAAATAGAATGAAATGATCCACACCTGATGATCCAAAATGAATCCAATCCTCCTTTATTTATAGGCTTCCTTAAGGGGTTTCATATTCATAAATGGTTGAGTAAATCTTACTCAAAACCCCAATTCTGGGTTTTTTCCCCAACTGCCCCAGAACTTACCCAACAATGGGTATTTTTGGCTGTTTTTCCGTTTTAGGTGGACTATAGCCTATGGGGAAGGAATTAGGATAGGTTAATGAGTCCTATTTTGTCCTCATTTCGTTGAGGACATTATAGTCCCCCCTGCCCGAAATTGCTTGCCCTCAAGCAATTGCAAGTTCAAGTGCTGCAAAATCCGTTCTCCTTCCATCTCCCTTTGATAAATTCTTCCATTTGACGACGTATTCCATAATTACTCTTCCCCTTAACTTCTTTTCCCACACGACCATGATCGTTTCCGGAATTAGTTCCAGTTGACCCTCTTCATCTAATGGCGACAATTCGATAGAGGTTGTGACCTGTTGACCCACAACCTTCTTGAGGCATGATACATGGAATACATTGTGGATTCTGTTGTCACTTGGTAGCTCCAACTCATATGCCACCTCGCCCACTCTATGGATAACTTTGTAAGGCCCATAAAACCTCGGCTTCAATTTTTCCGCTCCACTCTTCTTGAGAGTAGACTGTCTATAGGGCTGCAATCGCAAGAAAACAAGATCTCCTATCTCAAAATTGTGCTCTGTTCTATGCTGGTTTGTGTACAACTTTTTCCGATTTTGAGCAACCTATATGTTTTCCTTGAGTACCTTGAGAATGTCCTGACTCTCCTGTATCCAGTCTTTGGCAAGAAAAGCCATACCTTTGGGGTTGGAAGGGCCACCTTCAAACATACGATCATAACAGATGGGCGAGGGCACATAATGGCTAGCTTAGGGGGCAGAGAATGGTGGCACATCATGCTATCTAGTGGCTGCAAGGCACTGTTGGCTGTCAGTTGAAGACAAATCTAAGAGAAAATTTCTCCTATAGGGGTCACCCATTGGTGGTGGGTAACAGGTACCATGAGCTCCTTCTTGATCCCTATTGCCATTCAAAAATCCTAGAAACCATTGGAGGTATACTCACCCCCATTATCTGATCTTAGCACCTTAATCCTCTTCTTGGTCTAGTTCTCCACAAGAGCTTTAAACTCCTAAAACCAACCGAAGAACCCACCCTTGGTCTTCAAAAAGTAGATCCAAATCTTCTTGAAAAAATTATTTATGAATGTCGCAAAGTACAATGACCATGTGATTGATCCCACTGACATAGGACCACAAACGTTTGAATGCACCAAGTCCAACACATCCTTGGACCTAGTCCCAATATGAGGAAACACAGCCTTGGCTTGTTTACCAAGCGCTCACCCCTTGAACACTCCCTCATGCTCCACTGTGATCTCTGAAAAACATGTGACCATTCTCTGTAACATAAGAAGAGCCCTGTAGAGTAGGTGTCCCATCCTCCAGTGCCAAAGCTTGCTCTGGCTATCACTCTCATGTATGAGAGCCTTCACCAGTTGTCCTCTCAACAGATAGAGATTCTTCTCCCTTCTCCCAATTACTCACCTCTTGCTAGGATCAGTTCCTTTCGGCCCAACAATCGCTTCACCTCCCATGACGCTGACCTCTAGTCCTTTGTCCTCCATAGTCAAAACTAATAGGAGATACCTCTCCAAATTCAGTACAGAAAAAACTTCATTCACCTCCACGATACCTCCAGAGTCCATCTGAAACTCAGTGCTACCAATGCCCTCTACTACATACTTGACATTATCAACAAGCTCTATATATATATCTCTAAGCTCCTTGGCCATGTTGGCATTTCTACATGTATATCTCTAGGCTCCTTGTTCATGTTGGCGAAAATGTCTCAAGATCCCATCATGTGACAAGATGCTCCACTGTCCATAAACCAAACACCTCTTGAGACGATCCCAGAAAGGCATGACGCCAAGGCAAAGTTCTTCTCAAACTTTTCAACCAATTTGTCCATCTATGCAATGCTTGCCTTTCCCTTGCCCTTCTTCCTATTTGGACACTGACTGGCAAGATGTCTGAACTTGTGACATGCAAAGCACTTGACTTTCCCCATGTCCTTCTCTAGCATCCACCTCCACTCTAGCTGTGCTTGGCCTTCCCTTTGCTCTTTTTCACTTATGCAACAAGAGCAAGCTCCTCTTTCTCCTCACCACTCCTTCATTCTCCTCTGATTGATGAATTCTCCCAAATCTCCTTCTAAATGAAATCATCCCACAATTGGATCCAATCAAGAATTTGTTGCCTAGCCAGGATCCCATCCACAAAGGTGGTCCAATGCTTGGTGCATCCTTTCAAAGCCACTTTTACTAGCTCTAAATCATTCACAACGTCTCCCACAACTGAAAGCTCATCACGACCCTGTTGGATCCTTGTGAGGTAAGATGTTATGGTCTATGATTTATTCATCCTAATGCTTTTTTAATTTTTCCCACAACACCATCTTCCTATTTTAATTTGTGCTCTAATAAAGACCGCTTAGGGCCACCCACACTTGTCGTGTTGTATCCTTCCCTGTTATGTGAGGAATTATATGATCCCTCTCACCATCCATAATTATACCCATCACTTTCACATACTTCTAATAGTGCTCAGCTGCTTGGTTTGGATCTGAAAGAACCTGGATCTTTGTGTTCACAAAAATCCAGAAACCATTCATTTTTAAAACTATGGTGATCTGCTCCTAGGGAATAAGTTAGCAGCCCCATCCAACTTGTCTTCATATCTCAAACTAATCAGTGATGATATCTCACAAATCAACCTAGTAACTTGGTGACAACAACCCAATTGCAAAATTAAAAAATAATTCTACCACCGTAAAAAGAAGAAACTTGTTGCAAACCCTAATGATCTCGAATCTCTCTTTTAGAGTTTTATAGAGCTCTGATACCATGTTAAATCTCCTAATATCAGCCCATATTTATTTTCTCGCAACAATTATTTATTCCCAACAATTTATTTTATTAACCAAATAAATTTTGAATTGTTGAAAAATAAAATCACTGGTATTTTAACTTCCAGAAATTTATATGCAGCGAAAATAAAAAAACAGAGAGATCAATCACACATTACAACAGATAAACACCCACAACAGTTCCCCTTCATTAACTATTCTCAAGAAAATTTGGGTTTTGACCCATAAAGAAATTACAAGAAAATATGCATTGACTGGAACCTGCAACTTGGCCCCACTGGAAGAATTCAACCCTAGAATTTTCGGCCCACTGGAAATTAGCCTCTGAAGAAATTCGGCCAGGAGAATTTTGGTCCACTCCTCACCAGCAACTCGACCTTGCACCTTCTCCGCAAACAGCCTCTATGCCTTGGTAAATTTGACCTTGCAAAATCGACCTCTCTAACAATTCAACCTCCTTGCTTCAGTAATTCGCCCTGCAATCTCCAACAATTCGGCCTCCTGAAAATGCTCTCGAATCAAGTTGTAATCTTCCTCTTTCTCCTCAATCTAAATGAGCCTCTCGCTCTAGAGAAACACTCTCCGTCTTTCAGAAAATCGCTTTCCCAAAAATGTTGTTGCTAGCTCTCTCTCTTGTTGTGGTTGTCACCTTCACCTCTCCCTTAGGCTTTCATTTATAATCTTCATCAAGCCCAAATCCCTAACCCTAATCTCCCTTCTAGAAGATCTAGGAGATCAACGGTTGAGATCATTTCTAAGTCACTTAAATAATTTCATTATTTATCCTTAGAAATTGACTTAATAGTCCACAATAATTAATTCACTTTAATTATTGTATTTTTCTAAGTTAGATCTAGGAAAAAAGACATAAATCACTTACTCCACCAAGCAAGCACCTAAAGAAGGAATAATCATCTTCTACATGCTAAGACACCAAGCCTATGCAAAAGACCTTCTGAAGATACCACAAGATTCAACACTCACTCCTAGCAAGGAAGGGATTCTCCACTACCCTCAGCTTGTCTCTGAACTTAACAAACTTCCCTTTCACTAGAGGCTTAGTGAGAATATTTGACCTCTAGTCCTTTATGGAAATATACTACAATCGCATAACACCTCTCTAGACTCTATCTCTGATGAAGTGATATAAGATCTCGATATGCTTGGACTGATCATGAAACACAAGATTCTTAGAGAATTTAATGCAACTCTGATTGTCATAGTGAATCATTGTTGGCCCCATCTCTAAACCAAATAATTCTGCAAGCATCTTGCAAAGCCATACTGCCTCACAACTCACCATACGCGCTGCCATGCTGAACTAAGTGCCACCGGCTGCTACTTCTTGTTGTACCACGAGATCACGATTGATCCCAAGCTTAAACAACATCTAGATGTGGATTTTCTATCCATAGTGTTCTCAGCCCAATCAAAGTTTGTGTACCCTTGTAACTCTACTCCACCAACTCCAACATATCTTAACCCAAAGTCCATTGTACCTCATTGGTATCTCAACAAATGCTTTGCCGCCACCCAATGAACTTGTCTCAACTCCACCATGAACTAGCGGAGTGTGTTCACAAAATAGATATTTGGCCTAGTGTTGACCAGATACATCAAGGAACCTATCAGCGTCCCATATAGTGTTGGATCCACCAACTTGCCCTCAGAAGCACTGAGCTTCTTCAAGTTAGTGATCATCGATGTAGAAATTGCTTGCAATCCTCCATCTTGAATCATTGCAAGATCTCAACTACATACCTACCCTACCCAAGGAAAATTTCTCCTAGTTGTTGCCACACCTCCAATCCCAAAAAGTAATGCATTAGGTCAATGTCCTTCATCTCGAACTCTGAAGCAAGATCCCCCTTGCACATCCCTATGAGCTTCTCTGATCCTATTAACAAAAGATTGTCAACATAAAGAACCAAGACAAGCAGTTCACCCTCAACAAGTACATGGTACAAGTTAGAGTTCACTTCACTCTTTGTGAAACCCAAACCAAGAAGATATCCATTGATCCCGATGTACCATGCACGTGGAACCTGCTTCAACCCATAAATGGTCTTCTCCAACCTGCATACATGAGACTCTCTCACGTGCACCTCAAAGCCCTCAGGCTACTCAATATACACCTCTTCCTCAATCACCTCATTGAGGAAAGCAATTTTCACATCCATCTGATGCATCCTCCACCCCATCTTTGAAGCAATGGACATGACTACTCTAATTGATGCATATCTGATGACAGGTGTGAATGTCTCCTCGTAGTCTACTCCCCCTTGTTGGGAGAACCCTCTCACAACGAACCTCACTTTGTACTTTTCAGCACTGCCATCAACTGCATGTTTAATCCTGTAGATCCATCGAAAAGTGGCCATTGATTTTCCCTCTAACCTTAGCACTATGTTCCACACATCATTCTTCATGATGGAGCTATACTCCTCCACCATGGCATCCCTCCAGACCTGCACATCTACAACCTCCTCAACAGTAGGAGGCTCGAACTCACTAATGTTGCTCGACAAGGCCATGTAACTAGAAAATCTCGTTGGTCGCCTGCCCTGCCTAAAGGTGTTGCTATGAGCCTCCACATGCTCTTCAACATCCCTCAAGCTCTGCTCGGCCCATCTCAACCTGCTCTTGATAGATCTCGAAGGAACATCTCGCTCCTCCTCTAGATATACAAGCTATGTCCCTGTTGTTCGTGTTGTTGGTGTTGTTGGTCCATGCTCAACATTAAACGTCTCTCGCTCTTGATCCCCTACCCATATTGACTCTGTATCATGAGACCTCCTAAAGGTCCTACCCTCCTCAAATCTGACATCCCAACAGACAATCACTCTCCTCTATCTAGGAATGTAGACTCAATAAGCCTTTGAGACATCGTTGTAGCCAATAAACATCCCCCTTTTTGACAAGGGCCCTAGCTTACCCCTTTTCTCCGTGGGAATGTGAACATAAATTGGACTACCAAAGATACACAAATGACTTACCTTTGGCTTCACTCCTATGAACATCTCCTCAGGAATCATATCATCCAACACTCTGTGAGGACTACTATTATGTAGATACGCAACTATATTACAGGCCTTCACCCACAAAAACATAGGCAATGCCTAGTCATAAATCATTTCCCTCGTTGCCTTCATTATGGTCCTGTTTTTCCTCTCAGCAACCCATTCTGCTAAGGGTTGTAAGGTATCGTGAGCTCCTTCTTGATCCCCACTACCCAACAAAAATCTTGGAACTCATTGGAGGTATACACACCCCCATTATCTGATCTCGGCACCTTAGTCCTCTTCCCTATTTGGTTCTCCACAAGAGCTTTAAACTCTTGAAACCGACCGAAGACCTCACCCTTGTTCTTCAGGGATTAGATCCAAGTCTTCTTGGAAAAATCATCTATGAATGTCGCAAAGTGATTGATTCCACTGACATAGGACCACAAATGTCTAAATGCACCAAGTCCAACACACCCTTGGACCTGGTCCCACTATGAGGAAATGCAGCCTTGGCCTACTTGCCAAGTGCACACCCCCTTGCACACTCTCTCTTGCTCCAACTTGATCTTTGGAAAACTTGTGACCGTTCTCCGTAACATAAGAAGAACCCTGTAGTGTAGGTGTCCCATCCTCCTGTGGCAAAGCTTGCTCTGGCTATCACTCTCATGTACGAGAGCCTTCACCGACTGTCCTCTCAAAAAATAGAGATTCTTCTCCCTTCTCCCAATTACTTGCCTCTTGCCAGGATTAGTTCCTTTCAACCCAATAGCCACTTCACCTCCCATGAAGTTGACCCCTAGTCCTCTGTCCTCCATGGTTGAAATTGATAAGAGATTCTTCTCCAAACCCGATACAAACAACATTTCATTCACCTCCTCTGTCCTCCATGGCTGAAATTGTAAGAGATTCTTCTCCAAACCCAATACAAACAACATTTCATTCACCTCCATCATACCTCTTGAGACCATCTAAAACTCAATGCTACCAATGCCCTCTACAGCATACTTGGCATTATCGCCAAGCTCTACATGTACTTCTTTAGGTTCCTTGGTCATGTTGGTGAAAATGTCTCAAGAACCCGTCATGTGACAAGATGCTCCACTATCCACAAACCAAACACCTATAGTGACAGTTCTAGAAAGGCATGATAACAAAGCAAAGTTCTTCTTGAACTTTTCAGCCAATTCGTACATTTGTGCAATGACTGTCGTGGCTATTTTTCCTTGTCCTTCTTCCTCTTTGGACATTGACGAGTAAAATGTTTGAACTTGTGACATGCAAAGCACTTGACTTTTCTCATGTCTTTCTCCTTTTTACCCTGTGAAGATCCACCTCCAATTTGGTTTTGCTTGGCCTTCCCTTTGCTCTTTTTTGCTTGTGCAGCAAGAGGAAGCTCCTCTTTCTCCTCACATCTCCTTTGTTGTCCTTCAATTGATGAATTCTCCCAGATCTCCTTATGGATGAAAACATCCCACAACTGGCTCCAATTATAAAGTTGTTGCCTAGCCAGGATCCCATCCACAAAGGTGGTCCAATGCTTGGTGCATCTTTTCAAAGCCACTTTTACTAGCTCCAAATTGTTCACAGCTTCTCCCACAATTGAAAGCTCATCACAAGCCTGCTAGATCCTTGTGAGGTAAGATATTACAATCTCTGATTTGTTCATCGTCATATTGTTTGATTTTCATTACAGCACCATCCTCCTACTTTCGTTTGTGCTCTGATAAAGATTTCTTAGGACTACCCACATCTGTTGTGTTGTATCCTTACCTGTTATGTGAGAAATTATATGATCCATCACACCATCCGAAATTATACCCATCGCTTTCACATCCTTTTGGTTGTGCTTAGCTACTTGGTTTAAATCTAAAGGAACCCGGAACTCTGTGTTCACAAACCATTCATTTTTAAAACTATGGTGATTTGTTCCCTCCAGGGACTAGAGTTAGTGGCCCCATCCAACCTGTCTTCATATATCAAACTACTCAGTGATTCCATCTCACAAATTGACCTACTAACTTGGCCAGAAAACCATACCTACAAAATTAAAAAATAATATTGTTGTCGTAAAAAGAAGAAATTTGCTGCTACAAATGCTAGTGATCTTGAATCTCTCTTTTAGAGTTTTCTAGAGCTCTGATACCATATTAAATCTCTTAATACCAACCTAGATTTATTTTCTCGCAACAATTATTTATTCCCAACAATTTATTTTATTAACCAAATAAATTCTAAATTGTTGAAAAATAAAATCATTGGTATTTTAACTTCCAGAAATGTATATGTTGCGGAAATCAAAAATAGAGAGAGATCAATCACAAATTACAACCAATAAACACCCAAAACAATTCTCCTTCATTAATTAATCTTAGGAAAATCAGGGTTTCGACCCATAAATAAATTACAAGGAAATATGAATTGCCCAGAACCTGCAACTTGGCCCCACAAGAAGAATTCAGCTCTAGGAATTTCGGCGCACTAGAAATTAGCCTCTAAAGAAATTTGGCTTGGAGAATTTCAGCCCACTTCTCACCAGCAACTCAACCCTATGCCTTCCCCTTGAACAGCGTTTGCGCCTCAAGAAATTCGGCCCCAGCAAATCAACCTCTCCAACAATTCAACCTCCTCACTTCAGTGATTCGGCCATACAATCTCTAGCAATTTGGCCTCCTGGAAATGCTCCCGAATCAACCTACAATCATCCCCTTTCTCCTCAGTCTAGATGAGCCTCTCGCTCTGGAGAAATCACCCTCCCTCTTTGAGAAAATCACTTTCCCAAAAATGCAGTAGTTCTCTCTCTCTCTCTCTTGTTGTTATTGTGTCTTCACCTCTCCCTTCTGCTTTCATTTATAATATTCATCAAGCCCAAATCCCTAACCCTAATCTCCCTTCTAGACAATCTAGGAGAGAAACAGTTGAGATCATTTCTAAGTCACTTAAATAATTTCATTATTTATCCTTAGAAATTGACTTAATAGTCCACAATAATTAATTCACTTTAATTATTGTACTTTTCCTAAGTTAGACTTAGGAAAGAAGACATAAATCACTTACTCCATCAAGCAAGCACCTAAAGAGGCAATAAATCATCTTCTACATGCTAAGACACCAAGCCTATGCAGAAGACCTTCCGAAGCTACCACAAGTTTCAACATGTAGATCTGCTGGAGATTGCTTGATGGTACTAGAGGAGGTAGGTACATAAATGCAGAGAAAAAAAAGATCGAAGGGAGTTGAAACATTTCGAGACCAAAGCTTAGAAATGGGGAGGTGTGATCTGAATTGGATCCTAAGTAAATCTCTTCTGTAAACTTTCTTATTAGCGTTTTAATAGCTTTGGCAAATTTGATTGAATAGTCCAAAAATGCTTTTGACTTGCGAGATGAAACGAGCCATTGTCACAGTTGGTCTTCCAAAGAAGCCCATTAAATATCAAGGCTGTGAAAAAGGAGGACATTGGATGAAGAGGAGAGCAAGAGGGCTTGAGAGGAAATGAAGAACAAGGACAGTAGCAGAAAATGAAGGACTCAAAAGAAGAAGTTTGTTCAAAGACCGAAGGTTGTCTCAAAGCCCTTACCATCTGCAATGTTGCCTGTGAGTAAAATTGCATTAGAAATCTGATGGAGAACTCACCACTTTGTAACAATTTCCTCAGCCCAACAAAATTCCTACCGAATGCTGGTTTTTCCATTTGGGTTTCCAGGGTAAAAAATATGCTGTTTATGATGTGTGATTAAGCACTCTACTGTGGATGTTTTATTTGCTGTTCTGGTTATGTTAATTAAATGCTGGAATCGTTGCTTGAGTAGCTACACTTCGTTTCCTTTCCCACTTTTTTGTTCGATCCTCTTTGAATGAATACTGTGTGGGTGAAGTGTTACAGCTACTAATAAGTTAATAACAGCAATGTCATTGTGCTCTGTTTGATGGTTAATTAACTGGCACATTAATTGTTAAATTCCTGGTTTACTGTTAAACCATGATGTTTTAAATGCTGTGCAAAGGCAAGCTACAGCAGTACAATCCTCCAATTCAACTGGTTGAGCCTTGGGCATTGACCCACAATGCTGGCCATGCTTTATATGCCTACCCCAAGCTTATGTTCTGTTTCCTACAGCACTCAATTTGTTTGGTTGGCTGGATGATTGGTGCATGTCATTTCATCGATGTTAATGTCATTGTGCTCTGTTTGATGGTTAATTAACTGGCACATTAATTGTTAAATTCCTGGTTTACTGTTAAACCATGATGTTTTAAATGCTGTGCAAAGGCAAGCTACAGCAGTACAATCCTCCAATTCAACTGGTTGAGCCTTGGGCATTGACCGATAATGCTGGCCATGCTTTATATGCCTACCCCAAGCTTATGTTCTGTTTCCTACAGCACTCAATTTGTTTGGTTGGCTGGATGATTGGTACATGTCATTTCATCGATGTTATGCTTGTATATTCGCTAGAATGTTAAACATACAGCTCTACTATATCATTGTGGAAGAGCTGGTGTTGGACTAAAGCTTGAAATCAGCCTATTGTTGAAATCGGCCTATTGGCGATTGAAGAGGCTATAACAAATTTTATTTCAGCAAAGGATCCCTGTTAATGATCCCTGTTGACGGGCCATGGACCTACTATTACTTTCACTATTGGAGGGATTCCCCCCTTCAAGATAGATTTTAGTATTGAAACCAATCTGTTTACAAAGGAAAGGTTCTAGCTAGTTGAGATGATCTGTACTTGACTCCCTCCCAACTATTAAAAAGCCTACTTCACTGGATGACCGTTTCAGTAGGTATTGCTTCTAGGCTTAAGGTCAATGATGCCTACGGACTTTCCTATATTTACCTTGGAGATGCTTCTGTACTAGGCATTACATTCAATTTCTTTTTCTCTGACAAGTATCACCATTCTTAGTGATCATGAACTTCTCCATTGGAAAACCTGGGATCTGTATTTTCTACTATCTTGCTCGCATTTGAACTTCCAGGGAAAGACTAGCTAAATCCTTGCTAATTAAATTGTTTGGGGGCTTTGAGTCACCGTAATTATATTTTATGTAAAAATGTGCCCATAGTTTCCATATGTGCCAGGTTGGAAAGGATTCTGCCAAAATTACCTGGGATTTACACCTGACCTCAGCTATTTGAAACTCAGTTTATATGGCTGGGGTTGACCATAGCAAGAATCGAACCTCCGTGAATAGCTTAGCTCTCCATTGACCTTATCGCTGAACCAATTCCACATTTCCATTTTGATAAGATACGTGCAAGCCAATTATCTACCAAAAATTTAATGTCTGTCTAGTTATGGTCTTTGGGATCAACCCCCAATAGAAAGACAAACGGCACTTCGTGAAAGTGGAACAATAGCAGACATAAATAAGAAGAGGGAGAGAAATGCAAATGAAAAAGAGAGAAGCACCGTGATGAGCATAGGTGTAGGCTGTCCTCCATGAATATATGTGATCGCCGGGACGAAGGTCTTCTCTGCTAATCCTGTTGGAGAGCAATCCCATGACTGCTGATGATCAGGAACGAATGAGATGATATTCACACAATCTGAATTCAGTGAAGTCTGTTACTCAAAACTGTTAGGAATGCCACAGAAAAGTATAGAGAGCAGAGAAATCACAAATGCCGCTTTGCCCATTTCCATTGCTTTGGTGTTAACTATATTCCATGACTGCAAGTAATGTGACAGCAACTTTTCATTCCATGTGGGCCACGAAAACTGGTTTTAAATGCATCCCTTCCCGACGAAGGAATGGCGGCGATTCGTGATAAAGAAAATGGTGGCCCTGTTTTAGCTTTACCAACCTCGCCACTATCGCCATGCTTTCCCAAAGTGTTGTCCCCGCATAGACGGCATAGAGCGATCACTTTGCTGTCAATTTATTTCTAATAAAATGAAATGATATGATATTATATTTTAATGTTTACGAAATTAAAAATAGTCGGATTATTAGTTTCATTTTTTTTATTTAAATTGGTGATGTGATAGTTTAATTTTCAACAATCTACTCACTTAAAAAACAATGGCAATAAACTGATGCTAACATATTCCCATAACTTTATGTGATGTCTTTGAATGCATCACATTCCAAAATGAAATGTTTTTCTGATTCCACAACCTCAGACGTGCAAAATGTACATGTTTGTTCTTCCCAAACTTCTTTAGGCCTTTTCCACCGTTCTGTTTCACACCGAAGTTGATGCGAGTTGGTTCTTAATTGAACAATAAGAACCTTTGTCTTCCATGGAATGCTAGCTCCAATGAACTCTTTTTATTGTAAACCGTTCTTCCCAAGTTTCTTTAGGCCTTTTCCACCGTCCTGTTTCACACAAAAGTTGATGCGAGTTGGTTCTTAATTGAGCAATAAGAACCTTTGTCCTCCATAATATGCTAGCTCCAATGAACTCTTTTTGTTATAGATCACAAGTAGGGTTGAATTCCTCAATGTAGTACTTCTTCTTTCTACCCAACTGCTTCTCTAGGCCTTTTCCACCGTCCTGTTTCACACTAAAGTTGATGCGAGTTGGTTCTTAATTGAGCAATAAGAACCTTTGTCCTCCATAATATGCTAGCTCCAATGAACTCTTTTTGTTGTAGATCACAAGTAGGGTTGAATTCCTCAATATAGTACTTCTTCTTTCTACCCAAATATTTTCCCCATATCTGTGTACGAAACTTTCCATAATAAAATTCTTTAGCTTTTTGCTATTTGTGGGATGGGCATTGAGGTAGATATTCCATTTTTGCATCCATGTGTAGTTTTGTCTCATCCATGTTTTATTTCTTTCACTCATGCCTTGATTGAAGATAACATTAGGCCATCTACCTACTCTCATTTGCTCAATTCTTTTTAGATATCTTATGAGCCACACCAAAGCAATTGCTTTGATGGTAGTTGTTCATGTTTAACTCAACATTATCTCATAAGGTACCGAACTTTTTATTTTGAACTTGTTCATGATAATAGTATGACACAAAATTTTCTAAATATAATCTACAATTACATCATTTCTTCTTCTTCTTCTTTTTTAACATTTTTTACAATTACATCCTTAGAGTCACATTAATTTTTTAAAGGGGTATTTAATTATTTTCCAATGTTCACATTTAATTTTTTAAGAAATATTTAATTATTTTTTAATAATCATTTTTTCCCAGATAAATCATAATAATTTAAAAACCAAATCATTTAAAAACTATGATATGCTATATGATTTATAAAAACTATGATATGTTATATGATTTATGAATGAAAGATGTGAAAAATTCATGAATGAGACTTGTCTATAAAACACATTGTGAAATTATATTATAAAGATTTGTGTTTATTGTAAATAACTAGAAAAAAAGTTTTAGAATTTAGAATTAGTGGTTATTTTTTTTGTAAGCTTGGCAAGACTGCATCTTCATCATGTCAATAATATCACCTCGATCAAGACAGGGAATTGAGCCGGTGACTTCACATCAAACAATGCCTTAACAGAGCACCCAATCGTCATCAATCCAAGACCCCGTGGACAGAATCAGTGGTTATTTTAGTTGTTTAGGATAAAGTTTTTGTTTTAATGAATATTTAGATTGTAATAATGTTTAATTGATCAATGCATACTTTTACAAGTATAAAATTATGTTCTTTTCAAACGATAAAGGGAATGTTCAAATAAAAGAGACAATCTTTGCAACTAATTTATATTAGTACACTTATTAAAGTAGATTCTCTTAATTTATTCAACATGATTTCTTAAATGTTTGGACTACATCTATTCATTGTGCTCAAATTTCTTTTCTATTATTTGCTTGAAAATGTCCAAGTTCATTTTATTATTATCTCATTAATGGCCATGTCAATATTCTTATTATTAGAAGAACAGATAAATAAAAAGAAGAACAAAGTTTACATCATTCTAGACAAGTGATAATGCAAGGTTATGGTGGAATTCCCCAACCTCGACATTAGAATCCACGACATGGATAGGCTACAAATCCATACAACCTAACTTTACAATCCATGCCATGGATAAGACACACATTTGTAAGCTTTAACCCTTTACAATATAATAATGTGTATATATTCTTGTTAAAAATAGAAATGAAACAATAGCATTCACACATAGTACTCAAAGATTTACCCTACAAATTTCCAACCAAGAAAACCACAAATGTTTAGAGTCACTCCTTCAACTCTCATTGTATTAAATTTGCTATTTACAATACATTATATATGATTATGTGGCATCCAAAACACTAATTTGTTAACCTAGATTATATTCCCTAACTATAATTATATTGCCATGGGACTAAAAACACCAAAAAATGGGCCAAATATGGACCAAAAATATGCCACATTTTTTTCTTGAGGGCTTTACCCCTAAACCCCCAACACAACACAATGTGTGAGGCTAATCATGCAAAGAATATAACACATTCCCAACAAGAACGGCATAATGTTGCAAAATGAGTATGTTTCACTTTCATTTTTTCATAGGATACGATCAAGCTTTCATGGATCTTAAGAAGATTGTAGATGTTATGTTTCATGTGGCAATTTGTTGGTTCAGGTTGTAGTTACATAGGGAGAGGATCACAAATAAAATAAAGGATCGCGTACTAAAGAATAAGGATTTCTTCTTTTCAACTTATTATTTGTTGCACATTCATTTTAGATGTCCAATGGTGATTGTAGCATTAATAAAACTCATTGTTCTTCATTTTCTAAAGGGAAAAGGCTTCCATGCTAGGTAAAATAATTGATTTTGTAATGTTTCTTAAGTGCAAAGTGAAGGTTGCATACTAAAGCTTTTACCTAATGTACATTAGTTAGAAAGAAGGAAAGCAAAGTAAGTTACCTTGCTTTACCAAGTTATGAACCATCACTATCGTTATGTTAGGCTTTTAATATATCAACAAAATAGTCAAGAAGATAAAATATGGTAATTTTGAGTTTGCTTAAAACAAAATATCAAAGTAATTGTTTTGAACAAGAAAGAAAAGTAGTGAAGAAACTTGGGTGCTTAAGATTTGATAAAGCCCAACAATGAGTTTGAATTAATGGAAATCTATGACTTGCATATGTGTAACAAGATTGGCATACTTACAAAACTCATCATAGAAAACATAGTAATACTTAAGGTTTGATAAAGCTTAATTGAGTGGAATAAATGGGATATTCATAACCTACATATGTAATACAGTTCACATACCTATAAGGATTTCATGGGAAACCTGCCTAGTTTTATTATTGTTTCTTTATATCTATCAAAAAACCCGCCTTTCTAGTTGTTATAATCCATAGAAATAAATCTCCATATATTTTAGGTAAAACTTTTATTTATTCTTAAACCTTGTTCATTAGATGGTGGAAGAAAAAAATTAACACTCGTATACACATAAAAGAAATGAAACTTCATAGAAAATAAAAAAGGTAAAACATATTTAAGAGAAGCAATAATCAAAGTGAATATAAGGATTAATGTTGGAAACTCTTACCCAGCGCACGACCATGGTGGTGTGATGCCCCTAAGGTTGTTGTTCAATAAGTTTATCCTATTACGATAATCTAACATTATGTACAACAACTTAGGGATTCTACTTTCATGTTACAATCAATGAGAAAAAAATGAAGCAACCTAATGTTATTCGATATTACAATAGGCATACTCATAAACTTGAAATTATTGAATATCTAAGTTTCTTAGATTAGAAATATCTAATAACCCTTTTGAAAAATAAAGAAATGGAGAATAAAAAAATTAGAAATCTATATTACATACATGGGAATCAGACCCTTATTGGTTGTTCTAATTTAGGTACATACATGGGAATCAGACCCTTATTGGTTGTTCTAATTTAGGTATACATGTACTAGACTCAATCATTAATCCCATGAATGTATAAGTTCTTATCATGCAAATCGTCGTGCTAACAAACAAGTTGGACTAGCACTGTTTTGAAACACAATCACACGATGTTGTAAAGGATATGTCTAATACCTTATTCTCTTAGTGATGTGCATACATGTAGCAAGCAATATGTTAATATATCAACATTCATCATATGTGATATATGGAAATCGTTCTTTAAATCTACTTTACCAATCAATTTCTTAAATTATTTTGGTTTAAATGTGATTAGATTGTTACTCTACATAGAGGTGCATGCATTGTTGATCATGACTCCACGCAGAGGTGCATACATCACAAAGATTGATATTCAACTTGTGCACTTGGTAAGAGAAATTTGAAGAATAATCATTTGGAAAATAACAATGTCCAAAGTTTTTGAAATGCACAATGGTTATAGTGGACACTCTACCCATCATCAGGGACAAAAACTTAAAGTTGAGTGTAGAAATATAATTGTAAAAGGAGATAAAAAAAGATAAGTGTTGAATAAGATGCCTTATGTTGGGTGTGGACCCTGATATTTTTTTTTTCTCCGTAAAACTGCACTAATTTATATTACAAAAATCAAAAATACAGCAAAATTTACAAAAGGCCGAAGCCTCGCATCTCCGAAGAGAATTTCCCATGATTATCCATTCTAAGCAACAGGCAAAAAGGGACCTGTATCTTTCCTCCAACATAACCAGTATATAATCGACACAACAGGCTTTTGAGCCAACACAGCGGACATATGACTTGACACGATGGACCCATAACTGGACACAGTTGACACGTAGTCTAACACAGTGGACACGCAAACCTTCGCGGCGGACATTGACTCTATGACAAACAAACATACCAAGAAAACAGAAGGAGATGGACTGAGAGTAGCATTTCTGGCCATGAAGACAGAGGCTTCTGAACTAATCCTCATCAGTGAGGTAAGGCTCATCCGTTGCCAAGCCCTTGAGCTTCTTGTCATCCTCTGCATCTTGGTGCGACATTTTCGGAGCTGGCTCACTGGGTCCAGCCTCTTCTGCTTGCGTGGGTCGCCTCATGTCCACTCTGGGAACCTGCATATCCACCCTTGGCACTGTCAGGTTGTCCCCAGGCCTCCGGAGGTTGCTGCAGTGCTCCACAGTGACTGAAACAATGAGTGTGTTATTTTCCAGCGTGCAGGGGATACGATATCTGACTGTCGGATGCTCCCTGTGACCGCAGTCCAAGATTTCACCCCTATCTCGTTCAATGCTATGGCTAACGGTGCCTCTCAGGCCTCTGTTCTGCCCAGAAGGATTGTCCACAGAGGCGGAGGGAGAAGTAGCGGGCCTCTGAGTAGCAGGGCGACCCCTTGTTCCACCGCGTCGACTTCCCATCCTAAGTCTCTCAATTGGCATCCTGCAATGGCCTTCCTTAACCAAATTCCTCGAGGAAAGCTTACACCCTGCCAGAGTATGTTCCGTTGCTTCCAGAAGTTGCTGAAGCCGCTTGGAAGAATGCAGGAATACAGCATGGGTTCCGAATTTATGGATCGCCATGTGCCTTGTCCGTGGCTGCACATTGAATGGTTCCTGAACCGGAATGGGCATCCCAAGAAAAATCCCCTCTGCAATGAATGTCGCTTGAGCCGAACTGAGCCTCCCCATGGCTTCAACCTTTGGCGCCTGAACCGGAATGGACATCCCAAGAAAAATCCTCTCCGCAATGAATGTCGCTTGAGCCAAACTGAGCCTCCCTATGGCTTCACCCTCCTTCGCAGTTATTACCTCGGCGTGTTGATTTATGGTGGCTTGTCCGGGCTGCCAGCTGCCCATGTGACAAGCCACCTGCCGTTCATTCGTTAAATACACCCGCATCCGGGGTGTGGACCCTGATATTATATATATATATATATATATATATATATATATATATATATATATATATATATATATATATATATATATATATATATAATTTATTTATTTTTTATTTTTTATTTTTTTGTCGCGTTGGATCTATGTACTTAACAGGGTGGCAACGTTGCTCATTTAATCGTCATCAAGGGGGGGTGACGACGAATTTTATGAGCCCCCCCCCCGGGTGAGGGTTCAGGGGCAGTGCCCCCGAAGCTAAAAATAGATGAAAAGTTGCCTTGTAAAATATTGTAATTTCGTAGTCAATCTGAGTTGTTAGATGTAAAGACAACCTTTCTTCGTGGGGATTTGGAGGAAGAAATATATATTCAGCTATAAGGGTATGAGGTCGAAGGGAAGGAGAAGTTAGTGTGCAAACTAAAGAAGAGCTTGTATGGGTTAAAACAGGCTCCAAGGCATTGTTATCTAAATTTTGAAAGGTTTATGTCTGAACAAGGTTATAGTAGATGTCACTTTGACCATTGTGTTTATCTTAAAAAGAAAAATGATGGCAGGTATATTATATTGTTATTGTATGTAGATGGCAAGCTTGTTGTAGGGTCTAACATGTAGAAAATACATGTGCTCGAAGGAAAATTGGCAAATACATTTGCAATGAAGGATTTGGGTGTTGCAAAACAAATCCTTGATACGAGAATAACTAGAGACAGTAAAAATTGCAAATTAACATTGTCTCAGAGTGAGTATGTAGAAAAGGTGTTGGGAAGATTTAATATGGAGAATGCAAACTGAGTTAATACACCTTTGGCTAACCATTTCAAGCTAAGCAAGGAGATGTCTCCCAAGTCTCAGGAAGTGATGGATTATATGTGTAAAGTTTTATATGCGTCGGCAATTGGAAGCTTAATGTATGCGATGGTTTGCACAAGGCCTAATATTGCACATGCAGTGGGATTTGTAAGCAGGTATATGAAAAATCTAGGAAAAGAGCATTGGATAGCAATAAAGTGGATTCTTAGGTATTTGAGAGGTACCACAAATCAAACATTATGCTTTGGTGGTTCAAACATTTCTCTATAGGGATATGTTGATGCAGATATGGCAGATGATAGAGATAATAGGAGGAGCACGATAAGGTATGTGTTTACTGTAGGTGGAACAACTATCAGTTGGGTTACAAAATTGCAAAACATTATTGCACTTTCAACAACGAAAGTAGAGTATGTTGTTGCTACAAAGCCTAGTAAAGAAATGATCTGGTTACAAAGGTTTATGGATGAACTGGGCAAGAAGCAGGAGATGGGAAGGTTATACAGTGAGAGCCAGAGTGCCATTCATCCTCCAAAGAACTCAACACTTCATTCCAAGGCTAAACATATACAACTCAAGTACCATTTATGATACGGTCAATGCTGGAAGGTGGACAGTTGAAGCTGGAAAAGATACACACTAGCTAGAATCCTACAAATATGTTAACGAAAGTTGTAACCAGGGAGAAACTGAGATTTTTCTTAGTTTCAATTGGTCTTCAAGTATGATGGTGAAGATGAGAAATAGGTAGTTCCAAGTGGAGTCATTGTCCAGCAAGTGAAGCAATGATGGAATTGATATATCAATCTCCAAGTGGGAGATTGTTGGGTGTGGAGCCTGACTATCTTCATGATTGTTCAAAGGTTTTTTTTGTTTCAACTGTGTTGGATCTATGTTCCTAATAGGGCGGAAACACCACTCATTTAATTTTTGTCAGGGGGGTCTTGGGGGGGGGGGCGACGAATTTTATGAGCCCCCCCCCAGCGGGGGTTCGAGGCTAGTGTCCACGAAGCTAAAAATAGATGAAAAGTTGCCTTGTAAAATATTGTAATTTCATAATCAATATGAGTCGTTCATTGGGCGGATGATCTGACGGTAGAAGTTATGTTAATTTAGGGTTTTTTTTACCTAGAAGGAAACCTCATTTTATATGAGGGAATTTTATTGCAATTGTGTATTATTATTCTGAGAGGGAGGGAGAGAGAGAGCGAGAGGAGGTTGTGTGAGAGCGAAGAGGAAATTACAACAGATTTGTTGTAGGTTGTATCACTTAATTTTGTTGGATAATATAAAGAAAGGGTTGGTTGTTTCTCTGTTGACATAGCCCAAATTGGGTGAACCATGTATATTTGTATCTTTCTTGTTTTATGCATTTCTGTATTTGTGTTTATGCAATATTTTATGTATTTCATTGCTCCGTTAATTAATCTATAACAACTAGTATCAAAGTTGAAGGTCTATTTGACTAATAAACTCGCATGAGAGAAGGGTTTTTGGTTCGAGTGGGAGCAATGGTGGAAGATGGTAGGTTTAGGGTCGAGAAATTGAATGGCCAAAACTACAAGTTCTGGAAAATGTAGATGGAAGATTATATGTATTAGAAAGATATGTACCCACCATTGAGCATAAAATCAAAGAAGTTGATGAGTATGATGGACGCGGAATGGAAGATTCTCGACAGAAAGGCACTAGGAACAATACAGTTGTGTCTGGTAGCGTAAGTGGCATTTAACATTTCAAAGGAAACGAAAACAAAAGGTTTAATGACAACATTGGCCAAATTATATGAAAAACCCTTGGCCTCAAATAAGGTATTTATTATGAAGCGTCTATTTAATGTGAAGATGTCAAAAGGCGGATTTGTTGTTGATCATTTAAATGAATTTAACACAATTAACAACCAGTTAAGTTCTGTAGGGGTACATTTTGATGATGAAGTTAGGGCTCTGTTATTTCGATGCTCATTGCTAGAAAGTTGGAATGGCTTAGTTATGGCTATTAGTAACTTTGTCTCTAGATTTGGTACTTTAAAGCTTGATGATGTTGTTGGTGCCATCCTTAGCGAGGAAATGCAATGGAAAAAGCTTGGTGAGACATCAGGTAATGCTTTAACTGCAGAGACCAGGGGAAGAAAAATAGAAAGAGGATGGAGCCCAAGAAATCACAGTAAGTCAAGAAAAGGTAGATCCAAATCTATATCATGGATAGTGTGCTAGAAATGTGGGAAGAAAGGACACTTGAAGAAAGACCGCAAATCTCAGAAAGGAAAAGAAGGAGATCAACAACAAGAGAACAATCATGAAGCGAATGTGACAGGTGATGTGTTGCAAGATGCTTTGATTCTTTCATTAGAAAATATTATTGATGCCTAGGTGGTTGATTTAGGGGTTCCATTCCATGCTAAACCTGATAGGAAACATTTTCATGACTATGTTTAAGGAGATTATGGACATGTTCATTTGGGTGGTGATAAAGCCTATAAAATCATTGGAATGGGTAAGGTTTTTATAAAGTAACAAAATGGAAACCAATGGTTATTGAAGGAGGTAAGGCATGTTCTAGATCTGAAGAAAAAACTAATTTCAACAAGGCAGTTAGGTGGTGAAGCTTATGTAACTACATTCACAGACAAAACCTAGAGGGTCACTAAAGGAGCCTTGATAATAACAAAAGGAGAAAAGGTTGGTACATTGTATTTATGAATTGGTGTTTCTTATTATGTTAATGCTTTGACCTCCACCGGAGCAGATACGACATTGTGGCATCATAGGCTTGGGCACATGAGTGAGAAAGGGATGCAAATTCTTCACTCAATAAATTTGTTGCCAGGTTTAAAGCATGTTGATTTAGATTTTTGTGAAATTTGTATTTACGTAAAATAGAAGAGAGTCAGATTTATCAGAGTTGGGAAAGAAAATAAGAGCGAAAAATTAGAGCTTGTGCCTACATATGTATGGGGCCCTGCTCATGTATCATCTCTCGGTGGTTCTTGTTATTATGTTACTTTTATTGATGATGCAACTAAAAAAACCTGGATTTATTGTCTTCATAATAAATCTAATGTATTTGATACTTTCAAGAAATGGAAAACTTTGGTTGAGAATGAGACAAGAAAGAAGTTGAAGTGTCTTAGATAGGACAATGGAGGTGAATACTGGGGCAGAGTTTGATAACTAATGTTCAGAGCATGGGATTCATAGAGAGAAGGCAGTTCTAGAAACACTACGAGAAAATGGTGTATCAAAAAGGATGAACAAGACAATTGTGGAGTGTACAAGGTGCATGAGATTGCATGCAGGATTCTCCTTACAATTTTGGGCGGAGGTTGTAGATACTAATGTTTATCTAATAGAAAAAGGGCCTTCAAGTTCCTTGGATGGTGGTATTACAGAGGAGACATAGACAGGTAAAAAGGTAAACTACTAATTTCTAAAGACTTTCGGTTGTGAAGCCTTTGTTCACATTAATAAAGAAAATATAACAAAGCTTGAGGCAAAATCAAAGAAATGTACATTTATTGGATATGGTATTAATAATTTTGGTTATTGCTTATATGATTATGAAAATAAAAAAATCATGAGCAGAGATGTTGTTAAAATTGGCAACTAGGGCCAAACTCCATGTGGGTCATCTTATTCATGGATGATAATATTTTTATTAGATTCCTCTCGTTGAGAGGTGCAGGATTGATCTAAATATTATTCGATTTGATAAGTATTTATGGAGATATGAATTTATTTTGATTATGGAATAATTATCAAACCGACCTACAACTCATGTAGGCTCAAAAGCCCAACAGTCGCATCTATTCAATCATCAACAGTTGCGTATAAATACAGGAGGTCTTTTCCTCATTTGGAATCACTCAACTCATCACATCTCTCTCTCTCTCCTACGCAGAAAAGAGGCTCTTCTCCTACTGCGCAGAAAGAGACTCTTCTCTCACACGTGTGGAAGGAAGGTGTAGAATTTAGGGCTGCAACTGCAGAACCAAAGTTTGACCATCGTTGGCCATCAGTCTGCCTCTCAGAACTGCGTTGTAGGTGAATTTGGATGTCCTTTGAAGGCCGCATTTTTTGGTGAAAGAATCAAGCCAATCTGACGATCGATTTGCAAGATATTGTTTTCCCTAGTTTGGCTGATCTAAGGTTTGTTGTTGCTGATGTAAATCCGATTTATGTACTATTTCTCTCTGCTGAATTATTGAAGAAAAGGAAGATTTGATCAAAGGGTTTCCCCACATTGGGGTTTTTCCCTGGCTAGTTGCCACATCTTGTGTCTCTTGTCTTGGCTTGTTTTCTGTCGATCGTTTAATGTTATATCTGCACTTTACTTTATGTACATGTGATTGCTAATTTGTGGATAATAATAATAAAGATAAGAAAATTGTTATAAGCATAGAACATACCATAACTTAACATGGTATTAGAGTTGAGGTGAAGACAAAGCCTGAGCAAGAGCAAGAGCAATCACTGAAGAGAAGATTGGCAAGGCTATCCTAAAAGAACTATGGGGTCCTCAACACTCTTCCCTGTCGAAGACAAGCTCCGTGAGAAAGCTGACTATCATGGATGGAAGATTTTTATCGATCTAACCTTAGAAGATCAAGGAGTGTTGGACCATGTGAGAGGCAATGTTGTTGAGCCTCCATCGAATGCACCCGCTGCTGCTAGGAACAAATGGAAAACCGACGAAGTCAAAACAAAGAAGATCATTCGGGACTCTATTGACAAGTGCTTGGTGGCCTACATCTCCAACCTGAACACCTCCAAGGAAATCTACGATAGACTGGTGAGTTTATTTAAATTTAATGATGCAAATCAAGTCTTGTTTCTTAGAAATACGCTGAAGGAAATTAAGAAGGGAAAAGATGAGAGTATGCAAGCATACTTCTTAAGAATCACCGAGATCAGGAACGATCTCCTATCTATTGGGGAGACTATTACTGATAGGGAAATGGCACTGATGACTCTTGGAGGATTACCATCTGAATGGTACATGTTCAGGACTACTCTTCTAAACAATAATGTAATTCCTGGTTTCAAGGAATTAATGGCTAGATGCATTCAAGAAGAAACAAGGGTAGAAGAGCAAGAAATGCCCATGCCTAAAGGTCCTCCTGCTGCCTTTTCTTCTCATGCTAAGAAAAGAAATAATTTCGGGACTAAATAAAAAATAAAGGTCGGACCTAAGGGTGGAAGAAAATGATGATGTTACATTTGTGATAAAGCAAGTCACTATGCAAGGGAGTGCCCTGATAGAAAGGACTCACACTAGGACGATGATCAAAATCCCTCTCATGGCAATCAAAGGAATCGAAAATTCAATAGCAAAGGTAAAAGGAGTACTGGAAATCAAGGAAGAGGACAACCATTCAAGAAGGCTAGAAATTCCAGGTATGAATCCAACATTGTTGAAAATAAGCAGGATGAATATTATCTACCAACTTCTCTATCTACCTCTGCTACTTCGGACTCAATGGGAATTTGGCTCATTGATAGTGATGCCTCAAGGCACTTCACTAGTTACAAATAAGTTCTCCATAATCTGATAGAGAAGGAAACTAACCTGGAA